>OV121040.1:0-2500000 GCA_921293045.1 Aplocera efformata
TTAAAATTTCCATACTCACATATTCCTGCTCTACTGATCCTTTTCCTAATTCCTTACTTATTATATTATTCGCGTTTAAATTTCCTATATTTTTACTTAAAAGGAATAACAAATACATCATGCAACCCAACAACATGAAGAATGGCAATACACAAACCGAAGCCGAGTGAAGCCAACAGGAAAGAAAGGTATCTTCTTCTTCTTCTTCTTTAAGGCTTTTTATGTCGTCATTAAAAAAGTACTTCCTCAATATTAATGTGTGTCGTCTCGCTCGTAACTGACAGTGACACCTGTCACTATCAGAGACTGATTGACCGAATCGACTAACTCAAGGCAACTGTTACTGAAAAAGTTTACTTGTTTACAAAAGATTTCGCGCGCTTGGTGCTAATAATTCTCCTTCCATGAACCTACAGAAATCAAGCATCTGAAAAAGTTTTACCTCGATAAATCAACCTGGTGTGTAGATTTGGTCTGAGCTGCAGTTTACACTATACATTGCATTGTACTGCGAGGTTTCCGATATGTAGGTAGATAAGTTTCGTTTATTTTATCATAAATTGTCATTGTTGTGAGTGCTAAAGCGCTGAAGGCACCACTTCAGTCAGTCACTTGAATTTGAGTGGTGTAGTAACTAATAGAAAGCTGAATGCCGGCGAAGTAGTAAATAGTCCGGATGTCTGAGACTGGGTTTGCAGCATAGTATCTATCTACGCCAATATTTTTTTGTGAGTGTTGTATTAATTTATAAAAGCTGAAAGTTTCTCAGCACATGCTCCCAACATAACTAGGAACCATGTACTACTTATATTGGGACTACTAAAATAGGATCATCATGACTTTCTCAAGAAACAGGTAGAAAAGGCTTTGCATGTTTGTATATTGCTTGTTGGGGGTCTGTAGTATAGTCTGATATACTACTCTGTAGTACATAATTTTTATCGTTTAAGGATTTGCCAGCTTTAGCAATAAAAGCACCCAAAAATATGTTTTTTACAACATCATTACAATGTTTTCCTTCACTGTTTCGAGGTGGTATTCACATGGTATTGCGCACATAATTTTTTCAAGTGAAAAAACTCATTGCACCAGCAACCTTCAGTTTGAAAGTCGGTGTCTATGCCACTGGGCCACCACACTTTTAATTCAATGGAATGAAACTAAAAATGGCTGGATGTATCAAATTCAAACTTAGTGGGTTTTTTGTGTACCTATATTGAACAGCAAAAGGCACACTTAAGTTAGTGTTTTCCTTCTAAAAGCATTAAACCATATTTTGGTTGTGGAGATATTAATAAATAATCAAAATCATTTATTTTAGACACATCAAAACACACAAGTATAGTAAATATTCTTGAGTATATAACATGTCACAGGAGTTCCTTAGGCACATGACATGCACACAGATATGTCAAATTACAGTCAGTGTTCATGTTTTAGATAGTCTTTATTTGTTATGTTTACATCTGTTCCAAACCTAACCGACCAACCGAGGGGAAGAGACAGTAGAAACCCCTCGGAGACAGTATTACATATTCGCGATTATGGTCCTGCGCCTACAGTGGAACATATTCATTTCCAAGCTTTTTTATCATCTAGGTAATCTGATATTATTACAGTAAGCTTTTGAAACAATTACTTAAAATAAAAGTTTTAACTTTTTTTATTGACAGTATTTAAATGTCTCTTTAAATCTTTCTATCAGACCGCAGGTTTTGTGAATGACTATGCTTGAACCAATAGATTCGCCGCCGGCGTCGAGGGAAACTTTGTGCGTCCGTCTCTTCGCGGGCAGTCGACGAGCGCGGTCAGGGCCCCGCGCCGAGCCGAGCGGCGCGGGACATGGCCGCCGCGAGCGACGACACCGGCGCGGCCGGCCGCGACCTCGAGAGCGGCGAGGGGAGCCCGCCGCCCGCCGAGCCGAGCCCGCCGCCCGCCGAGCCGAGCGCCGCCATGCGAGCGCGCGCCGAGCGCAACCGGCAGCGCGCTCGCGCCCTCCGCTCGGCGCGAGCGGCCGCGCGGCCCGCGCCCGCCGCGGTCGACACCGGCGGCGGGTTCCTGCCCGAGGAGAGCGCCGAGCCGTGCGCCCGCCCCGCCCCGCCGCCGCCCGCGCCCCGCTGCGACCCCGCCGAGCGGCCCGCCTGCCTCGAGTGCGCGCGCCCCGTGGCGTTCTCCTACCTGCTGGACACGTTCGACCACCCGGTCTGCGACGAGTGCAGGTGAGTGCGCCCGCCCCCGCCCCGCAGTGGAACGATCCGATCGGTAGGTGTGCGCGTGTGTCGACAGGGACCCGGATCCCGAGGGCGCGCACTCGCTGATGACGCGCACGGAGGCGAAGAGCCACTACATGGTGCGGGACTGCGACCTGGACTCGCGCGGCGGCGCGCTGCGCTGCGTGCGGCGGCGGAACCCGCACGCGGCTCGCGGTGACATGCGGCTGTACCTGCGCGCGCAGGTGGAGGCGCGCGCGCTGGCGGCGTGGGGCGGCGCCGCGGGGCTGGCGGCGGCGCGGGCGCGGCGCGAGGAGGCGCGGGAGCGCGCGAGCGGGGCGCGGCAGGAGCGCCGCCTGAAGGCGCTGCGGATGGCGGTGCGCTCGAGCCTGTTCCGCGCGCCGCGCGACCACCACGCGCACAGCTTCGCGCCGGAGACGTACGACGCGGCCGCCGACCTGTACTCGCGCGCCTGCGCCTGCGGACACACCGAGACCTACGAGAAGATGTAGCGCCGCGGTGAGTGCTCTCTCCTTCAAATGTAGCCATATTTTGATGCCAAGAACATTATTTGAAAATTGAGCGAAATTTTTGTTGTGACATAGATTCGTCATTTCATTTCCCCGATGAGGTTAACGATCGTCAGTGGGTCATCTCTTTTGCTTTGTCGAACATTTGGCCAGCCACTGTGGGTTCGATTCCCACCCAGGACAAGCATTAGTGTGAGGAATAAGTTTATTCCTGTAATATGTTGTTGTTTGATGTTTGTTTTGTGTTCGAGTATTAATATATATTAAATGTAGGTATTTACAACAACAAAATAAATAGTGTAAGTATTCTATCAGTTATCTAATTCCCATAGTACAAGCTATGCTTAGTTTGGGGCTAGATGGCGCTGTGTGAAATGTTCAGTGTGTAAATGTGTAATGACAGTAATAGCCGTTCATATTGTCCTAGAGCCCGTCGTCGGACCGGCGGACCGGGGACCGGCCTCCACTAGGTCGGCGCGAGAGCTGGCGGCAGTCGGGACCGGGGACCGGCCTCCACTAGGTCGGCGCGAGAGCTGGCGGCAGTCGGGACCGGGGACCGGCCTCCACTAGGTCGGCGCGAGAGCTGGCGGCAGTCGGGACCGGGGACCGGCCTCCACTAGGTCGGCGCGAGAGCTGGCGGCAGTCGGGACCGGGGACCGGCCTCCACTAGGTCGGCGCGAGAGCTGGCGGCAGTCGGGACCGGGGACCGGCCTCCACTAGGTCGGCGCGAGAGCTGGCGGCAGTCGGGACCGGGGACCGGCCTCCACTAGGTCGGCGCGAGAGCTGGCGGCAGTCGGGACCGGGGACCGGCCTCCACTAGGTCGGCGCTTGCGCTCGGCGTTAACTATTATTTATTTCGTGTGTATCCATCATGAAACTATTACAATGGTTTACTTATTTAACATTACGTATTTCACTCGTCTTTTATTTGAGTTTCTATAAATTAAAGTTTACGGGTCGGGCTTTTGATATTTTTCAATTGATGTTTCATTTTGATCATAAGACGGTAAATTTTATTATTTATTTATAGTTTACTTTAAGGTATTACTTCGTTCGCCGCTGTATTCGTAAGTATCGAGGATGGTCAGTCTTTTAGAATTTTAGGATAATTATTTTTCACGGTTTTACTTACAAAATACAAATACAAAATACAAAATTGTTTATTTACTAAAAACATAGCTTAGACATATGATTACTAGTGGCCCCGCACTAGACGCGAAGTCTGTGTCGCGGGAGGCCGAATACCTATTAGGATTACTAAAAGAGATAAACTATAACAGGGCAAGACAAACATTGAAATAACTGTTTTCCAACTTAACAAGCTATTGATAGCAATAATAACAAAAATAACAAAAAAAAAAAAAGAATAAGAAATGGGAAAATATCTGTAGCGGTAAGACCGAGCATTTTGCCATTGTACCGATAATAATTATTGTTCCAAGGCAAGTTGTGTTTGCGAGTGTGTATGTATGTGTGTCTTTGTGAGTATATATGTATGTGTGTGTGTGGTTGACAAATGGTTTGACAGTTATTTGAGCAATCGCTCTCAGTTTGTAAAGGTTGTTCGAGAAGATGGGTCACAGCTATCATCATCTTTGAAAACTGTTAAACGTGGTGTACCACAGGGGTCAATTCTTGGGCCACTGCTTTACATAATTTATAGTGCTGATTTATGTTGGCAAATAAAAAACTGTAAGTTTCACATGTATGCCGACGATGTTCAGTTATATTTACCAATGCGTCCAGAGGATGTTCTATCTGAAGTAAGCAAGATTAATGATGATTTGAAACGGATAACTGCTTGGTCAAAAAACAATTCCCTTGTTTTGAACCCGGTTAAATCAAAATTTATGGTAATCGGTACAAAACGTTTGATAGATAACATTAACAGGCATACCATCAACATAAACATTGCCGGACAAACTATAGAGAAGGTGAATGAAGCCCGGAACCTTGGCATATTATTCGATGCAACTCTTCGTTTTGAAAACCACGTACTAGAATTAGTTAAATGCTGTTTTTTTAGATTAAGACTGCTGTATAAAATTAGATGTTTTTTTACAGAAGAGATCCGAATTAAACTTTGTGAATCCTTGATTCTTTCTAAACTGAATTATGGAGATTTGGTGTACGGACCGCGTTTGATGGCAAAAACGGCACGCCTAGTCCAAAGGATACAGAATGCATGCTGCCGTTTCTGCTACGATATCCCACCGCGAACACATATTACGCCATATCTTAATAAATCGTCAACCCTTAATATGGCATCGAGAAGGTATTTACATCTCGCCGTACTTGTACATTGCGTTATGGCTTCCGAATCACCCAAATATCTCTTTTCCAAGTTGAATCGCTCCCAAAGCAAATATAGCACGAGACCGATGAGAAATTTGCTACATTATAGCAAATACAAAACAGTAGCATTTAGAGGTAGTTTTCGATACCAGGCAACCAAGTGTTGGAATAATATACCTCCACCTCTTAGACAGTTGAAATCTAAATTCACCTTCAAAAAGCTTTTCAGGCCATTTTTGGTGGAAAAACAGAAAGCTGGGTTGTCTGGTGCGAAAAGCTGCAGCGCACCGTTCTCGTGTTAGAAGTTCAGCAGTAGATATATGTATTTATATATTCAGTCTTTTATTAGTTGGTAACATTGTTTATGTCATTATTTATGCGTATTTATGTAATCTGTGTATTTTTCCTCTTATTTACTTTGATATTTTCACCACAAACTAGCTTTCACAGGGTCCGTCGACTGATGTGAAGGTCTCGACAGAATACCAGCGCCTAGCTACATCTTAGTGATGTAGTTAAGCATAATGCTGAGCCGAGACCCTTTTGCTGTTGTAGCACACAAATATATACATTTCCTTTCATTATTATATCTAGTTGTATTTACTGTTTTCTCTATTTATTGCTTACTTGTTGTAATTCTTGTTATTTTTTTTCTTTTTTATATTGTGCCTCAATTTGTTTTTCTTCTCTCTGTTTATTGTATTGTATATGTGTGCTAATACATCAAATAAATGATTGTCTATGTCTATGTCTATGTCTATGTCTATGGTTTAAAGGAGGGAGGGGGGGGGGGGGGAAACTCTTTAGTTATACCTGAATTACTAGAAGCTTTTCAGTCTCGTCGTAATCCAAAGTTAAGAGCCACTTCCTGATTTTTTCTTTAACACCATATAATTTACAAGATAAGTCACATTCCTTATATGCCCGCCGGTAAATGAAGGGAAAACTAAAATTTTTGAATCGCCTTGCAAATTTAGTTTTTACGGCGGGTACATTTATTTTAATACGCCTTTTTACCTGAAAAGGTTCAGCAGCTGAATTGAGAGTTCGATGATACGAACAAATTGCCTGCTGAAGGTATAGCTGCCGAACCGATAGAGTTTCAGTTTCATAATGAAGGGTAACCGTGGGAAACCTAAAGGGCTTACGGAACATAACTTTCAAGACCGATCTATGGGCACGTTCCAATGAGATAAGATGCGACTTGGCGGCACCGCCCCAAGCTGTAATGCAGTAGCACAGAATAGACTTACATAAGGTTGTATAGACCATCATTAGCGTATCTTTATCAGCACCCTGCCTTAGAAGCTTAAATATATGAATGAGTTTCCTGACTCGACCAGAAAGAGCACCGATATGTGGCTTAAAGGAAAGTTTTTGATCCAAAAACACTCCCAAGTACTTGATACAAGTTGCTCGTTCAATATAAGAACATGAACAGTTAGAGTTAACTAAAGAGTGGTTAAATACTCTGCATTTGTGAATTTGGATTGAAATCGAACTCGGTGGGCTAGAGGTCTTGGTTTTATGAAAGCATATAAATTTGGTCTTATCTGCATTAAGGGTAAGCAAGTTACTGTCAAGCCATGCAGCAACACGATTGAGATATCATGTAAGAACTATAAAGTAGATTTGTCAAGTCTATACTAGACGGTCAAGTGATAATGTTTGTTAACAAACTTCACATGGAGGAGCTCCGGAACAAAAACCGAGAAATACATTTATAATATTTTTTATTTTTTATAGAAAATACAAAAGAATGATTGAAGTAGGAATAGTTATGTCACTTGCTAAATCGATACACTTACTTTATAAATACAAATTAACTTGCAGCGAGCGCTTTCGAACGGGTGAGATCAAATAAATGTAGTGTGATAGTTTGCCCACAAAGCCATCTGCGGTCAACAACGTATAGACCAGTCAAAAAAAAAAAATGGTCGAGGCATTCTCGCTCAAACCGTGGGAGTGGACGGACGTAATAGCTAGATTGTGATTTGCTACCTTCCCTCTACATAGACGGAAATTAAAAAATAGGTAGGTCCGGTTGCCCATCTTTAAAGACTTGTGTAGTGCGTTGTAACGAGATTTGCTACGGTCGAGTGATGCACGAGTTCCTACTACGAATGACAGAAAGAAATTAAAACAAGCGTAAAGTGGGTTTATCGCGGAACTCCTCAACTGTCATAGATCGTAAATGGTCATTCGAAATAAAAAATGATGAGAAACCTACAAATTATTTTGAAATTTTATTTTTACGCGGGAAAAGTCCTTTGCGCCTTCCTTTCAGATCCTCAGATCGGGGGGACTCGGAGGGTTATTTGAGGCTCTCAGACGTCGACCGGTCGCCGCCCTCTGTCATCATGAGACGGGACAGGTTCAGACTTTTTTATGTGAAAATGTGACGGAACGAGCCGAGGACCCACCCGGTGGTGAGTGGCGACCCCCGCCCACGACAACAGCGATGCGACTCAATATAAGATTTGGGTCTTACACTGAGTCGCTTCATCCCGCTGCGTCCATCACCCGAGACGAAACTTGCATTAGGAATTGCAATCCCGCAAAGCGGGATCACGCATTCCTGCTGCTTTAATTAATCTGCCGGATCCCGCACCTTGAAAGCGCGGATCCGCGGCTTTCGTTCTTTGATGCCGATGGGATCGGAGGAGAGCACCTGACGCTCTCCTATGAATAGGTATATCCCGACTGTCAGCCTCCTAGCGTAGAGCGTAAGCCGAGAGAGCGTTTTCAGCATCAGGATATATTTGCAGTTCCCTCCGAAGCAGACTCTGAGATGATACAATAAATGCCATTTGCTTCAAGTTATCACCGCAGGTTGATATCATAGTAATATAATAGCATCTAAGTTGTGAATTTATCATTAGTCACTATTTGAATAAGACTGAATTTAAAATATAAAACTATTGTTAGGAGTAAGTAATTAAGGAGTTTGTAAAATTAAACAAAACTATTAAACTATGCCAAACATTTAAAGATTAATCTATGAAAACATTACTAATTACTGATACTTAATTAATAGAAAAGAATTTTTTTTAATTTATGTTGCTTATTGGAAGAAATGTTAAATAAAACATGATTTTTACACAAAGATCTGTAGTTTCAATTTGATTTTATAACATAATTTCATAGATGCGGGATTACAATCACTATTCCCCGAAAAATGCCCCTTTTGTACGGGCTCTTTGTCTGTGGAAAGGGATCCCTAATAATGCCGAGATCCCCTCAGTCGGAGGTAGCCGTGTCCTCCTACCCCTATCCGATGGCTCCTTTATCCTGGAGGAGGAGGGTGAGGGAAGCGCCTCCTGTACCCTACGCTCCGCTTCAAATACCTACCTATTCAATGGTCCATTCATCAGACAATGTTGCATCTGTCTTTTCTTTCATACGTTAAGCGTAATATCGGAAATGGAGGACCGAGGGCCCGAATTTTATCAAGGTTATAAATTTGAAACAACATGAAGCGGCGACCTGTTCTTTTTCTCACAAATTTTGTTTGGCATTAGCTTACATTTTTTCTTAGACTTTTTATAAGGTCCATAGTATATCAGGTGCGGGTACCACTGAATGAATTCAATTGAAACTTGGCATGATTGAAGTTCATACCACGGGGTAGGACACTGGATACTTTTTATCCTGAAATCCAACACGGTTCCCGTGGGAGGCGAAAAAGTCAAAATGTGTTCTTTGTTGTAAGTCATTAATACGAAGCCAATTTCATTCATTCTTTTTATGTCAGTACTTAAAAGATTGTCCCGTTAATATTCCAAGGTCACCCGGTTTTGTAGTTCAGTTATTACAGACACCACAACCCTCAGTATTAAGGCTCTAGAACCCCGGAACAGGTACAGGTATATTCCAGGTTCACGTCGTTCGTCCCACCGTCCCACCGGCCCACCGGCCCCCGGGTGGTGCGAGAGGAGCACGCACGGACACGCTCAAAGGAAGACATAAATGAATGTGCCGGTATAAATAAAGAATACTGCGTATATTTTGAAAAATATTAATGAGACGTTCTGGAGAGTCGGGATTCATTTAACTGAGCTCGGACAGGAAAATGAATTCATATATATGGAAATCCTTAATGAAAAGTTTAAATTTACACCTATTTGAAATAACATGGTGCTAAATAGCTTTCAAGTCTTCTGGTAAGTCATTCTTCGGGTGCTTGTTCTCGAAATGTTGCTTGTACGTCTTCGGGTCCGGCATCTGGGCCTGAAACAAGCGGCACTCGGCATCACTGCGACTGACCTCCTGTCTTCTGCGCCGGGGGTCGTACGTTGGTTACGTTCGATTCCACCCAGACGTTCAGACAGTGTCCGAGTGTTAATACATATTAAGATGACGGCTCCTTCGCTCGATAGGCAGGAGCCTTCGAAGCGCTCGGGTACGATTTCGAGCCGGGACACACTTTGAGTGGTGACCATGAACTTTGTTCTCGGGTAATGGGTGTAACTGTGTTTGTACAGCTGCGACACGGGGAATCCGCACAGGAAGTGAGTGTAATAAGAGTGTAAAATTAATTTTTGTGAATATATTATACAAAAAAAACTACTGTGAGTATTCATTCATCAGATATTTGGTTGCTTAGTACAAGCTATGCTTAGTTTGGTGCAAGATTCGGCACGAGAGAGGGAGCATGCGTACCTTGCAGATAGCGTGGAAGAGAGAGAGAGGGAGCATGCGTACCTTGCAGATAGCGTGGAAGAGAGAGAGAGGGAGCATTGCGTACCTTGCAGATAGCGTGGAAGAGAGAGAGAGGGAGCATGCGTACCTTGCAGATAGCGTGGAATAGAGAGAGAGAGGGAGCTTGCGTACCTTGGAGACGGCGCGAGAGAGGGATCATGCGCACCTTGCAGACGGCGCGGGAGAGGGAGAGAGAGGGAGCATGCACACCTTGCAGACGGCGCGGGAGAGGGAGAGAGAGGGAGCATGCGTACCTTGCAGACGGCGCACACGTGCACCAACGCCTTCTGCGCCGCCTTCTTCTGATCCGTCGCGCTGTGCCCTTGTTGCTTTTTTAGTTTGGACAATTTCTCCGCCGCCTTCGCCTGCGATTGAAGCTTTTGCTGTCCTCGAGCCATGGTGCTCTAGTCTGATCAAAATAGAACTAGATTAGGACTTATAATATAACCTATCATGACTTCTATTAAACAAATTTTAAGATAATTAAAGATAATGGGGGCCAGGTGCCAGTCACCAACGCAGCCAACTTGGTGCGAGTAGCTTTGCTCAACAAATGTTAATGTTCAAAATGCAGTCGCTCCGGTCTCCCTATCGCGGAAAAGGCGATGTCATTGTAAACAAAGCAAATTTCCAAAAACCAGACTGCATATTTATAGAAATTGAAATAAAAAGTATACTTTGATAATTATCATTCACAATATCAAGCGATTTATATAAACACAAATATTGACACTAAGTTACACGATTAGTCTGCGCCGTGTTACGCAATAGCGCGCAGCACCACATTTGAGAGCCTTATTACAGCTTTATTATAAGTATTGAAAAAATTCAGTGAAAAGATTGTTTACCAATTTTAAATGTAATTCAAAAAGAAAAATGATAACAGAAACCTTAAAATCATTTTCAAATACCTATTCAACGATACCCCACTGAACATAGTACAAACTCCCGACGAACGGAGGGGTGTTTTGTAGTGTGTGTAGTATGCGTCTGTGAATAACAGCAGCCCCCGAATGAATGGACCAAAACTGGCGTGATCGAGATGGGGCTTAGTTTGAAGACGATCGGCTCATTACCATTAGGTACGCCAAGTCGGGTGTTTCTGCATTTTCGTAAAATGAACTTCTCTTCTTTTCCACAATATGGCGTCCAGTGGTCACCATATTACATGTTGATAACTGTCGTGTCTTTAGTTAGCGAAACTCAGGATTAACACAAATAGATTACCTGGTTTAATAAAGAAACGAATCTAACATGGCGGCTTGTACTAGCGTTGACAGTTAATACACTTAGCAAATATAATTTCGTGTACACATCTTGCTTTCGTCAAGACAATATAAAAATCTAAATAATGAATAAAACCGTGGGAAGCTGGGGCGAGTCGATGGTGTAAAATTAAAATATAAGCGATATTCGTTAATATTATTTCCAACAACAACCTCAAATACAAAAAGAAAATGTTTTGTGGATCGTGGTGGCGTGGCCGTGGTGTTTTAGCACCATTGCTGTAAATCTTGAATAATTATGACTCTAATTAAATAAATTCAAACACCAGTAATTACTCCAAAATGCAAAGGACACAATTATCGCTATTCTAGCCTTTGTTTTGTGTATCATCTACATACTTGTACGGTATGTACGGTACAGTACAGGGACTTCACTCAAATGAGACTGCACATGGGTTCAGAGCAAGGAACCACAATAATAATTGAATAACATTTGGGCAACTAATATTTGAGATTGAGGGAAGATTTTGGGGGGTCCAGTTGCTCGCGTCTGGGGTGTGTACCTTTTGATACCCTACACATATGTGTAGGGGATATCCCCTGGGTGGTGCTATAGGAGCAACCAAAAGTAGCAGTAGAACTTGTGCCAAGTTTGTCCAGAGAGGTACTGCCACTACATCTGGAATCTAAACACTGCCAAGTGTTTAGCACCACCCAGGGGTTATGGATAATGGTATTCAGCAATGGACACAAGCAACATGGACCATCTCATACTGTCATTGTAAAAGTAGACACTCACAATTTTGTTGGCACTTATATATTTTGGGCAAAGAAGTGTAGTGTAGTGTGGATACTGTATAATAGAGTATAATGCGGTAAACAAACCTTAATTTCTGATTTAGTTGTCAGCAACGTTGCCCTTACCACGCCAGTGCAGGCGGCTCTCCCGGGAGACCCCTTCAACGGTTTGTGAGAGGCTGGCCTAGTAAAGTCAATTCAATTCAAATTCATTTATGTACATTTATAATATCTAAAATTCTATACTGTACACTTATGTATGTCAGACATTCTATATTCGGTAATTAATAAAAAATAATAATAATAAAAAACATACAATTTTACCTCTCGTGGTACTTCTATTCTATTAGTTAGGCAACTTCTACCAATTAGGTAGTCAATGACAGTGATGAACCAATTGGTTGATACCCCAGTTCTTATTACCAACAGCTGTTGTGTTTGATAACACATAACAGCTGTTCATGAAAAAACTAGATTTACTTGTATGAAATAAGTCTGCAAAACTTAGATGTACTAGGTGGTATGTACTTATAACAGTTGTATTATTTTTAAGTATTTATTACGGCCATTCTACTGCTAAAGAAGCAATTCAATGCGGAACTGGTAGATTCTAAGTTATTGCATATAATATAGCAATAGGTTATGGTAACATTTGGTTTAACATTACTTTAGGTCCCCAAATAGATTAGTAGGTATCGACACAAAGTACGTAAAGTGAAATCACAAGCATCTAGAAATTTGTGCAACACTTACTAGAAACTGTGAGTAATTCCGTACCAACTCATTACTTCATCACCAACTTTACTTCGCCAAAAGGAGTTTTTAGTTGTGATTCTTAGAAATAGGTATCGTTTATAATTTATTTGTATTTTATAGTTATAAAGGTGACAAAGAATACATACGAATATGGAGAAAATTCCACACCACTGCTACAGGCTCGTTTGAACAGCACAGCACACCAAAGAAAATAAAACGGTACCACGGAACGGACGGACAGAACACGGTACACCCACAGAGACACTACATTAGTAGCACAGACAAGGTAATGTCAAATAACGAAGATACTTGACATTACTTTTTTTCGTCGTTTATGGTTTGTGGCTATGGAAAATGATGTATTTTACCAGTGATGGAGAAACAGGCGCGGGTGTATCTATCCAATCAAATTTGCACCCAAAAATTCAATTTTTAGAGGGAGTGCCAACTGCTCACCTCCAAGGTACTCACCTGTACCTTTCCATACCTACGCAGACCACTGAGTGTTGCTAATTGAAGAAGGACTTCCCAGACTGAGCAGCACCTTTGTAATGCCTTACAAAGTATACATTCGCAGTCGCCTTGACAAGTGGGGGTCTTGTCTGGGATCCCCACGAAGGCCAATATAGACAGATCCTAGAAAAAGTACGGATACTGTATCTACATATACACATAATATCCCTTCATGTTTATTAGTGGTTTAGTATGTCTCAATACGATGCAGGTGAGAACTAAATTGCTATTAACGTAATTAATACAAATTAAATCACGATCATGAATTTCAAAGACCATAAGTATGCCATTATTGTTACTAATATTACTTCCATTATATTAGAACCAGCTTAATTTTTAGTTAAATTGGTTGTTAAATCGAAATAATTGGAATAAATATATGACATAAGTATTAGTAGTAGTAAACAAAATTGCGTATTTTGCTTTCCTGTTAGTTTTTTCTTCGCCCGTTGTATACCGATTTGGATGTACCTTTTCTCAACTCTCTCATCCTGAGGGCAAGTGGTACTCCACTACTTTCATCCCTTATTTCTTTTCTTTTCCCTTCACTTCAAATCAGTCACTTGTTTTGTTGGCATCATAACAAAAAATGATTACGTTGATGGCAAATTCTTTGAGGTTATGACGCGCCATCAATCAATTATGATTGATGGCACGTTATCTTTTTCATTAACAAAGGCATCGTTGGTGAAAAGGGAAATAGGGATCCTTCTTTTACAGGCAATATGGGTATATACACAGTAAAATGGCCCATGGAGAACAAGTACCTTACTACGTACTAACATACTACTTACCTACCTATCTACCTACGCAGGGTAGGTCTATATGTGCCATAAATTCAAAGATCTGTATTTTTTTCTGACGCCAAGTAAAAATAAAGTAGCAGGATCGCCGTCCATAGCATCTATAGTGCAATACATTTAAGTAGTCTGTGTTTAAGTTATCTGTGGTAATGTTGTGTGACTAGTGTGGTCAAAAACGTGGTCTCATAGCGATGGGTGATTCCGAGATGTTTTGACAATAGAAAGAATCGCAATCGTTCATAATTAGTCTCGAATCCAAAGTCGACTCGCTCCCCGACTAAACAATCGAATTTTTTTCCGAGTCGACTGGACTCGCTCGATTCGGACTCGCTTTCGTCGTTCGGATCACGTTGTTTCTTTCGCTCGCTCACTCGTGTCGTGTTTGCTGCAGTGATCAGATCAGTCGACTACTCGCTCTCGAAGTAGGTAGACTTGTACGACGTGAATCTAGAAATTTAACGCGTGTAACTCAATTATAATCATTGATATTTATGATAGCAGTTTTTTATATTGTTTTTTTATTTATTATTTTCGAGACTTATCAAAGTTAGAATCAACTATGCGCGTTCAAAAGTCTAATAATTACGATTTTATTGTCTTTTCAACATAATAAATATTTAGCACAATTCACTAGATAGTTGATAACTTCAATCGACACCGACTCGCACCGATTGTAGAACCAGACGGAATTTTTTGATGATTTTCATAAAAAAAAACAGTCATATTTCATCTAACAGTCAAAGTAATCA
This sequence comes from Aplocera efformata, assembly GCA_921293045.1. NCBI lineage: Eukaryota > Metazoa > Arthropoda > Insecta > Lepidoptera > Geometridae > Aplocera > Aplocera efformata. The sequence continues at coordinate 14,582 of OV121040.1, forward strand.
TTAAAACATTTTGGATTCGTCCATTCGGAGCAATCGTATGAATAAACCTAACGGACTCGCCCATTTGATGCCATCATATAAACAGTGGACTCTCCCAATAATCGCTTTCACAATAACGACTGACTCCACTTGAAATCGCCAAACAATTGAAACCTCTCGAGATGATTGAACAATCGACTAAAACCTTACGGACTCGCGCACGCGCATCCCTAGGCTATTTGTAGGTACAAAGCAACGACGTACGACTAAAAGTTATATACTAATTATTTTTAATTTGACAGAAGTCACAGCTGTGCTTGAACCAACATGGTATACCATACGCAGTATCTTCTACCTTAGTCTGTGGGTAGGTCCAAGAATTCCAAAGAACCCAAGATATTGTGCTAGTCAAGTTAACTCTACAATACACAATAAACCTATAACAGTACAGTACCTTGAAGTATCGCGCGGCCAGAAAAGTTATCAAGTTTCAAATGCCGATGTCGGAGTAATCTACATATGTAGCAAAGCACATCTCAGATCAGCAATGCAATCGTTGAGACGTATCGGAATGTGGCGGCGCGCAGGTTCAGGGCGGCGGTGGCGTGGAGAGGCCGGCGGCGCGGGCGCAGAGACACCGCTCCGACGGCTTCTCGACGACGCCGGCGCGTTTGGAGAGAGCGCACCAGGCGCGGGCGCAGCTGAGCCCGAGTTGAGCTGGGCGACGCAGCCGTACGCGGCGCGCGCTCCCGCCAGCGGGGCCAACGCCGAGGCGGTGGACCCGCGCTCCACCACGGTGGTGCTGTTCCCGGGGCAGGGCTCACAGCGCGTCGGCATGGGGCTGCGGCTGCGCGACGTGCCGGCCGCCCGCGAGCTGTACGAGCTCGCTTCCTCCGTGGTCGGGTGAGCACCCGTCTCCTCCGTGCTATATTTGAACCGGCGCCTGTCACCTGTCTGAATTTATATTGTTGATGAAGAGACTGGCACGTCATAAACATGCATTTTCAAAGAGTATCAAAAATCTTCGTCTTTATATTTGGTCAGTGACTAGGTTACATGCCTGTTGAGAAGTCAAATCATATTTTGAAGTTTCTAACCAAATCATATTTGTAGTCTGCCATTCATTTATTTGGGACATTAAACAACTACAGTATAATGGCTTGAAATACACAAATGAGTGTCAAATTAATAGAGAACAATATTTTATAGGAATGTGCCGCAAAAAGAACAAATAAAATAGTTTATAGTCAGAAATCAAATATTAAAGAGCAATAACTACATATTGATATGTTTAGTTCACAATACCTATCATTCAGCATATCATATAAATGTCTTAATTCATATAATTTGTAATTGCCCTTTAGTACATGCCAAACTTTGGATTATTGTAATTAATCCACTACAACTAAATCTGTCGAGCTGTTTGAGTGTGAAGAGTGACAAACATACATACACACACACCTAAACATACATACAAACCTTTGCCTTTTTAATATGTGTGATATAAAAGTTTGTGTGTTGTATATGCTTGTTATTTTTCCATGCTCAAACGGCTCAATGGATTTGCATAAAATTTGGTACTAGAATAGCTCATATCCTGGATGAATCTATAGGCTACTTTTGATCCTGGAAAAGTGCAATGTTTCCCTAGGATGGATTTCTATTAGGTCTGTGATGGACTCCGAAACTACTTAACCGATTTTAATCAAATTTGTACACTGTGTGAAGTTTGATCAACTTGAAAGATAGGATAGCTCACATCTCAATTTATGATCGCAATATTATTTTATTGCAAATTATTTGTCTATTATTTGACAGTCACAATTACAAAAACGTTAGCCACAGCAACGCGTGGCCGGGTCAGCTAGTATTGTATATAATGTAAACCAAAATCAAGACAGGATTGCAAATTTTAATAAATTCTATAACACCTCATCAATCTCTGGAACAGTGCTGCCTGGAGTTGGGCTGGATGGGGTAGGGTACAGTTAAAAACAGGGTACAATGCACAATACACCTGTATATTTGACATCAGTGAAGGCTCGGCCACCCGCACCCAGAATTAGAATTGGAACATAGCTTTCTATAGGTGAAAGTTATTAAACTTTTTTTTTAGTTTAAGTTTATTCATTACGAGCAAAAACAAAAATGTATATCTATATAAGTAGTGCACGCAGGTGGGACGTGTGGCGCACGTGCACCGAGGGCCCGGCGGAGGCGCTGGAGCGGCGCTGCCAGACGTGCGTGGTGGTGACGGCGCTGGCCGCACTGGAGGCGGCGCGCGAGCGGCGGCCGGCGGCGCTGCAGCGCGCGCGCGCCGCCGCCGGCTTCTCGCTGGGCGAGGTGGCCGCGCTGGCCTTCGCCGGCGCGCTCTCCTTCGAGGCGGCGCTACGGTTCGTGGAACTGCGCGCGGCCGCCATGCAGGCGGCGGCCGCGCGCCGCCCGGGCGGCATGCTCACCGCGTGGCTGGCGGCGGACGCGCGCCTGGGGGACGCGCTGCGGCTGGCGCGCGAGCACGCGGCGGCGCGCGGCGTGCCCGAGCCCGTGTGCGCCGTCGCCAACTACCTGTACCCGGGATGCAAGGTGCTGGCGGGCGACGAGGCGGCGCTGCAGTGGCTGGAGGAGAACGCGCGAGCGTGGGGAGTGCGGCGCACGGCGCGCGTGCGCGTGGCGGGCGCGTGGCACACGCCGCTGATGGCGGAGGCGGCGGAGGCGGTGCGCGCGGGGCTGGCGGCGCTGGAGGTGCGCGCGCCGCGCCTGCGCGTGGTGGCGGGCGCGTGGGGCCGCGCGTACGGCGGCGCGGACAGCGTGCGGCGCGGGCTGGCGCGCGGGCTGACGGCGCCGGTGCGCTGGGAGCAGACGCTGCACGCGCTGTACGCGCGCCCGCGCGGGGAGCACTTCCCGCTGACGCTGGCGCTGGGCCCGGGCGCGGGGCTGCGCGCCTCCCTGCGCCAGGTGAACGCGCGCGCCTGGGACTGCTCGCTGCAGATAGACGTGTGAGGTGCGGTGCGGCCCGGCCCGGCCGGGTACCCACTTTGTATATTGTGCGGTAGTGAACGTACTCGAGTACCATAAGTATAGGTTAATAAATTACGTTAAAAATATTTTTTATTATTTATGTAAGTAAACCAGACTACATCTACGTCCTTCTCTCCACCTGTATAATATAATAATATAACTAAACCCAGAGTATTTTTTTATTCATTTATTCGACGCACCGACAACAAATTCCACTTCTATTATAAAGGCGATTTTTTTTTTTTTTGTTGCAAAAACGTACGTTTGTTACTCCTTCACGCTTAAGTTCAACGAATTTTGATGAAATTCGGTACCAAGATAGCTTATATCCTAGTGAAGTGTATGATGTATGAATAATCTGTTATAAGTATCCATATATATAGCATCAATCGGTATAAATCAGAATCCATCCGATGCAGTTGTTTAAATACTACGACGTCCCCTCACGTGACCTACGCGTGGCGTGGCGTGGTGGCGTGTGAATCCGCTTGCCTACTCCACGCGCCCGCACATCTTTTTGATGGCGCAATGCCCGAGCGCCGCGCGCGCATGCGCGTCCAACCGGAATCTCGGCCAGTCGTATCCGCCATGACATGTATCGTGTCCGTGGAGCGCCGGTTTCGTGTACTTTCTATTGCCGCAGCCTGAACGGATCCCAGTCTAACGTGCCCTCAAATTTAGCCAAATTACCGTAACGCGCAACCAAAGTACGTTTTATTATGTGAATAGTAAAGTTAGTCAGGTGGCCCTGCCTCCCGTTACCTTTCGTCGCCTACATAATTGTTGTATCTAACTTGTTCATCTGACGTTTACTGTCATTCATGGTGACTGGTACAGTATAACAGTGTACATAATAGTCCAAGAGCCCACGACGGCCAGACCTTCGTTATTTTATAAAAGCTGAAAGTTTTCAAAAAAGAAAATATAAAAAAATTGACCTTTATACTCCAACGAATTATCACAGATAATAGTGGCGCGGCGCTTCTCGTGCGCTCGGATTTGGCCACTATGTATCATTTGTGTTCAACCATCCGTTTGAACAGAATTAGCGGCCGCCAACCTCGAGAGCGTTACGCAGCGCCAGTTCAGCAGCTCACGTATAGCACACTAACAAACATCTATTCATGTGTTTAAGAAGCCTAATTTAGTATATAACATGCACCTTTTTGTAAATAAAGTCAGTCTACCACAAGCACGAAGCGAGTTTCTCTCCTCCCTAAGATCGTACAGATGAACCGGTGGCTACTGGAGGGCTGCACTCTCGGCAGACGGAGCCGTGACGTCACGAGGACACTGGCCGGACGACCACCAAGAACGACCCGCCAGCCGGCCGGGTGCTCCGCCGCCACGAACATCGACAGCCCAGGAGCCACTGCGGGCCCCCTTCCAGCCTGCTCCCACTGTGGCCACCTTTAGCCCTCGCCGGCCGAGCCAGCCTACGAGTCTGTAGGCGTCTGGGCAGTGAGAAAACCGCCACACCTGTGTACATTGCACGCGGTACACGTCCCTATTTCCTACCTCTCCCTGCGTTGCCTTAGGTCGAGCGGTAACAGACTTCTCGTACTATCTATATATTTATCTATTCACATCCATACGGTTAGGATACGGCCCACACACTAGTTAGGTTCACTGTAGGGTTTTGCTGTTAGGATTTGGCGTTCGTTTGCTACGAGGCGTTTGGTATTCCCACGGGACCCCGTCATCGTCCCGTACAACAGCGGACTCGGGTGGTTATCGTTCACACACCCATCCCTAGTATCATACATAGCATGCACGGTATATACGTGGTCAAAGTGTGGATATAGTGTGAGGCACAAATTAAGAGAAAAAAGTATTAGAACTATACAAAATATATTTAATGTACACTATACATCGGGCGTGATCTCTAAAAAAATAATGAATGTGCGCCGACTCCGCCGGGCCTCGGCGAGGCGGAGGCCGCTCGCTGCGGGCGGGACGCGGCGCCGCTTCCGCCGGGCCTCGGCGAGGCGGAGGCCGCTCGCTGCGGGCGGGACGCGGCGCCGCTTCCGCCGGGCCTCGGCGAGGCGGAGGCCGCTCGCTGCGGGCGGGACGCGGCGCCGGACGAGGGTGGATAGTTTCCCACATCCTTGTTCATATTCTTTGCAATATTTGAATCTACCGAGAACCAGTACTATATACACGAGCGACTGGCCGGCTGAAGTTTCAAGTCTTCCGTTTCTCCTGTTGGAGCTTCTATTTCGTCAAGTTTAATCCTACGCTAGGGTGTCGTACTATGTACATGGGTATTCATTCACACGGGGTATTCGAGAGCGTGCGCCGCGGCGGGCGAAGAGAACGTTCGTTCGGGGAGGCACCGTGACTACGTGCGAGGCGGCCACGTCGAGGGGCGTCACAGGTCGAGGAGGTTGGGGTGGGCGGCGCCGCCCGCGGCCGCCACGTCGGCGCCGAGCGCGGCCAGCGCGGCGCGGTGCGCGGCGTGCGCGGGCGCGCGGCACTCGGCCAGGCGCGCGGCGGCGCGCGGCAGCGCCTCGCCCGCCCACGCGGCCGCCAGCCGCGCCTCGTGCGCCGCCGACGGCAGCGCCAGCTTGTGCGCGCGCGTGGCCCGCGCCAGCACGGCCGCCGTCACGTACGCGTCCACCGCCGCGTCCGCCAGCCGCGCCAGCAGCTGCTGCTCCTCCACCACGGCGCGGCCGTGCGCCGCCAGCGCCGCCTCCGTGGCGCGGCCCGCGTCCGCCACCACGCGCGCCAGCTCGGCGGCCGCGGGGCGCAGCGCCGGCGCCACGAGCGGCGCCAGGTCCGCGCCGCGCGCGCCGCCCAGCCCCACGGCCGCGCCGGCGCGCCTCCCCGCCTCGCCGAAGATCAGCCCCAGGTTGGCGGTCGGGTTCTTGAACGCGCGCTGCAGCTCCTGCAGGTGCGAGCCGGCGTACTGCATGCCTGCGGACGCACAAGCACGCGCATCAGTGCGGCTCCCACGGGGGGGCGGGGGGCGGGGGAGGGGGAGCGGGAGGGGGGCTGCACTCACCCGTGAGCGCGACGAAGAGGCGCAGGATGTCGTTGGTGCCCTCGAAGATGCGGAAGATGCGCAGATCGCGCAGCACGCGCTCGAGGCCGGTGGCGCGCATGAAGCCCATGCCGCCGAGGATCTGGATGGCCTCGTCCACCACGTACCAGGCGGCCTCGGAGGCGAACACCTTGCTGATGGCGGCCTCCAGGTGGTAGTCCTGGCTGCCGGCGTCCATGGCGCCGGACACGCTGTAGGCCACGCTCTCGGTGGCGTACTGCAGCAGCGCCATGCGCGCCAGCTTCTCGCGCACGTGCGTGAAGTCGGCCAGCCGCTTGCCGAACTGGTGGCGCGTGGCGGCGTGCTCGGCGGCCTGGCGCAGCGCCGCGCGCTGCGTGCCCGCCATGGCGGCGCCCATGCCGAAGCGGCCGTTGTTCAGGATGTTCATGGCCACCTTGAACCCGTTGCCGACGCCGCCCAGCACGTTGGCGACCGGCACCTTCACGTCCTCGTAGTACACCTCCGTCGTGTTCGAGCACTTGATGCCCATCTTGTTCTCGGGCGGGCCGGACGACACGCCGCCGAAAGCGCGCTCCACGATGAACGCCGTCACCTGCGGGGGGCGGGGGGCGCGCGTCAGCGAGGGGCGGCGAGAGGGCGCGGGGGGGGGGGGGATGCACACCGTACTCACTTTATCTACCGTCTTGCCGTCCTTCTGCACGGGCGTCTGCGCGAACACGGTCATGATCTCGGCGATGCCGCCGTTGCTGATCCAGATCTTGGAGCCGTTGAGCACGTAGTGGTCGCCGCCGGGCGCCAGCACCGCGCGCGTCCTGCGCACAACGACCCCGTGAGACCCTCTCCGGCGGGAGGCGCCGCCTCTAATCATGCGCGGCGCTTGCGCACAGACACAGAGGCGGCGAATAAAAATTTGCAGATACAGCGATTTTTTACTTGATTAGGTCGTTGTTAATAAATAACAGTTTATGAGGTAAACATTTCCTGTTTAGTGAAATCAAATTGAAAAAACATATAAACGAAATAGAGTTGTGCTTTCCTTTAGAATAACGAACACAGCAGCTCTATTTTCGTCGTTCAAACGAGTAGTTGAGAGCGAACAGGCGGGCCGACAGACAGACTCACTTGATGGAGCCGGCGTCGGAGCCGGAGGAGGGCTCGGTGAGGCAGAAGGCGGCGTACTCGCCGGCGGCGACGCGCGGCAGGTAGTGCGCGCGCTGCCGCTCGTCGCCGAACAGCAGCACGCCCTTGAAGCCGATGGACTGGTGCGCGCCGAGCGTGATGCCCACGCCCAGGTCGTGCGCGCCGACGATCTCCACCAGGCGCGCGTACTGCGTGTTGTTGAGCCCCAGCCCGCCGTGCTCGACCGGCACCTGCAGCGCGAACGCGCCCAGCTCCCACAGCCCGGCCAGCGTGTGCTCCTCCACGGCGGCGGCCGCGTCGTTCTTGTCGGGGTCGTTCACCTCGCGGAAGAACTTCTCCATGGGCGGCACCAGCTCGCGCAGCGTCTGGCGCTGCTCCTCGCTCAGCGGCTCGGGGAAGGGGAACACCTGCGCCGGCTCCACGCGCCCGCGGAACAGGTTCATCGTGAAGGAGGGCGACTCCTTGGGCCGCGGCCGCTCCTTGGCCGCCGTCGCCGCGCCGCGCCACCTGTGACCACTGTGACCCACTGACTTACCTACTACACACTACCAACATCAGTATCAACATGGTAACCGGGGAGTAAATATGAACCTATGTATGAAGCTATAATCTCTTTAGGTACAAACATGCTTATGATACCTGATATGAACAATCAACACTTATCATAATATAGGCTGCATATATCATTTCTTAATGTTACAGAAAATCATATTTCTATGGTAGGTAGGAATTACATTACATTCCATTTGCTGTAGGTTAAAGATTTTTACTAAAATAAACCTTATATTATATTGTATATTTGGCAGACAACCAACCCAAAACATGTGCTTGTCTAGCCACTAGATTAACAGGTCATAGGTCAGGTTCAGAAAGAACCAGAAAGCTAGGTACTAAGAAAGAAGCCTATGTTGCTGTTCATATAATTATGAAGTTAATTAAAAGAAACACGGTGAACACTAATTAAGTGACAAGCGTTTATAGATGGGTTCTCCTGGTAAGCATGTACTGTCCCATAGGCTTGAGGCAGCAGCAAATGTTAGTCTAACCCATAGTGCTCTCTGACAATTTGTTGTGTTATTGGCTTGCCCTACATTTGGTTGAGGTACAAAGTCCAAGGCGACCATGAACTATGGTTTACTGCGAGATTTTAGGGTGTTACGTGAATCCTCCGACATTCTTACCTGGTGGTGAGTGGCGCCGTCGCGGGTCTGATCACCAGACAGCGATTAGCACACCGGACTAGCTCAGAGCCTTTCATTTTCGAGAAAAGTGATACCTAATTTATATACAAACAAAACAAAGATTTGTTTTTTAATAACAGACTTTTTAAGACAGCTTCGTTACTGAATAGAAACAATATACTAAACTTTAACAAAATAATTAAAGGTTCGGCGCAGCACTTGCTCACCGATTCTTTCGAAATTTAAATCAAAAAATAATTCGTAGACACTACCTACGTCGTCCGTCCACAGACAGACTACAGCTACAGTTACACTACATGTATCTGTCAACTGTCAAATCAAATTATACAATTAGAAAGTGTTGTTAGTTCATGGTACGTTAACTGCGTTAGATACAATGATGGGCAGTTACAAAATTGCATTAATGTAGGTATAATCTAACTTGGATTATAAATCAATGCAATTTTTTACTTGGATATTATTATATTCTGGGGTAATTCAATCAAAGTCCATACAAAACAAAAAAAAAATCGAAAGAAAATTCAGATTTGCTAATGAGGGAGTTAAAATAAATGTAAAAAAGTTCTAGCTGAAAAATCCTACTAATAATATTAATTATTATTGAAAGAGTCATGACATGATTAATTTTCTGCACTCTGCAGTCAATTAATTACACAAAAATATTTGCTAAGATAAATAAAAAATGGCATGTTTAACATTGCCATTTATTAAACATTTTTTTTTTTAACACACTCATACCTCTGCACTAGGGTTCCCTGTGTCGCAGATGGCATGGATAAACACAGAAACACAAGACAAACACCCAAGACCCGAGAACAAACTTCGTGCTCACCACACAAAGTGTGCCCCGGCCGGGAATCGAACCCGGGACCCCTTGCTTCGAAGGCAGGGCTACTACCAACTAAGCCACGGAGCCGTATGTTTTTATTAAACATTGGAATTTTTAATTTTATTTCCATCATAAGATTATTTATGTGAATGAATGAATGAATGAATGAATGAATGAATGAATGAACACTTTATTGTACACCATAAAATTTACATAATATTCATATAAATATACTTAGATTTAGTACAATGGGCGGTCTTATCGCTGAAAGCGATTTCTTCCAGACAACCTTAGGATGGAGTTTTATCATGTGTTGCTTCATAGGACGGCGGTATACATACACAGACTATACTAGTGGAGAATAAAGGAAAAATATGATATATTATAACTCAATCACTTAATACTTAATTAAATCCGAATACACAATATAACATATCTAAAAAATAAACTAATACATAATAAAAATAGATATTGATAATAGAGATAATGTGCCTACATAATAACAGTAACTGAAAACATAAAAAATAAATAAAAATACTACTAATGGATATTAGGGAAATGTACAGTCAATGTACATTTTGTGTTGATGCGGCGCTTCTCATGCGCTTGGCAACTATGTATCATTCTGTGTATCATTTGTATTAATAATAAATCAGTTCTCGTTCAACCGCGGACTCGGGTGGTTATCATTTACAAATCCATCCTCACTATATCATTTATCATATATCAATATCAACTATCATATCAATATATCACGGGGGTGCTAGCATATCATCCCCAACATTCTTTTTGGTCCTTCGAGAGGTTTCGGTGCAAGGACACGTAATTTTTTTGGTCATCGCGCGCGTGATCAAAGTACGGGTGAACATTTCTAAGTTACGTGGAAGTGCATTGTGAAGTTTGTGGAGTTATTGAAGGCGGGTATCATCGAGTATCATCGATATCTGTGCATCAGCGGGTATCAGAAATTATCAACGAGTATCATCGATATCTGTGTATCAGCGGGTATCAGAAATTATCACCGAGTATCATCGAGTATCAGGGGCATCATCGAAGCATATCACTAGGATTCGACGGGTATCAACTAGTATCTTCGAGTATCAGGGAGATCATCGAATTATATAATCGGCTTTCGACGGGGATTATCCAGCATCATCATCATCGAACATCGGGTTTATCAGCGAGCGTCATCGAGCAAAATCCATGCAAAAACTCAAGTAAGACTGTTCTTTTTATTTAATCATGGAAGAACTATTAGCTCGCCAATCAGAAACTATATCACAGCTTAAAAATATCAAAACTAATTTTGGTAAAGACTCCGTTAGTAGGAAGACTCAGGATTATATTAATAAAAGGCTAGATATTATAAATAACCTCTGGGGAGAGTTCACCGAAAATCATCACTTGATTTTGAAAAACCCTGGTAGATCCACAGAAGAATATTTTAGGGCAGACTTATACGGAGTAGGCAAATCCTTATACGATGAATTGCGAAAAGCTCTTTCTTCTTTCGGAAAATCGGAAGCAACTTCAGTTCTAGGGACATCCTCTCCTCACGAAAAAACAGAAACGGGAACGCAGCCAGATGGCAGATGTGAAGAACTACTTTCTTTACAGCGTGCTCAATTTAGGGCATTCAACCGATTTATCAAAAATATTGAATTATCAAACATATCAGAAAAATGGGAGATCGAAGACGAATTGAAAAATATGAATATTAAGTGGAAAGCAATCGATGATTTACACATTCAGATTGATAATATTTTAGCGGGCGGTGACATGCATTATGAAGACGAATTTTTGCTACATGAGAGCAAATATAGAAGCATTAAACGATCTCTTAATCAAAAGTTGGAGTCCAGTCTTCATATGAAACAAAGTACACCACAATTAGAAATACCAATTTTCACAGGAAAATTCACCAATTGGCCATCATTTTTTGATTTGTTTACGGAAATCATTCACAATAACAAAAATTTAAGCAAAGCCCAAAAACTACAGCATTTGAAAAGTAAGGTCAAGGGTGAACCAGAACGCATCATTCAACACCTGCATATTTCGGCTGAAAACTACGACACGGCTTGGGATATATTGGTACACAGGTACAGTAACTTACAATTACTGTTCTCCAAAAACGTAGAAATTCTTCTCAATCAGCCCACCATCACGAAGCAAACATCATACGAGCTACGGAAGTATTATGACACTACAAACGAGTGCGTGCATGCCATCCGAAACCTTGGCGTGGATACTAATTACTGGGATCCACTAATAGTCCACCTTTTATGCAAGAAATTGGACTATCAAACTTTCACGGATTACAAGGAATCCCGAAAATCACCGAGAGAATTGGCAACATTTGAAGAATTCATGACCTTCCTAGAAAACAAATTTGTGGCGACTCACATACTTATGTACACCGCTATATATATATATATATATATTTCATTTATATTTATTACACATTACATTCACACATTACATAAATACATACATACTTACTTACTTAATTTATATTACTATAATAAATTACATACATACATACTTACTTAATATATATTACTATAATAAACACATTTAATATTTATTTACATTAATTACTCTTACACTAAACTAACAATATTTTGATCGCGTCGCCCGGTAGTATGGAAACGAGAATTCGTCCATACAAACTATGTATATTCTGTACAGGCGACGCGACCGGTTCACGCGGCCGCCCGCTCGCCCTGCGCCCGCGCATCCCGGAGAATCAGTCACGATCCGACCACTCGACGCAAGACGCATGTCGCTCGTACGCGCTTCCGCTAATTATTTTTATTTGTATTCTCATCGTTACTACTTTCATCTTCTCTCGCGCCTGTGCCTGTGCTTCTTTCTACTACTGACTGTTCTCTTCTCCTTCCATTTATTTAGTGTAAAGTGTGTAAATAATATTATAGACTATTCATCGTGAAGTGATTTTATCATTCCGGATTCGGATCAACCTTCCTCTTCTCCTTCACACACACCAAACCACACCATAACTGGTGACCCCGCAAGGACATTACAAAATGAGCAGTGACGGTAGCGACACAGAACATTCGAGAAAATCGATGCGGCCGGCGAAGAGACAAGGGTGCGTTTCCATTGACACATCTGAGAATGCATCCGAACTTTTTCGTGTTGGCGTACGGATACCACCATTCTGGCCCGAAAAGCCCTCAATATGGTTCTGCCAGATCGAAGGTCAGTTTAGCATGTCGAGAATCACGGATGACCTGACGAAATTCCATTATGTACTTTCACACTTGGAAAGACAGTATGCAGCTGAAGTCGAGGACGTTATTACTAACCCACCACCTACTGGCAAGTACGACAAGCTAAAAAGTGAGCTCATCAAGCGTCTCTCCATGTCCAAAGAGAAGATGGTTAAGCAGCTCCTACAGGCGGAAGAGTTGGGTGATCGCAAACCTTCACAGTTCTTGCGACACCTGCAGACCCTAGCTGGCCCCGCGATCCCAGATGATTTTTTGAGGTCGATATGGACGAGCCGACTACCTAATAATCTGCAGACTATCATAGCGTCCCAGATGAGCCTCTCTCTCGGTGAACTCGCTGACCTGGCTGATAGAGTTCACGACATCGCACCTGCCTTACCTCAAATCGCAGCGACATCTAGTTCCAGAGCGGACTCGGCGTTGGACATCATGGCACGGCAGATCACAGAGCTCACCAAACAAGTTAGCGCACTCACCATGGAAGTTCATGGTCGTTCCCGTTCTCACCATCGACGAGCACCACGTGACCGAACTCATTCCCGTTCTACATCCAGGCGGTCGCTGTCGAACTATAGGAAGTTCCCCAACTGTTGGTACCACTACAGATTCGGCAGCCAGGCGGACAAATGTATCCAGCCGTGTGACTTCAAGCCATCGTCATCGTCTTCGGGAAACGCGACGGGCAGTCGATAATGGCGACTGAAGATTGCCCATCTACCACTGGTCGCCTGTTTGTGACAGATCGCAGATCGAAAGTCCAGTTTCTGGTGGACACCGGAAGCGATTTATGTGTCTTCCCCCGATCTGCGCTTCATCAACGACGTGCAAAGACGGACTACCAACTGTGTGCAGCGAACGGTTCGACAATAGACACTTACGGTTGTGTTGAGCTTAATCTCAATTTAGGCCTTCGTAGGGATTTTATATGGCGCTTTACCGTAGCTGATGTGACAAGAGCGATTATAGGTGTAGATTTCCTTTCCTATTTCAATCTTATTGTCGACATACGTAATAAGCTTTTAATTGATGCCACTACAAAATTGTCAGCTGTAGCTTCTATTGCCTTATCAGATAGCCTTATATCTAGTGTGAAGGTCGTGACTGGTACTTCTAAATACCATAATTTGCTTTCTGAGTTTCCAGAATTGACACGACCGGCCGGCGCTCATCGAACACCTAAACACAACACAGTACACCACATCCGTACCACACCAGGCCCTCCAGTATCGTGCACACCTCGTAGACTCGCCCCGGACAAGTTGAAAATTGCTAAGTCTGAGTTTGAAGCAATGTTGGCAAATGGTACTGCTCGCCCATCCGAGAGTCCCTGGTCGTCACCACTACACCTCGCACCTAAAAAGGACAATGGTTGGCGACCCTGCGGTGACTATCGTATGCTCAACGCTCGGACAATACCAGATAAGTACCCTATCCGACATATTCATGACTTTGCCCACAGTCTATCTGGTTGTAAAATATTCTCCACCATCGACTTGGTTAAAGCTTTCAACCAAGTACCGATATTTCAGGACGATATTTCGAAATCTGCTATATGTACTCCGTTTGGTTTATTCGAATTTCCATATATGACCTTTGGTTTACGCAATGCTGGTCAAACCTTCCAGAGATTTGTTGATGAGATGACCCGTGGCCTAGACTTCTGTTACCCGTACCTTGACGACTACTTAGTTTTCTCGAGGGACGAGCGCCAGCACGAAGACCACCTACGCCAACTCTTCACCAGGATGAAGGATTATGGTATGCTCATCAATACAGCAAAATGTGTCTTCGGTGCGTCAGAGGTAACATTTCTAGGCTACCGGATCTCCGAACACGGAACAAAACCTCTAGACGGTAAGGTGCAGGCCATCAAGCAATTTCCTGTTCCTAAAACAGCTAAGCAGCTTAGAAGGTTCTTGGGTATGATAAACTTTTATAGGCGGTTTATCCCCCAAGCAGCCCAAATCCAAGCTCCTTTGAACGCCTTGCTGACTGGTTCCATCAAAGCGTCGCATCCAGTTGACATAAGTGGAGAGTCATTGCAAGCTTTTGAAGAGTGCAAAGATAGCTTGTGCACTGCAGCGTTACTGGCCCATCCTGACTCTGAAGCCAAGTTGGGTCTTGTAACTGATGCATCTGATTTTGCCATCGGAGGAGTCTTGCAACAATTGAAAGACGGAAATTGGCAGCCTCTCGCCTTTTTCTCTCGTAAACTGAGCCCATCGCAACAGAAATATTCACCGTACGATAGGGAGCTCCTAGCTATTTACGAGAGCATAAAGTATTTCAGGCATTGGCTCGAAGCAACACCATTTACCATCTATACTGACCACAAGCCGCTGTGCTTTGCATTTTGTAATCGGAAGGCTAATTGCAGCCCGCGGCAGTATAGACATCTAGATTTTATTTCACAGTTCTCGACAGATATTCAGCACATCGCCGGAAAAGATAATGTCGTTGCCGACACACTTTCCCGAGTAGATGAAATCTGTGAACTGAAGAGTCCTGTCGATCTAGAGGTCATTGCTAAGGCCCAAGTCTCCGATTCCGAATTGCAAGAGTTTTTAAAGCAGGATACCGGTTTGAAGGTCAAAAGGTTGACTATACCCGGGAGTCGCACTCAACTGTACTGCGATGTCAGCACAACGACTCCTCGGCCTTTAGTTCCCAAAGACCTACGTAAACAAATTTTTGATAGTTTGCACTCGTTGAGCCACCCCGGTGCTAACGCTAGCGCAAAATTAGTTGCCGAACGTTTTGTCTGGCCACTGATGAGGAAAGACTGTCGCGAGTGGTCTAGGGCGTGTTTGGCTTGCCAGCGCACAAAGGTAAATCGACATGTTTCGTCGCCTTTAGGCACCCTCGATTTACCTTCAGCGCGGTTCAAATACGTTCACCTAGACCTCATCGGACCATTACCTCCGTCTGGTGATTTCAGATATTGTCTGACAGCCATCGATCGCTTTACGCGATGGACTGAAGCTGTCCCCCTGACAAATATCACCGCGGAATCAGTGGCCAAGGCGTTCTTATCGGGATGGATAGCTCGATTCGGTTGCCCTACTGATATCGTTACTGATCGCGGTAGGCAATTCGAATCGGCTCTATTCGATCAACTATCAAAATTTGTTAGTTTTAAGCATCGCAAGACCACCAGCTACCACCCTCAATGTAACGGCCTAATTGAGCGGTTTCATCGGCAATTGAAAGCGGCTATAATGTGCCATGATGATAGTAGCTGGGTCGAAGCTTTGCCTATCGTACTCCTAGGCATAAGAAGTTCTTTCAAGGAAGATCTTCAATCTTCCTCCGCCGAACTAGTGTATGGCGAACCTTTACGCCTACCAGGTGAATTTTTTGGCCATAAAGACGGCAAATGTACGACTGATCTTACTGATTTTTCAGCTCGAATCAGATCATTTGCCAATCACCTACAGCCAGTTCCTACCTCCCACCACTCAAATAATAAAATCTTTATTTATAAAGATCTTTCGTCTTGCTCGCACGTATTTCTCAGAGAAGACGCATTGAGAGGTGCATTGCAGCCAGCTTACACTGGCCCTCATGAGGTAATGCAAAGAAGTCCTAAGACATATAAAATCAGAGTGAAGGGCAAAGTCGTGACGGTATCGGTAGACCGGTTAAAGCCAGCATACATATTGTCACCCCCCAACGACCCTACTCCAACTACTTCTCCCTCAACTCCTCCCTCCACTCCTGTTATTCAGACCCCATCTCCTACACAACCAGTTAAAACAACTCGTTCTGGGCGCAAAGTACATTTCCCGGATTATTATCGCCCGTAGGCACGGTCTCTGGAGGGGAGTGATGTGGCGACTCACATACTTATGTACACCGCTATATATATATATATATATATTTCATTTATATTTATTACACATTACATTCACACATTACATAAATACATACATACTTACTTACTTAATTTATATTACTATAATAAATTACATACATACATACTTACTTAATATATATTACTATAATAAACACATTTAATATTTATTTACATTAATTACTCTTACACTAAACTAACAATATTTTGATCGCGTCGCCCGGTAGTATGGAAACGAGAATTCGTCCATACAAACTATGTATATTCTGTACAGGCGACGCGACCGGTTCACGCGGCCGCCCGCTCGCCCTGCGCCCGCGCATCCCGGAGAATCAGTCACGATCCGACCACTCGACGCAAGACGCATGTCGCTCGTACGCGCTTCCGCTAATTATTTTTATTTGTATTCTCATCGTTACTACTTTCATCTTCTCTCGCGCCTGTGCCTGTGCTTCTTTCTACTACTGACTGTTCTCTTCTCCTTCCATTTATTTAGTGTAAAGTGTGTAAATAATATTATAGACTATTCATCGTGAAGTGATTTTATCATTCCGGATTCGGATCAACCTTCCTCTTCTCCTTCACACACACCAAACCACACCATAAATTCATTGCTCTCGAACCTATTTACAAAAAAGAAAAGGATGGTCCATCAACCTCGTCAATACCCAATCAAAATATCAAACGAACATTTCAATATCAATCAAGAAAGCCAATCAACAAGCAACCTTATAATCAAACGGATAAAACATATCAAATCATGGCAACAGGTAGCCAACGATGTGACTTATGTCAGTTAGATCATGATTTATTTGCATGTAAGCAGTTTCTCACGATGACACCTGACGCTCGATACAAAGCAGTCGTCAAGCTAGATGTTTGTACAAACTGCCTGTATAAGCACTATGGTAAACCGTGCACATCTGCAAAGCGTTGCAAAGAGTGTAACGGTAAACATAACACCTATCTACATGATCCTGCACGTGTTCAGTCGACGTTTCCCACGGGAAGGGCAAAACAACGTAATGTATTGTATACCACGTAGGTTTAGATGACATAGAGACTTTACTACCTACTGCGTTTGTTTACTTAAAAGCTTCAGATGGTACATTAATAAAGGCCCGAGCCCTATTAGTTCAATCGGCACAAATATCAATCATTTCAGAGAACCTTGTACAGCAGCTTGGTCTTAAACGTCACAACTCCAAAATATCAACCATCACAGGCATCGACCTTTGCCAGAAAAAATGCAACGGCTCCGTATGGATTGAACTAAAATCAACATATGACGATTATCATTATCAAACAGAAGCACGTATAGTCTCAAAGGTCGCTAATGACCTACCAAACAATACATTTGATTATGAACCGTTGGGATATCTTCACAACTTATCATTTGCAGATCCAAGGTTCAACGTCTCCCAGCGAGTAGATATACTACTCGGCGGTGATGTGTATTCAGACATTATCATGAACGGTCTTGTGAAAGGTCCACCTTCATACCCTATTGCGCAAGAGACAAAATTAGGATGGATCATATCAGGCAGTGTAACCACACAGCCATGCTACCCAGTAGCACAAAGTATCAATCAAGTATCAGAATCAAAAATTCCTGATTTATCCCAGTATTGGGAAATTGAGGATATCAATAATCCATCGTCAACCTTGACAGAATCGGAAAAGTACTGCGAGGATTTTTATCAACAAACTACTGAACGGCTTCAAAACGGAAGATATGTAGTTGCGTTACCAATGAACCCAGACTACAAAGAACAGCTGGGATCATCAAAAATTAAAGCTGTTGCTCAATTTAAACAGCTAGAAAATCGATTATCAAAAAACACATTATTCGCCGTGAGCTACAAGCAGTTTATGCGAGAGTATAACGAGTTAGGCCACATGCGTAAGATCAGCTCTCCAGACAATCAAGCAGTATACATACCACATCATGGCGTCTTAAAAATGGACTCTGAAACGACGAAACTTCGCGTCGTCTTTAACGCATCATCAAAAACATCAACGGGTAAGAGCCTCAACGACGTCATGCACGGCGGTCCTAATCTCCAGCAGGACTTACAAGCTATCATCCTAAAGTGGCGAACCTACAAGTACGTTATCACCGCAGACATTGAGAAAATGTTTCGACAAATATTTATTAGAGGAAAAGATCAATGGATCCAGCTGTGTGAAGATCTGAAAAATATCGAAAAATTCAACATACCTCGTTGTGTAGGTAACACTCAAAAGACAAGCTATTTACATGCGATTTGCGATGCCTCAATTACAAGTTACGCTTGTTGTTTATACTTAGTAACAGAGAACGATAAAGGTGAATTCACATCTACACTAATAGCAGCGAAAACAAAATTGGCACCACTAGCGAAAAAAGTATCACTACCACGGCTGGAACTACTTGCTGCGCTCCTTCTATCACAACTGGTTAAGAAGGTGATGGAATCATTTTCAGAGCTCGATATCAAACTTCATGCCTGGACAGACTCTATGATTGTCTTAGGCTGGCTACATGGCGACATAACACGGTGGAAAAGCTTTGTAGCTAATATAGTACGGCAGATAAAAGAAGTAATTGCACCCTCAAGCTGGCGGCACGTAAGATCACAGGACAATCCTGCTGATTGTGCTACCCGGGGACTTACATCAAATCAATTAAAGGATTATAATCTGTGGTGGGGAGGACCGGAATGGCTCCCTACATACAAAGCAGACGGATCAAACATCGAATTTGAAAGTACTGAAATTGAAACAAAAGAGTCATGTGTGTACGCCACTTTACATCGTAATGACTCATCACTGGTAAATGAATTACTAGTAACATATAGCTCATTATCGCGAGTTACTAAGGTGCTCGGATGGGTTTTACGTTTCATCAGGTGTGCACGAGACAAACATTATGCATCTCTCTCACACGAGAATGTGTTGACTCCTTGTGAACTAAATGAGGCACGTTATAAATTAATCAAGGAAGTTCAAGGGAATGATTTTATGGAAGATTTGCAGGATATCAAAAAACCATCAACGTCAGCTCAAGTTCAACCCAATCGGATGGAATTGCGCCCTCGACCCAGAAAGGTAAACGTCAAAAACTTCTTCATCACCATATTAGTAATGTTCACAGTACTAATATCACCCAGCATTCAGCAATCATCGGATGAAGCAAGCTTTAACATATCAACATTAAACGAGAATCAAAACCTATTTTTTGACAAAATATCAGACATGCAATTGATCAAGGATGAATGGAAGTTAGTTGTTTACTATAACATGTCAACATACTGGCAAGGCATATCGAATGTGCGAAACTATATCAATCATATCAAGGAAAGTGCAAAAGACGGAAAGGTACAATATCAAAATATTTTATCACAATTAGAACACGAAATAGAAGATATCGATCACTACGACAAATTATTACTGAGTCAGAATGTGCGTAGACAAAAACGAGGGTTAATAAACGGAGTAGGATATCTCGCTAACTCACTATTTGGCGTCCTAGATGACAGGTTTGTGGAACAGTACAAGCAAGACTTAGAAGAGATTGTTATCAATGAAAATCATCTCCAATCACTTATGAAAAATCAAACATCAGTCTTAGAATCAGAGTACAACATCCTAAAAAGAAACGAAAAGGCAATGGCGCACCAATTCAAATTTATCAAAAGCCTTATTTACAACATGACATTGGACGAGAATCGAATAAGTTACGACAGTGGGACTGGCCTTTATATCACATCATCAGCATTAACTGCAAATATCATATTAAACAGTATTAGAAGAATGCAACAGACTCTTATCAGTACAGTCACGGATATAAGTCAGGGTCAGATCGATCCCCATTTATTGATGCCAGAAGAAATGGAAAACCAATTGAATATCATTTCAAGACAGCTCAAGACAGACATCGTTCTTCCGGTGGATCAAGGAAATATCAAAGATATATACAAATTAATAAAAATGTCAGCCCGAATCTACGACGGATATCTTTTGATAGAAATCAAGATTCCACTTTTGAGCAGCAGTGTATTTGAGTTGAACAGGATCATCACTATTCCCCGAAACAAAGACAATAAGTCACTATTCTTATCAACGGTACAACCATACATAGCATACAACTTGAAGAAAGATAGCGCCTCACTTTTATCAGAAAATGACCTCCAACAATGTATTCATTCGGCAAATCAAAAACTACTGTGCCCTATACAATTGCCCATTTACGATTTACAACTCAAACAATCATTATGCGATATCAAACTACTATCAACAAACAGCGAATCAACTTGTCAAACATATGTTACCAACTGTCGAGATCAGTGGATCAAATTACACCGGCCCAACAACTGGCTGTTTGCGTGCTGTACGGAATGCCACGTACGCATTTTGTGTCCAGCTGGGGTCACTATCAAGCAATTAAGTGGCGCCGGGTTGATATCTCTAGGAGATGAATGCAAGCTTAAAGGTTCCGGTTATACTATTTATGCACATCATAACTTTATCAGCAGGCTTAACATTGAACCAAAATTTGAAGCCCCAGAGGTATCACTCTTAAACAAAATCATAAATACAACAGCCTTATCATCTGATGAAATTATCGATACAAGTTCAGATTGGGATGAGCTTTTTGATCAAATAAAACTATTGAAAGAACAGTCCTCTTACAGTTTGAGTGTACATGACGTGCATCACTATGCCATGATGTATGTCATTATTTGTATCATTATCATCGGAATGATCGTCGCCGCGGTGTGGAGATTGCGAAGGAATCGCAGACTCCGAAGCGCCCGCGACAACGAGCGCACGGTGGCGGCTCCACAGCCGCGCCCGCGCGTCCTCAGCGAGAGTGAACTCGTACGTAGTGCTAGTGATCAAGTGATCAGTGTAAATGAACCAGTGCGGTATAGTGTAGTCAAAGGGGTGCAGAACATGGGTACCTCCCCTATCGCGTTTAAATCAAAGGTTTATCATTCCAGTATGGATTTAGAATAGTTTATTTTTACTGTATTATTACCATCATTATTATTGTTTAACTTTTTTTATATCTACTAAATGCATCTTGTCCGAGTGGCCAGGATGTACAGTCAATGTACATTTTGTGTTGATGCGGCGCTTCTCATGCGCTTGGCAATTATGTATCATTCTGTGTATCATTTGTATTAATAAATCAGTTCTCGTTCAACCGCGGACTCGGGTGGTTATCATTTACAAACCCATCCTCACTATATCATATATCAATATCAATATCAATATCATATCAACTTATCATCGGGGGTGCTAGCATATCATCCCCAACAGGAAATGTTTTATAAAGAACTAAACTCGACCAACTGACAAAAAGTGTTGCTAAAGTATGTGCATATTTTTTGCCATTCCGAGTAAAAACGCTGAACTGTGTGAAACCAATAATGACATGTCTAGGACCTGTATACAAAAGTATTTTTTCCTGGCAAAAAGAATCAACTTATTTTAATTTCATGAAAGTTCCGCTTATTATCATTCTACATTTTTTGTACCTTCCGTGGAAATCTATCACATATTAGCGATACTATTACAATAGTTTGTACTAATTATCATGTAAATGGCTGTTGTTTCCACTAATAAAAAAACCTATGATTATTTCGCCCTTTCGAAATTCATTATAATAATAATGTATATCTTTATTACTACTATTATTATAATAAACTAGCAGCCCGTCCCGGCTTCGCACGGGGTAGTGACATAACTACAATAGTTGGACATATGCTACCGCGGAGTTTTTTGTAGACATTATGATGTTCTTCAATATTGTTGTACATTATTTTGTTCTATATCGCTAATAGTTTCGGCAGCGCATTCGACGAAAGACATTTTAAGACTCATTTTTCTACACCTTCGGTTACATTGTTCAAATTTTACCAAGGATCCCTAATTTTTTTCAAAATGAAATGTAGCCTATGTCAAATTGGAAGAATGTAGTATTCTATTGGTGAAAGAATTTTTTAAATCGGCTTAGTACTTTTTGAGCCTATTCATTACAAACATACAAACATGGGTACAAATCTTTCCTCTTTATAATATTAGTGTAGATATACTTACAGGACTTTGATTTTTGACTATACAAAAGAACAAAGTTGCAAAGTGCAGTGTACTACGAGATGACATATTCAATAAAACATGTTGATTTAGTCGTCAGGGTCGGTCTTTCTGCGTTCATTCCGCTGGCGTGTCACGACACGGATTTTGGTCACGGCAGAGTCTACTAGGACCTTCTTCGCTTTTACAATGTCGTCTTTGTTAAAGCTGGTCGTAACAATCTATTTCAGAGATACCTGGTCCAACTGTTGTTGTATGAAGGCCAAGTATTTGAGCGCGAGCGCTCAGTATGCTTGCACCGCGAAATTAATGTAGGTCTCCATTAGACCCCCCGCAGCAGTAAGCGACTGCTCAGTCCGGTAGTAAAAACAGTAGTATAGATCTGGCTACAAGTGGATGATTTAAAAATCAAAAAAATCGACTTCAATTCTTTCATACCTTTTTCTTGAACCTCCACCATTTTGAAGTCGGTTAAAAATCGAAAGTATTTTATAATTTTTCTTCTTTTACGTTATTCTAACGACCGGTATGTCATCGGATGATTGTCAGGAGTAGAAACCGAAAACCTAGGCTAAACGTCAGTGTCAGTCACAAAAGTCATATATAAACTGTCAAAAACATATGAGTAAACTTTGTCGGGTTGATTTTTTTAGTTTGCTCCTTATTTTCTATTTATTTTTGTTTTATTTACTTGTTACAACAGAACATGTTGCCCTCGATCGCGTGGTTATTCGAAATGGAGAAAGAGTACCTGGTCATATTGTGTGTGGCCCTCGCGGTGGCGTACATAACCTACTACCTACTGGATGCCGTAAAGGTGAGCGCTCGGGCTCCGGCGGGCTCGGCGAGGGCGCGGGGAGAGACAGAGTGAGAGTGAGCGGCGCGTGGCTCGTTGCAGAGGCCGGAGGTGGTGTGCGGTGACGCGGAGCTGGGCGCGCTGCTGCGGGCGCTGCCGGCGGTGCGCGCGCGCTACTGGCCCACGCCGTGGTGCGTGGAGTCGCGCCTGCAGACCGTGCTGGGGTCCGTGCTGCGCTCGCTGCTGCTGCCGCGCCTGCTCGTCACCAGGTACCACGCCCGTGTCCCGGTGGTGTGGGGCTGATCATTCCACATCATCAATCATCTTCATGATGATTCATTCATTCTTATCTCATTGGTTGCCAACTTTTAAATTTTAAACAATCTTATTAATGAGCAATTCTTGTATATTTATTTTGCATTTCTCCAAAACGGCTCTAACAATTTGTCACCTTGAGAGGCTAGGCGATCAGAGCACGAGCACAAGGTATGTAATTATATAATTTTTTTTTTAAGTTAATTATTCATTTCAATTTTATATATATATATATATTTTTTTATATTTTTCTAGTCAATTTAAATGTGAATATGATTATAATGTCTAAATGTCTGAAATAAATGATTATTATTATTATAAAAAAACCTAATGGCTCCTGTCAAATTGCAATATTCAGCCAACAGAGATATATTCATTAACTTATTGTTTTTTATAGATATTCAATAGTGCAGTTTCTGAAAATTACTAATGATATTATGATTATTAAAAAATAGCAAAATCACAACATACAAGCTTAGAGATGCTCTATGCCTAACATTTTGCCCACAACTACTTTTTATTAAAAGTAGTAAAAACTTTTATTGATTTGTAAAGCAGATTACAAATCAATAAAAGATATAGTATATCACTTCACCATTATTTGATAAAATTGGTCATGACTTTTTCTGACATATGAAATGTCAGCCTGTCCACGCATTCCTCAAATGCATGGGGGAGCCTTGGGCACTGGGCATGGGCATGGGCATTGGCAGTGGGCAAAAGGGCAGTGGTCACTGAGCAGTGTGTTCTGGGCAGTGCACATCGGGCAGTAGGACCGGCCACCGGCAGTAGTCAGTGAGGGCCGGGGCACTCCCCACGACAGTCAGTATTTGGTTGCCTTGAATAAACATTACATGTTGACATACACATGTTGATGTGGTTAAGGTTGATCGTACTGTGACTGTCACTGCGTGATTTAAACAAACGTCTAGCTTCGATGATAATTTATTTGCGACTGATCATATTAACAAATAGATTTAACATAACCGCCCACCAAAGGACTATAGGAGTCCTTTCAAAAAAGAAAAACAACGATAACAATTAAATTCCTTAAACTGCTTAATTAAAACATAAATACCTAACATGCCTTAATTAAGCACATAGACATGACCTACATTTTCACATAAAAAAACAGAAGGCATGTCCTAGCTCAAATAAAATATTTGGTGGGCTTACATACATTATTCAACATAATTGAACTTTAATCAGTGTTAACTGGCAAGGCACATAATTTAGAAACACATCTCTTCGTGACTACATCTCCACTTTTAACACTATATACTCGTGTCAATCCATCTGGCCCAGGGTGTTTATCTGTTATGCGTCCCAAGGACCATTTTCCTGCTGGCATATTATCTTGTTTTATCAGTACTATGTCCCCAATTTTAAATTCTTCTTCACGCTTAAGCCATTTTGGTCTCTGTTGCAGTCGGTTTAAATATTCTGTCTGCCATCTACTCCAGAAATCATTTAGCAGTTTTTGGGTAAATTGCCATCGCGTCAATTGGCTTATTTTGACATCCTTGAAACTTGGAGTAGGCACAGAAACCAGCGCTTCTCCGATCAAAAAATGGCCAGGTGTTAGTACATCTATGGTATCGTCATTGGATTCTATTGGACACAAGGGCCTTGAATTAAGGCATGCTTCGATTTCGCAGAGGACCGTCGACATCTCTTCAAAGGTCAGATGAGTGGTAAGAATTCTTTTCAAGTGATATTTCATAGACTTTACACCTGCCTCCCAGAGTCCTCCGAAATTTGGTGAATAGGCTGGAATGTGATGATACTGCGTTCCATCATTGGCTAGTAGATCGGCAATTTCACCATCAAACTGGAGCTTCGCTTCCTTCCATGCATCGGTAAGCTCTTTATTAGCTCCAACAAAGTTTCGTCCCTGGTCACACCACAAATCTGTGCATCTTCCTCGGCGGGCGCAAAATCTTCTAAAAGCACCTATGAACGCCGCTGAGCTTAGGTCACCAACCAACTCTAGATGAATCGCTTTGGTGGACATGCAGATAAACAACGCCACGTAAGCTTTATTGGTTTTAGCTCCTCTGCCTCTGCTCATCAGGACTTGAAAGGGACCAGCAAAATCTACTCCAGATCGGGCGAAACTGCGACTCCGAGTTACACGTGAAATCGGGAGGTCGCCCATAATTTGGCTTTTAACCTTGGCATTATATCTAGCACATACCATGCAACGATGGATATGCTTCCTGACTAATGTTTTAGCTCGTATTATCCAATACCTGGATCTAAGGTAAGTCAACATCAAATGCACACCTCCGTGCAATGTTTTAGCGTGAGCTTCAGCGACAATAAGAGCGGTAAGTCTAGAGTCCCGCCCTAATATGATAGGATGTTTTTGATCATTACTAATGTCTGCATTTCTAAGCCTTCCGCCCACCTTGAGGATTTCATTTTCATCTAGGTATGGATTCAGCGATTTTAATTTACTAACTTTCTTTACTCTGTTCTTCCTCTTCAGACCTTCAATTTCATTTATGAATTCTTCTTCTTGTGCTAGTTTTATACATATCTGAAGTGATTTTTCAAGTTCGTCAGTGGTAATTGGATTGTCTATGTTTTCTTTATTCTTCTTTAAAAATCTTCGACAGTAGGTTAGTGTTCTCAAAAGTTCAGTGAGTGTGTAAAAATTCTCAAATTGTGTGATTAATCTCGTTTCCATTCTATCTTCTTCATTTGCTATTTTATACGTCTGTATTGTTTTCTTCTTTTTCTCTAACTCAGTAGGTATAACGTTGGGTCTAGTGAACTGTATTTCTTTGTTACATAACCATAGTGGTCCGTTCCACCACATTTTGCATTTTCTTAGATTTGAGACAAGCATTCCTCTCGACGCGATGTCCGCAGGGTTGTCTTGAGATTGCACGTGGTACCATTGACTGCTGTTTACATTGCTGGTGATTTCGACAACGCGGTTGGCCACGAACGGTTTCCATTTGTTAGGATCGCCAAACAGCCATGAAATAACTATTGACGAGTCCGTCCAAGCATATATCTGTGATGCTGGGATTCTCATTGCTTGTCCAACCTGTCTCAGCAATCTTGCGAGTAGTAAAGCTCCACAGAGTTCGAGTCGGGGCAGTGAGATGGTCTTCAATGGAGCTACTCTCGTTCGTGCAGCTATAAGGGTAGTTTTTATAGCACCGTCAGGTTTCTTCACACGGCAGTATACCACGGCAGCATAGGCTAGAATAGATGCGTCGCTGTAACCATGAATTTCAATAGCCTCTTTGTCTGAGCTAGATGTACCCATCCATCTATCTACTTGGATGCTATTGACATTTTGCAAATCAGCTCGTATCATCTTCCATTCTTCGGTTAGAGCGTCGTTGAGGACTTCGTCCCAACTTACTTTCTCGAGCCAAAGCTTTTGTATCAAGATTTTTGCCATAACCAGGCTTGGCGCTATCCATCCTAGTGGGTCAAAGAGCTTTTGGATATCTGACAAGATGCTTCGCTTTGAAACCAATGCATGGACATCAGGTAAGTTTAGACTATATTCAAATTTATCTGTACCAAGGTTCCACTGAACTCCTAGGGCCTTAATTATTCCATCTATTTTCAGTTCCAGTTGTGCATGGGATGATCTGTCTTCTGGGTTTATGGATTTCATGAAGTCTCGATTATTGGATGACCATTTTTTCAGTTCAAAGCCGCCAAGGAGTAAGATTTCCTTCAGATCTTGACTGACGCTGATAGCCTGTTGCGGGGTGTCACAACCAGACATGCAGTCATCGACATAAAAATCTTCACGCAATATTTTAGCGGCATCAGGGTAGCGGTCTCCTTCATCATTGGCTAGCTGTAACAGTGTTTTGACGGCTAGATAAGGCGCTGATGCGGTTCCAAAAGTAACGGTGAGTAGCCTCATATCCTTTAGATTGTGAGTTGGGTCACTCCTCCATATTATGCGCTGAAAATCTGCTTGTTTTTTGTCTATCAGGATCATTCTGTACATTTTTTGTATGTCTGCGACGAAGCATACAGCATGAATGCGCCATCTCATTATCAAACTTCTCAGATCATCTTGAAGTGTTGGTCCCAGCAGAAGCTCATCATTCAGTGAGACGCCATTGGAGTTCTTGCACGAGGCATCAAAAACGACTCTTGTCTTCGTTGTTTCTTTGTCAGTGCGAATGACAGCATGATGAGGCAAGTAGATCGATTTGTTGTCCTTTTCTCTTTCAGGTACTTCCTCTATATGTTTAAACTCTTTGTATTCTTCAATAACCTTGGTATACTCTTTCTTCAATTGTGAGTTCTGTGTGAATCTTTTTTCTAGTTGCAAGAATCTTCTCTTTGCTATCTCTCTGGAGTTTCCATTGGGTGATTTAGGGTTATCTGTATTGAACGGTAGCTTTACTACGTATCTTCCATCTTTGTTTCTAGTGTGTGTCTTCTCGTATATTTCCTCGCATAGATTTTCTTCCTTAGTTAGCTTTCTGTTCGTGTCTGTATCAATTTCCCATATAGTTTTCAATAAATCATCTAGGTTCACTTCTTGCTTCATAACAGTCAAAGACCTTACGTTTGTATTTAGTTTCATATGGATTCCTCCCATTACGATCCATCCCAGGTGTGTTTTTTGCGCGCATGGTGTACCTGGTGGACCTTTGATTAGTCCTTGCTGAAGTATTGCAGTATACTCATCCACGCCTAATAGCATATCTAGTTTTCCATTTTCATAGAAGTTTGGGTCGGCGAGGTTGAGGTTTTCTAAATGCGTCCATTCATGTTCCATGGTGGCTCTAGAAGGTATGTTTGTGGTCAATCCCTTGGACATCACGTAGGCTTGTATTGGTAGACAGAAATTGGGTTCCCATCGTGATAAAACTTGAACTTTGACCTCTTGCTTGACTTTGACCTTCATAGATTCCATTCCGGAGACTACGAGATTTACTGGGGTTCTTTCGAGTTTCAGGATCTGAGTCGCTTTCTCACTTATAAAACATGCTTGAGATCCCGAGTCTATCAGCGCCTTCAGTACAGTAGTGCGGCCTTGAGCGCTTCTTACAATGACTACTGCAGTGGCCAATAGAGCAATCTTATTTTGTCCAGCACTGGAATGCGAGGAGGTCATTGTATGTACTTGTGTTTTTTCTACCTCCGCTTGAATCGACGTCGTCGGTTTAACATTTTCAGACGTGTGTGCCGGCGCGTCGGAGTACTTTGATTGGTGTAGAAGGGTGTGGTGACGTCTCCTGCAGGTGCGACAAGACATTCGTGAACGACACTTGAAAGCCGAATGTCCTGGTACCAGACAATTGAAGCAGAGTTTGTTGGTTTTGACATATTCTTCTCGTTCAGAAACATTCATATTTGTAAATTCATTACAGTGACATAGTATGTGTGCATCCTTACATAGCACGCAAGGCTTCTCCTTTTTTACAGCGGAGACATGGAAAACTCGTTCTTTCGTCGATCTGGTATGTGTTCCACTAGTAGTAGTAGCAGGTGCTGAAACAAGCTCCAGTGTGCGAAACCTTGCCTCTAAAAACTTTGTCAAGTGGCTCCATGTCGCGAGTTCTTCTGAATTTTCCGAATACGCAGCTTGTTCCCATTCCTTGTGTGACTCTGGGTCCAACTTCTGCACGACCAGAAATAAAATGACAGGATCCCAAGAGTCTGTAGATACCTTTAAATTTTTCAGACTGCTCAATATTTCACTAGTAGTGTCTAGTAGGTGCTTCAGATGAACAGCTGATTGGCTGGTACATTTCTTTTGGGCAAACAGTCTCTTCAATAGTGAATTTACAATAAGTCGTTTGTTGCCGAAACGGTGATTCAGAGTTTCCCACGCGTGGGCATAATTGTCGTTTGTTACTTGCATGTGCTTGAGTAAGGAGGCGGCTTCACCCGTTAAGCTTGTTTTGAGAAAATGCATCTTTTGTACGTCGTTCAGATTAGTGCTTTGGTGTACCAAGGATACGTACAAATCCTTAAAGGCGGGCCATTCTTCATATATTCCAGAAAAAGGTTGTATTTGTATGCGTGGCAGATGAACTTGAGTATGTACTTGCCCTTCACATGAAACATCTTGAGATTTGGTGGCAGTCGGCGTGCTCGTGCTCGCCGTGCACAAGTCCAACATGTCCTTCAAGTCGCCCATCATACATACGTACAAATCTTCGTGAATAAAGAAATCTTCATTTGCAAAGTATGGAATAACAGAACGTTGATCGCGCGTCGTACATTTCAGTAATTCGTGGTGTGTATTTTTAAAACAATTCCAGTACTCGTCGATACATTTTATACGTGATTGTATGTAGCCTTTAGTGAACCTTTGTTTAGGACATTTCTTTAAGTTGGTTTGGGTTTTCTTCAATAAAACGGCTTGGTCTTCTAAAACACCAATAAGTTGATCCACTTGAGTACTCATAATAAATACACGTGAGTTCCAAACTTGAATAAAAGCACTGATCCGTAATCTTCTATGACGAATTCACATAATATCGTTATTGTAATACAGTTTATACCATCACAACATCATTAACGACAAAATAAAATATAATTTTTGCACTGAGTTCTTGTTATCGCTGAGGAATGCGGCGCCTATTGTTCTCCGGCCGGCCGGCCGTAAGCTCGGTGAGGTGGTATTATCCGGTGAGAAGTCGACCATATGTTGATGTGGTTAAGGTTGATGGTACTGTGACTGTCACTGCGTGATTTAAACAAACGTCTAGCTTCGATGATAATTTATTTGCGACTGATCATATTAACAAATAGATTTAACAACAATGTTTACCTTTTTATTCTGTTATACAATGTTTGCATTACCTATGTGACTTTATTGTATCAGTGCTGAAAAACGATGAATCTTTATTTTTATTACATTGAAGAGCACAATAAGACTTAATTGTCAAAATGTGCAAGATGACTTTGTTTTCCCTGGCAAAAAACAAACATCTTGCACGCCACTGGGCTCCATGAGGTCAGCAATCCTGTTTTAGAGAACCTGAGTCCTCCGTGAATAGGGAGTCCGTTCTCATCACATGCTCAGACTGAAAACTATTTGTTACGCCTGTGTGCATGTCATGTGCCTAAGGAGCTCCTGTGACACGTTATATTATGCTCAATACTTGTCCCCTGAGATCTTTAGGTATTTTGAGTTGGAGATTGAATGAGTGTCTTATTCATATTCAATGGTTGGGGTGCGATTTATTTAACACTAGCTGAGCCCCGCGGTGTTACGGGTTCAAAAGCAGCCTATGTGTTAATCCGGGATAAAAGCGATCCTGGTATCATATCATATACACACACACATATATATACAAACTTTCACTTTTATAATATTAGTAAGATCATATGTGATGTCGCGTTACAGGGAGGTGTTCAAGTTGTCTGACGGGGGCCAGGTGGCGCTGGACTGGGTGCGGTCGGGGGAGGGCGGCGGGGGCGGGGGCGGGGAGGGGGGCGCGCGGCCCATCCTGCTGGTGCTGCCCGGGCTGACGGGCACGGCGCAGGCGGACTACGCGCGCTGCGCGTGCGCCGCGGCCGAGGCGCTGGGCGCGCGCTGCGCCGTGTTCGCGTACCGCGGCGCCGGCGGGCTCGCGCTCAGCACGCCGCGCCTGTACAGCGCCGTGTCGCACGACGACCTGGCGGAAGTGCTGGCGGCGCTGCGGGCGCGGCACCGCGGCGCGCCGCTGCTGGCGGTCGGTGTGTCGCTGGGCGGCCTCATCGTGGCCGGGTACCTGGCGGCGCGCGGGAGGCACGCGCTGCTCGCCGCCGCGCTGGCGGTGTCGGCGCCGCTGGACGTGCTGCGCGCGGCGGCGGAGGCGGAGCGCGCCGTCAACGCGCCGCTGGCCCGGCACATGGCGCGCAACCTGCGCCGCACGGTGCGCGCGCACGAGGAGCTGCGCGCGCACTGGCCGCGCGTGCGCGCCGCGCGCACGCTGCGCCAGTTCGACGCGGCCTTCACGGCGGAACACTTCGGGTTCGCGTCCGCGGAGGAGTACTACGCGGCGGCGACGCTGCGCGGCCGCCTGGGCGGCGTGCGCGCGCCGCTCGCCTGCCTGTGCGCGGCCGACGACCCCTTCCAGCCGGGCGCGGCGCTGCCCCGCGCCGAGGCGCTGCTGTCGCCGCGCGCCGCGCTCGTGGTGACGGCGCGCGGCGGACACATCGGGTTCCTGGAGGGCGCGTGGCCGGCGGCGCGCGCTCCTCACCAGTTCATCACGCGCTTCATGCGCCAGTACTTCGAGGCGCTGCTCTCCCGCCCCGACCTGCTGCACGAGCCCCCCGCGCCCGCGCCCGCGCCCGCCCCCGCACCCTGACCGCCGCCGCCTCACGCCACTACACTCACGGCCTCCCCGCCCCGCACCTCACCGCCCCCCGCTCGGGACCTGCCGGAGCGCAGCACAAATTCAAGTTTTACACGAGTCAGAGATATAGTGGGGCGCGCCCCCAGTGCCTTACCGCGCGAGCTCCTCGCTTGCGCCGCGACGCTACATCACCAGTATTCGTATACAAAGTATATATATTTGTTAAGTTTTATTAATTTTAAGCGTATCGCGTTACATTTATCGATTGTTATCGTTGTCATAGATTTTTATACGACGAGGGCGAAGTCGAGACGTATTTTTTTCTCGCTTTCGCCTTTTTTTTAACAATATATGTACAATTTAATTGACGTAGTGATGGCCGCGCGCGCACGCTGCGATACCGAGCCGGCCCGCGGGCGCACGCTGCGATACCGAGCCGGCCCGCGGGCGCACGCTGCGATACCGAGCCGGCCCGCGGGCGCACGCTGCGATACCGAGCCGGCCCGCGGGCGCACCCCAGTACTTTTTGCCGATCTCGCCTATTCCAAACCGAACCGACCGACTTGAAGTCGAAGAGAAGAAACTGACAAAAACCCTTATGAAGTTATGAGACAGTATTATATCCGTTCCCGATGGAGCGTCGGTGTCGCGGCGTGCGCGGCGTGCGCGGCCAGCGGCATCGTATTCATTCCGCACAGAAGCGAAGCGCTTCGCTCGTCCGAAGCCGTCGGACAGACGACGACCATACAGGTATCAGAGTGATAGGTATGTGATTTAAAGACAAAGGTACTATCGTAGTTTTAATAAATTAATCATATCAAACGTGAACGCGTTTTGTTTCAATCCCCGCGGCCACCGGTGTAAGTCTGCGCGATCAAAAGATACGGCCTCATCGTGCTCCGTGTATGCCGCAAAAAAAAAAAGTATAAATCTTTCCTTATATTGTTTTAACATAGGAAATGGGGAGATACGATGGCGATGGCCCAGCTCGTAGAGCCGAGTGCCACTACAGACTGAAACCACACGATGCTCTAGGAATGCTACAGGAATCCCGACATGCGTACATCCGCGGTCCCGTCGGACCTTCTGTCCGCCGTCGGGTACGGACCCGCCTCCCGCTCCGTCCACCTCCGCCCCAGATCCTCCCGTCGGAGCGTTAGGCCCCCCGACTCTCCGTCGTATCACCACCCGCCGCCGCGCCGCGCCGGCGCCAGGTGATTACCGACGCACCCATTTTATCGGAGCGGGGGTAGGCACGGGCCTCGCCCCCGGCCATGTGGCCCGCCCCTTTTCCAACTGCAGTGGGGAGCTGGGGAGCGGCCGGCGGCCGGCGGCCGTGGCGTTTCTGACGTCGGATATGCACTTGAAGCAGCAGCGGGGCCTCGACTCGTTTAGTCGCCGCTGCAGGGCACCGAACAAAAGCGGCGATATAAATAGGGGCCCAGGGGGACTCATCTTTTTGTAGGAGATGTCGCGCTGCTCCGTCTGCGGCCGCACCGTGATCGCCACAGCACACAACAGTTCGGGGGGACGGGGTTTCGCCGCCGTCGCCCTGCCCCTCAGAGGGTCGCTTTCAGGACTATCAAAAATAATAATAAAACAGAATTCATAGTGCATTAATTAAAACAATATAAAAATAACGACCCTTATTAAAACGTTTACACACTCATACCTCTGCACTAGGATTAGGACTAACACAGAAACAAGGCAAACACCCAAGACCCGCGAACAAACTTCGTGTCACCACTCAAAACTAAGCCACGGTGCCGTATTATTTTCAATTTACATAAATTAAATAGATGCACTATGGAAATATATTAATTATATTTTATTATTATGTTTTGAAGGTACATTTTAAGCACAGGTAACTTTGAGAGCTTTGTTTGCTAACATAATTATGTTCAGAACGCCCCGACTGAGTAGCAACATGTTCTGGACACGTCGCACGTCGCGTCCCCTCGGCCCCTCGGCTCACGTCAACACGACGACACGACCCGCCGCCCGCCGGCCGCCGGCCGCCGCCCGCCGCCCGCCGCCCGCCGCCCGCCGCCCGCCGCCCGCCGCCCGCCGGCCGCCGCCCGCCGGCCGCCGCCCGCCGGCCGACAGTGTAATGGCGGTGCTCTGCCTTCTGCGCTGAAGGTCGTGGGTTCGATTCCCACCCAGGACAAGCATTGGTGTGACGAACATAAAATTAAATTTGGTCTGTGTATGGGCGTTAATGTTTTCACATAAAAAAATATCTATTAAATCTATTAGTTATCTAGTTCCCATAGTACAAGCTATGCTTAGTTTGGGGCTAGCGTGGCTAAATGTCTATGAATTAATTTATTTATATTGGGGTATATTCCGAGGTTCGCCAGTCCGAGGCTGCACTCGCTGTCCTGAATGATCTCCTATCCGACCGATCCGATCGACAATGGTTTGGTGACAATAACCGCCCGCGGTTTACTTTCACTTGGAGCGCCCGCCGATCGAGCTAGTCCTCTGTGAATCTTTTTCGGGGGTCCAGTTACCTTCACGTAGCTCCCCGGGTGGTGCTAAAGGAGCAACCAAAAGAAGCGGTAGAACTTGTGCCAACTTCGTCCGGAGAGGTACTGCCCCTTCATCTGGAATCTGCCGCCAAGCAGTAGGGGTTGCATTATTGTGTTCCGGTGGATGGGTGTGGCCGCCGGTGAAATCACATGCGCATGAGACGTATCATCCCCGTCTCGGGTGATGGACGCAGCAGGATGAATGCGACTCAGTAAAAATTTGGATTTCGTACTGAGTCGCACGCATTACTGTTGTCATGGGCGAGGGTCACCACTTACCATCGGGTGGGCCCTCGGCTCGTTCCGTCACACATTCACATAAAAAATAATCATAATATGACACTTTTTATAACGTCTTAAGGATAAGGTTTTTACATTAGCCATATACGACTTTCTTACGAGTCAAGACCGTTTGTTATAGATCGGTTTCTTTTTCCCACGGGGGTTTAGAATACGCCTTTTAAGTTAGTTTAAAGCAAAATCTGAATTTACAGAAATGTTGAGTTAGGTCACTTTCATTCTAAAGGTGCGAAATGACATGAACTACATCCGTGACAGACGGTGACGGCGGTAGTCCTTCGGCCTCTTATCGTTGATATTTCAAAACGCATTAAACCAACTGGTGCGGCTACGGCCCACGTCTGACGCGACGCCTCGTGGAAACTAGGACATTCCTTCATTAGATTGCCGAGGGAAACTGGGTGCCGGTGTAATTACAGGTACAGAGTGAAGGTGACGCTATAAAAAGTAACATATAATACTTTTACTTTAGAAAATAAATAAGGAAACGGGGAGCCGTGCAAAAAAAATCCACGAGGACTAAGCCGCGGGTACACAATATATAATAATTTATTTAATTAGGCGTGTCATCCATTTTGTGTTAGTAAAATTAGGTAAGCGCTAGTTTAATTTAATATTACTATAATAAAATGCAACAGATGCCGTTGTAACTGAACATTATATCAATCCCGCCGCCGGCCGCCCGCCGCCCGCCGCTCGCCGGCCGCCACCTGCTGCTTCGTTCACTCTACACTCTTCGGGAACTAACAGTTAACAAGTGATAAAGTGGGTATCTGCGGGGACCTCCTCCCGCCCGCCCCTACTTCGCCTCCCGCGCGGCGGTGTGTTGATACATATATATATATATTATTACAAACCAGCTGACCCGACATATATTTCCCTGTCTCGATTCACACTCTGCCACCCGGCTGTCGCACGACACGTGGCTAAGGTCTCACAGAAACGTGCGGTTCCATTTTTCCCACTTTCCGAGATGACGCCGGGCGGCGGGCGGCGGGCGGAGCGAGACCTGGCGGCCGGCCGTGGGACGCCGGCGGCAGCAGGTCACGGTGTCCCGCCAACGGACCAACTATTTTGATGAATAATGGTAAAAGTTGTTCTACAAGGTTTTTTTTCGCGAACTTTTTGTCGCGAAAATAAACTTAAAGAGGGTGAAATAGGGGATGCCAATTGTATGAGGAACTCGGCTAGGAGGTTGATCGCATCCAGAGGAAGAACACAGGCGGCTATTTTTTTAGTTTGACACCAGCCGCCGGCGGCGTGGCGTCCTCGCCGCGTCACCTGCCGTCGTCGAGGTCCTCCCCGAGCGCGGCGGCGAAGGCCGCCACCAGCCGCTCGGCGGCGTCGCGGCGCGCGGCGCCCTCCAGCGCGCGCACGTGCGCCGCGCCGCCGCCCAGCGCGCCCAGCGCCGCCGCGAACCTCTCGGCGCGCTCCACCGCGCCCTCCTCCCCCGCGCCGCGCGCCCCCCCGCCGCCCGCCGGCCGCGCGCCGCGCCACACGTGCGCGTGCAGCGCGTCGCGCACGCCGCGCAGGCCGCCCCCCTCCCCCTCGGCCTCGAGCAGCGGCACGGGGTGCGCGGCGCTGGCGGCGCAGAGCGCGTGCAGCGCGGGCGGCAGGCGCGGCGCGCGGCACGCCAGCACGCGCACGGCGGCGCGCGCCCCCTCCGCCAGCCGCGACCCCGCCGGCTCCCTCCCCTCCACCTGCAACCCGTTACATTCCGGTTCCCACAGAGCCACAGTAACTGAAGTAAGAAAAATACCAATCGATGTGATATCCACCCGTGAGTCCCTCCCTTCGACTTCTCGTCCCGAGAGGCTCAAAATCATCGATTCTTCGAATAGCTAGGCGTTCGAAATTTTTTACCGTTCGATC
Organism: Aplocera efformata; assembly: GCA_921293045.1. NCBI lineage: Eukaryota > Metazoa > Arthropoda > Insecta > Lepidoptera > Geometridae > Aplocera > Aplocera efformata. The sequence goes on from OV121040.1 coordinate 51,050, forward strand.
AGTATTTCGTTTACTCGGGGACGAGTCATAGTAGCAGAGTAAAATATAATCACTACATAGTATAAAACAAAGTCGTTTTCTCTGTCCCTATATCCCTATGTATGCTTAAATCTTTAAAACTACGCAACGGATTTTTATGCGGTTTTTTTTAATAGATAGAGTGATTCAAGAGGGAGGTATAATATACTAGCAAGTCACCCCGGCTTCGCACGAGTAGTTTCTCATACGACACTGATGCTTTACTAACCGTGCGAAGCCGGGGCGGGTCGCTAGTATATTATAATGTAAGTAAAATATAAGTGTGAGGCGGTGCGCACCTCGTCCTCGGCGAGCAGCGCGACGTGCGCCTCGCACGTGGCGCCGGCGGCCTCCCCGGGCGGCACGGGCCGCACGCGCACCTCGCACGTGTAGTACTTGTTCTGCAGGCGCCACACGCGGTCGCACGACCGGTGGCCCTCGGGCCGCATCTCCTCCGTCACATCGGCGTCTATCAACTCTGAAAAGGGCCACACCAATTTTTTTTAAGGTTTTAGACATATATTGATTAAAAAAAGCCAACAATTTCCCTAATTATACATATATAAAACACAAAAAAAATTAATTGACATATGTCCGTTTTAGACTTTGAAACAATTCAACCGACATGCCCCAAACTATGTGACCACTAAAGCAATGCATTAAGCACAAAATGTATTTATTTCTTAGCATAGTTGCACACACTGGGAACCCGCTAGTATTATATATATTTAAAACATATTTATTAATTATTATACATTTTAACAAGGTTATATCTCAAAGAATCCTTATGATTTGAAATTTAAAGCATAGGCCCACATAATAAATGTGTACAAACATTAGTTTTTGTCCAAATATGTTTGATGAATGCAAGACTTCAATAATTGCTTCTCATATTTTTTTATGTTAGAGTTAGTCTGTATTTAAATTGTTATGCAATGCCTTGAATGTGTCTTCTATCTAATAAAAAAGAACCATCAAAATACACAGATATCTAACAAACATAAAAAAAATCATATAATCAAATTAAAAATATGTTCCATTATAAAAGTAAATTATGTAGAATTGAGTGAAAATTTCAATACAAATGTGTACGCTAAACTAAAATAAAATTGTTGCTGTCCCTAAACTAATAATGAAATAATGAGATGGATGTATGTGAGTTCAGTTTTAATTTAGTCCAACAATAACAGAATCAACACCATTGTTTAAAATTGTTCAATTTACTGTCTGGAGCAATTTTAACTTCTTTCAAATGTTTACCACCTGATGTAGTTACTGCTGCTACAAATAACAGCAATACTTGTGACATGATTTTTATTCCCAATTACTACTGGGATCACATGGGTTAGTGTTTCAATTAATGGAATCAGGTAACAAATTTAGTTACAATCAACCATCAAGGGGAAAACCCATTTGTTTATCAACAACCGACGTGAAATTACCTGTTATAAATTCATTTGCTGCGTCTGTTGATTTTGCACTAACAATGATGACCGGCATCGATTCAAAAGACATGTCTATCTATTCTGTAAACTTGAGATAGGATTTAATCTATGATATCATAATAGTTAGGTTTTCACACAGTTGGCAAGCAGAACGCTAAGAACAGGCTATAGCTAATTTGAGTTGAACTAACTGAAACTGAATTTACGTTATCTACTAATACATAACCGTATGAAATCCAATTTTAATTTTCTTCTTTTTCTTTTTGGCCTTTTGTTTGTGTCTTGGCCACACAAATTCTGCCAATGTTCGAAATCCTAATTTATCTGTGATCTTATGTCACAGAGTAGTATATTTTTTTCTTCTTTTGCCTCGCACTGCTTGTGCATTCGCCATTTTTAATGAAAATGGAGGAAATTGGGACAGGAATAAGATCAGGAGAGTATTGGTTAGGAGATTATATTTTCTGAATTACAAATTTCGCAGAATAACCATATTAATAGGTAGGCATCGTGTTCTAAATAATAATTTTACGAGATGACATCATAGTTTTATTTCATCTAAACATTTAAAGAGATGTTAAGCTGGTAGGGGGTTATACAGGAAATCAATTTAAAATGATATAAAACAAAAAATAAGACAAATTGAGTGAGTGATTAATGATTTCTTATTTTATTTGTATATAAATATATTTACTAAATGCACGCTTATCATATTATTTATTTATTTATTATATTATTATAGTATCACATACTAGACACTTCTCGTAAACTAATTAATGAAATGCACCCTGCAAGGGCGTAGCAATACTGTAATGCACACGCAATTTATAATTTGGTGTGGCTTTAATAACACTTTAATGTGGTTATCATTTAATAGATTAAATCTAATGTTAACCACATGTTAATGCTTTCGTGAGATTGAAACAAAATTATCCTCCAAATATTCGTTTAAAGTGTAATAGCATTTACCGATAAAAAAATCATTGAGGTTACTTTGAAATTTTTTATCTTTTTGTTCACATTTCACATCACATTTTTTTTGAGCGTGAAGGAGTAACAAACATTCACACAAACATACAAAATTTTTCCTTTACATTATTAGTTAATATCCCAAAAAATATAACACCGCAAAAAGCCAAAGAATAAGAATTGAAGGTTTATGTCAATGTCATAATCTTATAAAAAGTCAGCGTATCTTCAAACTCCAGACACTGGCAGAATTTATGTGGCTAAAGGTAGAAAATGCCATAAAGAAGAAGTAATCATAAATCTTGGCATTTAAAAAGAATCAAAAGTGAACCCGAAGAAGTAAACATTAATCGAAATTAAGCGCTCACCAAATTAAATTAATTTGGCAGGTGATGCGCAGAGCAGCGCGAGTAACGAGTAGAGTGAGCCGGTGAATAGGAATAGTGGTGATCGCACTCGCACCATGGATAACATAAAGTCGTGGACGGAGGAGGACGAGGCCATCATCGCGACAAACACGGACGCGACGGAGTGCAAGCGATGCGCCGTGGAGCTCGGGTACTGGAAGGACGAGTACATCGCGCTGTTCGCGAAGCGCACCGACCGCAAGGCGCCGGAGATCAACCGCGGCTACTACGCACGGGTCAAGGCCATCGAGATGTTCATACACCAATTTTTGGAGGTCGGCACTTTTAAACCTTAATAATAAAAATTTCGATTATATATAACAACAATGGAGCACTGGGCTCAAGGAATATCACTGATGGTTCAAAGGATTATTGTCCACTTTGTCACCAAGTGACAAAACAAGGAAATAATCCACTTGAATTGAAGGGAGAACCACTGTCCATATCGGCAATACTAGAGTCCTCACAGGATCACCGCGGAAGAGATCAATGTCAATGATCTAATGTTGTGTGACAGTGAAAACACAGTTCAATACCTTGTTGACCTACCTTAGTAGAATTCTGCAGTGAGCTATACACATTTTTATATGCAATGCAAGCTACTGTAGGAGTGGCTCATAATCAGTCGGCATTGACTTGCAAATTGAAACTAGCCAACAGGTACCAAAATATCTGTACATAGTTACATATAGTACTTAAATTTACTATAATTTAGTTGGTAGCTACCCTGGCTTCGAAGCAAGTGGTCCCACATTTGATTTCCAGCCTGGATTTACTTTGTGTGGTGAGCTTAAAGTTTATTCTGTCATCTTGGGTGTTTGTGTTGTTTGTCCATGCCATCTGCGACACAGGGAATCCTAGTGCAGGGCTATGAGTGTGTAAACATTTATTTATTTATCTAAAATTAAAATATTTATTTAAAAAAATATTGTTTTAAATATTATACTTTATATCTGTTGAATAAATTTTTTAAGATATTAAGTATTTTGACTTTGACTGACTTAAGTATTCTATCAGTACTCCTTGTACAACATATGCTTACTTTGCATTGTGCTGTGTCAAATATTTATTATTAAAACATACCTTAACCTCAGCCACCCACTGTGTCAGATGATGTGTCACTTGTTTTTAGGCACTAGTTAACACATTCTCTCAGGGGCGGAGAGCAATGCAATGTGCCTTATCAAAATACAGCCTAATATGATATGACGGCCTGCAATCGAGGATATCCTTATTATGATGTTTCACATTGATTACAAGAAAAACCTAGCCGAAGCGAGCATGAGATTGTGCCAACTAATAGATAAATTCCGATGCAAATATTTTTTTTTTTTTTTTTTATATGAATTCGTTACGGAACGAGCTGAGGGCCCACCTGATGGTAAGTGGTGACCCTCGCCCATGACAACAGTAATGCGCGCGACTCAGTATGAGATCCAAATCTTTACTGAGTCGCATTCATCCTGCTGCGTCCATCACCCGAGACGGGGATGATACGTCTCATGCGCATGTGATTTCACCGGCAACCATACCCTTCCACCGGAACACAGTAATGCAACCACTACTGCTTGGCGGCAGATTCCAGATGTGGTGGCAGTACCTCTCCGGACGAACTTGGCACAAGTTCTACTGCTACTATACCAGAGAGAGTTGTTACCAGTTTTGCCATATCCATTCTATCGCACTGTGAAGACAAGATTCACAGCGAGTAAAATTTTCTGGTGATCAACGACAATAATCAACTCTTTTGCACGCTACAAAGCTTTACTTTGTAACGAGGAAATGAAGATCAGGACACTGTACCCATCAGGACGCTGTGAACACGTGCGCGGTAGTGAGGCGGCTCCACTACTTCTACTATTCGATATTTTTTGGATCCTATTCTAACTATCCAAACTGTTTACATACTCATGTTGTAGTATGTTATTAGCTATGTAAATAGTCGTATGCGTAAAGAATAGGCCTAGTGAATGGGGGACATGTGTTGCAGAGGTGCGACACCAAGTGTCAGATCATCAACCTGGGCTGCGGCTACGACACGCTGTTCTGGCGCCTGAAGGACACGACGCCCGCCGTCGGCAACTTCATCGAGCTGGACTTCCCGACCGTCGCGGCCCGCAAGTGCGCCATCATCAAGCGCAACAAGCAGCTGCTGCAGAAGATAACCAGTGAAGGTCTCTTCTGCATTGCCTATTTCCGATCTCACAACGATCTGCGTGGCTGTGTGGACACCCACACAGTGTTGCCCCTTCATGCTCAAATAAAAAAATGAAATTTGGTACCAGTATAGCTTATATCCTGGATATAACATAGGCTACTTTTGATCCCGGAAAAATCGCGTGGATAGCACCGCGGAGCGCAGCTAGTGATAGTATAAACGTTTTTCATATTTTATTCAAAGCTTAGTACCTTGTTCGCGTCCGTAGGTGAATACCCTCGGAATCCCTACACGTATCCCCTGGGTGGTGATTGAGGAGTTACAAAAAGGTAGCAGTAGAATTTGTGCCAAGTTCGCCCGGAGAAGTACTGCCTCCACACCTGGTAATCTGCCGCCGAGCGGTGGTGCACTGCCATTGCTGTGTTCCGGTGAAAGAGAAAATTTGCCAAATTGGTAGCCTATGGATTAACACGGGTAACGCGGCGGGGCTCAGCTAGTCGTCTATAATAGTTCGGGTTTCGAGCGGCAGACGAGGACCTCTGCAGCGTCAGTGTTTCACAATCTGGCTTTATCTGTGACAGGCGACCGGAGCGAACCGCGCCTTTGATGAAAACCAACCGAGTAAACGAAAACGCTGGTTTAAGCATTCACAAAATTGTGCCGTTTATGGACCTGGTACGGTCGAGGCCCACAAGCGGCACAATGCTCGCGGGGCGGGGTCGTTCGCCTTCCGAGCGGTGGGGCGTGTTCCAGACGGCGAGGTGGTGATCCGCAGCGGCGACCTGCACGCCGACGGGTACCACCTGGCCGGCTGCGACCTGCGCTGCGTGCGCGGCGTGCGCGGCGCGCTGGCGGCCTGCGGCTGGCGGCGCACGGCGCCCACGCTGCTGGTGGCGGAGTGCGTGCTGGCGTACCTGCGGCCCGAGCCCGGCGCCGCGCTGCTGCGCGCGCTGGCCGAGGACCACCCGCGCGCCGCGCTGCTGCTGTACGAGCAGTGCAACCTGGGCGACCGCTTCGGCGCCGTGATGGTGCGCAACCTGGGCGCGCGCGGCTGCGGCGTGTGCGGCGCGGGCGCGGGCGCGGCGGGCGCGGCGCGCGGCCCGCCCGCGCTGCACGCCGAGCGGCTGGCGGCGGCGGGCTGGCGCCGCGCGCGCGCCTGGGACATGCGCACCGTGTGGCGCGCGCTGCCCGAGGAGGACCGCGCGCGCGCCGAGGCGCTCGAGATGCTGGACGAGGCGGAGCTGCTGGACCAGCTGAACGCGCACTACGCGCTCGCCGTCGCCACCAACGGCGACCTCTTCGACGACATCGACCTCAACGCGTAGGCGCTCCCGCCCCGCGCCCCGCGCCCCGCTCCCCGCCCCCGAGGAGGAGCCTGCGCTTGGTGTCCGCGAGTACTTACCCGCCTGTGTGTTACATGCCGCGCCTCCGCCTCCGCCTCCGCCGAGCCCCGAGCCGCCGAGCCCCCGAGCGACTCCGCCTCCGCCGTGTCTCTCGATGTGTGGACGATTCGTCGTACTCAAATTGAACGAAATGAAGCCTTTCAAATTCTTTACTCTCTTTGGGATTTGAAATATTTGTGATGTATGTGGTATGTATTATTAAGAAAATTTAAATTTGTAATATGTAGAAGAAATACTTACTGCACTTAAACAAAAACAAGCAATCGAGCGCCGACGGGAGGGCGGCCGCCGCTCGCCGCCCGCCGCCCGCCGGCCGCCGTCCGCCGCGTTCGTCGAGTTCGAGGAGTTGCAGGTTTCGATTGTTGTATTATAATTATCTTTCGATTATATCATTACTACGTACGTAAGTGTTAAATATTTATTTATGATAATAAATCCTGTACAATGCATTTTGATGTTTAATTAATAAAAACTCTCACATTGGAACCGAAAGCGACGTCCAAAATGTTTCTTCCGAGAGCAGAAGCGCCTCCGAATACTCTGATCCAGCATTATGTTTAGAGGTGCTTAACGCTACTGAAGGGCTCACTTTGTTGCTCGGAGCCGGAAGTTGTTTGGGGGCGCGGCTCTTTTGTCAAGATGTTATCCATAAGAGCGAAAAATAAGGGTTAAATGTATTGAGGCCGTTGAAACAGATTATAAAAAGAAATGATTCTGTTATCAGTCTTTGTTACTGTTTACACAAATTCCAGTGGCCGTACAAGAGGTTGACAAAGTGGCAGACACAGGTGGACTTATAAGAGCCAAAATGTATAACGCTATTCCTGAGTGAGTATATCTCCTGGGTATAACGCTATTCCTGAGTGAGTATATCTCCTGGGTATAACGCTATTCCTGAGTGAGTATAACGCTATTCCTGAGCTTTCCTTATGTAGGTACCATAAAGAATGCGGAAACGAGCAGTTCCTCTAGCAGACAGCTAAATGGACTTTTACTCGGAACTTACTTTACACTAGACTTACTTTTAGTCGAATTTCTGATGGATGAATTCTTCTTCTTATTTTTGGCCTTTTGCGTAAACCACGCAAAATAATAATAATAGCGCTCAGGAATAGCGTTATACCCAGGAGATATACTCACTCAGGAATAGCGTTATACCCAGGAGATATATCACACAAATTCTGCCAATGTCCGAGTGAATGTACGTTCGCAAGTTTTGTCTGCATTAGGGTTAATTGTGACAAAGATGGATGAATTCAAAACCGCTGAAATAATTGCTGATGGATAAATTCAACACCGCTAAATAAATTACCACATGAAAACAATATCTAGGTAATGTTGTGTTCAGAAATGTAACCACATTACAATGTTATATAACACTAGCTGCGCCCCGCGGTGTTACCCGCGGTTGGACTTCCTACGGGAACCGTACATTTTTCCGGGATAATAAGTAGCCTATGTGCTATTCCAGACTATAATCTATCTCTATGCTAAATTTCATCCAGGTCCATTCAGCCGTTTTGGCGTGATTGAGTAACAAACATCCATCTAAACTTACAAACGATGCTATATAAATTACTTGTTAGATTATTTTTGTTATTTAATAAATGAATTGAATTGAATTTGGCAGAAAACAAACGAAGCTAATTTAGCAAACTTCAATGTATCCCACATACATCGAAGTTTGCTAAATTAGCTTCGCTCCATTCGGAAACTATTTATGGTTTAAATTCAAGCGATCCACCATCTCCAAACGTGGCCGCGGTCGCCCGCACACCCAGGGCACCAGGCTTCAATAGATCATTGAATATGATAAATTCGTTTGAAAAAACTTTGCAAGGGACCAAAAGGCCAATCCAGGTGGACATGAAGGCAGTACGAGTAATACTACTTTTTACCTTGTAATTCAGCACCGTTTTCCTCAGGAGGGGGATGATGAGTCTCCGAAACGGCTGAACCATTTTTGACAGGACTCTCGGTGGCAGACAGGGATTTTTTTTATTTGAATAAGTGACGGAACGAGCCGAGGGCCCACCTGATGGTAAGTGGTGACCCTCGCCCATGACAACAGTAATGCGCGAGTCAGTATGAGATCCAAATCTTTATTGAGTCGCATTCATCCTGCTGCGTCCATCACCCGAGACGGGGATGATAAGTCTCATGCGCATGTGATTTCACCGACACCCTTCCACCGGAACACAGTAATGCAACCACTACTGTTTGGCGGCAGATTCAAGATGTGGTGGCAGTACCTCTCCGGACGAACTTGTGAACGAGTGAATTGGGACAACTAGGGTTCCGCTCAAAAAATAAATGTTATATTCCACGCGGACGAAGGCGCGGGAAACGGCTAGTTCATAATATTAATAATGTTTATTGGTTTCAATAAACACAATAAACATTATTAATATTTAGGTTAACCAATACATACATACATACATAAACAGTGTTCCAGAGGAACTAAACTACTACTAGTGCGAGCTCGCGTGGTTTTGAAGCCTTGTTTAAATGTATCTTTTCCTACATTTCCTTTTCGCACATCCAGGCTGCAAGCGCTGCACGGCCAATAATGGTCACCAAAAGTTTTTATTTTAATTTACTTTGTTTCATTAAATCGGTTGAGTTATTCCCGAAACCGATGCAGCAAATCTGCACCGAAATGTCAACGGACGCAGTGATGCATAGAAACATTCGTTTTTGGTCGGCAAATTCACTATATTGAGAAAGAATCGGTAGCGCGTAGCGCGGCTAGTGCTCGGCGGCGGGGGAGCGGTGCGGCTCGCCGGCGAGGCGGAGCGCGCGGCGCAGCGCGCGTCGCGTGTCGGCGTCGCCCGAGCAGAACACGTGCGTGGCGTGCCGCTCCACGTGCAGCAGCGCGTCGCGGCGCGGCACGTGCACGATGCACTCGCCGCCGCCGCCGGCCGAGCGCTCGGCGCGCGCGCCGCCCTCCGCGCCGCCCAGCGCGCGCACCAGCGCCGCCACGTCCGGCGGCGCGTCGCGCGGCGGCCAGGCGGGCGGCCGCGCGCGCGTCCCGTCCGGCAGCGGAGGCGCCTCGCCCAGCTCCAGCCGGTTGTCGCGCACGCGCAGCGCGCACGCCAGCGGCGCCGCGCGCAGCCCCGCGCGCAGCTCGCGCACCTGCAGCGCGGCCGCCAGCGCGGGGTCCAGCCAGGCGCGCGCGCCGCCGCGCCGCGCCGCGCACGCCGCCGCGCCCCCGCGCCGCAGCACCAGCGTGCCCGGCTCGTACGAGATGTGCGGCTTGGCCTGGCCGCCCGCGCCGGCCGCCCCGCCCGCCGGCGCCGCGTACTGCTCCGGCAGCGCCAGCTCGCGCGGCCGCAGCTCGCGCACCAGCTTGTTGGCCTGCGAGTAGTTGAGCGACGTGTCGATGGGGCAGTGGTACGCCTTCATCGCCAGCGGCTGGAACGGCGCCAGCGCCTCCACGTGCGGGAAGTCCGGCTCTGCGGGGAGACACGCGCACCGTGAGCTCGTCGGCGAGAGGACGCGGGGGACGGGGGGCGAGGAGGGGCGGGGGGGATCCACACGTACCCGTGAAGATGATGGCGTGCGCGGGGTTGGAGCCCCACAGCTCCACCAGGTGCACGGCGGCGCCGAACCGCAGGCTCGGGTGCCCGCAGAACACCACGCAAGGCTGGGAACAGAAGAGGGACATATCGTAAAGAAACGAAACGCGTGCGCACGTTACCTGGCGCGAGACCAGCTCGCCGCGTTACCTGGCGCGCGTCCCGCGAGGCCAGCTCGCCGAGGTCGGGCGCGAGGCGCAGGCGGCCGGCGCGCTGCAGCGCCGCGTGCGGGAAGGGCTCGTCGGGCACGCGCGCCGCCTTGCCGCACGACACCCACTCCGCCAGGATGTTGCTGTAGGCCAGCGCCGCGTCGCACGCCGGCCCCACGCAGTACAGCGGCACGTGGCCCAGCCCGGCGCCCTGCCGCGGACCGTGTCACGGTTACAACTGCGCCACGGCGGATACATCGAAAGATACGGACGGAGAGTGGGTACCTCGAGGTGCGCAGAGAGGCACTCGAGCAGGTCGTAGAGCACGCCCGAGGGGTACACGGGCAGCAGCAGGCAGCCGCCGGCGCGCAGCGTGGCGGCCGCGTGCACGCACAGGTCGCCCAGCATGTGGTCCGGGTTGTGCGCCGGCGTCTGCGTCAGCGCCGCCAGCACCAGCAGGTGCGCGCCGCGCAGCGCCGCCTGGTTGGCGGGCCGCGGGTGCGTGGTGAGCGTGCTGGAGCCGCTCACGTAGGCCACCTTCTGCCCGCCGGCGCGCAGCACCCAGTTGGCGCTGCCGAGGCAGAAGCCGGAGGACACGGCGGTCGCGTCCAGCGCGCCGTACAGGTCCACGCGCTCGTCGTACCCCACCACGCGCACGCGGGCCAGCGCGCGCGCCACGGCCGCGCTGGAGTACAGGCGGCGCCAGGCGCGCGGCCGCGCGGCGCTCGCCAGCGGCGCCGGCAGCACGTGCAGCAGCTCCTTCCAGCGGCGCGCGCCCCCCGCGCCCCCCGCGCCCCCCGCGCCCCCCGCGCCGCCCACCTCCGTCTCGAGCCACTGCACCAGCTCCTCCAGGTAGAACCTGGCTATCTGCAGCGTGGGCTCGGTGGCGTACACGCGGCCCTTGAAGCCGGTGCCCTCGGTGACGAAGGGCAGCGCCAGCATGCACGTGTAGTTGGAGATGAGGATGACGTCCAGCTGCGAGTACTGCACCACCTTGTCCAGCGGCGGACAGAACTCCGGCACGCTGTCCACGAACACGCGGCCGCAGCACTCCTTCAGCTCCTGCAACACGCGACGCTCACACCGCGCTCACACCGCGCTCACACCGCCCTCACACCGCGCACAGGCGAACCTTCTAATGTGTTTGAGACAAAATGAAATGGGATCGTTCAAAAGGTCTGTTTTGACAAAAGGCTTGCCCGGCTCGATGTGGACTCCACACTATATAATTAGAATTGTCAGAGGCAGACTTGGCCAATTACTCACACAAAAGAAGAAGACCATGGGAATATAATTTAAATACATACTTTGAATCATATTTAATTTATATGACACTAGCTGCGCCCCGCGGTGTTACCCGCGGTTGGACTTCCCACGGGAACCGTACATTTTTCCGGAATAAAAAGTAGCCTATGTGCTATTTCAGACTATAATCTATCTCTGTGCCAAATTACATCCAGCCAGGTCCGTTCAACCGTTTTGGCGTGATTGAGTAACAAACATCCATCCATACTTACAAACTTTCGCGTTTATAATATTAGTAGGATAAGATTAATCATATTTTAATTAATGAATCAAAAATTAAACCTCAAGCACTATCGAAAATATTTTTAAAGTCCTTGTTAAACGGCATAATATTAACACTCTTTGCAAGTAAAGTCTGAACCAAAAGTGTGTATTTTGATGGTGAAATGTGAAGGTGATTTACCCCTTCGAGTAGCGGGTCGTTGACGTGCGGCGGCGAGTAGGCGGGCAGCGAGGAGAGGCGCGTGGAAGGCACGGGCGGCAGCGGCAGGAAGTTGAGCACCGACTGTGCCGACAGCCCACAGTCCAGCATGATCAGCAGCTCCTTGAACGACAGCACGAAGCACGGCTTGGCGGCGTCGCTGCTCAGCCAGTACTGCCACACCACATCACACACTTATTGCATTGTGTCACATGTCCAGGGAACATTATTATTATTATTATTATTGACCTAAAAAAAGGTTTTCTGTTGAAAACGATGAATGAAAAATGATTACATGTGCAGCAATAACCCAAAGACAAAAATACAAGTTTTAGCAGTCTGATTCTTAAAATTGGAAATTATTTAGAGGAAATCTGTAAAAGCATTCCAGGATGATCAGCTCTCCACACTTCTGAATGGATACCTGTGATTGTACTAAATTGCTGTATAGAGTGTATAGAATACAGCACACGCAACTTATAATTTGAAAAACTGTATTTTTTTAATTATTTCAAGTTGTCGTGGTACGAGCTGAAGGCCCACCCGATGGTAAGTGGTGACCCCTTTCCTTATGGCTCAAAGGCCTGGGCAGAAAAAACCAAACAAGTGTGATTTGGACTTGCAACATGATTGTACATACCATTGATTGTATTATATACTAGCTGTGCCCCACGGTTTCACCCATGTATAACTTAAAGGAAACAATAAGAGCAGACTTATAGTACTTCAGTATATACAACATTGCAGAGGGCTTTTCTAACAAAAAAGAATAAATGAAATGAATTGGGACAACACAACAACATTATTTGTTATGATATCCACCACAATAACACTCTTCTGTGATAATGTACTACTGCCCCGACTGTTCAAAGTTCAAGAAATAAGACCCCTTTAAAAAGGCAGAGCAGAAAGACAAGTGGAAGGGTTTGAAATAGGGTTATTTAACCATACAAGCACCAAATTTAGTAATAAGTGTGTAGGTACATTTATTAATAGAGTGATGTACAATAATATGGAAAAGATTTTAGACTATGACTTAGCTTATAATTTATATATCGTTGTTTTATCATGTAAATAACAATAATACTTAGTATAACTTTAGTTAATGTGTTAGACACCACAGTTCATTGGGTTATAGATGCTTAGCAAGCACAACCGAGCCGAAGACTAGTATAATAGTCTTTGCTAAACCTAATATCTTTTTACATACCAGTTTCATTTTGTTTGTTGTGGTTCCGATTGTTAGCCTGATTAACCTATAAATAATCGGTTTTCATGGGCCGCTAAAACGATTCATCTATTTTATACGTAAGTTACGAAAGAGATAGTAGTTGAGGGCAAGCAGCACGTCTAAATGCATAACAAAATAACAGTAAATAAATAGATTGAACTCTTTTAGCCAGGCCAGGCTGCTGCGTCTCTTGCTTTAACATTTTATACACAACAAATGTGTGGGCATATAATTATATACAATCAAAACTATGTCCACACTATGAAGTTTCATGACAATGACAATGTCGTTTATGTCAATGTCAAACGGTTCCGGTGCTGGCGATGGTATTTAATATCCTATCAAAAACATAACATGTACAACGTAAGTTTCGCAACACAAAAGGCCAAAAATAAGAAGAAGAAATTTGGTAAGCAATTCTTGTACCGCAAAAAGTTGTGAGCATCTGTACAACAGTTTTTCATAAATTGTTTCCCAATATGTGCATTAAAAGCATTTTATGTTCACAGGGTCTATATTAGGTTTCTTTATTTCTTTACTAAATGTAATGATTTGCCCATTGCACGCAACATAATTATCACACAGGCATAATCTACTGTTTTAAATAGTCATAGCGTCAGTGGTACAAGTTTATGCATACACTTAATTGTTTGTATGTGACGGAATGAGCTGAGAGCCCACCTGGTGGTAAATAGTGACTCCCGACCATGACAACAGTAATGCGACTCAGTATAAGATTTGGATCGAACGAAGTTTTAGGCCTTCCTCTTTCTCTCTTTTTAGGTAAGCTGTCAGTATGTTGATAAAAGTGATCATTACGAGGTACTCCAGAGGACGTAGTACTAGGAAGGAACACTTCATAATGACCTCCTAAGAAACTTTCCAGAGAATTGTAAACGTTTCACCGTTTTCCCTGGATCACCACCGAACAATACTTTCAAACGGCCATTTCGTAGACCTCGAAACCAAACGTATACAAAGCGGGGGTCGCCATAAGCTCTGATACTGAACCATAGGTGGTGGTTTTTAGCATTACTATCGAGTACAGATCAACGTTAATATAAGGGTCTCCACGCTCGTCACAACTATAAAGTTGCATCTCATTCCAATGCGCTACCATATACTCGACTTTAGCTCGCCTAATAACTCAATATTTCCATACACAGAGAATGGCAAAGAATAGAACGAACACGACCTATTTCCAGGATTATTTTAAGGACAACCTAATGTGGACAAGGATCATCATTTACGTACAATAACAAACTTGTAGGTAGCGTTTCGAGGCACATCTGAACAATATCTGCTCGCTCGCGCCGATGATTGCGGTGGCCGCTCGCTTTCAAACATCTACTCCCCCTTATCGCAAGCACGGCCCACTATACTTTATTCAATTTTATTTATTTTCTACTTCTCAAGTGACGGAGACGAACTGAAGGTCCAAGAACGAGTGAGGTGGCTTCACGCGGCATACGTACCTAGCGAGTGAGGTGGCTTCACGTGGCATACGTACCTAGCGAGTGAGGTGGCTTCACGCGGCATACGTACCTAGCGAGTGAGGTGGCTTCACGTGGCATACGTACCTAGCGAGTGAGGTGGCTTCACGTGGCATACGTACCTAGCGAGTGAGGTGGCTTCACGCGGCATATTGTACGTACCTAGCGAGTGAGGTGGCTTCACGTGGCATACGTACCTAGCGAGTGAGGTGGCTTCACGCGGCATACGTACCTAGCGAGTGAGGTGGCTTCACGCGGCATACGTACCTAGCGAGTGAGGTGGCTTCACGCGGCATACGTACCTAGCGAGTGAGGTGGCTTCACGCGGCATACGTACCTAGCGAGTGAGGTGGCTTCACGCGGCATACGTACCTAGCGAGTGAGGTGGCTTCACGTGGCATACGTACCTAGCGAGTGAGGTGGCTTCACGCGGCATACGTACCTAGCGAGTGAGGTGGCTTCACGCGGCATACGTACCTAGCGAGTGAGGTGGCTTCACGCGGCATACGTACCTAGCGAGTGAGGTGGCTTCACGCGGCATACGTACCTAGCGAGTGAGGTGGCTTCACGCGGCATACGTACCTAGCGAGTGAGGTGGCTTCACGCGGCATACGTACCTAGCGAGTGAGGTGGCTTCACGCGGCATACGTACCTAGCGAGTGAGGTGGCTTCACGCGGCATACGTACCTAGCGAGTGAGGTGGCTTCACGCGGCATACGTACCTAGCGAGTGAGGTGGCTTCACGCGGCATACGTACCTAGCGAGTGAGGTGGCTTCACGCGGCATACGTACCTACCGAGTGAGGTGGCTTCACGCGGCATACGTACCTAGCGAGTGAGGTGACTTCACGCGGCATACGTACCTAGCGAGTGAGGTGGCTTCACGCGGCATACGTACCTAGCGAGTGAGGTGGCTTCACGCGGCATACGTACCTAGCGAGTGAGGTGGCTTCACGCGGCAAACGTACCTCGCGAGTGAGGTGGCTTCACGCGGCATACGTACCTAGCGAGTGAGGTGGCTTCACGCGGCATACGTACCTAGCGAGTGAGGTGGCTTCACGCGGCATACGTACCTAGCGAGTGAGGTGGCTTCACGCGGCACGTCTCGTACAATAAATACATTTTATTTAGATGGTCGCGAGCGTTATTTCGGGACCCTCATTTGATTTGACAAATAGCAGCCATTTGGGAGATCGGTAGCGCACCTGCTGCGGTCCACGATCTAAACGTATTTATGTAATGCATCTACCATTGTATTCGTTTACAATATAATGCAAACAAATGAAAACACCGTTAAAAAAAACTATCCAAATGTATGAGTATGAGTTGTAATTCCTAGTTTGAGGGATGTACAGTAGTTGTACTGTACATCCCTCAAACTAGGAATTATTACACAATAGTTGTATTGTAGTAGTAACCCAGTGAGAAATATAGGTACAAGGCTGTTGGTGAGTATTTGGAGAAACTGGGTTTCATATGGTTATCGATTACAAAACGGAAAAAATAAGTATGGTATCCCGGTACGCCAGCGTGCGTCGGAGTGTACGCCAGGACGAGCTGCGAGCTGCTCCTCGAGCCCGAGACATAAAGACCTTCAGATTAAAATTGTATGTAGTACCGCGTTCAACACGTTTTCTCTAATCTATACCTACAATATATAAAAGACTTTGTCCTGAATGACTGACTGACGGATCAACGCACAGCCTGAACCGCCGATCGTAGAGACCTGAAACTTGGAAGGGGGTGAAAAACGGGGGAAAACTTTGCATAAACATTCTTTAACAGAACAGTACTTATAATGAAAACAATGTCGGTCTGTCCGTTTGATCATTGTTTGTGAACACGATCACGGTCGCGAAAAGAAAGTAATTCAAAACACCGAATGGGAATTCGATGTTTCGGTGTAAAGAAACACCGAATGGAAATTCGGTGTTTCTTGCTTGCTTCCCCATGAGGGTCGGACAGGGACTTTCACCGGCAGATAGCTGATGTAATAAGGAGTAATTTAGGCTTCTTTTATAAAATAAGATTTAGAGGGAACCGCGTAAAAAAATGTTAAGCTCCACGCGGATGAAGTCGCGGGCAACAGCTATTCTTAATATATCTATATATAAAACAAAGTCGGGTTTGTTCCATCACTTATAACTCGAGAACGGCTGGACCGATTTTCATGGTTTTTGATTTGTTGTATTTGTCTCCGTCTCGAATAGCAGAATAAATATTAAAAACATCGAAAAATTATCCCCGTATTCACACGGGAACGGGAACTATGCGGGGAAACCGCGGGGCGCAGCTAGTTCTGTCATAAAAGCTACTAAAAATGTATTTTAGTGCAAAAAAAAGTTCTCTCCGGCCGGGAATCGAACCCGGGTCTCCCGCGTGACAGGCGGGGATACTTACCACTATACTACCGAAGACTTGAAAAATTGGTTGAAATCAATATACAGACTTTCATTTCATTTTCACCTTTTTTTCTTTAGCTCGATAGTAACAATAGTTACCTATTATATTATAATATATATAAGTTGCCCCGCGGCTGGTTACGGCGAGAATAAAAAGTCAACACGAGACGACGGGAAATAACTAACTTCATTTTCTCGGGATAAGAAATATTTGGATATTACCTATAATAACAGTAATCATATTTTTTATTCAGGTATCTGTCATCCGAACGTGTTAGTAACTTAAGGTGAGCTTCCACACCAGAGGACATGCATACTTGTTTACTGTCTCTTCTCGTCAGGGTACTGTTGCTGCTCGCGCACAATCTGCTTAACAATGAGGCACTTTCTTTTTCCGCCAGATGTGTCTGTGCCTGAAGCACTACAAGAGCGCGGGAGCCGCGCCAGCGTCCTGAAAGCATTATTGAATTGAACCCTCAGAACATTGTACTGTTGCTGAACCCACAGACTCGCAGAGTACATGGAGCCTGAGGAGCGAGTTTTCACCTGGTGGGTTACGTCGTCGTGGCAGCGTGAGCCCGCCGACGCCATAGTTTTCCCACGAACGACTATGCTAAGCTTCCTTCAGTGCAGTTAACATTAGTTTACATTCGCCTGGTGGGCAATAGTCACCTACAAGTTCGGCCGAAACATCTGGTCGATATAATATTTATGGAAATATATTAAGAACTAGCTGTGCTGTGAAAATATGCATATTCAAAAAATATTATTATAATATTCTTCCTCTGGATGGAATCTCCTTGCCAAGTTCCTCATACAAGCTTCCATCCCCTGTTTGGGCCCTTGCAAGTTATACTTTCGTAACTATGTAAAGCCTATGCCATTCTCGAAGGTCCCATCTATTCCTGTACAAAATTCATTAAAATTGGTTGAGCGGCTCGGGCGGGAAGACGTGACACACTTACTTTCGCTTTCATAATATCAGTCTGCACGGATACGGATACGGATAGGCAAGAGTAGGATCTAGTTTAGTGTGCCGTGTCCTACACGAGTTGCTGCCCGGTCGCGCGCGTGTGCGTGCGTGCGTGCGTGCGTGCCTGTGTGTGTGGCCCCGCGTGCTGTCGTCGCGCTGACGTCGCGCGATGACACCTCGTTGGTGTGGAGACCAACATGCAAAGGTTCTTTTATTACTTAGATTTTTTTAGTTCCTTAAACTGGGCGTTCCAAATAGAAGGGATCTCTAAATAAAACATGCGAAAGCGAACGACCCTCCCGAAGTGACCACAGCACGCCAGCAGTTTATCACTGCTGATTGTGGGCTCGTATCATGTAGGACTGCGGTATGCATGATTGGCATTCAGTTGTGCGTGTATATTTTGACAGGTATGATACTAGTGTATAGACCTTGTAAGCCACGAAAGCGGCGGACCCGCGCGCCGGCCCTCGCCACTTTCTGATTATTACTTACTGCAAAATGTAAATCTCTAGCTTTATCTCTGAACTCGCAGTTTTGATACTAAAGACGCAAACTTATTTGTTTACTCGGATTTGAAGTATCACATCTTTGCGTAATTCTGACAAGAGCGGCAGGCTAGGCACGCCGCCCGCCGCGGGCGGCGTGCCTAGCGGGCGGTTGGCTGACCCCGCACTCGAGTGTCGGAATAGTGTCGAAACTCGCATACGCATACGATTAGTGTCGGTGGCGTGCCGGGTGACGGGCGCCGAAGGAACCGGTCCGGGCGAGTAGCACGCCGGCCACTGGACGCGACGGTCGCTAACCGACGAGCTCGCGCGCGCTTGCCCTCACACACACACACATCCATGGCGGCGGCGGAAGAGCAGGCGCCGGCGGCGCGGCTTTGGACCCGCGCGCAGGTGGAGGCGCACAACTCGATGAGCAGTGCGGCGATCGTCATCGACAACCGCGTGTACGACGTGACCGAGTTCCTGGAGGAGCACCCCGGCGGCGCCGAGATCCTACTGGACAACGCGGGCCGCGACGCGTCGCAGTGCTTCCGCGACGTGGGCCACAGCGAGATCGCGCTGGAGTGGCGCGAGCAGTTCTACGCGGGCGACGTAGTGGAGGAGGAGCGGCGCGCGGAGGCCCAGCGCTCGGCGCCGCCCGAGGAGCCCGCGGAGCGCCTCTCACTGGCCGCGCTGATCAACGTGTGGGGCCCGCCCGCCCTGCTGGCGCTCCTCGCCGCCACGCTCTACATCTACCTGTTCTGA
The DNA here is from genome assembly GCA_921293045.1 of Aplocera efformata. Classification (NCBI taxonomy): domain Eukaryota; kingdom Metazoa; phylum Arthropoda; class Insecta; order Lepidoptera; family Geometridae; genus Aplocera; species Aplocera efformata. The sequence goes on from OV121040.1 coordinate 70,257, forward strand.
TTCGTGCCGCGATACTGACTCGTGTTGTGCGATAACAAGCGGACCGCCCGCCTCGATCTGTGTATATCTTTAGTTTAATCGTAAGTCGGGATGGAACCAGCGGGCGAGGGGATCGGTGTCGGAGTGCCAGACATACTGTGAACGGTGGACGTCCAAAGATTTGGTTTTGGTCAACGATGTTCCGTTCGAGTGCGGTGCGCAATAGAACACAATTAAAACGATTATCTACTTAATAGAAAGGAGTCTCGTGGAGCCTGCCCCGCCTGCCGGGCCGCCAGCGGAGCGCCCGGGAGCCCGTGAGCCGATCATGATCCGAATGTAACTTTATAAATAGGATTTCGCTGAATATAAATGGAATAAAGGTTGTGTTGTTGGTTATAATGGACGCCGCTGTTGAAGTTTTTCCCCGCACGTGGAGTGGGCGCCCTTGAGTCGGACTGACCCAGTGTTACCTTCACCTGACCGTTGTTATTGTACAAAGTATTAATTTTATGCACATAGTAAGTTGAAGCGTAATGTGCGTATGTAAATGCGAGTACCTGCGTCCGTGCGATATCCAAGTCATCACAACATAATATGGGTGTCATGATGCCGTACACAGGAATAACGTAACGTAACGCTGTTCACGCCACTCACGGCTGTGACATGCGAGTGTTCTGCCGAAAGCACATGGACCTAGTGGGTACCTCTTCTACATTTATATAATACTAGCTGTGCCCGCGACTTCGTTCGCGATTGCCATCCCTGCACACTAAGTATTCGCATTAAAATGCGTTAGTCCGCAGGGATGAAAACCACATTTGAAGAACAATGGTATTAGCTATTGCTATTATTAATATATATTTAATAGTAAAATTATCTCCATAGCTATGAGAAAAGCTACTCCTAACGAATAAAGCTTATTTCTGTACAACAGAAGTAAAACCAACTAATGTATCTACAATTAATTAAAAGCAAACAATGGTAACTACAACTTACTAAAAGAGAATAGACAGCTACCTACCAGTAAGGCTAATTATTACAAGAAATGCCTGCTTATACCTGTGCTATAATTTAACAAAATCCTTAAAATACAGAAGAAACTAAGCAATATTTCTAGAAGAACAATAATTAAGTAAATAGTTCTGAAAATAACTCTATACCCGACTTGACAATCAACAAATATTGTGATTAGGCAATATCTGACTCCTTCGGATTGGTCTGGCTTTGACAATAAACCTATCCATTCAGTTTATAGGATAAAAAAAGTACAGACGCCAGCTTAAGAGGAGCCGCACGTTCAAAGGTTCATGTACATTTCGGGGTTCAAGTTATTTGTACTTTATACTGAGGGTTGTGATGTCTGTAATTTCCAAATTACAAAACCGATGACCTTGAAATATGAATGGGACAATCTTTAAAGTACCAACTAGCAAAAAAAGAATGAATGAAATCAGACAACGCGTTAATGAATTACATTGAAGAACACATTTTGACTTTCATCCCCTCTCCCAAGAGAAAAAGTATCCTACGTCCTACCTCAAAGCACGGCCTCAAATCATACCAAGTTTCATTTGAATTCATTTAGTAGTTTCAGACAGACAGACAGACAGACATAAATGAAAAAAAATTACAGTTTTGGCTTCAGTATCGATCATACAGTGAAAATGTCTTCAATGTATAGAATCGGATCTGTTACAGTTTTATTATAAGTACAAATAGATAGATTTGAAGCATGTTGCGAGGTGCCGCGGTGTCGCGACCTAATGTATGATTAAGACACGCGGTCGTGTCAAGCCAAGAAAACGTGTCTCCTATGTGCGCTTGTTCAAACCTGTCCTGGAGGGTCTCCATGGAGGAGAATAGGCAAGGAACTCCTAATTGAAGGATTTCACGAGCACGATCCCTTTTACAAAGTTAGTACCTACTAACATTATCCTTATTACTATGTGAACAGATGTTACAAAATATTTTTATAGATTATAGAGCGACTTGACACCGTGGAGTTTTGTCATTTACATACTGAATCATTATCTGAGTAATATGTTTTCCATAATAAATTATTCCTTAGGTATATATAGATACGATTTAAATCTTCGGATCGGAAGCTTGGTAGCATTCCCAGGAACAGTTTCCCATAAAGGTGATCTTCTTTTTTTTGTGAGTTTCCCATAAATTATGAATCCCAAAGATTCCGATTGCAAAAAAGTCAGTGGATCTTTTGTGGGAAATTGTATACGCTTCTTTAACATTATTAAATTTTTCTTTTGTTCTAGTGTCAAAGTTATAGACAAAATTTTTCATCTCAAAAATAGAGATGTTTTTGTGGACGTATCATAATAAACGTTCAGAAATATAATGAATACCGCTGTTAACATATACATATATTGAACTAGCTGCGCCCCGCGGTTTCACCCGCATAGTTCCCGTTCCCGTGGAGAATACGGGGATAAATTGATTTTATTTTTTTCGTTAATTTTCCAATGTTTTAATAGTTATTCTGCTATTCGGGACGGAAACAAATCCAACAAATCAAAAACCATGGCAATCGGTCCAGCCGTTCTCGAGTTATAAGTGTTGTAACAAACACGACTTCTTTTATATATATAGATTTTATAGAAACCTCAAAAATTGTAGCCTATATGTTATTCTGATGTATAAGCTATATTGTGGTAAAGTTTCATTCAAATCCATTCAGTAGTTTTTACGTGAAAGAGTAACAAACATCCATACATCCATACTTACAAACTTTCGCCTTTATAATAGTAGTAGGATTCTTCTTTCTAGGGGTCACGTGATCTCATTTTATAAATTGCACGTAGGTATTCCTCACTCTTGTAACACAAGTACATCAGATTGTTTATCTGGTCCTTACCATTCAAATATTTTAAAAGTTATCGCTTTTTTCATAACCGGCATGCTTCGATTCGGTGTAGGTACCCATTCCTCTTGAGATTAAACAATCTGATATTAAGTTACCAGAATTTCTATCACAAATCTTTTTTCTATTTCTATTTCCATCACAATATAATTCGCTGATGATGCTGGATGCTGGAAGGGTGTGGGTTCTGGTGAAATTACACGCGCATGAACGTCATATCTGCGTTGTTGTTCATATCTGAGTGTTGGACGGTGGTGAGTGGTGAGCGTTTGTTTATTTAAAGTCGAGCCTCGAGCCCCTGGTGCCGCGGCGAGGCGATGTCATCATGGAAGGTGAGCTCTTGGCCGAATATTGTATATCGATCCATAATCCGCGTTGCTTGAGTTATTTATTTTGCTTTTGATAGGTCATACTAAGTGGTGTGGTGTGACGCGCTGGAGCCGGCGGCGGCGCGGGCAGCGCGGGCGGTCGCGGATAGATTGTACACTGTCGAGTCACTCACGGTCGAGGTAGTACCTCGTATCAGTGCGATAAGGGCGCGGGCGGGGCGCGGGCGCGGGCGCGCGGGGCGCGGGCAGGCTAAGAGCAGCGCGCGCGCCTCTCCGCGCTAGTCACCCGCTCCGCGCGCTCGCAGCCTGCCGTCCGCGCCACCGCCGCCCCCCGCCCGCCGCCCCCCGCACACACCTCGCACGCCTCGCCGACATGACGGAGCTCAAGAAGTTCACGCGCAAGGAGATCAAGGAGCGAGACACCAAGACGCAGACGGTGTTCATAATAGACAACGTGGTGTACGACGCGCACGCGTTCCTCGACGAGCACCCCGGCGGGCACGAGGTGTTGAAGGGCGCCGCCGGCACGGACACCACCGAGGACTTCGAGGACGTGGGCCACAGCCTCGACGCGAAGGAGCTCATGAAGAAGTTCATCGTGGGCGAGCTGGTGGACGAGGACAGGTCGCAGTCCAAGAAGAAGCAAATCAACTGGGACGACGCGCCCTCCACCTCGGAGAGCGGCTTCATGAGCTCCTGGAAGTTCCCGCTGGTGGTGGGCGTGCTCATGACCGTGCTATACACCTACCTGTTCGGGTAGTACACTACACTATACTACACCGACTGACTCTGTGCCTTACTTACGATGTGGTTCCGGATGAATGTTACTTTAATTTATTTATACGATGTTATCTTTAAGACTTTGTACCATAATGTGATAATAAGAATGTAATTTTGTTATTAAAATATTGAACGAAGGTAGCGTTTGTTTCGTGGGTGCGATAATTATTTCTAGAAGCGTCGCAAACCGAGTGCACGGCCATTACCTAGCGGCGACGTGAGCGGCCGCCCGCTACCCGCGCGGACCGGTTCCGCGCTGCGCGTGCGCACGCGGCTCCACGCCTCTCCGACACTAATTGAGCGGCAATTTTGAGAAAGTTCTTTACAAGATCAGATTATTTAATAATTTGGGACTCCATTGAGTACCTGAACATATATTTTGTTCAAAATATGTAGGTACCTAGGGAAACAACTAAAATGAATAGGAATTCTTATTATCTCATCTTATTACTTTGAACGAGCCATTATTGTATGTATAATTAATTTGTTTATTTCGCTTATCTAGGAATTGGCTCTCACCATTTGGATGAAATCTTGTGTTTAGACAGGGTTGTGTAGTTTAAGTTTACCCGTATAATTTAAAAGCACATTTTTGTACAAAAGACGTTTTACACAAAAAACCGAGCTTAGTTCGGTGGCCCAGGTAGGTAGGTACTGTAGTGTTTAGCTTCATGAGACAACTCTGTCATCTGATAAATCACTCGTATCGTTAAGAGTGAATGAGCGATTGTCATAAAACTCGCAGATTTTGCATTCCTTTCTCAGTTTATACCCAATGAAGAGAATATAGATGATTGCCAAAGTTTTTAAACAAATCGAAAAATATTTATGCAATCGTGTTTTCGCTGAAGGCCAATAATCAAAATCCAAAATCCAAACTACTGAACTGAAAAAAAAATATACAATGAAATGGCTTATTAATAAATAAGTCCAAGTAATTTCCAGGTCGTTTCAAAGAAGCCGTCGGGCGCCTTAAGCACACGTCTGCACAAGCTATGCCTAGGTACAGATATAATAATACTATACTGGCCTAGGTACACTTATTTTGGAGTTATTGAAGCCCCACGGAAGCCAGCTGATGTCATATCTACTGTAATTTCTTTGCACTTGTAAGTGATTCCTATTAATAATGTTAATTAGGTATCTTGCATTATTGCCAATTGCGGTGGCACTACTTCTCCCGAGGAACTTGGTACAAATTCTGCAGCTAAGTTGGGTTGTTTCTTTCGCACCACCCGGGGGACTCTGAGGGTAGTCCCCTACGGACGCGGGCCGGACACCGTGGGGCCCCAATCACACATCTGCAACAAAGCCAGCGTGTGCGCGACCTTCGTTTTGTTCTCGTCTCGTGTTGCTTGTCATCGTGACCGGCGCCGGCGGGTTCACCTTCATACTTATTATCATTATAAAGAAGTGACGACTGGCGGGTGACGCCTCACTAAACCTCCAATAAGTCAATTATGATGAATTGATTTGATAAATATTCACGGACATTCATCATTAAACACTACGCTATCTCAGTTTACTTTATGTTAAACCCAAACTAAGCATAGCTTGTACTATAAGAACTATGTAGGAAACCAGCATGTTCTGGAAACAAACATTCGCTCTCGGCTGGCGAGAGTAGGCCGTGTCCCGACTGTGGGAGCAGGTGCACAGTACACACTTGCATAACACTCCTCGGTTGAGGCTTGCTGCGCAGTGTGCAGCGAGCGACATCTGCTAAACACATAGTAGATCATTCTATTAATATTATTATGTATTAACGAATGTATCCAATTTATTGGACTAAGTAAAGAACGGGCAGTAAACGTCAGAGGAGTATTTTAGGCAGTATGCTACCTTGCTCTACGTTAACGGTTTACTCAACTGTACGAAGCGTATATCATGATTCATGATGAATAAAATATTTAGACGATATCACAATAATATTATTCACTGATAAATCTATCATTAGACTCAAAAACTAATTAATTATGACGTTACCTGTAATTAAATAAAGATATATTATTATTTCTCATTATTTATTTTATTTCTCATTTCTATACATTTTTCACTACAAAATAATACATTATTTATAAAATAAACAGTATAAAAACATTGTTGTAAAAAAATATTATTATTATTAAGCTTGCCGCTTCATCCGTTATCAAAGATACACTACAAAAGCACTGAGTGGCTGAGTTGCAACACGTCTGTGTTGACACAACAACAAGCCGGCGCGGGCGCGGGCGCCCCACCCGCCGCGAGCGTGTCCTGGGATCCTTCGCTCCCAGGCGGAGACTGTTCGGTTCGACGTGTAATGAATGTTAACGTGCCGTGACCTCCGCCGCATCGGCATCGCGCCGCGTGTCGGTGCCATACATTTAGTACAATCAGCATTACGACCACGATTACTATTATGATTCATCCATATCTTTTAGATGTTGTTTTCCTCGTCTACCTTCCATTAGTATGGTAGGTAGGTCCGGGCCCGGGCTGTGGCACAGGCACTAGTGTTCGGAGCGGCCGGGCCGCGCGCTGCCGGCGGCGCCGCCGGCGAGTGAATGCGTTAATGTCGCCTCGATCGTACACAGATCTAAAATTAACTCTCAATTGACCTTCCATAAATTAGGAACACCTTGGGGGCTCTGTGTTGCTCGCGTACTTTGGTACCCTCGGAGACCCTCCTCGTGTCCCCCGGGCGATGCTAAAGGAGCAATCGAATGTATCATACCAAATTTGGTAAGTATAGTACAGCCACATGGTGTGTGGGTGCCGGTGACATTACAGGCGCATGTGAAGTTCCATCCGTCTGAGAGTCACGGGCAAACGCGATGCGACTTGGGTCTCTCCATATTTCGGTAGGGAACACAAGGTGGGCTGCGATGTCGTTCCGTCACTTCGGTCACCCAAAAGAGCGCCGGATAGATAGATAGGTACGCATTTAATTCGGTTCGTGGTACCTAATATGACTTATTTAATAGGATTTAAAAATAATCAAAGGTTTGATAACATCACTTCTGATAAATGTTGAGGTTTATCGTTCCAAGGTTGTTGTTTCCAAGATATTAGCCACACTTGTGTACGTACACTTGGTCGCTGCGGAACGAAACAGTTGTAGAGTCAGGATGATGACACCGACACAAATAAGTATCTGGCCGGTCACGATGACTTGCACATCCGACGGTATGGAGCCGCGATGCCGACGTGTGCTAGGTACTACTCGTAACTGTAGGAAGTGTTTTTTGGTAACCGAGTGGTTCGCCTTCACCGTGGTGCCGGCCAGGAAGTCGGCCGCGGCGAGCGAGGCGGGCCGGCGTCCGACCTTCCCCGTGAATTTCAAAAAGAAATTTTAAAATACAAAGCGGGTTACTCGCTAACTCGACACGAGAGACCGGACACACGCGCCTCCAGTTGGTGAAATCCAAAATGACTATCAATTATAATATTATTTCGTCATCTGGACGCGCCAACATTCTTACGCGTGTCCACGTAAGAACTTAGTACAACTTTAATTAAATCACCTTTATGTTTTCGCCCACTGGAGACACGTTCGCATTGTACCCGCATTCGTTATTACTGCATCATTCATTACTTTGTCATGTCACGCAGATTAATGTTTGTTTCACAATCATCATCAAAATTGTGGGGTGATAAACTCATTTCAATAGATGGCTCTGGCGAAAAGCAGAAACGTAGCGCCAACTAAGACGAAATTAGGAAAACGTGAAGAGATGTTGTCCGTTGGCACTCACCGATTGGCGCACAATCAGACGCCTGCTAGATACATCATGGCGGAATGCTTCAACACTGCAGGTGCAACAACATTTAACGACTATCTTATCAACACGTGGCTCAATGACAATTCCGATTATGCAAACACATACAACTGCTCTAAGAACATCATCGCACTAATAATTCACAAAAAATTGAAACGAAATGCAAATATGGTACAGTTTCTGGTCGCGATCAAAAGAGGCATGTATGGTTTTTGGCGCCGGGATATGATGGATGGACCTACTTATATCAAGAAAAAAATTGAAACTATGATCCCAGCCACATCATGAGACATTAGCATCGGTCGCTGTATTGAACAAAATAAGTATTATCTTTGTATTATCATATAATATCATGAGTGTGTATGAGTGTGTAAACATTTATTATATTCATATTCTGTGTTTTACTGTTGATTTTATTGATATCTATATTAATACCATTATCTTAGTCTTAGTAAAATTATTGTGATACAAATATATAATATTATTACTGAAATACTCTATTTCCAAAGTGTTTTGTTGTTGTAAGATAAGGTTACTATTGTACTATCCAACAACCCGTCAAGTACAATACGATTCGGAATTGCACACCGGAGGTCGCGCACCGCCGTATTACCTGTCTGTTGGGATAACCGCGATTATAACAAAACATACGGTTCGAAAGGTGCAGCCTGTTCGGTGTTGCAGACGGACACGTTATGGGTTTAGCGATAGCATAGAACCTTTCATATTTGAATTTTTAATATTTGAGTACCGAAACCTGAAAAGTGGTAGCTATGCTTGTTGCCTAAACAATTCATCAGGCGCATGTTTTCGATTAGTTAATATTAAAATTCTAGAGCATTCTCAGCACATATTCGTATAATTCAATTTGAGAAAGTCAGAAAACAGTTTATTTCTGTACTTACGTGCATGAACTATGTTCCTTGTAATTAAAATGAACCAAAACACACAAATATGCGGGAAAACACGAAGACAACTCCATCAAACCGAGAAAACAATGCTATAAATCAACAAGGGACGCCATCACTCCGCCTCTGGTGCTCGGGGCTGAAAACTCGGGGTTTCAACAATCTTTCTACCATTGAAATTTATTTTCTCTTCCAAAGAATATCTGGTGGACTGTGCCAACTTCTTACACTCATTTTTATCATAGGTAATAATATCGAGGAATAAGTTCAGAATGGCAACACGGCCACACACTGCGAGGTACGCCACACGTGGTGCGAGACCTGACATTGAGCACCGATCCGGCGCTTCAGTTGGTTTGGTCGGCCGGTCTGCGGTCGGAGCGTCGCGCGCACCACGCACGCAGCGCCTGCAGCCGGATGTACATCACACGTGGGGTGCGGCGCCGTGGACACCACCAGGTACACTAGTAGCCTCAGGTTTCCGTTTCTCATCATCAAGCCGGCTGCGTGCCGCGGTGTACCCGAGGTTTTCTGCAATCGAAGTAGCCTGTGCGTTAATCCCGGATAGAAGCTATCCTGGCATCAAACATCCAAAGCCTTTGAGCCGTTTGGGCGTGAAGGAACCAACATACATACAAACTTTCGCCTTTGTAATGTTCGTGTGCTTTATTTGTCCGGTGCACACGGTGCAAACGGCGCGCACGGTGTCACATTGACGGAGCCTGCTCAATGTAAGTAATAGTAATCATGGCATCTCACTTTTTATCAATTTTATTTTGATGCGTAGTTATATGCATCGATAAAAAATAACTATGTACGCTATTGTGTCGCGTCTTAATCCCTTTGCAAAGTAAACTTATGGTTCGTCCGGCCGAGTGCGAGTCGACTCGCGCACTGTGGGTTCCGCACGAACTTGTAATTTGTTGTGGTGTTACTACAAATTGATACTTTCGGATTTATTCCTTTACTTGTGCTAAATGACATTACTTCATGCCAAATTACATGATTCTAAGTAAACGGGAAGGTTTTGATTATAAGTCAAAGTCAAGATACTTTATATCCGTTGAATTCTTAAAAAAATACTAAGAAACGTAAGTAAGTAACGTCATTTTTAAATAAAATATGTATTATACCTACAAGAAACTCTAACCCTATTCTTTTGCGAGACTAAATATGCGGCATAGACGGAGCATAAATATATATTTATGCAAGGTTTAAAAAAATGCATATTTGTAATAAAAACTTGGTTTTATTTCGACATCGTTTTACCCTTTGATCGCCGCGAGTGCTGCGGCGACCGCTTGCCGGCCCGCGGCCCGCGTCATGTTGCACCTCGTGGAAATAATGTCCGTACCTAGCTCGTCTCATTCCCGACAACCCCACGAACCACCCCATCGATAACTGTATCCGATATCGGTCAGAAATTAAAAGCTCGATCGCATTATCAGTGATCATCATCAGAGTGTTATCTTAATATTACCTCCTGTTTCATCGATCAAGGTTATCGTACACTGGTTGCAGGTCGGCCCACTCCGGGGGCTCCGGTTCGTGCCCACATTACTTGGCGATCATTCGCCACATTGTTTTTTACGAAGTTTCAATTAGTTCATCTTAACTGTAAAAAATGGGGGTGACAGTAAAATGTCATTCGCCCAAAAAAAAAGAATAAATGTATCTTAGCACTGGCACGTACCGAGTACAGCGCATGTACCCCTGCGACGATTGGTTTACGGAAGTGGCTGCCGCCGCAGCTGGTCGCGGGTTGGATTCCCATCCAAGATAAATATTGTGTTTGTGTGACGAAGATCTATGTTCGTCACACAAACACGAAGAAAAAAATAAAAGATTGTTCAAACCCCGTCCGACCCCACACAGGAAAGATTCCCTGTACGTTAGTATTAATCTTAGCTTCATGAGAAAACATTGTATACTCACATACTTAGATCTGATGCTGACGTACTTCCTGCTGTCTCGTTTAATGATACGAGTATACTCCGATAGTGACGACTCATTTTTATATTCGCTACAAAAACATGTGTTTTGACAATAAATGAACATTGACTTTTGACTTTGACATCATAAATACATTCAGCTGTAAGTGCGTCATAAACAAGGGGCTCGGGGATGGTTTCCGACCGGGCTCATACCGGCACGTGCCTGGACACCCTGGTCGCGACATGTAGCCGGGTGGCTCGGGGCGAGCGGTCCCGGGGGAGCAGGGGGTGCGGGGGTACGCATGATCAACTACACGGACCCCTCAGGTGTGCTGCCACTCGGTACTCAGTGATCACCCCCCTGTTATTATAGTGTGATGATGATGGATTACGATACCTCGCCATGAACGCAATGCTAACTACCCCGCAAGGAACTTAAAATACTCCAATTTACATTTATATAAAAAACATTCAGTCGACATAATCTTGGATAGTTAAACCTACCTTTATTTATTTGATACTTGTTACACCAGTAGTAAAGGGTGCGTTTGTTCTTTTGACTTTGTATCGCATGGCATCGGAGCGATAGATCGCAGTGATGTTTTCGATATAGGTGGTTTTTTTATAAGATATAAATAATTTTGATTGTGAAAAAATTGCGGTGCATATTATATGGTTCAATAAAGAACAGTGGCTGCCTGCGACAATCCGTTAACTCAATACATTGAGTTTAAATCATGTTATGCAATCCGAGGATCGTGGCTAACTACTCGTACGAGCCGGCGTTCAATTAAAAGTGGCAATTGATTTGTGCAGCTCCGAGTACACTAGCTACACTAGCCGCGCGTGCACCGCCGCCACAGTACAACGCACGACGGTCGGCTTCGATCAAACCGTCACCGCAATTATTATGATAAGGTCTATTTCAATTGTTATTCTAGAAATTGTGTTCATAATTCCTTACCTTGTCGATCTATGCGGTCTATTACTATTTTAACGTTTCCAAAAATTCATAGGAAATTTTCGTCCTAACTACTTAGGATGAGTTATGGTAAAGGTGTGTTACAAAGCGACGCCACGCGGACCCGCTAACTGTTGATAATAATCAGCTGCTTGTGCGCCGCCGGGACCCTTGCCAAGTGTGGGTCGGTGCGGGGTCCGAGCGCGGCGCCGGCGCGGGGCGAGGCCCCCCTGCGTTCTAAGGGTGCTCTCCTGCGGCCGCGACCCACTGCACCTCACCATCGGCCGGAGCGCGGCTGGTGCCGTTACTTGACCACATAAAAGCACTTCCTGATGTGGCGAGGTCGGGGGCTCCGCTCATACGTCTACTACCAAATAGCGGAATTTCGCTTACCCGTGCGGAGTGCCCACCTAAAGCTCGTTACACCAGATTTATTGAGAGTTTAGTGAAAATTATAGCAAGAAAATGTGGCATTCGAAAACCGAGATCGCTTTCCGATACGAGGTTTTCTTGCAAATCAGATCGCCGGATTATGTGCTACGCGAGTTACGAGCTACGGGCTACGAGCTACGAGCTCCGAGCACCCGGAGCCCGTAGCTCCACAAACTTATAAATACTGTCCATTTCAATGTCAAATGAAATGTCAATATGTTGAATGATTCCTGCCACGTCCGTTGAGGTTTGCCCATTCATAAGGTAAGTCACATTATTTAAGAATATCTCAAAAATAAAAACCTTCCATTATTCAATATTTTATTCGAAAAACAAACTTATCCTGTTTATGTATACATAGTTATGTTTTACATACACGTAACGTCCGTACATACATCTCATAGTGATTGCACTCTACTTAATATAGATTTTATTGTAAAATTCTTTTCTATTGTAATATTTACAATTTGTCTGTTTGCAGAAACTATACGTTCCCAATATTTTATATTACAAATTACCTAATGTTTAACTTATTTCTAAACGTTGTGACACGTTACAACATTTTGTATAACTATTTGTGTTGGCGGCGGGGCGCGGTGGCGGCGGGGCGCGGCAATAATTCTCTATCCAGCAATACAGCGCTCTGCGGTACGGTAATGCAATGAGGCAAATACTCGTACACCGACCGGTATATTTGCCTCATTTGCATTTTACAAATAGCTATGTCGTGTTTCCGTCCGTTTGGCCGCTGTCGGCCGCGGCTCCCGAGTGATAGTCTCAGTAACCAGTGATAGTGGGTAGACAAAGGACGAGCTCCCGGTGCTAACCAAACGAACGGGAATTGGAAATAGAAAATACGATTACCCCTACCTATTACTTAGATTTACTAATCTGGGGCTATAGTAGAGAGACCCACGGTCCAGCCCGCCTCGCCCCGCCTCGCCCCGCGCCGCCCCGCCGCAGCCATCATTACCGTACAGCGTTTGGAAAGATCAAATGAGTATGGAGCAGAGCCCGGCGCGCGCTCTGTCGCCTGGCGGCTCGAACTGTAGGCGGCTCACTCGGAAACATCGCCGCCGCGTATATTCAATAAGTATTGTACGTGATATCATTTAATTTAATTTATCTTTCTTGTATTGTTCTTGTCAAGCACGACTACGGCTGCATCATGAACGTCTTGTTCTCTGATACGAATTGTGTAGAATCGTTCATTGAAAATATTTTAAGAACTAAAGTTTTATTTTGAGAAAATCTTGGAAACCTTACTTTAAGTTTTGTCATGTACCGAACTGGTGGCAGTCACTCGATGAGCATCCACCGAGCAAGCGGACCGAGCAAGCCGAGAGTAATGTTCGATCGCCCTCGCCTGAGCTAATGAGGAATTAAATTGGTGCCTATCTAAACAATAAATTCAATAAGTCTTACAATAAATTAAACATTCAACTTGTACAACATTTCATTAGAACAGTCCTCGAGCCCGCGATAACACTTTCACTAAATTTAATAAATCATTTGTTGTGGTACCAACGTCCGGATACATCCGGCGAAACAGCACTTCCTCAAATTAAATATTTTTCTAATACAATTGAAATTATTGCATTTGTCCAGGAGTGCGCAGTGTACCGCCGGAGCAGCTCGCCCGCTCCTACAGCACACGCGTGCCTCGCGTGCCTCCACACGCACCGGGAGCGTCACGTGTCCCTCGGGGGGAAAATGATACATCACACTTATTACAGGATTTATTCTTTCAGAGAAATCCTCTTTTTTTAAAAAGCGACGCAAAACATGCACGATAATGTTAAACCATCCACCGCTAGTGCCGCGCACAGTTGCGCTGCGAGCGAGTGCAACAAAACCATATCGATTGTTAAGTCAAGCTGCAAAACGTGGTTGTACTTCTCGGAGATGTTTGGAACTAGCAGCCGCAGCTGCCTTCGCTCAATTTTTCGCGTGTTCTGGCAGATTTCCAATAAGATTGTTTTTGTCAGCGCCACGTTAGTTGGCCTCGGCGCCGCCACGGAGGCCGCCGCCCGCCGCCCGCCGCCGGCGACGCAACGGACGGGTAGATATGGTTTGTTTCATGCGCTCGAGTGCATCTGATCCTATTCCAGTAATGTTTTCAACGTACATTTGCTGCTATTTTGTATTAAAGTATTACATTCTGTGTTCATTTTAAAGTCTCGACACGTTACCTTTTTGTTCTTATGCCGTCGGTCGAAGTTTTTGCCGACATTATAGAGTTTACTGGAACAGAATTTGTTTATCTAGACAGTATTTTATTTACTTTAAAATACTTACAATCACCTTATCACACCTAGTTAAAACAATATAGGTATTATTTACAATATTCTGACGAGCAACAGACGCTAAATTTTATTAAACTTCAATCACTTCAACTTTTTAGAATTATCAATTTCACAAATTTTTCAGGAGACCTTCAGGTCGGTTTACCGTTTCATCACCGAGGACTTCATCGTCGAGCCGGTTGTGCCATTATACATCCAACTCGCCACAACTACATCAGACGAACACTGCGAACCCCGCAGCACTCCACATCTGTTCAAAGTGGACGCGAACCAACGAAAGACAGGCGGGTCGTCGCAACATGTGACCGACCCGGTGCGCCGCAGCCGGAGCCGGAGCCGGAGCCGGAGCCGGAGCCGGCGGGGAGCGCCCGGCGCGGGACCACACTCGCGCGAACGGAAACGTGCTCGACGTCGGTCACAGCGATTTAACACAGTCCACTCATAAAAAATTAACCACTATAATTTGGCGAAAACTAAGTTTTCGGTCGGTAAGATAAGTTCACAGATGTGTCCGTGCGGCGCGGGGCGCGCGCTCCCGGCGCGATCAGCTGGCGAGCAGCGCGCGCAGCAGCCGCGCGTGCAGCGCCGCCGCCGCCAGCAGCGCCAGCACGCAGCGCGAGCTGTCCGACAGCCCCGCCGACCCCGTCTGCATGGCGGCCGGCCGCTCGCCTGCAACGCAACCTTGTTATTATTGTTCGTTGTCACTTATAGGGCCCGAGTCACAAACTTTAAAGTACATATTCTGAAGGATGAAGGATACCCAGATGGGACATCCGCTCACAGCGTGACACACGATCGCATGCACTGAGCATAATCATTTTCTGATTTGGATGTGTGGAGTGAGGTTGAATTGGATTGTTTCAGTTCGTTTGTAAGTCATATCCAATTAAATAGGGATGTAACGTTATTTATTGTCGCCATTGTAGTGCGATATGACGGGACGGGTGGAGCACGCTCGCCACCACGACCTCGCCGCGCCGCACACGGCTCCACGAACACCTCCCGAAGAGGTTGTAGTAGCAGTAGAGCTTGTGCAAGGTTTGCCCGGAGAAGCACTGCCTCGAAACCTGGTAATCTGCTGCCAAGCAGTGGTGAATTAGCATTGCTGTCTTCCGGTGAAAGGGTGTGGGTGCCGGTGAAATCACATGCGCATGAGACGTAACATCCCCGTCTCGGGTGACGGACGCAAAGGGGTGCGACTTGGGTCTTCTCACGTTTCGGTCGGGGAGAAATTAATTCGTTGTTGTTGTGGGCGGAGGTAACCACTTACCACCACTTTGCTCGTTCCGTCACTTCATAACATTAAAAAAAAAGTTTTCCTCCACCGGAAGTTCAAGTTGGTTAGGTGAACCCAGGAGGGCGAGCCGCCGGCACAGGGGGTGGACAGAGGGTGGAGTGAGTGAGGTTGCGTACCGTTGAGCACGTGCACCCTGACGGAGGCGACCTCCGCGTTGCTGGGCGAGCAGGAGTAGCGGCCCGAGTCGGCGGGCGCGGCGTCCTGCACCAGCAGGTAGGAGGTGGTGGCGGCGCCCTTCTCCGTCACCACGGACACGCCGCCGCGCGACGAGTCGTACGAGATCACCTGCTTCAAGGACACGCCACTTGCAACTACTCGCCTGCGCCCCTTGCCCCCCTTGCCCCCCTTGCCCCCCTTGCTAATATGGTATTTGCCAGTTTCATTGAGGAACGTTGAATTTTGTATTACAATTTGAATGCAAACTACTCCGTATCAGCGCAAACAAAAATATTAAATTTATTTTATAGTTTAAAACTTGTAAATACCGGGAGTATTTACAAGTTTTAAACTATAAAATAAACTGTTACTGTTACTGTGTGTCTGTAAGCGTATGTATACTGTGATCGTATATGTTTTAGCGTGTGTGTGTGTGTGTGTGTGTGACTGTGAGCGTGTGTGAGTGTGTGATTGGCGTTTGTTACTCTTTCACGCTCAAACGGCTCAAGGGATTACGATGAAATTTGGTACTAGGATAGCTTATATCTTGAATGAACACATAGGCTGCTTTTGTCAACCGCGTCGCCCACTCTGTTCATAATTGACAACTGGCAACAGTTCCCTCGCGCCCGATCCCAAGCGGAGGGGGCTAGGCTCTTAGCAAAGATATTAATTTATACAGCATTATTGCTTTATTGCCGACCTGTTTTACGTTGCTAATTAACGTAATTGCTTTATTTAACGTTTAATACGGCTACGGCGCGTAATAAAACGATTTTATATTACCTAATTGTGTTACGATTGTTCGCGATGTAAATATTACACCGTGTACCGGAGCGTGCTCGAGTCGCGACTATCTGTGGAGCTCCAGCCGTAAGCAGAGCGTGCGGTCGGTGACATCTGTACATGCGGCAGTACTGTACTACCGTACACGTGGTAGTGTTAGTACGGCCGATGTCACCGACCTCATTACACAAGGCTTGCTGCTTGCTGCTTGCTGCTTGCCTGCAATCTTCCCTGGAGTAGAAGACGAACGCTCATCGAAGCATAGTGCTGAAATGAATCGTCAGGCAGCGCACAACAGAACAAATATTTTAACATGATCACGTAATATTTTTTAACCTTTTTGAAAAGGAGGAGGTTATCAATTCGGATGTTTATATTTTTTTTATGTGTGTTCGGGCATAACTCTATCATTTATAAACAGATTTGATAAATTATTTTTTTTCTTTTAAAGGATATGCTTTCCGTAGAAATTTTATCACAATTGGTCCGATAGTTTGGTTGTCAAAAAAAAACCGATAAAAATATGTCATCTAAATAAAGGAACTTTGTGACTTTTTTATTCACCCCTTGTACACCGAATTTGATGTTTCTTTTTTAAAATGGTAGGTTGTAAATGGGGTCTTATCTCTTATTACTCCTAAGGGCGAGAAAAAGGAATGAAAGTATTGAAGTCGGTTTTGATTTGATTTTTAAATTATTCACTTGTTATATTATAAAGGTTACTATAGGTATCTAATGCTCGACAAATATATTTAACAGGTATGTTGTGGTTCGGTATGTGTCGTTCTAAATAGTCATACTTCTTGTTTTCGGAAGCTGTCGGCTGCCTGTGAGCAGGACCCGCCGACTAATGAGCCAGCTACCGCGGACCATGTAATGCATGCAGGCTCCCCGCGCGCCGGCGGCTACAAGCCAGCTCACTATTCATTTACGGTGGTAACTCTATGAAAATGATTCAGATAGCTGCTATATTCCATTTATTTGTCTAGCTTTTGCACACGTACATTTTTAAACCATTATTTATTTCTGGATAAAAGGTGTCCTACGCTCTTTCCTGTACCCTGTACCCTGTACCCTGTACCCTGTACCCTGTACCCTGATAACGTGTATGCAAAATAAGGAAATTTTGCACTACGCCGTGGTTGAGACGCGAAAGTGTAACAAACAAATAAACAAACTAACATTTTGTAATATTAGTTAGGATATAGCTGTAACAGCTAATCTCTAAGAACTTTCGTTTTAGAATGTTGGTAGCGAGCGGTGCATCGGCCGTGTATCGGGGTTACAGGGTATGGAGTCCCGCTCAGTGTGTTTATGTACTATTGGTTTCGGTGTCGGCTCGAGCTGGACTCGCTCGGTGTACCTTACTACCTATAATATTATTATTAAGTTACGCCTATAAAGAAAAAAAATATTTATCACTCATCTTCCAGTTTGAAATCCCACAAGATTCCTAGAGTAGCGGTACCGCTTTATGACGTAAACTCCCTGTATGAAGTTTTTATGCTTGGGGGACCATGGTGCTCGCGTCCGTAGGGACTCGGTAGGGACGTATCCCCCGGGTGGTGCGGAAGGCGCAACCCAAAGTAGCTGTAGAACTAGTGCCAAGTTCGTCCAGAGAAGTACTGCTACCACACCTGGTAATATGCCGCCAAGCAGTGGTGCACTCGCATTGCTGTGTTCCAGTGGAAGGGTGTGGGTTCTGGTGAAATTAGACGTTACACCCCCGTCTCAACGTGATGGGCGCAATGCGATAAATTAGGGTTTCTTATTCTTCAGTACGAGAGGATCGGATTCGTATCGCTATTAACAGTAACCACTTAACATTGGGTGTGTCCCAATTGTCACATGTCATTGGGCTGTCAGCTAGTCCCGTCACTTTAGTAGCATAAAATAAAGCAATCGGATTAGAACTGAAATATTAGCTTGTTAGTTTGGAAATCATGTTGTGGGGCTTATTAAATAATATAAAGTAAGTGCGCTCGTCCGCGATGCGTGTGCGGATAACGTGAACCGCGCGGGCGGCAACACGCGTCGTGAACAGGCGCAGTTGTCTTAGCACTAAAGGGTTGCCAGGCTGCTTGTGTGAGCTGAGAACAAATTTTAGCCAACGCCAGGCCTGGCGACCCGTCTTATTCTAGTAAAAGGTATACCAAATGGAATAATTACTTTTTGTCCGCTCACCTCGTCCTCGTGGTACCAGAATATGTAGGCGGGCGGCTCGGGGCTGAACTGGATGAGGCAGGTCAGGTTGATGGTGGAGCCGATGTCCACATGCAGGTCGGGCCCGCCCAGGATGCGCGCCGACGGCACTGCGGACACGGACACCGCGGGTATCATGAATACTATCCGGAGACCAGCGCGACCCTCACCCTCGAGTCCGGGGGCGCCACGCCGAGGGCAGCCGGAGCCGCCGGAGCCGCCGGGCGCAGGCAGAGCACTGCCACCGATAGAGAGTATCGCTAACTTAATATATAAAGGCAATCTCTAAAAAGGGTAATGTGTCTCCGCGGGACCATTTGAACAGTTTCGGAACGAGTGCGATGGGACGTGTCTTGATAGAACTCGTACAACTCGGTCGTTAGTCCCCCGCGCTCCCGCCGGCGCCTGAGCCGGCGGCGGCTCTATATATTAGTAATAATATTCAGGTATTATTACTAATACATAGAGCCGCGCAGAGTGACACATTAGCAGCGCGCCGCCCTCGCGCCGGCTGCATGGCGCGGCACGGCGCTCCGGGGTTTAACCTAACGCGGCGCGAACCCACTGCCCGAGCTGATGGATTCAGGCGGAAGTCCATCTTGAGATGGCGCGAAGAGACTAGCTTTACCTTCTAAATAAGTATTGCACCGCCTTCCTACATGTCATATAATAGTACATTCAATATCTCGAGTCCACACTGAGAAACCGCTTCTGAAGAGGCATCCCTTGGAGAGGTGTACCACCGCAACCCGTGGCGGTTCCGTTGTTGAGTATAGCTGTTTCAGTGCTGGTGCTGTGGTGCTGGTCGGTGGGCCGCGCTTCTACCCTTACATTAGGGGTGGCGGGCGGCGCCCGGGGCTGGACTCTGGGTGACTCATTTGTTACGAGCTGTTGCCCTTTCGACATCGACTTCGGGAGCTCGTTAGAAGGTGCGGCGAGCGGCCTGACCGACGGTCTGGCGTGATTTCTTCGATCGATGTATATATAGTTGTAACATAGTGTGGAAGTGCTCATGGAAGTGGTTCTATTCAGTGCTCCATCAGCATTTAGACCAGTGCAACCGATCGTGTGACCCATGGCGCGAATGGATAGCCCGTTCAAAACAGACAGAATATTGCCCTCTAATGTTGTTAAAACGTATTGTGTGTATCATTTGCATTTGGCAACGCGTGGCGATTGTCACTGCATAATGTAGTACAGTGTCGAGCCGCTGGGGGGGCGATCCCCCGACCGAGGAGAGCCGTGCCGGGGGGGGGGGAAGAGAGGGGGACTGCCAGCCGACATCGCAGTGAGCACCGCGTTCTCTGTCAAGAAGTGAATTCATGAAGTGGGCTCCAACTCTAACGTTATCGTCAACGCAAAATTTGTTTTTTTTGTAAATATATTCTAATAAAAGAAACACCTAGGGCAGGGCAAACATTTTTGGTCGTGGGAATCTAACCGACATTGTAGAACGCGGAAAGCAGAACTGGCTTGTCGCCAGTCCGCCAGTCAGCAGCTCGTTCAAAACTGACTCCTGGAAGTTTTTATGTGACTTTAGTGACGAGACGAGCCAACGGCTCAGACGATGTTAATTGTTTACCTTCGCCTATAAACGACAACAATACGACTAAGGTCCTCGTGCCAAAGTATGAGAAAACCCAAATTTCATCGTGTAAAGGAGACGTGCTTCGTCTGACATTATTCTAAGAGTCCCTTCAGGCTGGGAGTGGGAGGCGCCGCGTGCCAACGTGTAGGCCCCGATCCCCGGCCCCCGGCCCCCCCGCGCGCGGCGGTAGCCATGGAACCACCAAGGACAGCCGACCAGTGTTCACATGCAGCTAGATCCCCCTGCAGTTATTTTTCCCCTGCGCCATATATCGACGTGTACGAAATCGCAACTTGTCCCCGTTACGTCATCGACCGCGATTTCAATTTCCGCGCCGCCGTTCATTTATGTGGCGCCCATTAAATTGCAATTAAACGAATAGAGGCGTCTACACTGTAGGTGGGCCCGCGTGCGAGCGCTAGTCGTGTGAAGGCCGACGTCACACTGCCGGAGATGAGGCGAGAGTTATAGTATATACAAGATACCGGGTGTGCCGGCGCTGTTTTATAACCTGTGCTTGTTTCATAGTCACGTTCACAGTCATATGACTAAAACTATTGTCGTGCCTATTATTAAGTGCACGACTGTGACAATGGAGATGCATCGGACGACAATAAATACCGACCGATATCTCTGACTATATCAGCAAAGGTTTTCGACAGCTTACTCAATAACATTCCTATACAACATGTTAAACTGCACGATTCCCAGTTTGGCTTTCGACCAGGATTTTCTACGGAGAGTGCAACCCTGTGCCTTAAGCAGGCTGTCAGATCTCTAGGACCTTCGATACAGTTTTGTTGGTTTGGTATAGCAAGCTTTGCACGGGGAGCTTGAGTACGGGCCGCTGGGTAGTATTTTAATTAAAAAGTTTGTATGGTTGCCAGCGAAATCAGGTAAGGTGAGCGAATGCATTATCCGAGGCTTATTCCGTTTTATGTAAGTATTGTTGTTTTCTTTTGTATCGACAGCGCTGCGCGCCCCGCTCGACCCTTTAAAATGCACGAGTCGGTCGTGATGGGTGTCGATAAAGGTTTAATTTCCGTGTCACACTCGGCTCCAAGACGTGTCCCGACGCTGGCGGAATACGGAATGTTCGTCCACGACGGGCTCCCCGCCGCCCCACCCCCCCCCCCGCCCCGCCGCCCCGCCGGGTTAAAGTACTAACCCGTGAACTGGTCCTCTGCTAGCTCACTATCCACTTCTTGCCCCCGCGCTGGACGTAGAACCTGCCGACGCAGGGTTTTTGAACCCGCTTCATCGGAGCGGTTATTTGGCCCGGCTCGCTTCACCCCCCGCTCCGCGGCCAGATAAACTTTTATATCGCCGTGATTATCGCCCTAATTTATTTGAACGTTTTGTTTCGCCACCTCGTGTGGATCGCGCAAAAAGGCAAACACGAATGGCGCATTCCGTTTGAGCAATCTCCATTTTGCGCGCCGCCTGCCGCGTCGCTGATCGGTTCGATAATTAACCGAAGTGGGTTGGCGATCATGTGTTGCTGCCACTTTTATTATATCCTGGCGCGCGATTTGTCAACTCTTTATGAGGCTCAAGACGCGTCACCGGCGCGTCCCTACCACCCACTCGGAAATTGGTTTAATCGCTGGCTCTTTGTCGCATTACCGGGCCCGCGGCCGCCGGCGCCGACTCGGCACTATGCTGAGAGATTAGCTAACCGGAGCCGGCGATACACTTATTTTAAAAGAGCTTTCCTGTGGAATCCGGGCGTTCGATCGGCGGAGGCCGTTCACTAATTAGCTTTATCCGGGCTCGTGTCGGCCCCGGCTCTGCTGCCCGTGTGGGCGACCCGAGAGCGGATTCGGCCAGTTTAATTAAACGAGGAAGAGGTGATTCCGTGTCGCCGTGGGTACTGAGCCAGCTGTATTTCCCGAGGAATCGAACCACATTTCCCGCTGAGCTCGACGTGCTCGGGAATATAAAAGTAAACGCGGCCATTAGTCGGCGGCCGCGGGGCAGAGGGCGCTTCTCCTGCACTCCCTACGCAATATTTGTTTTGTTGCACACAGTATCGGTTTATAGAAGTGCCTCTAGCACGGCTCGCGAACAGACGAGACAGACATCGCGACATCCCTACCCTTCGCACTCGGCTACGGTCCCTGGGACGCAACAGTTTATCAATGATAATATTGTAAAGGATATTTTGTTTAAAAACTCGCAACACTGACGGGTAGCCGGATGTGAAGCTCGGCGAAGGTGAGAAAACAAAAGCAAGGCGGCGTGCGCACTGTTCACACACACGCGACGCGACGCGACGCGACGCCCGGCGTTAGGCTAGTTGCACAGCGACGCTTCTGTTCGCGCGACAAGCTACTACAAACGTCACTTTAAAATCAGCCTGATATAAGATATTATTTATTTGCGTACGTACCTGCAGGAGATACTATGTAAGATGTTTGTTATAAAAAGATTAGCATCCGCATGATTGGGAATATATCCGGCAGGTTAAACAGGACATAACTCAGGGGCCGTGAGTAGTAAAAAGGCGAGTGCCATAAAATTATTGCTGAGTATTAGGGATCGGTACAAGTGCTTAGATACCGTGTAATATCTGTTTTATGACGTCATCAAATAAAATTACGGAATTGCCAGTGAGCTCCCATCGCTGGCATAAAACACTCTTTTGACGATAACGCGTAGCTTCGAGTGGATACAACTGAATACTAGGAAGGAACTCCATGAATCATTTATTCATTTGCAAACATGGGGACACGCAACACCAAAAATCTATTCCAAACTTGTTTAGTCAGTTATTTGACTAAACATGTTGGCATACAAGTATGAGTACGATAGTTTAGTACGATCAAAAAACTGTCATAGTATTTTAGTAGTATTAGTATTTTTTTCATTCATCTTTGTTGACGAAACATGTCACATGTAACATGTAACATGTAACATGTAACATGTAACGGTTGCGCTGAAAATAGAAAGTGAACCAGACAACTTCCTGGTCTCGTGAAAACAAAAGATTACTCAAGTTTACACTGAAACCTTAAACTGGACGAAACATTAGTCGCTATTCCCTGAAACAGTGACAAAGATGAAACAAACTTGGTAAGTTCCAAAAAAGTCCCCAAATGAAGTCCTTAGCGGCGTGTAGTGTAGTGCAGTGCAGTGCAGTACAGTGCAGTGAAGTGTAGTGTAGTGTAGTGTATGTTTGTTCAACATCCAAACATCAGATCCTGGCCTTCTTTAAAACAATTTCAACCTGAAAGTGTCCAGCGCTTGCATGTCGAATTCCTGGTCTCCTATTTTCATATTAAGGGATGTTTCCAGACAACATGATAGCCATCGCCACAAATGAATAAATCGTCATATCATTTTCTGATGTGAATTAAAAGCTATCCACTTTTCCATCAATTAGATACCGTGGGATTTTGTAAAGATGAAACCATATTCATATAAATCTATAAATATATAATAAATATACGGATGTCATGTCTCCATGAGCTGCGCCAGCCTCGGCGGGTGCATAATGATTTATCAACAATTTACACAAATTACAAGCGCATAAATTATAACAAAAAATACGAACTTAATTTTAACTTTTGATAAAGTTGTATATGTATATGTATGTTACATATACCACATACGGACTTATATAAAAATATCTTATTACGAATCATTTTTAAAAATGTTTTCATAAAATGGTTTCTTTAAATATTGTTGTCTGAGTGACCGGACTCGTCAGATCGCAGACCTGAGGCGACCGCCCGAATGGCTCCCTGGCATTATACTGATACCGAAACAGCGGGAAATGGAATAAAATGGCCATTTCCTGTGATCCGTAAACAACCGTAATAACTGAACCCGCATTGTCCTCAACTCGAATAACGTGTCTGTTAGTAGGTACGGCGGTACCTGAGGCGCGAGGCGCGCACCCGCTCCCTCGGCCTTCAGCGACATCACGGCAGGAGACACTAGTTCGCCGGCGACACTTCAGGCCTCGACTATTATGTGAAATGACGCATCCTGGTGGCGAGGTGAAACGAACGAGTCGACGGCGGTGCAAGCTAAACCTGCCGATAAAACGTGTAACGGCCGGCCAAATTATATGTTATCCCATTACCATAAGGTCTACCGAAGCCGGCCTTGTCAAATAAAGATATTAGAAAATCTTTGCTAAGTTTGCTACGGAGAACAAGATTCTGATATGTATGTTCTACGGCGTAGCTTCGTAGCGTAATGACTACGCGCCGCGTATAATTGAAAGGAAAGTTTGCGGAAGGTATTTTTTGCATTACAAACAGCCACTGGAGTTTATAGTGTATGTATGCAATGTTTGTCCTCGCTGGCATGTGTCGTCATTGTTCACCCAGTATGTTGAGTATTAATGTAGTGTTTGAGTGGGCAAACCACTTTCCATTATATCTCTGAAGAAGCGTGCAGAAAGTAATGTTGCAATTAGTGGGCAACCCGGCGGAGGGTTCGTGCGAGCGCCGCTCCACCGCCCGCCGCCTTCAAGTATCATTGCTTCAACATCTCGGCCCGCGCCCGCCGCCCGCCGCGACCGACGGCCGCTCTCCAAGGTCACTAGCGTGCCAACTACGAGTCAAATGCACATTGGAGAAGACGCAATACTGAAGGGGGGGGGGGGGGTATCATTGAAAAGTAAAGCTGATGAGGGAGAAAGCATCCCCGGAGGCGGTCGAATGTTTTGTTATAGAGCTGTCTATAACAAAACATTCGACCGCCTCCGGCTATAAATTAGTAATTGATCTTAGGAGTGGTACTTGTATCACGCCAATAGGTCTACAATTGTAATGAATAAAGATCTATGCTTTCACATGTTGTAATGATGTGAAAGCATAGATCTTTATATCATATTACAGATCAGAAGAGTCCTTTAAAGATTGAACAGAAAAATTGAAAAAAAAAAAAAAAAAAAAAAATTACGTGTTCTTATACCCTCTAAGAGTTGTTGATTCTGTTTATAATAAATAAACAGAAATTGAATTACGTGTATATGTAACGTGAGTCATAGCATTTTATGAGTTGTAATAAAATCATGCAAGAGTTATTTTAAACAAGTAGTGCACGGTTTACATGGTGGCGGGGTTACAAATAGAGGCGAGTCCTCGGGCGCGGGCGGGGGCGGGGGGGTCGGCGCTCTCCTGAAGCATGAGCCGCTCCATTATTCATGGAATGCAAGTCGAACAACAGATCGACTATATATCACCAGTCGGAGGAGGATGCGCCATCGATCATGTTTTTAAACTCTCGGCGACGAGTTATATCTCGAGTTATTGAATTGGTAACTTTGAGTTTTGTTCTGTGAGCGCGCGGCGCCGGCGCCGGCCCCGGGGCGAGGGGGGGGGGGGGCGGGGGCTGGCTGTACACACCTCACCGCTGTGACTTACATTTGAAATGTTAAGTCAAAGTCAACCATTTCTGTTGTATCTACGAGTACACCGTAAATTGTCTCACCGGCGAGTACATTACTCGCCAGCACTCGTGCTCTAGTTTTGATAAAGAGACCTGCCCCGCTTGTCATACAGTTTCACTACGGACAAGAAATTTTACGATGAACTTCCTCTGAAACTGCATAAAAGTACACCCACAGTTCATATTCAATAAATAATAACTATCCGAATCGGTCCTCGTCTTGCCGAAGGCGTCGCGCGCCTCCCACGGAGACATAGAGCCAGCGATCATTGTATTTATGTAGTATTAAGGAAACCAACTGCTTGTACTCAGAAATAGAACGCACGTCGTACTCACACTGGTGGTCACCGAGTACACATTAATGATATCGTTAAATCCAGTCACTGTGCCGTCACTGTGCCGTCACTGTGCCGTCACTGTGCCGTCACTGTGCCGTCACTGTGCCGTCACTGTGCCGGTGCTAACATGGCATCGCCTGGAAGCGGAAATATTGAAATACATTGTCAGGTACAGTTACTCATTCTAATAGAATTCATGCTTTAGCCAATTGGATTTCATTCTCGAATTTGGTGTGGTTTTATTTTGTCTCGGCTACGACTCAAAGTCAAAGTCAAATTCATTTATTCCTTTAGATCTCAAGTATCATTTGGACACGTCAAATTTTACACATGCATGTACACATATTCGTGAGCATATAACGTGTCACAGGAACTCCCAGGCACATTACATGCACACAGATGTGTCAAATTACAGTCAGTTTTCATGTTTAAGCTTATCTTATTTGTTAAGTTTACGTCTGTTCCAACCCTAACCGACCAACCCGAGGGGAAGAAACAGACAAGAAACCCCTCGGAGACAGTATTACATATTCGCGAATATGGTCCTGCGTCTAGAGTGGAGCAAATTCATTCCAAAGCCTTTTTGTCATCTAGGTAATCTGATATTTTATAGTAAGCTTTTGCGACAAGTTGACGTTCGATGATAGTTTAAAATTTATTTATTGGCAGTAATTGAATTTCGCTCGGGATTTTGTTAAAAAAATTGCTAACCTTATGGAGCCTAGTAGTGGGCACAGCGAGTTTATTTTTATGCCTAGTGTTTACACTATGATTGTCACTTTTCTTTGTGAACGCGCTCATATGTTTACGAGTGTACATCACATTCTCATATATGTACTGACATGTAACCGTTAGAATATTTATATCCTTACTTACACGATATTAAATTAATATCAGATGTTCAACATATTATCACCTAAAATCTACCGGTGTTGTCCCGTATCTACCGGTGTTGTCCCGTATCTACCGGTAGGTGTTGTCCCGTATCTACCGGTGTTGTCCCGTATCTACCGGTGTTGTCCCGTATCTACCGGTGTTGTCCCGTATCTACCGGTGTTGTCCCGTATCTACCGGTGTTGTCCCGTATCTACCGGTGTTGTCCCGTATCTACCGGTGTTGTCCCGTATCTACCGGTGTTGTCCCGTATCTACCGGTGTTGGCGCGAATAGAAAAGTTGGCCAGGCTGGTGTAGGCGGTTCGTGTAGTTCTGATACCTCCCTCCAGCTTCATTCTCATACTACGGAATAGAACTGATTTCCCCAGGAATTATATCGTTGACCGAACACGTGTGCCTCTTAAGAAATTTTATTTATATATATTTCCTACGTGTTAATAATATTTTTGTAAAAAGTTATATAAATGTTTAGTAAGTTTTGGGTAACGACGCCGCGCGCCGTCGATCCAATTGCTCACTAAGTACGTCAACTTGTTGCCGAATATTACTTATTCCTCGCCGAGTGAACTTCGCCAACAGATACAAGTCGGAGCTAAAACGCGTGAAATATGAATTTCCACGTCGACTAGAGGGGCGCGCGGCTTCACTCGCTCGCGGATACAACGTGTACGAATGGCTAACATATTCACGAAACTTATCAACAGAGAACGGCAAGCAATAATCCTGTCACACGACTGGAACACGCGCTCTGCGGGAAGGGGGCCCGTGGCTCAGTGGTACGTACGAGTATAACTGTCGGCGATAAAGGCTCGGCATTCAATCTCTCCGCCGCAAAAAATACAACCAATTCAAAGGTTGGAGGATCACATTCTGCCTTACATTATTTGCATGTAGCCATAACGTCACGAGCAGGAGTCTCCCGTGCCGCCCGCGCCCCCCCCCCCTCCCCCCGGGATGGTTTCATGAAAATAAACCTTTGAAAGAAGTGTACGGCCGCGTCACGCCGGCGTCGTGTTTTCCACTAAATCTACCTAATACAGCGATCCTTCCTTCGGCTCCAATCGCGCAATAATCAACTCTATCGCAGTGTACTTAAGCCTTATGAAGCGCACGCCTGCGGCCGCCCCGCCCCGCCCCGCTGCGCCCCGCCGTGCCCCGCCGCGCCCCGCTCGCCGCACCCTCTACAGGAGTCGACATAAATTGCATCCATTTTCTTACCCCCCTTGTACTTTTGCACTTTCGCGCCGATGTCGTATAAAGTGTTAAGGCATAAACACACTCGCGTATGCCCGAGACGATGTGTGAGACGACGTTAAGGTAAATCGAATAACTAAAAAATATCCCATAGGAGGTTTGATTCAAAGTATTTGTATTGTAATAGGTAATTTTTTGCTCTCAACTCGTTCGGGCGCGAGCGGAAGGCTCTCAACTCGCCCGGGCGCGAGCGGAAGGCGCTCAACTCGCCCGGACGCGAGCGGAAGGCGCTTTACTCGCCCGGGCGCGAGCGGAAGGCGCTCAACTCGCCCGGACGCGAGCGGAAGGCGCTCAACTCGCCCGGGCGCGAGCGGAAGGCGCTCAACTCGCCCGGACGCGAGCGGAAGGCGCTCAACTCGCCCGGACGCGAGCGGAAGGCGCTCAACTCGCCCGGGCGCGAGCGGAAGGCGCTCAACTCGTTCGGGCGCGAGCGGAAGGCGCTCAACTCGCCCGGGCGCGAGCGGAAGGCGCTCAACTCGCCCGGACGCGAGCGGAAGGCGCTCAACTCGCCCGGGCGCGAGCGGAAGGCGCTCAACTCGCCCGGACGCGAGCGGAAGGCGCGTGTGGACAAGTCCTCAATCTCCTTTATTGTTTATTATCGAATTGCGCGCGACCTCCGCTTTCAATTCGATGGAATGATTTCCGATTTCCGAGCAGAGGAGAGCGGAGGGGGGCGGAGGGGGGCGGGGGTGACAGCCGTCGCGTAGGATATTGCCACTGTTTCCTATTCTCGCACGAACGGAACACCTCCACTTTGCTTGTAGCTCCATTTTAATACAATATTACCAATTCTGTGATTTACAACATTCAATTCGTTTCAATATTCAAATAGAAGAGTAAGAAAAAAAAAAATATGAAAATACTTGTTTTTTTTTTGATAAAAGTGATGGAATAAGCTGTATTTAGGCCCAACCGGCATTTAGTGGCTCCCCAAATTAACAACAATACGATGGAGGTCCCCCCCCAGATTCAAGATGCATCCTGTTGCGTCCGTCATCCGAGGCGCGGATGTAACGTCTCTTGGAACTGTGACCGGCACCCACACCCTTTCATCGGAACTCAGAATAGGTGTTGCGTTGCAGAACAGAGTTGCGGGTACAGACAGTTACAAAAACATGTTTCCTTGAGGCCATTAATCCAGTGTTGTACTGCAAGTGAAAAAATAAGAAACCTTGGTCAGCGGCGGCCAGGTGACACGCGGAACGGCCGCCGCTGCGCATGCGCCGGTCCCCGCCCGGGTGCAGGGTGGTACTTACAGCAGCCGAGGAGCGCAAATAAACATAAGATTTATAAACAGTGTGGTAATCGCGCAGCTTCCCTAGTTTGTTCGCCATTTTGTTTGCTCCCGCCGCGAAGTTCACAACAACAATAAATTCCGTAAGCCGAACACGTCTGCAGCGGGGGGGTATCTCCGAGGAGTTGTGCGAGTTCCGTTCATCACGCGGTAATTCCCCGTTAATTCGAGAGCCGCATAAATTACACGCATACAAAAATAACTCGGCTCTAATTAATACCCTCCCCCCCCCCCTTCGCCGCTAAACGCGATCATTATTTACACTTTTGATATCTGTTCTATTTAATATTATTTTCTCGTGTTTGTTTTCGGTGATAAGAACTATTAACGAATTATCTTACAACAACGAAAACGGTACAAGTTTGTGTAAGAGCAGCGTATAATTGAGTATGAACCTACCTTTTCTACCTTTAGTAGTACTAGTACCTTTTCTATGATTAGGAATACTCTGAATTTTTCTATAATTTGTGATACCTATATGTATAAAAATCTATTGCTGTTCCTTAGTCTCGCTAAAATTCAAAAACAGCGGGACTGATTTGGCCCATTTCTATTTCGTTATTTTCTTCGTAATTGTTGTTCTTGTCCTAAATTGTCAAATTATGAATCAAGACAGGAACCCAAAATAACACCAGAATCGAGATAGTTGTTCGCGGAGCAGAGACGGTTAGCCCTGCGGCGGGCGATGCAAACTACCAGTGGTCCTGATACCGGTGTACGGGAGTGCTCCTCGCCCGACATGCAGAGCAGCCCCCAGGCGGCGGCCGGGTGGTCTGTCACTAGTGACGTCACGCGTAGAGCCTCTCTGGAGTGACTGTAAAACTTTGTAATTCTACCTCGTTCATCCATTTAGCTAGTTAATTATAATAATTTCCAGGTTACGTTAAAATCCCAGTAAAATGTGAACACTTACTCGTCCAGTAAGACTTGGCGTGAAAACGGTCGCCGACTGCCCGAGTCATACAATAATATTATCAATTCTATTCCAGGTTGAAAGTATTGTCTTGTTGCGTAACGCGCTCTGCCGGCGCCGCCCGGGTACACCCGGCCGGTACGCCCGGCGGATACACCCGGCGGGTACGCCCGGCACATTCGAAAGGTTTTAATCAATTCTGTCACAGGTCACAGGTTCCGGTTTCACTTGAATGTTAAGATAATTCCAATACAATTATAAACTACTTGAAGGGAACTTATTGATGACGGCCAGATGAGTCTCGTGCTGGTGATGAGCACTCCTCTCAACACGCAATTAGCCCCGATTCGATTCACAAATTAAATTGAGCCTTATATATATGAATATAGCTTTGTTATTTGTGTAGGTGTGTAAACTTTCAACTGTTCTCCGTACACCCAAATGTCAAACCTTGTGTTATACGTATAAGGCTCAATTTCAATCGTGTATAGTTTAATTAAAAGCTTGGCTCGATTTGATTTTTTTAAATGTTCTTATTATGAAATGGCTTCATATATTGTGAATATTTAATGAAAACGATAATTATAATAAGACGCGCGGGCGGCGGCGGCGGCGGCGGCGGCGGGCAGTCCGCGCTGTTATTTTCATTAGGAACGTTCTGAACTAATCTTAACACCCTCCATGAGAATGACCTCTATAAAGAGCGCCGAGAACGTCCTCTGACGGTATAAATGCTTTTAATAGCGAATGGCGACCACAAAATCTGCGTTTTATATTCATTAGAGCAGCCGAAGTATAATTGGTCCATAAAGACCCCCCGGGGCGTATAAGACCACAAGTAGACGCGGGACGGAGACCGGAGCTGATGTCGGGGCTGCTCTCGCCACTTTACACGAAAACACGACGCGATCTGTTTTATTCGTATAATGAAACACAATAGCCAGTGAATATGAAAAGCGCCACAAATGAACGCGTTTTACATAAATAAATCGGCCGCCACCGGCGCACTGATAGTTATTCAGCCACATCAGTATCTAGGATTGTGCTGGCTGGAGCCGCGACCGCGCCGCGCCGCGCCGCGCCGCGCCGCTCCCGGCCGGAACGACTACCAGAACGCAATCAAATAGGCGATGTGCGTTTGTCTGACATTTGACAGTGGCACAGGATTTCAATGGTGATTCGTAAACTAACGAGTCAATCGTTAAAAACTCTTTTTGACCAACAGCGGCCATTGTACGAGGGAATGGGACGACAGAACAACGAACATTCAAAAATATTTCTGAAGTCTAAGGGGAATATAGCGAGAGAAGCGGCTGGGAGCGGGGTGGAGTGTGGCGGGGCGGGGCGGGGCGGGGCGGGGTGCAAATCCAATAACCCAGCACTCAACACGTTTGCTTCTTCGCGCTAACTCGCTTCCGCACCTCGTGAGCCGGGATGGGAGATTCGGATTATATTGCGAAACAATGGAAATTGCGACATCGTCATGTGCGGAGTCTACTTTGATTTCGTGTTCTTATGTGTCTCCGCTGAAAATGTTTAAATTATTTCTTAATAAGTCACTGGTTTGCCCTGATGCCATTACTTTTAGCGAATGGACAATTGCTGGAAGGAACGCACACTTGCAGGCGCCGTGTCCGTGCAGCATGAGCCGGTCATCGCAAACTGGTGCGATCCGCGGTTATATGGAAACATTACAAGTTTATTACTGCTGTATTATGTTTTTGTTCACCTTTGTGTACTTATAAAGGCAAAAGTTTTGTATGTATTTGTGCGTGCGTGTGTGTGTGTGTATGTTTGTACCACCTTCAAGCACAAATGGCTTAACGGATTTGGATGAAATTTGATGCCAGGGTAGCTTATATCCTGGAGTAACACATAGACTAATTTTGAACCCGGAAAACTGCGGGTAAAACCGCGGGGTGCAGCAAGTATAATATAAACGACGCACTATCTGCGCGGCTCCGACTAACCCTGCAGTCTAGCTGGAGCCATCGACGCCGTATGTGCGTGGCGACCGACAGACGGAATATTTTTACTGAATACTTCTAACGGTAGCGGTTTTGAGTGCGCGGGTCCCCGTGCTTCAGGATGAACGTGCGCGATTCCCAAACAAACTTGAAGGTGACCTTTCGTGTCCCCGCCGAGCCCTCGGTTCCCGAACAATAGGCTCCGTCCTCGCGGCGGCCGCCTCCTCCGCGCCCTCTCCGCGGATGTTTCGTCCCATTCCTACTCTATAGCCTCTTTGTTTGTTGTCGACGTATTTAAAAGCATTCGGGTTTAAACTCGGTCCGATACAGGACGATAACTTGGTGGTATCGCATAACTTATCGGTATCACTTGTGGCTCGAGCAGCGCGCGTGGCTCTCCGCGCCACGTCGCCAATTACTCCCAGCCACCTCTCGCAAGTCGTCGCTGCACTTGACCGGGGGGCGCCCCACGCTACGTTTGTCTACTCGCGGTCTCCACAATAATAAATCTATATAACACGATACTAAGCGGTAGGGAATTGTCTTTTTCGGTCGCACCTCCTCGTAGCGCGGGTCAGCGCTCCCGGCCGACCAGACGCTATGTCCTCATCGAGCATGAGCTTGGTTTTGTCCATGTTTATCAACTCGCTGAGAAGAATCACCGAGACCGTTAAGCATGTTCTGTAGCTCAGGACTATATCATCAGCGAATCGAAAGTGATGTACTTTCCATTAATAATAATGCCCATTTATTTCCAGTCCATAGTCTTAAACAAATCTTCCGATGCGTTGGTGAACGGGGATATGACATCCCCGTGTCTCCCCCCTGCGCAATCGTATGGGCTTACACTGGTCTGTAGCATCTCAACACTGCGATGTAGCGATAGTCCACTTGGCATCGCGGCAAGGTTTCCAGAACAGCCAGGTTTGTCTCATTGTATTTCATCAGTTCAAGTGTTGTTCCTTCGGTCGGTTCGGGGAAATGGAAGCGAGCCGAATTTCACACGCAATAAATTATGTAATCCTTTCGCAGCGAAGCTGTCGGCTCGCGAGCGCTCCTAATCCCGACCCTACGCTCATCTCACCTAAGACTATAAAAAAATAATGCGTTTCCATACGGCCAAGGCGTAATCTTACACTTTATCCCGAAAGGGTAATCTTAGAGGGGGATTTGTAAGCAAATTGGGGTTTTTATGGGTTTCGCATCGTTCGGCAATCGCTTCGCAGCCTCGCGAGTGATCCATAGACTCGCGCGGGGGTGGGGAGGGGGGGGGGTGCCGACCGGGCCCGCTCATATAAACTACTAATTATTCTCCGACGGGCGTGATGAGCTTCCGAGCTTCATTACAACGTTACACGAGGCTCAGTCATTTGTTTGAGCTAAGATATTTACAGATAGCTGACCCTCGGGTGGGGGGACGGGGGGAGGGGGGGGGGGGCCGGATGTACTCGCCACATGGGCGAGTACCGTCGCGGTCGATTACTACGGTTCCGGTTGATCGCTGACTCAACTTGTCAATCGACAAGGGATTACGAAGAAATGATCATATGTTTGTTGGTGATGCATAGGCTATTCAATGTGTTACTGGCACTATCAGTTTAATTACAGATTGAAAACCTGCTGTCGCTGAAAATTTTAGAAGTTTTTAATTGTAACATGAATCTGTCCAACATCAAACGAACTACTAGCTATGTTTGATCGTAGCTCGCGGAAGAAGTAGGGCCGAGCTCGCGCCGCGAGGTCACTGTGCCTGTGCTTTAGTCCTTAGAAAATATGTATGGAAAAGTTTAAAATTAATTTTGCTTTCCTTTCTTGTGTGTATGAATGTACAATAACTACAGTTACAAGAATCTTTATAGGTTATAGGAAGGATTGATATTGAAGTTATTGTTTTTTATTCAATTGTTTAATCTGTTCTGTGTTCTGTGAGAGTTAAATAAACCCCGCGCTTATTTTTTGTACTATTTACAGTATAGGAAAATAGGTGATCAACATAGTGAAATATGTTAACAACAAAACATTATTACATAATAAAAATATTATGTAATAATATTTTGTGTAGTTTACGTAATGGTGTAATTTCTGTATTAATGACATTGGTTAAAAAAAAAATTTAAAACAGTAAAACTCTAAAATGAGCATTAAATTTCGCGCAGTGGTCTCATAACGATCGCGATACCGTATCGCAGCGGTGTAAGTGTCAGCTGAATGTTGCAGACGCGACCTCACAATCGAAACGTTTAAAATAGCCAGAGATTACATAGAGGGCAACTACGAGTAATACATAAAAAACAACCCCGCGACACGCACCGACCACTCTCAGCCGACATCACTAACGCTGCGATGTGATCGTGGGACGTTTGAATCCTGGCAGTTATGAGAGTACTCGTAAAGTTCCTTTAAATGCAGTTATTTATTATATAATAGTAACTTTATGAGTATACTCACCAATAGTCGCCCCGGCGGCAGTCCTGTGAGTGCTTTACTTTACTTTAGTACTGATAATGCGATATTATATTGAGTGAGTGAGCAGCCTTATTCTGGTACTGAACACTGAAAACTGAGAACTGTCAGTTAATAGGTACTTACGGGGTGTTATAACTAGCAAGTGGTTACATACAATTCACTCCGTATGTATTTTAGGGCTGCGTTTTATATTACGTATATGTGGTTGGTAATTTAATATAGAGACTACAAAAGACTTATCATGTACATCATTCATGAAGAACATGAGTGGTATTTTGAAATGAAATATAATTGTATGGTGTAAGGCTGTAAGGCTCGCGGCACGCCCGTCGCGACCCACCTCGGCCAGGCAGGCCCGCTCTCCGCGTATTTCCGAAGCCCAAGGAACAGCGGCTCGGACCGGATTGGCTTCCGCGGAATTGGAATTTGTTTGCGAATAACTCAACATTTCCCGTTTTATTTAAAGTTTCCTTGTTCCATTTAAAGTTTCCCGAAACACGTATTTCTTGAACGGCCCGCGACGGCTCAGATTACAACTGGTGCGATGGAAATTAACTTTTGAATTGGAAAAGACTCTCCTCGACTGCGGCCGCCGGCGCCGGGCGCGCGTGGCGCGTGGCGCGTGGCGCGTGGCGCGTGGCGCGTGGCGCGTGGCGCGTGGCGCGTGGCGCATGGTGCCGTGACGCGGAAACGAAGGAATTGTCGAGATGTAAATCACATTGATTTTATGATTGATGTGATCTCAGCTAACCGTTGCCTTCCCAGGCCTCGCGTCATGTCTAGTGTATATTCTCACTGCGATTCGTCACGAGTTTCTCGCTAACAAAATAAGACGAGGATAACCTAGGAAGCAAACTAAATTTAATTTAGAGCAATTCGGAACGCATTCGCCATTTCATAGCGTAGTGGCCGCGAGACTGGAATTGTAACGTCTGGATTTTCAGTAAATCCGGTGGTGAGCGCCCCGGTCGACGGTCCCGCACCTCCATGCACCTCCCAGCACACACGGTCGTGGGACGGGGAAAAGGCTACTTCAATTTTGTTTGTAAAAAATTTAAATGAAACTTCTTTCGTTGCAGTGTTGGTACTTGGCTACCTGGCGCCTGCACGCCGCGCGCCGCCGCGCGCTCCACGGGCGCGCACCACGCTAACTAGCACGACACAGGGTTCGTTTGTTTATGTAATCGTGTCCGGATCTATTTTTTTGTTTGTTTAGTAGGATGTACCTTTATGGTCGAAGGAAAGTACGAGTTTCCCCTCTAAGAGCATAAAATACAATAGGTAAATAATTGTAAGTATAAAGTAATTCAAGTTCCTACGAAAGTGAAACTGTACAGATCTCACGCAAATTGAATTAACTACTAACCTACACCACCGACCTACTTCAACGGCGAACATTATACTTGTATTTGTAGACCTGTACAACGGAACTTAAATGCACCTTTTCTACGTTCTCAGATGTCACCTCTGTGCTATTATTCTTTTTCTGTCTCTCTCTCGCTCGTGAGTAACCAACGGTGATGTCAGTTATTATGTCTTATCATGTCGATATATCTTTCATCATGTCATGTTTCGTGTCAACTAGTATAACCAAAAATATGTTCTGAGCATGCCCTCCGTTTAAAGGGCGGTGAGTTAGCCGGGTCTACAACGAGCAACCGAGCTAGCTTCGCCGCGAGAGCTGCGGCTCCCGGCAGCTTGCGGCGCATCATGGTAGGCGGCTCCAGCATATGGACAACTTATTACAAATAGCTTGGTTGGTTTGGCTTGTATCATGAGTTGAGATTAATACGTACTGCCCGTAAAGGTTTTGAAGCCTTTTACAAAATATTTAATTCCGGCGAACGCTAAAGTTTCCTAGTATATAATGATGGCTGAAACAGTTGCCGCGGACGGTGAGGCTCAGACATATTTCATTACGTTTTAAAAGTATTATTAAAATAAGCGATAAAATGTTTTTTATCAAAGCTTTAGGAAAATATTTAAAAGGAAACATTTTATGTCAGAAAAATCATTGAATATAAATGCTATTGATGGGAAATATCGAGAGAATTTAGATATGATTAAACCAAATATAATTATTTTACCCCGCAAATGTTTCTATTTAAACCTTGAATAGTCCTCAGATAGTGGGTAGATAGGTAGATAGATAGGCGCTTGCAAATAGAGTAAGTCGGGCGCACTCTTGTTCAATCTAATCACGCCCCGATGCGCTCGATTCGACACCATCCACCATTCTTTTAGATGTCCGATTTAATATACTAATCTTACTGCGCTTGCCTGTCTGGTAAGCTTTGATAGACAAAGATTTTATCGCCTGTTTTAATAACTCTTTCAAAGTTTTTACATAATATCTAGAAAACCTAAAAAAATGCAGTCGGTGGTACTGTGCGAGTCCGCGTCGCATTCAGCCAGTACAGCAGCAGTGCGGTGGAACACGGTGCTGTTCCAGGTGCGCGGGACCGGCACTGATTGATTGAATCGTCGCTTGCGGAACGCGCGTTCTGGCCGCGCGTCCCGCTCGCGGCGCGGTAACTGTGTCACAGACTCACAGCACAGGTTCTGAACTTCTGACAAGTGGCTGGCCCGTGGAGCCCTGTGCTCGTGAGCCGGCTGTCATATTTATATTATTGCCTAAACAAGTAAAGTGGGTCATCCATAATTTGGTGCTTTATCTGGTACCCGAACCCTTCCAGCCGTCGCTGTAATTTATGGTAGTTTCCGTTTTGAAACGATCGCAGTTCTCAGGTAAAGTGCCCTGTCAATTCTCTGATTAGCTGCCTCCAAAGATTATAAGAAAGTAAGGAAACAGAAGCTGATAAAGCGAAGGCAATTTATGAGATGAAAAATGGTTGTCCTCAGAGAAGGCTTAATTTTTCGCGTGAAATATCCCCCCCTCTCGGACCCCCGCGCGCCGCCTGACCCACTTCCTTATTGTGCTTCACAACCACTTCTTCGGACTTATTACATTTTTACAAAGCTGCCGGTTTCGACAATTAACTAATCGAGGTAAATTAATCCTATGAGAGAAAGGAAAATATGGCGAAAATATTTTATTTGTGATTAACGATATTTGAAGAAAGCGGGTTCATTTCAGTAAGACAAATATATTTTATACTTTCGGTGTCCTGCGTATTTGTTTACTTAAATAATATTCAACTAGTAGAAAGGGTTAGCTGTGTTATTCGTGAGAAAGCAACTGTACGGTGAGCTCCCCGCCTGCCCCAATAGTCGCGTTACCCGCAG
The DNA here is from genome assembly GCA_921293045.1 of Aplocera efformata. NCBI lineage: Eukaryota > Metazoa > Arthropoda > Insecta > Lepidoptera > Geometridae > Aplocera > Aplocera efformata. Next base: position 108,336 of record OV121040.1, read on the forward strand.
CGGATCCGCTGGAAGCCTGTTCACGAAAATGGCGAGGTTTTATGTTCTTGCATGTGTTAAATAACGTCTTGAGTACTCAATGGAGCGTCCGATACAATGGGGCAGCAAAAAAAGAGCGGCTCGGAACGCAATCAACCGTGTATCCACATTGTAACTAACAATACAAAAAAGGGGTTCATTACTTTAGGATAGAATCCAGGACGAAATATACTTAATTAATTTTCGTATACTTTCTGTCTGTAATTTTGGTAGCACGTACTGTCTACGGAAAGAAGAGATCTATTAAATCAGTTAACAAAGGAAAAGCAAAACAAAAGGAACCGTGCAAGCCGCGAGAGCGTTAGTTCGGCGGCTCGCGGGCGGTCTCGATGAGATAACGCGTAATGCTTGTATTGTTGACCGCTGCCCTCCGCCCTCCGCCTTCCGCCCTCCGCCCGCCGTCTGCGAGCTTGCTCACAAACAACCCTCTCCACGGGTGAAGACTTACTTGACTTACTTATAGGCGATTGTAACTTAATAACGGGTTTGCGTTGCCTTCCGTATATGCAGATTAGATCGGATAGATTAGATATTTGACGCAGATATTCGCTCGCCGAGCGCCTCCCCGCGACAATGTAGGACGTCTACAATTTAATAGTGGTGTGCAGGCAGGTAGTGTCGGTGGCGTGGACTTCATCAATTTGTAAGTCGTTCGCACCGTGCCCGGCTCCCGGCGGGCCTGCGGTCGCCCCGGAGCCGAACTAGCGAGAAAAATGCCACCCGACTGCGGGTGGCAGTTTGGGGAGTTGTTCTTTCGGAACAAACTTCATATAAAGTTGCAATGCAAAGTTCGGCGAATGTAAACGAGTGCCGGAGACAGAACGTAAATCCGCGGCAGGGCGGTGCGGGGCGCGGGCAGCGGGGCGGGAGCGAGAATGTGGGTGCAGCGAGCAGCATGCTCGTGTTTGATTGTGCCGCTAAGCAGCGCGAGCACGCCTGGCGAGGTCGCTCCCACTTACATTTCAATAAATGTTAATCGTGAGCTAAAACTAACACATTTTATGAGGCAAAATCCATAACCTTTGTGGTAAAGTATAAAAATATTTACCCAAAACCGAATGTTGCCCGCTGCCTCGTGGGCACGCGTGGACAATGTGCCCATTCAATCCCGAAAGTGGCGAGAAAAAAATGAAAAAGATTTCTTACCCTACCTTAAAATGGTGTTGCTTTTCAAATCAATGAAGATGGAGAATTTGAATGCTATTCTGTTCCTCTACGGAACATGGTGTGACTAGCTGTTCGCTCCGCGGTGTTACCCGTTGGCCGTCCTAAGGGAACATTGCTAATATCGGAAATCAAAAGTAGCCATGTGTTTATTCAGGGTATAAGACATCTTGGTACCAAATTTACCCAAATCCGTTGAAAAGTTTGAGCGTGAAGAAGTAACGAACACAAACATACAAACAAACTTTCTTGTTGTGTGCAATATTTAGAGTAAAATGAAAATTTAATAATTTTGAATTTAATAAATTTCTATGCTCTTCATTATTTTATGCTTTATACAGAAACATGGACTTTTTTCGTAGCGAAAGCTGAAAAATTAAGAACGCTAAATTCATTCTAAGTGAGCTTATTTAAAAATGGAGTTTAAGGCAGGAAGCACGCGCTGCAGACAGGTATGATTTAAGCAACTCCGGGATATTACAAATCTCCGTCGACCTAATTTATGTTCCAGTGGACTTAGCACACGTCCAGGCGCCCGTGCCGGAACAGAGACAGATCGCTGGTTGAGCGAACGAGTCTGCGCTCCGCCTCCGCTCAAACAACGCGGTTTTACTACGTTTTAGTCAAAGGGGACCTGAATTAATGTCTTCACACTGTCAGGTGCATTTGAAGAACTGGTTACTTCTGGTCAAAATAGGTCAGAATATTTGCTTCAGGTGTGAATTTTGGTAAAGATCACCTACCTGCCTTCAGTGAGAACGGGAGGGAGCGGTCCCGCCGTAACTTTATGGTAATTTATTGCACTGCAGTTTCATCGCACTGGAGAAAATTATTCAAGCAATTCGATTCGGAATGCAAGAGTATTACGACTACAAATTCCTGTGTGATGTTTAAAAATGCAGTTTTACGTCGCATCGGAGCCCTCGGTGGAGGCGCGCCGAGTGACCTCCGTCCGCGCCGCTTGCCGCCCGCCGCCCGCTCGTGAGTTATCGCGGTCATTCGTTAGGCTGAGTCCCGCCGCTCGGCCGCCCGAGCCCGCCGCCCGCCGCCCGCCGCCCGTTGCGACCGCGCCTCATACGTTACCGGATCCAATACTCTAGTTAAGAGCCCATTATTTCAAAGATATTGTCATTTTAAAAGCTGTTATTCGATAACTAATCGCCGCAGAGTGTTAGACCGCGCTGCTTCTGTGCATTTTGATATCGAGTCCGTTTACATAACGATCGTCTAGGAATTGCAACTTCTCGCACTACTTTTTGCTCGTATTGTCTCTTGTGTTGTTTTATTCCGAAACTTTCGTTACAATTTGAAAAAATATGGACATTTAAAAACTAATTAACTACCTTTTATACCTACCTAAACTAACTTATAATAAAACTATAACAGGTAAAATGATGTACATGGAAACATAGAAGCCCCTCTATTGTCTGTACTGAAGCCAAAACTGTAATATGTTTAATTTTTGTGTCTTTCTGTCTGTATCTTGGTCGTGCATCACGCTAAACCTACTGAATGAATTCAAATGAATCCTGGCATGATTCGAGTTCATACTACGAGATAAGAAAAGGATACTTTTTATCCTAACATATTCTACACGGCATTTTGACTTTCATCCCCTCTCCCAATCCCTTGGGAGAGGGGATGAAAGTCAAAATGTGGTTGTAGTTATAGTTGTAATTCATTTATTCTTTCTTTTGTTAGAAAGGTTTTGTTTTTGTATGTATAGATAGTCCCGTAAATATTTCAAGGTCATCGGCTTTGTAGTTCACAAATTACACACAGCACAACCCTCAGTATTATGTCCAAATAACTTGAACCCCGGAATCATCTTAAGCTGGCTTTTTTTCAATATTTAATTTTATTTTTCTTGAATATAAAAATTCGGATAAAAAGTTCTTTTCAGAATTATAAACAGCGGCAAACAGCAAATCACACTATATTATAAAGAAAGTTTGAAAGGTACATGTGTGTATCCTTCAAGCTCAAACCGCTCAACGGATTTGAATGTAATTCGGCACCAGAATAGATTATATCCTGGATTGACGCATAGGCTACTTTAAATCACGGACCGCGGGGCGCAGCTAGTCATAAATAAAACCAACATATCCGGTCGGACATTGTCACATAGCTGCGTCAACAATTCCCTCAATCACTTGAGGCAGAGAACGGAACGCGACAGCGTGCACCTCAGCACCTGCGCCGGCCGCCTGCCGACCTCGGCCCGGGAATTTCCTTTCATCAGATTCGTCAATGTTGTGTCTGCGAGACGCCGACGCGACGCCGGCGGGACGCTACAATTCTACAGCGAACGGACGCAAGGAGCGTTCGCGTGCCTATGTACATCACGCCACATCGAACGCTTCCTGAAATCATTTGTAGCGATTGTAAAACTTAAGCCAAACACAAATTTTAGTAACATAGACTTAAGAAATATGTCGGTTTCAACTAAAACACGCTCGGTGTAGTCTCAACTCGCACATTATAAATGTTTCATCTTCAGAAGATAAATTGACCCCCTTTAGAGTGACCGCAGGCTAAATGCGCGATGTTCGCCACTATCATAATCCTCCTCGACAGGAGTTGGTCGCGTGCTCGGCGCCGGCGTCGGCCTGTCGCCGTGTGGAGCGCGCCCGGCTAACGGTAACTACTTACCTAATAGAATACAATATATTTTTTATTTTCTTAGTAATTAGTGCATCAAATAGGAAAAAAATTAATACTGTTTGGCGCAACTTACGTACTATAGAAAATCGTCAGTATCTAATAATACTTACTAAAATATTGATTGGGAACTCAACATATATAAGCTAATAGTATTTAAGTATATAGAAATGTACCTAAATACTAGCTATATAAGAGCTAAATATAGAAATATATAGCTAAGTTTAGCGTTAGCGTTAACTAATATAAGTGAACCCGGTTAGTGAGTTTGGTTCCGCATCCCTAGGGAACTGCCGACATCGTCTGTCTGTCCTACTCGTATACCTAGAACCGTACCAGGCAGCCGCTACACAGAGGGATACTGAAGTCAACATCAATGTCATACATCTGTACTTCCGCTCACCTCCACGAGAGGCTATCGATTCGGCTGTGTTTGATTATGTTTATTCAGTTCTTCATTCATCAACCAATTTGGATTTTTTATTTGAAAGGATATGCTTTCGATTTGGTTCCGTAGAAATGTTATTAATAGAATTAAGGGACGAAAGAAGTAGGATTTTTTCAATTTTTAAAATAAGTACCTACGAGATCATGCGTTGTTAATACTAAATTTAAAGAGTTGTCGCCTGTTGTACCCGTTTGCCACCTCACGTACGCACGGACAATGTGAAGCTCGCATGCATGTATTGTATGTATGTATGTATGTACGCAGCGGGAGTGCGCCCGTGCATGCGGAACACGCCACAGATTTCATAAAAGTTTCCTCCACATGCTCGCGGAATGTAATTATGTTTGTTCTGGTTTTAATGGCGGCGCCGGCAGTTAGAATTTACATCCATTAGTGGATTGTGGATTTTGAGCCATTTGAGGAGAGTGCGGGAACATCGCACACAGCACCGCCCAGCGCGCGGCGGCCGGCGGGCGGCGGGCGGCGGGCGGCGGTCGGCGGGCGGCGGGCGGCGGGACCACCGCGGGGCACCTACTTATTCTACTTCATAATGAAGTTAAATAATCAAGCCGTGCCATAGACCGTATTCTACCTACTTCTAATCACTTAAGAGTGATCAGTAGGTTGGACGTGTAAGTGGTGGGGAAGAATTACAAAGGTGAAGGTGAGGAGTGCCTGCCGCGAGACACAACCACCTGTTGCCAGAAACTGAATGCCATGGGCAGACTTGAAAGCCCGTTCTCACTCCAGGCGATGTTTTTCCCGCACCCACCAGGCTGCATATAATTGTAGGTTTCCTAGATTCGGATGCGCCCCCCCCCCCCCTTCCCCCGCTCCTCTGCCCTCCGCCGAGGCCGCTCCGCACCGTCACGAGGTGCAGATTACGTACACTTACCTACTAATGTACGGTTCGCTCGTTAATTTCTCTGCGTTCTCACACAAGGTGAACAAAAAACAACGTTACGTTAATACGGGCAGAGTGCAAATTGTAATGGTGAACGGGTGAGACGTTACACCCGCGTGCTCCGGAGTACACTTCATTCGCTTGTTCGTGAGTGGATACGCACATTATGACGTCATAATTTCTCCCACTGCGGGAAATATTCATTTATTCCCACGTTTAGTTGATGGCGAATGAATTAAAGTTATTGCTGTGATTAATTTAGACATTACTTTCGTGCTTAATGGCGAGCGGGCTGCCGGCGGCAGGAGTGGGGCTTCGATACTCTTCACTGTGCCACTTATAACGATTTATTTGGAATTATTATTATCCACGACTTTTTCAATTCCGTAGCTACAGTGAACACTTTGTTCAAATACTTAATTTGAAAAGTGTATGTGTGCATGTGCAGTAACCAAAACTAAGTCAATCTGGATTGGGCTTCCGTGGAAGATTAAATTATTTGAACCCTCGCTTGTCAAGAGAAGGCCAGTGTCCCCGTAGTGGGAACATCAGAGGTCTGTACGGGAGCGGGACGCTGCATTATTTAGAAGAAGCGAACCCGCCGCGCTCCGGCGCCGGCGCCGGCATGCTCATCGAACCACTACAACACTTTCATTAAACACATACAAGAGAAAACAAGAATAAAGAATTGAAATGAGGAATTGACAACCCCTTCCTTTTTTGAAGTCCGCTAAGAACCCCACCACCCAGCTGAGGGCAGCACCCACAGACCAGACATCCCTAGCTTTCAATTGCAATAATATCGCTTTGCCCGTCCGATTTGAAGTTACGTTGTTCATTCAATGTTTGTTCATAGAAATGAATCACTAAACCACAAACAAATCATTGTGAATTGTAAAGGTATTCTAAATACATTTTAAATTGTTTCGGTCTCCTCCCCCATACCCGTATCAATCGTATGTAAGGATGTTCATTTGATGAAGTGAGAAGCCCCTCGCCCTGACCCGCTCGCTCGGGAGCGTGTACATTTTCTATCTTCATATGAATTTAGGATACAAAGAAAATAATCACGGACATTCGACACGTTTAATTGGGTCACGCGTGCGGTCACCACCAATATTCGAACAATTTCCCAGTAAATCTACGAAATCTATTACATTTCACGACACCCTTACATACATTATCCATTGGCTATTACATCCCTCGAGCGAGCGTGAGGGTGTCCCTGGACCACGGAATACGCAGCAGTGAGTGCGGCGCCGGCACCCCCGCCGGGGCACCGGGGGGCCGGCGCCCTCCCCTCCCCTCCCCTCTCGGCGGCACGCAGGCTTGGATCATAACTGCTTTGTAAACCATCGACGCCCTTGAGGCCCCCGGCCACACGTGAGTCCGCGCTGCTCGCGAAGGGATCATCTTAATTTTTTTCACAATTGTGAACGTTCACGTTCTATTCACGTGCTGGTATATTCATGATGTGACTGACATTCCTCCGACGTAGTGTAATAAATATCATATATTCGCAGTGTGGCGAAACTTCATGTTGTAGACCACTAATGTACCACCAAGATTCAAGATTCAAGGTATTTATTGCATAACCAAGTGTACATGTTGGTATGAGTATAATGATGGAAGTTACGACTTGGTCACACGATCAGGTACCGCAACAGTATGGCGGAGAGCGCTTGGAAATCAATATAGTAAACAATGTGTTCCCCATCTAATGTAAAGACATGATTTCTATCTTCATGTCGACGTATCAGTATTAGTCCTCCCGTGCTCCCACCGCCGCGACACCGGCCTACTCTCAACTAGTGAGAGTGAACGGGCTTCGATGTACGACGGTAGCCCAATCCGGGTTGGTAGAGGTCACACGTCTTAGAACTTTCGGAGCATGTCGGTTTCCTCACGATGGGTCCTTTCATCGTTTTGAGCAAATATTTGAAGTAAGTATTGTGCAACATTATTTACAAGGGAAAAACTCATGTTTCACGTTAGGATTTGAATAAGTGATCTTCGATTTGAAAGGCGCCGTATTTATCCGCGGGACACGTGCTCACGTCCATTTGTTCGTGGCATGAACTCACTTCACACGCATTTACTAGAACCTCTGATTTATTTGTGTCGTTTATAGGGGCAGTTCAAACAATTGTGAATATTGAATATTACTAAAAAGTATAAGTCCTAAGGCTGAGCTAGCCGCCGCCGCCGCCGCCGCCGCCGCCGCGTAGGCAGTGCATCCTCGGAGGAAGGTATTGGGCAGGATTATAGTGTTAGCTGGCGGAGGGCGGATTATGCCATGCAGCCGGTTTAGTTCGGGAGCTTTGGATATGTTACAGTTTATACCAGTAGGTAATGAGCTTTGTACACGGCGCCGGCGGCGTGCCGGCGTGCCGGCGTGCCCGGAGGCATACACATGTCACACAGCGACAGTATACTATTATAATATCTGTACGCAAATTAAGGATAGCTTGAACTATGGGAACTATATTACTAATAAACTGACAAGAACATTTTTGGTGGTCGGTAGACGGTGGACGTGGACGGTGGCTCACACCCAGGAGAGCTCACTGGGAGGAGAGAGGAGTATACCGGCGCGCCGTGGAGAAAACAGTCTTGTGTAGAAAGACTGACTAAACATCGAAAACTAACTGTATTTGAAATATTGCTTGTAGGTATTTGAATTTATTTGTAAACACGAGTAGAATTTAAGCGGATTCAATACGGCTGTATGTTTTCTTTTGTACGCGATGTCTTAGCGGATTACGAACAATTTTTGATGATACTATTATACATTTATTTTAATTAAGAGGTCTATATATCCCACAGATGTGCTGAATAAAAAGTTCTGCTCCGAAGAGCATAAAATAGAAATGAAAGTAGCGAAGACGGACTTTTCAATTTAGATATCAGTCACCCGTTAGTTGCCCAAACGATATACTCCCGAATGATACATTCGAAACCTTGAAACGTGTACCCGTCTCGCCGCGCGCACTCCGAAGAGCACTATTTATACATAAAACTGTTTGCATGCAACATATTTTGAAGAAAGTGTTTAACTAAGTATAAGATAAATTATCGGCTAATTCGAGCATAAATTATAATTTATTATGCTTGTTGCTGGATTTGGAGTTTTGTTTGTAATATTTAAGAAACTTGAGTAATGTCTCGGGAGCGTCGGAACTTCAATAATTCACAACAATGGCGCTGAAATATCGCGATGTCGCTAAAACGAATCTCGTGTCCCCGAATTCCGACTCAAGTCGTACAGTCTCGTGCAGGGCGGAGGGAACAGCCTCTCCATTGCGCGAGGTCGGCAGCCGTTCCAGTTCCCTGACCTGTAGCACGTTGTGTTCCTTTCGTCGTGTTTCCGCCGAGCGCCGGAATTATTACATAGCCGGAACTATGACATGGCCGGAACTATTACATGGCCGGAATAATGGAGCATGGGGTTTTGTGATTTATATTTATGTGTAAAGCTTGGATATGTATAATATTACCTACTAACAGGAAACTATGTAATTCGTTAGATTATTATTAAACATAAAATTAATTAACCAAAATCATAAAATTAACAGAAAGTACATAGTCTAAAAACATGGAGTAACTTTAAGTGCAGAATTGTGGTGGCCCAAAGTGGTCCAGCGGTTTGTGCTCGCCTGCGAGTCAAATCCGAGATTTATCTGAAACATGTCTTACCGGCGTAATCCCCCGGTTTCGGCTGCTAATCTGATTACTGCTGAAGTGTGCTCATCAATCGTCAGCAGCAGCAGCCTTCCTGCCCAACTCACATTTACTACAGATCTCAACAAATAAACTCACAATTCATTATTTAACATTTCAATGGAACTGCTGCACAGACGAGTTGCATGGAATCGGAATACGAGAGTTTGGTTTCCCGCTCGCTTATATAACAGATGCTCTTGATGTTTCAGATTGATCATAAAATAATATGTCCTAGAATATCGTAAAATACCTGTAGCCGGGCCAGGCGTGGAGCGGCTCACGGCATGGCTCACGTGTCAGGGCAGGCGTGCTTCGGGCACAGGCTTGCGCAAGTCTAAGCAAGCGCTGTCGGTGCTATCTGCTCATAACAAAATTTATTCTGTGGCAACTGTTTGATACCTACACGTACCCCTGGGTGGTGCTAAAAGGGCAACAAAAAGTATCAGTTGAACTTGTGCAAAGTTTTGTCCGGAGAATTCTGCTTCCACACCTGGTAATCTGCCGCGAAGCAAGCATCGCTGTGTTCTGTGTTCCGGTGGAAGGATGCGGGTGCCGGTGTAATCATATGTGCATGAGACGTAACATCCACGTCTCGGGTGATGGGCGCAACGGGGCTCGACTTGGGGCTTCTCATATTTCAGTCTGGAGGACCCAAGTCGTATTGCTGCGGGCCTTTAGCTCGCCCCGGAACATGAGTAACATAGGGTTCCGTACCACCGATTTTGCTGTTAGATTTGTACCGGTGGTTTATAATATCCCGCGCCATAGAGATTAGAGTCAGACGGACTGCGGATGCTGGTGGCCAGCAGTGTCTCGATGAGGACGGTAAGGCCTAAGGCCGTTCTTTCAATATTCAATGAGTTGAACGATGTCTGTCATTTTGTTCATAAGGAGGCTTTGTGTGGATCGTTGGAGTTCGCGAATCACTTCACCTTGTTTCGCCTCATTACGCGTCAGGGGAAGGCCTCATTTATTTTTATGCGAGCGACGGGGGGCGCTTAATATTTTTACATGCTGTTCGAGTGTAAAGCCACTTAATAAAGGTGACTTACACTTAAATAGGATTATGAAATTATTAAGGTAAACTCGACCTTTCAGGACAGCGATGTAATGTTTATGCCGAATGAACGTTAACCATTAAGTGTGCACGATAATATCTAAATTAATTCGGCAGGCATTTTGTTTGTGCTCAGGGTAGGGCCGCCTTAATTAGCGGGTGCCGAATAATTGGATTTCGCGAATGAGATCAAAACACCCACCCCCTGAGGTGATCCGTTCCAATAACACCATTGGTGTAGTCTCCCGCGCGCGGCCGAGCCCGCTGCTGGTGCCGCGCCCGAGGCGGCCGCAGTCGACAGGTGCCCGACTTTATCTAACTATTAGGAGTACAAATAAGTTTCCGCCGTTTTTTAACACAAATTAAATATTTATTGTAGAAGAACGGTAATATAAATTTATTCAAAATCATGCCCATCACTTGCAACCACTTTTTCCCATCTCTCAGGCAGCATTCGAATCCCACGTCTGAAGAACTCCTTGTCTTTTGAGGTTATCCACGAATCAACCCAATTTTTGGTATCCTCATAAGATGTGAACCGCTGCGCCGTCAGAGCATGTGCTATGGACCGGAACAGGTGATAATCGGACGGTGCAATGTCTGGTGAATACAGCGGGTGGGGTAACACTTCCCAATCAAGTGTTTCCAAGTACTTTTTCACGGGAGCCGCAACATGTGGACGAGCATTGTCATGCAGAAGAATAATTTTTTCGTGTCTAGAATAGTATTGAGGGCGTTTTTCCTTCAGAGCTCGGCTCAATCTCATCAATTGTGTTCGATAGAGGGCTCCAGTAATTGTTTCGCTCGGATTAAGCAACTCATAATACACTACACTTAGCTGATCCCACCAAATACACAGCATATCGTAAATTTTTGGCCTTCCACTGCGATCTTTGTCTTCTACGTCGAAATCACCGTTTTTAAACTTTTGAAACCACTCTCGACACGTTCTCTCACTCAAAGCAACCTCACCATATGCTTCTACGAGCAATCGATGCGCCTCAGCAGCAGATTTCTTTAAATTAAAGAAGTAAACTAATATTTCCCGCAAATGACGCTTACTTGGCTCAAATTTTGACATTTTCAACTTATAAAAATTATATTTTACCAATATAAAATCAATGATATTAATAGATTATGTTGTTCTTGAATGTCCAAACTATTTTTAAGCCGGTTATCATCTGCGAAAGCTAACCGAAACTCCGTGCCGCGCCATCTACAATAAAACGGCGGAAACTTATTTGTACTCCTAATATAAGAACTTATATTTCATTTTTTAATTATGTTGTAATTTAATTACAACTCAGGTAACAAAAATAAAAAAAATACGACCATCTAACTTACAGTGAATCAACAGAACGCGCGCCCTGAAGGGTAATGTTGATCGCATTGTAAAATCCCGAAGGAATTTCAGATTAAATACTTAACCCAGATAAAAGCCCTCTTTCTCGCAGTCCTTGTTCACTACATGTACTGTTCTTGTTAATCTATACATATAAATTAATTTCTCCAAGTAGCAAGTAGTTAAGTAGGTTTAAACACTTATAAAAACGAATAACAATGTGTTCCCAAATATTTCATTTAGCGTGTTCCGTTTGTGACGGACGTTATGAAATTTGACAGAAAATGATGTATCAAAGAAATAAGCATTAACCTCACTGTGCTGAACAATCACCGGCATCAGTAATAACGTTTATAATTAGCAGTTGCTTGAATAGATACGATGTAGGAGTTTTTAACAAGATCTTGACTGACCCAACATCTGACGCGGCCAAGGATCTGTTCAAGGCTGTGAGTCACCACAAGTGACAAGTAATATTAAGATGTTTAATACTATTATACTATTATAACATAGCTATATTGTAAATACGATGGGACCGGCATGTATTTGATTATAAAGGTCCCTAACAATAAAATTGAATAAAAAAAAAAAAAAATAAAAAAAAAAAAAAAAAATAATTAGCAGTTAAAAGTTCACAATAAAGGTTTGAATTAAGTAACAGCTCATTTGGAAAATATTATTTAAAATGTGAGCCAGTTGAGCACGCCACGCCACGCCACGCCACGCCACGCCACGCCAATATACTACACGACACGACCCGACACGGGGTGTGGGTATTCTAATTAAATTATAAAAATAACAATGGAAAATTTTCATAAATAAGCAACAATTCAAGTAATTATAATGTTTGGAATTCAGTAAAATCTATTAGACAAATGAACACGATTGCTAAATCGTTGCTGATCGATTGCTGATTGAACGACAAATGAAAATGATTTGTGTACATTTTTCCAAACATTGTGCTGATTGGAAAAATGTACACAAAACATAAAAAAATAAATTAAATGAGTCTGTTCATTCTGTACCTGGAGTCGGCTTCTTGCACTGTTACTGCTGTTACGAGACTGGTCAGCGAGCAAGCTCTGATTTCGTGAAGCTAAATTTGAATGAGAAAAGATAATGTTTGACCAATCTCGACGGAAGAAAACAATTGTATTGGTGGGGCGGTGGCGCGCGGGGGGCCTCGGGGAACCTAATCAGCCATTAGGATGTGGCGCGCGTGTGCCGTAAAACCTTCGAACAATATTTCTCCGCGAGAAAATTCGGTAATCAAATTCGTGAAACGTGAGATATTACTTAACATTATGAGTACATAATCCGACAGACCTCGCCTGCGCTTCAAACCCACATCACGATATCCATAAATATTTATTCTTTTTCAATGCTATGCGGGAAAATTGTTACGACTAATAAAAACTCTTATTTTTACGATTCGCCGCTCGCCGCGTGTTGATTATTTCACGAAACGTACGGAGACGGTACGGTGGCCGCAGCGAGCGGGCAGCCGCCTCGCCCGGCGCGCGGCGGTTGGGCCGAGGGCCGCCCTGCGCGCAGGGGTGTATCGATGCCATTCATATTAATCAAACGATGGCGTAACTGTGCGAGGTGCGAGGTGCGAGGTGCGAGGTGCGAGCCGGCGGACTCGCTTCACATATCTGAAGGTTGGAAACACGGCGATGCAAAGACGTCCCGTGCTTGTAAAAACGCGCGCGCCATCCGACGTCATCATTTTCAAATAAACGTATATCAGTATTTCGTTGCCTCAGTGTAAACACGCGTGAACCTCATCAGCGCTCTGTTTTCAAAGTAAATTATTATGAAAGGCCCGAAGTTCAGTTTTAATTGAAAACATAGTTGAAATCCAATATTTTGTTACACGGGCGAAATAAACTGACGTGTTTATATGACGGCTCCGTGGCCGGTGTGTGGTGGCCACTCTGCCTGCAAAGTTAAGGGTCCCGGGTTCGATTCCCGGTTAGGAAAACTATGTTTGATGAGTTAAAATTTTGATCACGGGTCTTCGATTTTGGTCGTGTTTTTCAGTTTGTGTCCGTGACATAGGTTGGTTGTCACTGCAACACAGGGATTTCTAGTGCAACACAGGGGTACGAGTGTGGAAGCATTATTAATTATATTAAACGTGATTATATGGTGTGCTGATATGCCTGGTCGTGAGTCGTGAGTGGTCGCGGCGCCCATGGCACCCTTTGCATTGACACTTGTCACCTCGGCCCGCTCTCCAAACGATATAGCAGCGCTCTTGGCGAGACTCGGCGAGATCTGCGTCACGGATCATAAGCATCAAGTATCGTTCCGCCGGCAGTAGTTGGGCAGGTGACCGTTTGGTGGCATTATACCGAGCGCGTCCGTTACTCGAAGGGCACGTTAAAATGTCGGCCCGACTTTACTACTCGATAACCATTATAGGAGGAAGGGGCTTGAACACTACACCAGGGTTGTCCACTAACGCACACTAAAGTCGATCTTGTATTGGCTTCGCTCGCGTCCTATCCCGACACGGAGCTATAATTAATATTCTTCCCATAATACTTTGTAATAAAAACATATTAGGTAACATTCAGTGGAAGAAGAAGTTTCTACGGGTTCAGTTCCCGTCCGGAGCTCACGGTTGTAGTCTTGGTGGTGGTGGTGGTGGTATCTCTCTATTCCAGATTTTACCCATCTGACTCTCGAGACGACGACGAGAGTCAGATGGGAACACCAGTCATATCATGGGCTATCATAATCTCCCATTTTTTCCTGTGAATGCACAAAGTATTATTTGTGTTGAATTCCCCTGTACAGGTCTCCAGGTGTGGTGGTGCGGCCGCCTCCTGCCGCCGACGGCTCCCGTCCGAGTGGATGGGGTTCAATTGGCACAATTCATTCAAAAGCAATGTTTTCTGATTTCGATACCTGATTTTGGCCGTCGAGAGGACCTGCCTCTGCCTAATCAATTTGGAAAAGGGTTCAAAATAACTTGAACTGAGTGGAATCATTTTAGACGATGATAAACGACTCGTTGATTGAAACGAGAGTTATAATAGAATGCTTTTAATAGAAAGGTAATAACCGGCTTCAATACTTCCATCTCTTCTCTCTAAAAAAAAGGAAAATCGGTGTACAACGGGCGGAGAAACAAGTCACAGGAAAGCAAAACATGCACTTTCGTTTACTTGGATCGCATATTTTTTTTACTTATTTTTATTATGAACCGGTTTTAATATGATTTCGATGGGACCCATCTGAAAGCATACACGTTATCAAATAAAAAAAGAATTGCCAACTCGGTTGATGCACAACGGAGAACTGAAGTAACAAACATAAGAATACTGTTATAAATGGTAACCTCCTCCGCAAGTCGGAAGTTGAAAACACATAACCTCAGGAAAAACGTGAATAGTAAGAATTTTAATTTTAATTCTTGATTATCTATCGTCTACTTTTTCAACTATATTATTATAGGCTTGAAATGTGACGCTTGTAGAGCTCGCACTGTGCAGTTAATACGAGTAGGTTACCCACATTACATTTTGAATGGCATTTTAAAGTGTGCGCCCCGCGCCTTCCGTCTGAGATGTGATGTGTAACGTGTCATGTGCCTTGATTTCACCGGCACCCACACCTCATCCTCTAGAAAACATCAATGCGAGTTCATAACAGCTGCTGGTGGTAATAATGAGTATATGAATACTTCCCCAGACGAGCGCTGCACATGTAGATCATTTTACTATAACGTTCTGTGTTCCTTTATAAATGATTAGTACTTATATCCATATGGTTAGTGCATTGGCAACAACAGCAACTCGGTTAGTGGTTAAGATGGTGAGGAACACGCTTCAAGTCACAAAAACACTTCTTGTTATACATATCAGTTCACACGTAAGCTTACGCGAAGACAAACGAATCAAAAACAATGCAGAGATCCGACACACTGGTACTGTCGCGTCGCCGCAGAACACTTGTTATCCATTATCACTTACTGGTGTGCAGGCAGGGGTCGGTGACCCGACACGTCTCCCTGTGCATGTATAAGTACTTGCAGAGCTAAACATAATAAATGTGGGCCGATCTGATCGAAGCGTGCCTAGCTACCTGATATAAATTAAAATAAATATTTGTTGTCAACAACAACTGACATACTAAGTAAATTTATGGAAACAATATTTATGAATTTTATGATTGAACTCTCTGAAAATTGCTTTCAAAGGTACAACCAGAACATTATAATTGAGATAGTCAGAAATTTCATCAAACTTTCACCAATAACAGGAAACTAATTATGGCTCATTAGCAGGTCCCGCGGCCGCAGTCCGCACTCTTTGCGTTCGTCGTATTCACGTGTAAGCTTTATCAAGTTGCAGCGAAAACAAAACAAACATGTAAATGTTGGCTCGCAATGAGGAAAACATTTTAATAAAAAAAATCAGGCAGCTCTCTTCGCGCATCAAATGAAGACAAACAGCGCAGTTACCGGTTAGTGGGCGACACGCAAACAGACAAACATAAAACAAAACGGTGGACGCACCTTCCGCGTCCGAGAACATCCGCTGGTAGATCTCGTCGCAATCTGCGGAGAACAACACCCTGTGTCAATCGAATTACGAATGGAATTTGAGTAATTGAGTCGTGATCGAGTTAGAGTTTGGGAGAATGGCGCCTGTTTCAGTGTTTGGCAAATGGACCCGCCCAGGGACGTTCTTTAATTGGTGTTTCTGTTCGCCGCCAGTCGTTTCCTGTTTGTGAAACGTGAAATCGTTACACTTCATATAAACCACTGAAGAATTCAAAACTTATTTGCGTCGACTGTACAGTGAGTACGGTCCATGAAACATTCCGAGGCTCATACAGCTGGGCCACTGGACTCCCTCAGAAGTTGGAGGAGCCAGCCTGCGAGTGCGAGTGCAAGCGCTCGCGGAGTCGGATATATTTACACGCATCTTAAATCCGGGAAGCTGCGGCTCGCTGTGAGTTCCCTCGCCAAAACAGAACCTATAGATAAATTCGGAAAGCTTCACCGCGCGAGCGAGCACTCTTTCTACTCGAACGGCTCAAAACACCCGGGCGAGTAGAGTACGGTATCTAAAGTAATGTTTGGGTGTACACCTACAACTTTAGTGGTGTGGTATAATGTCTAGGTGCGCTCCCGTTGGCACCCGGCCAGCTGACCCGGCCAAGCGCATTCCGAACCCTGCCGAGTGACCGAGCGGGTGAGTTGGAATTAGCATTCTTTTTGGCTCCAGTAATGAGATTGTTACAGCTCAACGCGCTTCGCCGACTCTCTGGGAACGAGACTCAAATCGCCGATCGTATAGTCTCAACCAGGCTAACTAAAACAGTATACCTATTTCTCACTAGCTGCGCCCCGCGGTTTCACCCGCATAGTTCCCGTTCCCGTGGAGAATACGGGGATAAATAGATTTTATTTTTTTCGTTAATTTTCCAATGTTTTAATAGTTATTCTGCTATTCGGGACGGAAACAAATCCAACAAATCAAAAACCATGGCAATCGGTCCAGCCGTTCTCGAGTTATAAGTGTTGTAACAAACACGACTTTCTTTTATATATATAGATTTTATAGAAACCTCAAAAATTGTAGCCTATATGTTATTCTGATGTATAAGCTATATTGTGGTAAAGTTTCATTCAAATCCATTCAGTAGTTTTTACGTGAAAGAGTAACAAACATCCATACATCCATACATCCATACTTACAAACTTTCGCCTTTATAATAGTAGTAGGATTTTACTCGTGTATTTGTTTTTGTAAGGAAACTAAAAAGATTTAAACCCGAAAGTGAATAAATGTAACAAACTTGTAAGCAATAAACGATAATGCACTGTAAATTCTTAAACCTCAAATCAGTTATATGGAAACCAGAATTTAATTGTTGGTACGATTCAATGAAATGGCTTAGCGACCAATTAGATGGCAAGCTGTTGGAGTATCCAAACGACTGTGTTATGAAAGGTGGAATTTAAAATAAAACTAATCTACTTAAAAAGTTCCGCGACAGACACCTCCAGTAGTAGACAAAGATTGTCGAGAGTGCCTTTTTAACATTTTCTGTAATTCTGCATTCAGCCTAGGCGAGTCAAATTAAACAAAGTTAAATTAAATAAACGTAACTAAGATAAGACGCAGAGAGCAACTTAATGAGTCCGCCTTGATATTTAAACTTGTTAATCTGCGGACTTTAGAAAAGGACTAAACAAACGGCTAGGTGCAGTGACGTTGTACATTTTATTATTTTCCTCACATTCTGTGAAAATTTCAGTCCGAAAGGACGTGAAAGACAGACAGACATTTGCTTATCATGTTTTAGGGTACAGAACCGTACCACAGTGAATAAAACATTTCCATTACTTTTGTACGCAACACGCAAACTAATTATACTGGACGGGTACAAATTGAATCCATTATCGGGAATGAAAACACAAAAATCAATTACAGTCGTTAAGCGTTATCAGCGAACAATTGTAATGGAAGTACGCTCACCGGCGCGTACACATCCCGGATCATTTCAATGTAAACAGATGTTTAATATCGTATTCAGGTTAGGACAAACGGGCCGGTTCGGACCGATTATGGGTCCGATACGGAGCGACGCGGGGAGCGGGGCGCTTCGGAACGGACCCACCGCCCTGAATCCAATTCCAGCTGATTTTAATGAGGTCAGTGAAACGGACGCAGATGAATCGAGCTCAATAAGCTAAACCTAATGGAACGACCGCTTCTGTTCCAAACTGCGCAAAATAGAGCGCGATTCTAACAAACAGGTCCTCTCGTTTTGTTCCTTTGTTTAACTCTCCGGCGTTCCTACATCTGACCACTTGCCTCAAAACTGCACTAATAATTTAAATTCTATAAAACACTGCGAAAGAATCTCAAGAAAATGATGAATTTTGTTCTAAAAGATAGACACCAATTATCAGATTACTAGAAGCTTCCGTCATTATTGGTCTGTTGGACACAGACTATCCAACCGGGCCTAGGCAGAGGTGCGGCTCGAGCCACGCACCCCGGGCTCCAGGCACGAGAGGTGGGGTTGGAGTTATTCCCGTGGAAGTGGAAGTGGCGCCTAGTGGCTACATCATTGATGAGATGAGAGGGCGGCGCGACCCTCCGGACGAACGAGCTTGAATATGGTTCGAAAAGTGGAGATTAGGCGGGATTTGCTCCATAAACAGTAATCAGCGAGCTGACCCATGAACCATCTCGTAGGGGACCTCCGTAGCGAACGAGTGCGAACAAACAATGCCAACTGAATTCGAACAGGTCGGGTGGGCATTACATGATGATGTATATTTTAGTTAGTGCTACTACCATCATCAGATGCGGTTTTTCACCCCTTGCTGTTATTGTACGGACAGCCAGAACTGATTTCTAGAAGCGTTTATTATTCTAGAAGAAATACATTTGTATTGCATTACTTGCATTTGTAAAATCAAATGATTGATAAAGTTTCAGTACTACACAATAAAATGAAAAACGCTGTATCACAAGGGAAACTCACTATGGCATACATTAAATTTGGCGTCTCAGAACTTATGTTTTTTCGGTTAAGATGAGGGGTAGAACTCGCTCCCTCTCTGAAGGTTAGCATACGTTTTTGAATAATTCATTATCCATCGTGATTGGTGTCAAATGGCAACACCAGAATGGTGACTGGCTGGTTCGATGTGTACCGTCGGTGGGGTTGTTCGGGTGCGTTCGTTATAGAGTCCGTGCAACATTACATCATTAATGCGGAGCACGCGCCGGTCCAATAAATATGTTAAAATGCTCCGTGACAACCCTGCCGTGCCGCGCCGCGTCGCGCCGCGCCGTGCCGCTCCGTGCCGAGCCGTGCTATGCCGAGCCGTGCCGTGCCGCGTCGACCAATTGCCGCTTTTATTCGATTGCTCACAATAAATAGCGTTGTGATGTGCGGAATAGCTGACCTAGCGTGTGGTGTTTTATTGCGCGTATTATCACTACGATTTGAATTACCCAAAGGGAAAATACCTCTTATCCCCCTTCCCCCCAAAGCTCCAATTGCATTCGCTACCATCTTCATTCAGATAACAATTTATTCAATTCACGAATGTTTAAAAAATACGAACCCCGAGAGAAGATGGCGGGATGAATTAATTGGGAAGCAGAATTCTTAAATCCAAAATAAAGAGAAATTTAATAGTTATTTTAAGCTTTACTCAACCGACAACGGCCGCGTGCACGCCATGCGGTAGCGCGCTGGCGAGTGTGGAGTCGACAGCCATTTAATAATATCTCCTCACTGTAGATTAACGCGGAGGAAGGAGGTCGCGAGATTATGAACCGCGTCACAAGTGCGCTATTAAGCAAAAGTTAGGTAGTGACTTTACCCGACCCGCGACTTTACTCGCCTTTATTGTGAGATAAGAGAATCTTTGGTGTTTGGAGTATCTTGAAACAACATTTTACCAGGCACGCGCCGTAATCTAAAGTTACAGTTATCGCAATAAGCATGCCGTGCAGTATTATGATATATGTATCGCAAAGAAATACAATGTAAATATTGTCGGAATGAAGCGCGCTGACATAAAATAATATGTTTAATCCCACCACCAAAATTTATGATAAATGTAGATAACAAACGGCCTGTGTGAATATTATCCCTCCACCAATCTGCCATGTAACAGTCCACAAGGAAACAAAACGGGACTCAATCGTTCACGCCGCGCCGCTCATCTGGCGCGAGCTCCGCGATCCTACGGTAATATTATCCAACGACCACCGATGTGGCGAACTGTCGACACAAAAGCATTCAAATACATTTGCCTGGAGTCGTACCCGCTACCGAATTATATGGATGTAATAATTAGTGCCTACGTGAATGCCACGAGTAGATATAGGGCGCACTGTATAGATTACGGTTATAAGATACAGCAGTTAAACCGGAAAACACCTCAGGCCTCTATTTGCTTTTGTTTGACGCGGCTTCATTACGCCGGAGGTAGACGAGGATCGCGGACGCTCTGCGATTATCCTCAGTTCGCAGTACAAAGCTCTTCGCCGTTAAAAGTCTTATCGGTTTTTTACGGATCAACAGTCTACTACTACGACTACTACTAGAAAGGAGTCGTAAATAGTCCCCACTTCTTCCACAGATTAGTAAAAAGCTGTGTCGGGGCAGTGACAACCGGAACAGTGACCGGAAGTTCACTGATCCGGTAGTTTAGCCTGAAATAATCTCGTAACAATGCGTTTAACGTCAGCTTTCATTATGCTTTGTTTAATGCCGCTCGCACTAGCCGGAGCGTGCATGCGTGGCTGCGCGTACAATTTTTCTATGATCGTGGCCGAAATTAATCCAATTTATGATTCTATCAAGTTGCAGGCTTGTGTGATAGATTTCTTCACCGTGGTAGAAAAAATAGTGACAATTGGTTTTAGTGTAGTGTAGTGTAGAAGTGTAGATCATCTTGTTTGATAATTTGAATGGAACAATGTGATGACTAGATCAATCTAAAGTTGATAAAGGCAATAATAATAATAGATTCAAGTTCGCAAGAAAATCGTGTCGTTCCTTCAAAGGTACTGAACGGTTTCGAGAAAAAACTGGGTCATACAGAGGAAATCCTTAATCTAAGAAGGCTCTGTAGGGAAAGGACGTAAGTACCCATGTTTATTTAATTCTCGGCCCCGACTCCAGAGCCGTAAACACACATAATACGGAAAACATAAACAACTAATGACTCCGGCACACTGTTCGGATTTTACGGCACTTGCGGAACAACGGAATTATGTGCAAATTATCATGTAAACTGTTTTAGAAAGTAAAGTAAAGCACGCCGCGCCCGACATGTAGCGGAAGCTGCAACACTACTTGTTTGGATTTTGTTTAGGAGTTGTTGGGTAATATACCTATAGTGGTATGTGTTTGGCTTAACTTCAGGGCCATACATTGTGAGACGTAGTATGCGTGTGATGCGGAAAAGGAACTACAGAGGCGAGATCTCGGAGCTTCGAGCTGCGCCGTGTCAGGTGCCGCGCTCCACCGCACCGGCGTCCGGTGCACCCGTGCCGTGAGTACAAGGCCTCGGTGCCGCGATCCTCGGCTGATGGCCGCAACCTCTCCGAAGGAACCGGCACGTCGGCGTGGTATCCCCTGCACCGGGTGACTGCACGGTGCAGACTATGTACTCACTAAGCGAGCCTCGCGCCCCTGTGCTTCCGACCGCTGGTTCACCTCACTAAAATAAGGTCGGTAAGCTCGGTGGCACGTGACAGTGACCACTCGATCGTGTGCACTGGTCGAGGTCAGACGTACACGTAGAGTGTATTTTAGTGAATACTTCTAAAATCACTCACATTTTAGTGTATAATCTACGGGAGCCCGACTCGGATTGGTAATCGTTCTTCCTGTCCGGTATCCTGACGTTACTTACCAGCGTTGACTTTCGCATTGGCCCACGGTGGGCCGCACAGGAGTAGGTACAAGGAGGTACTGACCGACTACGTGCAGCGTGACGAAGAAGGAGCGCACGGGCTGCGTGGAGACCTGGCACTCGTACACGCCGGCGTCGCGCTGCTGCGCCCACTTCACGTGCAGCGTCCAGTCGTCCGTCTGCGGCGAGTGCGTCGCCTGGAACCGCTGGTCCGACGTGTACGTGTACCCGCCCACCGTCAGGATGTGCAGGTCTCGGTGCCGGATCCATGACACCTGCAGACAAACCGGAAACTTGTATCATCTCTCTGAAAACACGCACTATGAGCCAGCTCCAACGAGCTGGTGTAGTCGGCCCGTCGTCCTACTCGAAAGTCTGCTATACAGAAATCTGAATAAGAATGAGCTTTTCTCTGTGATGTTTGTTAGCGGTAGTGTTAAGGAAGGTACGAGTCAAGACGCACCGGCGCAGATAAGTGTGGTACATGTGCGTTGAATCGCAGTCACATCTGACACCGACACCCACCCACTAAAATCAGGTCATTAGCGTCAGACCTGACTCAGAAGTTAGTGGATATGAATTGTCTCCTAACTTTTGAGCTTCGCTATAACAAAAAAAGTATATATTGATGTATACACGGGCTAATGAACGAAGTTTTTGTAAAATAAATATGTACCTACAAGGTCAAGCGGTCTTAGTATTATACTAAAGTTAGCATGTGTTCAAACCCTATCCGACCCTCCATTGGGAAAAACAAGCAAGAAACCCCCAATAGAAGGACTACTTTCTGAGGATGAAACTGTTCACAAAAAAATAAATGTTCCTTATGTCTTCGTATAAATGTTGTTAATCAATATTGAAATGTTGAAATGATATTACAAGTTATTTCGCATGTCGTGGAGCAGAGCGACGACAGGCCATGGGGTTTTATAATTAACATAATCATTAACAACGTAGTACGCCTTCTTAAGCAAAATATTTATGATATCTGATTTAAACCTCCGGATTGGAAGTTAGGTAGCACTTCCCGGAAATTTATTATAGAAACGTACACAATTTCCCATAAAAGATACTTTTGTAATCCAAATTTTGGGATGCTCAATTTATTTAATATGAACATCTTCCTTTGCCTCGTGACTTGAAATATTTTTGTATAGATACAATACATTTTCATAGATATACTGAAACGACACTGTTAAAACATTGATTTCTTTGAATTATTCTGTAACAGAGTCACGTGATTTCATTTTATAAATTGCTCGTACATCTTTTATTTGTAAAACTAAAATAGCCTGGAAATCTGCTGTTTTTCCCCACAGCATGATGCCATAAGTCATAACACTATGAAAATAATTGAAATATGCTACCCGAGCAGTGGCTTCATCTGTTAGTTGCCTTATTCTACGAACCGCATATGCGGCAGACCTAAGTGTAGAGGCTAGAGCTGAGAGATTGTTTTATAGAACATGGGATGATGGTTTTATAGAAAACCGAGATTGAAGGTCACTTCCCAAAGTGCCCAAGTCACCTTCTACCTATTCACTCATTAAACACGCTCGGGCCGCGTGTTCCTCAGGACTCGAAGAGCCTGGGGGCTGGGGGCTGGTTGAGCCGGGTTCAAAGACACGCGCCTCCTTTTTAAGAGAGCAGTTGTTTCAGGGCCCGTTATAATGTAAATGAGCCTATGAAAATTGCGAACGGATCTTTATTACCCATTCCTTTTATTTACTGCCCATGCACGGGCTGGGATGCTGAGACGCGTACCACGCTTGTATTTGACTTTCTAACTACCAGGTCTAACTTTCTAGGTCTTTGATATCAAAACCGCTCCCATAAACCTCACAATGATGATATTCAAATGAAATTTGACATGAACCACTGATTTCAGCAGTGAGACTAATATTTTTACTTCCCGTATTGAATATCAATTTTAAAACTGTCACGGTGATGAACGTTATTATTTCACATCAGCAGTCAACGAAACTCATAAATAAAGAAAAATAATTCTCCTATTAAATGTATAACATTTACCATATAATCTACAATATTAGAATTGAAATATATTTGTGGTACGCTTTTAAGAGTCTCCAACAGAAAGTCTGCCGTACGGCTGTTTAATTATCCGGGAGGCTGCGGGGCGGCGCGGAGTGGCGCGGGGCGGCGCGGGGCAGCGCGGGGCGGCGCGGGGCGGCGCGGGGCGGCGCGGGGCGGCGCGGGGCGGCTCGGAATGCAGGATTAGCTCTAATTGGCGACCGGATGCTAACAGCCTACCTAAACGACTCAAAATATAATCCGTTACGATGAAAACCGTTACGTTTCTTTTCTCCATCAAATGACATTTCCAAATGTACTTCCATTCAAATCGAATGGTGAAAACAGGCGGCCTTCTGTTTTTTATCAGGAAAATGAAAGAAGCGTGTCTTATATTTCCATCAGCATTGTGACTTCAGATTCACCTGGAATTTTAATCATGCCAATGTCAAAATATGGTATATATCTACGTAATGAAGAAGCTCAGTTCTCCCCTCCACGTGCTTCCGGATGTATTCTTGATCGTAGTGGTTAAAGCCCTTGAGTTTAACCGTGTCTCGACGCGGACCTTACCAGGGTAAAGGCTCCTTTACCTCGAGGTACAGAACACTACAAATTATGTTCGAATGCCATGAATTTCACCGTATCTATACTGGACACGATTACATTTAATTGCTATATGACTATAGCAAACAGCTTTACAAAAGTGTAGTGAAACAGGAGACCCACCATCAGAACTGATGTTCACCAAGCTGTTCCTCCGCGGAAATAATGTAAAATTCATTTCTTTATCCCGTACAAACTGACGAAGTATAACAAATATACAGGCATAATGAAGACCTACCCCAATATTTGAAAACTGGTGTAAAATAAGCTTCCCTACGATATTTGGTTACTTAATCAATTACAGGTTACTCTGGGTGTAATTAATCGAGTGTAGCGGCTCGTACAGTAAATCAAAATTATAAGTTGGAAACGAAATTAATATGAGTTTGTAAACGCGTACGCGTTCGAGTACCGTACCCGGCGCGGAGTGGGACACGGTGCCGAACCCATACGAACGCGGCCCCGGCGGCCCCGGCGGCTCCGGCGGCAACATCAGGATCCACATCAAGTTCCCGCAACATGATGAGGAGAGGAGGCCGCGCCCCCGCGCCTACATCCTCACCCGGCGGGACACCTTACAAGAACATGCCTACCCATTCCGTGCTTCGAATTGTTCATTTCTGCTTCCACAACGAATATTAGTTTTACAGGCTTGCGATTCAAAATAGCGCCAGTCACACGGTTGTCGTCTAACAATTTGGTAGTTTTCAATTCACTTTGGTCAACAGCGCAATACCTTGCTCATAGCAGTGGAGGAGGACATCATAACTAGACCGGCCTGACCTTGAGCCAGACATTTGCAGACATCTAACAACCCAGCTTGGCTCCCCCCACAATTACCCGCCGAGGCTCCCTCAAGCCTCAGCGCGAGCCAATAGGGTGGGCCTCTCGGGACTGGGAACACGTGAAGATAATATCTGAAGTCATTGAATGGAAAGCGATAATGATGTCGGTTGCCTTACAAAGTTGCCTACGCAAGGATCATTAACTACGACTAACTACGAAATACCCGTCAGATTAGATAAAACTACATCAGTATGAGCGAGGAGAGGGATTTGAATTGGTAATAAATGATTTTTATAAATAATCACGCCCGCGCGGCCTGTTCGGTGACATTCGGTAATGACAGTGCACCAGCTCAGCGGCTTGGCTGACGGGACACCTCCAAGCGTAATGAAACATTTACCAACTTTGGGACTGGATTAGTACAATGATATAATGCATGCACAATGTATAATGGATAATAATTATTTATAATATATAATTAGTTAAGTGCGAGCGGTTAATATCATCATTTAAACAATTACAAATTAATATGACTGAGTACGCGACCACAGCACCCATATTCGTAACGAATTAATATTTGCAGGTCGTACAAATATTTATCCCGATACCCGACTCATGTGAAATACTTAATTAAGGTGCTCGCTCGAGCATCAGTTTTACTCAGTGGATATTCATTTTGCAATAAGTTTTCCCGAAAAGCTCATTGACCTGACCGGTCTACTGGAGGGAGAGTGCAGGGCGGGGCACACTCCGCGCCGGTACGCGGAGATGTAGCGAGTATCGTCGCTTACCACCGGGTGACATCGCGGGCAAACGCTTAGCTATCTTTCATGTACAAAACGTATGATGCACTTAATAATGCTACACAAAATAATATTGCAATGTATGGAGTAAGTTGTACGACAAATCTTATTGTTGAATTATCCAGACAGGCCCGGTATAGCGGTAGGCGGACCGGTATATTGTTCCTGATGCATTGAGGTGCTGTCATAAATGCCATTTATCATCTACATCTAATCTTCGCCGTGCGCCCGCGGCGTGCGCCCGCGCCGCGCGCCCGCGCCGCCGGGGACTGGCACTCCGACTGGCACTCGGACATTGCTAATAGATTCCTTAATTCAATTGACGTTCTGATTTTTTTTGCTTAATCATCTATTTACTTGTTCAATACATGTCATTTTTAAGTTTTATACAATACCATAAATTATCTTAATTAGAGTAAGTGGTTTTGCCGTTCTAATTATAAAAGTAAATGAATAAATTGTATTTATGACAGCGCCTCCGTGCTTCAGTCGCGTTATACCGGTCTGCCTGAGCCGGACCGGTTGCCGGCGAGTTTGAGTTTGAGTTGAGTTTGATGTCAATCGTTTAATCTCTAATATTGAAGTTTACAAATGAAACAGAAAAGATTCATCTTGTTTGATGTAGTCACCTGTTCCTACCTAACATAAGCCCGATAAGCCGCAAGGCTCAGCGGATAACATTTAATTGGCCGATGCATGGAACACGTGATATCCCTCCCTGTGCCCTCAAATATAAGGCTTTATTTGCGTGAGTGGATAAAAGATTATAAATTATATTTGAAACTGGTTTTTGCAATTTGTACGAAGGCATATAAAACAGACGTAACCATTAAAATGTGATATTGTTTTAATATAATATTTTATCAAGCAAAGAGATAAATTACGATGAATTTTTGTAAAAAGAAACTTGCGTCTTGATGTTTGAATTAATGAACAGAGTTTGTAATGTACAAAAGAGAATAAATAAATAACTTAACAAAAACTAAACATGCAGTGGCCCGCTTGCGAGCGGTGGCCGAAGGGGAGCTTGGAGGCCTCACGGGGTACCAGCCCCTTCATACTTACAGACAGGGGAACAGGATCCAGTTACACCAGAAAACCACCGTAATCATCAGAGCATGAGCATTGACATTTCAATAATTCAATAATGTCAATGAGTCATGCCCCCCGCTCGATCAGCCGCTGATTCATTTTTGACATTATTTTAAGTTTAGTTGACTCGATAATGTTTCGACAGTGAAAAATGATTTGATCAGTCAAATATTAATCGTCGGAATCCTTATTCGCAACTTAAAACATACATTGAAATGCGAGGAACTGTATTTTTGTGTTAACGTTCTAAATTCCTGGGATAGCGGCGCTATGCGGCGGTGGAATATCGGAGATCACAACCGGCGCATGCAAAAAGAGGAATGCGTTTGATGACGCGCTGCTATGGAATACTCGGGCGACCGTGCCGCGCGTTATGCAAACTCGGCTGCAACGTGGGGCCTTGGCTTTTAATGCAATGAGGCTGAATTCAAACAGTTATTTATATTTTCTGAAAATAATGATAATTCTTTTTAGAATTGCGGTCAGTGTGGACCATCTTCCATGGTCCATAGCCAATATAGGGTAGCGTTTTTGAGGTTAAGAGGGCTCCCCAAATTATTTACTTGTCAAGTTTTACGGGTACAAGAAGAATATTACCCGATACCTCGATAATATGAGGGCTTTTATGAGTCGTAGAGCTATTTGTGTAGATAAGTAGTGCAGATAAGTCCGTATAAATCTCGTGACGTAGTGCGACGCCTGCGGTGCCGCACATTATTATAAACTTAGATAATTGACAACACAAAATGATGTGGTTACAGTAGCTTGTGATGTATTCGTTGGAGTTATAGGAAAAAATCATAATTCACCAGTCTAGTGAGGGCGCGCGGCTCGCGGCGCGCGGCCGGCGCCTGGCAGCGCCTGGCAGCGCCGCTTGTGGCAGCTTATCATTTAGTGACTCGAGAACTGTCTGTCACAGAAAAGGACAAAATACTGTATAATTAATCAAGCAACTTAATTAATTTTCGTAAGAAAACCGTAAGCCATGACACTGTGAGTGTTTTGCTCCAAGCAAATTTCAATTACTGTACAAAATGTATAGGAAATACAACCTCCGAAAGGTTATGAAAACCGCAACTCTCTGACTTATCCAAGACCTGGATAGAAAATATGCCATCCCCGAGATTTTTGTTGAGACCTTTGTTGCAGGTCAAGTTATCAGGAGCTGAGGAGCACTGCCCTCCTCATGTAATGTGAATACGGCTATGTTTCTATTTATTCCAGTAACAGGACATTGAAATAGCCCCAAAAGAGCCTTATAGAGTTCCGTATATTCCGTACCTCTGTGACTAAGCCTACAATGTCTGTCTGGCATTGGAGACAAAAATGTTCGAATATGCTTAATTGCGGCCGACATCTTAATATATATAAATTACGTGTCACGATGTTTGTCAGCGATGGACTCCTAAACTACTTAACCGATTTTAATCAAATTTGTACAATACACCGTGTGCAGTTTGATCCAACTTGAAAGATAGGATAGCTCGCATCTCAATGTATCATCGCAATATTATTTTATTGCAAATTATTTGTCTATTATTTGACAGTCACAATTACAAAAACGTTAGCCACAGCAACGCGTGGCCGGGTCAGCTAGTACATATGTATATATACATAACAAATGTCTAAAAATAGTAAAAACTGCAGGGACACCGGCCTACTCTCGATAATTTTGATTTACCACGGGAGCCTAATCCGGATTGGTAGATGTCACATGCCTTCGAATATTTTGGTTCTAAGACATGCAGGATTCCTTACGATGTTTTCCTTCACCGTCTCGAGAACGTGGTATCGCGCGCATCATATTTTTCAAGTGAAAAAGTCATTGGTGCACGTCGGTTTGACGCTGGTTCAGATGAAGTCGGCGTCTGTGCCCCTGGGCCCCCACGCTTTCAAAGTTGTATTGGTGGTGGGCAACCCTCGCTGTGCGAGTCCCGATCGTATGCATTAGGTACTTATTAGTCTAGTTAGGAAGTACTTTAATTAATCCAAACGATGTTATCACAATTTGCCTTTTTTTAATTTTCGTCAGTCTACTGTGCAGCAAACTATTTCCGATCCTCCGCCTCAATAACTTCAGAGTTCGTCGGTGCACAGTCGGTACAATGTATTGTACAATGAATTTACAATGAATTAGTCAACTTTAATTAATAAACAATAGAGCGACCTGCGCGCTGTTTAACCCGCAAGGTGACACTTGGGGCGAGGTCGTTGAATAATTCTATTGTTCGTTACGAGATGAGGAAACACAGGCGGTACATAAACAACCCCGGGACACGGATGTCTTTTTTAAATGACGTAATAGACATTATTTAATGTAGTTTCACAAAACCACAATTTGGATTGGTAACGTTGTATATTTATATTTAATCTTATATAATGAACCGACTGAAATCTTATATTTAAAATGTGTCAAAAGAGCTGAAAAGCTAACAGCTGATCAAATCAAATCACGGCAGTTCATGATACATCGAGGTGATTTGAAGTTTGTGTAAATGTAAATGACCCCCCAGGGGGTACAGAGGGACCTTTCGGGAAGTGTTCGCCGGCGGTTACTTTATAATAAATTCATGTTCCGTTATTAGCCGAAAGGGTCCGTTATTGCGACATTTCAAAGTGTTCGCTCAACTAATTATTTTTATAATCCCTAATTTGGAGTTTTTTAATTAGATTTTCAACAAGTTTAAGCTTATTGGATTTTGCTTTTGATTTCATTAGAATCGGACCGTGAAAGAGTTTTTTAAAGATGTTACAAAATGTAATTATAAACAATATGACTTTTGTTAGCTACTGTATCGGATAATTCGTTAATTAATACAAACAATAGTAATTCTTTGGATTGTATATTAAAGCGTACACCTGTGCAGTAAGAGTTTAGCACGCACCTACAAAGGATACAGGAGCTGGTCGACGTCAGCGGGTACATTCGTCATTAGTATCTGAGTGCGCGGGTCGTGGTGACATGGCACGTCGGCTGATGCTAGCAGCAGCAACCAGAATATTTGTTAATAAGCTGTCAAGAACGATCTACTACTTAATTGGGTACTACGATTGGTCTTCTATCAAATTTTCCAGAACCTTTGTGTTTTTTTTTAGTTTTACATAATGTCTGATCTGCCCTTTTTTATTTTCATTCAGTAACCAGTTGAACATAACAGACGACAGCGCGGCCAACGCCCGGGGTACGCGGATGGCATTCATTGCCTATTCATCATAAAGTGAACTCCTCTTAACACACCGAGTGTTAAGAGGTGGTTTGGCATTTTTATATGCATGTTAGTCTATAAGGTATTTATTCTATGGGCTGACGTTTTTAGTATTTATGCAAAAAATGTTAATTGCCTGAAATAAAGATTACTATTATTATTATTATTATTTGCATCGCGCTTCAAACTAATATTTAATACAGTTTCGGAAAATTCAATTTAATTTCAATTTATTTATTGAGTCAGACACCAATAACGAAGTCAAAGACCAATAGATGAAAATAAAAAATAAAGAAAATAAAAACAACAGAAATTAATATAATTTAAATGGTAAATTAGTTCGGTATATGTGTTGATCAGGCTGATAATATCATGATTAATGAATTAACGGACAAATCTCGGTAATGGCATCTCATTACTCAATTGTTTATTGTATTCTACAATATAACCCAGGTGCCACGGTGGGACAGGTGCAGCCCGTCACGGACCCCCCGGGCACACCCCTAATTATGAATGAGTGAGGAGGACAGCAGGTTGTTACAGATATACCTACTTATTTGTGTTGTTTATCGGTTTACATTTATTTGTCTCGATCTGAGAAAAATATTTGAATAAAAGGGCTTTTATCCTAACTAATATTATAAATGCAAAAGTCAATTTGTTTGTTTGTTACACTTTCACGCCTAAACCGTTGAATCGATCGAGATGAATTTTGATACTGAATTATGTGGGACCCTGGATACGGTTATAGGCTACTTTTTCTCTCTAAAACCTTATAGGAGGAGGGGTGAGAAGAGGAGTAAACTTAGTATAAAACAACCGGAATTGGTTGACAAAATCAACATTAACACGAGCAAAGCCGCGGATAAAAGCTAGACATATATATTCGTACATTCTAATCGTGAGTCTTTCGCGTCGTTTCGAGTCATTTGTCCAAAGAACAAATGTATCTCTTGAAACTGTCTATCTGTCTGTGTGTTTGAAGGGAATTCAAACAAAACCACCTGAATGGATATTAAAGAAATTTTAGGAATCAGATAACTTGTAGTCCTACTAAGTTCCTAATATTACAGTTCTACGACGTGTAGTCGCACATTAATGTACAACAGTAATCCTTCGCACGCCTTCATACAACGCGGCCTTTACAAGTGTGCGGCGCAGGTCAAACCAATATATTTTATTATCACACTTATATTATTGTATAAGGGTGAAAGTTTGTATGTATGTATGTATGTTTGTTCTTCACGCGCAAACGGCTCAACAGATTTGGTTCAAATTTGGTACCAGGTTATCTTAAACCCAGACAGCAGATTTCCGGGATCAAACGAATGTGTGTTAATGGTTTTGATCTCGGAAATGTTTCCTTTTCGGATGGCCACCCGCGGGTAACGTCGCGGACGCAGCTAGTGCCTATCTTAGGGAACACATTAGTTTTATTTTCAGTGTTTGGAAGAACATTTTTTTTAGTTTCTGACTTTACACCTATTTCCTCCTTGTTTAATTCCAGCGGTCGCAGCGGAGCGAGCGGCGCCCCAGTTTGAGTCCACGAGCCCTAGTTCCATGGTTGTTATCTGCGAAGCGCGATCCGCTGACAAATGGGCGATGGCGCGAGCGGTAAATGATTGCGCGGTAATCGAGCGCGGAAACACACGTCTTGTTTACATGCGCCGCGCCCTCCCCGCGACCCGCCACCCGCCACCCGCGACCCTGATCCACCTGGGGAAGCGAAACTCATTACAGATACTTTTTGTCCCATCATCAAACAGTCATTTCAAGCTCACTCGACTACACTGACCTATGGCGAAGGTAAACGTTGTAAGGTAAGAGCAATACCACTGGTGAGCCGGCGCGCCCCTCGAGCGAGGAACCTTGCCCGAAAGCTAAACGCCGGCCTGTCAGTCTCACCTGACAACCGAATCATACCCGAGGGCTGCGATAGACTAGTTTTCAGTTAGGTATGTTTGAATTACACGTTATTTTATGTCTCGCCAACACTTCTCAGTTCGGCCAGCAGGCATAAGCCTCCAGGAAGTCGGAGTATTATGACCTGATGCCGAGATTCGCTCGCGGCGCGTGCGTGCGGCTCTGCCTGCGGGACCGATGGCGGAGCGGAGCCGCAGCCGGCCGCCGCTCCTCGGGACACGGTGCAATATTGTTTCAGCACGATATTCACACGTTTACCATCATTCTGATTGAAGTATGGTAAGCGAGCGGCATATCTATGTATGACGAATGTATTTTATTTAAATGTACTGTCCTTTAGTATCAGTGAATGATTTCATTAAAGTACAGATTAAGGAACAAAGGAGACACGGCACGCGCCCCTTGCTCCGGGATCGTGTTTGTACCGTACTTACATATTGCGCTGGTAATGAAATATGTATTCGGCATTGTTATGATAATCCCTCGAGGCGATGATGCACAAACAGACAAACAGTTCGCGCCGCCTTGCATTGTTGCCGCCGTGCGCGGCTGCCACCCTGAATATTTAATATATTCCAATATTTCACCTGCTTTGTAACTGTTTTATCAGAAATATGGAAACAATGGAACGTATTTAATGTTTTCGCAGCGCAGAGCCGAGCGGGCGCCGCGCGGTAATAGTGTTTGCGGTCGAGTATATTCAAATTCACATTCGCGTCAGAAGAACGCGAAATAAACATAATTGTAGCACTCTAATATCAGTTTCAAAGGCTGTGATGCAATAAAAATGATTTGTATTGAAACTATTGTTACCTTCCATACTTAGTTTGGTAAATAGTCTACGAGTGTGCGAATACAAAATGTTTATTTTTCGATTACTTGTATATACCTAATCAATGGAAAAAGTAATTATAGAACCTTATTTTATTTTAAGGAAACACTAGCTAGTCGTCGGCCTCGAGGGACCTCGGAAGATGAGATCACATCTGACATAATTATTTTTTGATTTCATTTACTTTTGTTTCTTTCGTACACAAACAATTACTCAAAATGTGTCAAAGTGCCATCACGTGATTCACTCTCACCTGCGGAGAGTAGGCCGGTGTCCCTGCAGCGGGCACCTGGTTACTGGCTCATATCGAACGCAAATAAAAGACGATATGTTTCTATTTCCCTACATTAGCTAACTGTAAGGCCGCGTACCCATCGGCGCGCTCGTATCGATACCGGTGCAGGAGCCGCGCCACGACATCCATTACGCCGCCGTATCAAACATTAAAACTGTTTGTTGAATGTTCTCAAACAAAACTATAAACAAAACGCTTTCACCCAATACAGGTCATATATCAAAGTAATAGAGCACGTTTCGGAACACTGTGTCTACAAGAAAAACGCGAACAAAAGCACAAGTGGAGTCATACACTTTTATCGTCCACTTTACGTCCGAGCGATCCCATTTGGTAGTTTACACAAACGAATTTACTGTCAACGCAATATATATTGTAACTAGTTCGGGCGGCGGCGGCGGCGGCGGCGGCGGCGGCGGCGGCGGCGGCGGGCGCGCGCGCCTGTGTGTGCTTCGCTTTTTATAGCTTTAGTACTCATTTTCTTTTATTGGCAGTGTACAAGGAAAATTAGGTCTTAGAACGTGTAGATGTGGTTTAATTTTCTTTGATGAGAGGTTTAGTACCGAGCTGACGAGGTAAGTTAGAGGTTTGAATGATTCAAACCATAAAAGCGAATACAACTCGGATTAACTACCGCGGGAAATAGACCACGCACACGTACACGTTCACCCGGTCCCCCGTGTTGAACGCGGAGGACCTGCGGCGTACTGTTCGTGTGGCGAGAGGTCGCGGTCACATTACAAGCTGTACACCTGTTCAAAATATTTTCATTCTGGAAAAAAGAATAACTTCATTTGATGTTAATAATAGTATGAATAGCGTTT
Organism: Aplocera efformata; assembly: GCA_921293045.1. Lineage (NCBI taxonomy): Eukaryota > Metazoa > Arthropoda > Insecta > Lepidoptera > Geometridae > Aplocera > Aplocera efformata. The sequence goes on from OV121040.1 coordinate 142,486, forward strand.
AGTCAACCAAACGATCCCCGGAATGTGCCGAAGAAGGCGGCAAAAATACGTGTTTGTGTTTGTCTGTGGCAGCAATCATCCCGAATTGTACGCGGGACAATAATTAGTTCATTTCACCATTCGTTGAAATATAATTTAAACCGGCTCTGTGTAAAATAAAGAAAGGCACCTGTTTGTAATTTTAATTTGTTCGTGTTATTAATTAAAGTTTGCGCCGCTTTGACGTCGGCCTAATTACGAGAACTTTCTTTTAATCAAGAGGGTGTGAGCGCGCGCCGCCGACAGCGCAGCGCCGCGCGCTCTCCGCCAGTGCGATGCAAGGGGTTTTCGAAAATATTCCCGGTTCTAGCGCGAGTTATATATTGTTATATTACGAGTGTAGTCCGCGGCCTCACACATCTAACATGGGTGCACATTCAACTCTCAGTCACGTGATGTTTAGTTACAATGCATCGCAGAAATCGAACTACAAGCTTGACATGGTCTCAGCCTGCCTTCGTTGACCGTCTCGTGAGGCCGTCTCGGGTGACGGGCGCAAGGAGGTGCCGTATCGCTGTTGTTATGGGCGGAGGTAACCACTGAACATCAGGTGGGTCTTCAGCTCGCCCCGTCACCTCTTTAACATGAAAAAGGCAGAATCTCAGAAAACTGTTTCTCTTGTAAATTTTTATTTGCTTTTAATTTATTATATTTTTCCTATTTAAAATTATTTCGACCTCCAATATCTGTATTGTTAATAACTAAGTACCCTTCATTCAAGCACGATGTAAGTAGTACAATACTTGGAAGAGAAACCCATTGTTCTATTTAAGTTAAGTGAATAATGTGTGTGTTGTTGGTGTGTCGATATAAATAAATGAGCCACTAAACAAATTAATAGTGACCGTATGAATCTTCTTCTTTTCGTGTGAGGTGGCCAACTCTGGTGTCAGAGGTCTCAAGTCTCCGACATGGCGTACCGACTAGAATAGCCGGGAGGGATAACTTAATGTGTCCTCCAAACTTAATAGCACGGAAACGCTCAGTTCAAATGCTAGTAAACGGTCACCCATCCAAGGGTGGCCGGGTGGAGGGATGCTTAATTCAAATGATCTGCGCTTTGTATACTTTGTACATGTACTTGATAGGTATGGGAAGCCTGGGGGGCTGGACCGCTCCTACTTACGGCGGGGGTCAATGTCGTTCGCATCCCTGGGGGAGCATCCTTAGCCCGTACCCCACGGTTGGTTCGAAAGGAGTGGTGGAAAAATAGTGTTTCGGTTAAAGGTGAAACGGCCATGCAATAGCCCCCCCGCTAGTGACGGGCGCAACATAATGCAACTTGAGTCTTCTCATACCGAGGCTGCGGAGGACCTGAGTCGTTTTGCTACGGGCGAGTTATCATTTGTCCTCAGGTGGCCTTCAGCTCGTTCCATCGCTTGGAACGGCAGAGAGACCGGGTGCACATGAGCGAGCCTACCTCCCTCCCCCCTCGTGGTAAGTGAAGGAGCACGTGTGACGTCATCGATGACGTAATAGATCGCATACTCCACCTCCGCGGCGGGGAGCCGCGCCACATATATTGGACGGCTCCTTGGCTTAGTTGGTAGTAGCCCTGCCTCCGAAGCGAGGGGTCCCGGGTTCGATTCCCGGCCGGGGCATACTTTGTGTGGTGAGCATGAAGTTTGTTCTCGGGTCTTGGGTGTTTGTCTTGTGTTTCTGTGTTTGTCCATGCCATCTGCGACACAGGGAATCCTAGTGCAGAGGTATGAGTGTGTAAATGTTAATATTTCTAAAAGATCTAAGAGGAAGTGGATATATTTAATATAGTATAATCGCGCTAGGAAATTGAATCTTTCAGTATTCTGTATTTCACAAGGAACGTGAAATGAATGCTGGCTTGCCGGAAATATTTAACTTTGCAGATTGATTTCCTAATTCGACTTAAATGATAATGCACACTCTTCTTTTTTTCGTGTGAGTAAGTGGTCAGCTCTGGCGTCAGGGTCCTGCCCGAAGGCGTCCGACATGGATTCTCGAGTAGAATACCCAGGACAAGGACATCTTGACGTACCTTTACGGTAATCTACCCGAGTGCCGACCGGGCAGAGAGTTGCTTAATCAAACTATTTGTAAAGAAAACAACGACAAGCCACGCCACGAGCGAGGAATGATCTCTTTAACTCAAACTCATTTATTAGTTTGGATGTAACGTATCGTTTGGACACATCCAACAGTACACGCACGAGTCAACACACTCGTGACGTGCGGGTGGATCACTTTCCGTGACTCTCGTCACACAAAACTCCTGTCAGTCCGTTAGACAAGACATGGTGACGACAGCCGTAGCCCCGAGTGTGGCGTGGGGAGGAGGTCCGTCGTTCCAGCGTAAGGTCCGCGAGCAGGCGGCGGTGGGGCGGCGGCCGTGCGCTGGTATATGGGTTTCAGATTCACTTGATAAACTGATATTGTAATGGCATGCGGGTACAAGCGGCTGCCAACACTGGGGAGCCATGCGATTAATGCATTTCTAGTATTAACAATATTATTTTAGGTGATCATTCATCACATAAAGTGTAATTTATTCTTTATAAACACTTAAATGAATTTGCTTTTTTGAGCGACGTGTGTCCGCTTCGTGGCAACATGCAACGGAGTAACGGACAGTAATGTTTATTATAAGCAATTTCAACATAACATTCTCAATTTTTTTTAAGGATTCCTGAGCAAAGGGAACTAAGTTCCTCTTATCGACTTGTTGTTGTACTTGTGAACTTCCAAACTTCACCACAACTGATTTCCTAGAAGATGATTGATTTCCATTTATTCAGTGGAACAAGGGATCTTGTTTCTGTTAGCGAAACTAACTTAATCATTTCCATTTAGGTACTATACTAATAAAATAATATTGCCAGAAGGTCAGGCAGGCTTACATTTTATAAGTAAATTGAGTCGAGTGGTGATTTGATTGAGTGCCTATTCTGTACAAATGATTCGTCTAATCTTATCGAAGACACAGAAACATCTGAACTTTTCATAAAAAGCTTCTATAATTTACAATATTTTGTTTATCAAAAAATATTATTTCCAGATTTTTTAAGTTGAAGTTGAGTACCTCACTTAACAAGTTCTTGTGTAGAAAACAAATTCAAGACGTATATTTATGACAAAAAATTAGGCATAATAAGTTTAAATTTAAATGTCTCAGATGGTTATACTATAGTACGACACACAGAAAACCGAAATCTTCAAGAGCTGCGCGGGTTTTGGTTTTATTTCTCACGGACACGGATATTGTTATCAATACAATCAAATCGCCCGTCACTCGCTATTGGCTAAAGCAATCTGTTTATTGATTCGGATGAAGGCCAGGGATCCAGGAACTACCAAAATTAGTCCGCCCTTGCGTGTCTCTTGCGTTAACTCAACCGATAGTTTTGATCAGGTCTATTGTGTCAGTCAGGGACTATTTGTGTCAGTGGTCGAATATATCTAGCAGAGAGTACGTCGAGCGAGGACAATGCGCACTGGCTCACAGCCATTCTGCGAAAAGAAGCTATTCTAAGACAGCAATAAAGCTAAATGAGACGCGGTTGATGAGCGCTGCGGGATGCTGCGGTCCATGTCGCGGGACGGATTGCTGTTTCGGTGAAATTAATCTAGATAAATGCACTAAATACACCCTGAACAGAATCTCCGGTATAACTACGCTTATTTATGTATTTTTGATAATAGAGTGGGTACTGCGAGTGGATGCTACAAAATTTGAAATGTTTCCTAGTAACGTGTTTGCCGGCAAAGGTTAAATAAATACTAGTTTGACGGCTCCGTGGCTTAGTTGGTAGTAGCACTGCCTTCGAAGCGAGGGGTCCCGGGTTCGATTCCCGGCCGGGGCACACTTTGTGTGGTGAGCATGAAGTTTGTTCTCGGGTCTTGGGTGTTTGTCTTGTGTTTCTGTGTTTGTCCATGCCATCTGCGACACAGGGAATCCTAGTGCAGAGGTATGAGTGTGTTATCGTTGTTCGTTGTTAGTGTTTGTGAATAGCCTTGGCCGGAATCAGACGCTGACAAACACGACAATTCTTATAAAGTAAACCTTTCAACATATTGGCAGAGTCAGAGCTCGGCGGCTCAGCGGCTCGGCGAGTAGAATGCCGGCCAAAGATACGGAATAAGTAATGCGGTGCGTGGAAGGATTGTTTGCGCGCGATAACTCCGGAACTTTCGCTAGCGCCATTCAGGGGCTTTCAACGCTTTAACTGGGACATGTACAACTCTCGTCAACACATGAGAAGTACCTACGCAATAACAACTGAACTTATTTTACCCGATTAGCTATCGTGATGTTACTTTTATTGCTTAAGTAATTATGCATATAACTATATGCATTATTACTTAAGCGTCACGTAATTACAGCGCTAGCGGTCAGCGGCGCATCTCGAGAGCGCTGCATGTTTTTGCCGTCACGCCATCGGTTCATCAATAATCATAAAACTTCATATTCAGTCATTGATACTGTATCGCGCAAACTGAATATAATTAATTATCAGTGGAAAGCTGTCGCCGGCAGGCACTTGGCCATTTTAATATAAATTCTCTTTACCCGCCGTCTGGCCCCGAGTTATTCGTTTGCGGTTAAGTTGTCGTATTGATGTCGAGTGCTGGCAGCGGTCGCTCGCCGCGGCCCGCTCGGACCGCAAGATGGCCGCTCGCGCGAGCTACCACCTCTGTCTGCATAATTTCAAACATGGCTTCAGCTTATAAAGTCATTATACGAAAGTAGTAAGTAAACTTGCTTTCTGCTGCTTATGTTTGTCTACCGGACTCCATAACTAGGAGTAGAGTAGGCCACCATAATAAATCCCGACATGTCATGTAAGTCATATTTTTCTTGTTTGTTGGCGGTAGTAACCACTTAACATTAGGTAGACCTTCAGCTCATTTTAAAACTTTTATTATAATATTTTAACTCTTGTTACTCTAGCTTCTGTTTAAAATGCGATGTTACTTGGTATTTCCATACCTAAGTTTAACTACTCAGCTTTGGAAGTAGGGTAGTTAAAAAACAAGATACGACAGGAAAAAAGAGGTAAAGAGGAAACGAATCATATGGTTGTTGGTATCGATAGAGGAAGCTGTTCGTTTAGTCGCTCTATTCACAGCACCTGACCGAACCGACCGACTGACGACCGAGCGACCGAACTTGGCTCGAAAGTTTGCTTTTTTAGTAAAAAAAAATGAGTTTTTGCAAGACATAAAATTGAAAGGTAAATTTAAAGCACAAAACTAAAGACAAATTTCATCTACGTTCTGAGCCATTCCCGAGATGCGCGAAATAAATAAAAATATTACAATATATATAAAAGACTTGCTTATATTTTAATTTATTTTTAAGTTATCAGATAATTAACCTGATGACTGATATTAAAATCGAATAAACCGATTTCAATTATTATTTATTGTATTATATATATTTTGCGCACCGCATCATACCAAAAATTTATTAACACCGAATACTCTGTTCGAAAATCGAACAACACTAAATATGCATTAATTAATTAATCTGCCTGATATTTTTTTATTTAACCTTATTGTTGTGAAGCGTCAGTCCTTTTAGAACTGTGATAAAGATCTGTCGCAGGCTTTGAGAGAACACCTTATCAAGATCAGAAGTACTCCTCAGACATGGAGTCGACCTTCTGACGTACATATCTCGGGCGCCACGGTATCCTGTATCCGTCTCCATACATTGCTGGGAGGGGCTGAGAGGGGAGGGATTGCCTTCCATTTTTTACCGACAAAGCCCTTTTGCCTTTGTGCTCGCCGCGTCTGACGTCATAAATTAAATTAGGACATTATCATGTAAATTCGGTCCGTAACGCAACGCAATAAAGGCTCCAGAGATGATGCAGGGTCTGGAGATTACGAGAATAGCTGCAATGATGACCGGCGCCTTCTTTCGCGGTGGGATTGTGTCGACGCCGACACAGAGGAGCTTATTTAAAAATGTTTACATACAATGTAGGTCAATCTGTTTCATCAAAACCACACTTTGTTTAAACGAGATTTTCGCAAGATTTCGTAATGAGAACATTGAAGTGATTTGTGTGTTATTTCGTTGCTGTTATGAAGAGAATAGCAACGAAATAACAGAATATGGTTTGTTAGTTTGTTGACTGGAATGTAGTCGAGTCACAGTGAACGGTGCTATGGAATTAGATCCCGCGGGACAACTAACCGCCGTCCGTCGTAGCGAACCGTAGACCTTGTAGCGGGCCGTAGCGGTCATGTCGCACCGTCGTAGCAACGTTGCTACGAACCACGCGCGGCAATTAATGTTATTTCGAGTGCTACTTTAGCTAGTTTTAGTTTTTAGCCACTTGTCATAAAAGGACTATATTTATAAAAGAAAATACAGTCACAGGTTCAATCCTCAAACTTTTGTGTTTCGGATGTTTGTGTTGTTATGTGCTTCAATAAAAGAGCGGAAATGAATCGGATTCTATTTTATACAAAAAAAATCATAACGAGACATTCCCGTTTACGTTAGCTTTTTCATATTTAACTTCGCAACGCAACGTTAATGTACCATTACCCACAGTAAAAACCCGTATGTAATCTGAGAAGGGATTGCAATATCATGTTAATAGGTACATGGGGGTGGTACAGCGCCACTTTGTATAATGTTGCCGCGGAGGCGCGCGTCCCGGGCCCGCCCGGGCGACGCGCGGCTGCTCGCGCCGTTAGCGCAGTCATTGTCTTAACTAAAAATAAACTGATGTGGTTCATACATATGTGTCTGACAATATCAATGAGTATTGGTTAACACCGTTAGCGTCAGTGAAGTGCGACCCGGCCTCGCGCACGCGCACTCACGGTACCGGTACTATGTTATAAGTAATCTGTGGCTTTTTAATGTTATTTAAGATATATGGGACTTACAAAAAATTACTAAGATGGTACCCAGTATTTTTTTGAATAATTCAAGGGAAACAAAGATTTGTTCTATTTTCACTTTGACTTTGTGTTAGACAGACAAAAACGTTGTAAAGTTAGTAATAGGGGTTTGTTTACCATGTGGTGTAAGAAATATGCGACTAAAGGCAGGAGGTGATGAGCGTATGATTGCGTCGTTTGATCAAAACTAAATGAATGCCATCAACCCTGGCGTGTGTCAATATTTGTATCTTCGTTTGTAATCTCAAATTGAATGAGGATTCCGACAAATTACCAATTATTTTTTAGATGAAAACAAGTACAGTCACCGATATAATATACTTTTAGTATGAAAGTTTGGTTTTTATACTCGTTATGGAAATCGTGCCAGCAGCCCGAGTAGAACCGTAAAAAACCTTTTTTTTGGTGCCAATTTGTTATAAATTTCTAATGATTCTCTTTTAAATTGTTGAGGCATACTTCCCTGGTGGTTCAATTAAAACGAGAATTCTAACCGCAAAGGTGAAAAATTATCCGATCACAGTTGGTTTTATATTCATCAGAAACTTTCTCACGTTTTCATAGAATTTTACGGGAACAAAAAATTTCAATGTAGTTATTTCGTGGAGAGTGCAGCTGGGATAGATTGAATGTGTCGGCGCAGTAGCTTTAGAATTTATTCATTACTTTGTTACTTGGGTGACACGCCAAATGAAGTTTTTGTGCGTTGAAGGTAAGTCTTTTAACTATTTGGAAGAAACAGACAGAAGGACAGAAAGACCGACAAAAAAATTAAAAATAGTTTTTTTTTTGGTAATCTAAATGCATTTCAAGGTACCGTATGTATTCTAAAATGCATTCAGGTAAAAGTTGTTATTTTGACATTACAAACAGACACTTTAATATTATTTCTCTGTTAGAACGTCTTTCATTGTATTTGCAGCCGTTCAAACAGATGCATATAGGTTTATTTAAATCTTTGGGTACGGAACCTTCAGAGGCCTTGTCAAACACACATGCGTGGCGGAGTGGTTTTTTCTCTACTGGTTTAAAGTCACGTGGCTATGATACTAGATTCGAGTAACTCTGTACACTGACAAACAAGAACGCCTCGTACCGGGCTCGGTTCACTGTATTGAACTGAAGAATTCACACAAACTTGTCTAAGGGTTGAGTAAATTGCTCAGGCGATCCAATAAGTGAATTAATTTGAATTGACTTAGCAGCTAAATCATAACAAAATAGATTTGAATCCGACAGCATGCCACTCGGCATGTAATTACGGCCAAGTAATTAATGGCATTCCTTATTTAGTAACTATTAGTCACGGCCGCTTCATCAGCCGTCTCCCTCCCTCCAGCGAGAGTGACAGGGAACGAGACAGGGAACACAGTTCAGATAGATTGCAGTGATATGTGTTGGCCCAGTCTATTGTCTCTCCACCGACACAATCCAGACTGTGTGAAGAGAATCCGTATTCTTTATTAGCCTCTAATATTACTATGGCAGGCAGGGACACTGGCATACTCTCGATACGTGAAACTGAATATAGGATTTGATATACCTAAAGAGCTCTATCCGGGTTGGTTAATGTCATCTTTCTTCGAATTTTAGGTTGTATCACAAGCTGGTTTCAACTTTTTCAGAAAGTGAGATAATGCACAAGAAATTTGAATGGATATTTCACAAAGCGCCATATAGCTTATCTAAGTATAGCTTATCTTTTTCTGAAACCTTATGCCAGTACATATTTGAAAATTTTTGGAATGTAAAAGTCGTTAGTGTTCAAATGAGTGAGAATGGCGAATAACCAGTGAAGTGAGTCTTTCAGTTTCACGGCTGCAACCCGAAAGATTACCGCCGACGTTCCCTACTGTAGTTACCCATTCTGTGGCACGGAAGTGTAATCACGGCAGAGAATGCTATGAAAATAGTTGGAAGGGAGTATTATGAGCGGAATTCCCGGAAAGGGGGCCCGGGAGTCGACACCGGGACCCGGGACCCGGGCACAGTAGGCTTGTTACAGAGGATCGGGACTTATTGCTGCACGGAGACCAAATGAATTTTCGTCGGAGCTCGTTTGAGCGACTGTGACAGGATGAGAGCGCCCCTCACCGCGCGGGCCTCGGGTCCAGACTCATCCAGGATGACTATGATGTTGTCTGAACGCGAACAAAGTGAGGGAGCGTGTCGACGGGCCATCTGATATTCAGTGGTTACCGCCGCCTATAAAAACAGCAATGCGACTTATATTTTTATGGTTTAGTTTGTAATTGCCCTGCCTTGGAAGCGAAGGGCTCGGGTTCGATTCCCGGCCTGGGCACACTTTATGTGATGAGATTGAAGTTTGTTCTCCGGTCTTGGGTGTTTGATTTGTCCATGCCACTTGGGATACAGGGAATTCTAGTGCAGGGATAGTGTGTGGGCGTTTATGTTTATGATATGTTGTTCCCTGCCTAGGAAATACTAGTAGACCGCAAACTCAAACTCATTTATTCCTTTAGATGTCAAGTATCGTTTGGACACGTCAAATTTTACACAAACGAGTAAACATATTCATGAGCATATAACGTGTCACAGGAGCTCCTTAGTCACTTTACATGCACACAGATATGTCAAATTACAGTCAGTGTTCATGTTTTAGTCTTATTTGTTAAGTTTGCGTCTGTTCCAACCCTAACCGACCAACCCGAGGGGAGAGACGTGATTATGGTCCTACGCCTACAGTGGAACATATTCGTTCCCAATCTTTTTTATCATCTAGATAATCTGATATTTTGTAGTAAGCTTTTAAAACAAGTTTACGTTTAATAAAAGTTTTTAATTTATTTATTGACAGTATTTGAATTTCGCTCGGGATTTGGTTAAAAAAGCGTACAAATTGACCTTTGAAAGAATTGCTAACCTTATGGAGCCTAGTAGTGGGCACAGCGAGTTCATGTTTATGCCCAGTGTTTACACTATGTTTATTAGTTCTTTTGTGAACATGCTTACCTATAATATATGTTTACGAGTGTCTCGTATGTGGACTGTAATGTAGCCGTAAGTATATCTATATCCTTAAATCTTTTACGCGATGATTCTTGGGGAAATGGATTGTAAATTGCGCGAACAGCCCTCTTCTGAAACACAAATATGGTGTTGATATCTGCAGCATGCCCCCACAGCAGTACACCATATGACAATGCTGTGAAAGTAGCTGAAATATACCAGCTTGGCGGTTGTGACGGCGCATGCTGCAGATCTATTTTGAACTTGTGTTGCACCCGTCACAACGGGGATATAACGTATTATGTGTCTGTAATGTCACCGGCACCACACCTTTCCACTAAAACGGTGTCAGTACTTATCCAGACAAACGTATTCATTCTCGGGTATTCGTTTTCGGGTAGCGGGTAGCGGTGGGGGGAGATCGCCTGCAGTACAAGCAGTTGCTGTGCTACTTGGAGTCTTTATCCCGTTTACCTGCAAACTGTGCTTGTTTGGGAAATCACTATTGGATATTAGACGTGTGATTTCAAAAGATCTTATTTATCATGAATCAACATGCGACGCGTTGAGGAAGTGACGGGGATCAGGAGCTGTGCGCCTCATCGCTCAGTTAATAACTCCGTAAAGCACAGATGATAAAACAAGACTTTTAATAGATGGCATCACTTATCACACGTGGCAGTGATTCTATTTAGACATTCACCCGCTCCGCTCTGTTGGATGTGCGGCTTGAAGCAGCAGTTTGTAGGCAGGGCTGAACTTGTGCTTATGGCTCGGAGTGGTGGTGATACAAGTGCGACGTGCCGGAGCCGAGCGAGGCGCGCCACTTCTACTACACGAGCGACACATTATCATATTGTTCACGAAATGGTTCAATGCTTCTGAAGCTGTATTATCTTTTATATAAAAACGAACTCATAATTTAGAGTTGTCTGGGTTTTAGACAGTCGCAACACTACCGTAAAGTATCTGATGAAGAAACATAGTACTGTCGTTGACGTACAATCATACGTACGTTTGGTACGTTTCTACCAAATCACTGCCATTCGCATTACGGTAAAAAATCTGTATTTCTTAAATTAGACGAGCTATAGTCCAAATTTCTGACAGCCGGAGCAATTCAACGCAATTCAGATTATTTATATTATATCATTATATGATTGCATTTCAAAATGTCAAAATGTTGTTACATAATAAAATAAGGTTAATAATGAAATAATAGTTTTAGTCTTATAAATGTCAGCGTAAAGTAATACATTTCGGCATGTTGTTATCAAGACTGTTATATTTCCATGTGCTCCGGTCGGCAAGGACCTTTCTCGACATAATATTATTATTGGTGCTTAAAAGCTCTTTCTTCTGGTTAAATGTTGAAAAAATTCACGCAACTCTATGTAAATATTTTTTACTTTTGGAAGCCTTATACAAATTTTCTAATAGATTAAGAACGTTGATTGGTAAACATTGTAATTTTTCTGAGCGCTAATTGGACGACATTATTTTTGACCGTTGATCACCCATTTTTCAGATGAGCAACCATTCAGAAACTGTGGTTAGTAGTATCGTAAACTATAAAACTCATCATCACAAAATGGTTATTATTTCCCGCATGTAAACGCTATCGTGTCTGTTAGTATGAATGCGCACTGCATCACGCCAGATAGTAGACGAGCCCGCTAATATAAGCCACGTCTATTTGTAGCACTTTGGAGAGCCAGCCCTATAGAAGCAGAGAGTGCACAAAACGAGCTCGCTAACAAACTGCGGTGACGTCACGTGGAACCGCTGAATCCACGAAGGTCGGCAAACAAAATGAATGGATGAAAATAAAATGTTTTCGCGGCCGAGGACTCCTCCCTCGACTGTTATTGCTCTCCGGGCACACACAGTCGCGCCGGGGCCTGCGGAGGGTCTCCTACGTTGTTTGCATGTGACAGTTTCGGAATCATCAAACTGCATTTATGTATAAATCATTTTGAGACAAAGAATATAATAGGGACGAATGTGGATTTTTGTCGTGTGGGACAATTTATTCTGGATGTAAGTGCATTCCGTACCAGCCTCTAATGTTTCCGCTGCTGGGACACCGGCCTACTCCCGATAATTCAGAGTGAATGGGCTTTGATCTACCACGGGAGCCCGGTCCGTATTGGTAGAGCGTAAGTATATGACTTAAGTTTAGAAATTATAATATCGTGATTTAATTTGCACGATGGAAAATGTATTTATCTTATTTCGTTTAATTTTCATGTTTGTGATATATACGCACGACACACGTTAAGTAGACGAGTGAGGCTGGCTTCGTATTGTTATGCGTAATGAGGCGTCGCGCCCGTTCCTATCGCTCACCTTCGACAAGTTGAATGACATTAAATAAGTAATTTGGAGCATCACTTGTACCCGATCGTTCATTAATTCAATCCCGAGTTAATTCAATCCCCGCGTACCTGTGCGCTGAATAAAATCGTCGGTCCACAAAGAGGTCTCTCGACCGGAGCCGGAACGACTCCCCGGGCCCGGCGTCTTCTATTTGCATTCAACGAGTCAACTTATTTTTCAATTCAGATCGTGATGACAGTTGTTCAGGAAATAGTTTTTAAGAGTTATCGAGATGTTACCTACCCGCCAGCACTCCCGAGTAATGCACCACCTCGTCCCCCTATTACCGTCTAGTAATGCACCACCTCGTCCCCCTGTTACCGTCTAGTAAACAAAGACAATATGCCTACTTTATATAGCGATATAATATGCCAATACGACTAAGACAAACATTCAAAACTTTTCGAAAATCTTTAACGACGATTAATATATTTTTATTGCACTCCGTTTTTAACTGGACAACTTCCCTTTTTAGGAAACTGTTTTCGATTCTGAAGCCAAAACAGTATTATTTTTCTGTTTGCATCTTGGCCGCGCGTCACGCCGAACTACTGAATGCTTTCGAAACGACGCAGTACGTTTTTTACAATATAATAAATAGTATAGAAGCGAAAATTGACTTATAATACACGAATTTCATATTTATCGCATTACATACTATTTTTTATAAAAACGTACTGCGTCGTTTCAAATCCATTCAGTAATTTAAACAAAAAGAGAATGATATAAAAAAAATTAAAACAATTGTACTCTTCATAAAATTAAAGACTAGTCCTAACAATTTACGACAGGTAAAACATATGAAAACCGACATTACTTATGAGACATCCCTGTATATACAAATATAATGTTTTCAACGAATAATTACTTGTATACTTGTCCGTAATTTGGCCAGCACCCAGACCCTTCAAACGGGAGCCCAGCTATGCGAATGCACTAATTGGTTGACGGCATTATATAGTTCGTAGTGCAGACATCATTATTTGGTTGACAATAAAATTTCGGTTGAGAAAAAGGTCAGAACCACATCTCTTCTTTAGCTGTTAAACATTTACACATGTGTAATACGCGTTTGGAATATTCACATGAGAAATCCCCAAAAACAAATAAGTGAAACTGAAAACAATGTCATTCTTGGTAGTAACTATGTGTGTGTCTGTGTTAAAAACTTTTGTTTTTCTCCCAAGACTCAAGTCGCCACACAGCCTCGCGACAGCCACTTCTCGTGACCTTCGGATTTCATGATACTTCCGAGTGTTACCAGCTTATTCATAAAGTTATATAACTCCAACTTAGCTGTTTCTATTTTCGACTTATCTCAAAGTTCGCGTCACAAACGGAAAGGATATGTACTCAGACACCTTAACTATTTAACTATTCAATGACTTGAGGGGAAAATTCAATTACATAGTCTTCAAGGATTTAAATTAAAAAATTGAGGGGTTATAGTCACTCGCATCCCTCCGTGAGTACCCTTTGAGTCCCAACACGCACCTCCTGGGTGGTGCTAAAGGAGCAATAATAGCGGCAGCACTTGAGATAATATCGTCCGGAGAAGTAATCCCATCACGCCTGGTAATCTGCCACCAAGCAGTGGTGCACTCGCATTGCTATGTTTAGTTCACGAGTGTGCCTTCATCCTTTATTTTAAATGAGGATACTCATAAGTAGATTTAAGTATTCATAGATATGGATATCAGGAGTATCCTCGACTCGCAGCCTGCAAATAGCTTTGATCTTAAACGCCCAGGCTAATTTTATCTATTAAATTCAGTCGCTTTTAAAAGATTTCTTAACTGTTTAGTATAAAAAAACGTATGAAGAACAAAATTGGTAGAATTCCAGGTGTTCAGGTCCTGAATGCTGTTGTACGCAAGTGGCTCAATGTAGGAGCTTTGAAGAAGCATGAAATCGATTGATTCAATTTCAAAAGAATAACAAAGAAAGGGAATCACATTCCTGTTTAGTCAGAGAAGGGGTTCAAATATCCCTCAGTATCTCGGCTCCTCAGTGGGTCGTTTAGGCGGGTCCTGTGTGATCCCGGCTCTTGGGGCCGGATCGCCGACTTAGCGAAAACAACCCCTTACTTATACAAACCCTTTCGATACTCCCTCGCTTTCAATGCTATTTTAACAATTCAGATTTTAGCGCTACTTAAAAATTACTTTTCAAGTCTATCGTTCCAGACGAGCATTTTAAGTACTTTGAATTGAAATGGAGGTAGGTACTCGTGCTGATAGGGACCAGTGGCACTGTGTCGCCCTGTCACAGTGCACGAGGCACTGCCGCCGGCGCCCTCCCATCCATCTCTCTGTCACAGTGCACGAGGCACTGCCGCCGGCGCCCTCCCATCCATCTCTCTGTCACAGTGCACGAGGCACTGCCGCCGGCGCCCTCCCATCCATCTCTCTGTCACAGTGCACGAGGCACTGCCGCCGGCGCCCTCCCATCCATCTCTCTGTCACAGTGCACGAGGCACTGCCGCCGGCGCCCTCCCATCCATCTCTCTGTCACAGTGCACGAGGCACTGCCGCCGGCGCCCTCCCATCCATCTCTCTGTCACAGTGCACGAGGCACTGCCGCCGGCGCCCTCCCATCCATCTCTCTGTCACAGTGCACGAGGCACTGCCGCCGGCGCCCTCCCATCCATCTCTCTGTCACAGTGCACGAGGCACTGCCGCCGGCGCCCTCCCATCCATCTCTCTGTCACAGTGCACGAGGCACTGCCGCCGGCGCCCTCCCATCCATCTCTCTGTCACAGTGCACGAGGCACTGCCGCCGGCGCCCTCCCATCCATCTCTCTGTCACAGTGCACGAGGCACTGCCGCCGGCGCCCTCCCATCCATCTCTCTGTCACAGTGCACGAGGCACTGCCGCCGGCGCCCTCCCATCCATCTCTCTGTCACAGTGCACGAGGCACTGCCGCCGGCGCCCTCCCATCCATCTCTCTGTCACAGTGCACGAGGCACTGCCGCCGGCGCCCTCCCATCCATCTCTCTGTCACAGTGCACGAGGCACTGCCGCCGGCGCCCTCCCATCCATCTCTCTGTCACAGTGCACGAGGCACTGCCGCCGGCGCCCTCCCATCCATCTCTCTGTCACAGTGCACGAGGCACTGCCGCCGGCGCCCTCCCATCCATCTCTCTGTCACAGTGCACGAGGCACTGCCGCCGGCGCCCTCCCATCCATCTCTCTGTCACAGTGCACGAGACACTGCCGCCGGCGCCCTCCCATCCATCTCTCTGTCACAGTGCACGAGGCACTGCCGCCGGCGCCCTCCCATCCATCTCTCTGTCACAGTGCACGAGGCACTGCCGCCGGCGCCCTCCCATCCATCTCTCTGTCACAGTGCACGAGGCACTGCCGCCGGCGCCCTCCCATCCATCTCTCTGTCGGCGCTTCACGCTGTCCTTAACAGTGAAGAAATGATTAATTGTTACTTGAGCTATTACCCGACTACGGTGAAGACAAAAGGAGGGGTATGATTTCAGCCCGTATGTGTGTTTATCTGTAAAGTACGTAAGTAAGTAAAAATCATAATTTGACAAATGAGATAACATTACAAGTGTCCTGATTGTCGTCTAGTGATACGAATGGAGGTAGATTAAAATTGTGGATTTGGATCGCAATTAATTAACTAGTAAAGTATAATCTAATATATAGGGTAATAAGAAAAGGCTTGAATTATAATATAATTTTTAGTTTTGTATTAAGCTTAGAAGTTTTAAAACACCTGCAAATTATGAGCGATATTTTTATTAATAGTAAACATGAAAATAAAATCTTGTGTTATAAACTAAAACCCGACTGCACATCAGCCGTAAATAGAATTGTAATGAATGTAGTGACAGTGGTCACATGAAGCCTGTCAGATACATAAGTGCGAGTTCGGCCTAGATTATAATTTCGAACACTATATTTTGTGCATAAGTTTATATTCAACTTTATTCACATTTGAAACTTCAAGCTTCGTATCTGTTCACTGCTGGGGCAGTTCTGCTTCTTCGAGTTAATAATAATTAAATGTATATATATCGTTCACATTTAATCAGCGAAACTTTTGAATTACTCTGCTTTATTTTCTTATGCAATTACTCATTAGTTCAATGAGTGCCACCGCAATAAACATGTTGCACCCGGAGATGTTTCGACCTCCATTTGACTTTGAGTATTCCTCTAATAATTCACTGCGAAATACAAACAAGTCGCATAAAAATCCTACACCTGTTATTAGATATTGATATCTTACTAGATTTCATAAAAAACTATCAACGTTTATAATGACGTATTTCACCGCTAAAATTCAGATTACAATAGCTAGTATTCCTAAGGAGACTAGTAGAGTATAGCTGCACCGCTTCCAGTATATTGTACTGAAATGCACAAAGAGCGTAGCGCCATCGCTCTGTATCGCCGTAGATCCGTAGTTCCGTAGCGTCGTAGCAAATTGCTACACAATTCAAATATCAGCTCTCTGTCATTTTACGTTTCAGAAGTACCCACCAAATCTCGACAAAGGCAAATATTTTTATATATGTTAGCCGCCACAAGAACAACAGTAATTAATAGCAAAATATTTTCCACACAAAATGAGACATTCCTCTCATTCGGTGAGTGCAAACACGGACAAAGGAGGGCGATTAGGAGGGCCCTATGCGGCCGGCGCTGACAAATGGCCGCCCGCCCCTTGACGTGTCTACTTACTTATCGCTTAATTATGGCCCTGATGAATTACTGAATGTGCCTTTTTCATAACGCTTAGCGCCGCACACCAAAGTGACTTTTTATCCAAAAGACATCGCTTTTATACCTAGTGGACATTTTTTGCAACAAAAAGTATCTTACAAATAAATCCTATGAATTCTACATCAACAGTGGCAGTGTATACATCCACTGGCATTTCTTTAGCAGCTGGCGATGCGAAGCTAACGATAGGCATCGCTGTAGCGGGATGCAAGGCGGCGCAGACAGGCTGTGCCGCCAGGAGTGACAGATCTGAAGGTTTCTGGTTCTCGCTATCGCAATACGTGAATGAAATTATCATGAGAATGCGACATGATTTTCACTCCGACAACATATAGTTGTAGAATAATACGATATACCTGCAGTGTCATTTTTCCACATACACATTTGCACTTGTACAACAAACACCCAATTAGAAGGATTGAGTTAATACAATATTATTAAATACAATACCGTAGCGCTTATAAAAGTGCAGTATTGGTGATTTGCTTTAAACATTGGATGTATTGATTTCCGAGTTCAAATAAAGAATCGTCAATTTTGTAAAAAAATGAATTACAGTTATTAAGCCCGGCGTATGTTTGAATAAATGTTGTTCGACATTATTTATCCGCGCGTAAAGCGACGTACAAACTGGATCGTAAAGCAAGATTTAATCGCGGTTCAAACACAATGCGGCCGAAACAAGTCACAAGTTCGCGCACGGACGTCGCGAGTGAGGGTCGACCATTGCGCCGAAAAATGGCGAAAGGGGGTAATGGTCTTTCCACTTTGGTCGTTTTTCGGCATCGTGGCCGTGTGAGGTTTTTGCCGCGTTTTTCATTAGGGTGCGGCGACGAGCGGGATTAAATACTTTGAGTCGGGTCCCGCTGCACGCTACAGGCTTCTGCTTTAATAATAATAAAAGTAATCTACCCGCGGATTGCCAAGTTTTTTCAGAAGGTGAAGGTATTTAAACATGATGAATGAGCTGGAAATTATTCAAAAGGCTCACCGGATCTCTTTCATTTTTAAAAGGTTTTGTCATACTTTAATTAAAATGATTAAGTCTTATGAAATTGCCCCATTCTGGCATCAATAATAGTTAGTATATATTCTGTTTTATACTAACTGGTTTGTAATATCTACGAAGGGATCAATCGATACCGGTATGAACTCAAAATATAACTTGGGATGTATAAGCCTGTAGCAAGTTGCGTCTAACTAAATACTGGAATTAATGAGTGACTGGAGAGATTCCTTTGTGGAACCACGAACTCTATTTAGATTAGCGACAACTTACTCAGGCGATATATAAACGAGTGTTCAAGTCGAAAGTGGAGCGAGAGAGTAAAGTGTAGATAATGTATCCCGAAACATTATCTCGTATCACGATTCTCGCATCGCTAATGACGTCAGTTATCTCGCGCGAGGCGGCGCCGCGGCGCGAGGCGACGCTGTGATGAAAAGACGCAATTCGGGAACCGCCGAGATACGTTATCTCTCTGCGAGAACTCGCCGGGAAGGGTCAGGGGGCGGGGGGAAGCGGCCGAGATTACACGCCCAAGAACGACAGCATTTTAAGATGTAAGAAGTTCAATCTTGGAATTCTTTAAACCCGTATCTCGGACGCCGTTGAACGTCACGAGACCTAATTTACTTAGCAATTTGTGTGGCTCGCCGTGTGCCGCACACTGCGCAACACCGGCTCGGTGCGCCTGAAAAGTACATCTGGATTCAAAGAGTATCACATCTCCAGGAATATACTCCGACAGCTCATTACTTAAATTGAAGGAAGTCGAGGCGCTGTGCATCTGTTCAGGGTGAATAAATAAATGTAGATCGAGAGTATGGCGATACTACGCTTACATCTTTGCACGAAGCATTTTATCATTGAAAAGCTAATACATACAATTTGTAAAGGAAATTTGTGTTGCCGTGCCGTCCCGCAAGACGCGGCACTACGCGGCACTACGCGGCACTACGCGCGCCTGCGACGCCCGCCTCAGCCAGCAGACGTTCGGCGCACTACTTCTATTACAGAGACATTACGTGTAGAGACTCGATTTCCAATGCAGTTTTCTAATCGGGCTTTCCGCACTCATTGATATATATTTAATCTATATTATAACAATCAAAAATAAAGAAAGAAACCACTTATTAGTATTTAGTAAGTCTTAAGGTCCAATCTGAGTAGATAGTTAGCACTCCATCACGTCTGAATGAGGACATTGACCGAGACTAGTTCGCTCCCGGTGGCTCTCGACCCCCTCAGTGCAGCGGTGTATGTACTTACGTATTAGAATGTGGCCCGACTAAACTGAGTAAGTTTTTTATACCACTTTGACAAAAAGGCATCGCGCGCTTCACACGGTGTCAAAGCAACAAACTTGCGTAATAACGAGAATTTCCGTTAGCGAGTAGCGCATGCCGCGGCGGGCGGGCGGGCGGGCGGGCGGGCGGCGTGCCGGTGACACACACCGTGTGCTCTCTTACAAGCGGGTACCGTACCAGACTTATGTCCCCAGGGACCTTAGAGACACAAGTCTACTCTCGACATCTTTAATCTACTAGAGAGTTTATTTGTTTCAACGCAGCACGGGTCGAGCTGTGCGCCGTGGCGGCCCTTTTGTTTTTTGAATGGACTATATTATGTTGTTGGCCGCAGATTTACCCGGGCTCTTGGTGAGAGCGGATGGCTCTCTGTAGCGACGCCTATGTGGCCAGACCTTAATATAGTAAGTACACTGATGAGGATTCTAAGCTCTGTTCTAAGTTAAGAAATGCCCTGCAGATCAGTGTCTGCATCATTTCCTTTCGTCGATACTGGAGATGTGCAAATATTACAATGATTACTTGACACATATATTGTATTTCCTTTTAAAGTATGTCTATATCGGTAGCCGATGGTAATTTATATTTTACCGGTAGACCTAATTCACGGAAAAAAAATTAAATCAATTTTCAATCACCGGTGATAAAAAAATATGAAAAATTCACAGACTATTTAATTTTTTGACGAGAATAAAAATTGCATGTTCCTATATCTAGTCGGTTAAGACTTATGATTATCTAGTAATTAAAGCAGATAATTAGCTGTTAAAAGTACGAAAACATCATTATAACATAGTTATTCTGTTCAAACAAAACCGCGACCGATCCCATTCGGTTAAACAGGATTGATCTAGACGGGGAGCAACGGACTGTGTGATTACAGCGTGCATTTGTACATGATTACTGGTTTAGAGTAATTGTCAATTTAGAATAAACCGCAAGCAATTATAATAAAATTATTTAAACTAAGTATTGAGTGAATTAGTATTAATATCGCATCCGGGGTTAGTGAACTATAACACGGGTCATAGCTACTCTCAATGAGCGATAGTGATTGGGTTTAGTCTGGGGGAGACTATGGTAGATATCTCAGAATGTTTGCTTCTAGGAAATGCAGATTTCGTTGTGATGTAAACATCGTTTAAGAGCGTGCATCAAATTGAAGCTAACAACAACTCGTGAGTTGGGATCACTAAAGGACCATTACTGAGCCTACAGCGCCAGCGACAGTTCTTTAAACGTAGGACAGAACGTTCTGTCCTACGTTTAAAGAACTGTCTTCCCACCCTTCAGAGGTGAATATGCGTAAGTGAGAGTTGATATTTTCGCAGAATGTGCATCACGATGTCGGAATCGAACCCGAGACCGCACGCTTGGAAGACATTACGGAGCTGTCATTTATTTGAACCGAGAAAATTGTAGTCAAATCAAATCTACTTCTTTCGTGTCCACCCGAAGATCTCCGAGATGGCTTAGCGACTAGAATACTAGAGTAGCCTTGATCGATTTATCTTGACGTGCCCTCCGAAGCACGGAAGTAATTTACTATGTAGTTTACAATCGGATCAAAATTCAGTGCCAATTGGCCTCCATCATTGCCAAAGAACACAATCAATACGTGTCAGTGGTTGCAACGTACCATACGAGGTCGCGTGTAACTGAGTTAACGCAAATGCGGCTCATGTAATATTAAATTTTCAATAGGATAACAAACAATAACCTAATTACTCCCACGCAGAGTAAACCTTATCTAACGTAACGAGCGTTCGGCGATGTTTTATTAATATCTCCGTCGACAAGAGGCAGAGCCCACAGTCATGTGGAACGAGCCCAGTCTTAACATAACAAAAGATAAATATATTTAATAAAACACACCAAATTTATGCCATTACTGTTAGATTAAACTCACAACTTACTGTGTACAAACTTGTAGGAATTACTTAAGATATGCCCAAATATGTTAAGTAAAGTAATATTGATAAACAAACAATACATTAAGGTTTTTTTAAATTCGGACATGTAAATATTGTGCACATTTGAATTGGGTTACTTTGTGTTTTACCTTTACATCCATGACTACTGATTATAAAATACATGTATAATAAAATTATTAATATTACATTTTATAATATGACTTAAATTATTATTATAATTCTAATATGAACGTAATTAATGTACTATAGACACATTGCATTGATAGAACTAGCTGGTCTTATTTATCGGTACTATCTAAAATAATGAACAGACTGTTATGTACCTAACCCGAGAAACAAAAGAACGTGTTGCGTCCGCTCCACCTCCACCTCCACCTCCACCTGCCGCACACCCAGAGAACCGACGCACTCTGGGTATCCACCTACCACATTGGTGGGAGATCTCTACAACACATGGCGCTGTCTACTACTAATCGTACATCGCGCAAATGATGCATTCGGGCAGTTTTAACACGTATACAACCACCCATCATCTGTCGCACCGCACCCCCGAGCACTACAAGGGCACTACTAAGCACTACAAAGGGTGTTCTTCAAAGGGTGGTCCCAATATGGAGATGGCGCGCCGTTCACTTTCAGCTGTGTCTCGGCTAAGATACCGAGCATTCGAAACAAGAGCAAACAACTGTGCTTGCGTAACCTGTGTATGTGTGTGTATGCAAATACAGCGTATAGTATATAGGTGTTGGGATTAAACTGAGATACTAGCGAGTTTAGCGAGGTCGGAGGCAGCGGGATATCTCCGGGAGAAATCGTTGAATTGGCCGGTGGTTAAGGTCTTTCGGATTAGACAGGGCTAAATCTATAATTTGACTTTAATAGCATTGAAATCATTTCAGAAATCCATAATTTTCGTACATTCTTGGGTGTTCACGTAATGTTCAAGTTCCGGCGAGTACTGTTTTGCTTTATAATTATTGATTGGTACCAGATGCTTCAAATATTTTGATCTTAATTTCCTCACAATGTTCCTTCACCCCTTAAAATGCAGTACTACGTAAATAGGTTGGTGCTTTTAAAACAGGTAAACCTTTCTGAATACTGAACAGAATCACACAGCACTGAAGGGAACGCGGGTCGTCTAGTACTGGGTGCACCAGTCCTGTGAACTACTCACCGCTTCACTAAATGGTATATTCTTAATATTTTACTCGACTAATGTCAATATGATTCGCAAACCGTTTGTCTCTTGCGCTATGATATCATCAATCTTTATTCAACTAATATTTGCTCAATTTATTCAATATTGGTCTTCAAATTTGGCATTGAATTCTCATTTCGTTATGAAATATTAATTCGTGTCTGCGAAACGAGTATTTTAAAAACCGAGGTGGATCAAATATTTCATTATCTTTATTTGATTGGATGACGACACAATTTTGTACCATTTGAACAACGTACCAGAATTTTAATTAATTGTATATAAATTGCTTTAATTGAGTTTCTGTACATACATTACTGTAACGAATACATTATTTTTTGGGAGTTTTAATTTTACACGCTTACAATCGTTAAAGTACATTAGTAGGATACGAGCATCAGGCATAACACATAGATGCACATCCTTACACATACACATCCTTTGTTCTAGTGGAGGAGGTGAGTAGTTGTGCTACAGGTACCTAAGGGCTGTGGTAATATATTCTATATATACTATTTTAATAGTATTTTGATATTATATTATAGTAGCAAAAAGTAAAAAAAATCATCAAACGAGAAATAAAATACATAATGTGGAACAATAATGTAATTTTTTATTGTTCAATTTGTACAATTTCACTTATTAATACTTGTGTCCGAAGGTCCCGTTCTTACATAGCAAGTCCACTAGGCTTACGGTTCAAAAGATACAACATTTGGAATGTAGGGCAGACAGACACCGTGGAGGCTTAATAGGGTTCACCTCCATACTTGACCTTTGGGTACGGAACTCTAATAAAACTTCAACTTCATGTATAGTTTGATTTGATAACCAATCTATTGAACTGATTTTGATAAAAACACTATGAGACCAATATTGAAGGCATATCCTTTCAAATATTGTAAAAAAAAAATTATCCATTCGGTCGATAAATGGCGCAGAAATCGGTGAAAGAAAAACATAGAACCTCTTCCTTTTTTAAAGTAGGTTTAAAAGCGACTCAGATATTTAATGTACTTTTCCAATCTGTTCCGCTCAATCATACAGAGTGAGATTGTCAAATGAGCGACAGCCGCGAGCGATTCATAATTAAAAAGGTGATGCGTTCGGAAACAATAATATATTATTCTTTGGTCTCGATTTCTTTTGTAGGTTGATTTTATTTTACATCGGAAAACTAACAGCTTTTTATAATTTAAGCTAGGTACGTAGATACAACATAGCCGTCAACTATGAGCATAAATTATTAAAACTAGATTACGTCGACAGCTGCCGGCGCCGACACATACTGCCCCTGCGGAATAGACGCGAGGCTGCGCACCACACTTTTCATATTAACGTTAAACTTAACAAGCTCGACTGTCCCAACCTCATGTGTGAGGTGAGACCACTCCCCCCCGGCACGGCGTGTTGCCGGAACACGTAATAACTTAAAACTATGTATTCCACCGCGTGCCTCTAATTACAGACACAATGCCTTCTTCACACGAGCGGCTAATACTTATAACAACAATTATGTAGATAGTATTGATATTTTTTAACTCAAAGCAAGAAATTGTGCCTTAATAAATCTTAATCTTCAAGAAATTGTGCCTTAATAAATTGTTCGTGTATTAAAATCCTACTAATATTATAAACGCGAAAGTTTGTAAGTATGGATGGATGTTTGTTACTCAATCACGCCAGAACGGCTGAACGGACCTGGATGAAATTTGGCACAGAGATAGATTATAGTCTACTTTTTGTCGCGGAAAAATGTACGGTTCCCGTAGGAAGTCCAACCACGGGTAACACCGCGGGGCGCGGCTAGTGTTTATATATATTATCATTTATGTATTCATTACCTACTCCTCGTTCATGATGGTTACTCGCAGCACCAGTGTTGTTACTGCCCCAGTCTCGGAGACCGAGGCCCGCGCGCGCCGCCGCGGCGCGACCGCACTGCGAATTAAACAGGCATTTATCCGCGACGAGCACGCGCCGCTTATTTACCCGTAGAGGCAATATGAAGCAGTTTGCAAATAAGATTACCACCCCCCCCCCTTCTCTCACTTGAGTAGGCAGGGGGTTCGCCACAAGGTTTATTCATTAGTAACGTAACGAACATGTTACCATCTCATACGGAGCAGTAATAAACACAGTGGCAGTTAGTGGTACGCCTTTCAATCCGAAGGTCGCGAGGGTTGCGCAAGCGCGAATAAAATGAGTATCATTGCTCTATGTGCTTATAAACTCCCGTATACCATGCCCTCGTAATGCTAAATAAAAACCTTACAAATACAACCAGTAGTGCTATGGCGTATGAATTGAATTTTAATGGTACACCTATCATAGGCAAATAGTGTTTCTAACCCACATGTTGAACACCACCGCACAGGCTCGGCCCCACTCCCTCCGGCCCGCGGCGGAGCGTGCTTGCGTATGAGTCGAGCATGTGACCAGCTCATTCACATTCGCCAATTGCGAGATCGCACGCGCCCGCCATCAGGGAACGTTTCCCGATCGACGTGACTTAGCGTTTTTTAATAAAAAGTCCACCTGGTCCGGCGTGAGCGAGTAGAATGGTTTTCAACGCATATTTAACGCGCACTCGTTATTCCGATGTTATAAACCGTGCGCCGCCCGACATGCTTGTAATGAAAGTAATCCTTTAATCTGCGAGTCGGTGCCGTTTTAAAAACGCGATATCAACGGAAACGAACAAACACAATGGAATCCGGATCCATTCCGATGGGGGAGGCAGGGGGGGGGGGTGATTATTTGACGTCGGGCTCATCCGTACTGTCCATATTGTAAACATGGATGAATGCTATTCAGACTGAAAAATTTGAAGTAATTCATTTGTATTTGCGTGGGTGCGTGAATGGCTGATGTAATTACGAAACGGGTCCGTGAATAAAAACTTTCCACGCGGCGTCCCGCTCCACCGTGGAGTGTACGGCCGAGTACTCACGCCGCGGGGCCGCGCTGCTCGCGTCGCTGGCTGCACGCCCCGAGCGTCACTGCGAACACCCCGGAACATGCCGGTCAGGCGAATGGCTCTTGTTATCGGCGGCGGTGACCACTTGATATTTCATTATGCTTCCAATTAGGTCACGGATGAAATGGGTTATTCGTTGAGATGGTGGGATGGATTCTATTTATTCGTGGGCCGAACTAATCAGGATGTCTAATTGTAGCAATATAAACCTTCAAATCACAAAGTCCCGGCGATGGGATCAAGAAGAAATCGTTAAACAGTAAGCCGCTGATTTCCATAGAGTCCGACTTTACCAAGTTATAATAAACTTTGAGAATAAACCTGAAACTTTCAGCATAAACCTTTTAACTTAATGGAATAAATTCATTTTGATTCAGTCTCTCGCTGCTACCGCCGATGTAGCAGCGAGGCTTCCCGAAGAACAACAACCTGTCTGTACGCTCCAACAGAGTGATGCACGCGAGTGAATGTCGGCGCACTTTGCGTGACTTTCCAAATCGCAACATGTTTTGTTATAATTGTTTCTCGAAAGTTGTTGACGAGTTTCACTGAGTGAGTTTGCCGCATTTAACCTCAGGCTAGGGCCCCCTTGCTGGACTGCATCCACGTCCACCTTGCCTCAAAGGTAACCTTGTTATGGCTCCTGTAGGTAACTTTTGTGTTTTTGTATAGTATAAGAAAGAGGTTGGAACATAAAAAAGGCATGAACATATATCTGTGTGTATGTAATGTACCAAAAGAGATGCGATATGCTCACGAATATGTCAACTTGTGTGTGCATAATTTGACGTGTCCAAACGATACTTGAGATCTAAAGAAATAAATGAGTTTCAGTTGGAGCAGTATGGGAAACCTCGTGACGTCAGTCGACCGGACGTCAGTGAGCAGAACACGCGCTGCGGCGGAGGCTCTCAGGGTTGTCTTTGTGTCTTTTACGTTTTGTTACTGTTAATCAAGTCATTCTGGTTGTAAATAGTGTAACTTCATCCAAATTAACTGGCCACATTCTGTTTTAATTAACCCAAATGCAGAAAAACTTGTGAAAGTACCAATATTGGCAGAATTTGTATAACTAAACTCAAAAACAAAATAAAAGAATTTAATGTATTCAATAATTCGCATACGTAATAAACATATAATTGCCCTCCCCCATCAAATCAACCCCCACCCCTCCCCCCGGGCTGGCACGCAGGCTCCGAAGGCGCCTCCACCAGCAGGCAGAGAGCAGAGTGGAGAGGGCAGAAGTAACCTTTCCTTTATATACTTATCCAACCTACGTACCAAATTCGTTCAAAACGGTTCAGTAGAAATGGTGTGATTGCATAATAAACTCCATATTTTACCGTTTTCTTCTTCACAACGATAAAATATTACCTCGACTTGATCTTTAAATATTATTTCATAATCCTTTTAAGAAACCAACGTTGCTAACCAAACCTGAACTGTTACTTAGTCAATAATAACATGCGAACGAGAAGGAACAAGCTCAGTTTGTCGGCGGGTGGGTGTGGAGTGTGGATAAATACGATACTTTAAGCGCCAGCTACGTATAAGCATACTATACTCGTTATATCAAAGCGCCTATTCTCGAGGAAATCTCGTACACGAAATATCCTCGCATGTCGAATATGTACAAAATTGAACAACTCTATGGCGCCGGCATGCGACACATGACGGCACCATAGAGCGTCATGTCGCTCTCCGTCACGTCCCACGAGGCTCAAATTAATTTTGTAGTTTAAGGTTTTTGCAATTAACATGTGGTGGGCTCGGCAGCCTGAGGGCGGTGCGACAGTATCTTCGACATGTTTCGCGAGGTAGCGCCGGCTACTCGGCATCAAGATGCGAAGTCATCTCGCGGACGGCTCACCTGAGAGTGGGGGCAGCAGGCGGCGTGACGCGAGTGTTTGTGCGGCTAAAAGGCCGGTCCCGAGCAGCGCGCGACATAAATCCCGCGCACAGGTGCGGGTGAATATTCGAAAAAGTCCCGCGCGAGCTATTTGCCTACATTTTTAACGGAGGCGACCTTTCAATGGAATTTAGGTTCGCTAGCGAGGCGGGCTGGCTCCCCCTACGAATAACGTACACGAGAAAAATTCATGAGACAAAATTATTTAAACATTCATAGGAAGCAAATTTGTGTGAACTCACTGATTTTTGAAGACTGCCATCTTGATCTTGATCTTGCAAAGGTTCCGATTGAAATGACTCTAGTCCATACTTGTGATAAAGTTTAATACATTATTTAGAAGAAACAATCTCAATTTAACTAATGTGTACTATTAAAAATCAATAATTTCTTCAGATATTCTACATCAATAGAATGAACTGAAAAATATGTGCCGAACATTATACTGAAAATGATGCTAACACTATAATGATTTGATAGTATCTCTATTACTGCTGAGACTGTGAGACGGCCGAAGTGCAGGATGCGACTCCTACAATACTATATCTCCGTATGATATTGTAGGAATCGAATCAAGTTGCTTGTGTCCGTAGGTCAGAACCCTCTAGTACACCTACCTACCCCCTGGGTGGTGCCAAAGGAGCAACTAAAAGTAGCAGTAGAACTTGTGCCAAGTTCGTCCGGAGAAGTATTGCCTCCATACCTGGTAATGTGCCGCCAAGCAGTGATAAACTCGTATTGCTGTGTTCCGGGGAAGGGTGTCAGCGCCGGTAAAATCACAGGTGCATGTAATTACAGAAGTAACATCTCCGTCTCGGGTGGTAAGTTATGGGCGGAGGTAACCACCATCAGGTGGGCCTTCAGCTCGTCCTGTTAAATCAGTAGTATAAAAAAACACTAGTTGCTCAGCACGAGATTGGCGGGCCCCAGCCAGCGGCGGCGCGGGGGGGACCTCCTGAGGGTCCCGCGGACAACCCGCACTGCACATTCCTGCTGGACCCTTCCAAGATAAGGGTTTTTTCAATATTCATTTGTACGAAATACAACCGAGGAAAATATACGAAAGGAAAATTCTCAAGTCTGGTTAGAATGTTACGGAAAACAAGTTATTATTTACATTTGAATTGTTTCGAAAATATATTATATAATAATAATATAATATTCTCGAACATTTCCCACAGCGCCGTGTAGCCCCGAACTAGGCATAGCTTGTACTGTGGGAATATTATCTAAACAAACATTTTTCAATCATAGCTAGCTAGTGAGTTATTATAGTAACATATATTTCATAACGCTACTCGCTCAGTATTTTGTAAATTTTGAGACGACTACATTTTCAAAAAAACATATTTTCCTTGGTCATTGTCGAGACGTGAGATCAGACCTCGGGATCGGTTGGAGCCCAACCATGATATATTTCAATGTGATTGATGTCGACAGTTTTAGGTAGATCACAGAAATAAGACAAGAATATCCTAGGCGATCCTTAGAGATCCAGCATAGTCCCTATTTGCTGCAGACGATTTTATGAGGGGATTTTTAAAATGATCCCTTTTTTATCTTTCGATAGCGTGCTGGTCACAGGGACAAATGCCGAATTTTAATCTGAAGATCGCCGGTTCAAACCTCATGCGACTCAATGAGTTTTTCACTTGAAAAATATATGTGAGCTATATTTAAAACTACACTGAAAGAAAGGATATTTATTTTAGATTACAACACATATTAATGAGCTGGTACCCTGAGATCTGGGAAAATGTTTTATAATAAAAATCAAAATATAAAAATAGAATCATAACAACGATTATCACAGAGATAAGCGTCCGGAAGGAGCATACACTTTGAGAAATGGCAGCTTTTTAATCAAAACTACAACTAGAGCAATAGAACTTGTGCATATTTCGGCCGAAGAACTCGGCAATCCGTCGTCTAACAGTGGTGCATTCGCGGTGCTGTGTTCCGGCGGAAGGGTGTAAGCGCCGGTGAAATTACTGGCACTTGAGGCGTAACATCTCAGAGTGATGGACGCAACGCGATGCCACTTGGGTTTCTTCTGGAGATGATCTGAGTAGTATTTTTCTTTTTAATGAGCGGTGGTAACCACTTAAGTTCAGGTTCAAATAAAAAAAACCCCGCACTTCTCCACACGGGCTAGGTGCGCCCCGCCGCACAGACACTGCTTCAACAACACTGTGCCTGTCGCCTGGGTCTAGAATATCGAGGCCGCGCTCCCTCCAGCGATGCTACAGTTTAAACTAATATAAGTCAAATTCCAGCGGGCTCTCTGCCGGCGGCGCGCTGCGCTGCCTGTCCTCAGGTGGCACATCGCAGGAAATGAAATTCCACCGCCGCTCCGACCGCTGTCATCCTCCACCTCCTCACCGCGACATTCGCTGGAACTATCATTTACGTTTGGGTCAGGGGGGACCCGTCATACTTCACGGAGCGATCGGTACACTCAGAAAGAAACTAAGACCATTCGTTAAAACTAAAGCACCGTTACTACACGCCGATACTTATATTTACGAAAAATTTTGTTTCCTTGTGTTATTCGAAAATTGTAGGGCATGCTTTCTATTTTAAGTTTCGTTTGAGCTGGTCAGTCAGACCGTGACTGAATGTTTTATAATATATATGTTTTATAATGTTTTATAATATATGATATTGTTGCGGTACGGTGCCAGCTTCTGCTGTGCCCACGGCTAGGACACACTCCAGTATTTTATTAGTATCTAGGCTTTTATTGATTGCAGTCGTCTCTCACAGCACACGAACCATTATTTCCAACAATGTAACCCACTCAATCGGTAGGCACGTCGTGCGGCACTCCGACACGCGGTTAAACTAAACTGAAAACTAATATAAAAGGACCGTAAACCGCATGTTTATTCGTTTTAGCATATATTCATTTTATTGCTGGAGAACATAAAACGTGTCCCGCCGGGCGGTGCGTGTGACAGCTTCGTAATGTTTAGACCTTCACCTCCCTCTCACCCCCCCCCCCCCCCCCAGCGCCTTCAGTTTGCGCTCAACTTTTTATTGAACCTCTATATTTCAGTTGCAAGTTTAAAATTCATTTTCAGTTTTCTAAGAAATCACGTCAGAATCGTAACTAGCTTTGACAAAACTAACGGTTTCATAATTTGTTTATTTGCATTTACACACTCTGTTCATACGTGTACTTGACGTGGTGTGACAATATTGGATATCGTGATTACAAATGATTGAAATATAAAATAACTAGCCAAGTTTCATTATCCTAGAGGATATGAGGATTATAATTTTTTCAAGGAGCCGTATTATTTAAATATTTATAATAACAAAAACATGTTATTTTGCCTGAGTGTTATGCAAAATAATTTATTTACTCATAGAAAAACTAGATGTGTGAGGATTGCGATTGTGATTGAGTGTGATTAAGCTACCTGGTGAGTTAAATAAACAATAAATTATTGAAAAAAAACTCGCCATAACTCGGTCATTACAATTTTTATAATTTTCATATAAACAGTGTTATTTTCAAAAAAAAGAAGAATCTAACGACATATTTCAGCTGAAATCCATCAAGTCGTTTAGGCTACAGATCATGCCAAAGAAAAATATACTTACACTTGAAAATCATCAAATTTTACCTTCTGGCCCAGTCGGGTAAAAACACAAGTATTTAAAACAATGGAATCTGGTAGGCTCTCGCGTCTGGTATTCCGCCCCTAGCGACGAAACCCCGTCGATATGAAATCCCCATTCACCTGATTCGGCATCGCATCGAAGGGTCGCATCGAATCTCAACACCTCTCACCGTTTTACTTTGCCGTCGGCAATTTTCAATTTTGTTTGCATTCCGGGCCCAAACGACGGTTTAAATTCCTAGCAGCGAAATAGATTTTATTTTTAAACCCGTCAGAGGGCGCTGAGGTGTGAAATCAGGGATTCACTTTGAGCTTGGGGTTGAAAGTGGCTGGTGCGGTCACGGCGCCGGCAGGAGGGCGCGGCGCAGGTGACGCAAATAAGATTTGCGGCGATCGATACGGCAGCCTGCCGGCCGCTCGCCTGCTGCTGCCGAGGGCCGGCGCCTGCAGGGCAGCATACTGCTGGTGAACTGCTCTTTTCACATTGCCACAGTTTATGTGTATAACTAGCTGCGCCCGCGGTGTTACCCGCAGTTTTCCGGGACCAAAAGTAAGGGTGTGGTAATACAGAATATACGATATCTTGGATCCAAGTTTCATCCAAATCTATTGGGCCGTTTGAGTGTGAAGGAGTAACAATCATACGCACAGACCCACATATACAAACTTTCACCTTTATGCTGTAAGTCTATTATTAAAAGCCGAGAACTTCAATAGTTTGTAATGATATAGTAAAAAACATATTTTTGAGCGGTTACATTGGTAATGTTTGTTAAACATTACGACAGAACATAATATGTACTACGGAATTGTATCACGACCTACGGCACACACACCGTACAACCGTGCGAAGCCGGGGCGGGTCTCTAGTATAAATAAATATAAGCACCTGTACCGGCAGCCGCACTGCATGGTGCAGGCCACGCGGCACTGTACGGTCCAGGGTACGCGGTACTGCACGGTCCAGGGTACGCGGTACTGCACGGTCCAAGGTACGCGGTACTGCACGGTCCAGGGTACGCGGTACTGCACGGTCCAGGGTACGCGGTACTGCACGGTCCAGGGTACGTGGTACTGCACGGTCCAAGGTACGCGGTACTGCACGGTCCAGGGTACGTGATACTGCACGGTCCAAGGTACGTGGTACTGCACGGTCCAGGGTACGCGGTACTGCACGGTCCAGGGTACGTGGTACTGCACGGTCCAGGGTACGCGGTACTGCACGGTCCAGGGTACGCGGTACTGCACGGTCCAAAGTACGCGGTACTCCCGACGTGACACTAAGCGAGACTCCTTACCATGCCATTTTAACATTCATAGTTTTCCACTTTTACTGCAGGTAGTTTGGGGCTCTGATGTATGTATTCGGCATAATAAACTGCACACGTAGCGAGTCATGTCTAAGGACTTTTAGTAACCTTTTAGTGACGTTGGAATAACGTGTTATTTTACATTAAGATTTCGATCAAGAACATGATTATTGAACTGAACCATATTATGTAAGAATCCAAAACGGACGGAAGTCGTCAAGTCGATCCAACCTCCCGATCAGTCTCGATGAAGAACTCGTTACACAAGTACATTGTAAAAGTGTTTTTGCTTTTAAACTTTTTCGAGCTTCAAAGAAAGGGAGCTACAACGGGATGACTTCCAAACAACTGTTCATCAACCAAATCAAATAGAGCGCACATTGTAACAAACTGCGAACAAACATTCATCTCGCGTCGAACGTTTGTCAAATATCTGTCGTTTCCCGAAACTTGCCGCCGTCGCTGCGCGGGCCTCGGCACACCGCGTGCTTTCTAATCGGAAATTAGTTTTATTTACTGATCAAGTGACGGTGCGAGAGGTGGCCTGCCACACCGCCTGGTGGCAAGCGGTGTCATAACAGCATTCCAACTCGAGTCCTCGTTTGTTAAAGTCACTTTAAGACTTGAACATGGAACGATTCAAGTGCCTGTAATTTCACGATATATAAACGATGAAAACTGCGCATTCAATAATTTATATGAGTATTTATATTTTTTACGACTGCTACGGTGGATAGTAACTTAAGGACCCTTTTACGTATGTTATCTCGATAGCTTTATTAATCGCTTTATGAAGCCCCCCGCGTGCAGTTGCTCAGACGCGGCGGCAAAATGACCACGCTCAGGCAAAAATAAAAAATCCTCTTACTCGCCAGTACCGTCGCCGGAATTAATAAAATGCGCGAGGCTTTCCATCTGGCTCAACGACTATATACGATGACTGATCGCCGGTGATAAAGTGTCACATGTTTCCATTCCGTCACGTTGCGGGTCAGGAAACAAGCTACCAATCGGTTAATATTACATTTTTATACAAACAGGGTAAAGGAAACTCTATTTCTAAGCCTACAACGTATATCTGCCTTGAAACGTTCACAGAATATGCGATGTGTTGCTACGGCGGTCATCCAGACAAATAGCAAACATCAGTGGTATGGCATCCCTAGTGTTCCAACACGAATCGCACTTAAACATTTTTTCGTATTGTAAATTATTGAAGAAGCAAATCAACATTTCACGCGATTTATCACGCGTTTAGAACAACGGTAGCCGATGAAAGTAGTGTGAGTACCCAGGCCGGTACGAGTGGCGCGACTGACCGACTGACGCAAGCGGGACGCCGAGCTGACGCCGCGTCGCCGCCTCACCGCCGCCATTAGAGCTGCAGCGCCGTGTCTACAGCGGGAGTGTAGACGGAGAGCCAATTTATAACGGCTGATGCAATGTTTGAGTTGCAGTCAAATCTAATATATGTTTCTAACAGACAACTGAGTGCATTTGAATCCTTTCAGGATCTGCAAATGAAATTTTCCCATTCAATATATCTTCGAACTATAAACGTATTGAAGTGACTATAAACGTATTGAAAGCGTCTCTCTATGAGCGCGTCTAGTGAGAGCCTGAGTGTGCATAGAAGTGGTGCGGATCATAGATTATAAGGAGATTATAAGCGCTTATGAGCGCGCTAGTTTTAGATTCTTTTATAACCGATCATGCTCCCCTGTTTTTCTGCTGCTATTCCAAAATTAATCAAAATTTTACCAAACGCTATTCCCATCGTATTGATATAAATTCTATTGTAAAAAAACTGGAAAATATAGATTTTTCTTTTGCTTTCGAATGTAGTGATCCCGACAAATTAGCTAGCCATCTAGTCAGTATAATCTCTACACTTATTCAAAATAATAGCTATAATGTTCCAATTCCCAGCCGCAAACGAATAACAAAGCCATGGATTACTCCTGGCCTTTTGAAATGTATACGACACAGGGATAAGTTATATCGCAAATTTAAACGAAATTCCCAAGACGAATTGAATAAAATCATTTATTACCGATATCGTAACTTCTGTAACAACTTATTAAAAAAGGTCAAGCGTGAATACGAACATAAAGAAATCCAGAAAGCCAAAAATAATCCTAAAGCTACATGGGATATTGTTAAACAAATTTCCAATCTGCAAAAAAGACAGTCTTACTCATCACACCTCTTAAAAGTAAAGGCAACTCCAATTGATTCCGTAAATTTTGTAAACAGTTATTTTGCTGATGTAGGAAAAAATCTTGCTGCAGCAATACAGTCACAACCTCCCAATACATCTTTTGAGGGCCATACAGAAATTAACTCTCCCGTGAACTCTATGGTACTCTTCAATGTAGATAATAATGAAATTGAAAATATCATTTGCCAACTCAAAATGAAGTGTGCGGTTGGCTGGGACGGCATCTCTACCCTTTTGGTCAAATCAGCCAGACATATTCTTATTCCTATTCTAAGTCACCTTTTTAATATTTCCTTCGCTGCAGGCATATTTCCGCATGTCTTTAAAAAGGCCATCGTACATCCTATCTTCAAAGGTGGAGACCGACACAGTGTCATCAACTATAGGCCTATCTCTGTCCTCACGGTTTTCTCAAAGATATTTGAAAAGATCCTCAACAGCAGACTTCTAAAATTTACTGATGAAAATAATATCATATCTAAGAATCAGTTTGGTTTTAGGAAAAGCAGATCAACGGAAGACGCTGTCTTAGAGTTAACTGAAACTATAACCAAACATCTCGATAAAAAACATAAAACTGTGGGTATTTTTCTTGACCTGTCTAAGGCTTTTGACACTGTCTCGGTTCTCATTTTACTCCGCAAGCTTCATCGAGTTGGCATTAGGGGTGTCGCTCACGACATTTTTCGAAGCTATTTAACTAATCGCACCCAACATGTCTCCATAGACGGCTTTAAAAGTGACGAACAGAACATTCTTTTTGGCGTACCCCAGGGTAGTGTCCTTGGACCTACCCTGTTCTTATTGTATATAAATGAGTTGTGTGACCTCAATCTTCCGAATTGTAAAATTATTACTTACGCAGATGATACAGCCATTTTAGTGCACGGGCGATCTTGGCAAGATGCTAGAGTGAAGTCAGAATATGTACTAAAATCAGTTATGAATTGGTTGCAAATGAACATCTTGACCCTAAATATTTCTAAAACTAAATTTGTAACTTTTTCTACTCTTCCCCCGTCATCCTTCTCCATCGGTGTACATAGTTGTACTAGCAACATCACTCAGGATGCTTGTAATTGTAACTGCACTTTTATTGAACGTTCCTCCGAAATAAAATATCTTGGAGTAATTCTGGACTGTTCCCTAACTTGGAAATTTCAAATCGACTCTTTAGTCTCTAGAGTGAGGAAATTGATGTACGTCTTTAAAAATTTAAGATCCGCTCTAGATATGAATCTCCTCAAGATGGTGTACTTTTCTTTGGCGCAGTCAATATTATCGTATTGTATAACCTCCTGGGGAGGCGCAGTAAAAACACACATGCTCAGAATTGAGAGAAGCCAAAGGGCCGTTATTAAAGTAATCTTAAATAAACCCATATATTTTTCTACATCTGAACTCTATTCTCTGTTCCAAGTTCCAACGGTTCGCCAACTATTTATTTTGCACTCTGTTCTTCGGAAGCATAGTCATCTTACATATGATCCCAGCCTTGTTTTTTCCAAACGTAGACCCGATAAAATCTGTCCCATCGAACCACGGCGGACCGCTGCAGCTAGTCGCCATTTTCATTATTTAAGTTGCAGTCTATATAATAAGATTAATAACAAATTGAATATATTGGGTGTGTGAATATGACTCCGCCCTTTCTCAACAGATGTCGTTTTTAGTATTGTTTACGTGTACTAATAAAT
This sequence comes from Aplocera efformata, assembly GCA_921293045.1. NCBI lineage: Eukaryota > Metazoa > Arthropoda > Insecta > Lepidoptera > Geometridae > Aplocera > Aplocera efformata. Next base: position 178,708 of record OV121040.1, read on the forward strand.
GACCATACTTGTATTCGATAGTACTGAATGTCAGCTATCTAACGCATTTTATGATATTTGGTTGAAGTGTAAGCAACAATTGTTTTCACCTTTTCGAAAATGTCGGTTTTTATTCCAAATAAACGTCATTTGCGGGAAGTGTTATTACATTATTTTATTGCGAAGAAAACTGCAGCGGAAACTTATCGTTTGCTTGTGGAGATTTATGGTGAGCATGCTCCGTCTAATACAACTTGCAAGGAATGGTTTCGACGATTTCAAAATAACGATTTTAGTACTGAGGATAAAGAACATGGAAAACCACCAAAAAAATTTGAAGATGCTGAATTGGAAGCATTATTGGCGGAAGATTCTTGCCAAACTCAATCAGAATTAGCTGCAGCATTAAATGTTGATCGTTCAACTGTTGCAAAGCGTTTACAAATGATGGGAATGATTCAAAAAGCCGGTGACTGGGTTCCACATGATTTAAAAGAAAGAGACATGGAACGTCGGAAAACCATTTGTGAAATGCTGCTTCAAAGACAGCAAAGAAAAGGATTTTTGCATCGGATAGTCACAGGAGACGAAAAATGGATACACTACGAAAATCCTAAACGCAAAAAAGCTTGGGTGAAACCAGGCGAACCAGGCCCATCACAGCCAAAAATAAATATTCACTGTGCCAAGGTCATGCTCTGTATTTGGTGGGATCAGAAAGGTATTGTATATTATGAGTTGCTCAAACCCTCTGAAACTATTAATGGAGAAGTTTACCGACGACAACTAATGCGTTTGAAGCGAGCCATAGAAGAAAAACGACCAGAATGGGTGAATAGACATAACAAATTAGTTCTTCAGCATGACAATGCCAAACCGCATACCGCAGAAGTCGTAAAAAGATATTTAGAGGGACAGGACTGGGAAGTGTTACCCCACCCGCCATATTCACCAGACATAGCTCCTTCGGATTACCACCTATTCCGGACGATGCAGACAGACCTTACTGGAGAAAAGTTTACTTCATGTGAAAGTATCAAAATTTGGATTGACAACTGGATAAGCTCAAAAGACCAGGACTTCTTCCAGCAAGGAATACGAAAACTACCTGAACGATGGGCGAAGGTTGTAGCTGCAGATGGAGCATACTTTCAATAATTTTTTTTTTAATTTTGTAAGCGAACAAATGTGTTTTATTTTGACAAAAAGGGGCGGAGTCATATTCACACACCTATTATATCCTTTACCTCGTTACAAATGTAAGACTATCTGTCTTGAATGGTTACAATCTCTATCTTATGAAGATACAGAAAATCTTTTAGAGGTCTCCAAATAAGCTCATTACACTACCCCCCCCCCTATTTTACATAACACTGTGCATGGTTATCTCCCTGTGGGTGCCCAGGCTCTTAAGAGACTGACGCCACCATAAAGATTCCCCCCAAGCTCACACACACACACACACACACACACACACACACACACACACACAAACACACACACACACAAACACACACACACACACACAAACACACACACACAAACACTATTTCTCTCATTTCGTTTTTGGTTTATTATGTTCCATATTTTTATTATACCTAAGACTTATTTGTGTAACATTTACTTTTTATGATAGTCTAGCAAAACTGTTAACTGTTTAGCATTATTTTTTTCTCTGTTTTTCACTTTTAATAAAATGTAAATCTGGAACCTATTTATTATGTCGTGGAGGAGGGCGTTGCTATCTGCGACACAGTTTTTATACTTCTGCAGGTAGCATCGTTTCCATTTTGTATTATAATGTGCCTTGTAACAGTTCCAAATAAACATTTATTTATTTATTTATTTATTTATTTATGTAAGTACGAGTAGTACCAGATCGTCACTGGCTCCGAGTCTACCGGTAGATATACGACCGGTAAATTTCCGGTGATACCCCTCACCTGACGATTTCGACACAAAGTTAGAAGAGATACGTCTTTGTCAGCATTCACGAGTTAAGTTTGTATCGTAATAGAGATAAAAGTTTTCAGTTTGAAGTGAGATGATACAACTGGAGTTAAGTGTAAAGAGAGTTGGGGTCGTCTCGGAATAAACGGAACCACAATTTCGCTGAGAAATAAGAAGTCAGTGGAACTGTTAGGAGGAGTATAAATGTAGGGATTATTATAGTTTGTGAGTTCATTGCAAGCCCGCCACCCGCCGCCCGCGCCCGCGCCCGCGCCCGCGAGGTCCAGTGTCCTACAATATGTTGGCGACGTGTAAGAAATTGGAATTGCTACACTCGTTTTGAATGTAAATTAGAAAGCTACGTTGGAAGGATGAAATATTCTAGATGTTCTAGAAAAATGAACACACGTGCAGCCATACTGGCGGAAATATTCACTGAAATGCGATGACAGAAGACTTCAAATAATTTTAGTGCGCATCGTGGCGCCTTGGGTGATTGCAATGTTTTCCTTTTCTGGTCATTATCGAAAATCTTAGCATAAATACAATATCTTTAGACCGGATGCCACGCGCCGTGAGTTAAAGGTTTAAAGTTTCTGACTTGCAAGCAAACTTGATACCTAACTCATGTTTTTGTAAAATGCGTTATACTTTCTTCCACTCGACCTTACTTTACTTTTACCTCAAATGTTTTTACAGTTTGGCACACACAAAGTCAAGGGGTACATGATAGTGACGTGTGGTTACTAGGAGTACAAATAAGTTTCCGCCGTTTTTTAACACAAATTAAATATTTATTGTAGAAGAACGGTAATATAAATTTATTCAAAATATTGCCCATCACTTGCAACCACTTTTTCCCATCTCTCAGGCAGCATTCGAATCCCACGTCTGAAGAACTCCTTGTCTTTTGAGGTTATCCACGAATCAACCCAATTTTTGGTATCCTCATAAGATGTGAACCGCTGCGCCGTCAGAGCATGTGCTACGGACCGGAACAGGTGATAATCGGACGGTGCAATGTCTGGTGAATACGGCGGGTGGGGTAACACTTCCCAATCAAGTGTTTCCAAGTACTTTTTCACGGGAGCCGCAACATGTGGACGAGCATTGTCATGCAGAAGAATCATTTTTTCGTGTCTAGAATAGTATTGAGGGCGTTTTTCCTTCAGAGCTCGGCTCAATCTCATCAATTGTGTTCGATAGAGGGCTCCAGTAATTGTTTCGCTCGGATTAAGCAACTCATAATACACTACACCTAGCTGATCCCACCAAATACACAGCATATCGTAAATTTTTGGCCTTCCACTGCGATCTTTGTCTTCTACGTCGAAATCACCGTTTTTAAACTTTTGAAACCACTCTCGACACGTTCTCTCACTCAAAGCAACCTCACCATATGCTTCTACGAGCAATCGATGCGCCTCAGCAGCAGATTTCTTTAAATTAAAGAAGTAAACTAATATTTCCCGCAATTGACGCTTACTTGGCTCAATTTTTGACATTTTCAACTTATAAAAATTATATTTTACCAATATAAAATCAATGATATTAATAGGTTATGTTGTTCTTGAATGTCCAAACTATTTTTTAAGTCGGTTATCATCTGCGAAAGCTAACCGAAACTCCGTGCCGCGCCATCTACAATAAAACGGCGGAAACTTATTTGTACTCCTAATAATACATAAATTACTTGTTTCATCCCGCCAAGCAGCACTAATATAGCAGCGAGCGGTAGTTAAGTTCTCAAATGAATAAAATTGCAATATCCGATCTTATTTTTGTACGCGGAATGAAGAAGATGAAGACAGTAAAAATTCACTGATGTAATGTTACATTGGCCTCACTAAACTACTGAACAACGTGGGTCTATACTACGGTTAGTTAACTTTAATCCTTTGATATTTATTCAAATAAACTTTAAGGCCAACTGTAATATATCATTAGATTTTACTCCGAAGTGAAACTAAGCAAACTCCAATTAAACGCGGCGCGGACGTCGCACAACTTCGAGGCGCTCTCCGAGCTCCGCGTTTTGTCTCAGAGACCAACAATAACACGCAATTATTGCAGACATTCCAACACGCTCCCACCGGTCATTGTCTTACGGAATTGTGGAATTCTATTGCTATTATTGTATATAAAAAGCTTATAGAGTCAGCGTTCATTTTCACCGTTTGTTTGTTGCACAGCCAGCTGTAAATTAGTGCAAAATGAGTGAGATGGACTCCGCTCTGGGCCACCCGGTGAGCGATGCGCCGTTCTCTCGGAGGCCGCTAGTGGCTGGGTGAGTAATTAGTCATGCAGCGCGGCACCCGGCGGCGGTGTGGACACAGCAACGGGAAACACGTGCGTGCGCTGGAGCGTGTCACCTGGCACGCTCCGAGCATCGAGCCAAGCTTCTGGCTTGTGGCTTCAACCTGACAGGATTTGAGCTTGCAATGACGATAGGCACGAGAATCGTCCATAAATGTCAACGGATTTACAAAACTATACAAAAGAATAGAAATATTAAATTGTGTTTCACTTTCACATTAAGATTATTGAACCGATTAAGATAATAGTTTCAACATAGATGGATCACAACCGGGAATATAAAATATTTTTTTGCGAACAAGCTAGTTGTCAACAAAAGTATCGCATAAATGTCACGTTTATACAAGTAACACCCAAACTAGCAATTAAAAGCAAACGGAGGCGCGCGAACAATCCCGGATACATCTGGTAAGAGCCCCGCGCATTGTGTGGACGCGACACGGAACAACAATAACACGACGCGTAATAGCCCCGGCATTCCGCAATCTCTCCTGGAGCTTAGCGTCATTGTCCCGGACCGACGCCTGTCTTTACGTTAGGCAGTAGGCACACTCGCCCTTGGAACATTGCGCATCAAGGAGAATGTCACAAAATTCAGCCAAAACATACAAAGCAGAAATCTGGTAATGACGCAGGCCACCACGCCCACAATCCCACGACTTGTGTCGCTAGTTCAACAATATTTTCGCATAAAGTAGCGAAATTGAAATATCTTAGGTTTAGAGTAGACTAAAGGTTGTCCAACTAAGCCGCCACATACTAATGGGGGTGGAGCCCGCTCCGAGTTCAGGCGCCGCCGCCGCCGCTCGGCTTCAACACCTTTGTATGTGTCTATGCTACATACATATATTCACGACTTAACCAGGTTAGCCAATTCTTAAATGGGCCATTAGCTTTATTAACATTAAGGGTCACACCGCCACTACCTTTTAAGCTTGCCTTATCCTTTGGAATAAAGCCGTAAATTGATGAATTCATTAATGATGTATTCAAACCACCTAAGTATTACACCGAGTTGTAACTCATGTAACTATTTTATGTTACATAATTTTGAGTTACATTTTGAAACAGAAGCCGAAACGACCCATAGATATATGTGAAGTTGACTGAAAAGGGTTTTTTTAAGTTATTAAAGTGACGGGACGAGCTGAGCCACTTACCATCAGGTGGGGACCTGATGGTAAGTGGCTGCCTCCGCCCATAACAACTGCAATACGACTTAGGTCCTCCCCGACCGAAATATGAAAAGACCCAAGTCGTAAAATATATGGTTGTCTCTATCCATGTTTTAATCATTGTGAGAGATAAAAGCCTCTGCAGCCAACTTGAGAGTAGCCAACTGTACGGCACGCAGCGAGCCGACACAACACACGACTCTAATATAATATCTGGCATTCCAGAACTTGTCCGCAGACGAGCTGGCTCCGTCCCCGGGGCCCGACCAAGGCAACGTGTAAGTAACTCAAACAATACTCAAGTAAAATATCCTCCGACGCAGAAGGACATTAGAACAAAGAATCCCTATTCATCAGGGACCCGCAAAAAGTACCGCCACAATATTTGTATATGTAGGCTTTCTACTTGTCACGGCTTGTTGGACGCCGCGGGGACCTGCTTCGGAAATTATAATCTCTGTAGCCGCGTCTCGGAGCCCATACAACACGAGTACAATCTACATCGCTTTGAAGACGAGCACACCTCGTACAGACCTCGCGACACGATCACAGCCTCTGTGTGATAATAAGTCATTACGAACTATAGAAACATGGTGATTAAAATGAAACATTTCAAATGATTACTTAAATACTTTGGAGCTTTCTTACAGGCCATAAGATCGATGTTATGTGGTTACCGCCGCCTATAAAAAACAGCAATATGACTTAAATCCTTCCCTACCGCTACCGACGGTATCCCACCCGTCATTTTTAGATGGAGATGTATCGTCTCATGCATCTGTAATTTTAGTTACAGCAGGAGTCACTGCTTGTTACAGCAGGGGTTACTGCTTGTTACAGCAGGGGTCACTGCTTGTTACAGCAGGGGTCACTGTTTGTTACTGACATTGTTTGCTGGCTCAATGCCAGGGCAGGTGGCAGAATCTGTTTAAAGCTGAGCATAAGCTATACTTGTACAGTACGTGCTCTTTTAGCACCGACACAACTACCGTATCTGGTGGAATGTGCACGGAGTTAGTCTATGTCCAGTCTGAATGAAAATGCGTAATAGACATGGAACAAGTTTAAGGGCAGCGTCCATTTTATCTCGGCATAAACGATGTGGGATTTACTCGGCAGTATCCATTTTATCCTGGCCGCTCCCACGAGCAAAGCGGCTAAATCATTATACAAATGAGAATATGTTATATGTATTGCATTAATGATATGAGGTAAGAGTACCGGGGCTGACATAGTAATTGAATAAATTAATACCCATAAAAAAAAAAAAAAAAAAACAATTAAATGAGTGCATATTCTGACGCGCAAGCAACATATAGGACGTAAATTTCTTATACACTTTTCTATTAGCTGGGTTGTGCCTCCTCTTCCCAATAAACCAGTCCGGGCATAGAGGCGAGGTAGGAATCCCCCGAAGGCAATTATCCTTTACGTGAAGATAATCCTGTTGTCACGAATAGGAGTAAATTTATTCGCAAGCTTTTTCAAAGCAGCGGATGTACCAAAATAGTGGCTTCAGGGATCGCGGGGTAAAGCCTCCTTGGGAGATGTGGTTTGACCTTTTCATCTACATTACAGGCGAGTGAACTAACTGGGTCTCAATGGTTCTTTGATCTATTCATGACCATCAAATGGTTTAGACTCAGGGGTTCTGTAACACTTAGAAGGTGGCTGCAGTCGCACACTAACCATGTACAGAGGGCTCCCGTTGGAGAGCCGCTTTACCAGGGCTTCGGGGCTTTGAGTGGACTTATACGGGTATCCTTACAGATACAAGTTGGGGTTAAAGGAATTGGTTCGTCTCTTTTTTTGGATTTTTATCCACAAGATAAAGGAAACTCAATTACTAAGCCTACAGCGTCTGTCTATCTGTCTGCCTCTATAGAGGTCTAACTATTATCCACAAGCCGTACCGGGCTGAAACGTTGAAAATCCTGTATATGCTAACACATAATAGTAAATGATGTGGTAGGATATACTCGTAGTATCCAGACGTGCATCAATGTCAACAATAACGTTGGTGCACGTCTGTATTTAGACGAGCGACGATTTGAAATGCGATATCCGTACCCCGAGGCTACCACTTTCTATATACCATAATATCTGATTAGTTAACTCTACAATTAATTAAGTTTGAGCCATTATGAACACAGTCTCCACCATAATGGTTAAATTCAGCGTATTTTATAATATTTCGAAAGTATTATAATATAAATGCAGCTACATGTTTGCAATCAGATTTTGAGAAATAACTATTACTTTTTTTTTATTATTACTTACCATAATAGTAATTTCTGTGTAAAATCTATTTTGAGGCCAGATAATGGTGAAACTATGCCAATGATGAATCCCGTAATGACACGGGTATTTGACACACCGGGACGTGTTGCAGGTGTGTGTGGGGTCCTGCCGAAAACGAAACGTCAGCCTGGTTCAGTGCAGGCTCGTAGAGAACGGGATGAGAATATTGAAATTATTATTTAAAACGACATCAGAATCCCCATGCCCTGGCTTGATTTAGCTGGTATCCTCTTCAAGCTAAGATTATCTTATCAGTACTAACAATTTCCTAGTTCTGTCTAACTAGGCTCCAGTTCTATGATCAAGAAATGATCTTATGTTATATAACATTCAAAAAAATTATGTATAAGGATTTCACTTCCTAGTGTCTTTGGTCCGGCAAAAGAAATAGAAATTAGACTTTCCATAATGTTGATTAAAGGTTAACTACGAGTATGTTTGTTTATGTATATCAGAGGCGCTATGTCACGAGATGTGGTTATGTTTAAAACAATCTGTAGGTATACCTCCGTATCTCGTCCCTTGTTCTACTAAGATAGGAATGTTTACAAGTCCTTGCGGATGGGATGAGTTTGCGTCGAGCGCGATACAAACTTGCGGTAAACACGGCTAATACTAATACTGGAATTACCCCAACGTACACCTACACCTGTCGTGTTTACAGTATGGATGGTCTGTACCTCACATGCGGGGAACAGCCGCGCGCTCTCACTGCGCGAGTGAGACGCTAGACGCGCGCGGCTCAGGCCTGCTTGATTAGGTTTGGAAACCAAACAAGTTTCACCTTCGATTAATTATGAAAACATTTGGAGGTTGATTACGTTAATTGGGTTTTTAGATATCTGCAGTAGTAATAGTTTGCAGTAAAGTCAAATATAATCTGTTTCTTTTGAATTGTACCATAAAATTCTGGGTTGGTCATTTCATAAAATAGGTACACCGCGATAGGAGTATTCTATATACTCTATGTGGCAAAATTCGCATGGAATGTGGCTAAACATATAATTAAATCAATCACAGGACTCGCAAAATTAAATCGTAACCGAATTAAAAAAAGCGTTAAGTTATAAAATTTCTTGAAACGGTTGTTTTTTTTTAATACGTGTATGATTCTGATGGTATTCACCTAGGTACACGAGCAACTGGACCCCCAAAAGTACCACTGAGAGAATAACCCCTCATACTGGACTGTATGTTATTTTTGTTTGTTTGTGATACATCTTCGTCATTGCAAATAATTATAATCACTGTTCCATTTAATAGGGCGTAGGGTGTAAATTAGATTTTTTAAGAATCACCTATTAGGCGGGAAGATGATTTATGTATTAAACAGGGGTGACGGTGGTGGGGCGGTGGGGCGGTGGGGCGGCGGGGTTCACAATATGTAAGTATATTCAGCTAAGTGGTATGCCACGACCGTCCTTACCGTAAGTGTCAACCCCCATCGAAGGCTGACCCGCGCCGGTGATATATGGAATGATTTGTGAGGCAAGAGATCACGCGCGATGAGTAACGCACGGCACGTGCCCGCTTCTTACACTCCTGTGCCCAAACGGTACAAAGGGAACCCTATCGCTAACCCTACGTCTGCCTGAATGTCTGTCTGTCTTTTTTTTGGCTGTAGCTTTTAAACGATGCAGCGCTGAAACGTGACCTTTGGAATATGTTGTCATAAGTCTTCTCATATTTGGGTCGGGGAAGACTTGAGTCGTATTATGGTTTAATGTGGATTCATTCCATTTCCATTCATGCATTCCATACAACACCAGTTTCCAGCCTTCAGTTGGTTCGGTCACTTTTGTGGCGGCTGCGTAGTTTAGTAGGTAAGACTACTTGGAAGCGAGGGGTCTCAGGTTCGATTTTCAGTCAAGGCAGACTTTGGCAGACAAAGATCCAAAAATTTTACGCGATATAAGCGTAAAATTGGTTCTCGATTCTTGGGTTGTTGTCTTGTATTTCTTTATTTTTACATGCATAGTGTTTTCAAATTAAATGAGGACTGTAAATACATAATTGTATACAAAATACACCACGTTCTAGAAACGGTGATGGGAAACATCGAGGAAATCAACATGTCTTAGAACCAAAAATTCGAAGATATTTGACATCTACCAATTCGGATTGGGCTCCCGTGGTAGATCAAAGTAATCGTGATTTATTCTCAATCACCGGGAGTAGGCCGATGTCCCTGCAGTGGGAGAATTAGAGGCTGATATGGATATGGATATACAACGCTTGTTCATTAAAGCACCACACTAGAATTTTCCGACAATTTTTCAATTGATAAACTCATCGATTGGTCCGCCGACCTTCTGATTGAAAGTCAGCGTCTGAACCACTGAGCCACCACTCTATTTCAACATTACCAATTTCTCTAAATAAATATTATTGTTATGGCAACACAAATCTAACTCTTCAATTTGGCATCGCAATCCGTGTGCGGATTGATCGCGCCGCGCGCCGGTTTGACAGTGACAGCTGGTGACAGCCGGGCGCCTGTTGACATATCGATGCGCTGTTATTTTCCATTCAGATCAGTGCCAGGGTTCCCGAATAAAAGGAAACATGTTGAAAATACTGACGTATCTACATGAGGATGTACATTCTATATATATCTATATTTTTATAGATACACGAGCTTTCAAAATATGATTAGTAGCACTCACCAGCGGATACCCGGAGTGTGCTACTACGCTAAAAAATAAAACACATGTTGTGTTGTTCCTAATGCGTTGTTTTAGTGGTCTGAAACCACCTGCATTATTGCTTTTTTCCTGACACCACATCGACCACATCGGCTGGATGGTATCTAAGTCTATACCGGACATCTTTTTGTGTTTTATGTATTTAGATTTGATGAAAATTCTTAGGAAACGTATAATGTAGTACATCTCTTCTACTCGTATCTGTGACCGTAACAAGCAGTACGACAAATTATATTCAACTGGCTGCGCCCCGCGGTGTTACCCACAGTTGGACTTCCTACGGGAACCGTAAATTTTTCCGGGTTAAAAAGTAGCCTATGTGCTATTCCAGACTATAATCTATCTTTGTGCCAAATTTCATCCAGGTGCGTTCAGCCGTTCTGACGTGATTGAGTAACAAACATCCATCCATACTTACAAACTTTCACGTTTATAATATTAGTAGGATTACTATAAATGACAATGATCAATGATCAGTCGCTCCCTGTGAACCCAAATCTAGATAGGAAGGTCTGAGCTTACCTGAAGTTTCGTATTGACGTTGTTAGGAGATCGTTAGTTTCCGGCTTTCATTAACAAAGCGTTCACCACAACTATAAAACCTTGCGTAGTTACATGAGGGTACGCTAGTTCCCCCAAAGGGTTAGGTAGCCCTTTGTTCGCCTTGTAGGTTACAATAGCTGATAGCGTTGGTTTCCCACGAATAATTCGGCTAACACTTTCCTTCACATTACATTATTAATTGAAAGTATTTTGGATAACTTTGTTTTTCTATGATATTTTTCTACCAAACCGGTAGAATCTCCCGTTAGTATTTAAGACAACGTGTTGATAACCCATTAACTCAAAATGAGTGTGATATCCTTTTTGTAATGAAATTTACAATACAAAACAATGACCTCATTATTAGAGTAATATTAAAATCAACGATAACACAAGTCAGTAATATTGTTTGATTACTTCGGAAGCCACAGATAATATTAATAATGTCACGCTCCTAATTAGAACATGGTTTAACAATTTTCTTCAACATTTCCGTCTGCAGGCGCGTGCTTCTCACGTGATCAACATCTGCTAAAGGCCCATCAATCATTGTCCGGTTTCTTGATACTTATTGTATTGTAAAGTGAACTTTTCTCTGATTGCTTTCTTCCTATGAGTTTATTCCCTATCGTTGTGTACGGTGCGACAGAGAAAATTAATAATGAAATATTTTAACAGGTAAGTAATTAAATAAGTCAGAGATAAAACTTGAAATAAACAACTCCGTTTTGTACCTGAATCATATGCTATTAGCTGTTACTACGGTTAGGTTATAGAGATCATAGCTAGATACATATACAAGATATAAATACAAGATGAGGCGTACTAAAAATTCAAGGCTGCAATTAAGAAATACATTCCAAGTATACCTCTAGCTTTAAATTCCAAGTCGTAAGTTTGGAGCTCCACCTTAGCAAGGTACAGGCAGAGCACTAAAAAATATAGGAGGGAATGCTTCATCTCATCAAAGTGAAGTAAAGGTAGTGGTTCCGCACGTGTTGTTCGCTTTATATCGCCGCCGCCGTAAAGCAGCGACGGCGCGTCCGCGGCGCGACCCTAATACGATAATAAACCGCACATATTTGAAACCTGCCAAAAACATGGAACCTTCCAGCAGAACTCTTTGCTTGTTTCTGTCGGAGCCATGTTTATCAGCTCAGATTTTTCAATATTTCGCAGCTTTTACAAAAGCCAAGTTGCCAAGCAATATTGTTATGTATTTTGTGCATTTTTTTCATATGGATTACAAAAAGTTCTCAGAATTCTAAGAAATTGTTATCCACGGAGTGATCAGGTGGCCGCTGTCGCCGCTGCTCTGGTGATTTGATGTCTCGGCCTATCTCTGCCCGACGGCAATTTTGAAGATAAACTGAAACGAATTCCATAAAACTTTTGTAGATATTCAACCTAATCTGGCCGTGACAAAGTGTCTGCTGGACTCTTTAGATAGCCTAGGACGCTTGAAATATTTGGCAAGGTTAACCAATATCACTGTAGAATAAAATAACAATGACTTGAAACCTTTTTTTGCGAACCTATTTAGTACAGAGAAAAATGATTTAAAAATGGAATAAACCTACAATAATAATAATAATAGTAATACTTGGATCCCATTATTCGGGTACCATGTTGCTCACGTAATAGTACCGCCACCGCACATGGTAATACGCCATGCGGTGAACTCGTGTTGCTTTGTTTCGGTGGAAGGTGCGGGTGCCGGTGAAATTAAAAGCAGTTGAGGCGTAATATCCCCGTCTCAGAGTGGTGGGCGCAACGCAGTGCGACACGGGTCTTCTCATACTTCAGTAGCGGAAGGCCTAAGTCGTATTGTTGTTGTTTATAGGCGGCGGTAACCACTTAAGAACAGGTGGGCTGTCAGCTTGACCCGTCATTTAAAAAAGGGTCAATCAAAGGGTATATAATGTTATTGGGTTATTACATCGACATTTTACTGTGACCTAATTATTGACATGTGTCTCCGCACCACGAGGCACCCGCTCGTCGCGCTGCACCTCCGCCCGCGCGGCTGCCACCTAAGTCAACTAAAAATCTTATCGTCACAAAAAGGTTTTTATTCATTACTGTATTTATATCAGTGGACTTACTCTGCTGTCCAACTATCCTAAACACAATGCTGTTAATATATCCACAATGAAAGTATCACACCTGACACCATGACCAATATACTACAGAGTATCTTCCTAGGCAAGTCACTCCGTGTACTGTAAGATTTGCTCCAAGAACGATGTAATCTGAAAAGCATTGCAATAAAGCGCTTACAGAGTACAAAGAACACTGGATCCAGAAATGCTTTGTTTTTGTTTCCAGCAGTGCTCTTGACTTCACAAAGGAAAGATAATGACTCTTAAGGCGATGCCTCGAAGTTATTGCGGAACGATTGTAAGCTATCATTAGTTCTTTAGCACAATAGAAGTGTTCAGTTTGATTACAAGACCCGGACCCGAACCTGACTACATGCGAACCGATTGAGACGCGAGGGTCGCGGATTCCATACCCGTTCGAGACAACTGCGAGTGATATACGGTGCTGGTTGTTAATTGAATGCTAGCGCCAAGGCGGTTGATATCATGTGATCCACAATGACGAGCCGAATTAGTCAAAATAAAAAATGCCTTTTAGCAGTAAGTCAGTTCGGTCTCGGTATCTCATAGGGAACGATTTCTTGGGTTTATTGGAACTGTCTGGTGTGTAGTCGATAAGGTGGGTCCGCGCAGGCGAGGGCCCGGGTGGTACCGCGGCCTGGATGTGTGTCATCGAACGGTGTACACGGTTATACTGGGCCCGCTGCGTCCGTCTGGTTGGGTCATTAGTTTTCAACCGTATCAGGTAGCCGAGTAAAATGATCACGAACGCTACGTAGTATACAATAATAGTTACAATAAATAGTTTTGTAGCGAATAGTACTCGTACAAATCCCATCGGCGGCCCCGTTACTACGGTACCCGGGTCGGTGGTGTTGTACCAAAAAGTTAAAACTCCTTTAATTACAGAGTAATGTTGAATTCCGAACCAATTACTCTAAAACCAATAACAGTATCCACTTAGTAGTGTTTGAAGTTGATGAAATTTGTACTAAATTATGATTTTATCCAGACAAGTTATTTTGAAATTTCAGTAATTTCTATTTAGCTACAAAATTGCTTTTGTTGTCGGAGGATAGTAGAAATACTTTCACAATTGCTCTGTCTTTGATCTTTCCTAAGTAGAAAAATTGCCAGAAGAGAAACGTAAATACACTTTAGAAACTAAGGTAACAAAATGTATTTCCCTGTCATTACTGAGAGTCAACAATGGTTTCTTTGTTTTAGAATTGAATTCCCCGAAATAACCGGCAGTCGTCGTGAAGTAGAGCGGCGGCCGAGCCCGCCCGCAACGGAAGTCTTTAGCGGCTTCAAAACAAAATTCGATTCCCTTCTAATTGCTCACTCACACCCTTTCCCACCCTTTATCAATATTTCTTTAACACTCCCCGAGAAATAATCACTTTAGATTGCTATCGCGAGCTTCCGTTAAAAAGATGAAGTAGGAACGAGATAGTCCGAAGGCGTTGAGAACAAAAGGCTTGTTATCCCCCTTCTTACCCCCCACTTTTCCGCTCTCAAGTAATTGATGTTATCGGGAGATATCGACGTTTTTCTCTTTAATGAATGGTCGGCTGGGACCGAGTGTAGGCTGCAGCCTCAGCCAGCCCCGGCAGCCCCGGCAGGCCCGGCAGACCCGGCGGCTCCTGGCTGCTCGCCGGCGCGACGCGTCCAGGCGTCCTGCCCATTGTCGCTTACAATGATTTATGCGAATTGTTTGTTTCTTTGAAGCCTTTAATGTAGGCTGTATTGACAGCTTCTGTGCGGAGCTTTTGTTTGAGCCTTCACAATGGGTTTATTTGAATATAGATTGTTCATTTCATTTGTACTCTGTAGGTAAATATTCATTTGCTGAGGGCGGTGTGTCTATTTCAGGCCGTTTTTAACGTTGTTCTTCGTTATCATATATAAAAGGATGGTGCAATTAAATAGGTCAGTGATATGGTGTAATTAAATTTCCACAGTCACGCAAGAGACTACAAAAAAAAAAGACTTCACAGATGAGATACCAGACGAAAGTGACTTGATTACTTTATTAATATTGTGTAAGCAGTGCACGAGCACCCGTTTGCTCGGGAGAAACAGTCAGCTATAGGTAAATATTACCATTGTCCCGTCAATATCTATCAATGTTCGGCCAGCTCCTGCAACAGTCGTTCAGAGAGAGGCAATGGACACGAGCACTGCCAGACACTGGCGGTGGTTCCGAGCGATCGTCGCGCCCTCTTCACTCGGCCGAGATGACACGGGAGAGATTTATTTTCATTGTTAGTGGTGATACGATTTATCGGACGCCATTTGTTTATCTCATTAAGGTGAGTATAACTTAGATCTGCGGGTTTTTTATCCAGCTTCTCTATGTTTGGCATCAACATTTTATTTGTTCAGTATGTTTTATGATTACGTCGTCTCTTATGATTATTATTTGACGAAATATTATTTATACCCTATTATTGTATTTACATGAAAATTCTATTGTTTATTGTGTTTCTGTGTTATTTATTGATTTTGGTTATGGGACTCTAAATACGAATTCATAAAAAGCTCATGGAATTTGAATTGAACTCATTTATTTTAGGTGTGGGGTAAAGAGAAAGATGGACTTCGTCTGGCCATTAGTGACTCTATTCAGATAAGTGGGACCAAATTTCAAAAGAAAAATCTCTTTTTTATAAGATTTGATAATAGTTATAATATTAAACGAGAAACTGCAGGTCTCGAAGTACCCTGGTCTCCCCATGTACTCGTAGCTCATCAGTTGGATAGCGAAATGGTTTTCACAACATTACCTTGATGAGTACTCGCTGAACTCTCTCAAGCTGAATAACATAGCTTTTTCCCGCCCTTCTCCACACAGGACACTACTGGACACGGACTGACACAGAGAAATGTAGATCCATCTCAGTGTGTCAGAAGGCGTACAATCGCGTAATGTATTCATAACATAGATTAGCTTCTTAACTTGTCCTGAGAGCGTGGATATGTGTTTTGTAGTTGAGATTTTAATCAATAGTAATCCCAAATATGTGATGAATGGCGCACGTCCAAGGAAACTGTAGAAAAAAGTAAGTTCATCGCTAGTTATTATTTGTTCATTGATAGAGAGTACAAAAAGCGTAGGTCCAAGTATACTACCTTGTGACACTCCAAAATTAAGGGGTGGATTGGCTCAAGTTATCACGTAGTATATAACATTGCTTACGATTTTGAGTGAGGATTCGTCACACAAATTGGGTGTCGTCTATTCTTTTTTTATCCATTATGAATTTATTTATATTATTTAATTTTTTCTTAGATCAGACTTTCTAAATGTTTCATTATATTTTTTATACATACTAAGAAGTATCAGTAATAACTTGATTTTGACTTTACTAAACGTAAAATTGATTAAGTATCGTGTAACTGGTAATTTATTCGTACAATAAAACTTTGTCTCATTTGATAAGATCGAACCTTGATTAATATTGTAGTAAGACGTAAAGTCCCAATGTTCGTGCTAAGAGTACCTTAAGTTATGTTAATAAAATGAAAGGAATGTTAGGTTTAAAGCTTATAAGATTATTGGAAATAAAATACCATAGACCGCATTTTAAAATTGAGCATAATTAAAATACGTGCAATAATTTTGATAAAACAAAAATACCATTACATATAGTTAATAAATACATGAAACAATCATGTATTCATTTACATATAATTAATTAATACATGAGTATTAGCTTCGTTCCTTAGCATTCTTAACAGATTCGACCTAAATGACGATTTCCACGAAATTGTTTGCAAAAAATATATTGTGTGACGTGACAATGGAGCCGCGCGCGCGGGGAATGCGAATCCTCCCGGCCGTGATTATGGTGATTAAGGCTATACTCCGGCACCACTCGCTAATGCCTACTATTAGTTTTGCAAACATTTTAACGTTTAGTGTCTGTTTGCGGGTAAACAAAGATGTTCATGTAAGAAATGGACACTTTTGTAGATGCTTTGCAAAATTATTAAGAACACTTTGTACACTGCAAGCTTCTAACTTTTTATTTATTGGTATTGTAGAGGCCTTTCGGCAGCTTGAAACCTCCGACGACAGAGTTGGTCACTTACTCACACGAAAGGAAAAGATGACTTACACTATTATAATATTTACTTCAACATATAATAATTGAAAATATTCTATAACTAAAACACGACAAAATGAGAATGTATGTGTACATACATTTTATTGAGTGATAATATATGTACATACAAAGTATCACAGCGTTATCCTCGCGGCGGGAGGCAATGCCTCAAAAGTGCCATATTCCACCTTGCGGGTTTGTGAATCGTGGGAACGTAGCTATGACAAGTGGTGACCTCTTCGGTATATCGTTGCTTAGTAGTTTAACAGCCAGGACGTATTTATACCAACGAATTTGACTCCGTTTTATCATCGTCCCAGGTTCAATCCCCAGCCAGGTCAAAGGTTACTAATTTCAGACAGTACCTAGGTAAGCCAGTCAACTCGCACGTTGTTCACTCCCTAAACGTGTACTCTACAGATGTACGTATTTCCTCCCCCTGTGTGCGTGACCCCGGTAGTCCGGATTGAACGATAAAAGTGAAGTGCATTCTAAATGGTGACTTCTTTTAAACAGAACATTTGCATCGTAGTTTTAGCGCTAAAGTGTGCCTTCTAAAAGTGACTTTTCTCATTTTCTAAAAGTATGGGACAAACTGATATACCAACTGATTGTTAATCAATTCAACGACAACAAAACAGATAACTTTCTCTGTCTCTCTCTTTCTGTGTGTGTGTGTGTGTGTGTGTGTGTGTGTGTGTGTGTGTGTGTGTGTGTGTTTGTATGCGCGCGTGTGTGTGTGTGTGTGTATGTATGTGTGTGTGTTGCACTTCCGTGGTGAGATCCTTTCTTGCAGATAGTTCACACACACACACGCCTCTAAAGTTCTCTGAGGCTTTTGTGATTTATTGAATTATTTGCGTACCCACGCTTGCCCTTCGCGTCGCGCCACGACGATAATCATAATTAAGAAAAATGAATTAAGATAATTTTCGGTCCTTTTAATTAGATTTCAACACAATTTAAGCGTAATGAAGAAACCTAGACTAGCGAATATAAATGAGATAGAAATATTGAATTAAGTCTGCAGATGGCGCGTCGGTACGAGGTCGGTGGGTACGAGTAGGTACATCTACTCTCGCCTTTACGTAGTCGCCGCGAGTCACACCCGATTATTTCAGAACGTTTCACAGTTCAATTCTTTCTGTTTCAATGGAATTGAAACGTCAGAAATGTGGATTTTTAATACAATGGTTCCATTCGGAGGGAATTTATTTTATTAAATTTGTGAGTTCAAACGCTATTTCAAACGATGCTGGTATATTTGGTAAGAGTGTTGTGTTGTGTTCTTAGGAGGTTTTCCGTGGAGTTTGTACAGTTTTACCTAGAAAAAAATGTGTATATTTCACTTACATAATGCTAATCCACATAGGTAGGTATTTATTCCACTGGCAAGCAGTGTATTCTTGTACGTTTAATTATTAGTAGGTTGGTGAACGAGCTGCGTTCAGTTTTTTTCGGTAAAATCATGTTTTATCTGAAAGTATATATTTTTGAAGCAACAGTGGTTAATCGAGTACTACAAAAATTTACGAGATGGCGCTGTATTAAATTTTAAACATAGTTTATTATTATAAACTTTTTTTTTAATATGTGTTTTTACAAGGTATGCAATGATGTATATGGAATGCAATGAAACTTATACAACAAAACCTTATGTAAACACAATATTTCCTCCAAATAATACTTGAGCCGTTTCCGAAATACACGTAATAAATAATGTATGTACAATACAAAAATTGCTCGTTTTAAGTAATACGATTTATGTGTAGTATGATGGTATGGTCAGTAGGTAATTGCATACGAAATTCACAGACCGCATCGTTTCAATGAAATAATTTTGATTCCATATTATTACAAAACGCCGTAAATTCTCTATACAGATCACCAAAAATATTCGAAAATGATAGTTTCTCGAAGTGATCGAGTGAGCTGTAACACGGACCGAGTTAATTACCTACTGAGCCGCGTGACGCGATCCAATCCCCCCTCCACCCGACCCGGCCAGTGCGTTCGCGAAAAATTCAAAATTCGAACACACATCGGCGAGTTCTCCGCTCCAGCGATAATTGGACCACTGAGTGCGCAGAGCGGTCGCCTCGCGCTCCAGCAGGCCGACGGGAAGAGAGACCCTCGAGCGGCTCGCATGTACGCCGCCTTTACAATATGACGTTTGGTTGATGGTAGTTCGATCTGGTAAACTTCTGCATTTAAACTGTAGCGAAACGCTTCTCTCTACACTTACAGAGCTACTGAGCTACAATAGCTGTAATGGAAGAAGGAACCGACTGTGATGAAGGATGTGGAATGTATCGCGGCGTATTGACAAGCATTTGTGTGACGAACATAGAACAAGATGTATATGTAGATACATATATTATACGTAAGTTTTATACAAAAAAAATTTGAGCTAAATGGCACTTTTTAAAAAGTACATGTATATAATTTAAAAAAAAAAAACGAGTAAATAAAACATTGTTGTGTTGCATTCGGTATTCTTTATAAAACAATATTACTAGCCTATTTCTAATTTCTTTATAAAACCTTCACGAAACCTGGACTTCTATTCAAACCGGTGTAATTATAAGATACAATAATGAAAACGACAACAATAACCAAGCAAAAGTAAACCATCTTTTACCTTTTGTGTAAAACGGGACAATGCCAATACAGATATAAAGCTATTATGTAGCCGTGACTGGCGAGCCCTGCGGGACTATATTGGCCAATGTTGGTTTACCAATGCCAAAGTCTGAAGTCGTGGCTTTCTATACCCGTTTGTCCATGGCGGTCAATGTTGGTTCTTCTATCGCCATAGCAAGTAGCCGTAAGTAGGGACCATGACTTGTGGAAGTGACTTGGATATCCTCGCGACATTGTGGTCCGATGTTGGTTCATACAATCGGTAAAATGAAGAGTCCATGTTGCATGCGAAGGAGAGTGCACCCTAAGGCACTCTCCTTCGCATGCAAGCAACATGGACATGGACTGCCAGGTCTCAGGTGCCAGAGTCTCTACTGGTAAGACATGGGTAATACCAATGGGTGATATACAAAAGCAGAAACCCAAAGTACTTGTAATACTTGCACCAACTTCGTTCGGGAAGTCCTACCGTCCTGCCAATTTATCCAGTCGATTTGGGTACTGGTATACAGGACAGAGGAATTACAGGAATTATAATATTACAGGAAAGAGATGTTATATCGGAGTCTCAGAATAACGGGCGCAGATTTAGGACATACTTCATAATCATAGCTTAGGTTGGTAGTATGATTCTGAAATATTGTTTAAATAAAATCATAAAAAACAGTTGTGCAACTTTTTTCAGAATTTAAAGTTAATTTTATCGGATTATATTTTTTTTCCTAAATAGGATGATTTCAGTAATGTCATTGTGTTACTTCTCGTTTATGTCCATGGTTGGTTTGGCCCATAACAAGTGTTCCATTTTTCAATAACAAAATCAAAACAAAACAAACTAAACATCTATTTCCATTGAATCCTTAGTGGAATAGCTTGGAAATGTCAATTCAATTATTGCTAAGTCTGACGCCTGTTTATAGCTTATACGGGTGCGACCTACTCAGGGGAAATACCGACCACGAAGAGACGTTCATCTTATGAACAACACAGTATAATTATTTACGCCAGGTATGGCATACCGCGATTCAATGGTCGCATTAGATGACAATAGATGAATTCAATAAACAGCTTCAGTCACGCGTAAGAAGAATAAAAAGGATTTACTCAAAATCAACAAAATACACAAACAAGATATAAAAATAGCTTATATCAATTTGGCCAATATTTACCAACGTCAGATAAAACGTTGGCCAAGCATGCCAACGTCCATAATAGCCGGACATTTGTCGTTTTAATTATGTACCTGAAATTCAGCCGGTTCTGTTATTTCCCAGAGTGGGGTAGTGGAGGGGAAAACGGAGGCAGCGTGGGACAACGGGGGGTAAAGGATTAATGTAGCATATCGTAAATTTCTCATCTTTACTGCGCGAGGAAAAATTACTTCTTTTAGGTCGTCAAGGGAATTATGGCGTGTGTAGGGCTGCGATGTGTCCGGCGGCGAGCGAACCGAGCGAAACGAGCGATCCCTGGGCTAGCCACCCGTCTGTTCTCTTAGCTGGGTGGGGCGGGGCGGCTCTTACTCAGTCTTAATATGTAATCTTTGTTTTGGAGGTTGTCATGCTGCGCAGCACGCCACACAGCACGGCATGAGCTGCGGCGCACGCCACACAGCACGGCATGAGCTGCCGCGCACGACACACAGCACGGGTTGAGCTGCGCCGCACGATACACAGCACGGCATGACTGCATCCCTAACAGATTTTTATTAGGAACTTTTACAATCCTTTATTACACGCCGGTCCCATCGTACTTACACCGGTTATTTAAGTAACTATAAGTATAGTTAAGGAGGTCGGATATGCAACTGGTTGTTATTAATATATGAACTAAATATCTTAGAGGTGTGACTGGGTAAACTACAAAAGCTGTACTGCAACCACAATCATTTGTGCAGTACAGTGTAATTGCATTACTACGGTCGGGCCGCAATGTGTGGAGGCTGGTGTGGCTCGGACCCTCACGTGAGGCGTTCCGTCTTCACGTAACTTCTTTAGTGACGTCACCAATAGAGTGCGAAATGGGTCTAACGTGTACAAAAGGAGGAACGTACATCGTAATTTTCTGAACGGGGTCACTGCATGTACGGCAGCAGATATTGAATCATCTGAACCGGGACACTGCATGTACAGCAGAAGATATTAAATCATCTGAACCGGGTCACTGTATGTATTTTTGCATGTATGCATGTTCTACAAAATATTTTTCACAGAATAGTAGAGCCAAGCAATTACCCAGCCAGTCGGTAATAGATGGGTAACTGTCTAGTGGTATTTGAAAAGAGCGTTTCTGTGCTTCGGAACGCTCGTTAGGAAGTCGGTCTCGGAGACAACAGAGTGATTGTTGCCACGCGATGTAGCTTTTCATACAGCAGGAAAGGAGGAAATTGTTTGTTTGCTGTTGTTCATGAGCGGTGGTTACCACTTAACACCAGGTGGAACGTCAGCTCATTCGGTTGTTGAAAAAAGCCTATAAAAAGGGCTTCCGGTCGTTTAAATGTTTATGTGCTATATGTGGAGTCGCCGGCTTTGGCAAATCCCTAGAAATCCTCTCATCCCTTTTATAGGTATTTGTGAAGGAGTTTCCTTGTTTTCGATAATAAAATCAAATATACAATAAAGCAGACAAGTTATTTCCCACAGACGACGCTAACGACACAACTTTCGGTTTATCATAATGGCCGGTGGGGGGGGGGCTAATGTAATGCCAGATTTCGTAAACTGCATGTTGTTAGCTCTCGAACTATTTTTGCATAACTGTTTATTCGAACCCTAGAACACATCTTATTATTAAAAAAAGTTATTGAGCAATTCAGCTGATAGAGTTTGGTGTACATTTCTAAGATAATGTTCTGGTGAGATGATGATTTGAGTCTTATTTCTGAACTTCATTTGATTAAAAAAAACAGCAAAACATTGTTGCGATATTGTTACGTCTTATTATGGTAATATACTATTTTTGCAACGTGATTTCCTAAGGTCAATAGTTTTGTTTGTGTGTAACAGAATTTACTAACGAAAACCAATCTGTGAAAAGTTAAACATTGTAAATACCACACCGTAGGCATGGTCTAGTACTTGCTACAATTAGATTTGATAGCTGAAAAACTAAAAACATGACACAGAAATGTGATGAGAATGTGTTCGCGGTGTGTTGTTGTATGACGGTTACATACGTGACTCTTGCGCAGGGACGTGCTTTGGATGGGGTTCCTATTTCATCTGTAGACATTGTGTTCGGAGAGCGCTTACCTGAAAGAAAACAACCAATTAGCGATTTATTTAGTAGGTATCTAGTCATTTTGTAGGTATTCAACTGAATTATATTTATTTGGTCTTGTATTATAATGTAAAAAATGTTACTTATTGAGCTGATGAAAATTAATACTAAGATTAAATATATATATATTTATATATAGTAGTATTATTTATTATTATTAATTATTTATTTTATATGAAACAAAATAATGGCTCGGTAAAAATCTTCAATGGAAGAATTATTTTACTTGGTTAGTCTTGAAAGGTCTTCTCATAAGTGAAAACTGAAACTATATTCTTCTTTATAATAATCTATTGTAAAATAAATCCATAAATAAATAATTAAAATAAATAAAGACACAACAAGTGTCTTGTGAACACCAAGTAACCCCGAGCGCACGATGAGATAGTATCGCGTAATTTCCTTATAACCATTTAATTTAATCTTCAAAACATCCCAAATGCCATATTTCATACTTGGCTAGGAACTACCGCGACTGAGAGGGGATAATATTTAAATTGAGTGCCTCAAACTCAATTGTCGACGTAGGAGGCTTCCCTCCATTGATCCCACCAAGTATCAATAAAACGAACGCGCCGAGAGCGCGCCTAAAAATATTGTGTTAAGGACGGATAACTTTATTATGGGACGAGGCGCGCTCACACGAGGCGATGCGAGGCAATGCGAGGCAACGCGAGGTGACGCGAGGCGACGCGAGGCGACGCGGAGCGAGGCAGCGGTAAGCTTGCTGCCACGGACGAGCTCGCCCGAATGTAATTTTCAAAGGTAAAAACTACACCATATTACAGTATTCGGAGCCTGCACATTGTGCAGAAAAAACATTTTGTAGGCTGTTTTCCTTCTTGGCAACAGGGTAAAAAGAGTTTCTACACATTTATTAGAATATCAAAGCTTCACTTCAAAGTGCAAAGCGAAATAAACAGGAAGTGTGTGTAAGTCGATTGGCGTCGATTGCAGCGTATGTGAACACAATAAAAATCACGTTTGCCAAATACGAGACAGCGCGATAAAATAAAATCGCGGCGCCAAAGGATTTACGCTGCAAGTACAATATCACGAGCCCCGATCGGAGCTCGTTGGAAGTGAACATTTGTGACGAGGCCGGCGTCGAACCCGCGACCCGGCGATGTAGGTTACAAGTGCATGTGTGCAGGAACCGGGTCGCCACGCCGAGGTTTGCGGTCTTATCGATTGCCGGCCCGCGCAGACGCCCTAGGTCTCGCGCCGATCGCCCGTCGCGCGTCCCTTACGCGCTCCACGACGCCTCCGCGCCGCAAGCTCGCACTTAGCCGGCGATGTAACGCGAGACGAGGAAACCGTCGGTGAGCCAGCTCCCGGACTACGGATCACCGGCGAGATGAAGCGAAATTAAGCGGCGGGAGTCGCGACTTAGCATCGCGCAGTGGGGCGTCCGATTTGCATCGAAGTCATCCGGTCGGCGCGCGGCGCAAACATTCAGTTTTGAAATATTTTTATGTTAATTTATAACTTATTTTTCTTTGGGATATTAGATAAAAAATCTGTTTCGAAAAATATTATACTTCTTTTTCTTGTTGCCACTGATACCGTGCGCAGTGGCTAAAAACATTATTTATTTTTAATGGGTAACCGAAGCCGGTATCAGTGGATACAACTCGCTGTGATCCGTGGCGAATTCAATCTGATCCCGGTATCGGTGGATACAAACCCTTAATGTCTCGTGTGGACTGCGCTTTGTGTGACAAATGTAATCCGAGCTGTAGCGGGACGTCGCGATATATGGACGTCGATTCGGAACGCCATTGCGGAAACGTCTGCGGGCGACAATCCGCTCCGATATTATATTTGATTGATTGAACGTTTGTCTGTCGAAAATCTGTCGCCAGCGTGTTGCGCGGAGATTATGCACATATATAGCACATCATGTAATTCGAATTTTACCATTGAACAGATATATATGGATTTTGAATTGCGAAAATGTTTATTGAAAATTCAAAATGTTTTCATTTTAATTATCCACAAATAACAAGAGCACTGAAATGTACCACAAAGGTTTAATTGCTTCCAATAACCGGCCCGATGCCTCCCAAATATGTATGATTTGATTTAGGAAGCGATTCAACTGGCAATAAGGTCAGTAATAATGGATGTGTCAAATCGTCCCCCCCCCCTCCCCCAGGCCCCCTCGCGGGGCCGATTGGGAGGTGAGGGGAACCGCGAGACTCAATGATGACTGTACGTACCACTGGGACGATATTAATATCATTAATTTGAATATGTATGGCAATTGTTAGTGTTTAAATATTGAATCGCGGCCGTTTCATCTGATTGGCACGGTTATAACACCACATAATGATGATAATTTAATAATTTAATAGAGAAGGGGAGCAGTATTATTTTACTCGGATCACGTGACATGAGATCAGATAATTTTCAGTTACTGCACTGAACAGTTCCGCACTGTGGCGGCCCCCCACGCGCCACGGTGCAGGGCAGCCTTCCTTGGACTCGATAAGCAGAGCAGCCGGCGCACCCCACAGACTGCTATCGGGCCCAGTATTGCTTATTGATGACGTCGTGACCACTTGACTGCCAGGTACTTACGACCACTCGTCACATCAATTGTATTGTATATTATCGCCTTAGAATAAATTCCAAAAATACCCCTCGAGATTTTTAACAAATGTCAACGTTATTTTTAAAGCTATTGTTATTTATGATGTGACTTGGATCTTTTAATTCTCCACTAAGGGAAGACCTGAGTTTCGTCATGTTAGAGACATAAAAAAAAAATAAAGAAAAGTACTTGATTTTTTAAGTTATACACATCTCACAAATGGGAATCAAATCCTACGAAAGCAGATTGACTACCAAAGTAGCTAGGTACTTCACCATCATCGCTGGATACTGCGATGTACTGGCAGCTGGAGTAATATTTTCATACTATAATTGGAAATTATAAAATTGCCTGAAGAAAATGTTATTAAAGCTTGTGTTTTCCTTTTGTTCTATTCCATAACTCCGAGACGTGCAATATTATTCCTTATAGTTTATTAGAACAATCTCGAAAATCTGAAGATTTAAGACGAAACGCCTATTCAGCACAAGGGCCGTAACTACCGACTGAGTCGTTTGAAGTTTTTCACGGGGGTTTCATGTGTGATCTAATTATTCTCAGGTCTTTAATTTTTGTGTTATTTCTGGCTGTGTCCCTTGTCACTTGGGACACAGAAGATCCTTCTTCTGACGTGGGAACAGACGTTTTTGTGTACCCTTCAGGTCCCGGGGGAACTCGAAGGGTTATGTTTGGATGCTGGACATATTGTCCGTCCCACTGACTCAAATCCCGCACGTAGCCTTGGTGTGTCCGCCGTGGTGGGACGAGATGCGATCGAAGCAGCATTCACTATCCCGCCGCGACAGAATAGCCTCTCGTAGGGCCTTCGCCCGCGGAGGGATACGCGGGGATCTCTGCCAATACTGGGCTCTCCTCAGTCAGAGGAACTTCTGCAAGTGGAATAGAGGGAGACCGGTCTACGGATATAAGCGCGGTAGCTTTCTAAGACCGACCGGGTTCACGACTCAGTTAATAGCTCTGCCTCCTGCAGGTTGTGAATCCATTCCCAACCAGGACAAATGTTTTTGTGACGAGCATATACGTTTATTCTGTGACTGGATGTTAATATGTAGTCTGTGTCCCATAGTTTATGGCTATGCTTAGATTTGGAGTAGATGGCTCTGTGTGAAATACCTCAGAATTATTATATACATTTATTTATTGAAACATTGTTGGAAAGTTGTATTCGTTATGGAGCAAGTTCTCAGACCGCTGTACCACAAACTAGTATAAATTGACTTCAAAGAGTAGCTCCTTCGTTTTTTTCACTGGTTGGTCCATACGAGTATGTTTTTGTCCACACAGGGTCTTTTACACACAACTACAGGTAGGTTTCAGCTCCTAAATGATCTGGAGGACGCTTTAAATACAATGAATGTGATTCGTCATGTCCGCTGAATAATTCCGGTACAAATTGCAATTTTATCAGAAACTTTTGAGAATAACTCTTCCAACTCGGCAACTTATTGGTTTCGCGCAAAGTTATGTCCGATGCTGCCTTTGAACTGTGCCATTTACTGGATCGATTTACTACCATTTAAGTTAGTATTCAAGTGTCATGTACGTATAGAAGAGGTTATATAAAATATCAAGAGTTTTGGTATTCAAAACCGATAAAGCTTACGTGGATTTTTGGAAATAAATGACAGCTACGCTTTATATTTTTTGAATTTTGATATACTGAAGCTATACGAACCTTCAAGTGACTTCGTACAAACTAAATAAAATAGTTCCATTAACATGGACAAGGTTAGAGTAAAATTGGATATATACGACTATAATCTTACTCCATATTGAATTTAGAGACTAAAGAAAAGGCTTCTATAAAAACATTGAGTTTTAAAACATTTGTAACTACTTATCTTCACGTCGGCCGTACATTTACTGAGATACTTAGCAAATCATAATAGCTGACTAAACTTTACTTACTTCGCTCTTAGAGCTTAAAAAATATAAATAAAAAACATACTGCTGAAATAAAACCTCGTCCTATTTGAGGTTGGTTACATATAAAACTTGAGGAACGAGTCAAATACGGTATATAAAGTTATAGCGAGGCCATTTTTCTACAACTTTTACGAGAGTAAGATAGGAAAACTGCAACATATCGTTAACCAATAATACGGGATCGGCCCCTGACAAAAGAGGAACGTAAACGAGGCACGGATATTGAGCAACGGAGGGAACTTGTTGTTAAAATATTAGGGGCCGCGGAGGAATGCCGGAGGAGCCAGCGCGAAATTAAACTGGCGTAATGGAGTGCCAGCAGCCAGCAGCCAGCAGCCAGCAGCCAGTTGCCAGCCGACAAGACATTTTGTATTCCAAACGTCAAATTCTGTTTACTCGGTACTGATTAACATTTCCCGCTGGCAAATTTAATAATGAGAATTCGGGCTACAATTTCATAAAACGAAGTGAGCTCTCGTTTGTCCGTGACCGAGTGATAATTCACTTTATTTTGTGCCATAAACCCGCGAGCTCCCGTCGCCCTGTGCGCAGGGGCCCCAGCTACCCGCACCATGTCGCTACGACACTCACAAGTAATATAATGCTGGCTTTCATCTCATTTGTAGGCGTTCCTACCTGTAGGATACACGATTAAATGTGTTCTAGGCTAATAAAACCCAACAATTTGTAGTCTCGGCGAATGAGAAGTAAAGCTAAAGCTGGGTATTTCATAATGATTACACTTGAGCGGACGTCTCGTATGGATACGTCGGTGTGATACATTGGGGACGCGCGACACCCGCGCCGCCCGCCGCCCGCCGCCCGCCGCCGCGT
Source organism: Aplocera efformata (assembly GCA_921293045.1). Taxonomy (NCBI): domain Eukaryota; kingdom Metazoa; phylum Arthropoda; class Insecta; order Lepidoptera; family Geometridae; genus Aplocera; species Aplocera efformata. The sequence goes on from OV121040.1 coordinate 207,187, forward strand.
CTTCAATACGTTCTCTCACGCGCCGACCGGAGGCGAGCCATTCAATAATACCGTGGGATGGATAGCCATATATTGTAACAAACAAATATATTATTTTATACTTATGAATTACATTTCATTTCATTTATTGTCGTTTGTGAACCTAGGTACATAATTGAGATGGAAAACTTAATATAATTAGAACACTAGGCTCTGCCATAAAAATGATAACATTGATAACAATTTGTATTTTAGAAATTAATTCCAAAACGAAACTGATGTACTAGCTAAAATAACAACGGAGTATTTACTCTCCATTAGCGTATTCTAAAATTGATTAGGCATTTCATTAAATAGATAAACAGGTGAATTGAATATTCAACAATGCCAGTTTACGCAGTGTTTAAATTGTCATGCTCAATTACGTCGGCGTGTTCGAATCAAACATTAACTCGGCGTATGGCAACCACCGAACTAAACATGTTCACAACGGCAAACGCCATGGCCGGCGGGACGCGGCGCCCGGCCGGCGGGACGCGGCGCCCGGCCGGTGATAGCCGAAACATTTCATTACTCATTTAGCGAATTGGGCCTGTTTTACGACGCGGGCCGAAATGGACGCACACCTCTTACGCCTAATCTTTATGCTCGTATAAAACGAAACACTAAATGTGCGTCTTGAATAAATGTGGACTATCGGCGAGGGTCGGCGGTGCCGGCGGCGGGCGAGGAGTCGAGGAGACGAGGGAACCGGCCCGGCTCGAAGTGTTTGCAGATTTATTATTTGCGACATGTTTCATGCGACGACATCCATATTGAATCACTGGGAACCTTCGAGAAGCCGCCGGCCTCGGAGAACATATAAAACAAAATCGTAACGGATCATGAGGAGTGCGCCATTAGAGAAATGATTGCATCGCCTCGACGCTTTCAATATGAGCGACGGGAATTTATTTCAGGACCTAATAAAAGTAGCTCGTTCAAAGATAAGCCTCAAAGTTTATGATTTTTTATCGGATATTGGAGCTTTACCCGCTACAGAATATTCAAACCATAAATTATTATGCTTCATTTATGAATATAGCAAAGCGATCCTTATGAAACCTTAGTGATATTGGCTCTAAAAATCTATTGCCATCTAATATATCTCTATCGTTGTATAATTGGCGGAGATCGTCATTGAGAACCTCCTTTTTTGAAGTTGATTTAAGACTGGACCTCACAGAACGATACAAAACTATTTGAATTCTAAAAGAACGATGATTTTTCATTATCCAATAATATTATCCACTCGATTCAGTAAAATGAAAGCCATCATGGACATTCTATGCAAAATCTATTCTTTTTTATTCCGGGTTAATCGCTAGGCTTACGCAAACGTATTCGAATAATGGAAAAAATGTTTTTATTCAGTTTCTAAAAGCGAAGTGTTAACTAAAGGTTGAAATGACCTTTTTGATTTTTTGATAGTTTGAAGCGACCCCTAAATCCTTTCCAAAACTTTCATAAAATAATAATAGTTCATTAGAAGGGCAAATAATCGTATGGAAGAGAGCCTCGGTAACTGTTCAGTTCGTTCGAATAATAAGGACCACTTAGGTATCTCTATATAATAATATTATTACGTACTACAATAAAAATAAATCTGGCCTGTAATTACGAGCAAGTGAAAATAAGGAGGAGTAGTCCAGCCACTTGTATATAGTTCGACAAGAGTCCTGGTCATCAGCTGGAGCCGGTGGGACCTACCACGTCACGTGGTCAGGCACCAGCAACAGGCGTCACGTGACAGGACGTGACGAGTGAGGAGGTGCGTGTCACCCAACAAAGCGGCAATTCGACGGCGTCGCTTTACTTCAGCTTTACCAGTTTTAATCCAAGTTAATTAGACCAGGGATACCAAAAACCTTTTCGAACGGCTGTTATCCGGAGTTTGCAAACATTAGATGCGCGCCGCCACGGGGCTGCCAAATGGGAGGGCTTTCATTAAATGCTCTACATCTGGCAGTTGTCCCGCAAACTGGCTCGCTGGCCTGTCATTACCCTGGCAGTGGCCGGGGTCACCAGGCTAGGGGATGCGGTCAGGTGAATATTGACAGTGCAGATTTTCTTTTTTTTTTATAATTTCTTTTTGTTTCTGAATTTTATACTGAAGAATGGATTACGAGTCTGCGAAGCAAACAGGTTAATTTTAGCGTTATAAAACGAAAATCTCCTTGTAATATAGAAGTTAAAATAAAAAAGTTACATTAAAATTCCATGGTGTTTATCAATATAGATTTGAATAGTATTAAAATTAATTAAATTTTATTAATTTAATTTTATTGATATTATAATATTTTTATAAACTAGACGGTTCTTTGAACATGTTTTTTATCTTATTGAGGCGGCCTCGCTGCGGCTGCGAATAGTGCAATCGTAACGGGTGACTCGCTCAGAGTAACACATTGCTGAGTGCAGTACAGTATATATAGACAAATTATTCATATTACAAGATCACACACAATTATAAAAAAGTGATTGATAGTAAAGAACAGAAACTTCCATGGCTAAGTTAACATCACATAAATAAGGAACAAAGTTTTTCTGTGATCCTTAACTATAAAGGTAAGTGTTCGTAAAAAAGGATCAAGATTTTTGTGCCATCGAGCTCCATGGAATAATCATTTCATTATTCATGGAACAATCTCCGCGTCTTTACCTACATCACAGATATTCTCGATGTCCAGTTTGCGAGTTGGCTACAGTCCCCGGGGCCGGCGGCATCACCCGCCCGTAGGATCCCCCGACACGCCGCCATCGCACACACCTACTTATCCAACCGATCCTTACACACCGGCCGACTGATCACTCCTCAACGCTGTGTCGCTGGTACCAACACGACATGACAAAAATATCTTGTAGTTATTAAATGAAGGGTTCCAATGGTTTTCAAATTGCAGTATTGGAAATTTGTTGTTGATTTAACGAATACTTCGTGGTGAGAGTCGCTCCGTGCGGGCAACCACGCTCTCATTGTTTACTAAACGTAAATATCGGTAAAACATTAATTATGTGAAATTTGGAAAAATTGCATCTCTATTAATGATGAACAATTCGGCCGCTCGTCCGGTCAGTGTGTAGCGCACTTCCGGGTAAATACGCCACCGAGCGGCCGGTAGGTACATCCGGTATGAACCTATGTAAATTTACTCGACTAACCGATTTCAAAACCATTACGGCCTTTAGTTAGCCAACTTAGTTTGATATTGAATATTTCAGTGATTATAGTCTGACAAGGATAAACAATGTAACTATTTTGCCGAGAGAGAGAGAGACAAAGCTAAAATATCTGGACCACAATGCTCTTACTAAATATCAACATAGTACAGGGCTCAAGTCGAATTTATGGGTATAATATATCTTTATCTTAAAACTTCAAAGAGTAAGGTATGTTCAACTAATATTTTAATAAACATTAGTGTTTTAATGAACAATATTATTCCAAATCCAACCGTAGATACATAATACAAGTTCTATTTAAAATACTTCTGTTAATTATCTCAACGAGATAAATCAACAACAAAACCGGCATGGCTGTGTGACTCGCAGACGGCTGCATCAGTATGTACACACAACAATATTGTTGTATAGGCCCTGAAGTAAATATGGTGTGCACAAAGTTTTTAAAATAATTAACTACCTACCTGTTATAATGACACTAATCAAGATAAAGCACATTGTTAAGTAACGGCGTGGTAATGATTCGCTGGCGGAGTGGCCGCTAACGCCAGATTTACGATTTCGTTACTCGCGGCCATCGTCCGTCGTTCAACCGTTGATGTGCCGTGAGGGTGCGTGACGCGGCCCGCTCCGACTACACCTCACCTCCGAAATTACTCTATTTCGTTATGTTACTAACGAGGTGAACGTAACGTGTCAGGTTTCTTCACGTTACGTTCACCTCGAGTTACTGTTTTTGATTCTTGGGTTGCCGGTTCAAAGGCTGGAATATCATTAAACCTCCTGGAAGAAGTCGGTTTCGGGATTTATACATGCCTGAACTTTGTATAGTTGTTAAATCTTTTAAATCACTACAAATATTAGTAGCAATATCAAATATCTAATTATAAAAAGACAGTTAGGGCGTGGACGCGTTTACCAACATTGAGAATCCGGCGCACCTCCAGTTCCTCCTCCAGCGGGTCCAGTTGCTCGCGTCCGTAGGTGAATACCCTCAGAGTCCTTGTATGTACCCCCTGGGTGGTGCTAAAGGAGCAACAACAGATAGCAGTAGAACTTGTCCAAATTTTGCCTGGGGAAGTACTGCCTCTACACCTGGTAATCTGCCGCCAAGCGGTGGTGCACTTGCATTCTTGCATTGCTGTGTTCCGATGGAAGGACGGTGCTTGTGTGCTGTGCCGCGAAATCATATGCGCATGAAACGTATTATAACATCCCCGTCTCGGGCGATGGGCGCATCGTGGTGTAACTTGAGTCTTCTCATACTTAGGTCGTATTGTTGTTATGGGCGGAGATAACCACTTAACGTTAGGTGCGTCTTTAGCTCGTCCCTTAACTTTGATAACATAAGATATAAAAGTGCCTCCTTTGCCTCACAAAGGAAGTCTAACCCATTTGGGTTGAAGTTCTCCGCCTCCTCACACGTTCTATGACCCACATTTGAACCTGCAGGTTATGGCAGCGTGGGTCGGCGCTGGTACGACTTGCAAACTGAACAGGTATTTGATTATAATAGAGGCACGTTTCCTCGGAGACTGTAATCTACATTACAGAGGTCAAACTGCTTCGTTATTTTTCATCGTTTTGTGCCAACTTTCAGATAATTTACGAGAACCAGAGATGATTAATAGTGGGATGTTAGAACGGTGTCGCGTCTGGAGGACTCGCTCACCTTCAGCAGGTACAATGATATTGTAAGCAAACTACCTTCGGAAAATGTACATTATAGTTACGATACAGAATGTATGAGCGAGGCTCTTCCAAGTCTGCCTCAGGTCGAGCACAGGCGTGTGCGTGCAGAAGTGACACTTGTAGTTATTGGAGTGACATCTTGTTGGATATGCGATCGGGACACAAGTGAAACACGTTGAGGTCGGTAGCACACTAACTTTATTCTTAGAATATGACTAGGGATGTGCGTGCACGCACACATGTATCTCATACACAACATTTCCTTCCCCTAGTTCTTAACTACATAATATCTGAACGTTACATAACTAAAAGTATTGTTTATAATTTACTGGTCTACGTCTACGTGAAGTTTTTCGAGACTCTACGGGAGACTCAACCGGTACGTCAGACAATGCTTCCTGGAACTCTTCAACATCATCAGACCTTGATGGTATACCCGCAGCCGTATCATGGACGGATGGCTCAATTCTTTCCACATCCTTTCCTTCTCCTACAGCCGTATCCGATTCAGGTTGCACGTTCACTTCTGTTGGTTTAGCCGTGACGTATAACGGCGTTGCGTGTGGCGGCGATGAAGACAGGGTAGCCGGTACTGTCGGCGACGACATCGCTGTCGGTACGGCGAGCTGCGACATGGCTGGGAGGGAACTGGCGGCTGGCGGTGTGGTTTGCTGTCCCATTGACTGAGGCGGCGTGGATGCACAGGAGTCAGCATTAGGTAAGTCGGCTGTGATGTTATCTGCAGCATAATCCCAGTAGTTTTGATTATTTGCAGTCCCTTTATATATAATTATTTGATTTTTATGTTTTCTTACATGTTTGTTACGTAACCAGTCTTTAATCAAGTATAAAACTTTTCCGATTTTTTTAACTATAATACCTTTTGTCCACTCAAACTTCAAATGTCAATATGTATTCTAAAAAATGCATGCGGCGGACGCACCCATGGCACGGGGGGAGCGCGGGGGGGCGTCGCTCGCAGTTTAACGCAAACATCACAGGAATTTATCATATTTTCTATCGCACTATCTATGCCGGGGAACCAAAATCGTGATCGAGCCTCTGCTTTTGTTTTTACAATTCCTAAATGCGAAGTGTGTAGTTCTAGGAGTATCCTTTCGCGTAACGATTCTGGTATAACGATTTTGTGTCCCCGCATCACGCATCCATTTTCAAAAGATAGTTGAGTTTTGCACATTTGATACGGTTTTATGCTAGTATTAACTAATTTTGCAGGCCAGCCATTCATAATGAAATTAACGACCTCTTTTAAAATGTTATCTTTATTTGTCTCCTTGCGTAACTCGCTTGCCGTGATCGGCAGGGTTCCTTCAGCCACAAAACAAATATATGCCGCGCGATCTTGGATGGCCGAGTCATCCGCGCTGGCGGCGCCGCGCCTGTTCACCGAGCGCTCGCTAATCGAACAGCTGATCGCCTCGTCAGGCAAGCTCGCGCGTGACAAATAATCCGCGCTGTTATCGCTACTACGAATATACTCTATAGTATAATTATATCCACTTAAAAATAGAGCATACCTTTGAAGTCTATTTGCTGTTACCTCTGGAACTCCACGGTATGGACCGAAAATAGAAATCAAAGGTTTGTGATCTGTACGTAAAACGAATGGGTCTGATCTTCCATACAAATATTGGTGAAACCTGCGAACTCCAAAAATTATAGCCGTAGCTTCTTTTTGAATTTGCGAATACCGCTTTTCGGCCATATTTAATGTACGCGAAGCATACGAAATAGGCCTTTCTATGCCATTACCTTCAATTTGAGACAAAATCGCTCCAATACCATATGGGGAAGCGTCCACTGTCAGTATTATCTTAGCATCAGGATTAAAATGTGCAAGTACTTGATCGGTGGCCAAAATGTTTTTTACTTTATGAAATGCTTCCGTGTGAGATGGGAGCCAATGAAACCTAGTTCCCTTTTTCAAAAGGTCGTATAAAGGACTTAGAATTGACGATATATTGGGAACAAAACTTCTATAATAATTTATTAGACCTAAGAAGGATTGTAACTGATTTAAACTTGTAGGAATCGGTGCATCTACTATAGCTTTGACTTTTTGTGGAGATTTTTTTAATCCATGTTCGTTTATCACGTATCCTAAATAATGTAACTCTTTTTTGAAAAATTCACATTTTTCCTGCTGCAATGTAAGTCCTGCATTCTCTAACCTTTGGAGAACGGAACCCAAGCGTTCTAAATGCTCCTTCTCGTCCTTACCAGTAATTAAAAGATCGTCAAGCAGGCACAGGACTCCTTCCATTCCAGACAACACACACTCCATGGCCCTTTGGAAAATTGCCGGTGCGCTAGCTATACCAAAACATAATCTAGTGTATTTATAAATTCCACGATGTGTATTTATGCAAGTAATGTCCTGTGACTCTTCTGTTAACACAAATTGGGCATATGCCATTGATAGGTCCAATTTTGTAAATCTTTTGCCCCCGTGTAATTTTACAAACAATTCTTTCGCTGTCGGCAGTGGATACTTCTCCACAACCAATTGCTTATTTATGCTAATGGAATAATCTGCACATAACCTTATGGAACCATTCCGCTTTAATACTGGCACGATAGGGGAAGCATATTGTGAAAACTCAACTGGCTTAAGAACTCCCAAATCCACCAATCTGTCTATTTCTTTATCAATTTTATCTCGTAAGGCAAAAGCAATGGGCCTAGCTTTACAAAACACGGGCGTCGCATTGTCTTTAAGCCGAAGCGCCACTTGATATTTATTAAAACATCCTAATGTGTTAGAAAATAGCTTAGGAAAGCGAGCTTTATACTGTTGAATTGTGTCGGGTATTGTGCAGTAATTTACTGGCATCAACTCTAACTGAAACTTTGCAATGAAGTTCCTGCCCAGTAGTGATGGCCCATTACTTTGAACTATATACATTTCTAAATCATGTGTGATGCCTTGAAATTGTACCGGCACCTTCATAACCCCAAGACATACTATATTGTCCCCAGTATATGACATTAATTTCCTATTAGTCTTTGACAACGGCACATCACAAAAATATCTATGGAATAATTTGGATGGTATCACAGAAACCGCTGAACCACTATCTATTTCAAATTTTAACTGAACCCCATTGATATAAACCGATTCTGTCATGGGTTTTCCCTGTAGTGACCGTATATTACACAGTAAGTACTTACCGTCATCATCGTCATCACCCAACTCGCCAACACTATCCACGTAGTTCACTGTTGTGCACATTTTTTGTAAATGACCTTTGGTCTTACACTTTTTACATACTGCGTTGGCATAGCGACACTTAGACGAATCGTGATTCGAATAGCCACAAACAGAACACTTTTTTTTACTAGCACCGCCACTTCTTTTAGGCGCTTGTGAAATTTTATACACTTGATCATCTGCCGTAGTCGTCCCGCGAGAAAACTCCCCGCTCCCACTGGAACTGGCCGCTGCACCTGCTCGCGCGCAGCGTATGTTTTCCGCCATGTCGACCGCCTTAGCCAGCGATAAATCCCCTAAGTCCTGGGAATACAGCTTCTCCTTCTCCATGCCCGGCAACATGCCCATGACGAACCGATCACGGAGTGCTTCTTCCACGTTGGCGAAACTACAATGGGCAGTGAGTCCGCGCAGTCGCGCAGCCCACTGGTTGTAACTTTCCCCTTGTTGCTGGGAAGCTGCATAGAAGTTATGCCGCTCGGCAAATCCGATGCGTTTCGGCGTGAAATGTGTATCTAACAGATTCAAAATATCTTCATATGGCACATCTTCCAATTTTTTGGGTAAAGCCAGGTCCTCAGCTAGCTTAAATGTACCCTCTGCGAGTGCGCTCAGCAGTATTGCACGTCGTTTCGTACCCGTCGTATCCGCGTCGGAGATTGCATTTGCGATAAACCACTGTGTTATACGACTCTTGTAAGTCTTCCATGATTGGAAACTATGATCGAAAGTGGATAAAATGCCAAAAACGCCAGAACTCATTTCTCACAAATAAAATGTGGGTAGCTCGTCGCCACTGTTGGATATGCGATCGGGACACAAGTGAAACACGTTGAGGTCGGTAGCACACTAACTTTATTCTTAGAATATGACTAGGGATGTGCGTGCACGCACACATGTATCTCATACACAACACATCTAAAGTAAAAAATATTCTTCAATTTCATTTTCAGGAAGCTTTTAGGATATAAGCTGTGCTTAAATGTCTCGGGGCTTAAGGCGCTGTCACCGCTCAGAGCACCTGTCTCACTTACGGTCACGCTGGTATAGCGCGGATGAGTGAATACAAAATAGACATACATTTTCTCATTTAATGTACGAGCTAAGAAGAATATCGAAAAAATGTCCAATCAAAACGACTTAGTCTCAAACAATCCACTCGTGACGAAAAAGAAAAGATGTTTTATTTCTGACATCAGATCAGTGAAAATATATTGTTTCCTAGAAATATTTTTTACCTTTTGCTTTATTACATAATACAATCTAATTTACAAAAAAATAACTGTTTAAATATTAAAACAAAAATTTTATTAAAATATAAAACGATCGAGAAAGAGGGAAGGAGAGAGAAAGAGAGAAAGAGACGTGATCGTGTTTTGCTAAAATCTAATCCAATCCAGATCGTAAAAAATACTACATTGAAGAAACATGTGTAAAAATAGAATTCGGGTTTGATTAGAAGTGTTAAGTGCTCGTTATAAATGAGTAGTTGAGGGCTAACGGCGGCGGCGGTGCCTTAATAGCCGACTATTACATCAAATATGAAGGTGTTGAAGCGCGAGGCGCGCGGGAGCAGCCCGACCTTGTAACGGACCCTGCAATTAATATAAAAAGCCCTCTGCCCTCCTAATGTGGAACGAATGGCCTCCGCACGGCGACCGGCCCATTTTCCCGCGCAAAAAACTCTACTTCCGGTAAGCTAAGCTATATTGTCATTACCATAGAAGCTATTTTACTATAGCCGGTGGAGCTAAATGCTTGCATTTTCACTCCATTTCACAACTTTTTTATTATTGCCATTCCAGTTCCAGTTTTCCGCTAGTCAGGTTCGGGTAGTCCAAAAGTCACACTGAAATTCGGAAATACACTTGCGATAGGTACTTGCGATTAGGTCATTATATTTTAGTGTTTGTTTTGTTATTAACAGTAAAATACTTTTCCCCTAACTACCGGTAAACCCCTCCGGGTTTATTATTGTGGGAATCAAACAATATACAAAATGTTTAGGTAATCCTTTTTTTCCTGGATTACTTTTTGTCGAATTACGAAGCAATGTATTAGATACTAGCTGTTCCTCGCGACTCTATTTGGAGATTAAGAAATTTTTGCTCGGAACTTTATTTTCAAAAAGATACTTCAACTTTATTTATGAGATTATTACTTTCAATCTAAATGAATAATTTATATAAGTGATATGAACTGATGAATGATCTTGTCGGTCAGCTCTGCCTTCTCACCGTAGAACTGGGGTTCGATTCCTACCAAGGACAAACATTTATTTATTGTTAAAAAATATTTTTTTATGTATTCTAATCCGAATACCATTGTGCAAGCCATGCCTAGTTGCACTGTGTCAATTATAACAAATTATTATTTATTTACCTACCTCTATAGTCGGCCTATCTGGCCGCACACACATGCATAGATTTACCTTTACTTGGTTAGAAGCACGGACCAATTATCTTAGTTTACCCTCCAATGTCCGTCTGAAAGCGGTTGCGAGGCTACAGGGACAGTTAACTGGGCTTTGTTTCGCTTGACATGCAAAGTAAAGACTAGTCGAAGCCGGGAGCTCACTCCAGCGGGATTTGGGCTCAACCAACTCGCTACCCATAGATTCACATATTACAATCAGTCATATTTATTGACATATTTCACACAGCGTCATCAAGCTTCAAACTAAGCATAGCTTGTAATATGGGAACTAGATAACTGATAGAATGCATATAGTATTTTTATTGTAAATACATCCATATGATACATATTAGTACCCCGACACATCGGGTGGGAATCAGACCCACGACCTACAGTGCAGAAAGCTGCTACCAAGTGAGCTGAAGCCAGGCACAATTGTGTTTTTTCACTTGACATTCACGTAATCTCGAGGGATTTCCGTGGCCCGAAAACAACCTTCAACCTTAGAACCCGGGACCCTTCGCGTCTACAAACTAAGGTATAGAGCCGTCACTAAAGACTAGTGCGAGTATATAATAACATCACGAGATGTATCGGCGATATTAAGACCCAGGTGTTCACCGTTTCCGGAGCCAGCCATGCCGCCATTCAGCGCCGAACATTACCAGTTGTAACCGGAAAGTGATCCGACCTGATGCCGATCGGCTCCCTCGGATTCCCGATGGCTGATTGCATCATCAAGCGCGTACTTGTTTCGTCTCGCGCCGGCACGCGGCCGAGCCTCGGTAATGTGCGAATTTATTCCCATTGAGATGACAATTTTTCCCAATATGATTATGCAGTTATTGGGGCTCTTTTCACTGAACGGTGTGGGGAGTGAGGTGTGGGGTGCGCTTTGTTAAAAAATGTGTTAAGCGTGAATTGCTATTTATTTGAACATATCAAAAAGTATAGTAGCAGTAGAAGTTATATTAAGTTTACGCGGACTTGTCGCTAAGCCTGTTTAATTGTCAAAGTCAAAATGTAATATCTATATTTCCTTAATCCATGGACTGTTAAAAGTAGCTTAGAAGAGTCTTTTTTATTATAGTTTTACGTATCCAAATCCAACGTGACAACAGTCTCTATTCATTGTATACTGGAAGGAGCCAGTAATGTCTGTCTTGACTTTACCAGAGGCGTCTGGTTCAGGTGACTCTAGATTAACATTTTTCTTTACTTAAAGGATTCGCAGCATTTTTTCAAATGCAAGAGTGACACACTTCTAAACAACTGCTTAGAACCAGTTTTAACAATATCCAAAATATATATCCCACTTGACTACACACATTCGTACAGCAGTCAATATATTCGTACGGCGGGCTATTACGCACATATTACGACTTTATATTCATGGCGCGTCGGTTCCAAATCATTTCCCCTCTAAATGTTATGACTAGGGGAATATAGGTCCCGCTTGTTGGTAATAGTTGTAAAGTCGCTCAAGGTCACGTAACGCCTGCATGGCCTACCGCTGACGGTAGATGCACAAGTGGACGGTGCGCGGGTGGGTGCGGGGGCGGGGGCGGGCGCGGGTACGTCGGCTGAGTTACCTTCAGCGAACGAAGAGACATGAAAGTTACCGGCGCGGCAATTCAGCTCAGTATAGCACTTAGATCAAGGTAGTTGAGTATCTGTTACATAGTGAAACTATTATAGTTAATCTGTGCCTCTACTGACAAGTGGAAAGAATCGCTGCTTCGAGTCACAAGCTGCATTTCAAATGAAATATTATTTAGTTTGTGAACCTAGGTGATTGAGAGATGTAAAATGTCATAGGCATATTGAGTCACTAGATTCTGCCAAAGTATATTAGTGTACCTATATAACATATAGGCGCTCCTCTCGCGTAGGAACCGACTTTCTGGCTTGTCTATACATCATTTATTCCTTCTTAGGTACGAAAATTCAGTGAAATTTACTCAAACAAAATGGTTACATCTCCGTTGTGCAATGACGTCACAAACTCTTGGAGGACACGGTTTATTCAATTTGTTATATCTCGTAAAATTTTGTTGGTTGCTGTTAAGTTTAGGACGCTCCTTGCATTTTAATGTTTCGTTTGGAAGGTGAACTGAGGTCACCTGAACAAAGGGAACCGACTGGTGAAGTTATGTCTTCCGCTTCGTAATTATAATTGCCGAGATACACTTATAATGTAATCGCTTCTGCACAAAATGTGGCGTTCATTTGTAATGGCTCCAACCTAGTTCCCCAATGTAAATAAGACGAAACTTTTTATTTCACTTCTGTTTGAAGGCTTTTAGTGAATTTGTCACAAACTTCCTTACTAAGTTAATCTAGGTCAACTCCTGCTATTGGCGTTTTCGGCATGGTTTATATTGAAACTTAGTTCTAATTTCCCATCGCAAAATTTTCTGATTTTGCATATTTAGCATATGTATTATTAAGAAAACCATAATTTACCGAAATGCATTTAATTCAATCACTCAGAACTGCAAATTAAAATGAATCACGTGATAAAAGAAAAGCCAGACGAAAACTAAAGAATATTTTTCCCTAAATTAATGTTTTCCCCCATTTCTTTATAAAGCTGTGATACTTATAATAGAATATATGTAATTCCATCAACTATACACAAGTAACGGCACGAGTTGAAGGTGCACCTGATGTTAAGTGGATACCTCTACCCATAACACCAGATTTAGGTATTTTAAGTTTATTTAAATGTGAAATGATTTGGATTCACCGAATCGATGTTACGGTGGTAGTAAATAAATTAATGTCATTACAAAACACCACATGAACATGACATCAATCAGAACTTTAAGTCAGCATAAAGCGGAACTCGTTACCCTCGGCAGTAGCGGCACCGCTCCCCGACAAGTTGAGCCTCCAAAGAGTTGCAAACCCGTAACAGGCCAAGTTCCGCGCCGAGCGGGGACCGAAGGGAACTTCCCGCATTGTTACTCCCCACATTCTAATGAGGGAACTTCCTTGATGTCTTTCTAAATTGAAATTTACTTTTTTCACCTTTTTAATGGAACTGGGTCTGTCTTTGTCTCTGTCGCAGATTAAATTACGGAGTGGAATGAGTTTCGAATTAGAATAGAGCTAATATACACAATTCCTATATGAAATGCTATCCTATATGAATTTCGAATACAATACACCCATATTATATGTGCCTTGAAACACCAATGAAAACTGCATAAGAAAGAACTGCATCCGTACCAGCCTCTGATGTTCCCACTGCAGGGACACCGGCCTACTCTCGATAATTGAGAGTGAATGGGCTCTGATCTACCACGGGAGCCCAATCCGGATTGGTAGATGTCACATGTCGTCGAATTTTTGGTTCTTAGACATGCCGGTTTCCTCACGATGTTTTTCCGTCACCGTTTTGAGAACGTGGTATTGCGCACATAAATTTTTTCAAGTGAAAAAACTCATTGGTGCACGTGTGGGTTTGAACCAGCAACCTTCCGATTGAAAGTCGGCGTCTATGCCCCTGGGCCACCACGCTTTCTCCCTCACCACCAAGAACTGCATATTCGGTCTTAAAAGTAACTTAAAAATAATATTCTTATAAGTCAGGTTATTTTCAAAGACTACAAAAGGTTTTTTTAAAGTACAACTTTGTATTTTACATGTGTTATAACTCAACATCAGGTGAGAAAGCGGTTCAAAGGCAGCCAATAGATATTTTTGTTTAATGGAAGAGGTAGATTTGATTGAAAATCTGTTAAATCACAGGACAACAGTCAGACTGCCGGTTGACGGATCGGGATCAGACGCGTGACGTCACAGCCGCCGAGATCAGTGTGACGTCAGGAGTAGCGCCTCGGGGCCCGATCAATCTTACTTTCGTGTAACTTAATAAAGGCCCATGTCGCCTGCAGACCCGCCGCCCTCCCTGTGTTACATTAGACAGGTATTTATTAGACATCGGTCAGAACTAATACGGTATAATCGGCGTTTAAGGAAGTTATATATTAAATTTGTCTTTAAAGTAACAAGGGAATAGGTTACCCCTAAGTTACATATTAAAAAATATTTGATTATTGGTGAGAGAAATAGTTTGAAAATAGAATTCTCTCTTGACGAGCTAAGCAAAATATGCCGGTACTTCTGATAGAGCTATATGTAATAAATAAAAATAATAGTACTGTCCCTTACTCCTGTCCTGTCCTGTCTCCTGTACCTTGTACGTCCTTAAAATGGTTCAAGTCAAAGTCAAAAATCTTTATTTCCATTTCATTCTTAAAAATTATTTGTAAACGTCAATCTATTTTTTTTAATTATTTAAGTGCCTACGAGAGCACCCGTTCTTAAAACTAAGTTTAGCGCTTGTTCAAACCCTATCCGACCATTCAGTCAGTCGTACGGTATAGGGATATTAAAAATGGAACTTCAATTGTTTGTTTAAAAAGCCTTCGCTCTACTCATATATAGATTCTACATTTATACAGAACTTTAAAAATAAATATTCGGCACCAAATATACCTTCCATTTTCCCGTAAACAAGTTTGCTCGGAGTTGTGGAGCCAGACGTTAGGATTGGCTCTGGAAGAGGTTTCGATGGCGCAACGAGCTGTAGTGGCCGAGGCCGGCACTTGTGTTAGAAATCGGAATCAAGTCTGAACATGATATCGTCCCGTCCGGACTTGTTTCTCGCCGCTCGGTACTAACCTAGCCTAACCTAGCGCTCGGTTTAAAGTTCGTAAGAAACAGAGTTTATTATTGAACACTGATACGGTACGAAAATGTTTATAAATTTCCCTTCCCTGCTATGATATTCGGGTTTAATACTACCCAACTCTGTAAAATGCTAGAATTCTAGGTATTTTGTGTATTTTTAATTGATGTCAAAAAAGAAGGCTCTGTATGTTTGTATGTTTTTTTAATGTTTGGTTACTTCTCCAGTTGTGAACCGATTAAGATGATTCTCATTTTTATTAGATAGGGTATATCTTAGATCTCGGGAAAATATTCACTCCTAGGGACAAAAATAAGGAGTGTGATAAATAAAGATTAAAAAAAAGCTAAATTACCATAAATATTTAAAGATATTTTTGGTAATCTATAACAAACAATGTATTTATCCTAAGCTATTTGCAAAACTTTGATCGTTTACCATTATGAAGGTACGCGACGTCACAAAAATGTGTGAAACCGTCAGTTCGTTAAGAAAAATCGTTACATTTCCCTCCTTTCTTCGCGATATTATCGAGTGGCCATTTATTACCCTCTCCCCCCATCGATCACTACTATCGGGACAAAAAACAAACAGCTCAGCATTTTGACGGCACGTCGGCACTCCTGTGTTGTACTTTTAACCGCACAATAACCAATTTTGAAACCGTAGCATAAAATTCAAGTTCGCTTGGCGGTGTCCGACTTTTGACCCTCCAAGCCACGATTTTGTTTAAGGACCCCTCTCCAGCGCTGTTTGCATAAGTTTGTTTATGAATTTCGCGCTCTCTGTCGGTTAACGCTTCTGCCACTTAACTGGAATCGTTTGTTTATTCAGTAGAATTAAATGAAGCCAAACTGACGGCAGGTGCCTGTTTATTACTGTTTTTTTTATTATAAATGTTGTTTTACGCGGTCTTTGTCCTGGGTTCACAGGCCTCGTGAACCTGCGACTCGCCTGACCACGTTATTTTGTCTGGTGGTCATTTACTGGCTGGTCACGTGAAACGCTTCTCTGAAAAATGGATCGACTAAGTGTGATTTGGAATTCACCCCGAGGGTTCGCTACACCAATTCTGTGAAAATATCAAGCAGTTACCTATTGCAATTAACTATAAATACATATTTAAATGGAAAAAAGATAATCCTGTAGGCTTCGCAATGGGAATCCCATTACCTATTTTGTATGACATGCTAAAATATCGCTAAGAAATTCTGAAATGCACAGAAAGAACTATAATTGTGCATGCGCTATTAGAAGTATAAAGAGGAAAACAAATGAAGGCGCCGGTAACAGCCCAACTTAAGTGCTTCTTAGAATAATGTGTATAATATAGATAGTGTGGCCGTAGCCTAATGTCATTGACCGTGTTAAGTGAAGCACATAACAATATAATGTGACTTAAGGGCTCTTTGGAGACGTTAGGGCAGAGCGGCGGGACCCGCGGGGAGGGCGGGGGGGGGGGTTTGGAGGTACTTGGATATTTAGATGCTGAATTTCA
Organism: Aplocera efformata; assembly: GCA_921293045.1. NCBI lineage: Eukaryota > Metazoa > Arthropoda > Insecta > Lepidoptera > Geometridae > Aplocera > Aplocera efformata. The sequence continues at coordinate 223,924 of OV121040.1, forward strand.
TTATTGGATCTTTGCTGATCCTTCACATGAAATAATTTCACTTTTAAGACAGACAGAGTCTGGGGAACCATAATAAGCCTAGAACGTTTCTGTTTGTTTATCCTAATCGTATTGTATGTTCAAAGACCTCTATCTCTTGAACTACGAGATCTAAGAGGACGGGAACATATCTAGAATATAAAAAATAACACTACCTACCTCTGCATTATGATTCCTTGTGTCACAAATAGCATGATCAAATATTCAAGACCCGAGAACAAACTTCATACTCATCACACAAAGTGCGCCCCTTGATCCAGGACCCCTCACTAAGTAGGCAGGGCCACCGCCAACTGCTCCGGAGCAGTCATGTTCTTGTAAAATGCACCAAAAGGCAATTATACGCTTGAAAACGGGAACAACTTCAGTTCATTAAGCCACGTGACTGAGCCCGTCGCATTCCACCGAAATGGGACAAGAGGTGAAAAGTGATCCCAGTTGTCAAGTGTCGGGAGTGGAACCCGCGCCGGTGCGAGCCGCGGCCGGCGCGGACACAACGGGAGCTCGTTAAAAGTTCGGCGCGACCGGCTGCGTTTAAAACTTCCACCTGAATCCAACGACAAAACTTTAGAAGAGAATCTCTTTCATCAGAATATTTTTATTGTTCCGGATCCTACAAGTAAAATCAATCATATAGGGGCTAGATGGCGTTTTAGGGGTTTTTTTAAGAATTTAACGGATATAAAGTATTTGACTTTAATTAATTATTATTAATTGAAGGCAAATACTTAATAAAAAAATAATTAGAAAAACATCACTTTTTTAGATAAATATGTACCTACAAGAACATGCTTTCATACTAAATTTAGCATTTGTTCAAACCCCATATAACAAAAATAAAATTACAAAAACACATGAAAACAAATAAATTTATTATTTGTTTAATTTATTACATGCAATTTACATAAATCTTCAATAAATTCTTTCAATAATTTTGTATTCAAAGCAGTGTTCATAATTTGTACAATATAACTGTTGATCGACAAAAAATGCTACAGATCTAGTTGTAAGTAACTGACAGTAGCAATAACGACGAAATATATTTCACGTACAAAAAATCCTCACCATCCAATGAGAATTAGTAATAAATTAATGAGCACGCGGAGAGTTGACTGCTAACTGATCGATCGGATCAAATGCCGATTAGGATGTAATTACGAGGATTGGTGATCATTTGTGGTTTGGTAAACGATTAGATTGCTTCGCAGGCTACATTTTCAACCGTCGCTGCATCGATGACCTAAGGTACGTACGAAGTTTGATGATTTTAACGCATTACCAACTTAACAGGATATGACTTTAACAAAAAAATAATATATCATTACTGTTTCGTTCAGCTGATCATTTCAAACAGAACCAGCAGCCAGGTTAAACAAGTTAGTACGGACGTGTTTCGAAACGAGTCTTGAAAAATAAAATAAAATGTGTTCTTGGGCAATAGGATTTTTTTTGTTTGATTTTAATCTAGGATATTAGTAGTACTTCAACGATTATTAGTTTTTTTGTATCGGATATCAAACACATTAAGTGCCGTCTACAGTTATTTCGCTTCTATTGTAATTCTCTCTTCAGATCGGATTCCACGTAACTCCGTCCGGCTCGGGTTTTATGACAAGTTTTAAATTTCAAACGGGAGAATAATTTCAGATTCGTAAAACATGCTGACTTGAAAATACTGAAGACATTTATAAGAATGACAAAATAACCATAATAATTGTGTTTTTCATTTCAAGTGAGATTATTTCATATAATAAAAAAATAAAATGAACAATATTATATCACAGAAAGTGCATGAGCCCATCTGAATATAATTAAAGCTATTAATTTAGACATGCTTTTTAGATTTCTGTTATTGCCAAAATAAACAGAATAAATTATTTAAAACGTGTTTTGTTAATTTTGCGCTGACATTTTTTATTAAGTTGGCCTGGTTCATTTAAAGTTAAAAAAACAGATTGTGTCTAAAAGTAGTGACGAGACGAGCTGAAGGCCTACCTGGTCATGTGGTTAGCCCTCCGCTAATAAAAAACACAATAAAAAAAACGTTTACACGCTTATACCTCTGCACTAGGATTCCCTGTGTCTCTGGTGTGTGCTCACCACAAAAATTGTGTGGTGAGCACACATCCTCGCTTCTAAGGCAGGGCTACTAACAACTAAGCCACGGAGCCGTAACAACAGCAATACGAGTTAGGTCCTCCCCGACCAAAGAATGACAAGACCTAAGTCGCACCCCGTTGCATCCGTCATTCGAGACGGAGATGTGACGTCTCATACGCATGTGATTTCACCAGCACCCACACCCTCCCACCAGAACACAACAATGCGCGTGCGTCACTGTTTGGCGGCGGTGGATTCAGTATTTCTCTAGAGAACTTATTACAAGTGCTGCTATTTTTGTTATTTATTTAGCACCACTCAGAGGGTACGTTTAGGGTTTCAAAGGGTACTCAAATCACATCACATGATAAATGCCAAATTATTGAATAGAGCCGATCCAAAATACTATTTGATCTCTAAATAGAAACAGCGGGTCGAAGTTCAAAGGTCGTGTTTTAAAATACATAGTGTGCGGCGCCCGTGCTCGATCCGGTACGACCTAAATAACTATAATAATAGCAACACTCCTCGGGGCTGGAAACTCTACTTTAAGGTGATGCCCCGAGCAAGTCACCCGTCTCGTTCGCACCAAGCGCTGGCGCAGCGAGAGCGACTGAATAAGGAAACTTCATTAACTCACAGATAAAAGATTTTCAATCAGATGTATGTTTGTTGAGGACTTCTCCGCCAATTAGGGCCCGATTTCGTCAACTCTGAGGTGCTCGTAGAAATTTAATGAAGAAATTCTACCCTTAATCTTTTATCTTATCTTACTTTTATATTAAGATAAGATAAAAGATTATTCACGTGAAACTCATTGGCTCATTTTGGTTTAAATATTGAATAAACCGCCTAAAGTCCTTCTATATTTCTCCACAATACTGTGAAACAAATAAAACAGTTGAAAATAGTCTTCATTATGATGCAGATCGAACGTGGGAACAATCCCAAGGCACTTATCTCCGATCGGTCCTGATCGCTCATGTGCACGATATCTCCGGCGTCGGGGGGCCGCGGCCGCGGGGGCCCCGGAAGTGGCACGGTGCGGGCCTCCTTGCCGTGTGAAGCGGCCCGTACATCTCAGATATTGGCCTTTGTTATCATCTATTGCGGGTCACCTATGGCATCTCGTAAGCCCTCTGGGAATGAGGAATTGTTAAAACTCGACTAGAGTTTACTTTATATTGTTTGATTGAGAGATAGTCGGTTATAAACTTGGATAAACCTTTATTTTGGCACTCTAAAACAAAACCTACTTATCGTAAAGATTCCAAGGTCAAAGGTAAAAAAACGATTATTTACACATTTATTGCAAATATCTCGTTTCCAGTGGATTTTATGCTCCTCGTATATGTAACACGCACCAATTATGAAGAAGCAGTTCCGTTAGCAGCCGTCAGCCAGAAGAGGTGGGCGATTAATTAGAGCAAAGTGGTTCTGGCTTGGATTATCTGGTCGTTTCGAATAAGTCGATCGACCAATTTGTGACGAACTTCACGAAACAAAGTTAATTATGTGAATTATTAATGACGACAGTGATGGTACGTACTAATGGCCCACCGATGTTATCTCCTACTTTTTCTTAGGTATGGAAAGAGACATCACGTCCGTCCCGTTCGGACCGAGATATGAGGATGAAATGACGTATGTTCACTGGCATCTGCATCTTACGATCAGATCACAGAAATGTGAGTGCACTACAGATTGAAGGTACAATTATATATGTGTGGAGCATCCACACTTCCAAACTTGCTCATTTTGCACCACCCGGGGGGTACGCGGTGGCACTTAATGGCATTCTCTAATTAACACAACCCCTAATGTAGTCGTAGAAGAGGGCTACAGAAACTACTAGCAGACGAACTAATGTTAGCGTATGTTGTAAAGTACATATTTTATTGTCGTGTTTGTGCGTTATCATCTACAGAAGATGCCATTTGTAGTTGGAATTTTATAAAATTGGGTATTAAATCCACGAAAAGCAATAGAGCTTAGAATTTTCGCGTCGCACAAGTCTCGGACTCCGGTGGATGTCTGGGTTCGGATATATTAAATTAATACATTTTACAAAATTCAAAGTGCTAAGATATAACACAATAATATTATAGAAATAAGTGTTAATAAATATAAACCGTGAAACCTTTTGGAAGTCACCCTGTGCTTACTCTTTGCTTCGATGTACACTTGAACACTGAATGAATGTCATACTGAATAAAAAACTTAAGCGATTCAACTCATTGTCATTGGAAAATATATCACAAACTCGTGAGAGACACGTGGTACCACCGGGTACCACCGCTTGACCACTTCTTCCAATAATATTATTAACTCGATGTGAGAGGCTGATACAGACATATCTTAGGCCGGTGACCCTACAGTTGCAACTCAACCAGCCTCCTCTCGAGAATTTTGATCTATCACGGGATCCAGATTGGTAGATGTTACATGATATGCCCAAATAGAGACTAAATTCGCCATTTCGCGAAAACGTTTCGTCCTCTAAGGCTTGTGGTTTCAGAGAGGTATAGTTCTATGACATGACTATGATATTTCTTTCACCGTTTTACGTATATAATTTATATACGTAAAACGTATACCTTACAAGCCTCACAAGCCTTAGAGGACCAAATGTTTTCGCGAAATGGCGAATACTCTTACAAACAATAAAATATACGATTGTTGGTTTGGAGCTCTTGGTTCGCGAGTCCAAATCGCACTTAGCTGTTTTTTTTTAGTAAAAGGAAAGGCGTGTTGACCTTTCGGCAATGATACAGTGCGGGGGAAGTCCCCGCCGCGGCCACTCGCACGCACCACATAAATACGGATTACATGCGGAACTAGGGATACCACTACGGGAGCGATAGTTGCGTTGCAGCACTTGCCTCGCGAATCTTTGAATTATCATTATTACACGCATTAGGTATTTGTGTGACAGGCGGCGCGCACGCACAGACAACACAAACATTGGGTCGCCTAGCGATGAATCCTTTGCCAGGGTTACTTGCAATTAGGCTTTAGTTACATAAAAAAAGTTTGATGATTTGTCAATATTGTTATCTTCATAAAAACGTTTATTAAATATACCACACGAGCCTCCAATGTTCTCAATCTGAATTAGTACGTGAAAATTAATGTGCTACTCTTTATCCTTTGATTTACTCACGAGAAGTGTTAGCAAAGTTAAAAAAATAAATAATAATGTTTACACACCCTGCACTAGGATTCTCTGTGTCGCAGATGGCATGGACAAACACGACATAAACACCCAAGACTCGAGAACTAACTTCATGATCACCATAATTTACGTTAATTAACGCAGAATTAATAGTCATCTAATTCTCATGCTACTCTTATACTTAATTTGGGGCTAGACGGCGCTGTGTGGTATGTCCATAAATAAATATTTGTTGTGTAAAAAGATTGTAATTATATTATTTGTATTGTTTTTCCACGATCACCTCAGCCAACGGTACCCCAGTAAAATAAATCCTCCACAGAAATATATCAAGTGTTTGTAACGATGTAGCTGTAGGAATTAGAGTTACGCTGAATCGTAATGGACTTTTAAATTGGAATTACTTTTTAAATAAGGTTGTCGCAGCGCGGCCACCGGGCGCGGCGGGCGCGGCTGGACGGGGCGGGACGGGGCGGGGCGCGGCGGGGCGCGGTGCAACATTGAGCGAGCTATTAAACAGACGTGTACAGCGGAAAGTTCTCAATTACTGTGAGTTTACATTTAAATATTTGCTTCATATTCGCGAAGGTTTCTCCATTTTCTTATATATTGCATCTTCTGTACAACAGTCACTGTCTCATATTTGCGAAGCTTCAGAATATCGTTCGTCGGAATATCAAGGGAAGGTTTCCCTTAGGTATGGGAACGGAACCTTAAAAACATACATGATTGTGCAGTAATTAAGTAAATAAAATATGATTCCATTCAATGCATCCTCCGTGGCTTAGTTGGTAGTAGCCCTGCCTTCAAAGCGAGGGGTCCCGGGTTCGATTCCCGGCCGGGGCACACTTTGTGTGGTGAGCATGAAGTTTGTTCTCGGGTCTTGGGTGTTTGTCTTGTGTTTCTGTGTTTGTCCATGCCATCTGCGACACAGGGAATCCTAGTGCAGAGGTATGAGTGTGTTAACGTTGTTGTTGTTTTTTTTTTTTTTTTTTTTTTTTTTGTACATCCGATAATTAAACCGGCTCATCCCGCCCGCGCAAACCAATCGAATATATTGTATCGAAACAAAGTCCTCGTGAAATGGAATTGTTTCCACGATTGTCTCGATTGTCTCGATTGTGCCTGCAGGCGAAATAAGGGAATCACTCAGATAAATATAGTTTTGAAGGGTTGGCCAAACTTTGTTTCGATTTCGTGGGCCTGGAAATTGTACCAAAACAAACAATATTTCATCCCCTTTTGTTTATAGACGATTTAGTTACGATGATTTAAAGTAGTGTTGTTTATTGAACCGTATCAGCCTCTAACTTCCCTGATGTAGGGCGACATGTCAACTCTTGGCGAGCGAGAGTGAAAGGGCTTTGATTGGCCTCACAGTTCAGTCGGAAGTAGTTCTGCCTTCTGCCTCTGCCCTACGACTGATCTCGATCCCCACTCCAAAAGAACTAATAATGGTCAGACAAAAATAGATGTACGTTCTGTGTGAGATGTCCATGAATATTTACATTTGTTTATGTACCACGAGTGCCGTCTAGATTGGTAAATGTAATTTTTTTCAAGGACATGTGCCAATCTTTTCCCTAGGTTTTCCTTCACCGTTTTGAGTTAATGGTATTGCGAAAATACTTATCTCAAGTGAAACCTTTATCGTGGACGCGTAGGTTTGAACAGGCACCTTTACATTTATATAGAAAGTTGGTACTACTGGACTACCAGGGTGGTCTATCTCGTTTTAAAATTGGCTGTGCCTGGGGCGAAACGCAACTATCTCATTGCGCGAGAGTGTTTACTCCGTCGCGAACCCTTACCGAATGTGTGTAGAATATGTCGACTTGGACTCCTTACCTGAAACAATACAATTATTTATTATTTTCTCCGTTTTTCCATTGCGTTAGACAACAAAATATAAAAAAAATTAGTCACACAATTCTGAGCAAAAATAAATACCTATTTATAAACACTCAACAAATTCAATCAGTTCCACGTTTAATTTTTGACTATAAATAAACTCGTAAAACTTATGCCGTGTGATAGTTTGGAGCGAGCTTCGTATGTAATGAAATACTGTGATACTACCTGGTCTCCTCGAGTATAAGTTCTGTAAAAGTCCCGAATGTAATATTAAATGTACTTGACGTAAGTACAACCAAACAAACGAGTCTATCTGGAATGAAACCAATCGCACCAATTTATTATGCTCTTACTAGGTTATTTACGCGATAGCGCATACATTGGTGATTAGATTGGGGCTCTGTACTATTCACAAGACTCCAGGGAGCAGTGTACGGCGCGCGCCGTGCAATCGTCGCCGGCGAACCGCTAAATGTTTGATAGCGGAGGATCCACGTCGATAGTGGTACAGGTGAGTACAAAAGTAAAACGGCGGATCTGATCTACTGTGTTCTGCGTTTTATTCAGCCGTAAAACAATATAAAGATCTGCTACGCAGTCGTAGCCAAAGTGGGCACTACCGCGCCGACGCTACGAAAGTGTAGCTTGTAGTGCTACGCCATTAGGCTACGTCGTAGTTAGCTCTACGATAAACATTACTTAATAGTTGATATAGGCGAAAGCGATTGAGCTGTTTAATTTTATGCTTCCGTAAACCGATAAAAGGAACTTTAAGGGAACTAACTAAGCTTGAAAATGTTAATTTTTTTAACACCAATGTTGTTTAACCGTATGTGACCACCCATATAGCTGCTACATCGTTTCTGTTCATTCAATAGCAATAATTTAAATAAACACGCAGCACTTTGCACCGAACGGAGCTGGTTCAGCTGCATTATATAAACTACACAGGACCAGAGTACGTTGGAAGCCTAATACCCGCCAAGTGATTTACTTTTCACTTCGAGTTTCACTAAACTTTTCATTCGAATGGATATTGCATCGATTGGTAAATACAGGAACATCAGATTTAATGCTATGTTGAACATTTTCAGAAAGTTAACTATGACGGCGCAAACGAAACGAGATCGCAAGTCGCTTAGATCCCAACTTTTAATGAGAAGGTGATCCGATGGGGACGATTTATTATTTATTTTGCTGGAATTACGATTAACGATGACCTCGTGAGGAAGCCGGGATGTTCTGGCTCCAGAGGCCCAGTCTCCATGGTTACATCAATTAATCTGTGTTGATCTCCCGTGGTAGATTTAATCCCATTCACTCTCGCTTATTAACACAGGCCGGTGTCTCTGCAGTGCTGAATTAAAACGTGGCATCGAAGGATACTTCTAAGTTAGTTTGTAATTGCTCACAGAATCCTTGAAACATGTTTAAAGCAGAATATAGTTAGACTTGGTGTAACAACAATAAGTCAATAACTTAGGATACATGTTCTTACTTAGCCTGTCCATTAAACAACAGCTCACAACCTAATGACCTAAGTTGGGAACTTGTAAGCTGCCTGAGCCGCATTGCTCCAACAAAGAAATATCGTACTGCTATTTCAGATGTAGAATTATTTACAAAAGTTGTACTTTTGTAAAACTCAGTTGGTAACTCGTTTGGGTCTGCTTCCTGCGCGGCAGGTCGACTCCCGCCTCGAGCCAACATGCGTGTGACGAATATATTTGTTGGTATTGTTTCAGTCTGGTTCCTACAGTACAAGCTATGCTTAGTTTGAGGCTAGGCGCTGTGTGGAATTTCCATAAATATAAATATTAACGGCTCCGTGGCTCGGGTTCGATTTCCGGCGGGGGAATCTTTGTGTGATGAGTATAAAGAAAGAATACTTAAAATAAATACTATATTAATAAATAATTATTGTCTTGTGCTTCGTTGTTTGTCCATGTCACCTGCAACACAGGAAATTTTAGTGCCCGGGCACTAGGATTATGAGGGTGTCAACGTTATTATTATTAATGAGGTGACCGTACATGTTAAGTAGTTCCACCGCCCGTGAGTGAGAGCACCACGTCTCAGGACCTTTCCAAATATTAGAATTTGAGGAATTCCCCAAAAAGAACACTACGATTAATAATTCCCGTTAGTTTTGTAAACTTTTTAGATAGCAAATGTTTAACTTTAAAGAACCATGGTAATCAGAACAGGTGAGTTTGCATATCGCACATGTGGCAGTACAACGGGTGCTATCTGACCCTCAGCCCCCCCCCTCCCCCGCCCCGGCTCCCCCCACACCCCTAGCAGCCCTTTATGTAAATGCGTGTTAAACTCGAGATGTTTGGGCTAGCGGCGTGCGTCACAAGTTTAGGGAGTTGGGATTTTTTCAAAACGTGTAATTTATTTCATCAGCCGCACTCTGCCTTCAATTTTAAAGCCTCATTCCTTATCCGTGTGACTACATCTGTGTGCTTAATTTATACAGAATCAGGGAGGGGGATTGAGATAGGACATACAATCGTGCCTAGTAATCTAATTGAGGTTAAACACGTACCTAACTTTCTAAAATACACTGGTTTCGACCTGTCGACCACAAGTCGACCCGCCGCGCGCCGCGTGCGGCCGTCCCCGCACGCCGCATGCGGGCGGCGCCACGCGCCTACATTACAGAGGTCAAATTTATATTCTGCTGACCTTCCATCAATCCAAATTGAAAAATACATGTTGTTACATTACATTGGGAGTCGAATAGTTTATCCGGGCGACTGGAAAGGTCTCGACTTTGATGAAATTATTTCGAGAATAAAGATGGCTCAGCTTTAGGAGAGTATTTGCGATGTGCCTCCCAATCACTGGTATAAATGTATAAATGTAGTAGGGTTCTGTATGTATATGATACTTACAGTTACTTTCTTAAATATAAAAACGATTCGTAAGCTGCTACTACTTAGTTTGTCATGTAACCGAACATCGATTAAAATTTAAATAACAGGGTGTAGGACCGCTTGGTACATGATTTATGAGATATTTTTTATTTGGAATCAGAAAGTTTACCGTTATATGAAGATAATATCAAAATTATATATACAGATTATATAAAAATATTAGAGAAAGTTTACAAGTCTTCGTCTTGTCGTGTTTCGTGTAATGTTGCGAATTTGTGAAAATTTAATTTAATGTAAAATATATCATCAGATTTAGATTATTCTGCCAGGTTATTCAGCTTTTTTACAGTCGAAAATATTTCTGAGTAGAATTTCAGAGGTTACCTTGTCCAATTACAGGCAGAAAAGTCCTGAGCCCGACCGTGACCAAAGAAATTCTTGGCAAAGGCCCACTCGCGAGTACCTGCCCTCCCTCACGTCACCGTTACTAAGCTCACATGTAACAACCTTCCCGTTTGCCGACTCTTTGCGGCGGGAAAACAACGTGTTTGTGGGACCGCGGGAATTTTATTTGCAAATATGTTTATGGTTCCGTAACCCCAAAATATCAAGGAAATCCATTACTAACTTCCCCACAAAGTCTATATGCCTGTCCTACGTTAAAGGGAAGAGGTCTTTGGAACCATCAAGCTAGCGGATTGGTATTTCCACTATTGCGGTTATCCCACCCAGCCAATCATAAATAAATTGAACACACGAAATCCTCGGCGTGCGAGTGCGAATCGAAATTTTCTGAATTTTATATTAACGCTAGCCGAACGTTTGGTCCCCATCTCACCTGGTGGGTGATGCGGCTGGAGACGAAGCACGGTTGCGTAGAATATTCCTGTACACTCTACTCTTGAAGACACCGAGATTGTAGTGATCATTATCTACCGTAGTAGCGTTTCGATCACGTAAATTTAGGAACAAACTCGGTTCCGTCTATTCTAATCAATAATCCTTGTCGGAGGCCGTCCGATGGTTCAAAAACATAGGCAGACAACAGAGTAAGTTAGAAAAAGATGTGACGATTTGTCAGATCACTTTCAGATATCCTTTATCATCGCGCGCACCGTACTGTCGCAACAAGAAATCAATATTACATATCACTTATAACCTGATTTTGAATGCAGTAATATCTACTTATTTTAGTTAATTATAGTTTTATAGGTTTTATTATATTTTTGAAATACATTTTAAATGAATGAAATAAGAAATAAAATAAGAAATACGAACGCGATATGAAATTTCAAACAAAGGCCTTTTCAACGGTGAAGCTTAAGCTTAGCATAAGATTCAAAGGCTATAACTAGATTTACCTTGTTCGCTAAGTCAACATAGGTCATACAGGTCTAGTCTATTATTAATTCAATGCGTGCCAACTTATTACCTACCCCTATATATGGTAGATATGATATATTGATAATACAGATGCAGTAATAGTGAGTAGGCAGGACGAGACGCGTGATCTATGATAATGACGAGCACGCGGTCACGGCTGTTAATCATGAAAATGATTTCACCGAAATCCGGATTAATTGTTGTGACAAATCACTGACTAGTGTTTATGTTCAGGTTGAGGAAATGAACGTTTTTTTAATGTGCCCATACCGGCACAAGACTAACTGTGGGCACCAAATGTTAGCGCTCCCGGGAACCTTGTCAACAATGTCAAGGATATTTATAATTAGCGCCATCAAGCATCAAAACAATAATGGTGGGACGGGGGTGTCTTCTCATTATTCAGTCGGGAGAACCTAAGTTGCATTGTTTGTTGTTATGGGCGGTAGTAACCACTTAACATCAGCTGGGCCTCCAGCTCGTCCTGTCACAAAATCTTAAAACAGTCTTAATTTGTCGCCGGGGGAAGCAAGTTCGATTCCCAGCGCTGGGAACATCAGAGGCAGGCGTGGAAGCAAACTATAAAGTAAAGGATAATTTATACGCATTCAGAATCCGTCGAGTCGTTTTCTGTTCGTTGCATGAAATTGACTTGAACAGAAGCTCCGGTGCTCAGGTATTCAAATGAAGGTAATCATGTTTCTTTTTTTTTCTTTCACGTAGCACTTTTACAGAGGTTGTTCGGAATCGTATTATTGAACTAGGTTTCTAGTATTTGTAGGATCCTTTCGATAAGTAGGTAAGGCTTCACTCAAATGTGGGTAAACGTATGCAATACCTGGAGGAATACTCCTGGACTCCCACACGGGACTGCGCCGAGCTTCTCTACAGGATACAATGTGTTGCCAGCCAAGGGCATTGAGTTTAGGCGGTTCACGTCCAACCTTGAGGTTCCACATTCAATATTCATTTACAAAATGTACATACGTATACATAAGGAACATTATATTTTTTGTGAACAGGATCATGCTCGCGAAAATAAAATCATTCCATTAGAGGTTCTTGCTTGTTCTTCCACATGGAGGGTCGGATAGGGTTTGAACAAGTGCTAGACTTAGTATTAAGAACGCATGTTCATGCAGGCACATATTTATTTTAAAAAGTTACGACTCCAATTTATTTTTTTAAGAATTCAACGATCATTCCCTTTTGCCCCAACCTGTCCATGCCGGCGAAGTCAACACTATGTAATTTCGCGTAAAATGTTCTGCTCAGCTTATATCTTTCACTATGTCTTCAATTTCTTGTTGGCCGTAGAATCTTACCAAACACTTTACGTTCGCTGATCATATGTGTTTTATCACTTAGGAGTGTAACAGGCATATTTACTACACCGTGGCTATTGATGGCTATTAATCACACGCGCTAGGTTATAACTGAAGGGTGCGCATGCGCAGTGTGTACGTGTGTGTATACAAACTTAGTCGGTTAAACTTGATTGTGCCTTAAGGTTTAATGCATGAAGTGTGCGGATTTGCGAAGAAGAAGAGTATTCGTAAGTAATGTGTACTCGAAATCATTTGTCATCGTAAATCTACCAATGTGCATTGAGTAACAAGGCTTTTATTAAAATTGTTTTTGTATCCCGCCCGCCCCGCCCCGCCCCGCTCTGCCCCGCCGCGCCGCCGCCCCACCGTCCCTCCGCCCGGCCATTCGTCGAATGAAATGGTAATCCCTCGAGATGTATTGCTGCATTAATTAGTTGATACACTGATACCCATTATGCGATCTGAATTATCATCTAAATGAAGGTAATTTATCAACTGCGAAACGCGATCTTTGCTATCAATACCTACCAATTGTAGTTAAGTGGATAACACCACCACTTGGATAATATATTGTGGTGGTGTTGGGTAACTCGGTGAGCCGAGCCGTAAGCAACACGTCGGTAATGTATCGTGTGACTTACACCTTTGTCAATAGTTTAGAGCTTCTGGTTAATACATGTCAAGCTCAAGCTTTTATACATTTTTAGTCATATTTTCGTGCTGGTTTAAGGCTAGTGATGGCAGCTCAACGGAACAGCCATGATACAATCTTCAGTCAAGTTTATCTGTCTCTAAGAGCATAAAGTCTAAAATATTTCGAGATGAAATACCATTGATTTGATTGAAAAGTAAAGTGACATATAACCTCGTTTTATCAAAGAGTATGTTACAGAATGAATACACAATATTTATTAATACTTCCAATGATTTCGTTTCGGCAATTCAGATGAATTGAAATAACACACAAAATACAAAAATTAAATGCTTTCATGAAGGAAGCCATTATATATAGGAAACCTTACCTAAGCTTCAAATGAATATCGTGTAGAATTTAATGAAAGCATGGTCTGGGGAGAAGGTTACATAAGATTTCCTCTCCCTTTGTTTACACAAAAGTTACAGAACATTTGAGTCATGCAAAGTGTTTTGTTTTCGTTACTATAACAGGCAGTGTACTAGTGATCAACCTATAATAGTAACATGACACAGTTAAATAGATTTGTTTTGTATGAGGCAACATGAGCTCACACTAAAAAGGTACAGAGAGAGTAAGTAAGCAGAGCCTCGTCTGAGGACAGGACCGCCCGCTGCGTGGATACGTACACAGGGAAGACTCGAGACATCTTTCAGAACCTAATAAAGTAAAATCTCAGCCGACAAATAAGACGGTAAATCAAATAATCGCCGACACAGCGCTCTCGGCGAGTTTTAGCGAGATCTCGTGAAATTAGGCGAGTGTGTAATCCGCCCAAACCAGGGGCGGAGCTAGTGAAGCTATTTGTATTTCTGTTTGTTTCCAATGGAAGTCTTAGACATTATTGTCAAAGTCAAAGTCGAAATACATCATTTCTATTCTATTACAATTCTTAAAAATAAAACTTGGAAACGTCACTTTTGATATATAAATATGTATACCTACAAGATCATGAGTTCTTATTACAAAATTTAGCACGTGTTCAGACCCTATCTGACCCTCTATGGGAAAAACAAGCAAGAAACCCCTTATGTTCACAAACTATAATATATAATGTTCCTTGCCTACGTACATAGGTATACAACACAGGCTATGGCGTTAATATAATCATTGACATCACCAAAATATTATTATAAATTGCGCCTTTAACTTTATTAAAAAAATGATGAACACCCAGGACAATCATTTTGACAAACAGAAGTTTTTTTTTTCAGATTTTATTTATATTGTCGTTTGGATATTGTTTATGTATTAATACAATGAAACACTAATTTAGACCAGTAGTCCAGAATGGGCTTATATAGCTTTTGCCTTTGGCTGCGCTCGCATTAATGTAGATTTGCCAATTATTTCTGAATAAAAGGTACTTAATATACTTTTTTGTATCTCTTACAAAATTTTGAAAAAAATTCATTGATGGTCTGTTGACAAGTTACGGCGTGAAAGCGAAACAAACACTAATAATATTAGTTACGGATAGGGCCGGTCAGTCGTAACTTTTTCTAATATTACTTAACAAATGATCTCCGCGGGAAGTACAACCAAATCTTTATTCTCATAACTCGCGAAGTTAGTTCGAAAGATTCCCAATGGTCGGAGAGCGGATCCCCACTCGAGGCATCTTCGCTCTCAGAGGAGCCATCCGAGTTGGCAAAGAGGCTTACGGTTCAGAGTTATGCGCTTATGAACATAACGTGATCAAAGTTTAGCATAGTTGGGGGCCGCCCGCTGCGCCCTCGCTGCACGCCGCGCCCGAACCCGAGCTCAATTACACCGGGCTCGCGTGGTAGATAGTTTGTGTAGTACTTTAAGCATTTCTAGCTTAACAATTAAGGAAACGGCTTATTAAGATATATTGCCTTCCTCATTTTATACTCACATAATTTATATATTCTTAGATATATGTTTATTTCAATTCATAATTACAAATCTTTATTTTTTTTGAATCCTTAAATATTTCTCTAAAATGTTACGAAGTCACGTGAACTTTGTATGGGTTGTTGAGTCATGGAAAAAAAGATTTACTTCACTCAGCGGGATGATCGAATCAACTCAAATCCAAAATCATAATATCCTATGAATCCTAAAAAATAAAAATTAATATCGAATCTATATTCACGTACCTACAAGATGACATGTTCTTACTAAGTTTGCTGCATGATCTGATTTACAATCAAGCGTGATTGTGTTACATTTCATAAGATGGGTGATTGGCTCCGCGAGCGTGGACAATTTAAACAAGACTTTGAATGAAGGCAAATCATATATTTGCCTTCGCGATCGCGGACAAGTCAAGATCTCAATGGTCCTTAATTTAGCTCCCCGACGCATGTTGGGTAAAGCTGTGTGGGTATATGTTTACTTGTAGACCAGATGGTTCTATAAGAGGAACTTTACACCCAAATTGCAATATGGTTGGTATCTATAGAGAGTTCAAGTATTCTATTACGGCGGTGCCTGAATTGTTTTGATTTTATAGCGAGTTCTGGTACATTATCTCTAAAGACACCAATTTATTATGAATATTAATGTTAATCATACCACCAGTGATACTATATATTTTGTAACATATTTTGCCGAGCGACGACAGACCTAGGCGTTTAATGTTTATGATTACACTTAGACTTGGCAGGCGGTTTAATATGTCTAAGAAAATTCAAAATTAAGTACGTACCTACCGTATTGCATTTCCAAAAATATTAATATATTAACAACAGAACCACTTTACAAAGCAATCTCACAAAGGTGACAAAGAAATTCAGAATCGACTACAGTAATTCACCTGGAGCTCCAATCTAGAATAAGTGTCCGAGGCGCTGAATTATATATCTCACTAGAAGGATACCCGCGAACAGCAGGCGGAGGACGGGTCGAACGACACGGCGGCGGGTTTCATTCATTCCTGGTCTTATTATGTTATGACTTTTTTAAATTAACCGACCAAATGCGTACAGCATGTAAACCCGACAGTTCCTTGCTACCACCATCCGCTATCGCTGCAAATATTTTCACTTTGGTGTTACTATGGTATATATCCTAACAAATGGTAAAAATACCATCGCTGGTTTCAATATCGACGGTTGTATTTTTCGCCATTCCCTCAGAGTACAAATCTGAATGCCACTTAGCCGGTTTATTTATCACTACATAGTATAAAACAAAGTCGCTTTCTCTGTCCCTATGTCCCTATGTATGCTTAAATCTTTAAAACTACACAACGGATTTTGATGCGGTTTTTTAAAATAGATAGAGTGATTCAAGAGGAAGGTTTATATGTATAATACACAAGCAAGTCACCGCGGCTTCGCACGGGTAGTTTCTGATACGATACTGATGCTTTACTAACCGTGCGAAGCCGGGGCGGGTCGCTAGTTTATTTATATTTATAATTATGAACTACAGAAGGCAAAACTTTGTAATGCAGTGACAATTGACTATTGATATTGATATTGATATATAGATCAGAGCACATTCACTCTCAATTATCGAGAGTAGGCTGGGCAAAGAGTTTTATCTCGAGGCTACTGGCACATGCTGCTTCTCAACTAGCCTGAGTAATCAATTCCTACATAATATTATAGTTATTTCATTATTATTGAAACAGTTTCAGCGTATGAACGCGAGGCACACCCGACTGTCATAATTGGATTCATTCCCTGAAATACGAGACTGCACGCGGAGATGATTTAATGGATTATTTATAGATCGATGGCTTTTTAAATAATTGCATGGACATTTGCGATGGTCGTATTTATAAGTTGATGGATGTATCCGTCTGCAGAGCTTTTCTTTCATCTAAAATATGCTAGTTCAAGTATGTTTATGGATGCTGTTCATTGTTCAACTATAATACTTTTTTGAACGTAACGTCACTTTTTTGTTAAATTTCATATATATTTGATTACAAGTTTTGGAGTAATGTAGAATATTCCCGCGTCATGTTCACATATAAATTTGAGTAAGTTTCTTAAATGATTAGGTATCTGATTTACATTCTAATTATACGCTACTAGCGACCCGCCCCGGTTTTGCATGGTTATACAGTGTGTATGACATAGGACGTAGTGACGTTAGCAAAGTAAGCGCCTAAAATATGTATTTTACGACATCAATACAAACCATGGAAATTCTCAGCTTTTCTCTGCTATAAAAATCAAATCCATATAAAAATCCGTTGCTTGATTTAGAAGTTAGCAGAGAAACAGACAGACAAAAAAAGGGACTTTGCTTGTATAAAGCAAAAATTTCTAAATAGTACCTATATATTTAGAAATGACGGTATATTAAAGTTATGGTAGCGTATATTGTTATCGAGTCACATCCAACGTCTGAAACCTTGCAATGTAAGTGACCCCGGCAACCCGCGCAGCCTACAGGAATAAATAAATCTCACAATTAGTAGACTCGACTTCCACCTCCAAGCACAGCGATTGTCGGAAACGTCCCACAGACAATGAAAAAGTGTATCTAATACACTGCGACATGGCACCTTGCATGCGCCATACATGTGGGGCGACATTTGCATGCATGGAATGGAGACGTCCCATTTAAATATCAATTCACTTTTTGCTGTCACCATCG
Organism: Aplocera efformata; assembly: GCA_921293045.1. NCBI lineage: Eukaryota > Metazoa > Arthropoda > Insecta > Lepidoptera > Geometridae > Aplocera > Aplocera efformata. The sequence goes on from OV121040.1 coordinate 241,960, forward strand.
CTTTATTACATCGTCGTGTCAGAATAAAAGCAATTTACAGACACGCATGCTTTTTGTGTAACACAACGAGACCTAGTTAAACGATCCATGCATTATGTATGCACTGGGGACCGGCCGCGGCGTACACTGCACTGCTTGCGGTGCGTCAGCTTTACATATGCATACTTTCTATTACTATTCAAATATCAATATCAACATCAATATCAATATATATGGAATATCAGACAGCAGAAATATTATTCGCTGGAATATTGATACTCGACTATTATCATATTATATCATAAGCTGGTGTGCAAACGTGTTATTTATCAAAAAAAATAACAAATATTCTATTGTCTTGAAACTTTTAAATAAAATTTCATCGACGGAAAAACTTTAAGAGGCGATTATTATTTCTAAGCTTTGAATCTGCAATTCGAATTAATGGCGATGTTTATACACTTATTTATAATCTATAAAGAGAAATAGAAAAAGATTTAAAGATGATAAAGATCTATAGATAGCTCAACCGCAATTATTATAATACAACACTAGTAGCTCAGCTGACTCATCGCGCTACCAGACAGAATACGTGCGGCTCGCTGGCTGGCAAAAAAAACTCAGCCAGAATTATTTCAGAGCGCCAGGTCGAAGCGACATTAACTCTGTGACTGAGTTAATCTGTGAGCCAGGAAGGTTCCAGCTCTCAGGTAACGGGTTGCTTCCACGACCAGGACCTAGGGTCCTGATTCCAAAACATTCAAACATGTCATTTCTAGAGAGATTTATATGTTGCGCCTCTTGGAATTAACCTGTGTCCTAAATAAGTATGGAGGCGCTAGTGTTCAGCCATATACAAGTGTTCATGTCATAGTTTAAGAATTCAACGGAAATAAAGATATATGTATCTGACTCATAGTCAACTAAATGAATCCAGTTAATTATCTTGAACTATTGTGATTGGACATCTTTACTTAATTTCCGAATTTAATATTATATTTTCTAATTCAACGTTGCATATTATTCGTTTTCAAGGAACATTCAAAGTTATCTACCTATTTATCTGATCATCTTAAAATCTTGCATCCACAGCAAAGCCTACTGGACAAAAATACAATGGCGTATAAACAAAACTCACGCCTCAAAAGAATTGAAAGCATAAACTTTTCTCATAATATCCGATACGATTAACTATGAAATAACAACCTTATCTATTTTATAAATACGAAAATTTCCCAGTGGCCATATTTGTATTCACAAAACTTTCATATTCGGCTGCATACAGTTCGTACAAAATATCAATCAACATTCTGCGAGTGGGGAGTTGATGAACCTCGGGGGAGTGATGTTTACTTTTGATGTGAGAATGTTGAGTGTTGAGTGTTGTTCATATTATAAAGAACTCAATGAAATATACCAAAATCAGAATATATTTGCAAACTTTTATGTGATTTGCTTCATTGATGTTTACGTATACGACACAAAAAATTAAATCCGTTTTTCAGGAATTGCTCTGGCATCTGTCAGTTCTAGATGTCTCGTTTAAATCATAAGAATAAAAAACGGAAGAATGCCTCTTAGTTTGTTTTGACCCCAACATAATCAGCACCAAACACAAAGGCACTAAAAATATGGCGGCTTATACATTATGTACTTACTCAATTTTATCTATATTAGATATTTTCTAGATAAGTTTTCAGTATATTGTAAGTTATAAGATATTCCAGTGACTATGGTTGGAATTACTTTATCAGGAATACGTACATTTTTAAAAACAATAAACATTTTTTTAACAATAATTTATAGAAATATTCGAAAACAATCATAAAACTAAACAGTATATTGTTTTCACGTTCTTTTGTACATTAAAATGGTGTCAAGGGTACTCGAGAGAATCCATTAAAATACGTAATTAAGTAGACGTAGTAGATCGCGGGCGTAGTAGGATCGTAGTAGGTACCTTGTCTAATCAACTCAGACGATCTAATATCGTGTCGGGTACACTAAACTTAGAGACGCTTCAGTTGAATTCAAAGCGTTACCAGGCTCCCTGTCAACAGGAGGCTCTGAGCGTTTTGTTCACAACTGCCCGTGAAATGAGATTTCGCCGCGTAAAATGTCAAGGGTAAGCTCTGTGGGTGTGGGTGTGGGTGTGCTACACGCACACAGGAACACATTGAAACGCACTTTAACTTAGCAGTGCCGACACTACCCTGGACCAGAATTCTCTGTCTCAGGTGGCATGTACAAAAATAGTTGATTACACATGACAATCACCCAAAATCCTAGGACAAACTTTGTGTTTATCATTTACGTTTTTCGTAACAAAAATCACTACAGTCGTAAATAAACAAATCAAAATTGAGTCACACGTTAAACTTATGTTTATCGATAACTGTTTAATTTTGTAAGTTCCGAAACTTATATATAATATTTAGCTGCTGTTTGTCAGTTTATAGGGTGATGTCAGCGTGCGTTGGTGGTCGCTATTCGAAATTCCAAGTATATTGCACGACATTAAGTTAACTTAAACGGAACTTAAATTCGTTTATTCCTTTAGATATTATGTACGCGTCAAATTAAACACTCTAAAAAACATATCCTTAGGCACACGACAAGCACACAGATTTGTAAATTGCAGTCGTTTTCATATTTTAGCTAGTCTCATTTGTTAAATTTACTTCTGTTCTAACCCTAACGATCTACCCGAGGGGAAGAACGGCAAGTAACCCCCAAGGATAGAATTATATAATTTGATATGAATTTTGCTAAAAAATCGTACTCACGTTACAAAGAATGGCTAACTTTATGGCGCCTAGTATTGGGCACAGCGAGTTTTGTTTACATCGTGATTTTAACTTTTTATTATGCACATGCCAATATGCACGAGTGTAGATCAAATTCTCGTACATGTAAATCGAATGAAGGATCGATAAGAAATCAACTATGCCAAAATACCTTTGTTTCAAAGCTAGAATTTGATTAAGAATCCTGCCTCTATTGAATTGCTTACGGATTTCATTCGAACCCTTTCAAGCACATCTATTTTAAGATCAAATTACATCTTGAATCTGTATCAATTATTTAAAATATGTAGGTTAATTCTGAACTCCATGACTTAAATTCTACATTTGTTAGAATTCAAAGTATTTCAATAATATTTATTAAATATTTACAGATATCTTTTGGATACTGAACAGCTAATTAACGAAATACTTTGGACCAGTGTTTTTCAATCTGTGGGTCGCGACCCTTGAGGGGTCGCGAAGCCTTACTTGGGGGGTCGCTGGCAAAAGGAAAAAAGCAAAAACACTACAATAAAAACATTATTCAGCCAGCTTCTTGCAGAGTGTAGGTCTGTTGTTGCAGAGCGGTTACATAATGGTAGAAAATCATAAACATGGTTTTTTCTGTTACTAACTTTGTCTATGGTCCAAGGGGGTCGCCAGAATTTACTACCTATAAAGGAGTCGAGTATTCATAGAGATTGAAAAACACTGCTATATACAATCTAATTTCAAAACTGTAAATTTCGAATTGTCTCTCTGCATACCTTATTTGCATTGCTTGAAAAGTGGCTTCAAAAATAAAGCACGGTCTAGTTTTTACATTTTGTAAAATTCATAAGGAATTTTAGTAAAATTTTTGCGGCGCGGCATTCAATTCGTTTCTATTCCGCAAAAAACTGTGCTGTATATAATCCACAATGGGCACTTCGTTAGGCGACGTCCTGACGGGCCAAATTTGAACCATTAAAGGAGGCGCTAGCGAGCCGAACAATTACCAAACAAGAAAATAAAACAAAATTCCGCCGAGTCCACTGCAGCGAAATGTAAGTTTTTTGAGAAATTTTCATTTGCTTCGTAAGATAGATAGTAAATTATAATGTATCTGTGCCCACGTCAGCGGCGCAGGAAACGCGCAGCTCACCAGTAGTAATCGTTAGTGAGCTGATAGCACGATTCACAATTAATTATTAAGCCTTCTATTTTAATCCGAAAATTCATTGATTTAATATGTAAAACGCTTATTGAATCACTATAATCGCATGTGCAAGCCCATTTCAAGCCTCAAATGTAATTAAATTAAATTAATTGAGAACGTAACATAGGTATATCATTAATAACAGTATTAATACAATACGAGTCTATTTAATGTACCACAGGTCAGAGGAGCGACGGCTTGTGTAAGGTGCTACCAGCTACCAGCTGTGGGAGGAGAGACGACGAGAGGAACCGAAGATGGGACTCAGGGGCGCACCGCGCCCTGGGGGAGTCTTGCATAGTCTGCTGATGGTGATAAGAGGACAATTAATGCTAATTTTGCTTTATTACACCTGATCGGACCACATTAGTAGCCAAGTCACAATGGATATGAGGAAATGATCCATAGTACCTATTGTTTGGTAATGATAACTTTGTTCAACAGCAACAAACTGTTGTTCTAACTATTTTGTATTGCGCTATAAATCTGAATTACAGGGTATTTATAGGCCAACCGGCTAATTAACCTGTTGCACGCAGACGAACAAATAAACAGACGAACAATGCGCCGCGACTATAAATAACGGGGCAGCTGACGCGCGGGGACCGCGCGTGCCCGCGGCGCGACGAGAGCGGGAGACGCCGCTCATTTACCACGCAATACTGGTTTTTGATCAAACATAAATACATAAACAACAAACTAAACTTTCTCATCAATGACATGTCAAACATTGTAGGTTTGTCTGTCTGTCCTACATTTAAGTCATTTACATACAACATACTGGAATTTTCACAGAATATGTTTTATCGGAGCAGATTTCCAAACAAGTTATTTAAATACGAATGGTGGCTTAGTTGCTGCCTTTCCGGATTCGATTCCCGGCCGGGGCACACTTTGTGTGGTGAGCATGAAGTTTGTTCTCGGGTCTTGGGTATTTGTCTTGTGTTTTTGTGTTTGTCCATGCCATCTGCGACACAGGGATTCCTAGTTAACATTGTTGTTGTTGTGATATAAATATGGTGGTGGCCGGATAAAGAAATAACTATGCATCATTATTGTCATCTAAGTCATACATGTTCAGTTTATTTACGTTGGTTTCAGCCAAACACATTACATATTTTCGTGTTAATCTATCTCGTCCCCTAATAATCTCCCCTTTCTCCTTCCATCTTATGCCATCTAGTTTAAAAATTATAGTAAAAATCCATTAAAAGTTTCATTTAAAAAAATGCTTCAAATTTTGAGTACAATGAATTATAATAAGACAAAGTACCTGCAAATAGAAAATCTTACATTTAGTTTCAAAGAAACTTGCCACTTGAACATCTATATCGCTTCGTAAAGAATGGACCTTGTACGTGTAACTTTCTATGACTATTTATGAAGACATCAAACTGCTAGGTGCATTACGTTGACCTGTGGCAAATCCATAAAATTACATTTGAACGTCTACGAACCTCTGTAATAACACTGTAATTTCACCTTTGCCGTTGTTTGATACTTACCAAATCAAGTTGAAATTGCTGGTAGACTGCAGTTAATAAAATGCATTAACCGTTTTAAAGGCACAAAGATCTCATTACCGTGAACATGCGAGCGCGGGGTGTGAACGTAATCACTTACCGTTAGATGTGCTGTTTGCGTGCTCGGCGGCCGGCGGCCCGGTGTTGCCATGCGCCGTGCAGATATAACGGTTCAAGCCTGCAGGCTTGCCTGTGCTTTCAGTTTTAAAATGGGAAATTTGTCCGTAAAGTTTTTATAGCTTCCGCATAATTTAAACTGTACGCTTGTCTGACAAAATGATATGGCGGAAATTCTGAAATGTATATTTTTAAAGTTTAATTTAAACGAGCATTTTGCACTTCCTATTGCATTGATAATTTTATTTGGACAGATAGTAAATGTATGTGTTATCTGTTCTAACCTGGCTACACACACCACATAACCACATAGCTACACATCCTCAATTGTATCAGAGAAAGTATTTACAACACAGCCAAGCTGACGGATAACCAATTATGGCGCCACGATGTAATTTGGAAGTGGTTTTCATCTTTATACTCTCAGTAGCTACAGACACATGGAATACTTGTGACAGGATAAAACATATTTTTCTTTTAGGATAGTGATAATACAAAACCCGGGTTCAAAAGGTGGGTTCATTATGTCCTGAAGCTGTCAGCGCATCTGTTTGCGTCTGGTAGATGTCCTCAGACGCCGGTGTTCCCTTTTCTTACCTTATCTTATTTCGTATCTTATCTTTCTTATCTTTTTTTAATATTGATATTACAATGTGACCTAATTTATGGGATGGACCGTTATGATTCAACGGGCCACTTGACGTTGAGTGCTTGCCGAGACCCATAAACAACAGCAATATCAGAACAGAAAAAATGCCTCACTGCCTGGAATTGGCACATGTTCTACTCCTTTAAGTACCTCCATTACCACCCGGGAGATACATGTAGCGACTGTAGAGTCACTACGAGCGTGTGTCACTCGGCCCTCCAGATATCGCAATATTTGATTATATTTTTATATTTAATACATTCGAGTTAATGTGGTATTTCCTGTGTCAGTCTTCTGCGCTACATTTCACAGGTTTAACTTCTTGGCCGCAATGTCCGCGCGTCGCTGTCGCCTGTCGCCTGTCGTGGAGATTGATGGCCGTCGCGTCGCGTCGCGTCGCACGACAAAACATTTGCGCCACGGTTATAAACGACGATATTATTTTAGTTAATCACCTTTACGGAAACGGAATTTTCGGGGTGGGGAACTGCGGACAAAGGCGTTTGAGACGCACGGTAATGTGTCTTTGTTATTTCTTCTTTATTGAGCAAACAAGCAACATCATTACGAATGTTAGTATTTTCTTCAGTCTTACACGTTTCACGACGCTCTGGGATCGTAACCCTAGGCATTGCTGTGACAAATGTAACCTAATACCTAAGAAATCTGAGCTCAACTATCTGTGGCATTATAAAGAGATGAAAAATATATGAATCAGAATAAGTCAGTACAATCTAGATAATTGTTTATCTCCGTCACGTCCCTCTATAATATTTGACGGCAAGTTGTGAGCCGTGGTTACATTAGTTACAAGCGCGCAAATCGGATTTCCCCTTAATAGCATTATCATTACATCCCATTATCCAATAATCAGATCCGAAACGTTTTCTATTCTCAACGCGTCTTAATTTCCCTAAGCCTCGGAGTCGGTCGGGGTAATGCCGGAAGCAGAGGCCAAGGTTTAACATGATAAAGAAACACTGACCCGCCGGCTCGGGATAATCTCTTGACAAACGACTAATTGGTGCCAAGATGTTGCCAGCAACGGATGCTTGGATACATTTTTCAACATGCAACACTCGTTTTGGTAAAAATATGTTTTTAATAGTAATTTCTTTTTATTATCAACAACAGGTTAACAAAAGAAATATGGTATATTTGTATAGTTTCAACTTATATTATAATATTAAGTACAATTTTATTTGTTGTTTATATGTTTCGCTTATTATTTTGTGAAAAAGAGTTACTTAAAACCTCACATTGTATGAGATAAAATAAATTGAATTGATTGAATACGAATGTATTTTGTAAAAATAAGTATATTTGTATAAAGAATCTCCTTGCTTACCAATTATTACGTAATATATTTAAAGTATTCTCCAACGGCATGGCATAGCGTCATCTCCGTAGCTATTGTTGCTTCCAAACTAAGATAGCTGTTTGTATACTAAATAAATAAAATATAAATCTAACCATAACTAATACCAGTTGATAGCGGGCAACATTGAGTTTGGGTCTCGACAACCGGCCACCAAAAACGTGAGTGAAGACTCGGGTTTGGGGGTTGTTGCACGTGTAGACACGGCCTTATACACATAGGATTTGTTGTAAGGGACATTAATCCAGGTTCAGGGTCAGCTATAATCGAAATTACGAAGCTTACTCCCGGTCCGAACCGATCGTACACTCCCGCTGCGCTGTCTTTGAACTGGAGATCAAAGGCCACGCCATTACTAGCGATACATTTATAAATAAAGTGGTAGGTAATTGATTTTATTTTTAACCAACTTTAAAAAGGCGATTGTTAGTTCAACTGAATGGTTTTTTTTGTTGTTAGCGATTTCCTCACTAATTTTGGACCGATTTTAAAGATTGCTTTTGTTCTTGGTGTTCAGGTGGTCCTATTAGAAAACATAGATTTATATAATATAGAAATTTCAAGAATGAAATTTTAGCCCCAGGGGCGAGATGAAAGTATTTCGTCCCTTAACTCTTCATTTATTATTAAGTCAATGTTTTTATTAATCCGGTCACATGGGAGCTTATTTTTTATGTTCCTAACGATTCATCATATACTAAGATGCATCAAAATTAAAATGATCAAATGAACTCTTATAAAATCCACATTGAAAAAATATAAGACGAGCCAGTAGACTGGCTGCCATAGAATAGAGATCGTTACGAGTACTGAAATCCTGTTAAATTCCCCGAGATACCGGAACCAGTTGATCCCAGAGCAGCATCACTTCCAGGGGTGCCGCAGTACATAAAGGCCCCGAGACATTCCCCGGCGCGCGCGGCCCCACGTCTCTATAAAGGCACTCAGGCCGAGCGCCTCTTGAATCGCAAGCACGCCTATAAATCGTCCGATGGCCGGCGTCGCCGTTCGCGGCTCATCTCACGCGATCCCACCGCGCATTTATCAAAGAGTAAATTTGATGCGTGCCCGAATGTGATAGCGTAGTGGGTGAGGGCCCTAATGGCACAATGTATTTTAGAGTGTGTCTGGCGGGGACGTTATGGAGGCACGTGATGGTTTTCACGCGTGTGCCTACCTTTCACATTGTGAGAACGTCTCGGTGAAAGACGCTATACTTATTTCGATTTTGTTACTAATTAACAGAATCCTCCCGGCTGACTCTGGCTTATGCGGGTTCAAAAACCCAGTGATTTTATTTAATAAAATATTACCATAAAACGGACATTTGCATAATACGAGCCATGGTCGCAGTCGTAAAGATAAGTCGAAAAAATTAAGGGAGCGCTGAAATTTCTATCAGAAACGTCGAGCTGTAAACACGCATCGAAAATTTCGTTCAACCTAGTTTAAACCTGAAAGCTTTTGCCGGCGAACGCTCAGGTGAATAGATTATTTGATAACTTTATTCATGTCGAAAAGGTTAACCAGAAAATTCGTAGGTAGGCCGAAGCGAAACTAGAACGAAATAAACCCTTCAGCAATGGGCGTCTTGCCCTCGGGCCGGTGAATATTTTAGCATCGGGCCAGACTGCAAATACGACAAAACAAACTGTGCGTTCTAAAGGAAAGAAAATTATACGAAACATTTCCGTGAGTCGGTGTAATAAAATGTATGTGGGCGTGTTATTCTGTCGACAGCATCGCCGCCACTGCTGTACATTGCCGCGCGAGCGACGGCTCGAGAAGCGATCCCTGAAGGCAAACAGTAATTGGTTTATGTACAATACGCTTTGTTACACAGTGCACTTACGGCGGCCGTGGTCGCTGATCGAGGAGATTTACGTTTGTTGCGATTTCATGCTTAACTATAGTGCTATTTCCACATAAATTGTGATCTCAATCTATCCTAGCAGTTATTGTATCACACGCGACCGCTTTGCAATTGTTATGCGATCCTTGGAATTATGTGGAAAAATCTGTATCGGTATTCGAACTGGCAAGCGCGGTGCATTGACCCAGATGCGAGTCAGTCCAAAACATTTTTTGGTTAAGTTCGCCGCTTCAAGTAGGGTAGTACATTATCGATTTAATGTCGATGTACGCTCTATTTATATTTAACATGACACAGTGGGGCAGAAAGCCTGGAGTGCGGCCAAAAAATAAAGTGTACCGCTTTACTCAAATAAAAGTCGTGTGGAGTTTTAAATGTGGCGCGGTTTGGTGTTTATCTGGAAAGTGTGACATGCCGCGTCTACACACTGCCGCCCGCCCCGCCCCGCCCCGGCCCGGCCCGGCCTCGGACGGAGAACGAACTATTGTGTGTGAGAACCACAAAGCTCACCCAACACTGCCGTTTCAGATGTTTTAATAGGAACGAGATAAATGTAAATAGTTTCATACAAATCTGGTTACAATGGTACACACTCTGTTAATTTCAAACCAAACTAAAACTAAATATAACGAGACACCCCGTTCTGTTTGAGACCGATTAAAGGGTCAGATTGTTTATGCCCACAGAACACTAATATTGTGATTCAGTTGGTAGGATTTACAAAGTTGCGCTCGCCGCCCTCTTGTCTCGTTGAGCGCCGCAGACATCCCGCGGGGCCACAGCAGCGAGCGCGGGTGCTAAGGAATATTGGAACAGGTACACGGACATTTTTTCACATTTTGAGGCGGGAGTAAGCGGGGAGCTCTAAAAACCGCTTTAAATAAAAAAAACAGTTATGAATTAAAAAGAAATAACGAAATGGGGCTTAAACAATCGAGCAATCTTCAATCGAACGATACAGTAATATTTGAATCCACTCAAATTTATTTAAGAAATTTCCATTTAGATAGTATAAGATTCGCACCTTTAACTTATTTATCGGCAAAAAGAAAGTCGTGGAAGTAAAAAATATTTTCTTACTGGAATTGAGTACAAACCAACATTTCATTCTGAGTCCAAGTGTTTCGGGGAACGTTACTGCCCCACTAAAGTTTCCTCGAAAACCCGTACTCGTATGTTTTATCGGCTAGCTAGGTGCTAGGTCAGGCCTTCTACTTCGGTACCTAAACACTAAACTTTGAACCCTTTCACCAGAAAAGTTCTCAAGATTGTATAAGGCTTAATCTAAATATTATATTCTATTATTAATTAGGACGGCTACGTCACTAGACAATGGAGAAGCTGCCGAGCAAGTTCGAACTTGTCCTATATTTGTTTTCTCACAGGAGAGGTTAAAACGAAAATTAGCAAAAGTAATATGGCTAGAAAATTGATGTAATGTTCATCCAGCCTGAAACTTAAAACGCATTCACATGCAATAGAAACAGAAACAAGACAAATGCCCAAGACCCGAGAACAAACTTCATGCTCACCAAACAGTGTGTGGTTCCCCGGCCGGGAATCGAACCCCTCATTTTGAAGGCAGGGCTACTAACAACTTAGCTTTGAATTCGACTAAGCTATGGTATCCAAGGACATAACCGTTTCTGCTTGAAAACAAAGCGGACGGGTGTGGGCACCGGTAAAATCGCAGGCGCGTTTAACGTACATCCCCGTCTCCCACACCCTTCCACTGGAATACAGTGCGAGGGCACTACTGTTTGGCGGCATACTTCAACCTTTGCAACTAAATAATAAAGTAACTGATCTAGCTGTTTACTTTAAATGAGGGGTGCCTACCACCCGACTACCCATTTTATACGCCTAAATCCATTTAAGAGCCCTTTAAGCAAACTACTTTGATCGTGTTATGTTATTGTTTACGAAGGGATGTCCTTAATTTTGATTATGAAAGTTTTGATAGCAGCGTTGATAAAATTTTAACTGGTTTTTGGTTTAATGTGTTTAGATAAGGCCGTGTCGGGTGCGCGCACGTTTAATACGAATTTGCAGGATTTGATTTTATACTCGAGTCTCAATACAATATTATCCTGATATTGTTCCTTTCGACTGGTTCAAAGGCAGACCTCATTAGCAGCGCTTCTCGTCTCGGATCAACACCTGCGTTACTACGCAATAATGGCGTAATGAAGCTATGTATTTCACTTATGTTCAATACCATTGCACCTAGATTACTTAAATGTAATTAAAAAAAGTGAAAGATTAAAAAGAAATCATAAACCGAATTCAATAATTTCATGAAATTATATTGGCGGAGACATCGCGGAACAAACGCAAGTGGGAAGCTACTCCTTTTTTCAAAGTTAGTTAAAAGTATAATATTTATCTCTCCACCCGTATTAATAATCTTAAATCATCAGTGGGGTAGTTAGGAACATATATATTACCACCTAATTTACTTCAGTGGAGCGGAAGGGGAAAAAATCTTGAACACCGCACTGATGGACCAGATAGATAAATGGGTGGTTGGGAGTAAGACGATTGCCGTCACGTTTGCAACCAACATGCATAACAACAAACTAAGAAGTAGCAACTTCCTCGCGATTACAAATAGAGTAGGTGCGCTGGTGAAAAAGCACTCTGCTAATGCTGGTCTATTTTTCGTGCTGAGAAGTACTAAGTGCTGGGAGTGAATAACAAAAAGGTGTCCAGAATGTAGCCTAGGGAGATACCACGCCGAAGATTGAAGCCAAGACTACTCGCTGTGCAAGAGGGCTACAACTGCCTCTTGACTGGCCGCCCCGCTTAGTTGGGGGTACCTCTGCCTTCTGCGCTGTTGGCCGTGGATTCGAGTCCCATCCCAGACAAATATTTGTGTGACGAACATAGATGTTTGTATTGTGTCTGGGTGTTAATATGACATTTATTTACAAAATAGGTAAGTATGTACTATATAAGTAAGTATTCAATCAGTAATCTGATTCCTATTGTTATGCTTAGTTAAGTCTGAAAGATTTATATTTTTTATTTTAGTTTCACAAAATTTGTTAGTTGCCAAAACATAAAGTTTCATAAGTTTCATATACTTGCCGCCACGCACACAAGCGTGATATTTGCTAGTCCAATATCACTTCTGCCAAAAGTGGCAAAAATCAAAGGCATTGCCTTGTACAGTCGCCCGTTCAACAAAGTCTTCATAGACTTACTCTCTTGTCTTGTATGAATTCTACGGTCAACAAGCGCATTTTTAATTTGACCTCGAACCAGCAAGTGCTCATTTACCGATCCTAAAGTTGTTTTCTTTTTTTCTTCTTTTGCCTTCGCTCGGCTCGTGCATTTGTCAAAGTCAAGTTTTTGATCCTAAAGTTACGTATAGTTGTTTTTCATTACCTCTTCTGTTTCACCGTTAAAATAAAAACGACTATATTATTGCTCGGCGGGTTTCAAAAACAATGATTGCTTCGTTAAAAATATTGAAAACTATCGTTACCGTAACGAACCGGAACGCATTCGTTCCATATTTCCGCCGTTCTGTTTCACATTCTGTTCCGTGTTCCATTTAATAAAGATCCGGGTTATATATGAGTCATTATACGAACGCGAGCGCGGGCTTATTTAGCTTTTACGTTTATACAGGGTGTCACAGCAGTAAAATAGCAAGCTTTATAAGCGGCATCTGCAGTGTTCGTCTGATAGGTGAGTACTTTCAGAGTCCCTGCACGTGTCACCTTATATGTAGTAGTATTACCACCAATAAACAGCAAAACTATTCCGGTCCTCCCCTCCCCAAGTAGGACAAGACTAAAGTCACATCGCGTTGCGCCCGTCACTCCGAGACGTTGATGTAACGTCTCATGCGCCTGTAATTACACCGTGTTAACCACAAGGGAAAAAGAGGCCCATTGCGGCACTGCCTTATCCTTTGGGTGAAAAGGTGGCTATTTATGTATGTTATAGTTAAAACTGGCCTCACTAACTCAGCTGAGTTGGTAGTAGCTCTGCCTTTCCCTGTGTCTAGATCTCAATGCATATTATATGTATGAATTTTCCATAATCTGGTTCCTATAGCACAAGCTCGTTTAGTTTGAGGCTAGAGGGCACTGTCCGAACAATCCATGAACACCTCTACAGCGAGACACCCGGTATGGGCAGTTCGTCAGCAAATAGTACTTGGAAGGCGTGTTATCGGCGAGCGCGCAAATTTACGCGACTGCGTAATGCGAGCTCCGATGTTTGACGAGCGGCGAGATACCAGGCTTTAACTAACTCCTTCAGAGACGATGGTGATAAGTCATCATCATCACCAGAAGCAGAATTTTCATAAATAGAACATATATGTGATGCCAAATTATTCATTATATTTGTAAGTATGTACAATATGTGATAACGAAATGTGAAAATTAAGCGCTGGATTTTCTTATCTCACCCATTCAATCGTTCCGCGGTGGAAATAAAATGAACAGAAAATAATAATTCGTAAATTAGAAAATGATGCGTGCTTCTTCTTTCAGCTGCCTACACAGCTAAGTTAGTAGTAGCTCTGCCTTCTGGTCGTGGGATCGAGTCCCGTCCAACGCAAGCATTTGTGTGACCAACAATGATTGATCGGTCCGGGTCTTACGATGTATATTGTATGTATAAACAGTACTTTTGAAGTATTTTATTAGTAACCTAGCTCCCATAGTACAAGCTATGCTTTGTTTGAGGCTAGATTGCGCCGTGTGAAAAGTCCATTAATATCTTTGCCGTGTGTAAGTGGCCAGTTCTGGTGCCAAATTTCTCAAGCCCGAAGGCTTTCGACATGAGTGATCGAAAAAAATCCAGGACCTTCCCCTTGCCTTCCGATACACGAAAACGCTCGCTTCACTGACTACTAAACGGTCACCCGACCAACTTCTGACTGGGCAGAGAGTTGCTAAACTTAATCATGACGATTGACTAAAAATAAATAAAAACCTTTTCAGTAAAAATAGTGAAAAGATTTCAAATAAAGGTTCAAAGAAAATTACTTATAAATACTTATTAGTTTCGTCCCGAAGGATACCAGGAACCCTTCTTCAAAGGTCGTCATTAATTGCCCGATTACGGAGAAACCACAAGGAGATTGATTTCAGCCCGTGTGTATGTGCCTCTGTTCCTCTGTTCCGGCATAGCCGTTACACTACTTATCATAATTTGACAAGTGAGGTATCGTTGGCAGCCGCTTGATCAACCGCTAGGATTTTTTGGATATAATCCAAAATGGCGAATTTGATTCGCAATTAAGTAACTAGAATAGTAAATAAAATTTAATGTTAAAAACAAACTAACTTTATAGCTTTTGCGTAGTCGGGTAGTATTCAATTCCTAGTATTCAACACTATATTTTAAACAAATCATGCATAAGAACAAATATACAAATAATAAAATATTATTTGTGAACAGCTATAATCATAACAGTATAATCATAACATATCTAAACCAAAATCACACTTATATTATATAGGTGACTCTGAGGCTTAGTTGGCATGAACCCTACCTTCGAAGCGAGAGTTCCCGGATTCGATTCCCAACCGGGACACACTTCGTTTGGTGAACATGAAGTTTGGTATTGGGTTATTGTCTTGTGTTTCTGTGTTTTCCACGCCATCTGTGGAGGGAATCAGGGAATCCTAGTGCAGGGGTATGAGTGTGTAAGACGTTTATAAACGTATTGTATAATAAAGAAGGCGAAATATTTTATATATGTGTGTGTGTGTATGTTTGTTCCTCCTTCACGTTGAAACAGCTAAACGGATTTAGATGAAATTTGGTACCAAGATAGCTTATATCCTGGATTAACACACAGGCTACTTTTTATTCCGGATAACCGAGGGGTGCAGCTAAGTACAACATTAAATGACATTCCCTTAGTTCCCTCCACTCTCCCCCGTTACCCCGTGAGCACCACGTACAGACAACAAAAGCCGCGGCCGCCGGAACACGCGCTACATGCTCCGCGGACTCGTTTTTATTATTCCCAGCAGTTTATGGGTGCATAAACCGGCGACCGACGCTCACTGATAAGCATTGCCTGCCTACCCCTACGGGCGCACTTAGGAAGGAGGGGTCTGGCTTTAACAATGGTACCTACACACAAGGGTGCATTGAACTTTTTTATGTTAGAGGGCAAATTTTAAGATAAATGGATTAATTTCGTAAAAGGTTGCCTGTAAAAGATCGTTTCCAAGCGATAAGACCGTCTATTGTATATTATTTGATTAGTGCTTTAATTCATTATTTTCTTTTGGTATACAATTAAGTATTTTTGTATTGTATTGTAATGAATGAACGTCCTGCATTAAACAGACAACCAATTCTTGAATGATACCTAAGTACCCTTCAGGCGCTCTGTTTGAGAATACAATGTGCTTTTTTATGATTGATATTGCCTTCTGCTTTCATTCGCTTGAGTTAGTAACCAGTTTCCAAGCCATTATAAAACAACACCAAACAATAATAATTCGCCAGTCTCTACTGGTGCCAAAAATGTCTTTTTTCACATAAATGCAAACCTAGATCCGTACCAAGTACACAACGCTTTTATTTGAACTTACCAACCAGTTTAACTACACATGCTTTACCGCCGATAGACGCGCCATATTTTTTATTTGACCTGTCAGAATGCAAAAACTCGTTGCCGCCGTAAAAAAATAAAAAAATACGAGCATGCCCTGACGATAAGTTTGATTGCGTAATAAAGTGCTGAGTGGAAAATTGCTGCTTGTATAATTTTAACGGGGATACCTACCCTGTGTCCTATAATTGTTTATCACCCTGAAGAGGGCACCAATTTATTGTAAACATTAATACGTTTTATAATAACACGAGCTTTTGCCAACGGCTCTGCTCGCGTGGACTAAGTGAAACGCGAGGTATTGATATGTATGCACAGAGGGTGGTATATTCCTATCTACCCATACAACTTCATATATAATAAAATAGTAGAGGTTCTGTTGCAGAAATTGAAGTATAACTAATACTTATTTTGCGATTTTAATTTTATAAGCTTGAAAATGGACACAATCTTCAACTCTTGTATGATATTGCCCAAAATTACTTAATAGGTCTTAATTTATTTATTGTAAAAGTGGTCTTGAAATCAAATTTCTGCCCCCCATGGTGTCCGAAATATTTTTATCATATCACAATAATACTTAAACTGTCTATTTTAGGCAGTCATTCAGTCGATCAGTGAGTCAGGATAACCTCTTGTATTACATATTGTAGTACTTATTGAATAAAAAAATAGATTGAGATGAATATAGTTGAGTTGAACAACCTTTATAAAGCCAAATATATCAGAAAAAGAACTTATATTAACAAATAGTTGCGAAGAAATGTCCATCCATGCGTCAATTAATTTGAAAGAGGAAATCTTCCCAATTATAACTGAAAGCTCTGCGAGAAAAGCTTTGTTTATTATTTATTCATAGGTCATACAGGTCGGACGTAGTGTAGGGGCTCGCCGCCAAGCAGTGGAAGGGTCTGGGTGCAGATGAAATAACGCATAAGGTCTCATCCCCGTCTCAGAAAGTCGGGCGCAACACTACCTGAGTCGGTAGCCACTTACAGTTAGTAGTAGTTATATCAGAATTTGATGTATACTCGTAAACATATTAGCATGTTTAAAAAAAGTGGCGATCATAAAATAAACTCGTTACTTGGCTCCATAAGGTTAGCAGTTCTTTTAAAGGCTAAAGTACGCTTTTTTATCATAATCTCGTGCGAAATTCAATTACAAATTTTAAAACTTTTATGAAACGTAAACTTGTCGCAAAAGCTTACTATAAAATATCAGATTACCTAGACAAAAAAGCTTGGGACTTAATTTGCCTTACTCTAAACGCAATATGTCTTCGAAGAATTTCTTGTCTGTTTTTCCCCTCGGGTTGGTCGGTTAGGGTTAAAACAGACTTAAACTTAATAAATAAGACTAGCTAAAACATGAAAACTGACTGTAATTTGACATGCGTGCATGTAATGTGCCTAAGGAGCTCCTGTGACACGGTATATGCCCACGAATATGTTTACCACGAATATGTGTGTGTGTAAAATTTGATGTGTCCAAACGATACTTGAGATCTAAACGAACAAATGAGTTATGAGTTTAAGATAGTGGGCTTCAAAAATTTAAATTACGATAACGACATATAATATGATTACAGGTTTCACAAAACTAGAATGAAAACTTTCAAATATCGTTGTTACTTCTACTGGTATTTCACAAAAAAAAATTTTCTTTTTTGTTTAAATATGTTATATATTACACTTTCAGGTTCGGAGGTGTCGGAAGTCAGGGTATCAGAACTGTATTGTAAATATTGTGAAATGCTTATTGTTTTAACACTGACATGAACACTTCACTGCAGGATTTCGTAGTTCTAGTCTATTATTTTGCAACTTTTAGAACGGTTTCAGATCGAAATTGTATTATAAGATACCACACGAAAATTTTTGATTTAAATTAGGTTCTTGATAGTGTTTACAAAAACAGTAAATTGATAGAAAATCATTTTATGGTAAAGTTTTTTATGTCAATTGATCTTAATTCATTTCATATAATTTTTATGATAAATGACAATCTTTTCTTTCATTTGGATTGAGTTAAATATTATAAAAGTGATGTAAGGCATATTAAAAAAAAATACGTTTGCATTAGCATACATACCTAATACAGAAAATTCTAGAGCAGGGTAAGAGGCATGCATTATTCCCTGTATCTTAGGTGGCACGGTCGCTCCAGCCGGTAATCGAAGTCAAGACCCCTCGCTTTGAAGGCATCATCTTAACTTAGCCGTGTCTACATTCCATAAGTTACCGGAAAACACTCTCCCGGCCAAATATTGAGTAATACAAAGTTGTGTTGCTGGCGCGCCGAGGGCCCGCTCTTGACGAAAGTTTAGATCGAGTATAATCAATCATACGTCATAATATTTGCATGCCGCGCGCTACCTGCTTCACTTAAACACAAGATGGATGTATTTCATTACGGAGCGGTGGGCTGTCCGCACTCATTCTTTGTTTTATGTGCTTAGCTCGTATTTTGTTTCTTTTAATATTTAATACTTTCATCAAACTAGGGCAAAGTAAGGCAACGCGGTGGCCCAGGGGTACCGAGGGGCCTATCCAGATTGGTACATATCATGTCTTCGAATTTTTAGTTTTATGTTAAACCAGTTGCTTCACGATATTTCCCTTCAACTTTTTAAGAATTTGGTGGTACTATGCACATTCACTTTTCAAGTAAAAATATCTTCACTTCATGGAGCACGTTTCGATTTTTCTTTAAAAGCAGTTCGAATGAGGTTTTACCTCCGAAACATAGGACTGGAGATCAAACTTCATGCTCACCACACAAAATGTATCCCGGCCGTGAATCGAACCTATAACCCCTCGTTTCAAAGGCACTGCTACTACCAATCAAGCCAAAGAGTCAAAATTCAAATTTGAATCTGTTACATTAGATTGAAAGTCGTCTGTACCCTTGGGCCACTGCACGATCGCTTATAAGCATCACTAGAATAGTATAGAATAGTTTTCTTAGTATGAAATACTCGGTGTAGTAAAATACCTCTATTATAATATTAGTACCTCTATCCTTCGTATTAAAACTAAGCCATACTTTTTCTCAATAATTACATGATGCGCGGTGCCTGTCGATCCAGTACTTCATACTTTGAGTGTATGTTGGCAGCGACGTCCACCAGACCGAAAGCGGTCAGTGCATATTTGAGTGGGTAGGTAGGTACGTAATTACCTATATCGAGTGGCGAAGTCGGCTCAAAGGCTTCCGAGGAAAGTGGGGAAAAGTTTACCGCAAGTTTACGACATCAAGTTGTTCTTCGAGGAAACATGCCCTGAATAGCTGATTAAATACTTTTGGTTGACCGTGATTTTATCCTCGATGTTCATAATTGCGAATGTGAGGTTTTCTCACAAGTGACGTAACGACTTGTTTTTCTGTGAAGAGATAGTTACGAGCTACTTTTTATTCTTAAAAATGCAAGAGACTTATGGGATGCTTAAGGAACCAGCGAAGCATCGAGCAAAATGGAAGATCACAAATAATGCTGACACACTGACGGCCATGTGACAGGACTCCCTGTGTCGCCAGTGACATGCACACATAAAAATCAAAGAAAGTATTTATGTGTGCAATTTTAATGGAAGTACAAACAAAAAAAATCGACATAAATATCTGAGCCTAATTGGTGAGCATCGGAACTTAAACGTGCGACGGCAAATGGGTTTAATCTAGCAAAGGAGCGCTAACCGGCTAACTGAATACTACTGGCACTAAATATATCTTCGAAATCAGGGATACATGTCAGTTTTTTAAGCTTTACTTCGCATTGTTGAGAGCGTTGTGATATTGAGTAGTTCACGCTTCAAAATTTTCCTATTTTAAAAGGTATACCGTTCAGGAAAATAGATGTTGAAACCTACAACCCCTTATTGTTTGGGTAAAGAACCCTAAAAATCGGTAATACCTATGGATATACCCGGATAATACCCTCTGTCGCACTTTACGGGGGGTGGTTGTGTGTGTAGAGCAGACATTGTGCAGTAGCACTAGCGAGAGTGGGCAGCGAGGTCGTCGAATGGGTGCCTTAACGTACCTCGCCATTTGGCTCTCGTTGAAAAAAATTAATCTTCACTCTCATTAATAATTAACAATAACTTCTAGCAAAATGTAAGCGCAGGATTAACCCGCGGGATCAACATCAGGTCCATTATCATAAAGCTAATTGATGATGAGGCTGTATAACAAACTGGTCCAGTAGAGGTTTGCCTACCTAAATCTCCCGGACCCCGAGCCGAGCAGCGATAATTCTAATTAAACTGATTTAACTAAAGGCGTGCGTCCGAAACAAACACATGTCAGATAGACCCTATTTTACTGTTGTTCCAAACTTGTTTCACGAGGATTTTGTTACGAACAACAGTTTGAGACGAGAAAAATATTTTTGTAAGAGCGAAACTTCCATGCTGCTTCTCGGAAGCACCAGCGTTATTCGTCCCAGTTGTGAGTTGTTTGATTTATAGAAGAAGAGGTATCGCTTCGACAGGCGTTTTATCCTCTCGTATGGGTCACGCAGCCTTGAAATAATTTAGTATTTCGTCAATGCTCAGGGGAACCTAAATACTGGAATGAGAAGGTTCGCAAAAGGTACGGTTCGTACAAAACATTGGTTACATTTATTTACAGACTGAAATTGAAACACTGATTTAAAATTGGCTCTTTCCATTATTAAAGGTAATGGAGAGATGATCAGGCCATTAGTTGTATAGTTGTATTATTTAATTCTCGGCTTAGAAGACATTCTGAGAAATATTCATTGCTCTTAAATGATTTAAAAGAAATTAATATTTCTCTGAATGTCAAATGACAAATTTATTTCAGACATTAATTGCTTTTAAATGATGATTGTCCGAAATAAATTGGTCTGAAATAAAGTTTATCTAATCTTTTGAAAACCAATTCGTAAGCTAAGGGCCCACGTCGGCGGCGGGTTGACTCGGTAGGAATCGCACGAAATTGACCATTGAACAGTTCACTGTATTTCTGAACTATGTATTTTTATATTTGGAAGAATTCGATAAATACCGTAGCCAAGTCCAAATATTATTCAATACTCAATATTATGAAGTACAAGAACTTCGTAATACTCGTAGAAGAGAGATTCATTGCGCGTGTCACTGAAAAATTTCTCACTTAAATAAGCGTTCAATTTGAAGTCACACATCGAGAAATCTGTTCCACCGATTATTTGGTACAATTTCTATCACTGTAAAATACAGAATGTTAGCCTAGCCTGTACTACGGGAACTAGATAACTGATACAATACTTATATAGTTGTTTTGTATTTGTAAATACATATTTTTGTTGCAGTAGAACTAGTGCAAGGTTGGCCTGGAGAAGTACAGAAGTACACCACATCTGGTTATCTATTACCAAGCAGTGGCGCATCTGCATTAATGTGTTTCGGTGGAAGGGTGTGGGTGCCGGTGAAATCACATGCGCATGACACTAATATCTTCGTCTGGGGTGACGGGCGCGACGGGGTGTGATTTGGGTCTTCTCATTCTACCGTCGGGGTGGACCTAAGTCACGCTGCTTTGCTACGGAAGTAACCACTTAACATCAGGCGGGCTTTCAGCTCGTCCCGTCACTTTTGTTAGATATAAGTATTAACACAGAATATAATCTGTTTGTCACACAATAATTTGTCCTGTGGGTGGAAATCGAGCTCACGAGCTACGGCGCAGAAGGCAGAGCTACTGCTAACTAAGCTGTGGAGCCACTCTAATAAATATTGTATATGCTTTCCTTTAAAGTTAAGAAGTACAAGAGATCTAAAAGCTGACATGCGATGTGGGTATGGAACCCAACATATAAAAAATGTGTCATGATGGATACCTCCGGCTAATAAAAGTTGGTAAAGCTTTTACGTCAGCTCCCATCCGCCATCCGCCATCCGCCATCCGCCATCCGCCATCCGCCGTGCCCGCAGCCACCCGCCGCACCACATTTATAAAACTCCTAAGAGCGTTATATCTTCGAAAACAACAGAATTGATCCCCTATCGCCGTATTTATCTGAGTATCGTGCTGCCTTCACTTCAAGCCAGTAGCCCTGTCACCCTACTTATTTAATTGATGCATTTGCAACCATTTGGTTATCACAATCCATAAATCATCACAAGTAAAATGACTCAGTTATTGAATATTTTTACCTGTCCATCACATCTGCGACACAGCGATTACTGGAATAAGGTTAAAGTGTTTTTTTTTGAGATTACTCTAGTTACAGATACTTTTATTACAATGTAAAAACTACTGACATTTTATGATTTGTTAATATGGAAAATTATATGTTTTAAATAAGTTAATTGGCAACCAAAATTTAAAATAAATGGTAATATTGACAGCCATTTGTAAGTAATTAACCGAAATAATTGTATTTTAAGTTACTTCTCCAAGCTACTGTCCTGATCCTAGCAACAAAAATATTGTATCCCACAGTGAAGGCGCCGCAGTGTAGGCAGAGGCAGTAAAACAAAACTATCGGGACATAAATCCGTCGGTTTGGCAAGTGGAGGCATCGTAAAAACGAATTAGCTAATACCTTCTACTTTCTTCGCATAAATATTATGTTTTATTTCGTGAGTCTTTCTTACACGTACTTGTTTTACTGCTATTTGTATTTTTTCAAAAGAATGCTGCGCTGCCGGTAAACCCTCGAAGGTCGGTAGTACAATAAAACAGGGACTGATCGTAATCCGTCGTTTGGATTAGTCGACGTCATCAGCCTTGTGAAATCTCACAACAAAACCTTATAAGCAAACAATAAAATTAATATAGATGTAGTTAATCGCTAACCCTCCATCTATCGTACTCTATCGTATCTCCTTCTATTCGAACCTCGTATCCCGACCTTAAACAACGAGTTTTGTTTCCAAAGCATATTGTATTACCAGTTCTTCGCTGACCTAATGCTCTGTGGTCTTAATTACATACCGAATAGCGGACGTATGAGGAAGCCATTCATGCCGAAGGTTTAGGTGTTCAGTTACAAAGGCGATATGGGCAGAAAATAACAGTGGGCTGTGGAGAGCCGCAAACATGTACCTAGTTGCTCGAAATATTGATTCGATAATATCATTACCGAATCAATATTTCACTGTAACACCTGCATCGTTTCCAGTACTAGTTGTTTTATTCATTTAAGAATCAATACTACTTTAACAGTGCTGTCAATAGAAATTTATATTGATTGAACATTCTATTGGCATCAATTATAAAGCCAGCATTAAATTATTATATAATAGTTTACTTTTTGAGCATACTGCCAATACCTGCAACTGCTATATCCACATTTGTTCATCTCAATATGTCTTGATATTAGAACTAGAACGTGACATCTGTCTTGTCCCATTTTACTGGAATTACATTATTGTAGATTGGGACATTTGCTCGGTTGCTATGGAATTTTAGGTGGTCGGTGTCGTGAGAATTATTTCGCTACAGCTTTAATTTAATGAGTTTGATTCAGCGGATGTTTTAACAGCTGTTTTGTGTTAATTAGAGACACTGATTTGATCTGGGCAGTATTATATGATGTCAAACTATATGTATTTAAAATTCTCTCGCATCGACATATCTTATACAACATGATAGCTAAATATCTATACCGACCGCTTTCTATTGAGTCCTCAAAACCACTCAATCCCGAGGCGACCCGCATCCGCCGGTAGGGCGCTCCTGGTGCAAGTGCACACTGGCCGCACCGTGTAAACATCCCCCGGCAGGGTTGCCAGATGCCCCTGCTCTGTGGCTGACCTCTATAAGGAACGAGCACGCATCGATTGGTTAACCCGGACCGTGATATTTAAACGTTCTAAAGCGTGGACTTTTTATAGTTCCTTCCTAATAAGTAATGTGAATTTAGTAAATTTATAATGATTGTGTCTCTGTCTTTTCTATTTTTAAAGGATAACTGGTAAAAACCTGTGTTATAATATTATATTGTACTTTGTTTTATTGTAAAAACATTTATCTTTGTGATACGAAAATTGTATCAACACACACCGTAATTTTTATGTAGGAAGAATTCCATAAATTTGTCGGACAGCCCTTGCGTCACCTATCCCCCCCCCCCCCCTCCTCCGAGCGCACGGCAAACATGCCTCGAATACAACGCATACCGCTCCCAATTCCGTCCTCAGACTTTACCTACGGACGATATTTGCTCTGTGGATGACGTGTCTCAAAGTGCTCTGATTGGCTGCGCTTTCTGCATTCCAATGGACATTATTTGAAATTTACTTGGTCTCGGAGTCGAATTCACAGAGCGGAACAAGATTTACAGAGCGCATTTTCTCTTTTACATACCCCTACTTGAAAGGAAAGATTCTATGTTGCCCCTTCCTGTGTAGAGATTTGATCTCAAAAGAATGACTGAAGAATTGATGACTACTGGATTACAATATCCGTTTCCTTTTCTTGAACATAATGACGAGTACATCCAAGGCGTCAATTTAAACACCATTATCTACCTTGTACATTTTAACCATTGCGCATTTGCAACAACCTGATTCTTCGCATTATTTTTCTCGTAGATAGTTAAATTTGAAATGAGTAAAGTCTAATAAGATTTAAAGAGAGATAACATTAGAAATAAACTGATAATAGTGCTCTAGTTATTTGAAAGTATAAAGAAGTAGCCAATCTTTTAGAAATGAGATCATAACAACTCTATTTGGATTTTTTGGCAGTGATATAATCTTTTACATTATTTTCAACAAAATAATGAAATGTAATAAGTAAGTAAGTAATTAAATTGATACGAACGAGAGAGAAAATAAATTACAGAACTGTAATAACTAGTTATTACTATTTTTTACGTGATAAAGTGTCACGCGTGCTCGTCACCCGCCTGACGTCAGGTGGATTACTGTCTGCGGCCGGAGGCACTCTGCGCCATGCTCCTATAACTCAGAACCAAGTAGGCAGACTATTTATTACTATTTATTATGTTCCAGATCGATAGATGGCGCAACACGAGCTTCTGTTTTTCACTACTACTATCAATAAATTACGGGGTAATAAAAACCAAAATTGATATTAATGTGGTTTTGTCAATCTGTAAACATTTTTTTCAAAATGGCGGTGCGTTGTTTGTTGTGTCTGCTATTTCATTATTCCTCAGGCCGTTGCTGTTCCTCTTGAGATTTAATGGATTTGAAATTCTCTACTAACTACTAATCTATCTCGCTAATATAAGGTATTGAATAGGGTTCAAAAAGGAATTGGATATGAACCTACTCGGAACGCATGCATAGGAAAAATTGCGGCACAGAGCACTAGATGTCGCTACATACACAAATCTTTGAATGACTCTTACTCAGTTGTGTACTCTTTGCTCTGCGCTACGTTCAGAGATACGCCGGGCTTTTCGTGGGCTTGTGGTGAGAGCCCTCGACCAAGTTAAAACAAATTTTTAGTTAACGAGTTTTTAGTTGGAAAATGTAAATGTTCACGTTCTCAAGACGACGAAGGAAAACTTATTCAGCAAACCGGAATCATAGAACCAAATATTCAAGGACATGACATATCCCTATAGGGCTCGCGTGGTAGTAGATAAAACAATACATACCTACACAAATTAATGTGTTTCAAATTTTAATAAAATACTTTTTGATCCATTCTAGGGATTAATTAGCTGTAAAATAAGTTAATTAGCAAAGAGTTAATAGTTAGAGTTGGAATTCTGTCTAGAACGTTATGTTACACCTAATTATCTACTATTAGTATTATATTTTCAGTTTTAAGTATAGACGGCTCCGAGTTCGATTCTCGGCCGGGGCACACTTTGTGTGGTGAGCATGAAGTTTGTTCTCGGGTCCTGGGTGTTTGTCTTGTGTTTCTGTGTTTGTCCATGCCATCTGCGACACAGGTAATCCTAGTGCAGAGGTATGAGTGTGTAACGTTGTTTGTTTGTTGTTGTATATGCTCATAAATATCTCGTAACTAGCTGACCGGGCCATGCGTTGCTGTGGCTAACATTTTTGTCATACGATATTATAATTTGCAATAAAATAATATTGCGATCATAAATTGAGATGTGAGCTATCCTATCTTTCAAGTTGGTTCAAACTGCACACGGTGTACAAATTTGATGCACAAAATCGGTTATTGTGATTAAACTATGATAGCTAGATATATGTTCTCGCGGACTTTTTTGTAGGTCTTAATGAGATCTACAAAACCGTAGTACATCATTTTGTTCTATTGTCAATAGTTTTTGCAGTGCACGCAAAAATAGGTTTTCGATTTTACACCTTGTGTTACAAAATAGCAATTTACTTACGGATCCCTAATTTTGAAAAAAAAAACATAGCCTTCCTCCATAAATGGACTACCCAACACTGAAATAATCATTCAAATCGGACCAGTAGTTCCAGAGATTAGCGCGTTCAAACAAACAAACAAACTCTGCAGCTTTATAATATTATATGTATAGATACACACGTAGCAATAACAACAGGAATTTGAATGTGAATAATTAGAAGTGAACTGAAACACAATAATTAATTAAGTAAATCAAAAAGTTATTTGTTTCACCCCAGGGGATAAACTTGGGCCAGTTTTTATTTGTTTAGAACAATACCTCCCCCGGGAGCTATCGGGATGAGTATGAATCGTCCACTCTAAAATATTAATTTCTGTTATTTTCCTCGGCATTGTTTCTAATTTATTTAAAGTTGACACAACTGATGAAATCGAAATGAATCGAACATTTTCTATTGAATACATGAAAACCTGTGCAGGTTTAAGAACATGGGGCACTGAACGAGCTGACCTGCATTGCGATGTATTTGTTCCCGTTGACTCGACTCCCGTTCGCGCGAGCCGCTGATGCCGTTTCGGCGAGTGGGTCGCCGTCGAGGCCGATGGAACTGGCGTCGTGGAAGAGAATAATGAGGTGGAAAGCCGCATTAGGGAGCTCCCCTCCAAATGGAAATCATAGCACACACCGGTAGTGATAGCTAACAATATTCGGAATATATTTAAGTAAATTATTAATAGTCGCTATTGCTCAAAGTCAACGTCAAGGTCACTTTTTTTTATTTTCATTGACTGTTTCTGAATTACATTTTTGAAGTGCCCCTTTTTTAATAAATATTTCCCTACACTATCAAGCGTACTTATTACTAAGTTCAGCGATTGTCCAAACCCTATTCGACCCTTTATGGGGAAGATTGTTTAAGGAATCACTTATTAATAAATAAATATTCTTGTGAGATTTCACACAACGCCATCTAGCTCCAAACTACGCATAAATTGTACTATGGGAACTAGATTGTTCTTTTTTACAGACAGTTTTGTAGTTCTACAAAGGTTTCGGGGACTTCTCATCGGCTTCGAATCCCTCCATGTCTCTGGTCTGTAGACACGTGGACATTCGTAGAAGTGTAATAACACTTAGTTCTGTAATAACCATGATTTATGTTATATTTAATAGCACGCGACCTCGTGCATTCGTGATGTTTGTCAATTTGTTTGTCACACCCGCGAGGCCGGGGTGTTGATGCCGTGAATTACGCGAAACAACGGTGGAATTACATGATTTGTGACAAATGATAAAAAACATTTATTTCTTAATATTCTTAATTTTCATTGATTGGGGACCTCAAACTCTTACTCATTTATTCCTTTATATCTCAAGTATCGTTTGGACACGTAAAATTATACACACACAAGTAAACATATTCGTGAGCATATAACGTGTCAAAGGAGCTCTTTAGGCACATCACATGCACACAGATATGTCAAATTACAGTCAGTTTTTAGTTTTAACCTTAACAGGTAGGCTGCTTAATCGTCCCGTCACGTCGCATAAAAAAAAAATACTGAGTGGGCCGCTAAAACAGTCACATAGGTACACCTAAAATAAAACAGGAAGCATTAATCAAAATTCAGGGCAAGTCTGTCATGATTTTACGAATCTACTTATTACTTTACGTAGTTTGAATTTTGAGTACTTAACTATAACTTAACTTTGAGTATTAACTCAAATACCTCCCAAACCTCCCGAAACAGCGGCTCATCCCTCAGTTGGACAAAAGCTACAAAATAGACAAAGTTCGCAAATCCGCCTCCGAACTTTATTTAGTTCGGCCGGGCCACTTGTCAAAACACGCGGAAGCCGACGTCACAGCACTTGTCAAACTGACAGCTGTCAAGCTGCCGTCGCACTCCGTAATTTCAGCTCTCTCCCGGTAACATTAAGATAGATTATTCCCTAATGCTGAAATTGTAATAGGAATTGCGGGGAAAATGAACTGTAATGCGAGGCGTTAAAGGCTCATGAATAATCCAGGGTCCGAAGTTATTATAGGCGACGCGGTGGCGTGTCACCCGAGCTTCGGTTGCCAAATTAAATTCAGTTTGTAATGCACTACGTCAAATTAGAGAACTTCAATGGAGAATGGACTACAATTTTCAGGTACAATATAACGCACGCGTACGCACGGGACAATTAATTATATGAATTAATATACGATGTATCGTGTATTTAATATATTTAGTGTGAATCCACAGTGTTACTAGTGTGGCACAGTGTTGTAGATTAGAGGAACGTTGTGTGACGGTGTTCGACTTGACTTCAATTCGAATTATTCCTTTATTTAAAGTATCGTTTGTCAAGTAGCTCATTCCATGCACACAGATATGTCAAATTACAATCAATTTTCGTTTTTTGTATGTAAATGTCCTTTTTTCCGGAATGAAATGAATCGATAGTTCACTTAAAAGTATGGCTTATTCCATTAATCTTATTTTTTTTACTTAATAATTTCTAATTGATCCTGTATTTGCCTCAGAATCGAAACCGAGAATGTAGTATTATTATTATTAAGGTAGGTCTATGTTTTAACTATTGTTTAGGCGTGAAATTGGAATGATAATGTGTATAAATCATAGTGTTAAAAAAGTAGGAATACATGTTTAACAACCAAAATACAGTACAGTGAGTAATGTGTTTATGGTGTAGCTTACTGTACTCGCTCAAAACATTTGATTATGAATTCGATTGTAAAGGCGTCAAGGCCTGCGCGACATTACCCGCCTTGAACAAAGCCTTACCCTAATCCAATCTCGTATGAAAAATTAAATTTAATAATATCAGTTCAGTATGATTTTTGTAAAATAGAGACAATGATAAAATAATAAAAGTAGCTCATCTTTTATTCATGCTCTCATTTTTACATGAAACTAACTGAGTTTCTGAAAATTGAATTGGATGGAATTTGCACAACCGATATTGAACCGTCAGATACGAGTATATAGAGTCAAATGTGACAATTTATTTCGAATAATGTGACAAATTTTTAAACAATCATTGCAAGCGGAGCGCTTCCCACGGTAGTCCGGCAAAATTTACAGCACGGACCGGAATGCATTTCCATGCATAAAATCTCGATTAAAATCACAACTTGTTATGACTTAGTTGCAGTTGCGAGTGCGCCGCGCGCCGCTCGGAGCTGCCTCATAAATATTACAGCCATAGAGAAAACTACAAAGTCATTGCAGGAACGAGATGCATTCACGAATGTCTCGGAGCGAGCGTTTTTATTATCGCCCAGGGGGAAGGCGCGGCCGATGCGGTTTGCTTGTGTGAATGAATTTCAGGACGTCGTTGGCCACTCTACGTACTAGTACCATGTTGTTCTCTTCCCCCGGGTGGTGCTAAAGGAGCAATAAAAAGTAGCAGTAGAACTTGTTCAAGTTCGTCTGGAGAAGTACTGCCTCCACACCTGGTAATCCGCCGCCAAGCAGTGGTGCACTGTATTTTGTAATAATTTAGAAAAACCATTTTTTGTGTGTAAAACAGCTACTGTTGCTGTCAGTTTGGTAGTATCATGATTGGCAAAAATATTATCAAGACAGCTGTTTACCCTAGTATCAAAACGGTGTTCAGGAAATAAACTGCTAACTTATCGAGGTAAAGATCTGAGTGTTTTTCATTACTTCCATCTATTATATTTCCTATAATAATAATGGTCCAGTACACGCTGGCCTAGCTGGGCCAAGGCACTAGGGATGTCCTCAACCAACCATTTAATCAATAACAGAATAGTCTACAAACAATAAATACAGGAGTACAAATAGTATAAATAAAATGCAACACCTTTTTGGTGCCTACTAATAAAAGCGACTTTGATAATCCTTTGATCAATAAAAACATGAGTAGGACTCCACTTCAAAAAGTCATTAAGTGAAACAACTATTATAACATAAACCCAGCTGTTTTACTTGCCCCTTAATTTTTATTGGTAAAACGTAACTCAAACACTCTGGTAAAGCTCCAAACTAAACTGAAAGTTAGAACAAGCGAGCGCGGCCCTATCGGCTGAGTTCGGAAACTTCAACGACATCCAACGTGTTTTATTAGTTTTCTCGCAAAATATTAAAGTAAGATAATTATTTATAGGTAAACTTGTAAACTTGTTGAAGCTGGCTCCTACGGCGGCCGATAGCGCAGGCTTCATGTTGAAGCTGGCTCCTACGGCGGCCGATAGCGCAGGCTTCATGTTGAGCATGTTACCTGATATATATTTACTTTTACTTCAAAATAACTGTAGAGTTGCATTCTACTTGGCCTTTTTCAACTACCTCAACTCATTGAGTGATTGTAAGGATGATGATTTTCAAACATATTTTTATTAACACGTTACACTCACGAATATGTGTACAATTTATGTATGTGTAAAATTTTATGTGTACAATTTTATGTATTTAGGGCGCAGCCTGAGGGCGCAGTCACATACGCAGCAAAAACGCAGCGCATTCGTACTGCGACAATAAAAAGCGGCGACAAATGACGTCGGCCGCGTGTCGCGTGTCGCGTGTCGCGTGTCGCGTGACGGCCGCGTTAAATAATGTGAAGGCATGAGCCTACGATTTATAACGTTTGCGGCATGCGGCCGACACGCCACCTCACATCCCGCCATACTGCGCGCGCCCCATTTATAAACCTTTTTATTGCATCATAAAAGAGCTGTAATTAAAGTTTATGAAACCGTGACGCAAGCGATGCGTTGTCGGCAGCTTAACCCGCAACTGTGTTAAGGCGGTTCTGGCGTCATTAAGGGCTCATTCCGCTCGGGTGTCATAATAAATATTAGTATCTACTCTGCAAGTTAACAGCGCTTGAAAACAAAAGGCCCAGTCAAAAGATTGTTCGAGTTAGCGCATCATATTCCCAAGTTGTGATGGTATTCCTGCAATCACGTAAATAATCTAAAGTTACGTGAAAATTTGCGAAGAATTCTGACGTAATGATGGATGTAATCAACCTTTCGCAAAATATTTTACGATAAACAATAAAACTCGAACATACCCAAACTCCGTTGAAAATTTAATGAAGGACGAAAACTCACCTGAAACAAACAAAATAAATTCTTAAGTTGGAAGGAGAATAAATCTTAGGGTGAGTACAGGTCGGCTAAAAAACGTCGCAGTGGATTTATTGCACCATCTGATGTTTGATGGAATTACACTCAGGCATTCGAGTTTACTGATTTATTTGATTCTGTGACCGTCCAGAATAAATAAAGCTCGCCCAACACAAAATGAGAGATTGTAAAATACCATGAAATAACAACACGTGATTGTCAAAATCTCAGAAAGAGGTATTTTGTATTTAGTACAAAATACCTCTGCAATACGGCTCAAAATTGCAAAGATGATTAAATTGCAAAGTGAGTCCCGAGGACCGGTGACTTTCATTTAACTCCAGTCATCTCAAACCTGTCATTAAACCAGAGAAGAGATAATAGATACAATTTCTCATGAAACCGCTATTCACCTCTGCGGATCGGCGGTCGCGGTGAAGTGGAGCGCTTACGCTATTGGCTGGCTCTAGATCAAATGTCAAATGAAGGTCAACTGTGCCGACTCACTATCTACTCTATGACATTCCAAGAACAGCAGAGTTAGTGTGCGTAAGCAGTTAGAGACCAAATGTTTGGCAATTAAGGAGAAACGGCGTGCGCTGTCTTGTGACTCGTATTTGACGACAAAATTTAATTTTGCGTAGCTCCAAATTGGGGCGTTGTTGTCTAGAGAGGCCTGGACCGCGATCTGTGGTATCGATCGTCAGGCGACAATCCAGCCGATGTGAGTGGTGGGTTGTTAAGCAATCACCAATCACAATTCGTGGATTGCGCCCAACAATGTCACAAAACGCACCTCTGTGTTTGGTACGTCTCGATAGTGAGCAGTGCCTGCCTGCCTTTGTTCGTGTTCGTTCGGTAGGCCCGCCTGCCCGGGGCAGTATGCCCGGCACGTGCCGCTCGGAGACAGTCTCGCATGCAATACTTTCATGTAGGTTGGGTTCGGTATTGCACAATTTGGTATCCAATTTGGAGGACCCAGGGGTTTGGTTCAGCATTAAATAGGTTACCTGCTCTTGAATTAAGTATTTTGGATCAATTGATGACCAATATTGCGTGAGTATATTGATGTGACATACGTCAAATATTAATAATTGGAATGGTTGAACATGTAGCTATTGTATTTCTTGACTATAGAAATATTATTCTACATTCATGAGTATTTTTAGATATAAAATTGTGTGGAACCTAATATGAAACAAACTCTTAAAGTTTTTAATATTACAATTTCATGTTGGGAATCTTTTAGCTTGTCGAAGTTGAGATCCGGTTCAATCACCTCTGGTGTGCACAACACCTAAGCTAAAGCAAAACTCTTTGGATTCTTGAAGTGTTATTGGCGTTTCTCTACAATGAAATGTTTATTTTCCATTGCAAATAAGGCCGCGGCACACGGCGCAACTGGCCTCGTAAACTTAAAAATGAATGAAAATTGAAAGTGTAGGGTTGCTCGATATATCAGAGCACAGTACGAAATGTTGGTCACTTTTAAACCCTCTCATTTTTTTCATTTGTGGCTTGTTAATCAAAAGTACTAAATAATTTTTTTACCAACTGCGACGCGAGCTTGCAACACTCAAAAACTGAAGCAAATCCAAAATATTGTTGTTATAAGTTAACTAAATATACACAACAACTGATTTTTTTCAAGTGAATTTATATTTCAATTAAAACAATGGTATACGTGAACGCACTAATTCCCGTATTACTACGAAAATAAAAAAACCCCAAGTTTGTGGCGATCGCGATGGGTAACAGCGAGTGCGTGATTCCAGAGACCACCGTAATTCCTTTCCAGCGTTTTATTACCCCAAGCCCTGGAGGGACACAACTTTTATAATAATTATACGAAAATCATGTTATTGTGTTCCCGGTGAGAGTTGACAACCCTAGTGAACAAAGCGTTGCCGTGTGGTACGAACTTTACGAGTGAAGTAGTTAGCTAACTATGGAAATTATAGGTGTGAGGTATCTTCGCTATTTCTCAACAGTACTTTGAACAAGGCTCGAGTTTAGTTTGTAACTTCAGGTGGTAGGTATGTTTGGCTCGGGGCGGCGCGTTGTGTTCAAAAAGTTTGTAGAAATAAATAATCCGAGGCTTTTGGAGCCGAGAGCGTGATTTTGTGTATTTAGCCTACGGTTTAGTCTAAACAAATTTTCGACTAGTAGTTGAGTTTCAGCGATTACGTGTAAAATGTATTAGCAGGTTCTTAGTAAGAGTACGTGAAAGTTGATAACTTTGTTGTTATGAAAGTACTTTTAATAAAATGTTTTTGCCTTTACTTGGAAGTAAAAGAAAGAACCTTGTTATTTATGAACAAAATTAAATTTGCTAGTAGTCATAATCGCTATTTGATTTGTTGAAATAAATATTTTCATTATATTGACGTCACCGAAATGCAAATGTATAAAACTTCAAAGTAAACTGGAAAGAGAGATTTATCTTAGCATTATGCAAATTACAAGGAAAAATTGTTCGTTTCGACTTAATAATAAATACGGAATTCGTGACGAATGGGACAGCCAGAAAGCCGGCCTCCTACCCAACGAACACTCGCTGCTAGAACGGAATGTATTGTTTTAGTCGGTGCACTTTGCCATGTCTGTAACCTATTTCAATCTTCAATCCTGCAATGATACGGCACTTAATAAGTTAAGGCGGCATTGGCAATATGCGATCTTGTCCTATGCGAGACTCTGATGAGATCCTAATAAGTTAGCGTTAACGACTGTCTGTTATCAGGTGGCACTCAGCAATATGGTAAATACAGTGCCTGGAAAACTTCCAGCAAGCACCAAAAGTGACTTCTTTGGCCGCATTACACTTATTTTCTTAAGTCTACTTATTCATGGGTGCTTAACGTTAAAAGGAATTTCTTTTTAGTTCAATTCAGTTCAAAAACATTTATTGATCTTTCGACAGCATTACATGTTAAATAATATACAATACAAAAAAGTTTAATTATATGCTATAGTTTTGCTCAATGTACTATAAGATTAATAGATATTAATATTAACAATATATGTATTATAAAAAGAATGTATCAATGAAACACTTTTACTTAAAGTCAAATAACATTACAATAAAGTCTTATGAAAAACAAAAATATTCCGATGAATTCAGAACCTCCTCTTTTTTATGAAGTCGGTTAAAAAGTTCTAGTCAAATGAAAGAAATTTCTTATCTTCAACTGATTTTCAAGTTGAAATATTGTGTACCAAAGAATTATTCAGATGTTCAGATTCAGATGTTATTTTGGTACAGTATATTTATTATAGAGGAAACATTTCGCTTCCACAACAGTTTTGTTGTATTGGTATCTGAGACAAAGCGCCAGATTATATGTCATGTTCCTTTATCCATTTGAATTAAATTATTGTCCAATTACTGCACGAGGTCACGTCTTAGGATTCATGTCGTTGAATATATTTAGGCGGAGTTTGCCTCAACAACTCGTATAGCAAAATAGATAAAAATACATATTATGTAACTTAAGTGATGGAGCTAGCTGACGGCCCACCTGATATTAAGCCGTTGCCGCCGCCCGACGTGAATAGTAACAAACTACCATCCAAACAGATAGTATTTGATATATCAGTAGGTTAGTTGTTCAGTGTGATGGGATTATGTTTTACAATGTCTGTGATATTACATTATTTTTCAGCTGTTTTCAGTGACATAAAACCAAAAATCGCGTAGTTTTGTTATTTCGAGTATTTACAATCTTTATTTTCGTCGACGGTAAACTTCGTTATCAAAGAATTAAAATAATAACGAATAAAAGATTTTTATTTCTTTCGAAAGGTTTTACAATATAATTAAAATTATATAATTTGCGAGAGACTGGTGCCAGAGAAAGAAAACCATTTAAAGGATTAATAAAAAGGGTAGCTTAAAACACTTTTTAAACAAAGTACAAAAATAAAAGTAAAAAAAAAGGAAAATTGAGATAAACAAACTGAAGCGAGACACCAAATATTTACTTTGACTCGAGTCTAAATAAAATTTTAACGAACTAAGTAAACCAACCGCTGTTAACGATGTACCCTGTTTATTTATTCAACTAACGAAATAGTGGTTCGTTTGAAACACCATTTGTTTTAAGTTTCACTTGAAATGCCTTCTGTAGTCATACAATTATGTCGCTAACAATATTGGATGGCTTCACGATCTGAATAGTATAGGTTGACCATATAAGTCGGTCCACCCCTACGGTCGTATAAGGCCGCGTCCTTCCCCCCCGCCGACCGGAAGAGAGCTGGAGCGCATCACCGACCCGCTGCCCGCGCGCATTTCTAAATTCGTTTTTTAAGATACGCACGTGATGTAACTTACTTATCATGCTAAGAGATTATCTAGGAATCTGAAGTCACCTTCATGCTAAGGGATTATCTAGGAATCTGAATAAATTATTAAAATGATTTCTGTAATTCTAATAATTGACATTCAAGACAATAGTAACAATACACGACGATAATAACATTACTAGCTCTACGCGGTATACTCATAAATATTTTCAGCGCAGACTTTATATTCTTCTTCGAACAACACCCGGTCGCTGCCAAATTCCTAGTAACATCATTAGGCCACCTGTGCTCGGCCTGAGTATATTCTGGAGCCTATAGAACGTTCGGGAACACTGGAACAATGTCTGCCGGCGCCGGCTGCCGTTAAACGTGTATAAACGGGATTATTACTGGCGGTTTACTGCTGCTCGCAGCGAACAGCTCCTGCCTCGAGTTTAGGATCAATTACCTATTATTATAACGAACCTATCTCGTTCCTACATCATCGGAGCGGCGCGAGAAAAGCTTTAAATACAGACTAAAAGAACCTAAGAACTCGTATCTGGATTTGTGGATTTGATCGCGTGGAGTTAATGATATCTTTGGCCCCGGGAAGGGAATAGGAGTATAATAAAAATAACGTCGCCTGTCGTGTCCTATTTCTTCTTTTCATCCGACTTCCTGAGAATGTTATTTTGTTTGTTTCCTCAGTTCACCGTCATTTATTCAAACCAATTTGGAAAATTCCCGATTGGAATTAATAAATATTTTAAATATTAAAATCGGTTCAATAGTTATTATACATCGTAATAACTAAAAAAATACCTCATTTAAGTAAACTAGACTGCTTGTGATGCTTTCCTGCTAGTTTTTCCTTTGCTCGTTGTATGCCGATTTAAAATGGTAGGGTTACAAATGTAAAATGTAGGATGCAAATTACCAACTTCTAACTCAAGAATTAGTTTATTTTTATTTTTTAATCAGTATTTTATCTATTTTAGAACGGATGATGCATAACTTTTTAATTCAAATTACACTAAATAAAATCTCAGTCGCAAATGACTATATTTAGCACTTGCATCATCGTGCAAGTTAAATAGCGGTGAAAAATATCGTAAATACCTAAGGATATACTTAAAATCGGACGACAAGTAAACAATTCGATTGCGATTCGGCGATCGATTACAGTCTCATCACTCGCGTGTACGGGAAATTGAACATTTTCTTTTCAATCGAAATTATTCTATTGCGGAAATTGTATCCTTTCGTGTTTTACTTTTTCCAGGTTGCAGATGTTACGTAGAGTAACAAGTGGCAGATTTAAAAATCGAAAAGAACCGACTTCAATTCTTTCGTCCCTTATCTCTCGCCCATAAGGGATCAGGGAAAGCCTACCATTTTATTTTATATAATATAGGGCAGGCCAACTAAACACACTGCTCCAATGAGACAGCGAGGTTTCGGAGAAAAATCATCGATATAATATATTATCTTCAATCAAAAAAGAATCATTAAAATTGATTCTTAATTGGCGGAATGAGTGCGTAACATACTTAAAAAAACAGAGTCAAATTGAGAACCTCCTCCTTTTTTGAAGTTAAAAATAAGACCACAGGTATCAGCCCTTTTGATTTAGATCAGGTCAGCCTTCAGACCTACAGAGGTCCGCAGGGTCACTGCGAGCTGAGGGTGGAAGGAAGCGTCAGCGTCAAAGTTTGTGTATCGCATGCACTAATTAATTTCCTCGTTTGCCGCAAAGATTAGGTGTTATTGTGCGGCTCAGGATACCCTCGGCTCAGCCTCATTGTGCCGCGCGGGAGCGGAGGGCTCCGGGTTTCTTTGACAACTGAACAAAGTCTGGCCGCGGCTCAGATAAGCGCACCCTCGTCACAGTTTTCCTCTTTGTTTATATTTTTAGCTCTGATCCCACCACACCGGCGACTGATTTTCTCAGAGCACAGATGAGGTTATAGTATATATAATTTAGGGATGTATGTGTACTTGTGCTCCGAATCTTAACTTATTCGGAGTACAATTATACCTACATCCCTCCAAATGTGCACTCCGAAAAAGTAAAAAAATGTTGAACTCTTTTGTTGTCTCACAAGACAAGTCTGAACTCAGGTAGTTTTCTACTGTAAATGAAAAGTCGTGGCTTTACAGGTGATTAAAAGAGTTCGAGAGTAAGAATCAGATACAATTTTTTTCCTTTAAACTGACCTCCCAGCTTTGTTGGTTCTAGCTCCAGGTCGTGGGTTCTATTTTTTTTTTTTTTTTTTCGAATTTCGAATTTTTTTATTTCGATTTTTTTCGCCAAACAAATACTTTTCGAAATAGTACAATATATTTCGAAAAGTATTTGTTTGGCGGACATCAATTTTCGATCTGATTCTGAGTATTTTTATTTATTATATGTATTTACATATATAATAAAGTAGTATATAAGTATTGTATCAGTAAGGTTTCCATATACAAACCATGCTTAGTTTGGTGCCAGATGGCGCTGTGTGAAATGTCCATATTAATTTATTTATACACCAACACTAGGATTTTTTGTGCAGAACACACACGCAATCACATAAGACTTGAGAACAAACTTCATGCAAAAACGTAGCAACAGCTAAGTACCTGCCTTTAACAATGCTCGGTAAAGCCAAAAGTATACCCGAGATCGTGTCATGGCGCCGCCATCTTGTTTACGTCTTGTTTGTATCGCAGTATAGTAAAAGCCCTCATAATAATTCGGAGCAGCAGCACAATTTAAACTCCGTCCAATTTGAAGCGCTTTGTCACATCCCTGAGACCCCACCCTGAGTGGAATTACACCGTCTCGAGTGGACAATAGATTCAGCGATACAGATCATTGCTCCACGGGATTGTTCGATTGTCCGGGTGGGATGGGACCTCGGGCTAGTCTATGAAGGTTACACCTTGGAGGTTAGAAAGGATGAGCTTGCCTAAAAACGGACAAACTTATGACATTCTTCCTTCTTTTGAATAGGCATGTAAAGAGTTCCTACCTAAAACTACGAAACGGCAATTTCCATAAAAAATTACCAATTGCGATTTTCGGTTGTTCCTTCGAGTTTTTCCTCATTTCATTCTTCCTTAAACAACCAAAAAAGAGAGAAGCAAAATAAAATAAAAAATAACATTATTTCGTCTCAATGTTTGTTGTTTGATTTTTTATAGATAATACTAGCTGCGAACCGCGGTTGGCTATCTTAAGAGAACTGCACTTGGCACCAAATTTCATCTAATTAATCCGTTTGAGCGTGAAGGAGTTACAAACATACACACAGAAAAACACATACATACAACCTTTCGCCTTTATTATACTAATGTGATGAGAAGAGCCAAGAGGCAACGCGATACACTGGCACTCTTGTATTTAGTTATTACACCTTCAAAAAAACTACAAGTAAATTGTACAGCCTATACAAGTACCATTTACAATTGTGAATATCGAGAAACATAAAACATGATGAAATTGATTTCCTCAGCGCCCTCAATAGTTTTCTATCAGAACCTTCTTAACAAAGTAATGGTTTTCCCGTAACTCAGGGAAGCCTACCGCGGAGTGGTGCGCCATTACACACAGGACGTAACGACCGGGACGTGAGGTGACCGCCAAATGTAAAGACCCGCCATACAAACTATGCACTACTCTACGCCGCTAAGGACGGACTCACACGATGGCTTTGTTTGGCCACGCTTGGTGATATCACGGCTCCAACTGTACTCAGTGTTGCTTGCTACACGGCGCTAACACGCCACGGAAGCGCAGTTCACCAGAAAACTCTACTTATACCCAACCATCCCACTATCTGAATGAGTGGGATATCGAAAACGATTTATGGGGTGATGAGGTAATTTTTCAGTCCCTCACAGTAGGAGCATTTGCAATAAAAATCACCAAAATCAAATTATCGGTTTATTC
Organism: Aplocera efformata; assembly: GCA_921293045.1. Classification (NCBI taxonomy): domain Eukaryota; kingdom Metazoa; phylum Arthropoda; class Insecta; order Lepidoptera; family Geometridae; genus Aplocera; species Aplocera efformata. The sequence goes on from OV121040.1 coordinate 281,674, forward strand.
ACAATAATAACATCATTGCCTTGGTATAAAACCAGGTTTATTAATATTATATGTGTTAAAGACAATAATCAAGTTTTATTTTTAAATTATATAGTTGTGACATTTAAAATTTTAACAAATAAGATTCGTTAAAACATGAAAACTGACTGTAATTAGGCATATCTGTGTACATGTAAGCATGTGATGTATATGCGCACGAATATGTTTACATTTTCGTGTAAATTTAGACCTGTTCAAACGATTCATAAAATTTAAATCAATAAATTATTTCAAGATTCAGTTTGAGTTTGTAAGTATGCAATCAGTGTGGTTTGGTGGCAAGTATGCGTTGATTTGCTAGGTCATGTCACGTAGCGCACAGCGTAGCTCAACCCAGAAAACGAAGCTCCTAGGCGTGTGGCTTCAGCCTAACGTTGCTACCATGCTATGTGAGTAGTGCGTATTCTGTGAGAGGTTATGTTTTAGGAGGGAAAATGTCAAATGCAGAAAATAGGGTGGAAACGCTTCAAGAAATAAAAATGAGGATATCGGCGGTTCCTAATTGAAAAATTGTGTTTGTATATGGTTCAAAACCATTTGGTAAAATATATCAATATTTTTAATGTAAACAGCTTGATAAGTTTGCTTGTCAGGTTTTTGCTATGCCACCATTTTCTTTCAAGTCAGGTCAAGTCTTAAAAACATCAATCGATTCTAATGATATCAACGATGTAGCGAAAATTTGTTCGTAAAATCGTTCGATCTATAGTAGTAAACAGTATTTCCTCGACAAATCATACCCCACATCTCTCCACTGATTTAATTCTGCGAGATCTCCTGCTACATATTAATGTCAGTGTTTACTTTCTACCCGCTTACAACTCTCCTCGTCTCCTTGTGGGTAGTAAATGGTCAGCCAATCTCATCAAACTTTTTACCGCAGTCATAAAACTATCAACAGTGAGGTCCAATACACTTTTACGTCCAACTTTATTCCGTAAGTTGGTCAATCACAGCCCGTCTACTCTCGTAAGCTCTGAATAAATGTATTTCTGTCGAAAGTTAAATTAAAACGTCTCGGGGAGAGCAACTCCGCTACAGCGAGTCGCCGCAGTCGAACTGTGGACTGCATTCAATTTACGTAACAGTTCTTCAACAGATAGTGGAGCTCTTTGTGCAGAGTTTGAATGTATCCCGCTTGTCCTGCTCAGTTTGTTCTGATTCCTTAAATTGGAAACACAGAGAAAAGAGCATATCAGGCAAGCAGTACGGACGCTGACTTTTGATCCAAAGGTCACCGGTTCAAATCAAAGCGAACGATCAGTTTGCTACTTGAAACAGTGATGTTCGCAATACTCGTGCCATGTGCTCAAAACAGTGTAAGAATACATTGTGAGGAAAACTTGGATATATTTCTCTGGCGGTAACCACTCGCCGCCGCATCGGGAACATCGTGAAATGTCATGTCTAGTTATTGAACTTGTTGGTAAATGTCATCCTTATGGTCATCCATCCTACTGTTGCCGTCCAAGAACGTGGCATAATATATTAATTCTTCTTCTTTATTCGAATGTGTAAGTGGCCAACTCTGATGATGGAGTTTTCACGGCGTCTGTAGGTGTCTGGAGATGGGTAGTCGACCGACATCTTAATGTGCCTTCTGAAGCACGGAAGCGATAGTTTCAATGCCCCTAGGTCGCCCATCCAACTAAAGACCGAATGGATAGCTGCTCCATTTAGTAATCAGTTAAGAACATTCACCAAAAGTCAATTCATCATTAATTCAATCATTCATCATTATCAATTACCTAACCATTCACCAACGACAAGCTGCGCTGTGACCGTTTCTAAACAATGACTACGCAATGAGACATGTTTACTGAACAGAACTCGGTAGCTTTGCAAGCTATACCAAATTGGATTTGTGCATATTTGATGTCAACGAAAAGATTGCCGATTGTATATAAATCTTCGTAAAGAATTGTGTTTGATCGGATCGTACTACTATCTAGTTTTGTCCATATATTTAAGTCACCAGCTATGACTGATAGAACATATCCACATATCTCATATTTATGGGGCAGAAACAACAAGAATCATTATGTGGTTTACAAGCTAGCGGATCGAGTTACATAGTTTAGTACGAGTAGCAGCGCGTTGTTAGCACATTGTACAAACATAAATAGTGGAAAGCCGAAATCCTGCAGATCCTCACTTCCGACTACCGTACTTAGCGGAGCCGAGAGCTGGCTGATGAGGTCGGCAACTCTCCCGGACGCGGCCCAGGGGACCGCCAGCGACCGACTTGCAAACTTGTTAACATAATGAACTATGAATATATACAGGCTGCCAGGATGTAATCTACCCCGACTGAGCAGGCGAACGTGATATTCATAGAAGAATAGATTCTGCACACGCTACTGTACGATCACAGGTTACCTGTTTCTTCTTGGCTACTCTAAAGTTGGTATCTGTGGGGTTAGGTTAGGTGTATAGCGCCTGGTATCTTAGGGAAAACCCTTAAGTTGAATATACTGTATATTATGGAAAATATAGTGAATCAAAAGCTCAGAACGACTTTAGCTGATTCAAAGGAGAATGATGGACTAGATTTTCTAAAGTTTCACTCATTGACACGGTAAATACTGCTCTTGTCTCGAAAATACTGCTCTTGTCTCGAAAATACTGCTCTTGTCTCGAAAATACTGCTCTTGTGTATTCACAGAATAGCAGAGGGTCCGAAACGAACGTCGCTTAACTGTAGCTAACATCCTTTTTATTTTTTATTCTAATTATGCTAGAGAAAACTGAGTACTCGTATAAATGAGTGTTTATATTAACTTACAGTCTTACAGTCTTACGTCTTTTAAAAATTAGATTATTATTCGAAATTATTATTCAATCACCTGCAGCATTTCTCGAGTGAACCCATTTCAAAGATCACAACGGTTCAATAAAATTCAATATCATTCGCTCTGGGATCTTATTGAGTCGTTCCAATCTCTTCGCTTCATCTCTAGTACCTCTGCATCTGCAGTTCCTCCCAATGATCTCTGGTACTTCGAATTAAGATATAAAATAGGAGGTCTTATATTGAATCCTCTGGGTTTGAACAAGTTTTATATTGTTATCGCGCTCTATGCCCAACGAAAAAAACCCTAGTGTGCCTGTCTTTCTGTGTGTCCTATATTCAAAGGGCTGTATTATTTGATCCGTAATAGATAGCCTGTATACATTTTCACAGAATATTTGTATCATTGCGAAAATCTTACGAATAGTATGCGAGTTTGGATGACACGTGACCCGTTTATTTTACTTCTGATAATAAAACCAATTAATTGGATGTATTTGAAACGTCCCTTGGTTTTTTTAAACCAATATCAATTAATGTAAGTATCTTTGGCATTGTCTTGTTAATAGTTTATAATTTTGAAGTAGTGTAATAATACCGTCCCTCCCTAGTAGTAGAATGTTACACGTGAGATTACACGGTCGTGGTGTAACGTAGCGGCCGGTGTGCATGACCCGAAGTGGCCGCGCTGCCGTGACCGCCGCGAATAAAACTCAAGATAGCGTTGTTTACCCACCCCGCCATAAAAAAATAATGTTATGTATGAAACTAATAACGTTAGTGCACCTGCTTCTTAATGAAATACTCAGAAATAAATATAAAAGATTGAAATTTATGCTAAAATTAGAATTAATGTAGTTAAAGTAGAATACTGGCGCATTACAATGAAACTCTATAACGAGTACAACAACAATATGAAAGTTATATCAATTAGTCGCGTGCGGTTCAACTTAACTCTTGCAACCCAAGGTTATAGATAGGGTATGATATTCAATAAAAACTATTGAACGTTGTTTTATGAGATAGGCAAATTTAAATTTAATGCGAAAATATATTAAACTAACTTAATACAAGAAATTACTAATGTGACGATAGAAACGAGTTGTTACTTTGAATATGTAAGTGTTCTCGATATGTGTCTATTAACTTTATTTTAATTTTTTTATTGAAATAAACGTATTTGTATTTGTATATTAAGTATTATATATTAGGTAATAGCTACGTCGTGTTTGAATAAAACTAACCTTATGGAAAGTGGTAACCGTACTTCGTAGAATTTAACTCACTTCAAAGCGTAGTTCACGAACTTCATCAACAAATTGTAGTTCTCACTAAATGTAACTGTAGAACTACGAGTATCTTACCTGTATAATGATTATTTAAGAAGTATTTCTTGTAAGAAGTATCTTAGAAACTACATAAATCTATAAAAAAACTAATACATATATCAAATGATCTTATCGTAGGGTACCCAGAACATTGGCTGCGTTTCTGGGTTGAGCGACATCTTTGGGCGAATAACTTTAATATAATTATATTAAATTGAATATATGTAACACTATGACGGTGATCCATTACATTAATTTCGACTATTTTTTAAGAACATTGACATTGACTTATTAAAAGATTCTCGCTACTTTATGATCCAGGCCTTGTGGACGGGCGCGGGATGTAGGCGCTACATTGATCATTTCATCACATTTACCAACTTTTTAGCATTCTACCTTCATATTTATAGAAGTAATTGAAGTTTCCAAAAGGTTTTTTTAATGAGAACATAGATCTTTTGCGTGGGCTTTGATTTTGCCTAACAAACATAAAGTTCAGTATCAAGCGCACTGCAACACAAGTAGCATAAAATTTGGAATTAAAAAAAAATCAAATTCGGTGAATCGAATTGTATAGAGTACTGAATCCCGTACAGGATAAACAAAAACCTGTTTGTGTTATAATCAATCCTGAAATACCCATTTCCGGAGCACAAGATACGAGTCAAAGGAAAATAAGGGAAAAGGAATGCGCTTGACGGCAATTTGCAATAATGCTTCGATTAATCACGCATCCGGAACCACCCACATCCGGGACCTTGATATATATTGATATATATGTTTTATGATTACTTTCCAACAATATCATCCTCAAGATACCAACTAATTTTTACTAGGTGTTTCCAGTGGCTTCGCTTGCATTAATGAAGGTTTTGTCGTTCAATTTAATTCTGGATGAAATGTACCCCTGATAACAATGCAAAATTTCATAATGATCGGTTAAGTAGTTAATGCGTCAGACTAAAAAGCGGGTTTTTTTTTCTATGAAAGATGCCGTTTGGAATGACTGTTTGAGAGATTAACTGAATTATTTTAGAGAAAGCAAACCAAAGTAACAGTAGAACTTGTGCCAAATTCCTTCGGAGAATCGTTTCGGTTGATGGGTGTGGGTGCCGGTGAAAATACAGGCAATCGAAGCGTAACATCTCCGTCTCAGAGTGACAGGTGCAAGGCTTGCATTCTATAAATCTTGAGCCTTCTTATTCTTTAGGAGGGGAAGCCTGAGTCGTATTTTGTTATTTATAGATGGCATTAACCACTTAAGATCAAGTGGGCCGTCACTTAAGTCACATAAAAAATATTCTTTTGATTATTGCAACATACCACTTAGCTTAAAATTCCAATACATATTTTTATAATAATCTAGTTTTTACAACATAATCACACGTATGTGTGCTCACATTTTTATGAAATTACAAAATAAAACTAGGTTATTCAAAGTATGTACTTGAGTACTTGAACAGTTGATAAATATCGATAATTTGTTGCGGAGTTCTCAATTGTATAATTCAATATAATATGTACTTAAAGTAATTTTCGTTTAAGGGCATGTTCAGAAAGAGAACGTGTGAATAAATCTTCAGGAAATCGAACAGTAACATGAGTTGACTAAAGTCAAGTGAAGTGAAAGCGAAGTCCCCCGCAGCCCGCGGGGGAGGCATCTTGTCATTGAACACGTGACCGATTCAAAAATTAAAAAACCGAGTATAATAACGATTATAAATTCTAAAACTATCATGGTTATGAACATTATTATTCGTGTTACCGAGATATTTACCATGATTTGTGAGTTGATAGCGGCGACGCGGTCGAACGTACAAAACGAGTGCGCAAGAGGGTAGACCGATATATCTGCCAATGATTTTGCACACTCCACTTCGCAGACTTCAGTTTGCCCGGGACCATGACGCATGTAACTGCGTCGAAATATCGGGAGTCAACAAAACTCACAAATCATGGTAAATATCTCGGTAACACGAATAATAATGATAATAAATTCATTTTCTAAATTTCGTTATGTTTGGATCTTTTCTCCAAATATATACGAAACCCTCAAGGTACGCCCTAATAAAACATGAACCTTCAGAATAATTGGCGAATATATCGCGTAACAAACGTAAACAACACAAGGCCGAATGCAAACATCCTCTTTTTAACTCTCTAAAAAATAATAAGCCTTTGTTCGATTAATTTCTCGATTATTTTTTAATGGTATTTTAAGGCTTTAGATAACTCACTAGATCCATCCTAATACTATGGGGGACCAAGTTGCCCGCGTCCGTAGGTGAGTGGCACCCTTAGAATCCCTACACGTGTCCCCCGGGGGGTGCGAAAGGAGCAAATAAAAGTGGCAGTAGCTTGTGCCAAGTTCGTCCAAGTAACAAAACACTTCAATATTTTTCCTTTTCATTATTTTAAAAGTTTGCGAGACATTAACAAATTTTCGCTGAATAATACAATATAACACTTGGAGCTCCTCCAGCTTCGTAAACTTTTCACTTTTACCCACAGCTTACTATAATCCGGTGAAATGTGCCTTTCCACATATTTCTTAAGAATTTTAGGGATGAAACGACTTTAGTTTGTGTGTGTGCTATCTGTGAGACACAAAAACGGTGCTTGGTGTTTTCTATTTAACACATTCCAAGTGGTTACCATTTTTGTGGCATATTTAGTTATCAATATTTTATAATATCTAATTAAAAAATAATAATAAACTCATTAATTAGGTATCATAGAATCCATAGTCATATATAGCTACCAGGGTTGCTTGGAACATGTCTGTCACGAGAACGTATGGGACAGTCCATTCTGTCGGCTATCATTGCTAGGACGGTGTTGAAGCTGGCCCGCAGCCTGCGCATGCGCACCAACGATACGCGAACCGCTCAGTATCATCATTCATCATCATTAGGTTTTGTAACCGTATAAAATTATAAATTTTAAAACCAGCATGGTTATGAACATTATTATTCGTGTTACCAAGGACCATGACGCATGTAACTGCGTCAAAATATCGGGAGTCAACAAAACTCACTAATCATGGTAAATATCTCGGTAACACGAATAATAACGTATAAAATTAGTATTTTATTTTCATTTTATTTTTAAGTGTGTCTTCTTCTTCTTCTTCGTCGTTACGCTCTTGACAGAGCGGTCGTGATCGTCATGGAGTTTTTTTTCCCGGGGCAGACGTTATGCGCCTCACGATGTCACGCCATCGGCTTCTATTAGCGGTCATCCTTGTGCATTCATGCAATGGACCGCCCACCGCAGATTTGATTTGGTCGGTCCATCGCATGGGTTACCTCCCGCGCGGTCTGGTACCTTCCACTCTGCCTTGGACGACAAGGCGCTCTATGGAGTCGTTGTTTCGCCTGGAAACGTGTCCAAAGAAGGCGAGTATGCGAGATTGGACTGTGATAGATAGACGCTGCTTGATACCGAGTTCTTGGAGTATTGAGAGGTTTGTGCGAAACTCAGTCCACGATACCCCAAGCATTCTCCTCCAGCACCACATTTCGAGAGCATCTATCTTCTTTTTCTCAATATCTCGAAGTGTCCACGTTTCTGCAGCGTATAGAAAAATTGGGAAGACTAAAGTTCTGACGAGCCTGATCTTAGTGGCTTTAGTGATGTTGCGATTCCTCCATATTTTCTTTAACTTGTCCATTGCGGTTCTAGTGATCGCCATGCGACGCTTCACTTCATCAATGCATCCTCCGTCGTTCGAGATCAAAGCCCCGAGGTATATGTAAGAACGCACAACTTTGCAGTTCGCAATCTGCGTCAATTCGGGCGAGTTATTGTTTGCGCGGTCTACTACCATCATTTTGGTTTTGCTGCGATTGATTTTTAATCCAAACTCGTGGCTCACTCGTTCCATCTTGAAAAGAAATTCTTCCATGTGGCGTTCGCTAGTTGCAAACAAGGTCGTATCGTCTGCATAACGTAAGTTTGCAATTCTATAACCACCCACGGTAATACCATCTGTCCAGTCCTCCAAAGTTATGCGCATTATTAGTTCAGTGTATATATTGAACAAGAGCGGTGATAGTATACAGCCCTGCCGGACCCCCGCACTGGGATGGAAATTGTCCGATAGAACGTCATCTGTTCGAACTGACGCTGTGCCATCTTCATAAAGTCTTCTTAGAAGGTGTACAAGGTGCTTAGGTGTACCCATTTCCTGTAGGGTTCTCCATAGAATTGGCCATTTCACCGAGTCAAACGCTTTAGAAAAGTCAACAAAGCAGATATACGTTGGCTTGTTGAATTCCCGTGCTTTCTCTATAATCTGGCGGACGATAAGAATCTGTTCTCTAGTGCCCTTTCCTTTGACAAAACCGGCTTGCTCTGGAGCGATCTCTTTGGACAAGTAAGCCCTCAGTCGTTCATTAAGAATTCGAAGAAAAACTTTACTGGCGTGTGATATTAGAGCGATAAGGCGGTAGTTGCTACATTTCTTTGTGGAACCCTTTTTATGTAGAGGAGTAAACACTGTGTGAATCCACTCAGATGGCCATACTCCTGTCTGCCAAATCTTGTTGCATATTACGTGGAAGATATGGATACCACGTTCTCCTAAGGCTCTGATAGTTTCGATAGGGATCGAGTCCCTACCAGTGGCTTTACCATTCTTGTGATGCTTAATGGCAGCTCTAACTTCGGACAAAAGAATATCCGGCTCCATTTCTTCGTTTGACGGTTCAGTCTTAGGGTAATGACACGACTGTGGGTCTTGGAAAAGCGATTGACAATATTTCTTCCATGTCTCAGAGATTTCTTCTAGTTCTGTTACCACTTCTTCGTCTTCGTTTTCAATGGCCCAGGTTTTAGAAGGTAGTGACTTTGTAATGACTCGAATTTTGTGGTAAAGATCTCTAGATTCGTGCATTCGCGAATGCGTTTCAATCTCTTTACATATATTGACAAGGTAAGCATTATGATCTCGTCTACAGTTCGCTTGTATCTGGGCAGACAACTTATTCAGGTGTTTTAGATCTGCTCCTTTCGCTTTCATATCATGTCTCTTTTCAACTAAGCCAAGTGTACTATCTGTCATCCAACGTTGTCGTTTGTGCGTTCTAGTAGGTGGGTTAGACTCTGTAGCCGCTTTTTGAATCAAATTTTTTGCTCGGTTCCATAACGTATCTGGTGTTTCTTCATCCCGATTTGTGTTGATCCACTCGGCCCAGTTTCGTTCTACTACCGCTGTAAATTTCGGATTGTCTCTCACTTCGATCCTCCTTTGCTTATTAGATGTTCGTGCAGATGCCAGTTTAATTCTTACTTTTGCGATAAGGAGTTCATGGTCTGATAAACAATCGGCACCAGGCAGTGTATGGGCGTTAAGTATGGAAGTTCGCCAACGTGACCGGACCAGGATATAATCGATCTGGTTACGGTACTGACCTCCAGGTGAAGTCCAAGTGTATAGTCGTCTTGGGTGATGCTGGAATAAACTATTTGTAATCACCAGATCGTTTTCGCTAGCAAACTGTATTAACCGTTCACCTCTCTCATTGCGTGTTCCGAGTCCAAAGTTTCCTACGCAATTGTTGAGCTGACGAGCATTAGATCCTATCTTGGAGTTAAAATCGCCCAATATTAGTAGCATCTCTCTGTTCGGGATTCTCGCGATGGTATGTTCCAATTTTAAGTAAAAATCTTCCACGATATCGACATTTGCGGTGCTAGTCGGCGCATATATCTGAATAAGGTTTAGGTTAACCGGCGATGCTTTTAGTTTTATACTTATGATGCGGTCATTAACTGGTTCAAAACCTATGACGGAGTTCCTTTGATGTTTCGGAACAAGAAATGCTACCCCGTTTCGGCTGTTGTCATCGTTGCTAGAGAAGTAGATGGCATGGGTGTCAGTGAGAAAATGTCCGTTGTTCCTCCAGTGGGTCTCACTTAGTCCGCAGATGCTTAACCCACATCGAGCTACCTCTCTCCCCAGAATGGAAAGTTTTCCAGGTTGTAGCAAGCCACGCACGTTCCACGTTCCTATCTTCTGGATTTTTCGTAGCTTGACAGGCATTCCAGTAATATTGTTTCCATGAGAAGCCTGGTCTCCTACTCCTACATGGCCGGTAGCCCATTTCTCACCGCGCGTCCCGGTCACAACGCGGCGCCGGTTGCTAAGCGGTTCGCATGGCCAACGTGATTCTTTAGCTTGTACTCTCATTACGATTTTCTTGGGAAAATAGTTACAGTGGTTTCCCCTTGCCTTCTGTACCAGACTTTTCTGGGGTTATTTAAGCCTCAAGGCTGCTGTGGCCTCTTCCAACCGGTTTCCCGGCCGGGCGTGTGGTTATACCGCTACCGCCACTGTGGTTATACTTTAAGTGTGTATAGAACATTTATTATCTATTGTATTTTATTCTAAAAATGTGTGGTTGGACCGGACTCCAACCCAAATAGTTAGTTAGCTCGTAACATGATTGAAAGTTATTACAATCCACTAACTTCATTTGAAAGACTTTCAAATGAATTGAGGTCTTCTTGTTAACTTCCCAAAGTTAGAAAGAAAGTTAGCTGTATATCTCCGTAAGGAAGGCGTCTAGGCTATTACGGTTGTGCACGCGAAATCAGACTTTGAATGCCGCTGTATATAAATTAAAGCCCATTCACTCTCCCACGTAAAGAGTAGGCCAGTGCACTGCAGTGATACCATTAGAGGCTGGAAAGAAAATAAACATTATGGTAGTTGTTTTAGGAGTGAATTGGAATGTTCACCCAGAATGTATTTTCCAAGTTAGGTACGTATTCAAATAGCTTTTAACACAGGCACTTATGGAACATCATTGTAACATTACCTGTCACGTGAACACGATATGAATTACCCGCTCCCCGCGTTCCTGAAAGATATATGAGACAGCTCTGTCTCATACGTACCTTTATGACGACTTTATAAATTGATTTAGTATGCGTAGCCATCAAAGTCGATAATAATGAAAAAACATTATAAAACGGTCAAGGGCTCTTTAAATGAACACAGATAGTTTTTACAGACAGGAGGTTTTATTTAAAAACATGACCTTAAAAATAGCAGAACTTATATAGATACATATAAACGAAGAAGTTTTTCAAGGTTTGTTAAAACCAGCTCTCTTTAGAGTAAGATGCATATTTCGTGCATACTGTTTCCCAACGCGCGCTTTCCGCAGAGCGTGATCCGCTTTGATATATTGTACATATCTACGCCGGTACTAGATGCGGATGGCCCGCATCAAATACGCTTTGGTTTGAATCCAGACAAACATCTTATTTGGTACACAGTGAATACTTTTGCATTATCAAAATACTCATTTGTATTGTAAAGCTATCAAAGATAAAATTAAACAAAAAATAATCATAGATTCTGATAATACCCTAAACTCTAATGTTGTTGTCAATAACACTTTCATTAAAAAACTATCTGTTCATTCAGTAAAAAAAATGTATTTATTTGTGTTTGTTTATTATTTTTAGATGGATCTCATTTTCAGTAAAATTTCGCAAGACGTAAAGAAGCGGAACGGACCGACTGTTTAAAATTTATACGACAATTAAAAAGTATACGAGTTCTGAGGCAAACCATTTGCTACGTTATTAAAACTTCACAATACAAAGTGGAGCATGCATTTTCCGCGATATTCTAAAAATACCTTTAAAAAGATTAATCAAAGCTATTAAAAACGCTTAAAAAGTTAATTCAGAACACGATAAGCATCGTTAACACGGAAATCATGTCAAACAAAAACCGTTGCATGTGAGGTTTCAGTTTACCTCATCGTTCTGCTTACCGGCACCACAGTCTGCTCACAGGCAGCTGTATCAATCGGACCCACGCCATCTCAGTATCTGATCACCATCTTCCGACATCTGATGGTCTTAGTAGATAGGCTATAACGAGATTCTCAGAAGGAAGGTCACAGCGGGATTTGTAAAGGCGATATTGTTTTGTAAATTTTCGGCAACGCACAAATAATACCTCGGTACTCTTGAACTACACGACTTTGATACTTTCTTGCCCTATTACTCGTCCTTAGATGTCTTCAAACAATTTTTATGAGAACAATATGTAGATAGACGCTCTTAATAAAAAGAAAACAAATTGGTTCACATTTGGCGTGTAATAAACATACAACAAAAAGAACATACAATTGAATTGATATTGTTTTCCTTTTTTGAAGTAAGTTTAAAATTGAAATGAATTAGTTGAGCCGTTTTTGCGCAGCCTTAAACTAAGCATAGCTTGTACAGTGCGAACCAGATTGCTGATGTAGATAACAAGAAATCCTTTAGAACTGACCGAGATTTCATTTAAAGAAGGCGAGAAAGAAATCCCGAATCAATAGCTAAAGGATTATCTCCTTCAGATACGAGACCTCTAATTTACATTTTATATTGTACAAAAAACGGAGCTTAACAATTCGATTCCTTCTGTAACTGTCAGATGTTTTAATTTAAACTTTGCATTTACAACCTCTATCTCGAAGTGTCGAACTTTTCAGCTTCCTTCCATGTTGCTTCCTTACAGTAGCAAACTGTAAGTACGTAGCAATCCCGAAGACCTGCGATATGTCGCCGGCAACGGACATCCATCCAACTACCGAACTGGAATGATCTGTGAAGAACCACTAGGTCACCACCGCGGCGAGCGCTGGTTGCACCGTTAAACTATATATACCTCGTGGCGTGTCTTTCCTGCAGTAGGTGCAGGGCTGCAGTTTATCACGGCGCTTGCAATTTTGTTTTCATCCACTGTGTAACGAGTCCGCCGTCGACACGCGAGCCCGCCGCGAGAAAATGCAGTTAAATACACCAAGTGTCAAAGACTTCGCTAAATATTCCTTTGATTTCTGTCTTTGCGAGGAACCTTAATTATTGATTCTTTTTGTGAAATAAAAAAGCCTATGTTACTCCTTATAACGACAGCTGTCTAGGAGTCCCGTCAAAATCGGTCCAGCCGTTTCGAGGATTAGTCAGAACGCACAAACAGACAGAGAGAGAAATATTTAAGCCCTATGTTAAACTTTTTGTTTTAAGTACCGTATATACTTTCAAATGCATTTATTAAAAAGCTATTATTTTGACATTGCTAACACTCAAATTTTATTAATTTGTCTAAGTAGATGTAATAAAGATGTTAAATTATAATTATTATATGAGTACATATCAATAGTGTTTCAATGGATATTTCATATTGGTTATTCTCTCACGCTTAAATATTAAACCTATTTAGTTGATATTTCTATTTTGTCGATTTCCGCATGGGTAGATTATGACTTGGAATACACATATAATAATTTTTTTATCTCGTTTGCACTTCTTCACGAATACTGCAACTCGTTATAAACAGCTATACATTATGACACAGATTCTTGCACTAAATGGAAACAATATTTTTTTTTTTCAATATCATTTAGATAGATAGAAGATAGAAAACTCTTTATTGTACACCACATTGATATAAAAAACATAATTACTTAGAAAACTAACAATAAATGTGAAATACAATGGGCGGCCTTATTGCTTAAAGCAATCTCTTCCAGGCAACCTTTGGATGGACTGGAAAATACAAGAATGATAACGGACGGTGGCGTTGAATAAAGAAAACATACAATAATGATATAAATACAACTACGTACTAATGTACTTACAATTACACAAATAACTATGCTATATACTAATATATAAATTATATATACATATATTTCGAAGTTTTGTTACGATATTGACAGATAATAATCACGCAAAAGGTTTTTAAAGGCAGGCAGTGATTTGGCACTTTTGATACCTAAAGGGAGGGCATTCCAAAGGCGAATAGCTTGTACAGTGAATGAATTGCCGTAGAATGACGAAGAGTGGACAGGAGTTTGTATTTGATACATTTTAGAAGATCGTATTGTACGTGGGTTGGAAAGATGAAGGTACTCAAAACGCTCCTTGAGATAAGGTGGAGTGGATGGATTGAATAATACACTGTACAAAAGAGAGAGAATATGAGTATTCCTGCGAAAACGGATAGGTAGCCATTTGAGTTTTGCACGAAATTCAGATACATGATCGTATTTGCGAAGGCCAAAAATAAACCTAATGCAAACATTTTGGAGACGCTCAAGTTTATCAAGTAGGGTTTCAGTGAGGTCAGGAAAGCAGGCGTCAGCATAATCAAGTATAGGGAGCAAGAGAGATTGTGCTAACGTGACTTTGGTGGCAGTTGGCAAAAAATTTCGCAGCCTTCTTAAAGAGGCAGCAGAAGCAAAGATCCTTCGACTGAGTTCTGTCAGTTGAGGTATCCACATTTCCCTATCCATAAGTATCCCTAAGTTCTTAACTACTTCACTGAAGTTTATTGGAGTACCATCAAAAACGACTTGAGGCAAGTTAGGCCAGTCAATCCTACTAATCATCCTGGAGCTACCGATAATGATGACTTGAGTTTTAGTCGGATTAACTTTAAGACCATAGTTTCTACTCCAAACAAGGATGCGTTCAAGATCACCATTAATGATTTGAATACCTAAATTTAAATCCTGTACAGGAACTTGTGCATAAATCTGTAGATCATCAGCGTAAAGGTGGTAGGAGGAAGTTATTGATTCGGATATAGATATAGAATTAGCAAACAGAAGAGGAGAAAGAACACCGCCCTGAGGAACACCAGAAGTTATATCGCACCACGATGAAAATGTATCATCAATACGAATTCGCTGCCGGCGTCCAATCAGGTACGAATGAAACCAGTCAATTACCGTAGGAGATATGTTAAGAGAACGGAGCACAGCCAGAAGAATATCAAAGTCTACGTTGTTGAAGGCGTTGCTGAAGTCCAGTAATGACAGCACAGTCACACAGCCGTTGTCCATGCCTTGACGAATATCATCGGTGATCTTGGTTAAGGCAGTTACGGTACTATGACCACAACGGAACCCGGACTGGAGAGGATTAACAAGAGAGTTACTTGTGAGAAAAGCTGTCAGTTGATGGTGGATAAGCTTTTCAAGTACTTTAGAAAGAAACGGAAGAATGGAAATAAGACGGTATTCGGAAAAGATGGAAGGGTTAGGTTTTTTAGGTAAGGGTATAATCTGCGCGTTTTTCCAAATTGTAGGAAAAGTGCTACAAGAAACAGAGAAGTTAAAGATGTGGGTAAGGATTGGGATGATCTCATCGAGTATGGGCACTA
Organism: Aplocera efformata; assembly: GCA_921293045.1. Taxonomy (NCBI): domain Eukaryota; kingdom Metazoa; phylum Arthropoda; class Insecta; order Lepidoptera; family Geometridae; genus Aplocera; species Aplocera efformata. The sequence goes on from OV121040.1 coordinate 297,014, forward strand.
TCATATTGCGACTAATGCTGTCATCACCAACTGCATTGGAAGAAATGGATGTGATATTTCTCTTAACATCACAGTCGGAGAATTGACTAAAAACAAAAGGAGAGTAGTTAGAGGTTGGAGTTGAACAGAGCTTATTTAAAGTACTAAGCTTGGTAAGGCTATTGATACTAGAAGAAGAAGTGAAATGTTGATTTAGTGCATCAATGTCTAAATCTTTAGGAATATTATCTGTACGTGATTTACCAACCCCCAATGTTCTAAGAAATTTCCAAACTTTTGATGGGTCATCATTTTCTACAGATTCATGAATGTAACGGCGTTGAGCGTCCCTACACACCATGTTACAGTGATTTCGGTGTTCTGCGTATTTTTTAAAGTTATCATCAGATGGTTTACATTTCAGTCTAAATTTTGACGAGTTTTTTTTATGCATCGCTGTTTTTATATCAGAAGTCAACCATGGTGCTGGAAGGTGTTTTACTTTGATGGTTCTCAGAGGAGCATGTTGGTCATACAGTTTTATGAGTTCAGAATTAAATAAAGACACCTTTTCATCAATTAAGCTAGCATTGATGACATCAGACCAATCAATGTGAGATGCGTCCAAACGCAAGGACTCTAGATCCATACCACCAAAGTTACGCTGCAAGATAATTTTAGGTTTTGCTTTAGGCGGGCGAATTTTGTAAGAAAGATATATTAAGTCATGGTATGAGAAGGCATCCGCCGAGCATTGACCATGTTTAAGAACATTATTAGGGGACGATACTAGTATCAAATCTAAAAGGGAAGGGTTACAATTAGGAAAATGATGGGTAGCACTAAGGGGGAGTATAGACAAATTATTAGATTTAACAAGAGATTCAAAATTATTAGAACGGGAGTCGTGCTTTAGAAGACAGGTGTTGAAATCGCCCATAACGATAGTGTGGGTGTAAGCCGGAGTTAATTTTTCTAACAGTATCTCAAAGGTCATCCTTTGAGATACTGTTAGAAGTTTACACGAAGAGAGGGGCTGTAATAAACTCCGAGTAGAATTTTGGTGTGTAAAAGCGTGATTTCAAGGAACAGATGCTCTCCGGCGTTGGATTGCGGTGGCTGGGGAGATGCGCTTATCACAGAGAAGGGGATGTGCTCACGTAGGTAAATTACAACCCCCCCACCAGCACCCATCGTGCGATCATTCCGTACAAGAATGAAACCAGGCAGAGAATAGAGCGTAGAAGTTAAACTGGGCTTTAACCAAGACTCGGAGACCATTACAGCATGAAGATTTTTATTGTCAAATGACGCCATCATATCCGAAAAGTGAGCAGGAATACTCTGGGCATTAATATGTACAACATTGAAATTTTTAGAGGCATCGGAAAAATTATTCCGGAGAGACTCTGACAGAGTGGGAATACTACAAAAGCTATCATCAATACTCAAATCTGTTGAAGAAAAGGAATCATATTGTTCGCTCTGACTATCACTGTCGTTGAAAATGTTTAACATTGCTTAAAATTTATAAAAAAAAAAAAAAAAAAAAAAAAAAATATATATATAATAATAATAATATATGTCTATATATATATTATATAACAACATACCAATAGTTTATACCTAATAAGCTAAAAATACCTAATATGTATTATAAAACAAATATAAATATATTTAATTTTATATAAATATATGTTGTAGCCCATCTGCCAGTTGTGCTATGATATAAATTGTAAAACAAATTTAAAATCAGACAAAGTTAAACTGGAAATAAGTAAAAGAAAAAAATAAATAAATAAAAATACATCTATACTTAGAAAACCCAGTCAGACCAAATAAAACAAAAAAAATTATAATTTAATATTAAATTTAGTACGGTCAAAAATAGCCATAGTCAGCCCGTAAGAAAAGTTATCAATGACGGAGGCAGTGACAGTTACTCGTTAATGTCAAAACCATCGGCCATAGATGTGTTATACCACACGAATAAAAATAAAGAACGAATACAACATATAAAATAAATAGCTATGGCACAGCAACAAGTTAACTACGAAATGAACAGTCCGACTGGGACTTTACTTTTTGGACGCGGCCGTACGTTTTGCTTTCGGAGCCGCAGTCTCCTTGGTCACAGCTAATGGCTTCGGAGAAGCCACAGGAGGTCCAAGAGATGCCGCTGCCGCCACCGCCTTCGGAACCGACTGTGACTGTCCTGCAATCGCGTTGAGGTCGCCCAGCCAGTTCACCCGATGTCTCTCGCCATCGGGGCCGACGACGTGCACGTTTCCCTCGCGGGTCCAGCAACTTGCCAAGCCAAACCGCTGTCTCGCCTTCATGAACACCTCATGACGTGCCTTGGTGAGAAATTCGGACAATGTAGTGCCGGAGCCCCTGAGGTTCGTCTTGGCGAACCACAGCTTGTCTCGCACGGCCACATCCCGCAGCTTGACGAGAATAGGTCGTGGCTTATTAGAGGTAATGCGACCCATCCGATGACACCTGCTGATATCAGCCTTGGAGAACGGCGAGAATTTGAGGCCCCCAGTAACAATCTTGGTCACAACAATAGCCGTGTCTTCCTTCTGCTCTTCGGGAACACCATGAATAAGCAAAATCTTTCGTCTTCCACGCATCTCCAGCTGATCTAATGAGCGAGCATTCAGTTCTATTTGATTTTGGAGAACTTTTAGTGTTTTCATTGTGAATTCCTTGAAACTCGCATAATCTGCAGCTAATGATGTGATGGTGTGCGGCTGAGTGTTTTTGCGGAGCTCGTCTTCAAACTGCCCCATGCGGTCGGTCAACTCACCAATCATTTGCTGTACTGATGAGTGAAAATCCATATTGTCCATCTTGACCAGTGTTGTTGACAGTGAGGTTATTTGTGCAATAAAGTAGAGTGCTTGGATGGAAATTAGAGAAAACACTTGTTGGCAGGCAGGATGACTCACAGAATCATCTGGTACATCAATTTGCTTTGTAAGTAAACAATTACTATGTAAATTTAATAATTAAAGATTTAATATATGAGAAGAGATCTTTGTTTTACAAGTACCCTCGCCCAAAAAAAAAAAAGACTACATCCAACTTCCCCTCCTCGACCCTGCGTACCCAGCATGCCACATGTGCAAGCAGCCTTCCACTGGACCCCATTGAGTGGAACAGCCCGAGACCCCACTCCCCAGTGTTAGTAACTCAGGACCAACACGCTCTCATTCGATCGAACGTACCTACAGGCCTCAAACGTACTCCGACACTAGAGATGGCCGCACATAAAAAATAGAGTATAGTCGCATAATATTAGACCGACGCCTGGCGTTAGTAAACCGGAATAAAAACATTCGATTTCAATAAGAACAGGCGTCCTTTACATCGGAACGAGCCGAGCGAATAATCGGTGAAATGAAACATCTCGCAACGATCGTGGGACATATCAACAGTCCTCAGGGTTAATAAAACCTTCGACATAGTGATTCAGAGCGCCAAAGAGGAAATACAATTGATATTGGTGCATTACTTGTCACCTCCCCCCCTAATCCCCCCTCTCGATATCACTTCCAATGATATATCGGAGGAAAATCCGCCTTTTTTCTTTGTTTGCTCGAATTTATAGCATTCGTAGACACGCTTCCTGCGAGACTTACGTGCGTACAAAGAACGTCGGTGCTTTATAATAAGAAATATCGTTCATTCTCCACGCATGCTGTCTACACATAATAAAAATATAAACAAAACCAATCAAAAGGATTCAGTTTTATTTAATCCTCTAATTTTCACACTGCTGAGATACTAGCCTATTCTCGATAAGTGAGAGATTCTTAATCTGCAATGAGAGAGATCTGATTGATACATGTATTCTGTTTTCTTTTACCCTTTCGAGGCCGTGGTACTAAACCATTTGAAGTGAAAAATTATTATGCTATGCTACCTTCAGATTGATAGTACTCCTGGCCCAGCACGCTTTTTAATAACTTAAATTAACTTACCTCAACAAATATTCGTACAATTCCCGTTAAAGTAATCATATTTTCAAGTGATTATTCAAGGTAACACAACACGAAATGCTAAAAAATAACATTTCCGCCCAACATGGCGTTGAATAAAACAGTTATCAAAATAATTCATTCGTAAAGTGAAGCTAGGTCCCAATCCCCGCGAGCACACGCTCCCGACCTAATCCTTCCTGCAGCCCCCCCCCCGCCCACCCTCCTTCCGGCGACCGTGGAAAGTAATTCAATTGTAAAACCACGATAAACTCCCGAATCGGGATGACGTAAGTAACCTTAAACCAAACTTTACAATCTATCCACAAACCGATGACCCGGGGAGATAATCAGAACTAAGTTCGAAGGAGTGCTAGCCAGAGGACTTCGAGGGGGCTCGGGGGGGGGGACAAGTGTTGTTTCAGCTCACGAGTTTTAATTAAACCGCCTTCGTTATCCGATAGTTTTTAATCTCCGATAGACTCAACTTTTGCGAGTTGTTTTTCGAAATACTCGACTACGACCTCTGTGTTATTTGCATTGAGTTTGAATGCGGTTCTCGCCTGGATCTGACTATTGATTTAATTTCATTTTCTTCTACTTTAGGTTTAATTGTATTTTTAAAAACGATTACCAAGTTGATAAGGTCATGTTTTTAGTTGAACGTCTCAAGTTCAATACAATAATGCTACGCCGTAGTACTTGAGCGGCATCGTAGACGTTCTGCGACGTAGATGTTTTACTACGACGAGATGTCCTCGGCGGCACTCTTTATTGGTCAGCAATTCTTAATATTTTTATTTAAGGGTGAAAAATAATAATACCTTTCGAGTACGTACACCTACCCCTTGGATGGTTAAGTTAGAAAAGTAAAGTAGCCTAAAGTTATTCTGAAGAAGTACAGGCACCGTACCTAATTTAGTACATAGACGACCGAGCTTCGCTCGTTTTTTTATGTCAAAATAAAAGAGGCTAGAAAGTTGTAACAAATTTTTATTATACATTTTTTTTATGAAACATGCGTTTTAAAAATAAATACAAGTAAGCAAAACCATAAACGTAAATACAATATTATACAAAATTTCAAATCGTTAGACCCGTTTCCGAGATACGCGAAATAAACATGTTTACAAGAATTGCTCTTTTAACGTAATAAGATGAGATGCTTATTTATTTTAAAATATTTGGCGACACAAGTAAATACTTATTACGTTTTCCTGAAACTATTGCAACGCAGCATTCCCAAAGTCTGCGATTTATAACCACTGCACTTTCAAGAAGCACAAAAGTAGTAAATGTTTAGCTTCGAAAATATCGATATATTTTTATTACCGGTTATGAGACTTGGAACAGCTGGAATCTTCTGAGAAATGTTACAAGAAAGTGGGGAGCTGCACAAATACACAATCACAATGACTCTGTCGACCCAGAGAGGGTGCAAGAAAGAACAGAAATGGTACGAAAATTAATTATATATACGTGTTATTTACGTATAAAACTATCGATATTTCTACATCTAAAGTTTCATGTTGAAAATGAGATTATTTACAATTAACAGTAGGATTTGTAATTTGAGATCATTAAGTTAAACTTTACTGTAGAAAACTACTAAATTTGAAAGAAAATACAGTACAAAGATAAAGACCATGGATGGGTCTTAAAACATGGAAGTTTGCAACAGAACTTTCTATGCTATCGAGCATAATGTCGATACAAATCTTTATTGAATCGCGAATAAGTATTCATGGTAGACGTAGGTAAGATTACAGTAACATTTATGAAGTTTAAGCACCACATTGTAACAAAGCGCACCCGTTTTACATATGAAACTCTTCTTCTATTACATTTCAATAAAAAAATATTCACAAGAAATTAATAAAACGTTCATCTTTTCAAAAGAAGTTTCAGTAAACTACTATACCTTGAGAAATACGCCGCACGCACTCACCGCTCGAATCAACCATTTCATTTCTAACTCATCTATTTCCGTGCCAAGATCTTTCGTTGGCAGCTTAGCTTCAGCCACTTTCATAAAATGTGAATTTCCACTTGGAAGCGGTAAACATGTCCTGTATATTTTCGACGAGAACCATATAAGAGGCACTTGTGGATATTCTCCGTCTATTCAGGATATAGGTACTTAGCGCACGTTGCAGCGCTGCGCTCCGAAATCAAGCATATATCGGGGAACATAGTGAAAGAAAAGTTATGATTTATGTCATATATTTTGTTTAGTTCCGTACGCTACTAATGCTGTCTGTCTCACTGTCCTACTTATATTTGTTGCACCGTAACAGTTAGCCGCTCCGTATTATTGTTCTCTCTCTCAGTTGGTAGTAGCTCTGCCTTCTTGCACGGAAGGTCGTGGGTTCGGTTCCCACTCAGGAGAACAGTCTGACTGCAGAGCTAAAACCAAGTGAGCCGTGGATACAGTCAAATATATAATCACTAATTTCATTATAAAGAATAATACAATAAATGTGTGGTACGGAATTCCCGAAGTGCAAACCATTTGAATTTGCACTTCAATCAAGCACCGAATGAGTTTATTTAGATTTATAAAGTGTTTAATACGTCTTAACAGTATCTACCAGTATCTAAATCACTCATATTTTTAATCTATCTTATACGGAAATCTACTGGTCAAAAGTAATCGTTTTCTAAATTAATAATTAATCTTGTTTTTATGATCACAAATACTGTGAGCTACATCCATCCATCCCGCAAGTGAAATAGTTCTGTATCTACTGACGTGCAGAACATTATTTACAACATCTAGAGGGGAAGGTTTAGGTTTAGGTTGAACCCTTATGTACCCTTTACGTCGCGTTTGTCAGCTCATATAATGTTCTGAAGAGTCCTCAAGCGCGTTTATACCTCACTAAATAAGATCTACATCAAAAGTTCTTAGCACAAACGATGAATCTTCAAATTTAATTTTCCACCTGTCGTATTTCGAGACTAATCTTAATTATTTTGTAAATTGAACAGAAATCGTATCTGACGGGTAATAAATTGAAAGATATTTTTTGTAGGTACTCCAGGTACATAAGTCATTGAAGCGGCGACGGCGCGTGTCTCCCACCTTGCATTTGTCAAAGCGATCTTGTCCTCCGTTACGAGTTTCTTGTCTGTTCTTCCCTATATTAGAATCATAAGAGTTTCAAACAGTACAAGCTGCTTCGTAATGGCAATGTTATATTCTTAAAATACAAAAAAAAAGTCAATGGGTAATTGATTTAAATACTATGAATTTTTTATGTAGGAACATAGATCAAAAGAAATAGTATCTCATTCGTATTGAATACATTTTCAGTTGAGTCGCGAAAATAAACGATAAATCAAACTTAGTGCCAAGTATTTCTAGATTTATATGGTATGTCGGCTTGTGAAATTTAAAACTTACAACTTTCAACCAAACCCTGTTCTTACATTGTAACACAATGCAAAACAGTATTGTAACTTAGTTACTGAATACTATTACAAATTCTATCACTTTCAATTTCCAGCCATTGGGATCGATTGTTCTACTTATTGATCGTTTTACTTTTTAAAATGAAACAGAAGAATCGGTTTTGTTATTAAACAGTTCTTAATATTGTTTATTACGAGTAGCTTTTATTATACTATTGAACATGTACTCGTATTTGTGTCGACGTGTTGGTGCAATTCTATGTTAAAAAAACAAAAAGATATCAGATTGTGTTCCAGCAGAAAACGTTATTGACTTGATAAAATACACATCGCGTCGTGTTTGCATAGATAAACACAAATTCCGAGGACGCAGCGAAACCCGCACTCTCTGAACACACAGCTACCTGCCAGGAAACTTTCATTGTAAATAACTGCGATCTTGCCGCATTGTCCTCACGAATCGAACTCTATCGGTTTCCATTCAAACAGATTTGAACTCTATAACTTTGCCGATAAATTCCATGTTCGCCGTAAGTATTCCGAGTTAAATGGACACATTTGTTATTGAATGCAGTAGTTCGTTAGACTCCGTTAGGATATCTTCGGAATCTGGAGCTCAATAGAATTCCTACATTGTGAAACTGAGGAATGTAGTCTGGCACGTAAGGTACAATGTGACGCAGGACTGGAGGGCACAGAGAACCGGGCACGGGCCGATAACTCAGTTTGTTAGCATTCCACTTTATTGATGTGATTTAAAAAAATAAAAGTATGTAGCTATCATTTAAAGTTCGTGTGATGTGTCAAAATCGTAGAGGGAAGTCGTGGATTTTTGTTTGGATCAGTTTCCTCACACTGGAGGCTGCGCGGCTGAGATAAACACTATGTGTTAATGAATAATATTGCGTCTATTCTCATCATTTTCTGTTTAGATAATCAGACCAAAATATAATTCATGGAAACTAACAGTAAGTCTCGATGATGCCTCTAAAATCGACATAGAATTTGAACTAATAATATAAGGCTATTTGGGTTAAAGTTTCAAAATAGTTATATCGTAAGTTGTCATATATGTAGAGTATTAAAATTGTTCCGTCAAAGCCTTAATTTTATAGCAAAGATGTTTGGTTAAGGAGTTCCACAGTTGGAAGGGTGGAGGTACCTTCAGGCAATCTTCGCCTTCTATTGACGTCGCAAATAGATAACTTGGATGGCAAATAAGATTGACTTATTGACGTTTACTTGTATGCTCCTTTGATCGTTTGCCATGGGCTCTCCGACTCGCTAACTTACACAAAGTTTCGTGGTGTAGGTTGTAATTTCACTGTGGTGATTTTATTCAATTGAAGCAGTGGGGTTACTAGGGACTACGGTAGGTTAAAACAAAAAATAATAAGATTTTTGAACGAAATATCATGCGCAAATGTGAGTGGTTGAGAAACTCGGTTGTACATTCGCTAAGTTTAAAAAAAAGACGTTACGGCGGGGTCGCCGCCATAAGATGGTGGAAGCAGTGGATCCGCAAAATCAATAGCAGGATCGAAGCCATTTCGAAGACAAGTTTTTTCACCAAACAAGAAACTTAATACTTCAATATATAACGCCGTTTATATACTAACAGCAGAACCACTAAAGCCTCATTCACGTGTCCTCCTCCAGGCAGCCATTCGTCGTGAATGGAGGGCGTTAGGGATTGATAGGCGCATCGGAGTGTCCAGCCCGGAGGGTTTCCGGATCCCACGACCTTAATTAGGCCCGGGACGTGACCGGGACGTGACGGGTGGGAAGGAAGATAACATTTTCAGTGACAGTGTGCTAGTTTTAAATTGAGAGGCATCGTTACTTCAGGTAGTAAAAGTAGATTGTGCCATAAGAGAACAAAATAATATTGTTATAGCGATGGCGCTGTTTTGAATTCAAAGCGGAGCAATGGACTTGAGAGTAGAATCCTTAGCGCAGCGATTCAATGTACCCTGACTGGGGAAGGAATATTTATGGTCGCGTGATCCACTCTACTGTTCATTTCACTCTGTGAGAAAATTACATGAGTTACTCTTAAATATTTTAATTTATATTGAGATAAAACAACTAAAACTGATATTATTTATTATTTGCGCAATTTTGAAAATACAGTTTTCATGAATGTGTTATCTTCTCTACATTTTCCAAGTGACGAAACTGTCATGGGCTTTAAAACATATCACCCGAGATTTAGTGTGCGATTGTGTATGAAGTTGTGTCCGTCACTTTAACACATTGAGTTGCAAATGTTACGCTCTGACCTTTCGACGAACAACATTTTTCAAATTGCGATATTAATACGTCAACAGGGTAAGTGGGCGCCTGTAATTTATTTTTTTACTGTCCCTACATCAAATTCAAACTCCTTTATTCTTATTTATTCATCTCTAGTATCGTTTACACGTAAAATTCAAATTTTTCTCGTAGATTCATGCGCCGCGTGCCTCTCTCATTGCCCAGTAACATTATTCATACAACATTACAATATTAGGCGTTTGATCTCTTTGTACCCGTCGCACGAGAATCTTTAGAAAATGAATGTTCCAAATTCAAACTCACTATTGCCCGCATTAAAAATCTAATACAGAAAAGATACGTTTTACCTGCGCTTATCGTGGAATAAAATGTAATTTTTCGAATACGAGTAGATAGATGGAATGTAAATATTTTTGTGATTTGTATTTTATTATTTAAATATATTTTTTTAGTTTTTAGAGATTGGTAACCAAAGGGTGGAAACCCTACAACATCTTTCCGTCTCGAAATTCAAAGGGCTACTCTTGTACAACTTTGATAGGAAGAAATTATTCTCATAGATAATTTATGTAATGATGGGACATATTCTAACAAAATACAATTACAGAATTCCCGGTACTCGCAGTCCTGCGGTACTGCTTTATCTATCTCTTTTTCAAGTGGCCAACCCTGATGTCATATTTCAAGCCACTCGAAGGCGTCCGATATAATGTTTTGAGCAGTTAGCCAAAGCTAACATCAGCACTGAGTTCACATGCCACGATACAGTTACCGGCATTATGGCCAAGGAGCGTTTGTTGGTACAATATGTCTAGTAGACACGCCTGACTAATCTGATTCGGGGCAAATAGGTTGTTTTGTGACATTCACCGCAAAGGTCAACGACTTCCAAACTAAGTAGTTTACTAACATTCTGAACAAGAGCTAAATTCCCAGGAGTCTAAGGTTTTATTGCCACAGATCGATTCGAGATTCTGCGTGGCGGGAATGTTATTTATCGTGAAACCTGTAACAGAGTGCCTACTACCTTACGTATGTACATCTACACAATAAGATCTACTTTATATTACTCTGCACGAATATTCCCAGAGTCACAGAATCACAGAAACTATAGAAATAATCATGAACCGTGAAAATGTCATCATATCGTTTTGGTTCGGCTGGATTTTCAACACATTTAAACATGGAGCCTAAAACCTGAGAATAGAATGTTTCACGCACCTATAACTTCACCTACACCCACACCCACCCACGCATTTCCATCTTTTATTTAATGAGAGATTTCCATGCGAGTGTACTACTACTTGGTGCATGAATAGTTGACGTGTTAGCAATCCTTCGGCGAACACACTAGGCAGAAGTTATCTGTTACTTTTGTTGCTAATATTGTACCACCCAGGAGCTACGTGTGGGGGACCTAGAAGGTCCTCGCTTTACTCTAGAGGGACGCAAGCAACATGTACATCCCAATAATTATACACCTACTCCGAAAATTTCCCCCTTCGCATGATAAAACGGGCAGTCTGATAAAAAGCACCGCTAGCGATAAGAGCGCCTATTGAAGAAACTAAATTCTTGTTTCTATATGAATGTTCTACTCACCCACAGTTAAGTTGTAAAATAAATAGTTTTTATTATTATATAGTTGTCTGTAATCAACCGGCTCCTACCACACCTGCCGATGTTGGCGCGAGTTATACTGCTGCTTCAGCTCTGTCTGGCCAGGTTTGTGCAGCTGGTAATGATTTTAGTTTATATTTGTATCAAAGTGCAAGGTTTCCACTTTGCAACTTGTTTGTCGGGCTAACGGGCAGGGCTGCCGCGAGCGGCTCTGTGTCCAGACACTGCGGTGATCACTACAACTGAGTGTACTACACAGGTGCACTACTATAGATGCATTAGTGCGAACCGCGATCTATCGTCGTTCAAATATAAGATTTTTGATTGATCCCTTAATAATATCTATTTGGTTAACCAACTTAATCTCAAATAAATCTCAATTAGAAACTGGATATATATTAAGATAGATATTCATCAGGTCTCTAGGTAAATGGCCCATCTTCAATCAAAACTATGAAAATAACTTTGTAACTTTGACTTAAGTTAAGTTGTCCATGATAATTTAGAGTCTAAACATTGCGTAATAACCAAAATCATTTTCTAAAAAGCCAATATTGTGGGTCTCGAAATGATTTTCTTCTGAAGAACTTTGTATTTATAACTATCCAAAGTTGTTGTAACGCACCAGACGGTTAATGAAGACGTAACAAGTCTAGACCTGTTCACTTGTCTTTTGAGAATTTAAATAATTTCTTTTGTTAAATAAATTATTTTTGACATTCACTTAACAAGCAGTCGCCAGCCCTACCGCAAGGAGGGCGGGTCAAGAGGTGGAGGGGGGAGTCCGCGTAATTAAAACCGGCTCGGAGGCCCTCCACAACCAGGTCAGGTATCAATCGCCTCCGATGGCATAACTCTTCGACCTTCACACGCGGAGCTCGCCAAGTGCCCATCTCACGACGCTATACATTCCTGCAATATACATATTGTAGTGGTTGGATTCGCTGACAATTATACTTTTGTTGTGGAGTAGCAGATCAAAAATAAATGGGAGTTCTTTTTGCATTAGGCTCTGTTCTACAGTTCCTGATACTATTATACTGATAGGAAACTGTTCTGGCGCTTATGCCTTGAAAAAAACCGATTGAAAAAATGATCTGCCAACTTCCCGTAGCAGATCACTTTTCACCAGATCAAAAATAAATGCAAGTTGTTTTCGCATGCAGCCGAGTTCTACAGTCCCTGATACTTGTTGGAAATAGTTATGGCGTTTTTACCCCGGAACATGTTTTTTGATAAAATAACCAGCTAACTTCGGAGAACGGTTGAAAGGTAGAACAATATTTTATATTATCGATCCAAATCATTGCTATAGGTATACTCTTTCGTTACTCCCTGGTAAATGGCAGAACTGGAAAGAAAAACTTGTTCCGAGCCCAGACCTCACATCCAGTGCCAGCGTGGTATGAGTTATATGTGATCAACAAAACTGCCGGTGTGTATACATTGATTTGGTTCGAATGCACGTATCTTGAATCCAATCACTTACTTATTACTTTCACTTGACAAACACAAAAGCTAAACGGATATTGAATAAGTTTCGTCCAATCGTGAAAACCGGATGCGGATCAATATAAAATTGATTACTGGAGATACGTGAAGTGGTTCCGCAAACTATACAAATAAACATTTGGAATGTATTCCAATATCTGCCTTTCAATAAACAAGCGGAGAATAAAGCATAAACCACGATCTCCATACTTCCGCAGCTTCCGTTCTGTCGTTTCACCAGGGAACCATAAAAAGCGAAGTGATTTAGATGAATCACGGTACACAATAGACAAAGGAAATACATTATCTGAAAGGACAGGACGGGCGCGCACCGGCCGGCCGGCCGGTGCGCGCCCGTCCTGCCCGTTCAGCTAGCCAGACTGTGTTTGACCGCTCAACGCAAACACACATATTTCAATATAATAGTGCACTACTGACCGATATATGTCTTCGTAAACTCTAGTAATATAAAAAAAACCGGTCAAGTGCAAGTGAGACTCGCGCACCGAGGGTTCCGCACAAACTTAAACGTGTAACTTGTAGATTTCTCATGTATTATTTTTATTATGTGTGATGTAACAAATTTACGGTTTTTGAATTAATTCCTTTACTTGTGTTTTAAGGATCCAGGTCAACGGGAACGGGCGTTGACTTAGAATTTTGATTTATTTAACTACTCCTGCGTATTGCAGTATCTTATATTAACCTCAACTTGATTACTCCACGCGTTCCTGAGAAAAAGGGTCTTGACAGATAGACAGACGGACTACGAAATGGTCCTATAAGGGTTTCATTTTTTACTTTTGAGATACGGAACAACTCTGGTGGTTTCAAGCTCATTCACTCTTACATGTCGAGAGGGCCGTTGTCCGTCCCAGCGGGAGCAGGCCGGTACAGTAATTAAACGGTATAAGGCAGTGAGGGAATGAAAGTTAGTTACTGTACTAAACTATAACATTGCCAATTACTTGGACCTAAGAACTTTGTCAAGCAACTTTGTTGAAAGGCGGGCGAGCGCGGAGCGGGACGGTCAGATATCAAGTTCAATACAAACTAACTCACAGCTCCGTACTTATGGAGCTCTGGCGCTCATTGGCCGGCACGCCACTTGTGATTGCAACTGACGGGGGGGCACTCTGTACTTGTAACTACACCACAACTGCGATTCCAACCTTCGAACTTGTCAAGGAATTTAACTTTGTCTCTCTTATGTTTGTGTTTGGAGGATCACAGTTCTCCTGGTAATGGATTTTGCATGTGAAATTTTAGCATCACGTTACTCGTAACTACTTTTAAATATAACATTCAAATCTCTACCAGTGTGCTCACCAATATTTCATTATTTTTTGCTGCGGCGAACTTTCATAACTTACCTGAAACAGAAAAAATATATTTTATTTTTATTTTTTATATCTTGTCAACAGTCAACAGTACATTGTATTTCATCTGAATCTACTCGCATCATAATAATGCTACCTTACCTATAGGTAAACGGAAGTATCGTTTGAAAACCGGCTCTGCCTAAAATCAAAAGTTTGAAGACATCTACCAATCCGGACTCAAGAGAGCCCCTTGGTCGATTAAACCCCAATCTGTCTCCTTTAGCGAGAATAAGTATGTGTGCCGCTTTGATTTTTTTTTACCAAATATTACTTAACAGAATTTTATAACCTACCTATTCCTTAAATTTCGTCCAGCAACACGTCACTCAACGCTGATGGCTCTGCAATGCAGTGAAAATGTTAAGTATGCGTGACCCTTAAGGTTCCCAAAATATCCATTGAAAAGGAAAAAATCTTGGCTTAAAACAAGGACAATAGCCTCGGAGCAATTAAGGTAATGTTCACAGTTTAAGGGATTTATCACCAAGCGACATAAAAGCCCCGGATTGGGAGGTCAGGTGTCCTCGCAGGATAAAACGCTGAACAGGGGGAAATAAAGTGCGGATAGGTGTTTTATACTCATTTTAGGGACGTAATTGTTTAGAGGGAAACATAATGATGAAATTGGAGACGCTTGTTGACGACACAGATGAGTCTAGGTCACTGGGTCACTGCGTACGGATGGGAGGCTGGTTCACAATTATATGGTACATTTGCTTCTCGTAACACATAATTAAGTTACACCTACTAACCGGTGGGAAAGGGGTCGGTGCGGCCGATGTCACGATATTTATAAAAATATTATATTTGCAAAACTCGTTGATTTATGACAGATAATGAGCCGGTATTCAGAGAAGCTGTATGATTTTTCATGGAGTCATTTTTGCGAAAAACGTTGTGGGTTTGTTAAAATTTAATATGATCTATAAAATATAAATACACAATTTTAGAGGTGTACTAAAAACTGCCCCTGGGAAAATATCTGGGAAAAATTAGTTTCCCAAAAACACAGCTTCGTAGACATCTACAGTGGATTTAATCATCTTAATATGGATTCCCGTTAAATAAGCCTGAATTCATCCATTATAAAATTGAATGTACAACAGGCATAGAAGGGCCTAGGTTCTTATTTGTCCTAGCGCAGAGAAAGGCCGGGAAATTGATTATTAAAATTTTTGCACAACATAATAGGTTCGCCTTAATATCTCATCTGGTAAAATCCATACATTCATAAACATATTGTATGCTCTGGGTTCTTATGTTTCCCAGATCCTGCGAGGCAGGTAATTTTGAAATGAGAACTCACATTTTTATAAATCAATTTAAAATAAAATCATTTCCAAGTAATTTTTAAGAATTAACGGAAATAAAGATTTTTGACTTTGACTTTAACACACCTACTCATCCTCACACATACTCCCACTGTCACTGACTTAAGTTATAATTTTAAATTATTTCACACGTCTTTTAAATTAACTGTTATATTCCATAAGTGATTAATTATGTAAACGGTAACTGTAATCAAATTTAATCCATTGCAATACAGGCTGTAGGTTGCGGGGATCACAATTTTCTTGTGCTCTTGTAACTTAAATATATTATAGACAAATACAATGGTGTAACACAGGTGTGATAAGCCAGCTAATATTTTGAAGCTCGAATACCAATGAATCAATCAATGATGGCCTCCGCCGAGTCATCAATACCGTTCCGCAGACGAGCCACTCCGGGAATATTCATGACTCGGGCGAGCGCACAGCGCGCGACCAGCGGTGGGATAAGTCACCACATCACATCAAACTCAAAGTCAAAATACTTTATTTCCATTGAATTTTTGTAAAATTATTTGTAAAGTCACTTTTTTGTAATAAATATGTACCTAAAAGTTAATGCGTTCTTATTACTAACTTTAGCACTTGTTCAAACATTATCACATACCAAGCCGTCGTAGGGACATCCACATACCAAACCGTCAGTTCAAATGGCGCAAATCAGTCTCTGGCAACTGCAACACCTCAGTTCAGTTATTTTTAATAACTAAGATATTAAATTAGATATTAGTGGAATGGAATATAGATAGATATCATTGGCACAAATAAATAAAAATGTATACGAATATAATGTATATGGATTTACTCGTACTTTTAGAATACGAATAACGAACGCTTGGTAACGTGCAGTTTAAGGAAAAAGGTATACATTTTATTTTCATTACATTATATGAATCAGACAGATATTTGGATTCAGGGACATTCCACGCATAGCTTTACTTATAAAAATACTAACAAAGCAAAGCAAAACAAAAAAGAAATACTATTATAGCATTTTAGTGCATTTATAGAACATAAGAAATACTGCGTAGCTGTGTGTTGTTGCCATGAATCTGACAGTGAGATAGTGACTATTAAGTTTATTCAAAGCAACAAGACGGAAACCGCGCATTACTGGAATGCCTAATCCAAGCTTCCCTACTGGCAGTGCCCGCTCTATGTGTGCGTAGCGTCTGCAATAATCGGCGGTGCATCGCGCATAAATCAAGTGTCGCCTCTGCATCGTCTACGCGATTATATTACACGTGCTGTGGATGTAATATATGGCATCTTAGAGAAAACGCACACCGGTAAGCGAGCATACTCATATAAATTAGGTATGTTTAGCCTCAGTAACGCAGGCCACGTCGCCTGGCAAGGTTCTGGCGGTGGTGGTACCAGTGCGCGTGTATCCTTATCTCAGCACTTCACATAACATGTTCGAGTATTTGCCCAAGTACGGGGATGGATGGAGAGGCTATTCGCTATACTTCCTTTATTTGCACAAACACTCAAATAGCAAATAAACCGTTTTCGTTCAGCTGTTCGGGTTTTGTCGCGAATAAAATAAAAGGTTTCAAAATAGGAAAACATAGCCGTTGGCATATTGTTTTTTACCATTTCTGAATGGTATGCTTGTTATATTTTAGATTTATACCGATTGTTTGGTCAAACATCTGCCAGGCTTGTTTATACAAAGTACCGGTTTCTGCAAACAGCTAGCAGCAGAGGTGTATGTCCGACCAGCGTGGTTGTAGTCGTGGCCGGGGTGGGCCGAACCAGTGAGGGTTCGCTCTAAAAATGGAAGCTGAAGCAGCTGAAGATAAATTTTTAATAACTCTTGAGTATATGTTACTTGTTGAGTCATTGCAGTATCGAATCTTTAAACATTGACGAGTAATTTGAAATTTATAAGGTGCCTAGATGTAAACTTTAATTAAACCTGATTTTATACAGCGTGATAAAAATTGGAAGAGTTTCACTAAACCGTTTTTATATTCATATATTTATTTAAATCTTTGGATTACAAGTATCGCTTGGTTAAGTCAAAGAAAAACATCATATACTAAGCACCTGTACAATAATGAGACATTGATTTCTATATTTATTCTAAAAAAGTAAATGTCAAATTTGCTGAATAAAAATGTTGTTACATTTTTCTAAGCGATATAAGGAGCTTAATAATTTACTTTTATTGCGCGTGTTGATATTGAATACATCACAACAAGCGTATATATGAATTATTAATATTATTACGGATGTTTTCGTGGACGTACAGCGATGGTACTGTTACAATATTAATTTTCTAGAAAAGTTCCCTCAGGGTCTATACATCTTATATCAAACCTAGCCAAAACTAGTAAAATAAAAGAATCATTGTAACATTATACAATAATCACATAGTAATTTTTGTAAATTAATACATATAACACATATTCCCAGAACAAACATCATTACACAAAAATGCTTATCGTGGACGGGAATCGAACCCACGACCTTACGGCGTAGAAATCAGGGCTAAAACCCATAATGTCGTACGGTAACATAGGACGTGAAGTAACCGTGCGGCACACGGCACACGTTGTACTGTAGAAGCAATAAATGGTGACATGAGGAGTTATGGTCTCCTGTAATACACACTTGCCAGCAGACTCGGGGCTTGGTATGCATTATAACTGCGGGCTGCAGCGGGCACGCGCGCGCGCCGTGTCGCCGGAACCACCTAGATACTATACGAATTGTTATGTACATTATAAAGTGGACGATAAATATGAAATAAACATAAACGAACTCTTCAAAATGTTAGCACAGCTTAGATTTTATGGAGGTCTTAAATTGTCAATTGCAATTTTCATGTAGCAATGCGTTCAATAGCGTTCATGTAGAACGTAGCAACATGAACATGTATCATGGTCTTCTCATACATCGGTAGGGGAGGACCTGAGTCATTTTGCTTGAGTGGCGTCGGTAACCACTTTATATCAGGTGGGCTGCAGGTTCGTCCCGTCACGTTAGTCACATAAAAAAACCTTAATGTGGATTCACTTAATAACTATTTAACACGTGTTTAATTAAATCCACATTATGCTTAGCGGAATAATTTTATATAAATCAATTGTATTCTGTTTGAAACTGTAAGTGAAAAGATATCGTATAGCTCAGAACTTTGGCAACCCCTTCGGAAAAAGACAAATTAGACCGCGGCGCACGTTTTCAAATCAGCGCTTAAAGTGGGGAGGGCCCGATTGAATAAAGGCAATGCCGGCGCCTTCCCCTCATTACGCGGCGACGTGGCCGCATCCCGCGCACCATATCCGTTTACGGCCGACAACTAATAAAGGCGTAAACGAAACAAAATAAACGCGCAACTGAAACAAAGGCCTGATGGCCGACAAGCCAGCGGTGGCGCTATCACCCTTCAGCGCCTCTTTTACCCCTTTTTTATGTCAAACTGGCTGCAGAGCATGATTAACTAACGACCTTCGAGCTGAAAAAGTGAAATCCAAAATACTTCCCGAGCTGGATGTGCATCGGATCTCTGGATAATGAAAAATACTTCCCGAGCTGGATGTGCATCGGATAGTGCCTGTACCACGGAAGGTCCCGTAGATCTAACCTCAGTACGTACTACTTTATAATTTCTATGCTAACCTGTCCATTTGGTTGTCTGGGAGAAATCTTATCGCTTACTAGCGATAAGACCGCCCTTTGTACTGTTTTTTTTATGTTAAATGTTTTTGTTAACCTTATCATCTGGTGTACAATAAAGTATTATCTATCTATCTATCTACTTTGGTTTTTTTTTTCGTCGACACTTATATTGTATTCCAAGCCAAAAGTCAGTGGGTCATAGAAAACAATATATTTTAATGGTTATCGATGGTCTGATTTCAAAGCTTTTTATATTAAAGCTGGATATGGAAGATGTTTGTTAGCCACGATTGGTGGAAATCGGCGAGGTGATTACAAAGTTATAACATTTAATGAACGAGTTTTGATCATTATTACTAATTAAATCATCTTAAGCCATACTTCTAAATATAAAATTTCAGCGAAATTAAACAAGAAAAATTTTAGATAGCAAAATCAATTTTTAAATTCGAATGTTTTTTCAGGCTTATCTACAAACACACTATATGTCAGGAGCAAGGATGGATTCCTCCAGGATGTATTGAACCATGTCACATTATGAAAAAATTCGATGGTTTTGTTTTGAAATTGCATTTGTTTGCTTGTTTTGTTGGATATTCGGTAATGTATGGCGTGGCGGCGATAGAGTTGATTTACGTTGCTCTCGGCGGAAATATCGCCGCGCCGAGTGATGCTGGTGTTTACTAGCCGCCAAATTGAATAATGTCGATAGTTTTCTGTGTTCCGTAGCGGAATGAAAACAGCTACAAGAATCCATGCATTAAAAACATCGTACCAAACTATAATACGTCGCATTTAAAACCGCTTAAACTTTTCGGTCGAACAAAGCTCGCGAAATGGGTAATATTATTATGGATTTTTCTATTCTACACAATAACCGTTATGGTCTCTTTTAGTTGTAATGCCTTCTTTGAAGTCCTGGGGTCGGTCCTGGCCGCAATAAGTATTTTTGTAATGAGTAGAAATGTTACTATTGGATATCCAATATTTATTTTGCGTGTGTTTTGGCAACTAAGGACCGGAAAATCCCAGTGCGAACTACGTAAGCTATTTATGTATCAAAAACAAGATACAAACCGTACAACATTACGTAAACAAAAACTGAACTAGATACAATTTCAGGTAAACACCATACAGTAAATATACATTAATTTCATTTGTGAAAGACAGATAGAAATATACGTATTATTTTCTTGTCAAGTTCAATTAACTCTCTCTATAATTAACTGGAAAAACAGTCCGATTGCGACATGAAGCTTAAAAAGAATGCTTGAATTAGTTGCATTCACACAACTGTGCGTATGCACCTAATTCAAGGAGGAGTCCCGAGGAGCTAAGCCACTAATTTTCCTTCTCTACTTATAGCATAACTCCTTAATCAACTAACAGTTGACTAAACTACTATGGCAAAATTGTTATGTCAATAAATCTATAGACACCATTGACAGATAACATTGTTGCTATGGTAATCTATAATATTTCCAGTAATCCGTTACTTAATTATAGGGGTTTTCCGTTAGGCAGTACGAGAAAAACAGCCAATGAGCGGCAGAGACGGCTATGGTCGTAGATATACTGCTACAAAAAATGCTATTGTACATCTTCATAAAGTCGAACCAGCCGTCTCTGAACGCTGTGCCAGTTTATCGATAAGGTGTAAGTTTACTTGGGATGTATGAAAAACTTTGCGAATGTAGATCGAAATAAAATGTGCCCCGAGCGTGCGCTATTATTTATTGACTGTCCCCATAGATAGATCCAATATCCGATAAAGAAAACGATTGCCATATTTCTACAATGGTTACTCGTTCCATTTAGTTTTTCCTGTGATATTTTGGGCACTTTGTTTCAGTTTTGGTACTTTGATGCCCACTTTATGTAATGTTTACCGTTACGTTTTTTATGTATTTCAGGAGCTTGTTGTTGATACCTACGTATATATTTATACGCCAGGAAACAGGCTATACTGCCCGGCTACGTTCACTACGCAGTAAACATGTTTGATATTTTTTATGCGATAAAAGTGATGAGATTAGCTGGCAGCCCATCTGATGTTAAGTGGTTACCCCTGCCTCTCTTACCGGAGTATAAGAAAATGCAAAGCGTATTGCCTTTCGCCCGTCACTCACAGACGGGGATGTAACACAGGAAGTGCATGTAATTTCATATCTTATATGAAATTACAGGCACTTCCTTTAATATATATATATTTTTTTAATTTGATACCTTCGTGATTGTTCCATAGAAATTTTATGAAAAAAAATCCACCCCTAAAACCTTCAAAAATGAATGTAAGTTGGATAAGCCATTTATGATAATACAAAACAATTGAATAAAACTCTGTTATTATTTTATCGATCGAGACATCGACGTCCATGCCTATACGGAGAAGCATTTGCTTGTATAAATAACATTGTCCATCTTCCCTCATAACTCGATCCCCTTATCTCTCCCCTTACAAATGGCTCATCCGTCACGTGGATCCACTCGGAGATGGGCAAGACACGGTCTTGGCAATAAATCTGCCACTATCAGATCCGTTTCCGGTTCCTGACGCAGGTCCTGGCTGAAGAACAAACACGGATCATAACAGGAACTATTTGGTAAATCAATTAAATCATGTATGACTTGTAATCAGACATAAGGAACATCACATTTTTTGTGAACTGAATGACCATCCTGATGATCCTGATGATGATCCATGATCCTGATGATGGTCGCGAAAAGAAAATCTCTCCATTAGGGGTTTCCGGTGGCACAGGATCACAGGCACAGGAGACGTAACATCCCCGTCTCGGTTGACGAGCGCAACGCGATGTAACTTGGGTTTTCTCATACTTCCGTCGGGGAGGGCTTAAGTTGTATTGCTGTTGTTATGGGCGAAGGTAACCACTTAACATCGGCCTCCAGCACGTCCTGTGACATGGGATACAAAAAAAGTTGTTTTGAAATTCAACGGAAATAAAATATTTTTACTCTGATTTTGACTTTAATTTCGCTATAGTAAGTTTTGCCGTGGCTGCCGTAATCTATGTAATTAATGTTGTGACTTAATTGTTATGTAAATCGTACTATCATTAATTTATCCTTCACAATACAGGGTCCCGTATTCCTGGAGACCTCCTTCTATAAGAAAGTTTATAGCAATCTGAAATGTTGCTGTTTCTCATAAAATCTTTCTAAGTATCAATTTGTCGAATAAATTGGTACCAACTCGTATTTCTGAGACTACCAACTATTGGGGACACCAAAGCACACAAAGCCAAAATCCATTTCCTCCACCATTGAGCACCCAGAGATCGGTTACTCTAATGCCAACGGAGCCGTGTTGCCACTTCGCCAGTCGCAGAGCCACTTCTAAATTACTTTCTATTCAAAACGAAACTCGCGATATCACCGAAAAAGTTGAAATTGGAATCAAAACGCCTTAATCTGAAACTTGTATAAAGATCTCATTTCCTGCATAAAGACTCATCTTTATCTTTCGCCTATTCATCAAAACTTTGCAATTACCGCGGGGTTAATTCTGCCGGTGAAATTACTGTGTTCAGAGATGGTAATGATTATGAAAGCTGTGATTGATGATGGAGCCGAAACCCCCGAATCA
This sequence comes from Aplocera efformata, assembly GCA_921293045.1. Classification (NCBI taxonomy): domain Eukaryota; kingdom Metazoa; phylum Arthropoda; class Insecta; order Lepidoptera; family Geometridae; genus Aplocera; species Aplocera efformata. The sequence goes on from OV121040.1 coordinate 319,731, forward strand.
CTGTTGTCTGCCAGTTTCACTCGACCCCTCTAATCGCCTGAAAGGGTACTGCTTTCTCCGGAAAATATTGGATTATAACATCACGTTAGTGATGACGCCCGGGATGCGAGTTGACGGGAACGAAACTTCTACCGGGATATAAAGAATTTGTCTATTACCTCGATAGAGTAATTTCGTTGTATTTGATAGCTGAGGGAGCTGGAGAAGCTACATCGTAGCAATTAACGTTAATAGACCAACACGCTGTAGTTGTGCATTTTTTAATCATTCTATACTATAAGTATTGGCTGCTATAAGTATAAGTACAAGCTGTTTGCTGTTGTTTCAGGAACAGGATGTCAGGTCATTGTGGTTTTAAATAAAAACTATTATACATAGTACAAATTTTATGATATTATCATCATAAAATTTGTACTATGTAGCCAGGGCCTGTTGTCGCTCTGCTCCACGACACGTGAAATAACTTGTAATATCATTTCTACATTTCAATATTGATTAACAACATTTATACGAAGACATAAGGAACCTTTTATTGTTTGTGAATAAGGAATCTATTATGTCACGTTTAAATTATGACCTTAATATACCGTGAAAATAATCCTAGTCTATTTATATTCCTGTTTCCACCTTACTTTTCCCTTATCTTTACAAGCAATTTCCGCTCTCCCTTTGACCTTGGCGTAAACGTTTCCGGCACAGGACCATTACAAACATTTTACTCAACAATGTAAGTCTGAATAAATAGGATTCGAAGATACTGTGAATGAATCGGATTCTTGTCGGTGCGAATTTCCGGGGACATTCTTTCTCGCCGAGTCCGGGAAGTAATTACATTATGTCACCTAACAGTCTGGCAGCGCCAAAAATTATAGGCACTCGGGATAACTAGCTGAAGCGAACGGGACGCCTGTACGTATGAGTGACACGTGGAGGGGCGTGGAGACGGACACAAGTCTTGCATAGACGTGATTAACCACACATCTTATATTAAACAAAGCAACGCCTAATGGTGTTTATAATGTTGCTAAAATATGTTCTAGGTCATAAAATCGTCTATGTTGGTTTGCTTTATCAAGAGCGAATGGGATGGAAGATAACGGTTAAACTATTATATGTTTAATGAGTTATGGTGTTATTCCAAAAACTCAAGTCTCATAGTCAAAGTCAAAAATCTATATATACAATGAATTGTTTGAAAAATACTAAGAATCTTTCTTTATATTCCGTAAGATCACCTAAGATAACAAGGATCGATTGGACGAGGAAAACTTTACTAGCATGGATGTTATTAGTAAGTTTTATTTGAATATGTTGGTCTAACCCAGGCTGTCTATTTGCCTCTATAAAATACGTAATTAGGGCTGTTGAATTTTGTAAACTGAGCGTTTGTGAGTTAACCGAGTGAGATGAATTAATGTTACTTAACAAAAGCACCCATTTAACCTTTAAACATAAATCACAAAATCAACCAAACCCTTTTTTGACATCTGTGTTGTTTTGACAACCTCTTTGAAGTCTTACATTTTTTTGTATTTTTCACAGAATGAACACAAAACTAACTTTTTATACAAGTTTTCTATTCACATTATTTTCAGGCAGTTTCCTCTCGCAAGAGGAGGCGACCAGCTCAGCGCCAACTCAGCGAAATTGAATTATAACATGGCGGAAAATAATACGTTAATGTTGGCGAAGATAAAAGCATTCTTACCAACTTTTACATATAAATTGTAACTTCGGTGTGAAACCGGGATTATTTTATTAAAACAATGGCTGAAGTAATGGGTGGAATATTTGCAATTTTTTTGTTTTTGCTGGGTAGGGATGTCAAAAAAATGGAGATATATAAAGTCAGTAAAAAAAAATCTATTACTTCTGTACTAGTATAGTATAGTACTATGCTGTTCATAATACCTAGTAAAAAAAGAATTGAAACGAAATTATATATACAATATAAAGATGAAATAAATATTTTGCTGAAAAAGATTTCTCATATATTTCTTTTGAAACCCACTTACAGTTAGTTTCTTGTATTGACCTCTGTACAATGAACAAACATAGTGAAAGCGAGTCGCGAGCGGGCCTGCGAGCCAGTAATAGTTGGCATGTCGTCCTCCAGTGATGCCGACGTCCTTTGCCAGTCGACAGCCTATTCACCCAGCAACAGCCCCCGCTGTATTGGTATTGTCCCTTTGTGTGCAAATCAATAGACCCTCGCCGTATGCACTACCAGTACCTCACAATATATAATAGCTCCGTGGCTCAGTTGGTAGTAGCCCTGCCTTCGAAGCGAGGGGTCCCGGGTTCGATTTCCGACCGGGGCACACTTTGTGTGGTGAGCATGAAGTTTATTCTCGAGTCTTGGGTGTTTGTCTTGGATCTGCCATCTGCGACACGGAATCCTAGTGTAGAGGTGTTGGTGTGTTATCGTTATTTACGTTGTTTAATTCTAAGAAAGAGACTCACGCGCCACCGTAATTCTATTGCAGAGATCTCCTTACCTAGTATCGATAAGTGCCTATTAACCTGCCTGGCGTATGTGTGTGCCGTATCACATAGCGAGGGAGTTTATTTTCCTCTGACCGCTTCAGAACTACACTTTTGCTCACTGATATAATGTAAATAAGCTGTATAAATGGGTTAGGTACGTATCTGGACTTTTGTGTTTTGGTACGTTCCTGCAGTACCTTGTATTCTCCAGTCGCAGTTCATTTGATCAGTCGAAGACTAGATATTACTTTGTACTGGCGCTAGACACGGCTTTTAGGCGTACCGGACCGTATTTCTAATTTTCGGAATATACTGTCCCTTTCGGGGTTAGGTAACAAGCTTATACCGAGTATCTTCTGTGAAATTTACTATATCGTACGGAAATCCAATTGAGTAATCCGGTTTTGATTCTGTTCATGCCATTTCTGGAAGCCAGGGTGACTGCATCAGCAATAGAATACGTATATAATTATCCTAAACAATCCTTCTTATACCATGCTTTATTCGTTTTATAATTATAATGTTAGAGAATGGTGGAGAGAACATACAAGTTGGAACCGAAGAAGACCCCATCTAAAGTTGGGGGGGTTCATTCTGCATCAGGTCAAATCAAACGAAAAATTTGTAATTTCTCGTTCCGTCACAATCCTAATTATAATGAACCTTCATCGTGCGACTCTAACTCGCCAAATGAACACTCCTGATATCTGGGTGTGGGTCGGTTCGGAAGAAAGTATTATTAAGTAAATATGGCGAAGCCATTTATTAAATGGCCTGTGATTAGGATACGGCTAAGACCCGCGCAACAAATACATTCATTACGGGAAACGAAGAAAGGAAATATATTTAAATTAGCCCGGGACACATGTAAAGGGACTTTTTGGTAGCCGAGTCACGGGGACGAAGTACATTCCAAGGGCACTTGTTCGAATAACAGAGAAGGACACAGCCTGGAGTGTAGCGTGTTAAAAAATATTTAAAATCGATATTATAAATTATTGTCTAACCAAAAAACAACTTTTCCTCATTCCTGAAACTACAACTAATACAAGGATTGGACTGAATTTTCATAGATTAAGCCTCATTTACTGACGTCTATCGGGAATAGGCCAGTGGGATGAGAATATTCTAAAGCTGGTCGTTCAATGTAAAGTTACGAGGAAAAAGTATTTACTGTTGTATTCATTTAGCCGATTCCCGATGGCTCGCTCCTACAAAAGCCGATATTAAAAAAGTTCAGCTTGATATTCATGGATTGACATGGCTGAACTGAATATAAAATTTATTATGAATTTTATGCTTAATTTAAGGTGATTCTGTTTTTCTTTGTCCTTTTTAAATTATATGAATCTGAGTTTAATTGTTTGTTATTTTAAAAGAACAAATTATAATAAAATATCCCTTCATCATCTTACCACTTTTTTATGTTTTGATTGCCAGGAGTAGACAAAATACCTACTTTATACTACACATGTACGAGTATTGCGAGTATATTATAACATTATAATAAGCTACGTCAGTTAGTAAAGTATTATTATAGTTTGAACTGCCTTTAGTCTGGAAACGAATGAATTGAATGAAATGAAGTGATTAAATAAAGTTGAATGAAAAATCCATGAGTTTTTCAACGAATTGATGAATTGGTAGTTAATACCCAGAACGAAATTGCACAGATGCTACGGTTGAAAAAATCCACTTATCCAACCACGACCATAGCGACAGATCTGACCATTTATTCCAAGTATAGGTAAATATTTATTTTTAGAAAAACACAAAGAATCATTTTTAAAAATTCGACGGATATGGTATATTTTTTTGACTTTTTTAACTTTAAATTGTACTCATCACTGACTCCGCGACATAGTTGAAAGAGAAATCTTTCAATAATTTTATCTCTTGCACTCCAATTTCTTCCACTATAATAAAAACATTCTGAAAATACAAAATGATTTCATTTCAAATCCTCGAAACCAAAAATAACGCAAACTTTCGCCGCGGAACGGACGTTCAAAATATGAAACGTGAAAAGGTTTTGATACTAAGCAGGTAAAGTTTGGGGATCCTCTCCGAAAGTATCAAGAGTGTTTACACTCACAGAGTTCAGTTCGCATGTTTGTTCTCAGATATTGCTTGTTGTTTCATTATACGGGCACACAAACATTTGTCATGGGGTGGGAATCAAATGTGTGACCATTTTATGATGCCACGGGCTATATAGCGACGATGGAATTACAATCATAGCTGATAAAGTATTTTCTTTTTAAACTTTTCCGGATTTTTTACCGGACACGTGCCATGCACCTGGTAATACTCTCGCGTTATTGTATTCCTGTAAAAAGATACGTGTGCTAGTACAATTACGCTTCACTTCAGAATAACGGTCAAAAGGCTTTCTCTATAGCGTAAAATAAAGCACAGTTTCTTTGATAATTGAATCCTATTTCAATAAAGCTGTATGGTATGATAACATAGTATTTGGACTGTAACTTCCGTTATATTAATTACAAACAGTATGTCATCCGTAAAATCGTAGCTTTAACATTTTCTATTGTATATTTGATTCTGTCATTTTGATTCTTAAATATAGAACGTCTCACGGACCTGTAAGTTCACCGGCGTGAATACCCTTCAAACTGGAACACAGAAAAGACAGCCCGCTATTGGTTGGACTCAGAAATACGAACTACTATACAACGGATCACTCATAAGTAATTCTTTCTAGGCACATATAATATAGCACTCACCACTCGTTCAATTCTCAGCGGATCCTAGTCAAGACATATATCTCTAACACAACAACATCTCACCGTCTGAAGTACTACCTTCGGCTTCAGTAGTAGCATAAAACCCAGGTGCCGAGTATTACTTAAGAGGATAAACCTGAAATTCTCTGCCAGGTCCGTGTACCAAGAGCCTATAATTCAGCCATAGAGTGCCACCTTATCGATTGCTTGGGAAAAAGGTTTGGCAAAACTGCTAGCGACAAAACATTGTTCATTTCTTTTGTCTCCTTTTCCTATAAATGCTTAACCCAGCTGTTCGAGTTTTCTACCAAAAAAACTGTAAGCCCGAAAATTACGTTTCCATGTGTTTTTTTTCAGTTTTCCTCATTTATAAAGATTTTTACTTTGTTTTTGACATTGACTTACTCGAAACTGACTGATTTGACTGCCTTCATGGTGTAACAAACCGAAATATATTGTCTGAAGGCTTAGTAGATTCCATTGTCATTTCAGTACAAAACCTTAACGAGATAAAGAGCCTTCCAAAAAGCTTTTATGTTGTGTTTTTTTTTCAACAGCGCAGGTACACGCGAGCACCCCGGCCATGCCCTATCTGGACAGCGTCCAAAGCGTAGACTCATTGACCAACCAATGATGTTTCTCGCGGCAATTCTCCATTGATATATCGCAGCGAGGCCTGCGGTGTGTTCCACATTATTTCCCCAACAACGGTACGGGAGGCGTTGTTTTTGTTTTACATTACATACATGCCAATTTAGTAGAAACTTCGTTTGGGGAAAGGTGCAAAGCACTCGCATTTCTGTGTCCCGGTGGAAAGGTACAGGCACGTGAGGCGTTTTAAACTCCTGACGTAAAAAGACGCTTGTTATAAGTTTGACCGCTATGTGTGTGTCTGTGGTACCGATGCTCTTAAACGGGTGAACCGATTTGGGTGCATCTTTTTAAATTTAAAAGTAGGTTTTCAGTCAGTTCAGGTCAGTGAGTGCCTGAAATTTTGAGTATAATCTGCTAATCGTACCATTAGGAATGACAGCACGATACAACTTGGGTCTCCTCATACTTACTACTATAATACTACAGTAGTAAGTAGGCTCAAGACGATAGACGATACAGCATAGAATTTGACGCGATCTTGTAAGATTATCGTCGACTCGCCAAGAAGCGGCCGTGTGCGCTAGCTTTATAAATGACTATTATTTTCATACCACTCATGTTGGTTCTATTGTGATGCGATTTTGCGAATATTTATCGTATTTGTGATGCGAGGTTGGAGAGGATCGAGTTACCAACGGTTGTCGTGTTTTCTCACTTTGCCAAAGTGTTTGTTCTGTGATGAGTAGGTATGCTGACAGCGCGAAAATTCCCATATCAATTTCGGACTTAATTCAAAGCGATAAAGCTGAAATTGTGCCTGAATGTTATTTTTGTACAGGTTTTCCTTGTTTATTTATTGACTTTATAAATGACGCTAGTGTAGGCGAGCTCCAGTAATGGAGTAGTTCTTTCTGGAAATAAATACCTGCTGCAAAGTGTTCATATACTCTTTTAATTCATACTTTCACAATGAGGTCTCTATAGTTAAAAGTTAATTGGTCTTTAGACCAATTCAGTAGATTTTTATGTTTCAATATATACATGTTTTTATGTCAGTTTTCACTAGTTTCACAAGATTCCAATTGGAAAACCCAGTATTTCATACACATAAACATGTAGATTCAGAATCACGCAGACTTAGCGATAAATTTGTCGTCTGTTTATGCAATAAACACGCGTGAGTTTTTAGCCGACTTAAAAAAAGAGATTTTTAATTCAGGTGTATTTTTTCATTTGTATATTATATTTTTATGGGATATCCTCACCGGTTGCGGCCGATCTGTATGATTATTTTTTTATTTAATTTGTTAAGTGCAAAAAAATTGTAATGAAGTTGATTTATTCGATTTTGAAATCAGTCACCTCTTACAATATAAACACTAAAATCAATATAAAAGTGCAATTATAAAATATTATCCAAATCCATTCAGCCGTTTAGGCGGAAAGTAACAAACATACATAAAGACAAACTTTCGCATTCATAATATTAGTATATCTTGTTAGCTTTGTTTACTGTTTCATAAACATAATTAAATATCTTAAAGGGGAAGCCTCAAAGAATTAAGTCCATAGATGTTGGCATTTTCAAGTAAAATAAAAAACCCAAAACAAATAGTTAACAGTTCCCTCAGTTATCTCAATTTTAATTGTGAAGCGTTCCGTAACTAACGAGCAGCTCTAAACCGAGTTAATTACTAAACTTTACTGCTTTCTCAATATTTACCTAACTGCAGCAGATGAACATTTAAGACTAGTTAGGTGAGTATAAAATTCTTTTGCCTAAGTATTTTATTTTGCCGCTAAACCTAGATTTCAGCCCCCTAGTATCCTCCTATTGCTGTATTCCGGTGGAAATGTGTGGGGCCCGTTAAAATTACAGACGCTTGAAACGTTACCTCCCTGTTTCAGAGTGACGTGCGCAACATGAACCAAGTCTGAGCTTTTTATACATTCGTAAGTTTTGAGTGGATTTTCTGTTCATATATATAATATATAGTACACCTTCTTCACCTTTCACTGCGGTAAGCAACCAAGCGCCAAATTAAGTACTTTTAACAACACGAGATCTTGTAGATTTTTTTATTTATTTATGTGATTAAGTTGCGAAACGAGCTGAGGGCCCACCTGGTGGTAAGTGGCGACCCGCCATGACAACAGTAGAGCGAACAATAGAGTATAAGATCCAAATCTTATACTGAGTTGCATTCATCTGCGTCCATCACCCGAGACGGGGCTGATACGTCTCATGCGTAGATACATAAAAGACTTGGACAAATTGCAGACTAACTATGTAACTCACATGTACGTCGTGTTGCAACACAATTCCAAGCATCCGCGTGGTCAGAACACGCCACCTGGCACGGATACCCAGGGTACACCGAGCGGACCCCGAGCGGAGCGCCTCGCTGTCTGCAGTGCCCCCCGGCGTGTCTTCGGCCAGATCTCACTTAACCCTCAATGTTATTTGAAGGCGATCTTAATACAGAAAATACCGTTCTGTGATTGATCGTCTAAATCAGCTGGGTTTATACTAAAGCCATGTCAATCCTAACTGAGTGTTCACAAGTTTGGCTCTAAGCCTGAATAGAGAACAATAATCACATAAGCCTAATTTATTTCGGATCTGTGATGGATCGCTTTTAATGTGGATTTGAAAATACTGCTATTATAGATATCATAATTTTGTATTTTATAATCAAAAAAATACTGCCTTGTTACTCTACTATTTTATTAATACTATTAGTAACGTGTAAGTAAGCGTCTACACAAGCATAAATGCTACAATATTGAATTAATAAAAATATTTTTTTCACCAATACAGAGAAATACAACCACGACAAATAAAATTAAAACGCGTACAATGGGCGGTCTTATCGCTAAGAAGCGATCTCTTCCAGACAAAATATTGTTTGCAATAAAACTCAAAAGAAAAGCATGACAATACCAACGTATTATCATGCTTTTCTTCCAATAGCTTGATCAGGTTACATCTCGAAGTTCAGCCTCCAAGTCTAAGTATTCGCATTAGCTACAATTACTGCGGCTCAGTCAACAGCACCTCAAGTTAGAACTTGCTACAACTTGCGCAGTTACGGTCTGTCCCGCCCGCGCCCGCCCGCGCCGTGACTCACGTGGTTTTGCCTCGGATGGAGTTTGCCTCTTTCTGTGACACCAGTTTATAAGTTAGCTTAGATAACTATCCCAGGAGGAGTTCTTCCCCCCTTTTGTACTTCGCGAAATTCAGTTTGCAGTATTCTAAAGTTTAGTAACGGTTAGTGTATGATATTTTACAATAACAAGCTGGTAAACGGCCTAAGATTTTTAATTTTACTGTAAAAGCTAGGCAGCCGAGTGTAAATTTAATTTCAAATTCATTTATCGTTGGTACATAAATTTGAAATCGAATTTATGTTGAATATTTTTTTTTATATAAACAGTACTTAGATAAAACGCAAGAAAACAAAAAGAAGAAACGCGTCTTTTGCCGTCTATTTTTTATCTCAAGTATCGAATCAAGTATTACATGTAAATATTTCCATTTTTCATATCATCTTAACATGGACCTTTGCAACGTAACACAAAAATTATTTGGTATTTATGTTTTGCAAGTTAAAGTGTTGATTAAAATTTTTAAGACACATATAGTGGAGTAAATAAAGATCTGTTCCGAAGCGCAAAGTGACGCCGGGGGCAACAGCAACACCCAACAATCCCATTCCACAACATTTCCTAATGAAACTAAGCTGAAGGCGGCATCTCGGAGATCAAAGCGTCCTTTGTGCAGACCGCTGATGCCGCGGTTAGCGCACCGCTTACGTTCTTCCTGTGTGGTCACTCGGAACAAATCGGAACACTGTACAAACCACTCATCATAAGTATTGCCAAGCTTTTACAATGTTCCACTGAACTGTGTCAGTGTCAGTACAACATTTTACATTCTTGGCCGTCGCCATTGTATAAAGACATACTGAGCCTACAACGTGTCCGTATGTCTCTTTGTCTGCCCCAACTGCACGAAGGTTACTGTGTTTAAACGCCGAGCAGCAACGAGTAGCAATCATAATTTGTTTGTAGTTTTTAATTAGGTAGTATAATATTTAGTAGCGAAAATATAAATCGTTTATTTCAGACACTACATCCATAATAATGTTAGGAGAGTTGGAATCAGACATCTTAAGAAATAAGTCTCGCTAAACCATGAAACTGTATGTAATTTGACATATCTATGTGCATATAATTTGCCTACGGAGCGCCTATATCACGATGTATGCAAACAAATGTGTTTACTTGTGCGTGTACAGTTATATGTTTCCAAATATATGAAATCGAAAGTAATAAATAATTTTGAATTTGATCTTGATACCTGAATGAAAGAGTGAATCTAGTGTAGATAACAGTTGGTAGCTCTTATCTTTGCAGTAGACGTTCCCATCCTTCCGAGATGTTCCCTCTGCAGACATTTAGCAGTTAATAAAACAATTTGAGCCGCCCGGCCACTCCATCACAGCCTTAATTTATTTGATATTAAATAACGCTGTAAGGAAACAACTTTATTCGCTCGTTAATTAACACTCTGTTAATTAATTTCGGATATTTCGATGAATAATTCATTTCCAATCAAATAGAAGTCTTTGAACTCGAGCCGCAGAAGTCTAACGATTCCATTTAATATTCACAATTTAATCGAAATCCAGGATTAATGTAGTATCTCCGGGTTCACCGGAATTAAGAAGCCTTCTGAAATATGCGCGGAGTGATAAAATTAAACTGAAGCGAGTCAGCACAGTGGTACGCGCGCTCACTTGCAATCTAAAGGCCACTGGTTCAAACCCAGAAGTACACTTATGACATTTTTGCTTTTTAAATTACACGCAAAAACACGCTGTCAGAACAGTTAAAGAAAACATCGAAATCAATCAGAATCAGAAAGTGAAAAATATATTTGAAATGTTTCTATCCGGATTGTGCTCCCGTGGAAGATTAAATTCCATCCATTCTTGTCGAGAGCAAGCAGTTGCCCCTGCAGTGGGGCCATTACAGGCTGGTACGGATACGGATATTTCTAGCTACATAAAGATAGCACTGAATTTGCCATTAAAAACCGATTAAGTGTGATTGGGACACGCACACCGAGGGCGCATACCACTCATTGTACTATCGGTAACCGCGATAACAACCCATATAATGTGAAAATTTTAAGCCTCTACAGCTTACCATTAGTTCACAAGATGCAGCCTTTTAAAGGTTTAAATCAACGATGAACTTAATATTAGGATTCTACTTTCCCTTTGAGTAAGAAACCTTACGAATCACATAATATACTTTTAACTTTTTACACTTAATTCAATTAACTAAAAATTTACTAAGGAGGAAATAGACTTAATTTTAAATTAATTCTAAAAATTAAAAATTAATTCAAATAATTTAATTAAATAACATTTTCAATAATTTACCGGTCATATTACTATTCCCATTCATTCTACTATAATAATAAATTGTTTCTGTCGGATTTTAATGGAGATAATGACTAATGACGTTGACATTGACTTTTTAAAAGGAACATCAAGTTAATGTCATCATTTTATCCTCAGTCTGCTGGGCCCAGACCTCTACCAGTGAGCGCCAATGAGTCTGTGTTCTTGGCATTGGTGCAAGAGCGATGTCATTACACAAAAAAGGTGTGATTTTTGACTGACTGTGATTTAAGTCTCTTTAATTCTTAATATTTTTTGAATTTAATGTCAATGTGTTTGTATTTATTTTAAATATATTGTGAAATAGTGATTTAGCCAAAATGTCCAAACTTTCGCTTTTCTTAAACACTGATTTGAATTTAAATAACTTTAAGGAGTAGTTTTTAATAACTTAAAAGGTAAAAGGCTACGAATCCTTAGAAGTGCTACGACGTAGCAAGTTTAAGCGATGATGAAACCGGCTAAGTGCAAATCGGTCACCGAGGGCTTCGTAACACTGATTTTTTATTATTTGTTGTAATTTATGCCATAGTAACACATATTCTGTAAAAACTTCATTTCTTCAACTAAACCGGCATTTTTTAAATCTGCTTGAGATTCCCAAAATCAAAAACCAAGATTAAAAAAATGCCGGCTTTGTTTGTAGGGCCCCCAGAAGAAAACATGAAAAAATTCGTAAATTACGAAATAAGAACGCGTTATCTTGTAGGTTATTTATATTAAAAATGTTTGTTTATTCACTTGATTTGTCTTTTACTTTAAAGTCAGGACAGACAGACAGACGACGTTGTAGACTTGAGTTTCCTTTGCTTCTAGGACCGGAATCCTAAAAATGATCGTAATATTCGTGTGCTCAAAGTAACCCCATAGATATTTTCATGGGAAAGATATTAGTATTCCCACAGGGGTGGCAACAACGAGATAAATTAAGACAAATTGAATTGTCAGGGCGTACACAAATAGACACCCCTAAACAGGGTTATAATTTATATTCAAGACGAGACTGTAAGTCGGAGGAAGACATTTTCTAGTGGCTAATTAAGTTGAGATGGCAAAGTGCTCGCCGGCCTGTCCACCGTGTGTTTGTGCCTGGTAACGTGCAGGCGCCTGTGAACTTACAGCCACGTAAGATGTTCCTCTCTCGTGTCTCAGGCGTAGCTAATAACGTGATTACAACAGAGTGCGATGTATCCTTCATAATGTAAATGAGGTTACGTATTCGATGCAGGATCCGGATTAATTGATCGTTAGTGCGCGCAAGCATATAATGTATTTTATCAGGTGAATGCTCACTTGCTGGTAGTTTTGCTTTCTGCGCTACAGACCTTGGGTTCGATTCTCACCCAAAACAAAAATTTGTGAAAGAGAGAGGTTTCTTCTGTATATGGATTATTTGCCTATTTACGACAAAAATACTGTTATGAGTGTTATCAGTAATCTGATCCTCAAACTACAAGTTATGCTTAGCTAGGGGCTAGATGGCGCTGTGTGTAATTTCCATGAATATGATTTATTCATTGAGAACTTAGTTAGATCTATCTTTTCAGCCGAATTCCGGAGGAGGTTAGCCCTTTTTTCTCCGTCTTTTATAAACCTATTTGGAAAATGCTTTTTTATTTGAAAGTACATTTTTTCAGGTTGGTCCTATAGAAAATTTATCAAATCGTTTGAATAGTTTGATTGTCAAATCAAATTAACTGGAAACAATATGTCACCCAAGTATACGAAATTGCGTATTTTTCTTTCCTGTGACTTTTTTCGTCGCCCGTTGTATACCGATTTGCATGGTTTACGAATATGAATACAGGGTGAAAGTCAGTTTTATTTCAATTTTTACACGGAGACGATTTAGACGGAGATATTTATACAATGTTTGTTGATCTAACTATACGTATGTAATGAAGTGCATTATAATGTTATATATTGTTATATAGTTATGTATTGAGGTCAGATTTTACTTAATTACATTTTTATTGAAAAGAATAACATTAAGTAGTGAGATGGGGTTCAGATGTCAATTTTCAATCTGAAGGTCGCTGGTTCAATCCCACACATGCACCAATGAGTATTTCACTTGAAAAATGTATGTGCGCAATACCATATTCCCGAAACGGTGAAGGAAAACATCGCGAGGAAACCGGCATGTCTTAGAACCAAATATTTGAAGAGATATGACATCTGCCAATCCGGGTTTGGCTCCCATGGTAGGTCAAAACCCATTCTCAATTATCGAGAGTAGGCCGGTGTCTCTGTAATGGGAACATCAGTGGCTGTTATGGAAACCTTACAGGAACTACGACTTGCGACTGGAGTCTTCCTTTGTCAATAGTTCCATTGTTATTAAGGCCAAGTTCAGTCCGTCCTGTTCCGCCGAGCCGCTAATCTCTGCGTGACCTGAACTGAACGCGGCGGTCCCGTGACCCCAGTCGTGACTTATACCCGATTGCATTTATCAACGCCGCGAAAATCGGTTCCTATTAACTGAATGGCTGTTGGAGGTTTGCTCTGAATTTACACATCTCAATCAAGTTTGTTTTTGAATATAGTGGAATGTTGAAATTCTTGGGAAATCTTTTTTTATAAATACTGGTGGACTATAATGAGCTGGCAGCACAGATAAGTGATTACTGCCACCCATAATTGATAACAATTCGAGTCCGGTCCACCCGTTGCACCCGTCACTGTGATACGAGGATATAAAGTCTGATGCGTCTGCATTTTGACCGACACCATACCCTTCCACCGGAACACAGCAATGCGAGTGCTACTTGGATTACTAGGTGTGATAGCAGCACCTCTCTGGAAAAATTTGGCACAAATCCTACTGCTACTTTAAACATGACTGGCCTATCAATAGATACATGTAGCCTACAGTGAGTTGAAAACTAATTGCAGTTTCAATGAAAGCACCGTGAAGTTTCTATCTAGTTAGGGTTGCTCATAGCCATCACATTTCTGTAGGAGATACAGAACTTTCTTACCTATACATTAGACTCAGGATTTAGCTTAATATACTAAGTATTCTAAGCAACTTCAAGGAACGTTTCTCATTCGGCGACATGGCTTTACATGTCGCTTCAGGAATGAACCCAAAAAGCTGCGAAAAATAAAAGCATTTTGAAGATAAATTTTTTATTTGTTTTGACATACTCTCAGGATGGCTCCAGAGAAGATTGAAGAAAACATTAAAACGCGAACAATACACGAGATGTAAATATTAAAAATCTTTCTGTGATTTTCGCTAGTCACTCATACTTTACCAACAGAAAAAAGGGAAAATTATTAAATAACGCTGGTGCATTTTTCGCAACCCTAACTGCAGGGTAGCCAGCGCGGGTGGGTAATTAAATGATGTCCCATGGTCGTGTGTCCAAGCACCCTTTGAGAGTCGTTTAGTGCACGCCATGCGACAGCGGATTTCCGCGACTACTTTTTTAACAATTCTTTGTGATAAATACCCTTTGACCGCCATCTTTAGTAGTTTCAACGTCAAATACTGCTTAGAATTTTACAGTCGATTTTTTGTGTGTTTTTTGGCTTTCTGTTTTGTTTATTCAGTACGTCAGTCTCGACAAATAATACGTTCGCTCAACGTCGCGGGAGACAAATTGTTGTTTTTCACATCGACACACCCCACTACAATCTGAGACATATATCAGCGGCCACATCTGGTAACTTCGGGAGAAATCACCCAAGATCTGAGATAAGCGAAATTTCATTCTGGATCTAGACGATGTTGTGACAGGACTGGCAGACGTCCCATCTGATGTTGAGCGACAACCTCTAACCTCTACTAATGCTACGTATTGCATTCGTCACCCTGAGACGTGGAGATGTCGTGTGCCGAACATTCTGGAAGCTCCCGTTCCCGACAAACCTGAACAAGACCACTATTTTGAGTTAAAATAGCGGTACCAATTCTTAAGGGGGTCCACAACAATACAACTGTAATAACATGTAAACATGTTAGATACATGATTAACTGCTTACTTGTTTGTGAACAATATCATCACGAAAAGAAAGGATGATAAACAAGCGCAAACTTAGTTATAAGAAAGCGTAATCTTGTAAGTGTGTAAAAAGGGGCAGTTCTATGAAATGATAACAGATAACACGGTAAGTGAAAGGAAAGTTACATACATAATCAATAATTTAGTTTCCCCACACATCGCATACATTATTTCGGTAAATACATTACGTTTATTATGGATATTATCAACAAACACAAATATCCTAAAATATTATTTGGACACTTGTTTTTAGTTATTTTAATCGTCCTTTTAGTTAGCTATGGGATAAATATTCATTTTTGGCGAATCGACTGGCCGCACATGCTTCAAACTCCACCAGCCTGGAGCAATCAAAAACTTTTAAATAACACACGATGAAAATTCCATAATTTAATGTTTTCCAATAGCAACAATCTCGGCAAAGTATCCCGGTGAGGGCCACAGAATAAACAAAGCGGAATGGACTCCAAAATCCTTAATTAGAAAACTTGAAAATTATCTGTATTGTGGCAGGGCGCGAAGACGCGGATCCATGAATATTCATTCGGGGAATTACCATAGACAAATACAGGCCTACATAAACGATTATAAGAAGAGAAGTGAGATTATTATGCGGACCTTTGTGAGGGGGTTTATTCCCGGTGAACCGGGCTCGCGAATCGAGCCCCTGCTTATGCGTTACATTATTTATAGTCTCGTGTAAAAAATGTTTGAGAGTGCGTGCGGCTTCAAGGATTACAATTTAAATGAAAATGTTTCGCGTTGATAGCCACCCGCTCATACTTACATACAATAATAAAATACTTGTCTGATGTTCATGAGAGATGAGCTATCAATAAACTATCATGATCACATCAGTTATAAAGTTATTTTCCAAAATTTTACACACAGTGAGACACAGACAGACATTTATGAATAAATAAAGGTAATGTATTAATTCACTGAGTCACAGATGGCTTGGACACGTACAGACACAAAACACATGATTGTATTCTAGACCCGAAAAAAACTTCGTAATCATCAGGCAGTTTGACGGGAATTGAACCTTTACTTTTAGGTTATCAGAGTAAATTTAAACTAGACCAAAGAGCCATCATATTTAGATTATCAGAACAAAACTCATTCTGAAGTATAGATTAAAGTTTTATCAAGGTTAACGATACTCATTTCAGTTCATACATATATATGAAAGTTCGCAAAACCTGTTTATTTATGTCAATTTTATATTCACTCGCCCGAACTGCTATGTAACCGTATGCAAAATTGTTGCCTAAAATGTAGTTTTACGTAAGAAAGCAACATCCCCAGAAATTTTTATGTGGTTCTGTCAGAAGAGCAGTGCTGCACTTTTAGAGTAGTTTGCAATTTAGCTGTATGTTACAGCTAAATTGCGAACTACTCTAACTCTACTCCTCCCTACTCCTACTGCTACCCGATTTCTTCATCAATTGTGTACCTCTAATCTCCGACGTAAAAGAAGGAGTGTTAAAAGTTTGACCGCTATGTGTGTCTGTATGTCTGTGACACCGAAGCTCTTAAACGGGTGAACCATTTTGATTGCGGATTTTTAAATTTAAAAGCAGGTTTTCTAGCGAGGTTTCTTATACATGTTTTATCAAAATCGGTTCAGCCATTTCAAGGTCATCATTACCATTACACCGAGTCGGGGGGTTTTACTTTCCCGAAAAATTAACTTGTTCTATAATTAAGAAAAATTACGAGGTGGACCTATAATAATTTCATGAAGAAATGCTACCCTAAAAAACTAGGTAAATAAAGGAATTAAAACAAGTTTATTCGATTTTTAAATTTATCCTTGTGTTTAGTATATTTGTAATTTATTCCAAATAAATATATTTCCTTTCTTCTTCCTTTTTTATCCACGTTATATTCACACAGTACCATATGATATCATCCATGAAATTAAAAATTAAGCGATCTTTCCAAAGGTCGTTTCCTTGAGTTGACAGACCTTGGGTGGCTCCACGAGAACCAATCACCGTTCTCGAGTTAATTATAGACTATCTGAGTGTTTGTAATTATTCCGGCGAAATGATAGGGCGAGGGAATTACCGACAACGAACTCTGACGACCCATTTCAGGAGCAGTTATTACAGAACGGAAAGGACTATTCTAATGAAGAAAGGCGTCTTTTGATAATATAATGCATAAATTCCTCAAATCACCTCGCTCATACAAACGCGAGTAAATGATACAAAATTGTCAACTCACACATTATGCGGTTGTTTCTCTTTATGTATCTAAGAAGAATATCTAGACATTGCCAAGCTAAAACCTAGATAAGATAATTCTGTGCTTAGGCTATACTATTACTAAATACTTACAGATAATAAAACGTTTGTAAAAAGTTAAGTAATGATGTGTCCGCGGCAGTCGAATAATAGATATTTAATTGAAAAAGACCTTCAAGTCCGTTTAAAATAAGTAGTTGAGAGCTTACAGAACTTTAAGATGTTGTATATAAAATACGGCAGCAAACGGATGGGTGTTCATTTTATATTTACTTTAGAAACCTTTAAAACCGGGCAATGGACCCAACTCTCAATAAGGAAATGCAGCCTTTTATTCAGCATCTACTTAATATTTCCGAATCTACTGACCTGATCATACCCGAAACCGAAGGAAACCCTATGTATATTTATAAGAATTACATTAGATCCTGTCGACTTACTCTATATCTTATGTCTATCAGAACAAAACTTTAAAAGAAGCGAAACTACGTGTGGAAGCACACATTGGCTGTACTTAATTTTAAAAAAGATTTTTATGAAAATAATGTAACCCAAGCTATCAAAACATTGGCCGATAAAAGTTATTAATTGGCGAGCGCCGCGAAAACTGAGGTTAATGTCTAATTAATATTATACAATACTTAAGTCACAATAACCTCTTTATGGTCAAATTAGTCAATCAAAACACAGGTAGAATCTCGTACCACGATATTAAACCTTATCAAAATAAATAGTTTCATAATCAAGGTTGATTATGCCAATGTAAAATCCTCTTTGAATTATTAATTTATTTAAAGCATGGAGGCGATTATATGTATTAAGAAAGTTAAGAAAGAAAGAAAAGAAACTATTATATTATACATGAGAATCGCGTCTTTCGGGTCGTATTCCTGCGGCGCCGTCCTTGAACATAGAGGGCCTCGGAAACTTTAGCCCACTTACATTTAAAGCAGGACCCTTTATGCACATAAAATGGAAAGAAGTCATTCTAGGGTCTGGGAAGTGCCCGCTCATAGTTCGCACTGGATTGTAAATGTTTTATTACTGCGACGATTTACTGCCGCCGCTTTGTTGTTTCACAATGTATGGAATAAACATTTTACTGGTACAGTAAGCAGTAAGCAGTAGGCAGGCTTCAAGGACTCGGTGGTGATTATACCTCAGGCTATGATGTAGCTGAAAGTTTGTTAGTAGTTATTGCTTAGGTGTTTTGGTAGTTTGGGGCTCGTCTCGTTTCACTTCTGAATCAAATATTTTTTACAATTGAAGAGGTTTTTTTTCTCATGGGACTTGACGGGAGTGTGGAGTAGGACCTTTGACATAAACAATTAACGACAACAATTATTATCACATAATGTAATGGAATGCTTATAAAATATTTATTACTACAGTTATAGTATCTGACTCAATAAATAATAATGCAAGTAAAAAAAAAATAAACAACTGTCATTTTGATCGCAAAATACGAGAAAACCTAAATCGAACCGACGAACAAATTGGTGCCGTTTTGTTACATGAGGTTAAATATCTGAACTAGTATAGTGTTCTATTATTTGTGGTCTCATATTTATACTATAAACACTTTAAAATTAAATTTAGTCATTAAAGTGGTGTAAAACCTCGGCCGTTAAGCAATATAACAATAAACAACGTTAATCACCCGTAGCGGTGAAAAATCACATTTTTTAATGGACTATAATACCGTTTGGAGGCGAGTTTAATGAATCGCGCAACGGACCCGAGACGGGTGTCTCCCGAGAACGATCCCGGACGTACCGAGGCACGGCCGTGGCTCCACGGAGGAATCGGTTCTGGATCATTTAGTACTCACCGTTCTGTTCCCCAAGTTCCTCACGCGACAGCTCAGGTACGCGGATTTGCCCACGAGGGCGGTGACGTTGCGCGGAGTGGCCGCGTCAAAGGAGGGCGCCAGTCGCGCCCCCGGGGCGGCCGGCAGAGAGTTCACCGACCCCGCACCACCTGCCACGTCACATACACCTGCAACAAGAAAGAGGACATTCACATACCACTAAAATCCACTGGAATCCTGAAAAATACTTGCAAGTTGAGACGGACCCTCGAGTCTACGACTCGCAGACCGGTGACTCCAGTGTGCATGGCCAAGCCTTAAAGACTAAAATGAGATAAGATTTCATTTTAGCTACTTCTGGCCGAAATTTTGTTGAACTGGCACTGTTGAATTTGAACGGTTGTATTATATAATATTTGAATAGTTACATGTCATGCTTATGTTTGGCTTCACAACTGAGCGGAATATATTTATTGTGCGAAGGAAGGTATAAATAAGGCTTGAACGTAGTTATAATATTTCAACTTAAAAAAATAGCGATTACCGATTTATTCGCTTTTCAGAAGCTGAATATTAACTGAACGCTACACCCCTAATGAACCAGAAACGAACGCAGCAAGGCGCTGACAGCAACATGGACACAATCGCACGATTTATGCAGCGGTTAAACGTGAAAACGCAATTACAACAGAATAGTCGTAAAATCGTCCATTGCCTCTACTAAATGTAGCGTGGGTACTACAGCTCTGACACAGTCGATTCCTACGTGACTCGCTGCCAACTACGTATCATAAAGTTACCTCAAAGACAAAGATTACCCTATTACTAAGTCGAAGACGTATACACGTCTATCAGTTCTGATATACAAAACACAATAGCAGAAATAACAATCTAGTTTTGATGACAATATAAAAATACAAAGACTTCTCCGGCGCGGCGCGGCGCGAGGCGCGTGTGTGTGTTTTCAAACATTGAATCAGTCCTTGAAAGTGAAATCCCTCAGGTTCGGAGTTTGTAAGACTTGTATGTACTAGATCTCCTAAATCCCAGCGGCTGGCGGCGGTCCAACGAGCCCTAACGAGGAGCTATTGAATTCAACCCGCAAACACCAGATAACGTCCAACAAATCGGTGGAAGGAACATAATCTGTAGATCTGTAAGAATTTTTGAACGTTAGAGCCGCGACGTTAGCCAAAGGATTTTCATTCGTAACAAAATATTGTGTGTGTGAATATGACTCCGCCCCTTTTTGTCAAAATAAAACACATTTGTTCGCTTACAAAATTAAAAAAAAAATTATTGAAAGTATGCTCCATCTGCAGCTACAACCTTCGCCCATCGTTCAGGTAGTTTTCGTATTCCTTGCTGGAAGAAGTCCTGGTCTTTTGAGCTTATCCAGTTGTCAATCCAAATTTTGATACTTTCACATGAAGTAAACTCCAGTAAGGTCTGTCTGCATCGTCCGGAATAGGTGGTAATCCGAAGGAGCTATGTCTGGTGAATATGGCGGGTGGGGTAACACTTCCCAGTCCTGTCCCTCTAAATATCTTTTTACGACTTCTGCGGTATGCGGTTTGGCATTGTCATGCTGAAGAACTAATTTGTTATGTCTATTCACCCATTCTGGTCGTTTTTCTTCTATGGCTCGCTTCAAACGCATTAGTTGTCGTCGGTAAACTTCTCCATTAATAGTTTCAGAGGGTTTGAGCAACTCATAATATACAATACCTTTCTGATCCCACCAAATACAGAGCATGACCTTGGCACAGTGAATATTTATTTTTGGCTGTGATGGGCCTGGTTCGCCTGGTTTCACCCAAGCTTTTTTGCGTTTAGGATTTTCGTAGTGTATCCATTTTTCGTCTCCTGTGACTATCCGATGCAAAAATCCTTTTCTTTGCTGTCTTTGAAGCAGCATTTCACAAATGGTTTTCCGACGTTCCATGTCTCTTTCTTTTAAATCATGTGGAACCCAGTCACCGGCTTTTTGAATCATTCCCATCATTTGTAAACGCTTTGCAACAGTTGAACGATCAACATTTAATGCTGCAGCTAATTCTGATTGAGTTTGGCAAGAATCTTCCGCCAATAATGCTTCCAATTCAGCATCTTCAAATTTTTTTGGTGGTTTTCCATGTTCTTTATCCTCAGTACTAAAATCGTTATTTTGAAATCGTCGAAACCATTCCTTGCAAGTTGTATTAGACGGAGCATGCTCACCATAAATCTCCACAAGCAAACGATAAGTTTCCGCTGCAGTTTTCTTCGCAATAAAATAATGTAATAACACTTCCCGCAAATGACGTTTATTTGGAATAAAAACCGACATTTTCGAAAAGGTGAAAACAATTGTTGCTTACACTTCAACCAAATATCATAAAATGCGTTAGATAGCTGACATTCAGTACTATCGAATACAAGTATGGTCATTTATTAGTACACGTAAACAATACTAAAAACGACATCTGTTGAGAAAGGGCGGAGTCATATTCACACACCCAATAATAAATAAACGTTACCTTAAAACAAGAAAGACTTTGTTATGGATTTATATGAAACAAATTCTTGGCATTTCAATTTCATTCTAAGCGTTTATTTTAGATTACAAACAATGTTTACAATCTAAAATAAACGCTTGCTTATCGAACACCCAAGACCCGAGGGTGAGAACTCTGATGATTGTAAAGGTAGAGAATCGTAGCCGGGAGTCCGAAGACAGGGTTACTAGCAACTTAGCTACGGAACCATCCGTTGAAATTCATTTGAAATCCTATCTATAATAATATTATAAATGCAAAAGTGAGTTTATTTGTTTGTTTGTTACGCTTTCACGACTCAACAAATGAACAGATTTAAAAAAATATGTTACCAATAGAAAGCTACATTATAAGCAAGTAACATAAGCTATATTTTCCCGTATCTCCACGGGAACGGGAACTACGCGGGTGAAACCGCGGGGCGTAATAAGTATTTTATAAAAAAAATGAAGGTTGATTTTTATTACAAAATTATTAAAACTGTTAATACTATATTAGCATAATTCGGCAGTACGCACTACGGTGGACTGGCCTAAGTAAATACAGTTTAAATAACTTAAAAGTTTCGTACCATTACTCATCGACATCGTAATCATGACATAGCCGGTGTCCTCCACAAAGCCTTCAAATCGAGCACAGGACAGCTGCTAGTATTGACTTTTCACAGTATTGACTTTTCGTGAACAAAGAATAGTCTCTCACAGGTGTTAGTCTGAGCTTTTTCACAGAGAGTGAGGCAACGTCTGAAAAATGGCACAAGTTTGACACTATGATTATATCCGCTAAGTTCAAGATCAACTTCAACATTTTTACTGTTGAAAATATTGTAATTCCATAAAATAATCCTTTAGACTATCGAATTGATGTCATAACAAGGAAATTTTCGATATGTACCCAATGATATTCTAAGATTGGGAGTTAATAATCCAGCCCATATGGTAATCCTTTCCAAAATAGCGAACGTTCAAAGGCAGTGCTGAGGATAATTAGTATTATTTTAGTGAATGGTTTGAACCGTTGAAGTTCGGTAACAGCTTTAGTTGTTCCGAGCTGGAAATATAAATCTCCAAGCACAGCATTCCTAAAAGGTTGCGTTCAGTCAGAGACATATAATATACATCAAATGCATGCAGAATGTTTAGCAAAAGTTGCCAAGAAAAATGAGACAAGATTTGGACGCATTCGAGCCACAATGGTCACGAGAGACCCAGATCTATGAAGACGAAAGTAACTTACCCCCAGAAGTAAGACAATATGAGCTAAATAACAAAAATACCTTAGGGTAAGGAAGTATCTTGAATACGTACGGGGTACGTGAGGTGTATGTCACGTACCCCGTAAATCCCAGCGGCTGGCTGGCTACCGGCCAATGTCCCCTAACGAGGAGCTATTGAATTCACTCCGCAAACACCGTGGCGGTAAACAGATCAGCCAACGGAGGACATAATCTGTAAAGGATATTAGGACTTTTGAACCAAATTCCCAGCATCCAGGCTGAACATACTAATTAAATCTAAAACCACACGGTTTTGTTTGCTAGTTAAGGTACGCTCCGTTCTACTGGTATTTGCCATACGCTAGATGAGTACTGTTGCAGTACCCACATCTCTGCTTGGTGCTGCGCTGCATGGCTCGAGTCTTCTAGGTAAAATTAGAGCTTAATTAGAGCTACTCGTACGTACAAACCCTATGTGATGACAATTAAAATATAACAACCACCATCTTCTACGAGAAAACGAATGACTTAGTTTACGGCTCTGTTGACGGCTCTGTAGATCATTCCAGTATATTTGTGTTCCATCAGGAATTTAGTTTTCTTAGTACAAGCTATGCGTAGTTTGGCGATAGATGGCGCTGTGTAAGATGTCAATGAATCATTATTTATATTTATTATATATTGTTTCACATTATGGGACGAATTATGTATTGAGAGTACATATCATAATTGAGTACTGAGCGCAGCTGTGTGGCTTGCAAACAGCATGTTTAAAGCTGTGCTGCTCACCAAACAGATTTTTCAACCTGACTGTTGCCATTGCTGATCATTTTGAGGTAGAAAAGAAACAATATAGAATCAAAATAGGAAAGCCAAAAGAATAGGCGGAACAGTTGTGAACCAGAGTTTAACAACCATTGCCCATTTAGTGCTCCCGTACTGTCTGCGGGCACGCGGCCACCGCGCGCGAACCGCAACTATCTAGTTTGTGATGTCGCAACCATTTGTAATTTCCATGTGTTAGTAACCACATAATCCGCCGGTGTGATGTATATCATACCAAGGATAAAAAGTGCTTCTCACCACTACAACAATAATAAACTATGTCTGTTTGTCTGTCCTACAAATAAAATAAAATCGTCTGGAAAAATAATATCGTAGTGCCCATTACTAGGCTGCTTAAGATAAGTAATTCTTTGAAGGGTATGTACGCGTTTTTGACAAAATTCCGAGCGGATTACAATTAATGCCAATAACACTTTTATCAAAAGTAAACTAATTTTTAATGATTACTATAAAATATTACATTACCTAGATGACAAAAAATGTATTTGTTCGACTCATGCCGCAAGACCATATTTGCGAATATGTAGTAATGTATGCGAGGGGTTTCTTGTCTGTTTCTTCCCCTCGGGTTGGTCGTTTAAGATTAGAACATATGTAAAATTAGCAAATAAAGTTAGCTCAAACACGAAAACTGACTGTATTTTTTTTTACTTGTGTTAGTACAATTTTGACGTGTCTGAACGATCCTTGCGATCTAAAGGAAAATTTCCGTTTGAAAAGGAGCTGTCTAGTTTGAAGCAATAAACGTAGCGAGTTGAAATTTTCTAGATATATGTGTTATAATAGTGAATATCTTAAAACATATCTAAAAATACAATTGGAATCCTAAGTTTGCTAGTCTGAATCACGCAGGGTCGTTTTTTTATTCTTTTAGAATTAATTTTCAAAACTCTCGCGCATGTATTTGGTCACGTGATCAGTGTGTCATTAATTCAAATGAAAGCATTAATCTAAACCCGAGCGCGACCAGACAGTCCATTGGACGTGTCCGTCGCGGTCGCGGCCGCACTTTGTTCGCCGCTGCGGCCGCCGCCCGCCGCCCGCCGCCCGCCGCCCGCCGCCCGCCGCCCGCCGCCCGCCGCCCGCCGCCCGCCGCCCGCCGCCCGCCGCCCGCCGGCTGCACAATCGTCCTTTATCGTTACGAATACTACATACAACATAGCTATTTCTGCGTGAAACGAAACGTAATTTTAAACCATATCAAACATACTTGCTTTTAAGTGAAAGAGATCGTTTCGGATAAATATATATATATATAAGAATTGTTCGTTTAAAGTATAAATAAGATATTGAAGATGTTTTTTTTTTTCACCTTCTCCTTTTATAATTACGAACACAACAAAAAGCCTTTCATGTATGTGGCAATTGATTTTTATTTAAATAGATTTATTAACTTAATTGTAAAGTGTTACTTT
This sequence comes from Aplocera efformata, assembly GCA_921293045.1. NCBI lineage: Eukaryota > Metazoa > Arthropoda > Insecta > Lepidoptera > Geometridae > Aplocera > Aplocera efformata. The sequence continues at coordinate 345,116 of OV121040.1, forward strand.
GGTTTGCCCTCAAATCTAAATGTAAGGGAGAAACGTCATGAATGAATTCCACATTCCTAAATTGCTTTATGAAAAATTCGTGATATGAGTACAAGTTTGGAATTTTATCGGTTTCCGTGCCATTGATAACGCATAAATCTGTTGGCGGAAATAGGCTTCGTAGAATACTAACATCTTCACCCGTGAAATCCGTAAACCACAAAATACATAGTTGAGCAATCAAACCATTTCCCCATCGATCAACCAATCCCAGGTTCATATCCGCCGACAGCCGGCGAGTGCCAACCGGCGCTTGCTCGATACTCATCCAACTCCAATCCACATCGAAACAGGAAACTTCAGTTATTTCGAACACCCACAACTTCCTGCTGGCGAATGCGCGGGAAAACTGAGGCTTTGTTATATTGAGGAGCAGCACTGAATGGAAAACTACGAACGGTTAGATTCCCATTTGTAAGTAGAGTTGTTAAACTAGAATTGTTTATTTATTCGTTCGTTGCGGTATGAATAGGATATTACAGGTGTACATGTTGTTCTGCTTTTGCCTATAACGTGAGTAGAGGCTGACGTAAAATCTTTGCTATGTTACTTATTCATTTATTTCCCAGGAGAAAACCAACAGCGGAGTTAACTTATAGAATAAATAAATTATTCATTGATTATTTCACACAGCGCCATCTTACCCCACACTCCCAATATAAGTGATCCGCCTAATAAACTTGTATATACACTATTGAATATATTTACAAACATACACAGGCTGTGGTTTGCAGAACCAGGTGCTTAGTAACACCGAGTCGCATTGTTGCTGCTTTGGGCGGAAGTTACCACTTAACATCAGATGGGCCTTCAGCTCGTTTAGTCTTTGCAGTAAAGTAAATACGCCGATGATGCGCGGCTATACTATAATACTATTATGATGCTCGATAGTATAACAATAAATGTTGGTTGTCTGTATATCACCTGGCAAGATGCATAGCTCTAAAGCGACTGGTCGAACTTCCGTTGTTGGTATATGTTTCGGATTTTCTAGGCAACTGGAAGTACATTTCCCCATTTCTATGTGGACTATAACTTCGTGAACTAGACTTGTATCGAAGGGGAAAGCGAATCGAGCTAACTTCTCGAATTCTAATCGGACGAATCGAAATACCAAGTTTAAACGTAGGCTTATTGGCCTCATACATACATGGCCGAAACACACATTTAAAGTTGGTATTTGTAGTTTGTATGATACAGTGTAAGACATAAATCTATAATAGTTGATGTATATGATAATTGGGATTATTTTTTACCTATATTTGTATCATAAGATGATGTACCCTAATAATAAAAAAATACGCAAATTCAAACATTTACTTTTGTATTGAATTTACTCATCGACAGTAATTAACACCAATAATCAATAAATCATAATCATAGGTTGTTTGTAACCTACAGAAAAAATCCTCAAAAGTTTAAAAGTACTAAAATCTAAATAATCCTGTATTTTATAATATATACGAGTATACAGATTGTTTCACAGTTTGTAAATAAGATAAAATAAGGCACAGAGTAAGATGTACTTACTGCTTGAAAAAAATTCTCTCTGCTTAGTGAAACTAACTTCAGAGACCAAGTGAACTAACCATTCCTCTCAAAGCGCTCTCATAATCTGAAGCTGCAACTTTCCAAGGCGCCTTTCATCCTTCAAAATTAAAATACGTATTCCACGAAGCTGTAATTAAAGTTTTATTTTCGTCTGTATTCAAGAGCAAATGGTCTACAGGCAATTCCCGGTCTAGGGCACTTTATTAATAGATATTTTTCATATCTAAATGTTTTAATCAAAAGTCTACTTTCGTTGATTGAAATTAACTTAGATTATGTAGCTTCCCTATTTAATTTCATGTCATTATTTTTCATACATAGTACATCAATCAATTACGAGTCGATATGTCTTTATCAGTCTTTAACATAAAACATATTGTGATGGGCATGTATGGTTTTGGGTGTTTGTGGTAGTCTGGAACAGGAACAATCTGACATAAACGTCACAACAAAATAAAACAAATAATCTCAGAATATCAAAGCAATCCTACAACGATTGTCTCTATAATTGGACTTGAAAGCAAACCTCAGGCTGGTACGCAGTTAGTTTAATAGTGATATAATAACATAAATCCAGCATTTAGTTTGAGGATCCGCTAATTAAACACCCGCGCTACAATGGCGGAGGGTCTCTGAGTGGGACTTAGCCCTTTGTCGCTGCTCACTCGCGGGACCCGCCTGGATAATAGCGGTGTTAACATTGGCTTGAGGTTAATCGAATAAACTGTTATTTAAAGGACAACTTAAACACTGTCTGTATTGTTGCTAGTAAAGTTTTGAGCTTGCCTGTTTACAATAAACAATTAGAGTAGTTGTTTCTTAGCTGATGACATGAAATTTCACACCCGTACAACACCCGAATAATTTTTAAGTTAACAACCAGTCAATAGTTAAAAAAATTTAGTGTGGTAAGGGATTATATCGTCAGCTGATGCTTGGATCGGCAACTGACTGATTGAAATTGACGTCGCTGAAACCAACCATTATGTGCTGGATCTTCAATTTACCAGCCGGGATCCTGCGACCACGCTCACGATGATAGCTTTCACCGTAAACCCAATATCATTGTAGGAAACAAATCTAAAATGATCTACAGATCTCAAGCCGACGTAAATATACTGGCGTTTGTGTAGCCCACAGTGTATGTATAGTAGCACAGCGTTCAAATGGAGGAAATAAATACATGTATGAGTACAATATTATTGTATGTCCGAAAAGACAAACCCTTGTTACTTTATAAATTTACAATTAGGATCTTTATACATAGTTTCACGATAAGTATTTTTTATTCCTATTATGAGCGTAGGTAACAATTTAACACCTTCAACGTCCCAGTTGTCATATAAATAGAATACAAACTGACCCACGGTCGCGCCAATCACAGATTCATTGGAGCGACCGACCGATTTTGCTAAAATATACAGAATACCAACTTAATCAATAACCAATCAATGGCTACTCGATGGATGTCTCCTTAATTATCACCACAGCACGAGTATCAGCCACTCACCCCTATTTCTGTGTGTCACGGACCAAAATACAACCAATAAATATTAGTATCATGCATGAATACACCAATCTCGTTGCTTTAACTGAAGGCTCCATTTCTCAACGGGACGTGTAATTATAAGTGATTACAGAACCTGAACCTTGTACGTGCGGATTAACATCGCTATATCAGTACGGGAGACACAACATGTTTGCTTGATTAAAAAGGAACGTTCCCGCTCCGTATTAAGGTTTGGAAAGCAGAATGCATTCTCGTTTTGGTCGCGGGCAGATTGTGGACGTTGACTAGAAATTGAGTATGATAAAGTGACCACATCGCCGAGCAGTTTCACACAGGACAGCAAAATAAAAACAAAGTGTTTCAGCAAACTAAAAGCTCTGGACTTTTGAACGTAAATTCCGTATTTTTAGAAAACTCTTTCTGTATTAAATTGTGTTTTAGTGATACCCGAGACATAACCGATATATATTTTTTATTTTAATTAGCCTGGCATCAAACTCAACTCAACTGGCCTTGTGCAATAAACTCCAGTCTCAAGAGTCTGCTTGTCCAGTCAGCATGCTGTCAGTAGACTATTCACGAAAAAAACAGATGGCCCACAAGATAAGAGCAATGCAAGTAGCGCTCTCCCTCTCTCAATGATGAGACGATTGAAGTATGATTGCGCAACACTGCTACTCTCACTGCTAATAGATGGTACTCTCTTATGGGCTTGTAATTTCAACTGCACTCATATGCTTGAAACCGAAATTATAACGTAGATGCAGCTCTACTGCTGGACGGAAATGTTAGTTGGAAATGTCAGTCTATCCGTTTCATTTGTTTTGGTGTAAAAGTTACAAATACGCATCCATCCATGTTCACATACAAGTGGACTAGTGGTATACGTGACTACGTATTTCTAGACTTGACGGTAACACGCACTGAAGCTGTGATCTTCCACCTGGCGACAGATGTATCAGTAAGTGAGCTAGAAATAACCTGGAGTTAGCCAAATCTTGCCATTTGGGAACGACTTCAAAGACCTGTCACTGAGGACCACACATTTCTATATTGTGTCCATTTACAATTAACGGCAAGTAATGTTAAAGATTAATTATCCCAGGTGTCCACGCCAAAGGGCAGTAGAGCTACCATGGAATTCAATATCTTCACTATGATTCACACCATTGTGAAAACACATACGTGAGAAATAGAGAGCTCGGTTTTGATATTATTTCTCTTTTGCTAGAGTGGTCTCTAGAATCTCTACATGTATCCCCCGAGGATGCGAAATCAACAACCTAAAGTAACAGTAGAAATTGTACGAAAGTCATCAGGAGAAGTAAGTAATCCGCCGCTAAGCAGTGATACCGTTGCTGTGTTCCTGCGGTAGGTGCCAGTGAAATTACACGAGAATCATACTTTACATCCTCGTCTCAGAGTGACTGGGAGAGACTGCGTATTGGCTCTCCTCATACTTTGGTAGGCAAGGACTTAAGTCGTAGGTATTGCTATTGTTGATTGGCAGCGGCCTTTTACTTTAGACTCATAAAAATACAATTATATTATAGCTAATAGATGCATTTATTCTTCAAACGAAATTGTATATGGTGACAATAAAATTTAAAGTAATTTAAACTGTCATCAAACAAGTTGTCTCAAAACAAACGGGACTAATCAAACTATCACTTGTACGATAAAAATACAAGTTTATTATCCTTCAAAATACAGTATCACCCATTAGTATAACATCGCGCGTCGTCACACATCCGACTATAAATACATTCAACCCCCTTCCGAAACGAAATGTTTTTATTCTTGTCCTAAATAATGGCTAAAGATCACCAGACAATCGGCCATGTGCTTTGCTTCGAGAGTTTGTATTACCCATTAGAACAATCTCATTCATAGTTCAACACCTCGCTCTAAAAATACATGTTTCACGACCCGCGTACTGACTGCCGCTTACACTGTGCCCGGTGTAATTACCTCTCACCATATCGCTCACAGTGATGCGATTTACAGATATTTAAGATGGCGATGAGCAGGACGCGAGCACTTGTATTTCACTCTAGATTGGGTAGCTGTGATGTTTCACAGGCGTTTGGATTATTCACTAAGTGGGATTTGACTGCTGAAGCGATTTGGAGGTGCTCATAAATTTTACCCTTTTATGCCACATATATAGTAATGTTACCTTATGATACTGAGCTAGGACTCCTTGTCATACAGATGATATGGTTACTAATAGTGCTTTCGGGGGTCCAGTTGCTAACGTCCGTAGGTAAGTAATCTTTAAATCTCTTCACGTACCCTCTGAGTGGTACTAAAGGAGCAACAAAGTAGCATTAGAACTTGTGCAACGCTCGCCCGAAGAAGTACTGCCTTCACGCATTGCTGAATTGCTGTGTTTCGGTGGAACTATGTGGTTACTTGCGGCGTGTTCGCCTGCAGGCGCTCCCTTCCTTAACCCTCGTCGGTTCCACTCGCTCGCGTAAGTGGATGTTTATTTTTATTAACGTTTCAAAGTGAAAGCTGTTTAGTGTTTCTGTTGTTCGTCACTGTCTCTCCGATTCCGAGATGGTGTTTGATTTATGAGAGAGCGTGGAAAAATAGTAATAGTTCATCCAATTTTAGGTGTATGACGTATTTAGGTCTTCGCTTTGTGTGTGTTATGTAAAAATGTACCTACTCATTAGTCATCATTACTCTACTTTTATAGAAGAGTAAAATAGCTGGTGTTATATATGTTGAACGTAATTTTTTTTTATGCTGAGGATAATTTTCCCTAGATTTTATAAAAAAAAACGAGTGCAACTATTGAACATAGCTAATAACAAATAACATTAATTGATTATGTATGGGAATGCAAGCGTTTTTTTATTTTCATGTTGTACATTATTTCAAATAGCTATTAATTTACCCGCGGATTCACTCGCGTTGTTATGAACCAAACGTTCATTTCTGTACTATATACCACGTGTATTCAATATTACTTTATGATCGGTTGAGTAGTTAAGGCGTCTTAACATACAGACAACCCCACATAAACATTTTTAATATTATATTAGGACTAGCTGTTCCCCGCGACTTCGTCCGCATGGTATTGAATAGCGATCACTGCCAGTCACCACGTGACGTCACGAACATGCTGCTCATTCCGCCCGGTAGTCGGGGTCGTCAAACATATGGAACCTCAGCGAACACGATATAATCGGATACTCTTGTAGCGGCACGCTACAGAATATAGAGTAGTTGTTTTGCTGAATGGTAGAAACTGTAGCTGTTGACGGCAGTCGTCTCCCTCCCAGCGATAGGCGAAGTTGTGTACCTACTATGTAACCTGTTAACGTGAATAAATATGGAGTCAGATATAAATGGAAATGGACTATCACTTCTTTCTACCGACCAACACTATAAATCCTACAGTGGTGAACCCGACGACTCCCTCCCGATGAAGATTCACGCCTTGGGAGGTAAAATAAAATAAAGGACACAGGCAGGACAAAAGGTTATCCAACCACGTGACGCGAACCACACCGGAAACGCATGGAGAACTGCAAAGTATTGACATCCCATGAAGCCCGTAGAGATAAAAGCAAGAAAATCGGCCGCAGCCCACAAAACAGTTAAAGATTTTCGAGAGCAGCTTGAGAAGAGAAGTCAGCGTATATCTGAGGTGCACTACGTCCGAGAACAGAGGAGTATGGACCAGCAGATTCACTCAGGAATGTTTTCCCGGGGTTTGGAGGATGACACTCGCCGCCGGAGGATCGGTGATGGACTTGGAGTAAGGCTCAGTCCCACTGCTATGGAGTGACTGACTTAATGCTGCCATGAGAGATATTGACTGCAACATGGAGAAGGCGATTTGGTGAAAGACGTAATGTAGCTGAAAATATAAGAGTGAAAGTTTGTGTTGTCATAATGTAAAGTCAGTGCTGGTCGGTGGTATTGAGAATCAGATAATAGAATGTACTACGTTTTTTGTAAATTTTATTGCATTTTTAGTTAGTTAATTAGGTCAAAGTGCAATTATGTTTTAATTCGTGGAATCCGTCGCGTTGGTTAGGTATATAGGTAGAATAGATCGGTAATATGAGACGCTAGCACTCACACGTGTAATTTAGCAGCTAAAGCAATATCCACGTGTGTCGTCGTCAATATGTCAGCATTATTTTGTAACTTATTGTTTTTAATTTGTTTATTGAATGATCATTTAAGAAGATAAAATTTTATTCAAAATTTTTGTAAGAGGGGGAGTACTGTAGCGGCACGCTACAGAATATAGAGTAGTTGTTTTGCTGAATGGTAGAAACTGTAGCTGTTGACGGCAGTCGTCTCCCTCCCAGCGATAGGCGAAGTTGTGTACCTACTATGTAACCTGTTAACGTGAATAAATATGGAGTCAGATATAAATGGAATTGGACTATTACTTCTTAGTACCACCAAACAACATAAAACCCTACACTCTTTTAAAAAAAGGACTTCAAAATGTTCAGCTGGAGGTGACGGGTTACAATGGGGATGATTAATTATTTAGCGCTTTTGATGCGAACAGGGCAGTTTACTACAGTTCAATTTGAATTTGTTATTTTGAGAATCCTTTGGTTATGGAACAGTCTCATACAACTGTCTGATAGGTATTACACTAGAATAAATATGTTCTTAACCTACATAAATAAAATGTACGACGCATTGAGAACGGGGTGGACCAAACCAGCTTTTTCTTAAATTTTATTTATAGTTTGACTCAAGTAAGGGAATGTTTGATTAGGAATATACGAATAGTGCTTTTGCGATGGGATTTTTCACTCACTGCCAAATTGTTATAAAGACGGGACAACGTATATATCAGCTAGTAGTTAATATAGTAGACGATTTCACAAATGAAACCTACGGGTTGGTTGTAGAGTCAGCTGCTCCACATACTCCCGCTGCACTGTTGCAGGTAAACATTAGTTATGGGGTAATAAATCGCGCAGTTTCGGTTTAATATCCTGCGCGGAGATGACTCGGTATCGGGGTAAGCTGTGTTCGCGTAAGTGGATACCAAACTTTGCACAGAATTTAATTTCGTTCACACATAGTCTGCGATGTTGTCAGTGGAAACGCGAGTCGGGCGGTGTTTTCGCCGAGTAAGATCTGCAGAATGTTTTTTATGTTAGTTTGGGTGGTTTTGTCTTTATTTGAATATGATAGCTCAGTTGACGGTGCCGTTTGCTTGCAATTTCAGGTCGTGAGTTTAAATTCTACACTGAGTTTAAGCTTAAAAGAAACAAAAGCGTGATGGTTAGACAAATTTCCTTCTGGCCACCACCATCAAGGAGAAAATATGCCGCCAAATACCTGTGATCCTTGAATACAATGTTCTGACATTGTCGTAAAAAGTCCTTGGTTTGAATAAACTCTGCATATAGCTAAACCATCGCAATAGTGGCATACCTAATATAAAAATTACTTAATTTTGCGTAATCGACTGTCCATGCATATTATTAATAATAATGCAAACTGCACATCAAATTAAACTTGAATACAGCTGAACTGTCACGGCTTGCTTTTCTAAGATGAACGCCAATAATTTCAAGAGCCATTAATCACAGTTCTGTCCACAGAATCATCAATCACTATCACACAAAAATGTTTCACGACTTTTTTCTGAGGACATCAACAGATCTACAAAAGTCATTTCTACAGAATTATATAATAAGCACATTTTGTTGACAAATTAGTTTGATGTCGGCTGTATTTTTTTGCGCTCAATTTAATATTCTGATGAAATATTAACATGATTGGGAATTGGTGGATCATCTTGACAGACTGATTATCCGGCACCAAATTAGCAGTTCCGACTATTTCTATTTTAGAGTGATTTTTTTAGCTGAGGGCCCATCAATTGATAATTTGCGACCCCCCCGCATGACTACAGTAATGCGACTCAGTATAAAATTTGCTTCTCATCCTGCTGCGTCCATCACCCGAGATATATATAATGGACGTGTTACGTGTCTTACGCATGTTATTTCACCGGCACCCACACTCTTCCACCGGTATACAGCAATGCAGGTGCAACACTGCTTGGCGGCAGCTTACCAGGTGTGGATACAGTACTTCTCCGGGCGAACTTTGCACAAATTCTACTTCTACTATTTGTTGCTCCTATAGCGCCACCCAGGGGGTGCGTGTATGGATTCATAGGGCACTCACCTTCGGACGTGAGCAACTGGACTGTGTTTCATAATGTTTTGAGTAGAGCGTCCTTATTTTTTTATTAAATATCTCGCAGTTCATATAAATACCTATAAAGGCGGTAAATCCTCCCGCGACAGGTGCAATGTCTTGTTTGTGTCTCGTGACCGTTTCCGGGGCCTGTTCTCTGAAGTTCCGCCTGTCTGCTCCACATCGCCATAATTAACTTAATTTGTCTCGAAAGTGAAACATGGCCACAATAAAGCAGCTTCTCCCATCAGAGGTACTTACAGTAAATCTTTTTAGTTAAGTAGTTATTTTCAAGAACATTATGAAATTTAAAATTTATTTTATGCTATAATATTTTTCTAAACGGCATCATGAGTATGGGCAAATCCTACTGCATGGCACAAGATTTTACGTTTAAATAATAGAAGTAAGTTGGTGAGTTGTTCGTGGGAAAACAATGGCAGCGATGCGCTCAGCACCTGTCACTCATAGGATTCATAGGTACAACCGTGTAACTCACAAGATGAAATGTGGGGTTTTAAGGAATCTGGCTAACCCTTTTTCTTAAATTAAGGCTTAAAACTCTGCTAAGGTAATTACAACAGCTGCTCTGCTAATAACAACAGCTAAGAACTAAGCTTTAGAATGGTATAATCTTGTCAGATTGCCATTAACAGAACAATAAATTCAAAAATTATATATACTAGTAAGTTTCATATTCCTGTAATTTGACTTAATGACTACAGTTTTACATCATTTAGGTCATATTCCAGCCATCAGAATATTCGTATAAAGTGAACCCTAATACCCTAATATTATAAATGCGAAAGATTATTTTTTTGTTTATTACGTTTTCACGCCTTAGCTACTAAACCGATTTAAAAAATACTTTCACCAACGGAAAGCTACATTATCAGTAAGAGACTATATTTTATCACTGTATTCCCACGGGAACTGTAACTACCCGGTGAAACCGCGGGGGGCAGCTAGTAATCTATTTAAACAAAAATCCAATTGCCGCTTGTACGAAACATCATCACTTAAGAACGACTCAGTTGTGGAGAATTCCATTATGATTTCGGTCAACGCCCTTCTCATTTTAATAATTAATTAGTAAAATTCACCGTGCCAGTCGTGGCGAGTCGCTATTTCTATTTAAAAGTGTATAGTTTCGTTCAAGCTTTAATAGAAACAATCGATTGAAGCCGTAAACATACAACAAGTTCGCTGCGAAGCAATAATGAATATCCACAACAGTCCACTAGTTACGACCGCTGCGGCCAATAACTAGTTATTGACGAGCTAACTTCCATCCGCCATTGTCTGTAAGATCATATACAAATAGAGTAGAAAGCGTACTTTACCAATATATCAGCTAACCTGAGCTGCAAATCAATTTGAGTAGTTTATTTCACGTTAGATAACTTTGGAAAAGTAGAGATAAGTGTAAAAAGTTTATATTTTTATTCCAATTAGGATCTGTCAGACGATTTCTGATTTCTGGGTCTGGTTATACGAGTATAAGTATTTTTTTAAGTTATCACGTTATATTGTTGTAACACCACCTGTTTACCAGTGATTTTTTTTAAAGTACCTCCTTTCTAACATCAAAGGAATTGTTGTTAGAAAGTTGTAATTCATTAATGCGGATAACGCGTTAATGAATTACAGCTAAGAATATATATTGACTTTCATCCGCTCTCCCGCGGGAACCGTGCTAAATTTCGGAATAAAAAGTATCCTATGTCCTAACCTCGTAGTTTCAAATCATGTCAAGTTTCATTTGAATTCATTCAGTAGTTTTGGCGTAATGCGCGGCCAAGATACAGACAGACAGACCAACAAAAATGAAAAAAAAAATACTTTTTTGGCTTCAGTATCGATAATAGAGTGAGAAAACCCAAGTTTGAGACAGGGATGGACACACGCTTACTGGCATTTGAACAGTGCGCTGCGTCCTTCGAAGGGTAAGTTAAGATATCGGTCACGGTTATACTAGTCGATAAGCCATATCGGAGGCTCTGGGGTGACTTAGAAACTCCGACGCCAAAGTTGGCCATTTACTCTCACGAAATAAGAATAATCTGAATATCAGTAGGAAAGAATTGTAATTTTTGAAATACTCATCGCTATTTTTTAATGAGACCAGCCTAACAAAATGTATAACGAAAGCTTTTGCTCATTTTTAATAAGTTATACCTTCATTCCCTTTCACGGAGCAGCTCAAGGGTATCATAATTAACTCTCACCGGATTTTACACGTGGTAGGTACACGTGTCCCTCCGTTCTACTCGGGTGGCCTCTTGATACTTGTGATGTTTGTACCACAATCACAAAATGGCGGCCTTGAATTTACCTGCTGAATGTTGGTCTATTTCTACGGCTCAGATATTCGCTACAGCCCAAGGCGTCGAGATTTGTACTTGTAGTTATTACTAGGCACCTACAAATTGTTAGTTTCTTATGTTTTTGACTATCATTTTGGGAGCGTAGTAGATCTTTTCAAGCAAAATACTTATTCATAAATATATTGCAGCCTCTAGCCTGAGATATCAGTATTGTCGTGTAACTTCTGCTTGGCAGCAAAAGTGGCTATGGTGGCGGTGCTTCCATGCAGACAAACTCTGCACAAACAAGTTCTACTGCTCCCAAGTTTCCAAATAGAATCCTGCACACATTGGAAGTGAATGTTCAAGTGTTCTAGAGTTCCACTCCCATCTGAAGCCTGCGCGACTCGCAAACTACCAAAGTGCAAGTAAACAGTGAATTCCATTCAGATTGGCAACATTAATTGCCGTCCTTTTGTTCCTTTATCTGCAGGCATAAATTAATTAATTGCCCAAGTGCTCCAGGTTTCAGAATTCATGCTTGTAGAAGTGAAACTCCAATCGACAAATACTGTAAATTATGGATTCATGAGCTAATGAAAGAAAGAAAGAAAAGGTTGTTAATGCAAGCTGAATATTCGTAGATCTGAAATCAATGGCTACTCGTACCAGCATCTTAATTAGACCAATAAGAGTAAATGGGCTTTGATCACGGGAGACCAATCTAGAATGAAATGATGTTTTCTTTAAACGTTTTGAGTAAATGAAATTACAAATATACGAGTATATAGTATGCAAGATGCTTCCTAGCCGCATCTGTTGCCTATTAGGTTTTATAAGAACGAAATTTTTATCTAATTATTTGTAACATTTACTTGTAGCTACGTACGCTTTAAACAGAGAACGTAACACTCTCCTACAGATTCTGTATTTGGTTATTAAACATCTAAAATAGTCACAAAATTGCTTGACCTGTTTGGGAATCACGGTCTACAGCGCAGAAGGCAAATCTACCGACTGAGACGTGAGGCTAGGCAATTGTGGATTTCAGTTCGCACTTTACATACCTCTGGTTATTTTGCGGTGGGTAATGCAGTCGCTGTGATCTCTCGAATGTACTTCCACAAACAATGTATCCGGCAGAGAGGAGCTCCGTCATCTCCTATTGTTGTTTGTGGAAAGTATTTGTACCATTCATTATGTAGACAGTAGATTTTTTAGACTTAACGATACCTCGAAAAATGTGGCGATGTTTTAGTGCAATTTTCTAGTAAATATTACTCGATATTAATTATTGGCTGTTGGCACTTTAGGTTGTGGTTCCAATTCTCACTCAGGACAAGCATTTGTGTAACGAACGAAGTTGGTTTGTTCTGTCTAGGTGTTCTAATTCAAATTCTGGGTGGGGGTGAGTAGGCCTGCACGTCTCGCATCGGGGTGTATTGTCCCCAGTTGTGAACTGAACCCTACCCCAGCCATCCCAACTCCTTCGTGTACCGGCGAAGGAGTCTGGGTTGTTGTTGGCAGCACTGCTTCAGCGAGAGGTCACAGGTTTTAACCCCTGCCAGTGACTTTATGAGTGACTTTATATAATGATCATGAATTTTGTTCTCAGATCTTGGGTTTGCGACTGTAAAAACCGCCTACAAGACAGAATTCCAATGCATGAATACCTGTGTTGAATCGTTTGAGATATCTATGAAGCGATATTTGATTTTGCCAACATACTCTATCTCACTTACTCCTTAAGATCTCAAGTATCGTTTGGACGCGTCAAACTTGACACGCACGAGTCAACATAATTGTACGCATATAACGTGTCACATGAGCTTCTTAGGCACATTACATGCACACAGATATGTCAAATTGCAGATATTTTTCATTATTTACCTAGTATTACTGGTAAAGAGACCTCTCGGAGACAGAATTGCGAAGAACTACACAAGTTACGATCAAGTTGATTATAATTGACAAGATGGTGGATATTTTCGACCAGTTATTTCTTTTTATTCTGGAGCAATAAAATTTTAATCGGAATGACAATTGTTCAGTGAAAGGGAATTTTATAGACTCCATTCCGGCTTCTCGTTATTTGGCGTTTCAATGAATTTCTTTTTCCTTTACGTCGATCTTTTAACGACTGCACAGTATAATAGTTTAAGCAGTAATGACATTCTGATAACATGACAATGAACCTAGAATATTGTCATTCGTAGCGCAGGACCAGATCGTTTTGCTGCTTTTAACGGGCGGCAGTAACTTATCAACACCAGGTGGACTATTGATTCTTCCTGTCACTTATGTCGCATAAAAAATATATAACAGACATGGGGAATTTGGTTAATACGTTGTACATACGTTGCAGGATTTGCATCAAACATTGGAATTGTTTTTGCTTTGCAAAAGATATGTGTATTTCAATATTAAAGAGTTTTAATATATATATTGGTGTCTTTTGGGACTCACGAGTAAAATATCTTGCTTTAGATTCAAACATCTGTTGCAATCAAATTTCTTTTTCATGTATTTTCATACCCTTGCATTAGGATTCCCTTTGTGAAGATAGGCTTTGCATCTACAAATTGACTGATTCAAGACCCAAAAACAAACTTTATGATTACCACACATAGTGTACCCCGGCCGGGAACCGAACTCCTTGCTTCAACAACAGGACTACTACCAAATAAGTTATGAACCCTACAAATTAGATAGTTTAGGTAGCCAATTGAGACAGTAGTTACTAAGTTAACTTTTTAATTTAGTGAGATTACTTATTGTGAAATTATTTTGTGACGACCTTCTGTTAATTGCGAGGATTCATCAACCCATTTCGATTTAAAGCTTTTTACGAATATTGAGAATAAAAAAAATGTTCCGGGAATTTTTTTAATTTGTAATGGTTGATACTTGAAGCTCAATAATAAAAATTAATTTCTAAGAACTGGAAACTTCGAAGCACCTCGGAAGCGAGAGGTGCGGCTTCTAAATATTAGTACTGTCAGTCCGACACCGATAGTGGTTGGGTTTATTGTTTTTGGGGGGTCCAGTTGGTCGTGTCCGTAGGTAAAAGCTCTCTAGTATCCCTACGCGTACCCTAGGTGGTGCTAAGGAGAAACTAAAAGTAGCGGTTGAACATGTGCCAAGTTTGACCGAAGAAGTACTGCCTCCACACTGCTTGGCAGTAGATTATCAGGCGTGGTGGAAGTACTTCTCCAAACGAACTGGGCACAATTTCAATGCAACATTGGGTTTCGCTTTTCGCACCACCCTCAGGACAACAGTGGTGGTGATTCTGAGGGTACTTACTTACGACACGATTAACGTGAACACCCAAAAATAATAGTTCGTTTCTTTTAGTAGAACCGTCCGCGAAGTGAACCCACTACCAAATTAGCTAAGTAGTGACTATTGCTACTAATCAACCAACGCGGATACTATTATTAGGCCAATAGGGAGTAACTCAGTGATTAGAAGGGGTGGGGGTGGGGTTAACCACCCTTAATGACTCGCCACGAATAATTACTTGGGATGATCAGGGCGTAATATTGATGCAGATTATTATAGGGTGAACTGCCAGAGTAATTTGAGCTGTATATATGACTCGTAAATGTTCTGTTTAATTCATTAATATACTTAAGTAATGAGATCATAAGGTTTTAAAAATAAGTGTTTAAATGTACTTAACATACTGTTGGTTTATTCTAGAGTGCTGTAATCACAGGGATTTTTACACTATTACTTAGGACACTATTACTTAGACTACGTCTATCTTTATTGCTGTATATTTTGAATTACAAGGCGAGCTGAAATTTTCACAGAATAAAGGGTAGAGACGAGGGCAAAGAGGTTAATATTTACTGTATTATTTCTACAGCTCTCTATGCTCTCTAGTCCTGAGAGCTTACCAACATTTATCAAATCGGCCGGCTCGGTTCACAAGCCGAGGTTCCGTACCACCAAAGCTATTCTTTACTAGCTACACAACGTGAGCGACGCAAGCAACCCCCAAAACAACACTAAGGTGTTATTTCATGAGGTTTAAGTGACTTGATGAGCTCACAGCTTATCTGAAGATAAATGATTACCATCTATTAATAAAAATAGCAGAAATGAATTTTTCTCCCCTTCCGAAGTATGAAAAGATTCAAGTCGCATCAAGTTGCACCCGTCACTCTAAGATGAGAATGTGGTCTGCAATGTCACCGTGGGCAGGATAGATAGACGTTGCGGGCTTGTTAATGTACTCTCATTACATAAAATCATTATTAATTGGGTGCTCAGAGCCCAAATTAACAAATTGACTCGCAACCCCCCAGATATCGGGCCAGTTACCGTGACGGATATGAACACCAATATTATAAATTATTCTAATGACCTAATCCATTTGATTGGCTAATTAAACGGTATGGCTAAGTAACAAGCCAATTATAGTTAATGGATCTCATTGTGATAAGAACTAGGTCGATTGTTTTGAGATCCATTCAAAGGCGGTTTGTTTCCTATCGATACAATGTACTTGTTATTTTTTGTCTTTAATCTACTTTCCACAGACACAAAAAGCCAAAAAGAAACTATACTGAACTCTTCAGATCAGTCATCAGACTGCGGCCTCGCCTGTGATGAGCATGAATTATCTTCTCAAATCTCAAGTATTATTTTTCCATGCCATGCCACCTGTGATACAGCGGATCCCAGGGCAGAGGAATCAGTGTGTAAGCTTTTGTTTGTTTAGCTTAATGTAAGGTTAAAAACAAGCATTAAACTTGGTAATTAGGAGGAACACCAGCATAATGACGTCATTAAGTCTCATCATTATCGTAATTTGGAGTTGCACGGGGAAGAGCCGTGGAAATTACAACTTGATAATTTTCTTTGTAATTTTCATCATTTCTGCTCCGCAAAGCTTTTAATTTTCATAAACGTGGTGGCGCGATGTTTTGATTCGCAAATAAATTATAAATAAAAATCTGAAAATTATGGTTACGACGCTTACGTACGCAAAATTCGTTTGAAAGTTCATTATGAAATTGTGAATTAAGACAGGATAACTCCTGCCGGGACAGTTTATTATTAAATTTGAAAAGCATTATTTTGATTTGGAAGTATTTTTTTATGTGAAGAAATGGCGGAGTCGGAGGCCCACCTGGTGTTAGATGGTTATCTTCGCACATACGACTTCGGTCCTCCCCGACCGAAGCATGAGTAGACCCCGTTGCGCCCGTCACCCGAGACGGTGATTTTACGTGTCAAGCGTGTGTGATTTTACCGGCAACCACACCCTTCCACCGGAACATAGCACCGCTGCTTGTCGGTGGATTACCAGGTGTGGAGGCAGTACTTCTCCGGGCGAACTTTGCACAAGTTCTACTGCTATTAAAATGTAAAAAGTTTGATTCATAATTTACAAAAGGTAATCCGTACAATCCTAATGGTATATAATTCAACCAAACTGCATTGTGTTTGTTGACTTGAAGCTCAATGAGTACTTTGGCATCTGTTTATCTTTGGCCAAAGTTTTAATGACTGATTCTTGTACCTGGTTTCAAAATAGAGAGATTTTATTTTATAGGACTGTTTTGCCCAGGTACGCGAATTTTTTTGTGTGAGTTGCGCAATATCCTATGAGGAATCCTTGATCATGAGGATCTTAATATTTATAGCCATACCATGTTTTTTAACTTGAATGATAATATACCACCAAATTTTATAATTATTTTCTAGTATATGAAGACGATAATTTCAAATTTAGCTTATTAACACCAAACAAATTTCGCTAGCTTGCAACGTGACATGTCAATTACGGCGTTTGCGCCAGCCCTACAGGTTTAGCATTAGCCAATCGGATAAACTGTGTTTCGGGCGCGTTCGTGGTTATTCGAGTTAGGGTTGCCAGACAGAGTGGGCACTTTGAAGTTATTCATGCCATTTTTATTTAGAATTAGGATACCATGATCGTTTTGTATGTGAGAGTGTGTATAAACGCTATGTATTAATTATATTAATTCATGATGACGGATTCGATTTATTTATGCAGAAAAGCTGCCATTTCATTCACAGCTTCCATTATGTTATCAATTTATTTCTTAAAGGTCACAAATTTTCAATGATATGAATCATATTGAGTTATCTGCTGTTATTGCCGACAGGTAGGTAAACAAGTGAAATTGTCTTTTAAACAAGGGTACCAGGTTCAATCCTCTTGGTAATCATTTATTTGAAGTTTGTTATATGGTCTTTAATGTATGATTGAGTGGGTCCGTGCACCTGCGGGACCGAGAATCAGTGTTTATGAATTTGTATTTATATTCCAGACCTGAGACCTAATTCGGTGTGTGCAGTGTTAGTTTCGTGACAACCCTCTGGAGTTTTAATCAATGTTGGGCAGCATGTTGGCGAGTCAGCTTAAATAAATCTCTCATGCTTAGTTGCCCGATTTCGCATCCAACTGTATCGTGTTTTGGTTAAACAGAAACATTTGTTCCAACCAAAAATAACAGTAGCAATACAATCTATATATATAAATGAACATGTTCCCTTGGTCACGGCATCACGCGTGGCTGGACCAAATTTTGCTAATTATTTTTTTGTTGTGTTTGTTATTGACAGGATGATCTTATGAAAGAAAAAAATAAGAAAGTTGAGCAGAAAAATCCCGGAATACTGCGGGTAACACCACGGGACGCAGCTAGTCAGAAATAAATTTCCAAAATCCATCATTAGTCAACGTATAAAACTGTCTGTCTTACTAAGACAGACATACATCATTACATAGGTTCACTAATAATGGCGTTCCATTTACTCTTTGGGTATGAAATCAGTTGGATTTGTAATTATAAAGTTGAAATTACAATAATTGATCTGGAAATATCACCGGGACCTCTTTACTGCTAATCAATGATACTGGAAACAGATACACAGGTCAAAACCAAACATGACTACGAATCGTCGTGCTGTATGGAGCAGCTTTAACACGAAATAAACAATATTGAAAGGGAAGCTTGCTTTTAAAGTTTACCAATTACAAATAATTATTATTATTTAGATTAGAATGGTTGAAATAAATTGTATTACTTAAAACGAGCAAACGAGTAGGTCCTGAGTAATTGCGGTTGAATTCAAAATCCGCTGGACACTCAATTTTTCAACATCCCTTCTAATTGAGTCCGCGTTGAGTGTGACTTCACATCTGTTTTACAACATGTAGAGTGTGAAATGCCGTGATCAAACGCACACTTGACCCTTGTCTAAGCGAGGGTCGCCAGCGAGCCAGCGAGCCAGCGCGCCAGGTGGAGCCGGTGGAGTGCCGTGAGTGGAGGGCACGGGTAATGTTAACCACATCCAATCTTACTAATGGACGTTTTCATTTCGTTCACACGTGAGCTCATCGGTTTATACACAGTTGTGTATTAACATAATGTACATATACAGTTCAGTATTTAGTATTTAGTCACCACAGAAGTCACAGATCAAAAAAAAATCGACTTCCCATACTGAAGTCATACAAATTAGGTATAGGCAATAAAACATCGTTATTCGTGTTACATGCGGAGTTGAGTCAGTTTGCCCGGTGATGTAACTGCGTCGAAATATCGGGAGTCAACAAAACTCACAAATCATGGTAGTAATCATGATAGAATTAGTTCCTAGCAAGCATGATCATTAAGTGTTTAGGTTTTCAAAACAACAAGGAAATATATGAAACTTAGAATAGCTTTCACAGCAGAACCGGCGGAACTTGGAGCAAACTCTCAGCCGCGGCGACTCCCCACATCCGGAACAATGGCTCCCAAACAATACTTTCAGCTAACAAGTTCAGTTGAAAACAACTCTTTGATCAGAATCAGAACTGGAAACTGCACTCCCTCTGGGAGCAGTAGGTAGTAGCAGAGTAACTGTAACGCAGCTATACGTTAGAATACATCTACACTTTCCATAGGAGAATAATTATTGTGGTCTATTATATACAAAGTTTGTAAAAAGGCATTGAAAAAGAAAAACGGAATTAGCAGACAGATGTTCTAGTTAAAACTATAAACTAGATAGATATGTTATATCTTACTATTTAAATTGGTCTCCCATTGTATTATATTGTGTGGCTTTATCGTGTCTAATAGCCCATTCACTCTTGTTTCTCGAAAGGTCTGTATGCCTGCAGTGGGAACATTGTAGACTGAATACGGGTTCCTAATGGCAGCATGGTATTCTCGGGTCTTAGATATCTATATCTGTGTTATGTACACTACTCATGACGCAGGTAGATAGACTAGCAACACAAAAAAATGCTTCAGTCAAACCACGCGGTCTCGTTCTAAAATAATGAACTGCTGCCGTTTGACTATGTAGTACTATTTTCTACATTTAAGTGCGGAAAATACAAGTGGACGCAGAATAATTGTTCGTAAAGATCACATAAATCAGTAGGTCTCGCTTGCCTGAACATGTCCGAGTCAGCGGGTGTACAAGTGAAGCAAGTCGCGACTCGACCCGCTCAGCTGGGATAATGTCTAGGATAAAACTAGGGATATATCAAAGTTTGTTTCATTGCTTATTTCTTTCCATGACTGAGTCGCTGTGATACCTTTTATATCGAATCAAAACGTGTCCAAACCTTTTATATCTTTTTACTCAATCTCGGACAATATGATACATAAAAATAACATTTTAGTTCTAAATGTATTTTATGATAAAGTATTTATTATATATAATATTATATGACGTGCAATTGTGTCGCAGGAAATTATTAAATATCTACAGACAACAATTTGTAACTAATCTGACATGCTGACAGACCACCTTATGTTAAATATTAACTGCCGCCCATAAACAACAGCTAAATGATTCTGGTCCTTTCCAACAGACATATGAGTAAGACTCAAGTCGCATCCTGCGACGTCATGTCCTGTCCTATTCTGACAATACTTCTCCGGACGAACTTGACTAAGTACTGCAACTTTGAGTTGCTCCTAATAAACTCAAACTAAACTATATATTCATGATAACTAATATAACTTCATTAAATGCCTGGTAAATACACAAAATCCCGATAATGGATATTGTGTAAAATCGTAAAAAACGTGAATTTTCCAGAAAGAAATCCCCTGTAAACATTATCTCGTATCACCTATAAACAGTATCGGTACTTTTACCGTATAAACCTTATCTTCGATGACGTATTCAAATCAGGAGCTTGTAATATAAACTCGCAGAAAATTATCCGAAAATGAACAATTCACTTTAGCGAAAAATCCTCCTCCTATTATGGCTGATTGGAAATGTATATTGGTTGTACCGAAATAACAGGGCTCATTAATGTTGAGTTTCGGTTTCAACAAAATACATTCATCGGTTTATTTTTGGTCGAGGCTAAAGCTTTTATTGAACTATTACATTAAAGTTCCTATCCTAGTTCTAGGTAATTGAGAGGGCGGAATCCGACTTCAAACGTTACGAAAACAAGTTTTTGATAAGTTATTAACCATAGACTTATAAGTTTGGTAAAGTCAAACCGCCTTGAATAAATGGAAATTTAAACATTTTATTTCTTTACTGACGTCGGCTTATCTTACCTTCTCCTATGTCTACGTGCCTGCGATTTCAAATAAAATACAAATTATTTATTAACACGGTAGCGTGAAAAAAATTATGTAATATAGTAGTACAATAATATGTAATAAAGTAAGTAGTACAAAAATATGTAATATACAGTAGCGACGAATGTAACAAAAATGGGAAACACAGATCTTCATCTCACAGTGGAGTGGTAAAACGAACATAAATAATGTACGTAACTAAAATTTCCGGGTGAGCATTTTTATGCTTTCGAAAGTAGAATATAAAAAAAGAATAAAATGTCTAATACGTCATGACTTATTTAACGGTCTCTTAATGTAAGAGCGTATGTTTGTACACTATCCAACACGCGCCGACTCAGTCCCTTTCAAATATGAAAAAGTCCACAAGCCGAATAAAATAATGGAGCCCACCCGAGGGAGGGGCGCCTCCAGACCCGCAGCCTAATTCAATCAGCACAGAAGTCTTCGAGGGTCTTGGAGACCTATACTATATATTATTGAATATTCGTGATTGTATTGGACAGTCCGACCGTCCACAAGGGCTCGCCCCGATCTGTGTTTGAGCGAAAATAATTGAAATAAATACTGATGGAAGTACCAGTGTAACTGGGAAATGTAATTGATTACAATAAAAAGAAATTTTGCAAGACGGGATTCCCTTATATAGGATTTTCTTGCTTGTTCTTTTCCGTGGAGGGTCCGATAATGGTTTAGCACGCGCACAAACTTACTAATCATGATTTTATTCGTATACATATGTATAATTTTTTTTCATACGTGAACTTTTGTGAAAGAAAATTATTAGTGTAAAGAAGATTAATGACTTTGATTGAATTACGTAATAACTAATTTATTAATTACAATCACACTATTAGAAAAGGTTAAGTAGATTGCCAAGATACTCGTAGCATAGAAATTTTGTAAAAATTTGCAAGTAAATGTTAATTAATCGGCTAGGTTAAGTGACCGGCCTTTCATATTTTCGGCCTCTAATACCCGTGTTCAATCTGTGGATTACCGCCTAAAATTCGTTCTAAATTTTATCGCTGGTATTAAATAGGTTCCAACGATGCCCAAAAATACAAGTTGGAACTATCAACATCAACATTCACAATCAAAGCCCAATCGAGCTGCCTGCCGCCGGGTGAAGTTCTCCAAATGACCAAGTTATCGAGAGGTCATTACGCGATATTGGGAAAGTTCTCAAACTTTCTGCCCTCTGATATTATTACCGACACTTGACTTTGGTCACTCCTGCTGCGATTGTACCCTGCTAGAATATATCAGAGTACTAGAGTACTAGAATATATCACATACGATTCAATTCTTCTTAAATTAAACCTCTGTTATTAAATACTATTAAGCTTTGACGTTTTAATTCTTTGTTGTACAAATATAATATATAATAGAATACAATAGAATAGAATAGTTTAAATATGAAAAAATTGTTGATGATATTTTTAGAAAAAAAAAATGAATCCGCGCGATACTCCACATTCGTCTCTTGGTACCATTAACATTGAGGTATCTCGACTAGCCCGCATTTTCCGATACATATAATATCTGTATGCACGTCGATCAGTCGTTCCATTAAACATGAAAGAAGAATTAAAAAAACACTTTTCAGAGTGACTTCTGTCTATTTGTATGTAGAATACGTGGAAAACACATATAATTATACTGAAGAAAGAGGAATTAAGTTAGGTGTGGATGGTCAAACCATTCGTACCATAATTTATGCAAATTTTACATTTATATTCGGGACCGGCGACCACTTATGGCAATGATGTAGATTGTAGATAAATTGTCACCAGTTTTCAACTGCACCCAATTTATTCAAGCCCTACTTTGGTTCAATGGGATTCATAGGGAGAACTAATTTTTAAAACAAAACTTTAATGTTTTAATTTCCTCTTTCCGCCCTTAGCAGTAGATTTTATTCTTAACATGTATGTGGTAACTTGGAGGAACCTATATGGTAAAAAACTAATTATCATAATTGGTTCGCAAACTAATAAAAAACTTATACAGCTGAATTGAAAATCTTCTTTTTGATGTCAGTTAAAAATAATGGGATATCTAAGATTTTCGTGACACAAATTAGTTTGTTTGTTTGTAGATGCGAGTTTTAGCATCTTAACTCGCCTCTTAATATTCCAGGTGAATTGAGATTTTAAAACTCGCAGTACAAAAAGTACAAACTACCTAGCGCAACTTGCAACTTTACAAAGCACACAGAAACCGCCTATTTCTGCCTCCGTGATCCAGTAATCATATTTTTAATAAACTTCCAAATTACATACAATACATGTCAACCTATAAAAAATGGAAATTGAAAAAATATGTACTAGATTATTTTAATAATATAAGCGAATATTTTGATAATAAGACATTGATTGATATTTGAATAATTTAATCATGTAATTATTTTAATCTGGTCTTCGACATTATTGTAATATTGTTTTATACTTATACTGAAATATATATGAAGTATTTGCACGCCTTTACGAGGCAGAATGTAAAAACGTAAAACTAATATTGCATCTACATTTCAGGAAATATAGAATGATAAGTGAAAAATGATTTGGTTTGATTAGCATCAAACGAACCAAACACCGCTTCAGATATATTAAATTAAACCAACTCATTACATAGTGAAACGTCACCTCATTAAAAATAAGTGTTACTTATATGAGTTTACATAATAAACATCGTTAGTGGTGACGGAAACCACGTGTTAAGTTCCGTACCAATTGTCACTGTCAACGTCAATGTCAGATAATTGACAAAAGTTTTCTAAAATTATCAAGTGAATGTAACTTTCACGAAGAAAAAATTCAAAAATGCGCTTGAATCCTAGCAAATGGGTTCAACCATTTACATAAAACCACTTACATTTGTCTCTAAAGTATTGTAAAATATTTGGGTGAATGGATGTTTTATACGTTGGTATTTTTCGACAAAACTATTGAAATTTTACGTAGGTTGATGACCTTAAGGGATTTATTGACCCTGATACAAAGCGCGGGTAGAAACTATTTGATAACGACAACAAAAACATGGTAAGTATAAAGTTTAATATGGTTTGTGTACAGATAAAATTGTGGAGAAATAGTGTTACAGAAATTCGAGATCCTTCTAAAACGATGTGTAGATGTTATAAACTATCTAAAAATAAAATAAACGTTTACACACTTATCCCTCACACTAGTATTCTGTGTCGCAGATGGCATAGACAAACACGACAAACACCCAAGACCCAAGAACTAACTTCATGCTAACCAACAATTAACCCCTGGGTGCCGCCAATAAGTTAATTACAGTAGATGAACTTAGGCGTTACTTTGCGGAAATCTCTCGCAATATGATATGAAAATGGTATTATTAATTAACTCAATCTCAAGCTCGAACTTATTTATAACTTCAGACTTCAAGTATTGTGTGGACACTTTACATTTAGAACGCACAAGTAAACATACTCGTGAGCATATAACGTGTCACAAGAGCTCCTTAGGCACATTACATGCATACAGATTATGTCAAATTCCAGTCAGTTTCCATGTCAACCCACAAATCCACTATCTGTATAGATACATTAATCATTCTAAACATCCATTTAATTAATATTAAAATAACTCAAACAAATTTTTTTAAACAATTACAGACGTATTGTGTGCCATCAAATTGTTTTTCAAATTATACTTGATTACAAAGGCTCAAATGATCCAAATGAAATGTTTTTATTTGACAGTTCCGATCATCAGTTTCAACCTGTCAGCTGTCAGCGCGCCACTTGACGGTGACGTGACCGGTAGTGACATATAGGGTCGTGTAGGGCCGTGTAGGGTCATTTACAAGCTTTTTGAAACCCACGGATACCACTTACTATGACATAGCTAAGTACCACGTGGTTATATTCAGGGCTACTCCACACATTTTAATATATTATTAAGATGATCTGATGATATTTAATACACCTCCGCTAAACTTCTGCTAAATGGGATTTCTAAAAAACAAAGGTCCAAACCTGTTTAGTAATTAAAGTATAAAATAGTAACTAAAATAACATACAAACGGGTACACATTTTAGAATTTGTAATTTAAGTATTCAACTACCCTCAAAGCTCAGTTTATTAATTAATGTAAGCAATAAACATTCATGGATTTTTCATACATCGCCATCTACCCTATCTATCTAAGCATAGCTTGTACTGAAGCCAGATCACTGATAGAATACTTGTATAGAACTTTTTTTTGTAAAAACATACATAGTAACACCCAGATACAGAACAAACATCTATGATCGTCACACAAATACTTGTCCTGGGTGGGATTCGAACACACAACTTACAGCGCAGCAGGCAGAGCTAACCAACTGAGCTGTGATTCTAGTCGGATGCAACGCAAAAAGTTAAATCTTTATTTGTGTTCATATTACCCGTAGTATTATATTTGTGTTCATATTACCCGTAGTAATATATTTGTGTTCATATTACCCGTAGTAATATATTTGTGTTCATATTACCCGTAGTAATATATTTGTGTTCATATTACCCGTAGTATTATATTTGTGTTCATATTACCCGTAGTAATATATTTGTGTTCATATTACCCATAGTATAATATTATATTTGTGTTCATATTACCCGTAGTAATATATTTGTGTTCATATTACCCGTAGTATTATATATGTGTTCATATTACCCGTAGTAATATATTTGTGTTCATATTACCCGTAGTATTATATTTGTGTTCATATTACCCGTAGTAATATATTTGTGTTCATATTACCCATAGTATAATATTATATTTGTGTTCATATTACCCGTAGTATTATATTTGTGTTCATATTACCCGTAGTATTATATATGTGTTCATATTACCTGTAGTATTATATTTGTGTTCATATTACCCGTAGTATTATATTTGTGTTCATATTACCCGTAGTATTATATTTGTGTTCATGTTACCCGTAGTACTCGTATTATATTTGTGACGGAAATAACACCGCCCGCAATCACAGACTAATTGATTGACGCCCCATTACGATACCACTGTGAGTGGCCGGAGTGACGCCGCGCTCCGGACCAGACTAATCATGTTTGTGTCTCATTACTGTTTATCAATATATATAATATATAAATGAAAATCAATGTTTGTTTGTTCTTTAAGCGTTCCGAAACCATTCAAATTGTGATGATACTTAAGTAGGGTGTTGTAGTACGCCCGCGAGGGTTTCTGGCCAAAAAAATCTATTTATAAATGATTTTATAATGTGGCATTACACTTATTCATAAAATTATTCTTCATATGTCATTGACAAGCCAACTAAAATGAGAATTGGGTTTCTCCATATCTTAGCGCGGGCACTAAACTGTAATCCTTTATTGTTTTTTGTGGCCGAACTGACCCTTTAACGTAGTGGTACGTCTCGTTTTGTCACATTTGTCTCATAAATATATTGATAAATACTAAAAAGTGCATCCTTAATAGAACACAATTAATATTGTTGGTACGGAATCCTCTACGAACGAGCCCGGATCGCACTTGGCCGGTTCGCTTTAACTAAAATAAAACGCAGAAATTGAGCGCGGAAAGTTTTGTTAAACAATTTGTAGCGAGTAGCGGGCAGCGGGCAGAGGGTAGCGGGTTCATTGTACGGCTTGGTGAGCGTGAGATCGCCAAAACTCTTTTTAATAGTGAACTGAATGCCGACTGCCGGCTTGGCAACACGCCGAGCACATTGTATTCCTGCTGCGAATTCTGATTTAAATTGAATTATTTGTAAATGTATAAAGCAGATTTTCTCTACCGAATATAATTTAACATTGATAGATTTTTATCATCCATACGGGCAACACAAGAGAGCGTGGTGGCCCAGGGGCCTGATAGTCCCCAGTTGAAACACGTGCACCAATGAGATTTTCATTTGAAAAATTGATGTGCGCAATACCTTGTTCTCGAAACGGTGCGATGAAGGAAAACATCGTGAGGAAACCGCCATGGCTTAGAACAAAGACACGTGACATCTACCAATCTGGATTAGGCTCCCGTGGTAGATCAAAGCCTCATCACTCTCAATTATAGAGATTAGGCCGGTGTCCCTGCAGTGGTAACATTGCTTAAAATTCTTGGTTGCAATTAAAAATACTTGATTGCCGTGTGAGCAAAAATGCCTTAATTATCACCCTGAAAATTATTGTTTCATTATCTCAAATATTACTGAAGTTACTCAGTAGAGTAAAATAACACTCTAGTTGATTGCTAAGTTCATAATTGGAAGGGCAAAATTTAAAAATAATATTGGTATTATTCAAAACGTTTATTCCACCCCTTTGTCCGTTGAGATTTCCCACCGGCTACATCTCATGGACCAACCTCAATACAAACTTTTACCCGGTATTAGGGGATGAATTTTTAAAAATATTTTTTGTTCTCGCCCTTCTACCTTTACCTTAGTAATCCTGCAAAAAAGTATACGTCTAGACTCAGTTAGGTCTCGCTGTCTGTTAGATAGATGTGCTTGGTTCTGTATAACAACGTAATAAACTTTTGTACATATTTTAATGTTTCAGCCTTGAACTCAATTCAATAAATAAAAGACTCAAAACATAAACTTATTGCTTTAGATCTCGAGTATATAAGGTGACACAGGAGCTACTTATACGTAGCATGTAAAGGCCAACCCTCTTTTCGGCACAATGCACATATATTGGTAGCATCAGAAATGTTTTTTTTTTTTTGTATATCCTTTCTTGTATATGTTTTTTTTTTATTCCTTTTGTTATATCTCTGTTCTGTGCATTTCTATTCTATTGTAATGATATGCATATAAATATATCAATAAATAGTTTTCAATTTAAGGACAGTTTTACTGAAACAACTATATAGGCAATTTTGTAAATAAATGCCAATAACCACATTGAGGATCCCCGGAAATGGAAGGACGATCTGTCAGCACCACACCACTTGTGGTGGCGCGCGGGTTCACTTCAATTAAAATCACAGGTTCCATGGAATTGGAAAATTGATACAAGTTACACACAGTGCGAAACAATCGGAGTTCCGCTTGCATACATGAAAAACATTTTAGATTACTTTGAAGGTTTCATCGATGAATAGCTCATATTTTTTAATTTAGTTATCAAATTTATTTATTTATTTATTTATTTATATATAGTTACATCAACAAAGCGAACACTAACACAATGCTTCAAAACGATTACTACATTGATAGATGCCAAGTGTCACCTCACTTACAGATGTAAACCTCTTTACAATTATACAACAGGGTTTACATGAATAGTTAAAAAATATTGAAAATCAAATATAAGTAGTTATAAAAATTTAAATTAAAGTAGTTAAATATGAGACTTTATAAATATATATTAATGAGTACATATTAATGAATTTATTGATTATAAGTTGCTGTTTTTAATATTTACTAGATAGTGTTACTCACGATTTTCTGGGATTTTTTTACGCAATATTCTTAATTTTTCTTTTATAAGATTTTTCTCCTGATGATAACAAATACAACCCTAAAATAATTACCAAAATTGGTTCATCTGTTCGCATGTGATGCCGTGACCAAGGAAAATACTATTTCATTTATGTTTATATAGATTATATAGACTACACGATAAACATTTGCTTCTATTTCATACAAACTAAAAGAGGATATCCATGCAATAATTTTAATACTGAACTTAGAAGATTTAAACTTAGGTCGCTGCCTACCCTAATTAGACAATATAGAACTCTCCCTGTAAGCGTGACTAAGCTCGATGTACGGCTTATATTTTGACACGTTATCCTCATAAACACAGCAGGAAAATTAGCGATCGTAAGAACAGCTGCAGTAAGGTAAATTCAATTAGCAAATATTTAGCTTTTCTTAACATGTAAGGATTGACAATGGCAGGGCAACAGAGTCTTCGATGCACGTGTAGAGAAATTTACAAATATTAGGTATTACATCCTAGTTGTTCATAAACAGAAGCTTTGAGTTGTGTAGCTCTGTGCGAAAAAAATTAAAACTACACAGCAATTTAGGTGGTTCTCGTGTTACTGGGTGTTGCCACACTGTCACGTATCAAATGAAATATAGGAAATATACAAACTTAGAAAAGTATTACGGTCCGTATCTTTACGCATGGAGCTTTTATTGTCAATGTCTTTGTCTGCCTTATGCTTCATTGATTTTTTTTATATGTAATATTAACAATAAGTAATTATGTACTGTTTGTTTCCCAATTAAATCAAAATAAATAAACAAATAAAATTGATAAAATTGATATCCCTGATGTTTTTTGGAGGGAATCATCAAAATTGGTTTAGTACTTCTAGAGTAACTATTGTCGTCCAAGCTTTCAAATTTATAATATAGGTGGGATATGATACAAGGATTAATTTCGAAATTAAAAAGCTACGAATCTTTATTATTTATAACGATCCTCTGAGATTTTCGGCCATTTTTTGCGGTTGTGCCCGTAAACGAAGGCCGAAAAAGTTAGAAAAATGTGTTAAGTTGTTCGCGTTTCTTAAGCAGGTCACGGGGGGGTAAAGAGCTGAAAGAGGTGCTAATTAAGGTTTTTTTTTGAGTGCCTTATTTGAAATAAAACTTTTCTCTTTATGTGAGCTGAATGTCATTAGAAAAGTAAATATTACGTATCAATGAAGCGAAATTTAAGAATAATTTGATTGGTAACTTTCTAGACACGTTCGTATAAGGGTGGTTGCTGCTATAAACTATGTTTAGAATATTGGGCTGACTTGCTTAGTTGTTGCGCAATGGGAGGGGGGGGGGGGTGGTCCGTGTTGCTGCATACGTAGGTAAGTACGTATCCAGCGCTTCCCGAATCTTGAGAAGATCGACTCAGTACAAAATTAAACATATTATAATAAAAAATAACAATTAAAACTAATAGTATTTATTATTATAAATTATCACTGTCATCCTGCTAGTAAATAGGCGATCGAGAACCACCCCAATATATTTTCACAATCACGTCTGATATATAATGCACATTAATTGGCGTTTGTTTGCGAACCGCGCCGGAGACGGGGAACCAAATATCACGAACGATAATTATTATTACACCGTATTGTTTTACTGTGCTTGGGAGCAGGCACATCTGCTCACCATCACGCGTTCGAACGCCCGCGTCACCTGGGATTCATAGTATACTAGCTGCGCCCCGCGGTGTTACCTTTTTTCCGGGATCAAAAGTAGGCTTGTATTCATCCAGGATAAAGCTATACCAGTATTTTATAAAGGCGAAAGTAAGTATACTTACATTCGCCTTTATAATATACTCGAATATATATTTATAATATTATTTTTTTTTTGACAAAATCTGAAAATCAGTTTCCCAGTTTTGTACCTATGGACAACATCTGATAACTTAATTATTCCTTTATCTTAAGCATCGTTTGTAAAAATCAAAATTTAAACGCACAAGTAAACATTTTGTGCGCATATACAATAACATGACACGGGAAAGGCACATTAAGAAAATTGATGTTTATAGCTACCATTTTTGTAATCAAGGTACTTATAGCTTTTAAAATAAGTTTACATTTGATAAAATATTAAAATTATTCATTCACAATACACAGTTTTCTACGAAGTACGTTTAAAAAATTGTACGAAATATTCATGTTATAAACTTGTTTTATCAAATTTGGAAACCGTAAATAATCTCACTAGAATCGAAATAAAGATGTCATAAGGTGAATATAATTATATGCTCAACATGGACACAAACACCTGGGGTCGGTGCAGGGCATTTATATTGCGCAAAATGAATCCTCGAGAGTTTAGCACGACATGAGGTGTTATGGAAGCTTAGCCGAAAGGTAAGCGTAGTGCAGGCGCACTCGTTCACAGGATTCTTTGCTCAAAGACCCGTATCAACCGTCGCGAGCTGAAATTTCATAGAATAAGAGTTATAATGGAAGATATTCCTTCATTAAAAAACTACTGAACCCTCAACTCTCGGTGTGCGAGACGTAATCGCGCTTAGCCGGTTTCTAACATTTATTTTAAAGAATCTTATATCGCAATACTCACTATTCGGTACTCTGTCTCTTGTACAGCTGAAAACGTGTCTAGTTGGCAGCAACCCAATAAATCACAGTGGAACTTGAGCTGACTTTAATAAACAACCTCTTCTTAACTACAAACCTATTGAAATACAACTAGAAAAAAAATTATAACAATTACTAAGGGCCTATTTACTTCAAGGAAATTTGTATTAATAGGGCATAAAATTTTAAACTTCAGAAAGGCGGCATCGTAGAAACTTTAGCGTGATGACTTACAAGCATTCCAGAAAGTTGGTTGGAGAAGGGAGTAGGAGAGACCTTTGACCAGCAGTGGGAAACTATAGGTTAAATTAAAAAATAATTATCCAACCCGTGACACGCACACATCGCGAGAGCAGGACAACAGACTGCCTATCTACATTAGATATTATTTACCCATGAAAACTTTAAAATATACTCATGGACGCGGGGCGGTGCACGTTTAGACATCTCATTAATTTATAAATCAGAATAGAGTGGCTGCCTGCGTCGTGGTGTGGGAGGACTTTTGATCGCCGACGGCGGCTTCCAATCCAAAGTGGATACATCCATTCTATTTGGCTGGCCACACAGTTTAGTTGGTAGGTGCCCTGCCTATTGCGCTCTAGATCACGTGGTCGATTCCCACTCAAGATATATATTTGTGTGACGCCATAGATTTTGTTCTGTGACATTTATGAATTTACAAAAATAGTACGGTATAAGAATTCCAGGTCCCACAGTACGAGCATAGTTTTTTTTTTCATTAGACTCTAATAAAAGGTAGAAACGCACAATACAAATAGTATTTTTCCGTTAATCCATTCTAAATTTCGCATCTTATAATAAATCAATAGCAGGTATGATTAAGTAAGATTTATAAAAACAACGATTAGCGCTAACATTTGAATGGAGCGCGTTGAAAAATTAAAACGCGTTTCAAATGAATTTCTCATGTTCTTTGTCTTCCTCCAAATAAAGTCATCAAGTTAATCTGAAACACCGAGATACGAAGAACTCATTAAAGTCTGATGACACATGCGATGGGAGTGCTGACAGAACTTTAATCATACGCTGTGGAAGTCATCTCCGCTGAGCAGACATGCGGGCTGAGTTATGGGAATCCTAAAAATAATAACCGTATTATGTTAAAGAAGCAGACTGTAAACTAACACATACTGACGCTAGGATTCCGTGTCGCAGGTGGCATTGACATAATATCACACGAAAATTCAAGACCCGAGAATCTCTTTGTTCCGTTTTAATGCTTGTGTATTAATAAAACTATAACGATGTAAAGTCAGGCGGCCGGATGGGACAAACATTTCAGCATACTTTATGGTTTTGTCTAGAATGTGATAAGAACCGAGAACAAACTTCGTGCATCACACAAAGTGTGTCGAACCTGGGACCCCTCTCTTCGAAGGCAGGCCTATCAATTGTCAATTGTCTATGCCACCTGCGATACAGCGTATTATCATTTTTGAAAAACTTATAGTGGTTTCGATCCTACACTATAATCTTTTCCATGGCACCAAAAATACTACTTACAAATAACCTGAAACATACTTGAATATTATCCTAACTTAATATAATAATATTATTGAGCGAAAGTGAGTTTATATGTTACGCTTTCACGCCTAAACCACTAAACCGATTTAAAAAAATATTTCAGCAATGGAAAGCTACATTATCAGCGAGTAACATAAGCTATATTTTATCCCCGTATTCCCGCGCGAACAGAAACTACGCGGGTGAAACGACGGGGCGCAGCTAGTACAAAAAAATCACAGAATTCGATCCTTGTCATCAAAAGTGTCATATTTTAGGATGACAAGGTTTTGATTCGAAACTGCGTTTTTGTTGGCAATTTATCCCAGTTATTAAACTATGAATCATGCGCTCTGCAATCTGCGATCTCACATCAATCTTCTCCCTTAAGCTTAGTCTAGACAAAAAGATTTCAGCACTGTTTTAAAATAGCTGAACGCCTCATCAATTATTGTTATCAAAACTACCAGCTATCAAGCAGAGCACCATTTGAAACAATTAATGCCATTTTTCAGGCAAACCTACGGATAACAAATCAAAATCGTCCAATTTATTAGTTCGAAATGAATGAGAGAGCTGTCTCGTTTGAATGATTAATGATCCATCAGTCAACCGGGTCAAGTAGTCTAACCAAGGTTTCTGACCTGATAGATAATTAGAACAGGTTTTGTTTAATGTGTCCACGTAGGTAGTTAAATAAACCCCCCCCGTGGGTTCTCGCCTTGTCGGGGCGGGGGGGCTTAGTAACCGTGGCTTGGTCACCCACGGTGAAGCTAAGAGGAACCCGGGAGGGCCGCTCCTTTAGGCTTTGCCTCCAAGCCAACTAGGAGCGGCATTGTAGGTGGCGGTGCCTTATGGGGGGCACCGCAACTGAGGCGGGCTGCGGTGTCGAATGGGAGGCATCGCAGCTGAGGGATAGGGGCCGCGGTGGGAGAGGAGTGCCGGTATAACGGTGCGCCGCTCTCCCTACCTACCGCGGCCACGACGGGGTCGCCACCGTTCGATGGCGGACGCGGTGGGGCCGCAGGGGAAGAGGAGTGTCGGTATTGCGAGGCGCCGCTCTCCCTATCCTCTGCGGCCGTAGTGGCAGGCGACGGGGCCACATATCTGACCCGTCGCATAGGGACCTAGGGCGTCTAGACACGGGGTCGTCTGACGCCCTTTCGCTGACCTGGTCCCCGAGGTGGTTGCGACACGCCATATGTCCTGGCGTGTCGCAAACAGAGGAGTGGCACCCGATGCCAACACAGGGGGGTCCGGAAACGGACAGCCGCGGCGGGTTCGCGGATGTGTGTTATAACGTTCCCGTGTTCCCGCCACTAAGCGGCAGAGGAGGACATCGTGGGGTTTTAGTGGGTCTAGTCCCACATAACCGCTCTGTCTCCCCGTGGCAGGGCGGTATGCGAGTGCATTTCCCCACGGAAAAAAAAAAAAAAAAAAAAAAAGGTAGTTAAATAAAAGGGCAATTGGTACAAAATCAAGGACAAAAAAAAATATTTTATTGAAATCAGCGACTTTTTCAATCGTTGTTAAGAATTAATACATTTCCAAGATTTTAATTTATTAAATAAATTAAGGTAATTTAAATTATTATCTATATATTAGATTTGCCGTTAATTAAGGCATTACGCTATAATTTTAAAACGCTGTTTCATGAGTTTGAATCAGCTTCGTTTTTATAAAGAGCTACTCGTATTTCAAATATTGGTTCATTATGTGGTCCATTTGGTTACTTTTTAAATAATAATATATGTTGAAATTTCTGACTGTTTTCAACTTATAAAACCGGAATATAATGAAATAACATCATCGTAATTGACTGAAAATTAGAAAAGTCTGAAAGGAAACATTACATTCCTTAAAACTGAATTACTTACTTAGAATATTTTTTTAATATGTACTGTTTTTAAAAATCCGAAAACCTACTAAGGTCGAACAACCTTTTGTTGATCCTACTTTTGTGTTTAACTTGTGTATCTGCGTGTCTGTCTGTGGCATCGTACCTCCCAAACGAATGGATTTTGATACGTTTTTTCTGCTTGGAAACTGATTTGATCGATATTATTCTTAGCTATAATTTATGAGGATCTGAAGATCATCAGTTCATTACCATTACACCAATTCGGGGACTTTTTATTTTTGTAAAATGTACAATTAACAAGTAGTTCGCTGAAATTCACACATTGTATTTGTGTTTGGAATTTTACGGTAGGAATATATTATAATTTAAACTTTATCGCTGAATGGGAAGGCATATACGGGACGAATTATGGCATGGATTCAAGAAAGTAGAAAGGCAAAGGATATGGCATCTTGAAGTCAACACCAAACATCCGATGAATTATAAAAATAATCTTGAATATTTTGACTTCTTAATCAAATCCTGGTGTATACTCTCACCTGCCATGAGTATGTAGTGTCACTAAAAACGTTAAAAAAAAGTCTGGATATTTCATTCGATTCATGTCGAATTCTTTGAGCTTTCACCCTCAAATGACGATAAAAATACATTCTATTTGAAAAATGTTCGTTATTTATAAAGCTGAAATATTCAATATACCCAAACAAATTTCTGCCACAATAATGTGAACCGAAACTGACAGGTACCACCTCAAATCAAATTCCGCTCACAATACTCGTAACTAGAGGTTGCTCAGTGAGCGAGCAACGAAAATAAGGCTCCATTGTACCCCTTGTCCTTTTGTCCCCCTGGTACCCTGAGATTTGTCCCTCTCGTCCGCGGCGACCGGAAAATACCCCGTACGTGATTTGATCTGATCCCCCGAGGGAACAGACTACATATTTTTCAAGAGTGCATTAATTGGGATACCTTCATGTGAGGTGGTTCACCAAAATGGGACCCAGAGTGCCAATATGCATCAAATTAATGTGGGTTGTTTTAATGTCTTATCTTTATAAGCGTAAGAGTTTGAATGAAAAAGGAGAATGTCAAACGCAATTTCTCTCCATGGTGAAGGCAAACGCTCCGTACTTACGCTGGTAGCCAGCCTTTCATTAAAGCGAGGGTTCGATTCCTGGCCAGGCTACTGTTTGTGTGATGAGCGTAAAGTTTGTTTTAGGTTCCAATAAGACTATAAGACTGAAATTTGACAAATCATGTAATATGTAATATTCTATGACACGTTACGTGCATACGAATATGTAATGTTGTGTCCAAACGATGTAAGCGCTCCAATGGAATAAATGTTTAAATATGTTATGAGTTTAACTTTAGCTTTTAAATATTGACTAAATATTAGTACACAATGTTACATCGTGTGTAATTATTTATTCAATAAAGTGGCTCCCGCTTCCGAGAAGGCTTTTACCCAAAATAATAGAAGAGGTTGGTAAACAAATATTATTTCGGATAGACGTATCTCAATGGCATTCCCTTATCTTTTCAACCCAATAAATTTACGGGATGAACACGTCGGTTCAGATCAACGTATCGCGGACCATGAAATTCACTTATTCAAAGAATTCATTCTGGTTGCTGGGCACAGCTGTCACGCCTGGTTGGTTCTTGCCAGGTGAGAATAGGTTGGGACTAATCACATGGGGAGCACCTGAACGCTGCTATTTTAAAAACATTGAAGTTAAATATCTGACCGGCTGTCAATCTCATTACGGTCACACATGGTATTCTTTAGTAAATCATTTAGACAGTATTAGATAAACTAAAAATGAACAAAGTAATTATAATTCATAAAAAATTATGTAATTCATAGAAAAATATGAAGTAATTAATTAGTACATACATTTTGAGTTTAAACTAAATCAAAATTAAATTTTATATCCTACAAGCATAAGACAGAAGTATGTAGTATAGGATGAGACGGCGGCTGCACGCTCAGCACAATTATTATCACTATTCACGTCTACTTTCCCATGATAGTGGAACTCAAATGATAACAGATAAAAAACATTTTTGTAAACACCCGTAGAAATTCTAAATTGATCGGAAATTTCCTGCCGATCTGCCTATGTAGATATTTTAGGTTGTTCTTTGTATAACTAACCTTAGTTTAATTCGTAAGAATTTTATTTGAAAAACTCAATATATTTTCCGTATTACTCAAGTCTATATAAATGAGTAAAATGAGTATTGAGTACGTGGAGTGTAAGTTTGTTCGTGTACCGGCTGTGAAAGCATTAATTCTGGTAAAATTTAAGAGGCTTTCGGTCAAATACCTTTTAGTTACTTTGAAGTCGGCCTGACCGCTACAAAATGCTAACCTTTTTGAAATGCTCTCTTTATACCCGAGTCGGATTATTTGAATGGTAATATTTTATTTATAATATTCAACGTTCGATTTATTCATTACAATTTGTTAGATGGAATAAGTAACTGTGAGATGTTTCGTGTAGCTCGATATATAAGTTGTATTATATACTTTAGTTTGTAAATGATAGGCAAATATGACGCTTGATTTCAAAGATTTTTAAAGATTATTGATGACAAATCAAAGTATAGCAAGCAGCTGCAGCAGCACATATATTTCGAGGCAAACAATTAGGAATAGTTTTTAAAAGACATTAAAATAAATACAACATAAAATATGATACTCATAAACTCTAATCTCCAATTGCTACCTAGGTACCCCTGAGGCAAAATATGAACCAATGACACTTAAGAACGAAGCATCACAAAGCATTAAAGCATTACAAACGAGCGAAGTTGTAGGTACCTATAGAAAAGTCTGAAGTACAGGAATGGCTTCAGGAATGTTTTTAACTTCTTCAGAAGTCTTCTATAAAACTCAAAGTCAAGGCAATATTAGACTGGCCTCTCAGGTCAGTTGGTAGTAAGCTCTGCCTTCTGCGTCGTAGGTCGTGGGTTGATTCCCACTCAGAACAAACATTTGTATGACGAACATAAGCGTTTGTTAAGATAATATCTTTTTATTATTTTTTGTGAGCAAGTAACGAGCTGATGGCCCACCTGGTGGTAAGTGGTCCATGGTAAGTGGCAACCCTCGCCCAAGACAAAATTAATGCGACTCAGTATAAGATTTGGGTCTTACACTGAGTTGCATTCATCCTGCAGCGTCCATCACCCACACCTTCCACTGGATCACAGTAACGCGAGCACTACTGCTTGGCGGCAGATTCCAGGTACGTCTCTCCGGACGAAGAGCTTGTACTATGAGCTGATAGAATATGTATGATTAGTTTGGGGCTGACGTGTGTATGTGAGATATCCTTGCATATTTATTATTTATTTTACTTAAATTATAAAGGCGAAAGTTTGTATGTATGTGTGTGTGTTTGTTACTTCTTAATGCTCAAATGGCTCAACGGATTTGGATGAAATTTGGCACCAGGATAGCTTATATCCTGGATTAACACATGGCTACTTTTAATCTCGAAAAACTGCGGGTAACACCGCGGGTCGCAGCTAGTTTATTAAAGAAGAACTCTTCACTTGGGCCCGGCGGAGGCGCGTACATGTTTGTGCTCATTATAAACCCATACATCAGTAAAACGGCTCTGGCGACGAAAAATCGTGACAATGCCTACAATGGCGATTATTTATCGTCCATTGTGGCGCCTCGTATCAGGGATGTGGCGGCCTTTTTGTATTCATACGGATACGGCTGGAATATTGGCGAGATAAAAAGGGGGGGTGAGAGATTTGACTTTAAACCTCCGTCTAAAAGTTGTGTTACGAGTATCACGGCTGGGTAATGTCTGTCTGTGGGTGGTGTTTCTTTATGAACTTACTAGCTGCGACCCGCAGTGTTACCCGCGGATCGTGCAAGTCGAGAACTGAAAGCGAGATTTTTGTTCTTGCCTGTATGGTAACAATAGGATACGATAATAATTAATACATTCCTAATAGCTCATTCAATGCGGCGCCAAGCTTCAGTGTGCTCATTGCAATAATAAAATCGAGATTGAAAAATGGTACTGTGGTGAATAGCTTGCCTGCTTGCTGCAAATCCATTTACAGAACATATAAATTAAAAAAAAATTATATCTTATTCAAACAGTTCTACTGTATTGATTACTATATAGCACAAACAATATCAAGGTCAGATTTTCTATGAATAATTGTGTTGATTTTAAGTGTATATGAATTTTTATTGTTTTTTATTTATTTGTCTTGTTTTTGATAAGTGTGCTAGAGCATGCCACCTAAAACGCATCATAGCTATAAACATTAATATGATATACTATCTAGAGAATATTGGTAATTTTTTGCCACGAGACTTGCGATAAACTGTCTCCATCTCAATGGCACATTTCGAAGACAGGGTTACTAAGCTACGGCTCAAATATTCCTCAGATGTCCCATTGTTACGGAAAATGCCGTAACCAGTAGCATCTCTATAACTGCGTAATATAATATAGCGTAAATCATAATCACGGCTATTCTATGAACCCTCACAATTTACAAAAACCTTTTCACAGAAATGTAGTGTCGACAGGTTTTTATCTTACACGACGAAAAGGGTTTGTACAAAGTGAGGCAAAATAAATTAAAGTTTAGAACGGGTGGTTTTTTTTAATGCGTACTTTCTCACAGCTCGGCAAATGTATTTTTCATCAAGAAGTTCAGTAGAAGTTACTTATTCAAAATCAAAATGTACGCAGCTATTTTTATGGTCCCGTATAACCCGTAGTTAACTTTGGCTCCCGGGTGTTATACGATTGTGTGTTCATGATTTCAGATTTCATTTTATAGGCCATTATAACGGTATTCGTTATACCAGGCAAGTCATTCTACACATATAAATAATATTTTACTACATCTACGGTTCACTTACAAACTAAAATGATTAAAAATACCTGTCACTCTTAATTATAACCTATATTATGAACTAATACGCATTTCATTATTCAAAAATAATAATAATACTAATTATATTTTAAATTGCGAGATTTTTAAATTGTGGTCGATGATATCTTTAGGTAAGTAGTTGTATACGCCAGTTTTATTGTTCACACCATGTTTTTGTACTTTTGCTAGTACTTCTCCGGGCGAACTTTCAACAAGTTCTACTGATACTGCATTCCATAGTGTAAATAACAGGCGTTAGATCCGTACATTCACTCTCAATTATCGAGAGTAAGCCGGTGTCCCTGTAGTGGGAACATTAGAGGCTGGTACGGAGATCTATACATGAGTTCATATATGGACCCTGTTGGGCACAACTATAGAGATCAGAGAGAAGGACGTCTTATTTATTATTCAATAATTATTCATTATGTTATTCATAATAACCTTAGGTGCCTTTGGTGGGCTGAGTGGTCAACCAAGGAGATAACTGGTGAACTATTTACATTAGAAGACATGACTCGTTGGTTCGCCACTACGCGCCTCCTAGCTCGCAGCGTAGCTATAAGCATCAAGCAAAGCTTGTTTCTGCGGGTCGTCACTCAGGTTCCGACATTACGTCTGGCAACACAGTAAAACAGAGTTAAATCGCCGGGTTGAGCTTTTCACGATCCAATTTGCAGCTTTACGATAATGTAGTTACCAGACAAAGCGCAATTACACATAATTCTTGATTGTTTGATAAGCAATAAACCGCGCATCCCTCCGAGTAACGAGTAACGGCACATCCCTATCGCGATCCGATGGTATACATTGTGGCAGTGAAACTTCATCCTAATAAAATTTGGGATAAAGTTTCACCCCAATGCATTAATCTGTAGCCCGAGGTGAATGTTCCCAAGTTTTTACGATTAAGTAAATTTTATTCATACAATCTAGGGTGGGGCGTTTTCAATTTCATCAGACCTCTATCGAACCGACAACTTCGGAGATAAAACAATTCCAGTGGACGTCGCTCCCTTTGCCGTTTGTGCAGCTTCTGAGAGTCACAATTAATGTTATTACAATATCGTACGAGATCGGATTTGTCCTTTGTATTTTCCGTATGTCAGTCAGGACGGCGGAGACAGTATTTGGTTAGTTTGAGTCTTTTAAACCCAAGGGTTCCTACGTCTTTCTCGCGTCCATAAGTGAGAACCCTCACAGTAGCAGTAGAACTTAAATCAAGTTTGTCCAGAGAAGAACTGCCACCACACCCGGCAATCCGTCGCCAAGCAGTGTATCACTTGCTCTGCCGTGTTCCAGTGGAAGGGTGTATGTTTATTTTCAGTTTTACATATTACTATAAATCTGTATTGTTCGGTCATTTAATATTCTTGTTCTATGTCTTGTGTTAGGTAAGGTGTTTTCGTGATGTCATCCATTTCCCAGGGTCCGTCTGGAAACACGCGCTGCGCTGTTGGATCTATACTTTTTATACTTGTCAGCACCATGACACTGAGACGGAAATCGCTACCTATTTTATTAGTTTAATATAATATTATTTACTTTTCTGTGTCTATATTTGTCTGTTAATAATATTGTGGGAGTCAAATAAATAAACACACACACAATATTATAAACAGACAAATATAGACACAGAAAAGTAAACTTATACTTCTAGGGACTGTGAGGGTTGTTGGACTGTGTTCTAGGACAACAACTTTAATAAATCATTGTGTAGCAACGATTTATTAACGGCTGAATAGGAACATGTAGATAAGCACATTCTCGAAGACAACATAATTGAGTACCAATCTACCAACATCACAATCTGAAGCGGCCCGACGTCGGTTACGAAATCCCTTTGATGTTCCGGAGATAAAGATCCAATATCAAACAAGGGTTCATTGTTATTGAAAACAATCAATAATATAACCGCATAAAAACCCTTTGATAAGGCGAAATTTTTAGTTTGAGTTCAGATGGTGCTGTCTGAAATGTTCATAAATATTTATTTATATTAACATATTCTTTTATAAGAGTTTTATTCTACAAAAGTTAACGTAAGTTTTATATCCGTAATCTGTTTCCCATAGCTATGACTAGTTTGGGGCTGGACGGCGCTGTGTGACATATGTTGTATATGAACAGATACCTACCTGTAGCTAAATTTTAAGAGTATTTTTGATCTTTTCCAAATGACGTCAATGATTTGATGTGGGATTTTGAATGTTTACCTGGTTAAATATATCTACGGCTATGAACAAAGAGGATAGTTTCTTTTCTCACGCGTCTGTTATTTCATACCGGTAGTACTTCTCCGGACGACCTTGGCACAAGCCCTAGTGCTATTTGGGTTTATCCTTTCGCACCAACCGTGGATACGTGTTGGGACTCTGAGGGCAATCTTTATATATCCAAATGTCTTCACGCAGATATCCTTTCATCCCTGTATCGTGAGCTGCGTGTACGAGTGTGTGTGTACTCACCGGGTGGAGGCAGGTGCGCCAGCAGGAGCAAGGCGAGGTGCGCCCGCGCGCGCCACATCGCGCCAGCTAGCGGCGCCACACGGCGCGCCACATGCCCCCTCACACGCGCCACGCCCGCGCCACACACGCGCCACAACCCCGCCACTATCACACTGTCACAACATCTACACTCGCGCGCACAGATCGATCGCGAACCACAATCTGAAACAAACAATATTATGATTAGCTGTTTTGCACTGTCCTAGATATGATAATTTTCTGGATAATATTTTTTGTCTACCAAGGTACAAGCTTATTATGTTTAGCGCTATCCCCAGCTGTATAGATGCTTGCATTTTGTAGATGCCCTTTAATTAAGCTTAAGGCGCTTAAGCTGATAGAGGTAAACAGTGCAAACGGTCAAACCCTTAAAAACTTAGGAAATTAAATGATTAATAACAGAACCAGCTTCCAATGGCTACGTTCCAATGGATGTTAATCCTGAATGCAATTTAGATTTTCCGAATTCATAGAGCTAGCCAGTACGAAGGCTCAGGGTAGTTTAAAAGCCTCTGTAAGTTACTTATTAGCTGCAGTAGTTAGAAAAAATCGCAGGTTCGATTACCAAAGAATTCCTTGTATAACAAATATTTGTGTGTACAATGGTGCAAACTCTTATACAATCCGAGAGATTCCCAAAAAAGGATTTTTGACTGTACGTCACCGAACCTTTAACTTCAGAAACAAAAGCAACAGACTACGAATTACCGGTCTGCGGATTTAGCATGCCTTCTATTTCGCAATGAAAAAAATCATACTGTTCAATATTATCTGGTATAACGTGACGCTATGGTCTAAATTTTCCACTCTGGTGTCTGAGTTCTCGAGTTGCCTGAAAGCCTCCGACATGGCTTGTCTTCCACATACGTTCTCAAGATAAATATATTTACGAAAAGATATTACCAACAGCGGTATAAGCGTGAGCGTGTGTAATGACACAAAGGACAGCATTTTATCAGGTTTCTAAGTCTTAATAACTTAATTTCAGTGATTTTTAATAACATTTTTATAATAAATTTCACGTCCAACCCAAAATAGTTAGCTCTACATTTTGCATCTACACTTTACTAGTAATTTAAAAGTTATTACTTCTGGAACTGCAGGTATTTACGACCTGGTGAAACGAGCCAAGAAACGATTAAAACTTTTCACTTGGAGCAATCGGTGATGGCACAAGAAGTCGCCCGTATAATAATAGCGATAAAGTCGTTTATGGCTCGTGCCAGGTTGCATATCGGAATATAGTTGCACCGATCTCTAAACTTCTGGGAATCAGTTAAAACTATATACAAGTAAACTATAAGAAACTTGAACCTTTCGATACTTTGTTACTAAGCTCCTTGAATAGAGATTTAATGACGTGATTTTATGCATAGAAGTTTGTTTTCTACTAAAGCGGTGAGCAACCTAGACGTGAGCTTATCAGACAAACCAAGAGTTCCTAAGTGTTCCTATGGAAAAATAAACTATAAACAAAATGCGCATGTAATGTGGATAAAGTTTCTTTCTATTTCGCGCCGCCCATGATGAAGGGTAAACTCAAATCTGAAGGTTTTCTCGCGCTGATTCGAGGGTCCCCGCCTATTCGCGCTTTGTTCCCCGTTCTGAGTTGCTTATTCGTGTCCACGTCAAGAGTTTCGCAGTCTGGTCAAAGCAGCGAACATTTACTAGATACTTACTAATACTAGAACATTACTAAAAAGCGAATTTTGAAATATCTGGGGGCTGAAGTGGACAGTGAAGTGGCTGAAGTGGCTCCATAAGTAGTACCGAGAAAAAAGTTTTCATATTTGGTTTGGCGTGGATTACTGTGGACTTGGAGAAGGTTATATAAGGTGAAAACAGGTAGATGGGAAATATTTTGAATTAATTTATTAATGAGATTTTCACTGGAAAAAATATGTGCGTTCTCGACACGGTGAAGGAAAACATCGTGAGGAAACCGGCGTGTCCTACAACCAAAAATTCGAAGACATGTGGCATTTACCAATCCGGATCGGGCTCCCGTGGTAGAACAAAGCCTATTTACTCTCAATTATCAAGAGGCCGGTGTCCCTGCAGTGGGAACATTAAACGCTGGTATGGATGGGAATCAAAGGAGATACATTATGAAATCAGTCAACACCGCTGGTGGAGAAGGCTCTAACATCTCTAAGCTTACGCGCTTTGTAAATAAGACAAACTATGACATTATGAAAGTCATAAGTATTTATTGGTAAAGAACATTTACTAACTATTCCACTTTGGTTTGGTATTAGAAGACAAGGCACATTGAGTCCCCGGAGCAATCTTAAATTTCAATCTGAGTACGTGTGACGGACCAGTTAACTCATCTGCTTTGCATCTCGAACAAGTTCCAACCACGGGGACAGGCGAATAGATATATCGCTTCAAATACGAATTAAGATAATTTTTCTTCGTAACTTTATTTTGGTATTCCATTTCTTCACTTTGTAAGTCAATTCATTCGGCAAAATAACTACATACACTCTGTCGTATCGGAATTCAAATCAGCTAGTTTGTTTTATAGCTAAACGTGAAGAGCATGAAATGGGCCCGAAATAAATAAAACCATTGAATCAGTGTTTCGACTGTTACCTTTGGAAACACTTAAAATCGGAACATTGACGTCGTAACAATATGTCGTAACAATGTTGGTTTATGT
Source organism: Aplocera efformata (assembly GCA_921293045.1). Taxonomy (NCBI): domain Eukaryota; kingdom Metazoa; phylum Arthropoda; class Insecta; order Lepidoptera; family Geometridae; genus Aplocera; species Aplocera efformata. The sequence continues at coordinate 389,873 of OV121040.1, forward strand.
CTCACGTGCGCGACGCCACGCCACGCGTCGCTTGTTTCACTCCACTGATATTTAGAATATTCTCGTATGCGACATTATGTTAAATCTCGTATGAAGAACACGTTATAAGAACATAAGGGAACAAGTTTACGTAATAATTTTTAAATCTACCTATTATCGTTATGAACATAATGTTTCGATCTAATGAAATCTAGCAGTTTCGCCAGGATCATGGCGATGCTGCGTTTGCTACGGCTTTTGCCAAATTTTATTAATTACGTTGCATCGATAATTGAGTTTATAATCAAGCGACGCCTAATAAAAATAAAGTTATTGGACATTGATATTTGTTAATTGAAACTATGACATTGCATGGCTCTTTCGTGTAAAGTTTGAATGTACATAGAAATACAATGGATTTTTTGACACCATTTCAACTGCATTCTGTAATAAAACTATTATAAAGTTTTCTACTATAAATCTGGTGTCGTGACGCAGAAAATGAAAAATTTGGCGACACTGCGGCTCTGCAGGCGACATACATCATGTGTGGTACACGGGCGCGGCGCGGCCGGTACAGTGCGATGCGGCGCGGTGCGATGCGACGCGGTGCGGTGCGGCGCGATGCCAGCGAGCCCATGTAGAGCCATTTTTTTTTAATAATAATTAGATTTATTTCTCTCACAAGGTTAACAACTTAATACTAAAGTATACATGTTTCTTTTTTATATTGTACAAGACACGCACTCACACACTTGTAGTGCATAGTTGTCAATGTAAACACATGCATGATAAAAATGTAAGTGTACATCCACCTTTATAATTTTTGTAATTGACTTGTTGCGAATAATTATTATCAGGATGATTTTAAATACCTTTAATGACCTTTAACGAGTTAATTACCGCTTTTTGGAGACGTGGAAAAATTTAAAATTTATGAAACTTGATAACAACAAAGCAAATGGTAGGTAATGCACATTAATTAGTGAGAGAAGAGAATATGGTACTAATAATAAACACACCCCATTCAACAGAAGGCATACTCTCCAGCCATTGCCGTCAATTATTACGTCCAGCAGAAATTAATTTAATTCATTTGACGCGCGAAACACAAACAATATTTTTTTTAGATGCCTTCTTAATATTTTGTTAAACCTAATTAGCCGAATAAAATAACGAATTAGCAACTATTAATAACGTACTTAATTATTTCAGTTTCTTTCTAAGAACCAATTCTATAAGAACAACATTTAAAAAAATGAAGCCTATTCAATATCCGCCTTAAACTCAAGAGAAAATTCTAACAAAGCATTCGCTTAAAAATAAAATGCAATTAGAAAAGTTTTCGCCGAAACAAAATTAACTTTCGGGTGTTTTTATTGGGCTTCTGATTTAGAACAATCAACAAATTTCAAAATCACGTTTCTGTTTAAACTTTGAGCATTATTTAGCAACCCTTTTCTAGAAATAATTAATTTTTCGAGTCCCGTTTTTATGGCATCGTGAAGTTGTTGCGAGACGCCGCCGCCCGCCTGGATGTTCAACAATCAAGTACCGACACTAACTTATTTGATACGAAAAGTTGAAACTTTCAAATCGGCCTCGGCTCAGTTGGTAGTAGATCATCCTTCTGCGCTGTAGGTCGCGTTTGTGTGACGAACATAAATGTTTGTTCCGTGTCTGGGTGTTAATAATTAAATTAAAAACAGCTTATCGTAATGAAATCAAAATCTTTTTTACCATCATACTAATATTATAAATGCGACATTTTGTATGAAATCTGTCATAATGGTAGCTCATACCCTGTAGTACCACACAGGCTACTTCTTATCCCGAAAAAGGGAAGTTTCCCGTACGATCCTAGGTGGCAATCACAATGGACGGGATACGGTGGCTGGGAAATAACAAAAGCCTATAGGATAAAAACCGCGGGGCGCACCTAACAAATTATAAATAGTATCAAAGATTTTAGTTTTCAAAATAGTTATTCTAGATTATTTGCTTCGATAGTTGTAACTAAGCCTTGGCACATACAATGTTGACCGTGCAGGGCCGTAATATCGTCCGTAGCTCTGTTTCAGCCATAAAGTCCTCCCGTTTTGCATTGTTCGCAGAAATGAACAGTTCTGCGTGCACGAGATAATTTTAAAAGTCACACGTTTGCTTTTACGAGGCCACTCGGAATGCGAAAAACGAACGAATAAAACGCTTTATGTGTGTTTAAGCGCGTTATATTAAGATACAGAGTATAGATAATATATGTCGGCCTGTTCTACGTTCCCTCTGTAAGGATTATCTCAATCCTTATGGTTTGAAAATAGCCTGGAATCTAGAACAGGATGGCTCTATCATTTCTCAGAAAATATTTTATTAATTAAACGGTAATATAACGTTAATTAACTCATATTCCTGCAGGTTTTCGTTTGTCGCAGGTCAACAATAAACAACACAGAAATCCAAAACCCGATTACGAACTTCATGATCGATCTCCTTGTTGATATATTGTATATTGACGCATGAGACGTATCCCCGTCTCGGATGATGGACGCAGCAGGATGAATACAACTCGTAAGACCCAAATAGTTTGAACTAAGCTGACCACTAATCCACACGAAAGAAGCAGTAAGAAATAAATGATTATATATAGTATATACATGGAAATTTTACACAACGCCATCTATCACCAAACTCAGCATAGCTTGTGCTATGGGAACCAGATCATTGATGCAATTATTTTATAATACCTTTTTTTTAGATACAAACATACTAACACTCAAATCCACGACGTACAGATAGATAGAAAATTCCATTATTTATTATTTTTTAAATAATAATGATTTATAATACATGATTGATAAATAATAATGATTTATAATATTGAAATTATAATACCAGCAACATTTGCACATATTATGTTAAAATCCGCTGCGGTTTGTATTTATGATTAATGATAAAGCCTTTTAAATGTACACGCATGGTACACCATTATCCCTCGGGTATCAACCATACAAAAGTGTTTTATTGTATATTTAATATCATTTTAATCCGTGAAAGTAATAATCTCTCCTATGTTGAAGTGGAGCGATGCACAGCTTACGTAATTAAATTTCAGGGCCCGCCAACTATTTTGTAAAGGGTTGAGTGTATGTATTATGTCTGGAACAGATCGCTTCATAGCGATTAGACCGCCCATTATACTGTGGCTTATGTATACATTTCACTTTTTTATCGTTTTTTTATGGTGCACAACTTCTGCCAGTTTTTCCCACCGTTTCATATTTTTACCATGTTGATCATTCAACCATATTGTTTTATCGTGGGCAACACCGCGGGGACTTCACGTTGAAACATATAGAATGTTATAAAGCTTAATATATTATAATGTATTGGGTGTGTGAATATGAGTCCGCCCTTTCTCAACAGATGTCGTTTTTAGTATTGTTTACGTGTACTAATAAATGACCATACTTGTATTCGATAGTACTGAATGTCAGCTATCTAACGCATTTTATGATATTTGGTTGAAGTGTAAGCAACAATTGTTTTCACCTTTTCGAAAATGTCGGTTTTTATTCCAAATAAACGTCATTTGCGGGAAGTGTTATTACATTATTTTATTGCGAAGAAAACTGCAGCGGAAACTTATCGTTTGCTTGTGGAGATTTATGGTGAGCATGCTCCGTCTAATACAACTTGCAAGGAATGGTTTCGACGATTTCAAAATAACGATTTTAGTACTGAGGATAAAGAACATGGAAAACCACCAAAAAAATTTGAAGATGCTGAATTGGAAGCATTATTGGCGGAAGATTCTTGCCAAACTCAATCAGAATTAGCTGCAGCATTAAATGTTGATCGTTCAACTGTTGCAAAGCGTTTACAAATGATGGGAATGATTCAAAAAGCCGGTGACTGGGTTCCACATGATTTAAAAGAAAGAGACATGGAACGTCGGAAAACCATTTGTGAAATGCTGCTTCAAAGACAGCAAAGAAAAGGATTTTTGCATCGGATAGTCACAGGAGACGAAAAATGGATACACTACGAAAATCCTAAACGCAAAAAAGCTTGGGTGAAACCAGGCGAACCAGGCCCATCACAGCCAAAAATAAATATTCACTGTGCCAAGGTCATGCTCTGTATTTGGTGGGATCAGAAAGGTATTGTATATTATGAGTTGCTCAAACCCTCTGAAACTATTAATGGAGAAGTTTACCGACGACAACTAATGCGTTTGAAGCGAGCCATAGAAGAAAAACGACCAGAATGGGTGAATAGACATAACAAATTAGTTCTTCAGCATGACAATGCCAAACCGCATACCGCAGAAGTCGTAAAAAGATATTTAGAGGGACAGGACTGGGAAGTGTTACCCCACCCGCCATATTCACCAGACATAGCTCCTTCGGATTACCACCTATTCCGGACGATGCAGACAGACCTTACTGGAGAAAAGTTTACTTCATGTGAAAGTATCAAAATTTGGATTGACAACTGGATAAGCTCAAAAGACCAGGACTTCTTCCAGCAAGGAATACGAAAACTACCTGAACGATGGGCGAAGGTTGTAGCTGCAGATGGAGCATACTTTCAATAATTTTTTTTTTAATTTTGTAAGCGAACAAATGTGTTTTATTTTGACAAAAAGGGGCGGAGTCATATTCACACACCTATTACTAATAATATAATATAATGTAATTCACTCTCAATTATCGAGAGTAGGCCGGTGTCCCTGCAGTGGGAACATTAGAGGCTGGTACGGTATATAATAATGTAAGCTGGATTGTTACATGTAAGACGCTTTAACTTTATTATCGCGTTTTCTTTGTGAGGGTTTCGTTTACAGTTACAACACAAATAACTGAATTGAAATAACCGACTTTCTTTTATCCCTTGGGGTGTATTATTTTCGGTTTCTTATGAAAATAATATAACCATCTATGAATAGAATAGAATTTAATGATAAAGTTGAATGATTTAGTTTCTCGTCAATGATTTCACACGTAGTTAACATAATATTAAAACTAATTGCACTCATATGGAGGCACAGAACCATCAAAATCGGTTCAATTTAAAGCAAAAAAAGTACTATATGTATTATATCAGATAACTAGTTTCCATACTACAAGCTATGATAAGTAAACATGGGGGTAAAAAATACTAAATAAAAACTAATATTTTTGAGGTGAGTCGTAGAACGCCTCCCGCCTCCCGGCTGCACAAGCGAGCTAGCCTCGCTGAGGCGCGTGTTGCGTGGTGCGTGGTGCGGGGCGCGTGGCGCGTGGCGCGCGGGTGTGTTCCCGCTCCGCCCGCCACTGCGAACACCCCCCAAAGCAATACCGGATGCTTAAGTTTTGATTGTCCTCATTAAGCCGTAGTTATTGTACGCCGTTGCCAGCGGATTGTCGACCTTAATGCCATTGTAATAAACGTTAATCCTATAATAGGATTGTCGTATTTGTCGTGCATTGTATGTTTTACATTGTATTTGTGTGAATGATGAAATTAAGTTTGTTTAAGTCTCTGTTAGTAATTATAGAGTGGCAAAAGTTGCATTGCGAATAGATGCTCATTGTATTTTTTATAAAACCTGAGAGATATATGTTTCGTATTTTAGAATTCTGTACATAAACGGACGATACGATTTGACGGCTTCGTGGCTTAGTTGGTAGTATCCCTGCCTTCGAAGCGTGGGGTCCCGGGTTCGATTTCCGGCCGGGGCACACTTTGTGTGGTGAATATGAGGTTTGTTCTCGGATCTCGGGTATTTGTCTTGTGTTTCTGTGTTTGTCAAAGCCATCTGCGACACAGGGAATCCTAGTGTAAGGTATGAGTGGGAACATATTCTATTATACTGAAAAAAATATGTCCTCCAAGAAGACGAAATTGCGTATTTTGCTGCTTTAAATTTGAAAGCATTGAAATCGGTTTTATTTTTTCGTTTTTAAATCAATTACTTGATTGAATGGACTATAGGCGATGACCGCAGATGGCCTTGAAAACTAACCCGGGCTTTTGGTGAGAGCAGACGGCCCTCGAGCGACTAAAAAACTAAAATCTAATATAGCACCAAACCAAGGGCACCACTTAGGTACGGCTTGGCTCGCTGCTTCTGATCAGGACGTTTGGACGAAGACTCGCCCAGGGCGAGCCGATTAAAAGATTCATCGACTCCGCCGCGGTCGGTGCAATGGTGGCCTAACTTGTAAAGAAAAAGCCTACGTAGAGACGATGGCTTTTGGTATACAAGCGAAAAAGATTTTATCTACCACGGGCGCCTCGGGCACTCACTCTGGTAGATATCACGAGTCTTACTTCTTGGATATCACGGTTACATCTAGATGTGTTGTGATCCAAAAATATCATTGGCATTTAAACCTGTGATCTTTGGATTGAAAGCTGGCGTCTTTACCTATGTATCTTGGCGCCTTATGGTTATCTTCCGAGCTGCTAAGATTCACCGCTAGAGCGTATTCCTCGCATGCGTCACTCTCCGGTTATATTTATAAAGCAATTACGTTGCGCACGCGCACCGAGAATTTAACTGAGCTCGTTAGCGGTGTTTAGGGTTAAGCGTCGAGCTATTTAAGGTTAGGATCGGTATCCGTCAGGGATATTGTAGTTAAACCGGCAGTTAGTGTAGACTTGTTTATTTTATTGAGTGTGGATATTTGTTTCCGCAGTTTGTTTAAATAAAGCGCGGTGACCGCGTGGTACAACTGCCTATCAATTTGAAATTTGCAAATATAAATATAGTAGAAAATAAATTATTTTCTACCATAAAATACTACGTGCGCTTTACCACGTTTAAAAACGATTGAAGGACCATATCGTCAACAGAAAAAATGAAGGCCATCTATTAGATCCCCAACCCAGACTAGTATCTAGAGCGCCCGTGGTATATTCAAACCATATCGCTTGCAGAGAGTAGACTTGTGTCACGTAGTTATCACGTAAGTAGTTTTCTTACATAGTTCCTCGTATATACATGGTATATGTGTTAGTATTATAACAATACGTTGTTTTACATATAAATGGCTGCACGCCGTAAGTCCAGTGAGCAGTTAAAGTTACGTTTTCACGCCTAACTACCGATCATCATGAAATTTTGCATAGAATGTGTATGCAAAATCACTTGTACAACTATCGACCAAAATTTAAAAAAGAACTATTGTTTTTCATCCATAAATAACTATCGACCGACAGTCTGAATTGGTTGACAAAATCTACATAAACCCGATCGAAGCCGCGGGCAAAATCTAGTAATTAATAAATAATATTTATATTGTGACAAAAACGGATAGATACATTTTAAGAAAACAAAGTTATCTAAAAAACACAATGCATGAGAGAGCAAACGCTGTGTATAGGCTGTGGATTAGCATTGTGCTCATATGCTGTGAAATTCACAGCGCTGATTTTCAGCACAGGCTATTATATGTATCTATCAGGTATGTATCAACGTATTTAAAAATATAAGTTATAATTATGTAATGTATCAGTTATCTGGTTACCAAGTATAGTAAAGGCATTGCTTAATTTGTGGCTAGGTGGCGCTGTGTGTAATGTCCATGAATAAATGTATTATTTAATTTAATTCGTTAAGTAGGCAAGCAATTCATTTGAAGCACGTTCAGGCAACAATGCCGACAAATCTCTTTTAATATTAAAGTTAAATGTTTCTGCAGTGGATTACGGCTTAATCGGTTTAAATTGTGATAATCTTTTGTGTTTTGTAGCGACATGTTCGGAACACGAGTTCCTACTAAACATGGGATTAATTATCGATTAGCGGTGTTACGTCATTGGGACATTTTCAATTAAGCTTGTGGAATTAATAATGCCTATTTGAACAGAGGGGACGACCGGCTCAAAATACCCGGCCATTGTTTTATTATACGTGTATTATAACATAGTTTTATGCTTCGTTATATTATTACTGAGCAAGGAATTTTTGTTCAATGGACTCGTGCCGTATGCTCGTTCGTCCGGAGTACTACGGTCACACCTGGTAATTCACCAGAACCAGTGGTGCCTATCATGGCTATGTACCGGTGAGCGTGGCTGCTAGTGAAATTACGTTTGACACGTTACATGCCCATCGCGTTTCATGCAACGTGGGCAACGTGATGGATCCTTAAGTCTTCTCTTACTTTGGGTAGGGAGGACCGGAGTCGTTTTGCTGTTGATTATGGGTAGCAGTAACCACTTATCACTGGGCTTCGTAGCCCACCTGAGGGAAATTGTTAGGATTTTCTGACCGTCCTAAGAGTCCTAACCTAACAGTGGTTTAACCATAACATGGTTTTTTCCCTTGTATATATGTAACAAGGGAAAAAACCTTTAGGCAAACATACGATCTGTAGTGTTCCTCATATTATGACTGAAGATTCTCTTGCTTCCAAACTGAAGCAACGCTAGTCCTTCTGTCACTCTCGGCTGAATTATATGCCGAAGCGAGAACATCGGCATAGCGAATTCTAGAGAGAGTATGCGTGTGTGTTATTAGTACAAACAAATTACATAATATTATGAGATTATTAATCATTCTTGGCATTTTAATTAGATCTAACTGGAAGTTAAGACCGTACTAATAATCTGCATTTAAAAATAGCGTAATTACTAGGCATATTAATCTCTGGCGCGGAGTCTCCCGCCGGCACGACGCCTTAATGATTTATTCTCATCACACCGCACTGAGATATCAATTACTAAGTTCTCAGATCAAACGCAGGATGCGCTTGTTCTTTGTCATATTTATCATTTTTATGACTTTTGGATAGGTTTAGTTGTCAACGATATAATGTTGGCCCACTGGCCACTCAGCTCAGCTGGTAGCTCTACCTGGTAGCTGTAGACTGTGCGTTTGATTTCCCATTCTGAACAAATATGTAAATTTATGTCCAAAAAAACATAACTTCGTAAGCATATATACAATCAATAATCTGGTTCCCACAGTTCAAGCTATGCTTAGTTTGGGGCTACAGAAATGACCATAAAAATGTATTTATTGACAAATTGTAGAAATGGTTTTTTGTACTTTATATACTCTCAATAGCATATAGCAAAAACTTGTTATTGTGACATTACAAAAGAATCCCTTCAATTTTATTTATAGACGTATAGTTTATTATCAAATATTAATTGCGTAATCTCACTTCGGGTTATCGCGGTAGTATATAAGGTTAATAAACCAGATTCAGCCAGCAGTTTCCGGGAATATACGGGCTTCCATTAATTATATCCAAGTACTTCTAGAACAGGAATATGAAAACGGCAGTGCAATATTAATTCCATTCAATTACATCAATTTATTTAAGTTGCATTTAAGTTCACGAGAGCAAATATCCACTCTATATGTTTGTATGAGTAAGTGGCACACTCTGTTGTATTCAGAAAGCCAGCCGAAGACCTGCAACTTGGCTTATCTAATAGTTTAACAAGGATCAATATCTGAATGTGCCTTTTAGTGTACCACCAATCCGACCACATTACCTCCACTTAGGGGCTTTCGTGTTCGGAGGACACGTTAAGATGTCGATCCTCACTATATAAGTTCACGATTTAACCATTCGGAGGCCTACTCTCGTTTATTGAGATTGAATGGGTTTTGATCTACCACGGTAGCCCAATCCGGATTGGTAGATATGACATGTCTTCGATTTTTTGATTCTAAGACATGCCGGTTTCTTCATGATGTTTTCTTTCTCCGTTTCGAAAATGTAATATTGCGCACATAAAGTTTTCAAGTAAAAAACTCATTGGTGCACATATGCGTTTGAACCGGCGACCTTCAGATTGAAAGACGGCGTCTGGGCCCTTAAGCCACCACGTTTTCGCTCCACATAGGTACTCTCTTACTCCACTTAGGTGATATCTAAAGATAAAATAGGCAAGCTTCGCTAAAAGTGTTTGAAACTGCAAGAAAATGCTAGCAGCAATAAATATAGAGCGAGAGCCAGCGCCGGCGTGTCGTCGGCGTCTCCTAGACAAATGGATTTCGCAGACGATTCAGAGTTATCGCGTAGTTAAGCTTTACGTAAGCTAAAACAAATTGGAGCGGCCTACACTCGCCTAATCTCCCGTTAAGTGTTTGAGAAGAGCGGAATAATGGCGCTATAAATAAATTTGCAGCAGTTTACAACGAATGCTGCTAAATTAGGTCCATTGGAGAGATTTACAGGTAAAAGATGCATTTCGGTCGTTAAAAAGAAATTTCCTAATCGTAAATTTTATGTCCGTGCACCTGGGCGGCAGCAGGGAATTCAGTTTACAAACCATATTTTATGTACCACTGAAACAGAACACGTATGGTACACAGGGATCATAGTGCATCCCTGTGTTGCAGGTGGCATGAACATATGGACACAAAAACACAAACATACACAACACCAAAGTTCATGTTCTCCAAACAACGTTTGCTCCAGCCGGCAATAGGACCCAAGCCTCGTTGTATTGTCAAAGATGCTATCAGGTAAGCAACAGAGTCATCGAAATAAAATATTGTATGTCCAGAAAATCTATATGAAATTGTAATCTAAATGTATTTTTAAATTTGTCTTTTAAACTATTCACTGAATCTATAGAGTACCGCCAAAAGTGTTATTTAAATGTACCAGTTCCAAAGATACATACGTTGCTGGTTTAAGTCAAATATTCTGTTTAACATTTGGGTACGGGACCTTAAAGATATAGAGCTAAGACTTCTTCCAAAATAATGCAATTAACAAAAGAACAAATACTTTCACATTCCCTTCAGTGGGTAATTGACGTGTGCGCCACTCAGGAATGCTCTTAAAATAAAACATTTATTTAAAACCAACATGAAGGCAGCAAACCAGACAAGCAGTCATAACTCACGATTCATTATAATTTTATCGTACCGAAGGGGAACTAGTCGAAAAACATACCAGATTGCCAGTTGCAATTGGATTTGCTCATTGTATATATTTAAATTTCTTTGCTAAAGAGGTCGCTTTAGCAAAGCGCAGTTTTGGGTTGAATTCAAACGATTACATTATGTTTTAATTGTTAACTTGCTCTCGGACTATAACGCTTTTATTTGACTCAGAAAAAAAATAATGGGCGAGACATTTAAAACCATCATTCATTTTGTAATGAATTTAATTACCTGATACGATTCGGTTTAATTATTGGGAACCCTGGTTGGTATCGTGTGTTTGTGTATGTGTGTGAGAGGGAGAAAAGAAAATTATGCTGAGAAATACTTTCACCATGTCCTAAAGGATGGAAGTATATTAAATTTGACTGCCCTTACAACTCAGCAGCTCTGCCTTCCACGCTACAGGTCGTAGGTTCGATTCACGACCTGTACACTTTTAACAAATATTTGTGGGTCAAATGTTTGTTTAGTGACAACAATGAAAATTAAAAATATCAATTTTTTTATGTGTTAGTTATGTTTTAGTTTAATGTGAATTGTAACTTAAATATTATGAAATGTTTGGCCTGAACTGAACTAAACTCAAACCAATAAAAGTATTCCTGATAAGAATAACATGCATTAAATATTGCGTTTATTTGAATTGATGATTCTATATCAAGCTATTACAGTGGGGCAGTGAAGGCCAGTCCAAAAAAACAGTAATTTCATGGCGCTGGCCATGACGTGCCACGCTCGTTAAACCCAACGAGTCCAACAACACGAGTCTGCATTGAAGCAATCACTCCGGAACATGATTTGGAAGCGAAACGATCGCCACAAGCGCGGCACCGACAGCGAACGAACGCAGAGATAAGTAACACTTAAGTTAAAAAAATATTAGTAATAACCCGGGAAAACTTTTAATCGATTTCTACCAAACATGACTAAGAACCATCTTCCAAGTAACCAACTTGATACAAGATATTTAAATTTAACGCATTTAAATTCCTTTTGGGAATCAAGTTTACATATGTCTTTCTAAAATAGACAACATACAAAATTTTGGGGAGTCCAATTGCTCGTTCCGTCACATTTGTCACATAAAAAGGAAAAAACGGCCATCAAACTTCTCAAATCGCCTCATGTGTGTCGGGACACAATAATAGCTATGGTGGCTAGCCCTTAACACATAATTAGGGTTAATTGTTTAATCCGTTGTCTAAATCAACAAAGTAAACACGTTCAAACTCAAATTGACCCAAACTCTGCGCTCTAATCGGTTCAACCAAACTAGTTTAGCCGCGAAACTCCCAAAAATTGTTTACCGAAATCACAGCTCAGAATGATTGAATCGGAAAATTCCGCGAAACTTTCTGCGCGTTATCGCGAGCGCCAGTGGGAAAATGCGCATTACAGATCTGTAAAAGCGCTTTACCACGTCCGATCCTGTAATCATTTTGACGGGAAATCGTGTCTGGTAAAGCTGGAAGTTTATAGATCTAGTTTTTTCACGCAGTTAAAACCATCCGACGTTTTAGTTGCTAAATGTTTAAAAAAGGTCATTAAGGGGGAAAAATCTTATACACGGTAATCAGATTTTTTTCTTTAGTTGTGCTATAAATATTAATATAATATAAAAAATAAAATATTATAAAAGATAAAATGTTAATATAATATTGTATAAAAAAGTTTACCCCGATAATATAATAAATAAATTATAATAATATGATGAAAACTCTCGCACCGAATTTATTACCTCTGATTCTAAAAACTAGAATCAGAGGTAATAAACAATTTTAATCAGCTTTTGTGAAAGGCTATAAATATCTAAAATCGTGTCGTTAGTCGGTCCATATTTTCGTATCGGAAGTTGTGAGAGTACTATTTAATCAAGCTGTAAAGTTATATTTTTAGGAAGTTAGTCCTCCGGTTTACGAGTGTTTATATTGCCCTAGTTGTAGTCAACAGGCTTTGAGCCGGCGCCATTTTATATTTTAACTTATAAATATTTGAAATTGGCTGCTACCCTGATGTTGACGATCAAGTCCAACTTTTACGGTATATAATTAAAGAACAAAGTACTCGTAACTTAATATTAATTAAAGGATTATAACCAAATTGAATTAGTTAATATTTACTTAACTGGTAGTATGTCAGAGTTTGTATCTTGTAATTAAGTTTGATCTAGTTCTAGAAGTTCTTTGAATGTATTGCATGAATTTCTCATGTTTTGGAGGATTTGAGTGAAAGATTGTAAGTTGCAGTTATTGCAATATTAATCATTTTCCGTTTCACACGTAAACAGTATAGACTAAAAATAGCATTTGATTAGAATTGTCAAAATCAGTTTTGGTTTGTTTTAATGTTAAGTTAGTTATGTTTAGTGCTTACTGAATCGAAGCCTAAGCCTCGTCTTTTCATTGTACCCTAATACCACCTGCAATACAGGAATCTCCTGGTGCAAAATGGTGGAGGAATTTTATGCATTTAAAAGTATACTGTGTCTAATAACTAGATACTATTATGACATTATAATTAAGAAATATACGAAGTCAAGAAACAGGAAATCTTATCAACGTGGCCATCGATCAAGAATCACGATCTTTTAGCCCCAAATTATAAATCAAATACAAATTATAAGTATGTTCCGTCATCCCAGGGTCGTCGTGAGGATTAATCATTATCTTTTATGACTGTTTGCGACGACCGAACTTTTTCTATCGCCTCCGAAAGTTCGACGAAGATTCATTGCCTGTCGCTGCGCTCGTGCTCGCACAAAGAACTTAAGATAGAAGGAGCAACGAACTTGAGGTTTGTGTCTTCATTCCCACCGGGACGTGCGGTGTACGAGAATCATTCACCTGATTTGTATCATTCAACTTGTCCCAACATAGATTAAACTGGAAGATATTGGAAGCCGACGTCTACTTACAAAAACGTTTTGCGTGTTGCGAAAAAGCAAATGGCGCCATTTTTTATAGCCACAAACACATTATGTCTTTCCCGATATGATGCGATGACCAAACTTGGAGTTTGGGATTTAGGACACTGCGTGGTAAAGGCTATGATATTCTACAGCAACGCTTGGTTTGATTGCAGTGGTCACGTCTGTTGTCTCGCTGCATGACTAGTTAGCACTCTCTGTGTGCTCTCTCAGAGTAAACAGGATCACGCATCGGCGGCGTGTGTACTGTAACACTACTATACCTGTATGGTTTCCATTTAAAAAACATACCTACTACATATTATATATTTGAGCCCGCTTGGGTTTTCCGCGTGATCCATCGCAGCTAGCGCGGTCGCTGATTGGCCAATTGTCTCATTGAGGGACTATTTCAGATCTCTCCCACACTTTTGTTTATGCGTCGGAGATTTCAAACTGTGCCTATTGTCTAACCCAAATTTGATCTGCACGATTGTCTAATCAAAGCATCAACGCGCATACACGTGATGGATTTCGTGTACGAGATGACGTCACGTGGAACAAATGCGTCTCTAGAAAATAAGTGGAGTATTTTAAGCGCCAGAAGGTACGGAGCGTAAATGTATGTTTCACTGGCGGAACGTGGAATACTAGAGAGGTCCCGGGTTTGGTCCCCGGTGGGAACAAACTTTGTGTAATTATTTAAGCCTTAAGGTACTCCTCTACCCAATTATGACTTAAAACTTAAACACTTAAGGCCCAAGTAGCATCGCGTTGCACACGTCACTCTGAAATGTGGATATGGCATGTCATGCACCATTTCAAGTTCATAATTGAGGAAAGCTAACAAATTACTAAACAGGTTCCTATTTTTAGTTGTGATACAGAAAACTCTATTTGTTACGACGAATCATGTAATCAAGAGTCAAAAATAATTATAAAGTAACCACTGAAAGTAATTAAATCTTGGATAAGTCACCTTTTTTAAATAAATATGTACTCACAAGATCAGGCGTTATAATTTCTAAGCCTCTTCAAATCCCATCCGACCCTCCCGGGGGGGAACAAGCAAAGACAGAGATTCCTCCCTCTTTCGACAATGATCCTTTCATCATGTAAGTATTTAAATCTAAATTACCTTTTCCTTATTTGTTTAGCATTTTTATATTTATATATTAGATTTGTATTACGTCGTGGCTACGTTAGTGTTAGCCCTGCCTTCGAAGCGAGGGGTCCCGGGTTCGATTTCCGGCCGGGGCTCACTTTGTGTGGTGAGCATAAAGTTTGTTCTTGGGTATTGGCTTTCTCTTGTGTTTCTGTGTTTGTCCATGCCATCTGCCACTTAGGGAATCCTAATGCAGAGGTATGAGTGTGTTAACGTTTATTTATTTATTTTTTTATTCAATGATTTACCGAGTACGCCTCTTTATTTCCTTTTTATAAAACTAACGATTATATTTATTATATAAATATATGATTTATATCCTTGGATCCTCAGCTCGCTAGTATTGTCAGGAAGTTTGGGATAAAAGTGTATTTGCAAGGATCCATTGATTTTTGTATTTTAAATCTTGTAATATTTAATTGGTTTTTATTGCTAGTGCTAATTATGAGCATCATATATCCTCTCTAAACTAGAAATGTTTTTTTATATACAATATAAATTTTTTCGCTGCTATGATGTGATAACTGATAGCTGTTAGCTGATGTGATAGCTAAAATCCAAATGAGTCGATAAATAAATATAATACGTAATACCCAGACACAGAACAATCATTCATATTCCTCGCATAGATACTTGTCCCGGTTGAGAATCGAACACACAACCTACGGCAGGAAGCAGAGCTGCTACCAACTGCGGCGTGAGGCCAGTCAAAATTATCTCAATTATTGATAACTAAAGTATTAATAAACTTGGACAATAGTTTGAGAACAAAAAATATTTGAGATTTTCACATCCGTTATTATACATCCCCACATAAAATTCGCCTTAAGGTTCCAAAAATACCCTGAAATAGCAAACATTTACATTTGTCCGAGAATAAAGCAACATTTTATAATGAAACTAGCGAAACTATTTGATGTCTGCGCGAGATATTTATTTAACCCTAACGTGGAGGGTTAAGTCAATATCATGGAATAGCTATTGTGCTCCCACGGGGAGAAGTGTACTCCGTATCAGCCCCTAACGCCCTCACTGCAGGGACACCGGCCTACTCTCAACAAGTGAGAGTAGACTGACCTACCACTGAAGCTTAGTAAGTTTCATGTGTCTTTGAAGTTTTGGTTTTGTTAACTCGACTATTACTGATGCTTAAGATTGAGACGCTGAAAATAATCTATATTCAATGCCAAAGCCATATTTTTTATTGTAAAGTACACTAGCGTGCGGCCGCCATCTTACCTCACTGAAAGTAAAAATGCGGCGACAGCGCATTTTATTAAATAACAAAATCTTCGCTCTTCTTTTGGGTTCTAATATACCTAAATATTTAACAGTTCGTGAAAATATTTATTTAATCGGATTCATCAGAACTACGCGCTCAAACTGTAATGTTTGTAAGACTCCCGCTCAGTTAGTTAGCCAATGAGTTTTCAATCATGTTACCGCTTGGTTAATTATCAGTTTAAGGATCTTTTAGCGTTTTAAAGGCGCCAGCCGACCGCTGCAGGGTTAAAGTATAAATCGAGCGTTTTTACTGATGGCATGCAATATTTATCCCAGCAGACGGTCATTGAATATTGAAATTCCAAGTAAAGCCGCGCGCACATGATGCTATTGCCGCCGACAAGTTCCACTTGTGCCGTGAATTCAAGACACTGCAGCATTCAATACAATTATGATTTTTGAATTGAAAGGATTTGAAGGAATCCACGTATGTTTACCTGTCTGTCTGTCTGTCTTACCTTTAAGAGTTACATGTTTTGAACTATTGTATAATTTTCACAAATAATGTTACTTGACGAATATTATATTATAACAAACAAGAAATAATGTTATTTTTGGAATAATCAATAATAATCAATAATCATAATCATTCACAGCTGGGTTTTTTTTAATTCGGAGAGGATAATACCGTCTATGATACCTAATACTAAATAATGTTATATTTACAACGTTTAGATAATGCATTATTCACGAGAGCCCAATCGGACAGTGACAGAACTAGAAGTACGACTCGCGCGAGCCAGTCACTCGCCTCGTGAGGAGGGGGCCTTCCGTTCCACATGACTTTAATGGCTCAAAGCTATAAGGAATTTGATCTATTCTCTTTCATTCGTTCGTTTTCTTATAAATAGCTTATTGAGCGAAAAACTTCATTATGAAGATAAAATACGTGTTTATTTTTTACATAATGTCGTCATTAGTGGGGTTCAGTTAGTAAACGTGTGTTACATTATATTAATGTTCACTGACCTACAAAGGTTAGTTGAATTTTTGAAAACATTAATTACGAATAAAAATTTTAATAAACTTATTTATGGAAACATTTATATCTAATATTTGACGTGATTGTAAAAAATGGCCTTCTTATCTTATGTATCATATAATTCTCTAGCGGATACACGCTAAAAAGAAAAACATTTTGAGCCTAATGCATTATTTTAGTGGTCTAAACCCATATTCGCGTTATTGCCTTTCTAATGAACCCAGTTTGGGGCGCATCGGTTGGATGGTTCCAAAGTCTATCACAGACAAGGTAGAAATAATTTTCATGTTTTATATATAGGATATACAAAAAAATAAAAGTTAAAGCTATGCTTAGTTTGGAGCTTAATGGGCTGATGTGAGAGCGTGGTGGCCCAGCGGCATAGACGCCGACTTTCAATTTGAAGGTTGCTGGTTCAAACCCACACGTGCACCAATGAGTTTTTTCACTTGAAAAAATTTATGTGCGCAATACCACGTTCTCAAAACGGTGACGGAAAACATCGTGAGGAAACCGGCATGTCTTAGAACCAAAAATTCGACGACATGTGACATCTACCAATCCGGATTGGGCTCCCGTGGTAGATCAGAGCCCATTCACTCTCAATTATCGAGAGTAGGCCGGTGTCCCTGCAGTGGGAACACTAGAGGCTGGTACGGACGGACGGGCTGATGTAATTTTTATGAATATTATATATTTATTTATCTATGTAGTATCTGCATACGACATGTAAAATTAAAAAAAAACAGACTAATTGCAATTAAGACAGACACCGGGGAGTCAGTAATAAGATCCAAACATATTCCAAAAAATACAAATGAACTGAAAACCAACTTCGAAAGTCGGTTAAAAAAATTCGTCGTATCTTTCCAAAAACAGTCAATGTCAGTATTTGCTAAAATATTCCACCTCCAAGTGTTGATCCCACCAGCCCGGAACCAGCCCGGAGCCAGCCCAGAGACATGGTCCTTGACCCAGCGGAGTTTATAACTATTCATTAGTGGCTCGCTCCGCGTCACTGAACATTGATTGTGTACCATCCATACATCCATACATACATTAAAACAGTAAGCCCCCCGGGACCCAACTTACTTAATTAATGTTCAATAGTGCTGCGTGGGCGGTGGGGAGGTACCACTACATGTTGAACATGTCGGTACATTTGTTGGTAAAACTTTCGTTCGGGCTATTAGGATATTATAAAGTTATATAACGAGAGAAGCCGCGGGCAGAACTAACATAAAAATATAATTGAAAATCGAAATCAGAAACGCTTTGAAATTACTTTCAGGAACATAATTTTTAACAAACGAAATACACGATGCGCGACTCACGCACTGTGTCACAGAGAGCTTTTTAAATACATTTGCTTTGTAATATGTATTCAAAGATTATTTCTGATAGCAACAACATTTTGCGATTGTACGTATTCGTATTAGAAATTAAATGCGTATCAAGTATTACAACACGTTTGCTGGGACAGGTTCTTTTTATGTATGAGACGGATCGAGATGAGGGCCCACCTGGTGGTAAGTGGCGACCATGACAACAGTAATGCGACTCAGTGTAGGATTGGAGACAGTAGAAGTAGTGAAGTTTGTAGAATTGATTTTTAATAAATACAAACAATTTAGTTTTTTTTTTAAATTAAGTAACAAGACGAGCTTGCGGCTTACCTCCGCATATAACAACAGCAATGAAACTTAGTTCCTCCCCGACCGAAGTATGAGAAGACCCAATTCGCACCCCGCTGCGCCCGTCACCCGAGACGGGGATATTACGTCTCATGTGCATGTAGTTTCACCGGCACCCTCACACTTCCCTAGTTTGTTTAAATTTTCTTTATGTGAGTAAGTGACGGAACGAGCTGAGGGCCCACCTGATGGTAAGTGGTGATCCTCGCCCATGACAACAGTAATGTGCGCGACTCAGTATGAGATCCAAATCTTTACTGAGTCGCATTCATCCTGCTGCGTCCATCACCCGAGACGGGGATGATACGTCTCATGCGCATGTGATTTCACCGGCAGCCACACCCTTCCACCGGAACACAGTAATGCAACCACTACTGCTTGGCGGCAGATTCCAGATGTGGTGGCAGTACCTCCCCGGACGAACTTGGCACAAGTTCTACTGCTACTTTTTGGTTGCTCCTTTAGCACCACCCAGGGGGTACGTGTAGGGAATCAAAGGGTACACACCTACGGATGCGAGCAACGGGACCCCCCAAGTACTAGTTTTAATCGAATTAAACCTAATGAAGATACTTGTATACATAGTTTATGGTACTCCCGTTATTATAATCTTTTTTCCATTATCTATTGTAATACAACGAATTTTGTAATGAGAATAACAAAATATTTGATAATGTAATGAAAAATGTTGGCTATCATTCATACAAATGATATCCATCACTCATCCAGGCCTCACTTTAGTAAACTCAGTTCGAGTCTAAGCAGACATACTGTAAACCCTCAGTTTATCGTGAAATAAAAAAAAACAGCTCAGTAAGCAGGTTAATGTAACCCACCGACCTATTTTGGGATACCGCAAAAACTTCAAACACAAAAACGGTAACCTAAACACAGCGGTCCCGTATTCTGTTTGTTTATGTTGGGAGGAAGGATGTTGTTAGGAGCGGTATTGAGTCTGTGGCGACGGACGTGAGTGAATGGCTACGCAACCGCACGGGCGGTCAACGTGCCAGGTCCCCGATGAAAGAGATTGGTATCCGACTTACAGGAAGGTCATTATAATTATACATCTGTAGCCCGAGAGAGCGTGGTGGCCCAGGGGCAAAGACGCCGACTTTCAATCTGAAGATAGTTGGTCCCAATGAGTTTTTTCACTTGAAAAATTTATGTACGCAATACAACGTACTCGAAACGGTAACGGAAAACATCGTGAGGAAACCGGCATGTCTTAGAACCAAAAATTCCACGACATGTGACATCTACCAATCCAGATTGGGCTCCCGTGGTAGATCAGAGCCCATTCACTCTCAATTATCGAGAGTAGGCCGGTGCCGGCCGGTCCTTGCAGTGGGAACATTAGAGGCTGGTACGAATCTGTTGCCTAAATATAGCTATAGAAAATTGCAAAAATTTGACAGCGGGATATCTTAATACGAATTCGCCAAAGACAATTAATTTATTTGGCGAATTCACGATCTGTGGCGTATTCATTCT
Organism: Aplocera efformata; assembly: GCA_921293045.1. NCBI lineage: Eukaryota > Metazoa > Arthropoda > Insecta > Lepidoptera > Geometridae > Aplocera > Aplocera efformata. The sequence goes on from OV121040.1 coordinate 410,279, forward strand.
TGTGACCGAATGAACTTGATTGGGATCCAAATCTCACGGCCTAATGATAACATGATGCGTTAACACGTAAGAAGACTTCTATTTTTATTATTATAACACGAGAAAATTACCGTTTAATCTATTTTTAGGTTTGTAAGGTAGGTTCCAACATCAAATTAATGACCAATTTTACTCAAGATCCATAACCAATTGTGCTTGGCGGTAATTGAAACATTGCTACTATTAACTCAAAGTCTTTCTCCAACACTTCAAGGTTAGATAAACCGACTTTACGGTAACAATTATCCATAAAATATAGCTTCACGACAGTAAAATGTAGATGTACTTGTTGCCAACAAAATCGAAAACTGGCCTGTATTCACATTCACTATATAGGTGAACGAAGCCACTGAGTGAACGAAATGCATCATTCCAGCCCTGGGATTTGGCGACGGAACACGGAGTGCCTAATTATGTTCCATAGTGGGGGGGCGGGTGGTAACGAGGGTATCGGGGCGCCTCTCGTGACCCGCTGCCGAGAGTTGGTGACGCAGGGGGACTGTGTCACTAGGCGATGGTGCGATTTGCCTAATGAACCCACATAATTTGATAATTATGATTGCTGCAATCAACTGTCTGATATATCTTTAGTATAAGAGACAAGTATTTAGTAGGTACATTATTTCGTGGGTAGAGCAACTTTACCCGCGTCGAATAATTTTAACGAGTGAGATACCAGTTTATACCAATTATAACAGCTTCAAAAGTATTATCAAATTCTATATTAAAATAAACTGCATCAGCCCACGATGACATTCAAATAACGTTTCTAATGGCGCACATTTTTGTCCTTTGATTGACAACTATTATTCCTGCCACGTTTTGCGTTTCCATTAACACAATAGATTTTGCGTTTTATTTATATTAATAAAATTTATTACCGAATGTATGTAAGCGCATTACTTCAAACCGGCTGCACCCATTTGACTAATTATTATAATCTATGTAATTGTCAGATCTAAGTTTGTAGGAAAGGAAATACTTGAGAAATGTTGGAAATTGCGGAGAAACTATAAATGCATTTTTTTAAAGGATTTTTGCAAATAAATCGTTCGACAGCCGATAAAAAAAAAAATTTTTACTGCTCTAGGATTCCCTGTGTCGCAGATGTCATGGACAAACACAGAAACACCAGACAAACACCTAAGACACAATGTGTGCCCTGGCCGGGAATCAAACCCGGGACCCCTCGCTCCGAAGGCAGGGCTACTACCAACTAAGTCACGGAGCCGCCTTGATTGGACTGTTACAGACCAAAAACGATTTTCCAAAAAAATTCCGTGTAAAGCTCGGTCGCCCAGGTATTTAGTGATCCTTATATTAGGGTTTATTGCTGGTTCCTCCTCATAGAGGGTCGGATAGGGTTTGAACAAGGGCTGAACTTAGTAATAAAAACGCGTGATATTTATCTTAGAAAAAGTGACTTTGACTTTGCCTTCTATAGGGTAGAATCAGAGTCGCATTGATATTGTTATGAGTTACGGTAACCACTTAACATTTCTAATGTACTGTCCAGTCACTTTAGTCCCGTTCATGCGTAATTGGTTTACTTTAGTACTTCCAAGAACAACTTAAAGTATATCTATTTAACAAACTACTTTTTATAACATTGATTTACGAAGTTTTGACGGTAACATCAAAACTTCTTCAATATGAAACGAACTTTTAAAGATGTCAAAACATTTTTACGCTAACGAACTATTGAACAATATTATAACTTATTTGAACGAATTTATATTTATATAATAATAGTAGTAAATCCAATCCAAACATTTTTTACAAATAACGAAGAAATATGTAGGTATTTATACGACGTGTTTCAAAAAGTTGTGATTTTTTTTAAATAATTTGGATAGCTATTGTTAGCACAGCTAGCTCCATGCCAAAGGACTAGTGGCGTTGCCTCGCTGAATAACAGCTGTGTTCCAGGGGAAAGTGACATTTGTGACATCTCTATTTCAGAGAGAGAGAGAGAGTAAGACGGGTGCACTACGATGAAATCAGGGTCTTCCTTCGGTCTAGAGGTTATCTTGCTGTTATAGGGGGCAATGACCAGCTAATATCGGGATGTATGTCATCTCATCCTGTTAGTTCTTAAGTTTTGAAACCCGCTTGAGAGTGGCCCTCTCTCGCCAAAAGCCTGCGTAAACTTATCAATGCCATCACTGGCCACCAACATTTGGTGCAGGCATAAAAAACCGTCTCATTACCAAGCAAATTAGAAAACGTTCGCAAAAATGTTTACCGCCGCTGTTCTGGCCCGCCTAGCGACTTCCCGCCACTCATCTTAAGAAACACTATAGAAACTGCTATCGGAACTGTGGATCAGTGTCCAGAATGCTCCATTTCATTCAATCCCAATGCTAATCTTAATTCTTATCCATGGAGGGTCGGATAGGGTTTGAACAACTGCCAAATTTAGTAAAAAGAATACGTGATATTGTAAGTATATATTTATTGGAATGAAATGAGCTTCCAATATTTTTTTTAATTCCTTTGAATACTATAAATATATTTTAAAATATAGACAAGGTTAAAGATCTTTATTTCCATTGAAATAAAGATTTTTAAATTTGTCTTGTCAAAGGTCATGGATTCAGTTAAAGTAAAAAAAGTATTGATGGTCACATGGTGGGCCCTCTGCTCGTCCAATTAAATAAGAAAGAAAAAACAAAAAAACCAATGAATAAGATCGATTTTACGTAAAAACTTAATTATAGTTTGCTACTTCAAGGAGTGGTAAAAGTGTGGTGGCCCAGTGGAACAGATGCCAAAGGCAATCCGAAGATAGCTGGTTCAGATCAAGGCTAATAAATATTATTTGAAAAAAAAAGAGACTAGCAAAGTAGTTTTGACGCTGTGACACATGACGGCATAAGAGAGTGGCATGCTGTTTGCCGCCACGTCATTGGAGTCTGTTTCACTGCAAAAGCGCTCCAAAATGTTGGCTTGCCGCGACTTGAGTCACATCAGCCTTCCGTATTACAGCCAATAACCTGAGAGTATTACATTTCAAACGTAAATAGAAGTACGGAAGTATTTGTTTTCAAACCGAAACAAGTTCTAGAAAAATTCAATTTGGCTGCCAATATCAAATAACCCCTGAAACTGCTCCGCGCGGAATCCCCACACATAAAGATATTCTACGTTTTTTAAACACAGAGCGGTACCTTTGAAGTCTTTGTATGCCTTTGATGTTCCCGAGTTCGTAGGTCACAAAAAAACGGGTTTTTGTAATTTAGGAAATTATCTTTGGCTATTATTATTTGACGGCTAATAATACATTGTACCTAAGTGGGGTCCCGGGTTTGATCGCCAGCTGGGGTAAACAGTTGTGTAATCGGCATTTAATTTGTTCTCGGGTATTGGATTTGTATTTGTTTGTGTGTCTACTTTGTGTGAATACCTAGACTAATAACTAGACTCATACTGGGGGTACCTAGTATGAGTCTCATTTTAATTCTTACTCTGGAGGTAACTGGGCCTACAATGAAGGCCCGCGTAGGGGTGCTTTGTGCATTGTCCTCCGTTGTTAACTAAACCTAGCCCCACCCAGACAAATCTTTGATGTACCGGAGAAGGACCCTGGGTTGCTGGCAGCACTGTTTCGGTGTTTGCTCTAGTGAGTCCAGATCCCCACCAAATACCGCTGTTGGTTGGACCTATGCTATCATATTCCTTTAAATACTTTTAATAAAATAATATTTTTTTTAAAAGACGAACAGAAAATGATCTAAATATAAATTATACACACTATTTCCTCCCATAGTAAATAAGTGAATAAAAACGAAAAATATTAAAAGTAAAATTGAGATCCAGAGACACTCTCTGTCACATTCCAATTTAGGCTATAACATAGTTGTCCTTTGTATCGTCTCAGCCAGTTTATTTATGTAGAGATGGTGTTTGGTAAGAAGGTATCCAGTACATCACATCAGCTAGCTGGCCTCACAGCTCAGTTTGTGCTGCAAAACTAGCTTCCATAGTTAACTAGTTTCCATTACAAGCTATGCTTAGTTTGGGGCTAGATGGCGCTGTGTATAGTGTCCATATTTATTTATCTAAATCCGCGCATGATCAAATGAAACCTACTATTGTAGTTCTTTATTGTCCTAACAACAAGAAGTTGGATCAAGAAAGGAAACACTTGCAGCGTGAGTTCTCACGCTCGAATTCCGCGAAAGTTGATCTGAAGGCGGCACGCGAGGCTTCGGAGATCAAGTACCACACGGCAGGGTTACCGAGAACTCTGCCTCTGCCTGAAACATTTCCTCATCGATGTTTGGAAACTATCCCTAGGATTAGGAAATGTTTTTAACAAGAGCAACTGGCTATGGTTATACTATACTAGGACCGCAATTTAGTGCAGATAATTGTTCGCATCGATCTTGATTGTTCGCAGCGTGCAAAATGCAAATCACGTTGGGCGAGGTGATAGTGTGGTTTAGCTTTTAACTCAGTTATTTCAGATCTATTTAACCAAAACTCGGATATTATTATGACGTACGTATTAGAACTGTTTTTAAGTCTAGAATACATTACACAGTGTGGAAAAACTAAATTAAAAACATAATCCTTGGTTTTACACAAATAGTGCGAGAGAGTGCAGTCTGGTGAGAAATCCGTTTTTTTTTTAACTGGACATCAGATCATAGACGGAAAGTCACATCATCATGAAACTAAAAAAAATATTTTATTGATTTAATTTGACGTTTACAACTTAAACGATGATTCAACCTCGTGAACCCATGTGCACTATATTTTAAGGTTACCAAAAGACTAAAGGCAATTTTATCACTACTATCTACTATGTGTGCCTATCTGTCTGTCAGGGCGGTACCTCTTGATCCATCCGTCGAGAGGAACAAACCCCTTGGTGTCTGATCGAATCGCCAATCATTAACTCAGCCACTTTAATTCTCACTCCACTTTAAAATTTCTACTGAAAAACAACCAAAATCTTGCAAACGCAAAGCCCGCCACATTTTTCACGTCGAGGGAATGCTTAGAATTGCTTTCATTCCACGAATATTATTACAGAAAATGAAATCCGAAAGCTTCTCCGCAAAAATAGAATAACAGAACAAGCTCCTTATTTTATACCGAGACGTTTCACAAATAAACAAATCTCCATCAAAATTCGTCGCTACAATCGATTACGTTTTATCTACGTTCATTGTTTGGCGTTTAGGTGACAAAAACAATAGAAAGATTTTTAATTTCCTGCCGGTCCTCGTAAAATATTGTTTTAATCCGACATAGCTCCATGCTGAATATTCAATGGATGCGGGTGGCCTTATTTTTTGTGAATTTTATGCAAAGCAATGCACGGTAGGGTTTGGGCCTGCGCCGGTCGGAGGGTTACCGGGGTTTAATCAGTCCGCGGGAAGCTCGATCGCCTCTCGACTCATCTCCTTCCACATCGCGTCTCACAGAGCGCCGGAGAACCGGCGGCTCAGAGGCCGACAATATTTCTACCGGTATTTGAAATCTGAAAATAGTTGATATACATATGAACATATTTCTATGTTGTAGTTTTTTGTGTAGTACAGATATCATGACAAAAAAAACAACTGTGACTTAGAAAGCCTAGGATAATAGAGCAGTTTACTTCAAATTTGCTTTATCATTCTCCTTAACAAGTAGGAATCTGCAATTCAAACCAAAACTATTATAATGTGTTCACTAACTTTAGCTTAAAGTGTGACGCGTTGTTGTCACTCACAGGTGTCATGCAACTAATCTTGGTAATAACCTCAAATTACACAAGTTAGATCGGCAATAACTTTGAAAGTGACAGATCGCGAGACGCACGCCAGTCTAGCCCAAGATTATCGACGCAATATCTCCAGTTGGCCTCAACTGTACAAAACTTAAATCAAAAACGTGAGGAGGCGACAAACAAGAATTTATGGGGGTGGGGGGTAGAAAAAGTGTCCGTGGAAGAAATTATAGCTCTGCAGCGTGAGCCGTGAGGCATGCCAACTGGGGAACAATCTTGGGTTACCGGGACCACTGCCGCTGCAAGGGTTAATAGTCTACGTTTGTTTATGCAGCATGCGCGAATAAAAACTTTAATTATATTTCCGTAATTACTTTAGTACATTTGGTGAAATGGTTACGGAGCAAAGTTTCAGTCTATTTTGCAATTTTCGGTTTGTTTGGTGTATATTTTATATTTTCTACGTTTGCGTATATTTTTAGAGATTTCATTTCACGGCTACGGTAGCCTATTCAATATGATTCAAGCTCCAAATATCCGTATCTGTGGGTTTCGTAGCAATAAAGCCTACGTGTTCTACGGTGCGGCAGGTACAGACTACGGACCGCTACGTAATGACGTAGCGAGGTTACGAGTATACCTGTACGTACTTTAGATATCTAGTATACAAATAGTATGATTTCGTATTCAGTAGTATAAAATTGGTTAATTACTTCAATTAAGTCGATGTATTCTGTTTTTGTTTTTCATCAATTGCCTATGTAATCAATTAATTAGGTCATTGTATTTATGCATTTAAAGTTGTTTAGTTTCCACAAATACCTAACAAAATATCATTATAACAATCTGGAATTAACCTATCTGAAATGAAAGTGGCAAATATAGTCTTGCCGGAAACAACATTGATTAAACAGCTTTTGAAAAAGAAATAGAATGCAGGAGAGGAAAAATACCTTAACTGGTATTTTTTTCTGAGAAATTATCAAATCATTTTGTCAAGTTGCTCATGGACGACCACTTTACAGTAGCCGAGGAGTCGCAGGCGGCTGGCTTCGTCTTAATTGTTGCGGTCTTACTGCGGTGCCGTCATATCATACCTATTTGACCTCAAAATTAGGTATCAACAGTTAGAATTTATAAAATAGTTTGTTGAATACAACAAATAATTGTCTCAACACGTGAACTTGTCATACCCCCCAACTAATTCTTAACATAAACTTTTGTCGCCGGTGTTGGAACCAAAGATGCTTTGCTTTGTCAAGCAGCTGCAGAGGTACCAAATACCAATATATATTCTAAATAATACCATTTATAATATTAAAGGAAGAGGATAATACGAGTAAGCCTCGGGAAAAAGCAACTTTTGCATAAAACTAACAAAGGTCAAGTAAACATGTTGGATTCTTGAAAAATAATAAAGAACATCATTTTTTTAATTGTTAAGCTTTGGAGGGAGCGCGCAACAAAACCCTAATGGAAGGATTGCTTTCTTTTAGCAATCATGATCACTTTATAACCGACTTCCGGACGAGGTTGTCAATTCAGCGGTATTTTTTTTATGTGTACATCAGTACTCCATCATTGTTTGAAAGGATATGCTTTCAGATTGGTCCCATTGAAATTTAATCAAATGCGGTTCGATGGTTTGGTTATTACATCAAAATAACTGGAAATATGTCATCAAAAACGAAATTACTTATTTTGCTTTCCTATAGTTTTTTTATTACCGATTTGGATGTTTCTTTTTTTTAAATGATAGGGAAGGATGAAAGTTTAGACGTCGTTTTTTTTCGATGTTTAGATCAGTCACTTGTCAGTACATTTTCCTTGTAACTACTAGTGTACCTTACGAATCAAACATGTTGTAGAAGCCAATGACATGTACCATCTAGCAGGGTGATCTCATATGGCATATTACATCTCGCTTGTTTCTAGGTATATTTCCCAGCTGTGGGAAGTACGGGAGTAAAAACGGGAGTGCGGGTACAGTAGGGTACGTTTGGTTCGGGTGACGCTGCCAAATCCACTTCTCTCAATTATGCATAGCACACGCTAGACGTAACCTCGTTACAAGGGACCGGACTGGCGGCCACACAAGTGCCGAACCACTTTGGACGGTGGACAATTACTAAATTACAATTTTATGGAACACTGGAAGTTTGTTAGCTAGCTGGTTACCTCACGTTTCAAGACATAGCATAGCCAGACATACACGTCTTGTTCACCTCCAATCAAATAGCGGCGACTGGATTTCTAGATAGAGAACTAAATAAATTTTCTAAAGATATTCAATTCTCTTTTAATGCTTGAGATTCAGTTAATAAAGGTAAGTGTTACTGCGCAGTAGGAATCATCATAGACGTATTTACTAATCACAACCAAAAAACTGACTCGCGATACTCATCTCAAAGATGCTTTGTGCTCTGCGCTTTATTTTTCAAGACAACAGAAGTCTTGGTACATACAAACAGTACTAGGTTTAGGATAATAGGTGTGGTAGTACTTTTCCGGACGAACTTTGCTGTACTTCTATTACTACTTTAAGTTGGTCCTTTCGCATCACCCAGGGGACACGTGGAGGAGCTCTGAGGATGGAGCAACATAATCCCTTAAGCATTGTTTTATATAAACCAGTAAACAACCTCTGAAACTCGTTTCTAGTGAATAAAGCGTACATTTATAAAAAACTACAGCTCGTTATCAGTTATTGGGCTGAAAACGCAATTACTTATCACACGTGGCATGTAAATACGATATATTGAGCCTTAAATCATATTAATCCCGTTTACTGCACCATTTTTGAGCTTTTGTATATTTCAATACAGAATCAATTTGTTATTCAAAATATTTGCGTGAATGACGTTTTTAATACATAATTTTAATACCTTAATCACTTACACTGAACACATTTAATCACTTTTTTAATAGTAAATTTAAGCTTGGCTGTAATTTCATAGACAATTATAATATGATGACACTACTGTGGTTATATAGACGTGACAAAATGCGAATTTATGAGTAGTTTTGGTACAGCGGTTTTTTTACTAACATGCTGTTAGAACCGATTACACACTTACTAATTAAATAAAATTGGAACGAAAAGAGAAGTAAAAAAAATGAAGATTTTCTTATATACATATAATCATCGCTTCATGGCACTCTAAAATAAATTATCACTGTATTAACTTCTGTTACCATCTGTACCAGGACAAAGTGTCCAGTAACCACACCGTTAAAATTGAATTATAAATAATGACTTTCAGTAATAAATACTGTAACAGGAATCGGAAGATAAATACATTCGATCATGTTCTAGAAGCTCCGTGACTAAATGGTGGCCTTCGAAGCGGGGGGCCCGGGATCGATCCGCGGCTGGGGCAAACTTTATATGACGACCATTAAGTTTGTTTAAGGTTTTTGTAAGTATTTAGTGGCATTATTATGTATCTATACTGTGACACAGAGACTCCTAGAGGGCTTTGTTATTTCATTGTTTATTTTGTTTGTTAAGAAATATCATTGAAAATCAATAGTTATGTAAACAATATTTTGATTATCCATTTAGAATTGCTCTGGTCCTAAATTGGTCAAAATTGTATTGATATAACATCTCAACAAAGATACCAAGCACCATGGATGTAATGGATATTGAAGTTATTTTTAAAATAATTTAGTTTTAAAAGGTCAATTGTAACTTCCATCGTAAAAAGTATTTTAGGACAAACTTCCATTAAGCTGTTTAATGAATGTGATATCAACTAATAGGCAGTAAAAAACCTTCGATATCCCTTAATGGTGTTCATATTTTCACGTCAATAATAAATGAGGTGCTAAATTGGTGCCTTTTTCTAAATTGAGGTTTATAAATGGCTTATGATTGCAGGTAATGATCAAAATAATCTTCTATTTATTTAAATGAAAGAAAAATTGGAACGGACGTAAACTTAACCAATAATACTAGCTTAATATGAAAATTAACTGTAATTTGACATATCTACATATATGTACATCGTGAGTCAATGTTTACTTGTGGGTGTAAAACTCATGTCTCGACTATACTTATAGAACGATACATGAGATCTAAACATATAAATGAGTTAGATTTTCTAAATCTGTAGCAATTGCTAACAGATAGTTAAACCGTTAAAAATAAAACATTAACCCGCTATCTTTTCACGCAGATAATAATTATCGATACACTCAAACAGCAACCTTTTACGATTATTCATTCCTGATCAAACTTCTCTTGAATCGCAGGTGACATAGACTCAACACATTACAGAAACACCCAAGGCCCGAGAACAAACAACAAGCTCATTACATACTGTAGCATTGTAGATTGTACGATCAAATTGAGTCATCTGTTAATTAATTCATCCCACAGATTCCATATTATATGACCAAATTGTGCAGTCCATTAGCAGCAGTACATTGACTATCATACAATAAGTTGTATATCCCTGAATCTTACTGAACACTCAACTGTATTAGCACCACTGGGCTGTCAATTCGTCGTGGTCCCTAATCGATTGACGCCATTTTGGCGCCGTAAACCTGTAAGCTGTAAACAGGTTGAGTATCCAGAGTACTAAAATTAGTAGCACTAGTTGACAATATGAGGAATAATTTGTAATATTAGTTCCATAATTATAGACATATAATTTATCTGGGATTTGCATATTGTCAACCAGTTCAATACAAAATTCACACTCATATTAGTGCATTTAGATCCCCTGTGTTGCAGGTGGCATGGCTAAACACAGAAACAAAACAAGCACCCGAGCTAGAGACTGCATTAGCGACTTGCGTATCCTAATTATTTTTTGGTTGGCGCTTTATATCATTCTCGTCCACTGTCAGCTGCAGCATTCACTCGCCTCTCCCAACATCTTTTCTTTGGCATTCCTGTTTCCTTCCATCAACATTGATGTACCATCATTCTTTGAAACTTGAGCTACATTTCTTTGCAAAACATGCCTTTTAACTCAACAATCTCAACTTTTCTAGCACAGTCGAAGTCAAGTCATAAATCTAAATTTCCTTTGAGTTCTTAAAAAAGTTCTTGAAATGGTCAAAATTTTAATTTTAATTGAATATTTTAATGAAATATTTTCAAAGTGTCTGTTTGCTACCCTGCTATGAAATGGCCCTCTGTTATTAACAACTAATATGACTTACTTAGAATGTCTTAGAACCAAAAATTCGATGACATGTGACATCTACCAATCCGGATTGGGCTCCCGTGGTAGATCAGAGCCCATTCACTCTCAATTATCGAGAGTAGGCCGGTGTCCCTGTAGTGGGAACATTAGAGGCTGGTACGGATGACTTACTTAATTAATACAACTTAGGCTTTTCTTACAAAGGTATGGGAACATAGGCACCATTAAGCACGACCTGTCTATATTTATTGAGTATACATACACACATCCGCTAAATTGTCTACTTGTATTCTGGATTCGCATTATGTAAATGATTATGAACAAACTGGAGAATTAGCAAGTCTTGTGGAATTCTCTCGGGGTCTCGGAGTGCGATAAATTGTGATTAAGCAACTAACGAGCACAATTCCGAATTGTTTACGTGTAGGCTCGACGAAGATATGTATAATATTTTAATGAAAGTATTTATTGTGTTTATTGAAATCAAAGCTGTTTGTAGCCAAGTTTGTAGCGACCCGGCCAGCGAAGCGATGGGTCAAAAACGAACCCCAGCCGAGGCCAATTACGTATGATCAGCATGAGATTTAATCTCGGGTCTTGCGTGTTTGTATGTGTGCCTGTATCCATGCCTTCCGACAAGAGTATAAATTAGAAAGTTATTGTTTGTTATAAAAAAGCAGCCGTAAAATAATTATATTTCCTTCTGATTATCATTAATGATGTCTGCCACTGTTACTCATATTCTCTAAAATATTCTATTAGGATTCAAAGGATTTCTTTAAATGTAGGACAGACAAACGTAGGCTTATTAATGGAGTACAATTTGCCCTACGCATAAAGAAGCCCGAAAAAACTATACCGATTTTGTTCCATTTCAATTTCATTCTATTCATTTACGGTTCTTGCCGAAATCCAATCAAATTGCGAAAAGGACTATTAAACCACCAATCAGCTTGGTATTTGGAATGGTGATGGCGTCACGCACGATGGCGACAGGCACCGCCAGCCGGATCCTCACCGCGATGCTTCCTTAGGTCGAACCCACACGCGGAACAGCTTTGGTTGATGTCTTCATGCTAAGTAGCGTACCTAACGTGCAGCGTAGCTTGCTATATTAGCTGCTAAGTAACGCTGATACACGTTTTCCGTATTCAATATATTACGATATTGAACCGACTGCGACGAGTGAATCTTGCAATGTCAGTGTGATCCCAGCAATAGATGTAGAGAACAGAACGATGCATAGAATATGTCACTTTTCGTGGTATTTGATTTGATTGCTTCCGTGCTTCGGAGAACGCGTAAAGAATAAGAACGGAAGAAGAAGCACGCAGACCAAGTAAAGCCCCTGACTGTGTAGCTTTACCCCTAAACTCTTTGGCTATAAAATGTTGTGCCTTCTTTAGCAACAAGGTAATTATGATTGAACAGCTCTTTATTTCGCTTTTGTAGAAAAAGTTTATACCAAACTTTCGTTTATAGAAACGAAATAGCTGTTGTTAGTCCAAGGTTTTGATAAAAGCTTTTTCTTTCGTCCAAAATGTTCAGCTTCGATTGATTAATTACTTATGAAAGTATATCATTTAGGGAAGCTCCGAAGTTATAATTATTGGTTTGCGTAATTTAAGTACAAGGTAATGTAACGTTAATATACAAATTAGGTTTATATATGAACACCTACTATGGAAGTCCTGCCACCGGCTAAGTGCGAATTTAACTCGCACACTGAGAGTTCCGTAGCATCGATTGTATTATTTAGTATTTGTCACGATATAAGATATATTAACATATATTTTCTAATAATTCATCCCGCTATGACCACAAAAGATAAGTCGTTCCAAGATAAAATAGGTAGACGCTGAAGGCATTGTAATAGAGCTTACAGTACTCTTTAGACTATTAAATGTTTGTGTTATATGCAATATGATACTACCTTTAGTAATAAAGTCACAGAGAAAGATAAGAACAAATACTAATAAAAATATATCGCCCGAGGTGTATCCCAACTATAACAACAAAGCAAGGAAATCAATTCACATTTTTTCAGGATAATGTTATCAGGGGAACAATGTGACAGAGTAATATTTTGCAAACGCGCATATGCTGGTGCTTCAAAGAAAATTGTTTTAAAGAACAACTGACAATTCAAAGACAGCAGACACGTTTGATTGGCACTTTCGTTAGATAATTTCATAATTAGACTCCTATCGCTTGACGCGAACATAAATTGTTTTCATCGTTAACAGTAATTCTTAGCTACAACCCGGCAACTTTTGTGAGAGAAGGTACTTATTCAAGTTAATCTGGAAGGCATGCGAAATCCATACAGACCCCCTGCACTGTCACAAAACACACACTACACTACACTAAAGGCAATACCTACAGCGTTCTCTCGAATGAGCTCTCGGTGTATCTACGGTATAACGTGAATCGCGTGTTTGGGAGGCAGCGGAGCCGTGTCGTAAGTTCGCACCCGACCAGCGCCAGACGCGCACTGCCGGAGAGTTCGCGCCGCCCCTCCGCCACCCCCGCCCCTCCCGGAGGCTGAAAATCCCTTTCAAACGGGATTTCGTTACTCGTATTGAATTAAAAATTATCGCGGTGTATTCGTTATTAGTTAAACGTATCTTTTCTAAACCGGCGGCGACGTATCTTTCATCTGCGTTTCATGATCCGCTTATCTGAGATTTGGGATTTTGGCTTTGCGGAAAAATTAATTACAGTTTTTCATTTCATAAAAAGTCGGCGCGTAATTTTAAAATGGAGACAGGATTAATCCTGTAACGCTCATTAGACTGGTAAAAATATTATTTTCCATTTTTAAGCTTCATACTTATGCTTCAGTATATTTCATCGTTGTACTTTTAACGTGAGTACATCTACTTTTTGAAGAGATCTCTATGTGTGTATATTCTCATTAGTACACATAATAATCATGGTTATGAAGTTTTGTTTTTTAGTTTTTAGCTAAGCTTTGTAAAATGAGTTAGAGAGAAAACCGGTTCATTCGATAGTTTATGGTTTTACACGAGTTATTCCAGCATGACAGCCCCGGTAGATAAAATAGGGGATATTCTGATCCACCGGGGATCCGGCACTGGCGGTAATTGGCAGTGGATCAGATCGGTGGATCAGACTGAAATAACCATTTTAAAGGATAGACAGACATACTTACGTTGAAGGCTTATTAATACGGTTTCAATCAACCCTCTTGTACGGAACTTACAAGATAGAAGACTCAACAAGGATTAAATTGAATGAATTTCCAGTAGACATCGATACTCGAGCCTTCGAAGCGAGGGGTCTTGGGTTCAATTCCGGGTAGGGATTAATTTTGTGTGACAAACATGAAGTTTGTTAATGGTCCTTCGTTGCCTGTCTTGTGTTTCTGTATTTATCTATGCCAGAGAATCCCAGCACGGAATGAGTATGGAAGCGTTTACTAATCTAAGTAAGTTTTCTAAGTAGCATTCTCAGATTTCCTCCCGTGCACACACGGCGAATAGCTTAGCTAACACCACAGCTACGTCTAAACTAAGCCAAGTTAGCGAAGTTCGCGGTGTGGATAAGTACCGTTATACCTGTACCGTAACATCTAATTATCGGTACGTGTATTCATATCCCGGCGCCAATGCTTCTATGAGTTAATTGCAACTTCGTTACACAGCATCTCAAACTCTGACGGCTCATTTGCCAGCACCTTCGGCTCACGATCGGTCGAGGGTTCGTCTTTTTTTTTATGTGAATAATTGACCGAACGAGCTGAGGGCCCACCTGATGGTAAGTGGTGACCCTCGCCCGTGACAACAGTAATGCGTGCGACTCAGTATGAGATCCAAATGTTTACTGAGTCGCATTCATCCTGCTGCGTCCATCACCCGAGACGGGGATGATACGTCTCATGCGCATGTGATTCCATTGGCAGCCACACCCTTCCACCGGAACAGTAATGCAACCACTACTGCTTTGCGGCAGATTCCAGATGTGGGGGCAGTACCTTTCCGGATGAACTTGACACAAGTTCTACTGCTACTTTCCTTTGCTCCTTTAGCACCACCCAGGGGGTACAGGGAAACAAAGGGTACACAACTACGGACGCGAGCAACTGTTCCTCCCAATGAAAGAAAATACCGGGAGATAGCGATGGTACTGGCCAAATGCTCGAATGGTTATCTGTTGAATATCTGCCAGTGAGTAGCGGCGTATGTAAGTAGCGGAAGCGTTTATAGCATAACTTAGCTGCTCTTTACAAATCTTCAATCTTACAAAGTTAAGCAACTTTCGGCCCGGTCAGAAGTTGGATGGGTGACCATTTAGTGGAATTTGAACTGAGCACTTCCGTGCTCCGGTGGGCTCGGTAAGATGTCGGTCTTGGCTATACTAGTCGTTAAGCCAGGAGGCCTTCGGGTGACTTGAAAACTCCGACAACAGAGCTGGCCACTTAAAAGAAGTATTTTTTGATTTTTTGACGTTTTGAATTTGAATTTGACACCGCCAAAGTCAAATTCAAATCGTCAAAAAGTCAGTTGCTCGCGTCCGTAGGAGAGTACCGTTTCAATCCCTACACGTACCCCCCGGGTGGTGCTAAAGGAGCAACCAAAAGTAGCAATAGAACTTGTGGAAAGTCCGTCCGAAGAAATACTGCCTCCAAGTAATAGTGCACTCGCATTGCTGTTTTCCGGTGGAAGCGTGTGGGTGCCGGTGAAATCACAAGCGCATGTAACGTAATATCTGGGCGCAACAAACTGCGACTTGGGACCCTCATACTTCGGTCGAGTAAAAAAGAGACCAATAATAAAGTCGAGTAAACGGACTGCCATAGTTTCATCCCTTATTTTCACCCTTAGGGTGGAATTTGTTTATGAAATTTCAATGGGACAACGGCAGCGGTACGCTCTGTCACATAAAATGAATCATCTACATTGCTCCAAAATTGGCAAAGAAATCGCGTAACAAACATACAAAAAACGTACCGAAGAACCACCTCTTTATTCAAAGTCGGTTCCCGGCAGAAATCTATATTGCCAATAGCACGGCACATACATTGGTTCTACTGGTACTATTTCTCTATGCCACCGAGGTTGCCAGTGCAAAAACTTTACTTTTCAGTACAAGCTTTCCCTCTTATAATATTAGCGTACCGTCATAAGTAATGAAGCGAAGACGACTACGCTACGCTTGGCAGCTAGACACGCCTGTGACGTCACTCTCCCCCCCCCCTGCAACACTAGTGTTGCCATCTCGGGGTCTCAACGCTGGATTTAGCAAGTGGGGAGAATCGCTTAAGAGGAGGTGGCTTAGGTTAGATACAACTCTTTCCAGTTACCCGCCTTTCGATCCAGGTGATCTCATCTTAGTATATCGAACTATAAAAAAAAAGTTTCGGCCATTTTTTATTAAGTGACGGAACCGCCTTTAACCCAATTGACATTATATGGTACCGCTGCCCATAAAAACATAGCTGGATTAATATATATATAAAAAATTTATAGGTTCTATTTTTATATAATAATAAATTATATTGAGACCATGTATTGTAATATTCCTAACGAGCTCTTGCATGCATGTGTGAATTTTTACTACCCAAACAATACCTACTATAGATCTCAAGCAATATATATGATTAAGTAAAACATTGGATGAAAGATTTTTTTTACATACTAAAAGTGAAGCCGCACCCCGTGGCGCCCGTCACCCGAGACGGGGGTGTGACAAAACATCTAACACCCCACCGAAAGCTAGATGCTCACATCTGCCAACAATACCGTCATATTAAGAAAATAAAAAAGTGTTATACTGGCCGTGCTCGCGCGTGCCGCACTGGCAACATCGCATCGGACACAGCAATGTAACACCTCGAAGGACGCGGGATGGAAAACTATTAACTATGCTCTTATTTATGGATGGGCGGGCAGACGCGAGCACCTAGCTGCCTAGATTGGGGGTTTTATCACTCGAGGGAGTTTGAAGAGGGCATTGCTTTTTACGCTGTTTCTTGACTAACCAAATATCATTCTCGGTAATGAAGCATGTTCTTAATACGAGTTCACGCGCTTCTGTACCGATAAAAATTGAAGTGTCTGTTTGTAATGTCAAAATATCGATTTTTACTAATGCTTTTGAAAGTATACACGGTAATTATGACAATAAGTCTGTCCGTTTGTTCCGGGTAATCTCCAGAACGGCTGGATCGATTTTGATGGGATTTTCATTTTTATGTCACATAAAAAAATATATATATAAAATCTCATACCTCGGTACTAGGACTTTATTTGCTGCAAGTGGCATAGTGATACACAGATACATAAAACAAATATTCATCATCAGCCTATACATGTCCACTGCTGGACATAGGCCTCTCCTAGTAAGCGCCACTGAGCCCGATCTTCGGCACTCCTTAACCACTTCTTACCAGCCACCTTCCGCAAGTCGTCGCTCCACCTGGCCGGGGGGCGCCCTACACTACGTTTGCCTACTCGCGGTCTCCACTCAAGAACTCGTCTACCCCAACGGTTATCGGTTCTTCGGCATATGTGGCCAGCCCACTGCCACTTCAGCTTGCTAATCCTCTGGGCTATGTCGATAACTTTGGTCCTTTGTCGGATAACCTCGTTTCGGATTTTATCCTTCAAAGTGACACCGAGCATAGCCCTCTCCATAGCCCGCTGAGCGACTTTAAATTGGTGGACTAGCCGCACCGTAAGTGTCCACGTTTCGGCACCGTAGGTCATGACAGGTAGGACGCACTGATTAAAAACTTTAGTTTTAAGGCATTGTGGAATAGGCGACGAAAAGACTCGACGCAATTTCCCGAACGCAGCCCAGCCCAACTGAATTCTTCTCTTGGCTTCCTTCTCGAAATTGTTTCTACCCAACTGCAAAACCTGCCCGAGGTAGACATACTCCTTAACAAATTCAAGAGGAGCGCCTTGTACGACGATTGGTTCCGGATTTATATGCTCATTGAGCATGACCTTGGTTTTGTCCAAGTTCATCCGGAGACCAACTCGTTGAGAAGAATTAGCTAGGCCGTGAAGCATGTTCTGTAGCTCCTGCAGCGACTCCGCCATCAGGACTATGTCATCCGCGAATCGCAAGTGTGAGATGTATTCGCCATTTATATTGATGCCCATTCCTTTCCAGTCCAGCGTCTTAAACAAATCCTCCAATGCGTTGGTGAACAGTTTCGGGGATATGACATCCCCCTGTCTCACCCCCCTGCGCAATTGGATGGGTTTAGACTGCTGTTCCTGTACTTGGACACTCATTTCGGCGTTTTCATACAGACATTTCAACACTGCGATATAACGATAGTCCACTTGGCATCGCTGCAAAGATTCCAGAACAGCCCAGGTCTCGATGGAGTCAAAAGCCTTCTCGTAGTCCACAAATGCTAAGCACAGGGGCCGATTATACTCTTCAGACTTCTGTATAATCTGCCGCACTGTATGAATGTGGTCTACGGTGCCATAACCGCTCCGAAACCCAGCCTGTTCCGGTGGCTGAAACTCGTCGAGTCTTCTTGCAAGACGATTTGTGATGACCCTAGAGAACAACTTATAGACGTGGCTCAGGAGTGAAATGGGACGGTAATTTCTCAGTAGAGTTTTGTCCCCTTTCTTAAAGAAGAGGATAACAATACTCCTGTTCCACGCCTCCGGAGTTCTCCCACAGTGAATGACGGAGTTAAAGAGCTTCTGTAGTTCCCTCACTATCGGAACTCCACCCGCCTTCAGAAGCTCGGATGTGATTCCATCACCACCGGGGGCTTTTCCGTTTTTAAGCTGTCTCAGGGCCATATCAATTTCGTCAACGCTGATGTCTGGTAGCTCGTCTGTGAAGTGGCGCGTCAATGTTGCTCGGGAATCGTGGTTATTAAGTTGAGGGCGGGGTGCACGTGAATCGTATAACTGGCTGTAGAAATCCTCAATTTCGGAGAGAATCTGAGACTTTGACATGACGGTGCGGCCATCCGGTGTTTTAAGCTTCGTCAGGTGACTCCTCCCAAGCGGCTGGCTAAACACTTTCGACCCTCGATTTTGCTCAATAGCCTTTTCAATCCGGCGTGTGCTTGAGCACCGAAGGTCGCGTCGAACCAGCTTCGCAATCTGCTTGTTCAGAGCCGATACACGAGACGAAGTAGCCTCAGTGTCTTCCCGTCTTTTAGTCATTAGTCGCAAAGTCTCTTCCGAAAGATCGGATTTCTTGCCCATACGATGAGTCGTGCAAAATTTTGCGCCCTCCTCCCTCACAATTCCAACGATCTTTTGGAGTTCCTCGTTTACGTTTTCTGTGGTTTCCACGGCAGCAAATCGGTTTTCCAGATTTTTCTGAAAAGCTTCGGATCCCGCACTGATTTGAAACAGATTAGGTCGGAGCGTGGACTTTATCATGCGGCGCCTTTCCAACTGGACATCAATACTTAGGGTGCCTCGAACTAGTCTGTGGTCGCTTCCGGTGTTAAACCTATTGACCACTGAGACATCCCTAAATATGTGTCTTTTGTCCATCATGATAAAGTCAATCTCATTTTTTGTCACAGTGTCGGGGCTTCGCCATGTCCACTTTCTCTGTGGCTTTTTCTGATAAAAAGAATTCATCAAGAATAGCCCCTCCTGTTCGAGAAAGTTGACAAGCATTTGCCCCCTGTGATTTCTGCTTCCAAATCCATGCGGGCCTATCCTCGATTCGCTGAAAGACTGTACTCCCACTTTAGCGTTAAAGTCACCCATGACAACGTTGAAGTGGGTCTTGGTGGTGTTGTGAAGGGCTTTGGATATATCTTCGTACATATCCTCTACCTCTTCATCCGAGTGTGTCGAGGTCGGTGCGTAAACCTGTACTACCTTCAAGCTGTACCTCTTAGATAGCCTAAGTATCAGGTAGGCTACCCTGTTCGACACACTGGAGACCTCTTCAACGTTGTCAGCAATGACCTTATTAACGAGGAACCCCACGCCACCTTGGGATGGTTCGTCGCCCTCACGGAAATACATAAGGTGACCCGACTCTAGAGTTATGGTGTCCTCCCCCTGTCTTCGGACTTCACATAACCCGAGTATGTGCCACCTTATGTTGTTTAGTTCCGTCTCCAATTGTAGCAGGTGCTCGTCCAGCCGCAGCGTTCTACCATTATACGTCGCCAAAGTCAGTTGTTTTTGGTAGCCTACGAGTCTTCGGTGATTCTTAGCACCCCCCGCCCCGCCGTTACCATGACCGCTACCTTGGCCAGGAATAGCAGAGCCGCCGGAACTAGGGGCCATATTTTTATGTGCGCTTAACATAAAAGGTAATGCCCATAATCGCCACGCTGGGCAGGCGTGTTGGCGATCGCAGGACACAACAATTCGCACCGCTGATGCTGCTGCCCATCAGCGGCCAGAGAATTTAGCGCTGTGCCAGAATAGGAAGGGCTATACCGCCATCAACCGGTCGCCAGAGCCTCGTCGGTTACTGCAGGATGCACCGCGTGCAGGTGAGGTTGACATTTGAAGCAAAAGTTGGAGTGTTGCTCCCTTACATCCCAACAAATATTCAAGACCTGAAAATAACCTTATGCTCCTCACCGATTCCAAGCTTTGTAGGCAGCAACGCAGCCTAAGTACGGAGCCGTCGAATAAGATTCATAGTACAAATTACGTTTTCTCTATATTTTGTATGTTTACAAAATAGTTAAGATTCTCAGTAGAAATATACAGAGAGTAATCATGGTGATTTCTAAATGTGCAAGGCTTCACTTCATGAAATGTTATCATGTAGAGTTATGCCTCACAAACAGCAATCACGGCGGAATTAAATTCGATATACATATTCAGGAGCGCCGCCAGTCTGTGTCGAGGCGCGGCGGCGCAGATAATACACTCCGTCTCTGCGCTACAACTATTTGGATGTTAACCTTAAAGAACTAGACGGAACATGAGACACATACGAACAATTTAAATCTGTTACCGATTTTTATTCTACTATATCGCCGACTTTAGTCTTACTATACGCAACTCAACGAATATCTGCGTCTTGACTCGTATTTTTAACCTCCAACGAAAAAAAGGGTAATAAGTTTGTATGTGTCTGTGGTATCGTAGCTCCCAAACAAATTTTAACAAAAAGTCAAACTCATTTATTCCTTTAGATCTCAAGTATCATTTGGACACGTCAAATTTTACACATGCATGTACACATATTCGTGAGCATGTAACGTGTCACAGGAACTCCCCAGTTTCTGTTTGGAAGCTGACGTAGGCTAAATAGTTCTTAGGTATAATTTATAAAGATCTGTTCAGGCGTTTCATTAGTACTTTAGCATCGACCCAAGTCGGGATTCTTATATTTTCGTACAATGAACTACTAGATACTACATACTAGATACTACTACATACTAGAACATGTTTCGATTTTTGTTTGACAGAGTTTTTGTGGGGCGTCCGCGTTGCTTCGTTTATTAGAACGTGTCCAATCTTGTCGGAATATTCTCAGGCCGACTACAACCGGTCGTCTGCGCTGGCTTTAGATTAACTTTTTGCTCTCTAATGCGACTGACATTAAACCATACCTACATATTTAGCTAAGGTATATCAAGAGAGATCCTATTGGTACAAAAGTAGAGTCCATACGAACATGGTCTCGGTTCTTGAATGATGTCCTTCCTTTTGAGTTGCCAAGCCCACGCTCCGGCCGCACTCTCGATATCAATAAGTTCACCAAAACATTTCTATACCTCACCAATTATAATGATCTATATTGACAAAATAATTTGGCTAAATCCTGATTGAAAACATTCCGAGAAATCTTTCAACTTCCAAATTAATTGAATCAAACGCGATTCAATATCGGCCTCGATGGAAAACTCAAAGGATTACCGTGGAATTTTAATTATGAAATATATTGAATAATTTACCTGTTTCTATTTTTGAGCAATACAGTAATTTACTCGTACAATACAGGGCCATGTGAATGGTAATAATTGTTAGGCGGTGTGCGGGTGGGTTGCGTCACCACGCCGTGAGCGGAATTTACACGAAACACTATCTAGACAGAGATTGAGTGCCCGAGGAACAGCTGAATCACTCATCCAGGAATTCCAGGGAATCGGTAAATTGATTAAAAAAGTCTGCTTGTGTTAGGTTAGAGAAATAAATTGAAAAAATGCAGTTTGAACTCGGACCGAGAACAGAAAAACCTCAAAATGTTTTTTTTAGTGTTACCTATATAACTTTATAACGTTAAAATGTAACATTCCATTAAAACTTCATCTATCTACCGTACTTCTTTTATTCTCACTGCTAGGAGACCGGGATACTCTCAACAAGCAAGAGTGACACTGGCTACTTATTCAATAGATACTTAGACAATATAAGTTAAGTAAAAGGGTTCTCTTCGAGTACAGAACCTTAAAACTGCTAACCGTTAATAGAGGTAAGATGGTCAATTTAATTTATTTAAAGACCTAAACTAAGTTGGACTCGAACACGTACACCGCAGATTCCATAACACATCATTAAAATTTCAAGTTTCTCTATTCTATATCCTACTACTATTATAAAGGCAAAAGTTTGTAAGTATGGATGTATGGATGTATGGATGTATGGATGTTTGTTACTCTTTCACGTAAAAACTACTGAATGGATTTGAATGAAACTTTACCACAATATAGCTTATACATCAGAATAACATATAGGCTAAAATTTTTGAGGTTTCTATAAAATCTATATATATAAAAGAAAGTCGTGTTTGTTACAACACTTATAACTCGAGAACGGCTGGACCGATTGCCATGGTTTTTGATTTGTTGGATTTGTTTCCGTCCCGAATAGCAGAATAACTATTAAAACATTGGAAAATTAACGAAAACAATAAAATCAATTTATCCCCGTATTCTCCACGGGAACGGGAACTATGCGGGTGAAACCGCGGGGCGCAGCTAGTTAACTATATATTTATTACGATCTATCATTTTACGATTTTTTTAATATAATCGTATAACCTTTTGTTTAAAGTGGCAGAACTCCTTGGACTCTTCAATTTATACTCTTTGGAGTAGTGTCATATTCACATATTTAAAAAAGGAATATGTTTAAATTATTAGAGAATTTTGTTGTTGCTGCATCGCGATGACGAAAACACGCGGTTTTGAATGAAGTTGTTTCAAGATGTGTTTCTGCACCACTTACACACCTTTTAACAGAGAGATAAACAAATTGTGTGTGTAGGCTTGGTTACAGAACTCTATTGTATGAGGGAAGTAATATTCAAATGGCATTTACTATTTAACCCACGAATCCGCGTTATTATTTTCATATCTAGCCAACAATTTAGACCGGAAGGTTGCCAGCGCGAAAATATACTTAGTCGAACGAGCTTATTCCGTTCACCTCATGAAACAGTGGAATTTATTCAATGAACTGTAGCTGACTGAAACGTCAGGCGGCCCTAGGACGCCTACACCCACTGTTTATATCCAGGAGACTACGAGAACGATATGTCTGTGCAGGTGGCAGGGCAGAACCATTCTTTTACTCTGCCGCCAAGCATTTGTCATCTCACATGTTATGGTAGAGAGGGGTGCCGGTGAAATGACAGGCGCATGTCATTCCCCTGCACGATGGTCACCATGTCACAATGAAGGGTGTGACAAGATGGGACAGGTTTCATTCCAAAATTCTCGAGAACGTATTCAGTTCAAAAAAATAAAGCCTTGAAATATTCCTGTAAATTATTCGTGCCTGAAAAGAGCACAGCAAACTCTGTAAATATCCAACTTTGAACAAACAATTTAACACCTAGACGGCAGAAATCTTGTTTACACAAAACAAGATTCAAATTTTAAAAGAAAGGAGAAATATTGTAATAATACAAGGCATTACGGACTGCAATTTTCAGAACGTTTTTAGTTGGATTTCGTATTCTTGCCGCTAGGTATAGTGAATGTTTGCGAACGAACAAATTTGCTGAGAAACAATAGCTTTATAGACGCGTTAAAGAAATTGAAGGAAATCTTTTCAGTGTAGCAAAAGTAAAAACAATAATTACTACCTAAATATTCCAATAACTGTAATAGTACAATATAATATTATATTATACATTATGATACAAGTGCGGTAAGTTGAAAATTAGAGCCGAGGCGATATTGCTTCAAGAAAGCAGAAGCTGTAATTATCAAAACTCCCGAATGTCATACGACGTTTTATAACATATTTGCGAGGAAATAATTCATCACTACTTGTAGACATTTTCAAATAAAAACAATGCAGCGAAAAGAAAAAGCGCGCGAAATCTTTTTGTTCGAATCGGTCTTAAAAACTGTTCGTTAGCATCGTGTACGGTACCGTTCGATATGTAAGTATACAAATGCCACAAATGGCTTATGAGATAAAGTAAGGAGGCGTTAGAAGACATTGTCCTCCGGAACGCATGTGAAATAATAAAAGCCGAAGCTATTCATAAAGTCGTTTAGATAGAACGAGGAAAATTGAGGATTTCTGTTCGCGCGAGCATTTGTAATTGGCGGAGTTGGACAATTAGGAGAGTGAAGGGTTTAAAGGGTTGGAACAGCCACCCTTTACAATAAGACAGCGTGATCTTCTACCTACATATATGTTTTAAAAATGATGAGATTTGTTTCTATGCCCAGTGGCACATACGCCGACTTGCAACCCAAACGAAGTCATCGCTAGTTCAAAAAAAATTGATTACGTAAAGAATTAAGATTAAAAGTCAAGTAACAGCTTTGAAAATTTAAATTTAATTTAAATGAAATAAATATTTTATTCTTCGACTTCACATCACACCATGAGGTACTATAACTGCGCGAGTGTTCCAAATTTAAATTAAATGTCAAAAGAATTCGAATTATTTTGAATTGAGAATTAATCTGCATTACGTAAAAAGTCGATCAATTGATCAGTCGGTTGAACACTAGTCTTAATTTTCCCTTTTGAATCCATTATTTATCCGTGAACCTAATTCACACGAAGCCTTGAATATGAAATTAACATTCAATCTGGGCCAAAACTGGCATATCAATTACCTTTGTAACCTATAAACACACCGCTCGTTAGCTAATTGAATGCGAGATGTCCTTCCTCATCTATTTTGAATACACCACCTATACACTCTGATGAAATGATTTATATTCATCACGAGCTGACTCGTAGACAGAGAAAACAATAGACAAGTGGTGAGCGAGCCGCATGTGAGAGAGAACGATGGCTGGACTGTGTTGCCATATTATAACTGATACCCTGTTTTCAAGCAATCATACATTTAATCCTTTTAGTCCAACGATCCAACTATTACGACAAAAATAATCCCATTTGTTATTATACATTAACAATTCGGTAACGCATATTTTGTTCTGGATTAGTCGATAAATTTACTAAAATGACATAAAACTTACGTCATTTTAGTAAATTTAAGTTGTTCCTAATCTTAAGTCTGCCTATCCAATGTATTATTACATTATTTCTATAGGTATACTAAATAAAAATATTTGGGTAACTCTAAAATATTACCAACTAATTTAAGTATTCCCCTCAAAAAATGACCTGAGAGCTAACATCGTGTTCATCACATAAATGCTTGATTTGGCTGAGGACATGACTCACAAAAGAAAAGGAATTTGCTTATAAGGTTAGAATTTCATTTCTTAATATTCGATTGTGAAAGAATATTGTTTGGTAACAGCCAGGTAGGTATAACTTCAGGCCCTTATGAAGCCCATCCATTCTCCTCAAATTAGAAAAAGCCTTTTGCCCTTCAACGAAATTACTGAAACAAGTGGTACAAAGATCAAATATTTGTTATTCGTTTTTAATATGAAACAAGTATCTGCTACTTTCATATAAAATATTGTAGTTAATAGACATTGTATTTTTGGACTGTCACCTAGTTTTAATTTGAACTAATCCACTTCCTCGGATGACGGCCCTACAACACGCCTCATCTAAGACCAAATTTATTTGTGTGACATCAAAGCTTCATCAAACATATTACAATGTTTCACGGTGTCGAAGAGTTGTTGCCTCGTGCGATTGTGTTCAACATTTATTAGGGTTCCGTATGCAAAAGGTAGACCCTATTACTAAGGCTCCGCTTCCGTCTAACACAGAATCGGACCTGTTACAGTTTTATTATAAGTATAGAAGATGGTACGGAATCCTACGTTTTTTTCTTCTTACTAGCTGCGCCCCGCGGTGTTACCCGCGATAGGTTATCCTACGGGAACCGAATTTTTTTTGATAAAAAATAGCCTATGTGCTATTCCAGAATAGAATCTATCTATGGGGCAAATTTCATCCATACCCATTAATTCATTGAGTTACAAACATCCATACATCCAAACATTCGCATTTACAAAAGTGTAAGATACTCTTCCTATAAAAGTTATGATGAGTAATACTGGTACTTTTCCGTTAGCCGGGCGCAGATGAAAAACGGAAAAGGGCCGTTATAATAATGAGTAGAGTAAGCAGAGGTGCGAGGCCAATCGAAACAGTGCACATATCAAAATTACATATAATAGTTCTAAACAGTCTCTCTAGAGAAGCTTCAGTATCGTTCAATATGGCCGGAAAATATATAATTCAAATCAACTAATCACAGAGGCTTGTATATGGCGGCCTCCTCGTATTTATGCTGATACTAACATCAAAGCGAAAGTTTGTAGTTTCAAAGATGTTCTCAAGTTTGCTATGATTAGCGGGTGTGCGTGAGGAGGTATGGTAACATATTAAACTAGTTTTTGGTTCGCTCGCTTGTGTTCGCAACACGATGCTAACTTGACAGCTTGATGTATTCACTTTGAGTCTGTTGTAGTGTTACTTATTGTGCCACCGGTAAAGCTGGCAGCGTAACAGGTCTGAGGGCCAATGCGACGTCAACATTATTCTTTACATACCTATAGTTTTATAAATAATATAATGATGTATACAGAGCGAAAGAGGACTGTCTCATTCGCTCTGTATACATCATTATATTGTTTTCGATTTGAGAATATATTAGATCAGGGGCTGTATCCACTCCCGGTGTGGCATCTTATCTTAATCCTAACTCTAATATAATATTTTAAACGCGAAAGTGAGTTTATTTGTTTGTTTGTTACGCGTTTACGTCTAAACCATTAAACCGATTTGCACAATGCTTTCACCAATGAAAACCTACATTATCAGGAAATAACATAAGCTATATTTTATCCCCGGGAGGCACTACGCAGCTAGTGTATAATATTTTAACCTTTCCAGGATATTTTCAAATTTGCTACACGATAAAAAAGTATTTTTCTACTTTCACCTTGAACGGATGGCCAACAAACAGCTCCTGAGGAAATTAATCGAGGAGGGGACAGAAGTTTCGGTTCCGAAAAAGATTAAAAGCAAAGTATCTCTGCTTTGTTAATATAAGTGAAAAACAACCAAGTTACAGATAACGGCAGGTATTAGCGCGTCTCCAGCCCCATCCAGCCTAGTTTAATATTCGCGTAGTGACTTTGCATAAAGTAGGCAGGCCCTGTAATAACCGGGGCCCTTCGGCGCCACTAGGTGGAACTCGTCAAAAGTCTGTGCCGTGTTTGAATGACATTAGTCAAGTTTCAGAATTCATCGTAATTATTCGAAAATAACTTGTGAGAAAAACATTGTCTACTGTTACTCACTCGACTACATGTTGATAGAGTTAGATTAGCAAGCATTGTACCATTGTGATGAAAATGTTGTTTCTCATGTTGTATGTTATTTACAATATATACAATAAATCAGATCAGTGTTACCAGATTGGAATGTATGATGTATGTAGTATTTATTTAATTATTATTTAATTAGTGAACGTGACATTGGACTGAATCTCAATATTGCCGGTTTATGATTTTTCCTAAAAAAACTCGTCGTCGCTACAAGTACCTACTGAAAAAGTTACAAATTACTTTCTAGAGATCCGTAAACGACGAAGAAAAAAATAATCATAGCAATATATATTCCCGGAAAATGTTAACCTTCAACAGATTCGATGGAGGATAGCTAGACGAATAGTTATTAATTTTGTAGGGTGGGTGGTGGGTTTTATGGGACGCACCTACCACAAATGGCACCCTCTAGACATTCATGCTTAGAGCCTTTCTTTCTGATGTTGCCAACGTTTTTGAGATAGATATTTATTATTATACAACTTTTAAATAAATACAGTCAACATTTCGACCCTCATTATTGAAACAAAAAACACAGGTGTGCGAGTCGGGCCGAAGTCCGACACATTTGACCGGTTTTTCTATTAATACCATATACTTTCTATTACTAATTTTCGTTTCTATTCTTCTTATTCTTCTATTTTCTATTCACTCCTACATGATATTGTACGTACGTACCAGCCTCCAATGTTCCCACTGCAGGGACACCGGCCTACTCTCGATGATTGAGAGTGAATGGGCTCTGATCTACCACGGGAGCCTAATCCGGATTGGTAGATGTCACATGTCATCGAATTTTTGGTTCTAAGACATGCCGGTTTCCTCGCGATGTTTTTCGTCACCGTTTTGAGAACGTGGTATTGCGTACATGAATTTTTCAAGTGAAAAAACTCATTGGTGCACGAGTGGGTTTGAACCAGCGACCTTCAGATTGAAAGTCGGCGTCTGTGCCCCTGGGCCACCACGCTATTGTACGAATTCGTTATAATAATAAAGAAATGTGTTATCATGATTATTTTCCTTTATTGCGTTGGTAGGAGTATAGAGTATAGAGTATAGCGAAGTAAGCACGGCATGACCATAATCGTAGCTGGAGTAGTGAACGGAGCATTAGCCAGGGCTCATTTCACTTGAAAACGATTCTGTAATATCACCATTTGGCAGATCCAAAGGTATTGCTGAGTTTGATGTCAATTCAATCCTTTGTGATCGTCGACAAAGGAACGACTGATAAAAATAACTTTACGAGAATAAATAAGTGTTACTAGTCCGAATCAGGTTTGACCTTTTCCGTTGGCCTTTCCCTTTCCGTTGGCGATGTCTCCTTACTAAGTAGAATTAAGTAGAATTTCAATAATATTTGATATATTGAAATATGTTCTGTCTAGCTGAATTTTAACAAGCCTCTCTTTTCTCAGAATATAAGATTGATTGACTTCAAGCAATTTCAGTACAAAATTATGTTGCTGAAAAGACATAAAATATATATTATAGAGCTCGCGGCTTTTCTCTGAAAGGCAATACAGAGGCACAATGACCCGCTTTTCACCTTGTGAGATACGCTGAGGGAATGTAGACGTGCCAAGCAGTAAACTCATCGGCATTATATTCCCACGAAAGCCTAATACTTGCTGTAAAATAAATAATTTAATAACAAACCGATAGCCCTAACAAATCGCACTCTTATTCTTCTTCACTTCTCTTAAGACCGAAACTGCGCTGTCTGCTGTCAAACGTCATGTTGTAGTCAGTTGATTGTCACTTAATAAGTGATCCATGGTCTTCTGGCAATCAGTTGGTAAGAGTATCATGGATTTTCCAATTTTTCATATGAGCACTATAGGTGTACCCATAGTGATCTCACTCCGCGAGCTAGTTTGGACGGCAATGTTCTTCCAACATACGTCAGATGCTTCAGGTTAAAGTAAAATTGTTTTATTTAAGTACACAGTCTATTTATCACATAAACAAACTCCTATTTTGAAAATAACACCTTCAATTTTGGCGAAAATTCGCTATTAACTACTTTGCTATTGCATGTAAAATATTATATATTTGTCTTGGAAAATACATTTTACAACGCCTACTTACTAAACGCTGAAATATTTTCATTTGTATTCTTTATTTATTTCACAAATAAAATTTACATTAATAAAGATGTGTTTTGTTCCAGCAGACCTTTGATTATATTTGCAATATAATCTAAAATAATAAAGATGATAGCTTAAAAAAGGGTTTTGAATATATTTTATAGCTAGCCGCTTCCAGAACAGAATATTTTAAGTTAATCTGGTACACCTAAATTCACTGGAACATATTTTATTCATGTTCATATGGAACTAGTTCAAACAAATAAATTATTAACAAGTTTTATTGCGCTCAAACTGTCAAGGAAAACATCGTGAGAAAGCCTAAAACTATTAATATACCTACTTATTTAAATCATAGCCTTCACCAAATATATAAAGGCTGTGATATCTGCCGTTAATAAATATAAAATTCATGGGCGTTTTAACTTGTACTATAAGATACAAGTAACTGATAGATTCTACTAGAGTATAGAGTATATTCTACATACATAAATAGGATATTAACACCGAGACACAAAACAAAGATCTAGTATCGTCATATTGTACAAATGCTGTAAATAATACAAATCCTGTGGGAAAACGGTGGGATTTCATTCAGATTCATCCTGAATCTGTTTTTGCACAAACTACTAAATTATTAACATATAATTTCGTGCTGTAAAGTACTCTTTAGTTACGGCGACCCGTAATAAAGGAACCGTAAAGGGCGGTTGAATGTAACCGCGATTTAACGGCGTGATCAAACCTAACTCATAAAACTTTAAACTTAGGTAGCTGATAGACATTAAAATTATGCAAAACTGGTTATTGCTCCTTCCATCATTATCAGAACTTTATGTTGTAACGTTCTAATCGAGCTCAGAACAAAGCGTAAAGATAACGCCGAAGACCTGGAACTTTCAGATTTGGTATAATTACAGTTCTTCGCTTCATTTTAAGTAGGTGGCAGACAGCGGGCGTGTCCCGCGAGGACGCTGAATGCGCGTGACGGGACGTGGCGTTTCGACAGCGTTCCACGCACGCCCACGCCCCGCTCACGCCGCGTCCACGACCCGCAATCATGTAGCAGTGTCAACTGGTTACGTAACTGGTCAATACCCTCCCTCTGGGACCTACACACTACGTACCTAATGAATCATGCATCACTGAAAATCAGCGCGGCAATGTAAAACTCCTGCAACATAATATGCTTAGCGAAGATCAGTTTCGTTGCTCGCGTCCGTAGGTGTGTACCCTTTGATTCCCTACACGTACCCCCTGGGTGGTGCTAAAGGAGCAACGGAAAGTAGCAGTAGAACTTGTGCCAAGTTCATCCGGAAAGGTACTGCCACCACATCTGGAATCTGCCGCCAAGCAGTAGTGGTTGCATTACTGTGTTCCGGTGGAAGGGTGTGGCTGCCGGTGAAATCACATGCGCATGAGACGTATCATCCCCGTCTCGGGTGATGGACGCAGCAAGATGAATGCGACTCAGTAAAGATTTGGATCTCATACTGAGTCGCGCGCATTACTGTTGTCATGGGCGAGGGTCACCACTTACCATCAGGTGGGCCCTCAGCTAGTTCCGTCACTCACTTACATAAAAAAAAAAAAAAAAAACTATAGTCTAATTATAACGTATATCAGATGACATGGATGAGACAACGACTCAAGACTCACGTGGGTACTGGTGGGTCCCGCTGGGGCCGCAGAAAAGTTCAGGCCATTCCCATAGCCCCAGTTCCCGGCGGATTAGACACCCTGGGGATTGCAGCTGGTAAGAATCGTCAACGATAAAGGTTTCCCCATGTACAAAAATCAGGATTATTAGTATAAATCCCCGCGAAACGATGCAACTACTCGCTGTATCAGGAGGATAATAAACCCTCGCGAATCTCCAACAAAACCCAAGCTCACACCAAAGGCACTCATGCCACATTGTCAACATAATAAATAAATCCGTGTCTATCCCCTAAAATAGGGTTCCGCGGTGCAATTTAATAATGAACCATCACACTAAGAACTACTAGTTTGGTATTCATGGAGCTAATTATTGTTCCAGACTCCGCCTGCGATCTCTCATTATTCAGCAGCCGAGGGTGTCGCCCGCTTGTATTTCGGTTGCAGGAATAACTTTGGGTTAGCGCTTTGTGCGCTCTATTCCAATCACAACTTTTAGGCTCCCGTTCCTAAAAGGTACAGGTCATGTAAAGCTAGAGTCATGAATGACACAGAAGGCATAACTACAATCAACTGAGCTGAACTAAAATTTATTATTTTACACAAGAAAAGTGTTAGATGAGTTGTTCACTACTTATCACGTCTACGTCACGATAGTGAAACCCACAAGGTGAACAGTGGGCTCTGCCTAACCCTTCGGAGTAAACGAAATTAAAGCCTGTATGCAAATTTATATTGGAATTCATCCCTTTGTACATTATCGATAAATATATTTCCATCCCATCTATCTCAATAAGTGCGAGCCAAATAAGTAGGTATAATAAAAGTGTAATAGAGAAATCTATTACACTCTTACAGCTTTCAGTAATGAGTTTGAATTTGGAACATGAATTTTCTAATGAGGAGATCGGAGCGGAGAGGTCGGACGCCAAATAATTGTGTGAATAAACTGGCCGGTGCGGGGGGCGGGGCAAGGCGAGGCGACGGCCTGAGCTCAACATAAACGTCAGCAATATT
The DNA here is from genome assembly GCA_921293045.1 of Aplocera efformata. Taxonomy (NCBI): domain Eukaryota; kingdom Metazoa; phylum Arthropoda; class Insecta; order Lepidoptera; family Geometridae; genus Aplocera; species Aplocera efformata. The sequence continues at coordinate 442,640 of OV121040.1, forward strand.
CTCCGTTCACGGTAATTTGTATTACAATGATATGATAAGACAGAAGATGTTATCAATTCGCAACTGACGCGAAGTTCAAACGCAACTGGGTAGGTACGACTTGGGTCTTCTAAGACTTGGGTCGGGGAGGACTTATGTCTTATTAATGTTGTAATAAGCGGAGGTAACCACTTATACAATACATAAAAAGTTCTTGATCTCTATCGAATCCTACCAAAATATACGAGACACAAACATTTACAAATTCTCAGAAACAATCGCAAAAGCCAATAAAATCTTTGTACCCAAATGAAAATACTTTTGCGTTCCCCAGAACAAGGGCTTTGTCTGATTTTTTCACAAATTACGAGGTTTCATTGCATCTCACGTAAAACCCCACTCAGTATGGAGATGAGGTCTTATCTAGAGGGCAGCATCCCGAGGTGCCCGCCACTACCTCCGTACTTACAGTATATTGTGAACGTAACGAGACCCGCTATACCATTTACACGGTATATATGTATATATATACGAGTATTAATAAAAAGAGAGAAAGCAGGGGAGTTATAAGTCTCACGACTGTTTGTCTGTGGTCTTGTTGTATTTCATCCTTTCCGGAACAGCTCCAGAAAAGATGGTCCTTTCCTATCTGTGCATGGTGATCACACCCCCGCACAAATATAATCAAGAATCGAGAACAAACTGCACGCTCACCAGCGTGCTCCGGCCAAGATCGAACCCGACCCCTCGTATTGAAAACAGGGCCACTACCTAAGCTATATAGCCTTCAAAATGTATTTCATGTGAGTTTAGTAGTATCTCTGAGTCAGTTTTGAAGTCAGATGCCCTCCGAAGGAGTATGTAGCAGACATGTAAGCAGTTAAAATATTGTATTTAATATTATAACTGCTTCACCTACACTACCTGTGATAATCAGTAAAGGAGTAAGATAGCTCATATTCCTCAGGTCAAATGGCAATAAACCTCCCATCGACGAGTTGTCTAACTTAGATGAACAGTTCGCCACATCGGCCAGCTTCGCTAGGACCGCCTCAGTAGGTCATTATACTGATCATTCATATACATAGGAAGCTTAGATCTACACAGAATATAATTAAAAACTGTAAGCTGTAGAAAATTAAAAAGCTATTTATATTAATAAAAATTAAATGCTATTGGTAACCGCATCTCTCGAGAACGGGTTGAGAATCTTTTTTGTTTCCAAATGTTCGTAATAGTTCACATTAGGTTTTCATGGAAAAAATAATTGGATTTGCAGTTTATTGTACGCGTTTTTGCCATAATTTTTATAAGTCATTAATGTAATACATTGTGTAGGCGTTAAACATATAATTGTCTTCGCGGGATAACCACTATAGCTTGCGTCGAACCCCGGCCGCAGATATCAATTGTATGATATTAATTGTATGATGTTATACTACGTAAAATCAAACAAGTAACTTATTTAAAAAAACCTTAAAAAACAGACTTCAATACTTTATTTCCTTATTTTTCGCCTTACCATTTTACAAAGAAACATTTAAGTCGGTAAACAATAGGCGAAGAAAAAAGTCACAAGAAATTGCGTAAATTTAGATGACATAAATATTTTGACAACTATTTTGAATAAACAACTAAACTATTTAACCGATCTTGATAAAATTTCTATGCGATCAATCTGAAAGCACATCCTTTCAAATATTAAACAAAAGTATCACATATTTACGTACCGTTGAATTCAAACACTCTGCAAACAGCTATAGGAATGCACTGCATTCCTATAGCTGTTTGCAGAGTGCCTTGCCAGTCAAATTACAGGCACTTGAGGCGTATCCCATCACACCAAGAAGGCTTTTAAATTTTCTCAAAAACATCTGTAACACACTTGTTCCGAGTACGCCGATGTCATCCTGCAGGAACAATGGAACATCTGATAAAAAGCGTCATAAATTTAATAGCTGTTGTGCGAAATGTTGACTTTAAAAACTGTCCAATCCTATGCGGTCAACGGAATAAAGAGCATAATCCTCATATATTCATAAAAATCTCTCAAATAAAAGCAATTCCGAGCCCCGCGGAGGGAAACGGATGTACTGTGCCGTGAAATACCTACAGCGTTCAGCGCTGAATCCGGCCTCGAGCAGGGCGCTTACACCAGCCGACACGACGCCATCCGACACGATACGTATTGTCTTAACTATTACCGGATCAAAGTCAAAACTCTTTATTTCCGTTGAATTATTAAAAATGACTTAGAAATTGTAATAACAACGTTAACACACTCATACCTCTGCACTAGGATTCCCAGTGTCGCAGATGGCATGGACAAACACAGAAACACAAGACAAACAACCAAGACCCGAGAACAAAATTCATGCTCACCACACAAAGTGTGCCCCGGCCGGGAATCGAACCCGGGACCCCTTGCTTCGAAGGCTTCCAACTAAGCCACGGAGCCGTCAAAAAATAAAAAAAATCTAAAAGTAAATAAAATAAAATGTGTGGATACGTGATTATGCGTTATTAAAAATAAATTTAACGCGTGCCCAAATCATATCCGAGGCTCACATTAAAAAATTCTAACGTAACATACTTACAGCCCACAGCACTGAATCCCGTTGTCACTGACCCAGTCTTACGTTGTGGTGGATAACTTCTAGTGAGCGAAATGGAATCGCTAAATTGCTAAGAGATCTAGTTGTAGGCCATTCGCCGAGTTATAGTGCATTTTAACTATTTGTCACAATATTATTGCTCATATTCATATTAGGTATTAGTTTTATAATTACCGAATTGATAAGCCCGCATAAAATATTCATGGTCATAAGGCCAACAGTGAAAAGTCTGGTTATAAACAAGAAATTATTGAGAAAAACCAAAATCCAATACAAAAAATTCCAATACAAATTAAAACAATTAAGTTCTAAAACATATTTTTGTAAACCATTTTAGAGGAAAAATGAAGATAGCTTTAGAGGAAAAAGGATTTTTTTAAGATATGATATAGCGCCTAAAATCGGCTATTTAAATTTTTATAGTTTTGATATAGTTTGATGTCACTCACAATTAAGACGAATCTAACACCTCTCGAGCCGTTTAGACAACAAAGCGAAAAAAAAAATATACATATATATACTAAAAAAAAATATAAAAACTTCCTGCGCAATCGGGTAAAAATTTTAACTCCTTTTTTTTAACGCCCGTTTTAACTCCTCGACTCATTAACAAAGATCGTATCGGTGAATGAAAACACAGTTTCTCGGTCGCCACTCCACGACAAAAAGTAGAGAAAGTTTTTATGCGAGCAGTCGCTAGTCAGCAGTCGGTTGTCGGTCACCGCAGCTCAAAACTTACACTCCCGGATGGAAGCAGTTTATCAAAGGACTAGCTTACTCGCCCGCGACTTTGCCTGCGTCAAAATGGCGGGGGTGACATCGTTAGCCACCGCGCTAGTCGGCCGTAGCAATAACTATATTTTCATCTTACTAATAAAGTAATAAGACAAGGTGAAGATCTGCCAGATGATAATTTATTACCTTCGCCCATAACAACAGCAATACGACTTGATTTACTTATTTAATTAATTATAACGGCCAATAGCCACTTATAATGGTCGGTTAGGGTTGGAACAGACCTAAACTTAACAAATAAGACTATTTAAAACATGAAAACTGACTGTAATTTGAATGTATATTTTTTTTTATTTGAAAAATATCTAAGTGAAAGAATATGTTGATAATATATATATTAATTTCCTACACTACTAGGATACCTATGATAACAAAAACATCTAAGACCCGAAAAGATATTCTGTAGAAACGAATACGGACCCTTTATCACCCACATAGCTAGTCATTGCGACTGGACCCATAACCTTATAATTTATTTTGTACCGTTTTTCACAATTACCGGGCGTATAATTCTAAAAAACACTTGTATAATTCATCCAACGATTTATTAGCCCGTTACGAAACAATACCCCATTGGAATTCATTTGAGTATTACATAAAATTGGGGTGAAAATAATCCTCATCTATAGAGATAACTTTTGTAACAAAATTACTTTTAGAAAAGAAAAACAATCAATTTAGACTCCTAGACTTTATGCATAATGTAATATATATTATTGAAATTAATTATATACTAGCTGTTCCCCGTGACTTAGTCGAATTTCACAGTTTTTTTTGCGCGAAATACTAACTCTTTTACTTTTTAAATAAAAGTAGACTAAGTTACTTCTCATAATATCAGCTATCTGCCAGTGAAAGTACCGTCGAAATCGATCCAGCTGTTTTGGAGATTGGCTGGAACAAACAGACAGACTAAAATTTAAAAAAAAAGTTTTTTTTATTATGCGTAACGCATTTGTACACATGCCAGCCCTCGATTCGAGGCAGGGTTGACTGCAAGTAAACTGCAAAAATGCAGCTTAGAGTTCACATCGACATCGACTTGTGGTAAATGAGAAAATACCGTACGCCTTGCGGGGATCCGCGTCTCGTAGACTGCTATTTTGCACTTGGCTTGCAGTTCAAATGCGGACAGTTTACCTAGAAATCACTGTTGCGAATCACAATCACATCGAAGTGAGCTCAACGTGTTTTCAAGACTCTTGCCTGGCAGCACATTACGTAATAGGTAGGTTTGTCTGCCAGCTCGTATTAATTTATCACGTATTATCTGCGCACCTAAAACGTAATCTGGGGTTATAAATCAAATTAATCTTTTGTTTGCCCTTGGTTTACTTGCGAGAATATTGCTATTAAGATTTTAGTAATTAGTTTTAATAGTCGCTTTGCGGGATTGGTGCGCGAACGAGCGGATAACGAGGAATCGAGTTAAATCCAAATCAAAATATGTTTTCAAAATATGTTCATAATCAAAAACAAAATATGTTTTTTTTAAACACAGTGTAGCTATACAAATTACACGACAGGGCATGAGGGAAAGCTTAAAAAGATTAACTCATAAAAGATATTCCCAAATTATGTTGGAATTTAATCGCTCAAAATTTAAGGATGATAATGAGAGGAAATTTCAGGGTAGCTCGAATTATAATGATCCAGGTATGGCATAATGATGTGGCAAAAGTCTATCGAAACGTTGCCGACACTAGAATCACAAAGTTGACTTATTTTACAAGCAAAGTTGGAAATTGTAATTTGCAAAGGCATGCTGGAATATTTAAACCTCAAAGTCTATATCTGGGTATATGCTAAATTATTCGGATGCTACAAATAGTGACTGGTATAACAATCAAATTGATTGACTTTCATACCTTCGTCCCCAATATCTCATCCGAATGGAATTATGGAATTATTTATATGGGAGCAACATGGAGGTCCACCCTGTCCATCAAAAAAACATATTAGAATTAATTAAGATAATTTTCATTTATCGAGAGTAGGCCGGCGTCCCTGCAGTGGGGACATTAGAGGCTGATATCGAAATCCTAAAACCTGTATAGGCGCAGGATAAGACGCGCTCAGTGCGACCGCGCACCCGACAGATGAATCCATACCTACGTCACACCAAGTCAGTGTTACTCCAAACTTGGATGTTAAGTAATTGTTAAACTGCTTCCACTTACGATCCTAATACGTACTCGGGATAAGTGGTATTTGACAGGCGTATACAAAGGCATATACACAGGCGTATAATCGGGCGTATACATGGGTGAAAACGGCGACATGCTCCATAGTAAGTACGGGTGACAGATATCACAACGAATTATATCGTATTGCATTGAGCAGAAGGCGCCAGGGCTGTTAAAGCTTTCGAAGGGTTCTCGAGTTGAGTAAATTAGGAGCTGAGACGTTTAATTCACTTTTAAGTTAAAGTCTTACAGCACCACTCCATAGGTTGGGAATACTCACACTTTTGGGGGGTCCAGTAGCTCGCGTCCGTAGGTGAGTACCCCTTGAGTCCCTACGAACCCTCTGAGTGTTGGTAATGGAACAGTAGAACTTGTGCCAAGTTCGTCCGGAGAATTACCTAGTAATCAGTTGCCAAGCATTGGTGCACTCACATGCTGTGTTCCGGTGGAAGGGTGTGGGTGCCGGTGAAATTACATGCGCATGGGGGCGTAACGGGGTGCGACTTGGGTCTTTAATAAACCTTACTCGTATTGGTGTTGTTATCGGCGGTTTGAACCACTTATCATAAGGTGGGCCTACAGCTCGTCCCGTCATAATTGTTTATATAATAAAAACAAGCGGCGTTGGGTAATCCTTTAGAACATACAAAACGGTGGATACGATCTATAGGTAAGGTACTTTGTATTCAAACACCAACAAAGTTTTGTGAGATATCTTGCACGAAAGTTAAATTGGTGTCGCAAATTTTAAGAATACCCCCAATTCAACACCCACAATACGGGGACATGAAAGGAACCTAACGAGTTTTGTTGGTAAAAGTATTGAGTACAAATGCCATGAGTTGAGGGCCCATGGTGCTCGCATCCATAGGGGGGGGTAGGTGTAGGGGACACGTACCCCTCGGGTGGTGCGAAAATACCAGCAGAACCTATTTTTTTATTGCCATACATAAAAATAAATGACTGATAAAAAATCGAATAAACTCACTTCAAATCACTAATATTTGACACACTCAGGGGGAGTTTCTTGATGAGATTTCTATGAGGCCACTTTGGAGTTGTCTGTCACACCCTGTCACATTAAAAAATAATCATCTCATTCGATCCATTATTGAACTGAGAATTCGAGCAACAACTTCTCTCTTAATTATTTTAAAATAAATAAACCTTTCTTTTTTCTATGCAACACGACTTAGGTCCTGCCCGACCCAAGCATTAAGAGACCCAAGTCGCACCCCATATATGTTTTTAATATATTGTATATACGCAAACTTAAACGTTTACTTACTCATACCTCAGCACTAGGATTCCCTGTGTCGCAGATGGCATGGAAAAAAACAGAAATAAGACAAACACCCAAGACCCGAGAACAAACTTGATGCTCATATATATAAAAGCATGTAAGTATTTAAATATTTTCTTACAACTCAAATATCTCTAAATGGTCAATCGTCCAATTAGAATTGCTTAAGTTAAGTGATCAGTTGACGACAATTAAGCTAGAGCCTAGAACCTGAAATCCTAATTATATTCCAAGCAAATTACGCGCCTGTAAGGCAACTTAATTATAATCGCAAAAGTTTTAACTAACATTTGAGCAAGTTCGTCAGAGTTTTGGTAATTAGATACAATTGTAATTTAAAATTCATCGCCTCAAGCCAAATATTAGGGTCCACGCACACACTCATAAGAATATTTTAGTTGATACTAGCGACCCGCCCCGGCTTCGCACGGTTAGTAAAGCATCAGTGTCGTATCAGAAACTACCCGTGCGAAGCCGCGGTGACTTGCTTGTGTATTATACATATAAATCTTCCTCTTGGATCACTCTATCTATTAAAAAAAACCGCATCAAAATCCGTTGCGTAGTTTTAAAGATTTAAGCATACAAAGGGACATAGGGACAGAGAAAGCGACTTTGTTTTATACTATGTAGTGATAAGTTGCGTGCGCAAGCATCGTCCCATTACCCTGTCCGCAGAGGGGTCGCGGGTTCGATGACCGGGGCAAGTATTTGGTATGAGGTTTATTTTCGGCTGTCTGCTTTTTGTATTCGTGATTCGTGACCGTATACCTGTGGCAATGTTACATAAACAAAATTGCCCAAGACAGCACTCAAACTTGGGTCAGCTTAATGGCAGGATACGGTTCTCCTCCAACTCCTTCAAGGGTCCTCATTAACCACCCGACCTGCAAACACTAACTAAACTCAGCTACGTGGGATAATGCTTCTCGATTATCCTTCGCTACACAACTTTATTGACGGCTCCGTGGCTTAGTTGGTAGTAGCCCTGCCTTCGAAGCAAGGGGTCCCGGGTTCTATTCCCGGCCGGGGCACACTTTGCATGGTGAGCATCAAGTTTGTTCTCGGGTCTTGGGTGTTTGTCTTGTGTTTCTGTGTTTGTCCATGCCATCTGCGACACAGGGAATCCTAGTGCAGAGGTATGAGTGTGTTAACGTTGTTGTTTGTTTTTTTTTTATTCCAGATGTCGGTGCAAACTAACATACTACACAGATATACTAGTACATGTGCACTAGAAGCCCCTGTGTCACAAAAAGAATGGTCACAACACAAACACCCAAAATCATACAATCCATTTTTATAGACAGACAGAGCCGATCGGGGGGTCTCCTTGCTTGCGTCCGTGAGTACCCTATGAATCCCTACACATAGCCTCAGGGAGGTGCTAAAGGACCAACAGAGAGTAGCAGTAGAACTTGTTCAAAGTTCGCTCGGAGAAGTACTGTCTCCATACCTAGTAATCTGCCTCCAAGCAGCGGTGTACTGGCATTGCTGTGTTTCGGTGGAAGGGTGCGGGTGCCGGTAAAATCACATGCGCATAAGACGTAAGGCTCGGGTGATGGGCGCAACGTGGTGCTACTTGGGCCTTCGTATACTTTGGTCGGGGAGGACCTAAGTCGTATTCCTGTTGTTGTGAGTGGAGGTAACCACTTACCAGGTGGGCCTTCAGATCGTTCCGCGGATCCTATCATAAAAAAATGTGTAAGTATATTGATGTCTTTGATTTTTTTCTCTTAGAGTGTTAGTGAAACCGTTTCATTGCAGACTCAGCCACCCCCACAAATCTACCACTGAGCTACACGAATGTGCACATGCCTTATAGGTGATGATTTATAGCACTAAAAATTTTACTTTAGATTTTATTTTTAATTTAGATTCCTTTTAAAATACCCGCGCCTTAAAATTATATCGAACAATCTTTTTCGAATTTCAATTATTTTTGTACCTTCCTCTCCTGTACTCCTGCCATTGTATGTGAAAAATTTAATATACACACGAGTATGATAGGGAACAATCATACTCATGTGTATGATTGTTCAAAACAAACGCCCCACCACGACGAGAGGAGGATTTTCACACACACGTCGGGTTTTTTACTGTCTATTATGAGATGATTTATTACTCGTATTGTTTAGTTTTCCCGTTTACATTTTGCTAGTGCTACCTGCAGCTCCTGCACCGGTGGGAAATCCCCGACCTGTCAATGCCGCTCCAGCTCTATCTGTTGTGAAGTGATATTAATCTAGGCTGAAGCGGGTAAACTAAGCGTAATGCGATAACCACCCCCTCTTGAAGTTAAACACTACTCACTTCGGTCTAATCATTACCCTTTTTCTTGAAGATTAAAATATCGCCTCGCGTGCGTGACCGCGGTAAAATACTGGGACCACACCCATTTCCGCTGAGCGCTCAACGCTGACGCCCAGCGATTGCGCCCGCTGATAGTCGCGCCACGCCCTATGCCGTTAGTGTAAACTGTTTGTTTGCAGTTACCGTTATTTCAATTAAATTTTGAGTAGTTCATACTCAAAACTTACAAACGGACAAACTGGCATTTCACACTTTATTATACAATACAAAAACGTGATTTTTGTTTTACATCAAATAATAATCACGTTTTTGTATGAGAGCCCCCTTAAATATTTCTTTTATTCTGTTTTTTTTATTGTTATAATTTATTGTTATAGCGGCAACAGAAATACATCATCTGTGAAAATTTCAACTCTCTATCTATCACAGTTCAGGAAATACAGCCTGGTGACAGACGGACAGACAGACAGACGGACAGCAGAGTCTTAGTAAGAGTAACGTTTTACCCTTTAGGTACGGAACTCTAAAAATAGACAACATAGGACTACACCGTAGGGCACGACACGTCGCTTCCCCTTGGGTGGGTCATTTAGATTGGAACAGTTTACGTATAAGACTACCTAAAGATGAAAACTGACTGTAACTTGACATAACAATGGGCATGTAATGTGTGACACGAGCGTGTTTCTATGTGCGTGTAATTTGACGTGTCCAAACGATACTTGAGATCTAAATTAACAAGTATGTAATAATTTGTCAGTGGTCCCAATGCCCGTAGCGACGCCGTGAAAATCCTCTTTGTGAAAATATTCTTTGGAATCCTAACAGTTTACAGTCGAAGTTCCGAACCAGATATTTAAACCCGAATAAGTTAAAGCCCCCTTACTCAAACCGCTGATAGATTCCGGAACTGCCCTAAATCCTGGCCCGATAACGCGCTGATAACCGAGGATTGCATTTCCCTACGATTTATTGAAACACCGCAAGCAGTGTTCGGCAAATTTGCTAACTGGAAAACGTAATTTTACTTGCATTTTTATTAAGCTTTTGGAGTGATGGAACCAGCTGTAGCCCACCTGATGTTAAGTGGTTATTGCCGCCCATTAACAACAGCAAAACTACTTCGGTCCTACCTCCCAAAGCATGAAGATACCAAAATAACATCGCATTGCGTCTAGCACTCAACACGGGAATGTAACGTCTCATGCGCCTGTGCTTTCACCGGCGCCCACACCCTTCCAGCGTATCGCAGCAATGCGAGTGCACCACAGACAGATTACCACGTGTGGAGGAACTTGACACAAGTTCTAGTATTACTTTTGCTCCTTACGCACCACCAGGGGGACACATGGACTTTGGGAGGGTATTCACCTACGGACGCGAGCAATACGGTCCCCCAATTTATATGTATTATATGTATTTTTTTTTTGGTGTATGAATATTTTTAAACTCTTCACTTACAACTGGGCTACGGATTCCTCTTCTTTGTTTCCACGTGAGTGGCCAAACCTGGTGTAGGAGCTGACGATTTTAAAATATTAAATTCAAAAGTTCTCAAAAAACTTTTCAATTTCTAATTAAAGTTTGTTTCTGGGAAGGAATCAAGTTCCTTCCAATTTTATAATTGGTTTGATTGTTTATAATTGAATATAGCTGTCCAAATTACGATGTCTCTGAAATATCTTGTTTTGCGAACTTCAATTTATGTCTTTAAAATAATTACAATAAGTTTTTAAAAATAGTTCGCAATGCCAATAATAGTTGGCAATTATTACACATTGGTTGACATTGAACTCGTGGTGAACTCGCTTGCCTAGAGGATAATCAGATCATCACAAAGGAACTCTCCGCCCAGTCAGTATTTGGATGGGTTACCATTTAATGGCGTTTGAACTGAGCGCTTGCATGTTTCGAAGAGCATGTTATTATTACGTAATGTATTAGTTTTAATTAGTAATTTTGTATTGGGTTGTATTTGCTAAATTTAATTGGCGCAAGCCGTTTCAATTACGTAAATACCTAATCTATGTAAATAAAAGTCACGGCATCCCGCGTGAACGGCTGGACCAATTAGGCTCGAAGCAATTTTTTTTTTGGTCTGTTTGATATTTTGACGAGAAGGTTCTATGAAAGAAAAAAATTAAGAAACTTGCGCGGAACTACGTCTACTACGTCAGTCGGGAAAGCTAATTAATAAAATGTCGATCTATATCGATAAGCCATGTTGGAGGTCTTGAATGGTCCGACACCAGAGTTGGCCATTTACATAAAAAAAAATCACATTGTTAATTCATTGAATGGCCCCGCGCCTTTTCAGCCCCTGATAAAAAGAGGGTATTCATAAATATGACGGATGGGTATTTCTGTCTGTGGTGACTCCATAGCTTCGAAGGGATGGTCGGAGTTGGAAGTGTTTATTTCCGCACCCTAAGGCAAACTTAGTGATAAGGGCGAGGACGATAATCTCGGAAGTACATATTTATTAAAAATCTAGCTGTGTCCCGCGGTTTTCCGGGATCAAAACTAGCCTATGTGTTACTCCAGGATATAAGGTATCCTGGTACCAAATTTCATCCAAATTCGTTGAGTTGTTTCAGCGTGAAGGAACAAACACATATAAATACAAACTTTCACCTTTATAATATATTTGCTGCTGCCCCGCGGTTTCACCCGCGTACTACTATACCGATCATCATTCAATTTTGCATACACATTTTCAGGGGTACACAATAGGATCTATACTAAGGCGAGTGAAGCCGCGGCCAAAAGCTTGTTTTGTACACCTGATCTCTTCTATGAGACCTGACTTGCCTCACGCAGTTGGTAAGAGTTCTGCCTTCTACGCTGGTTAGATTCCCAACCAGAACAAGCATTCTTGTAACAAACATAGATGTTTGTGTGTCTAGAAGTGTATAATGTATTATTTAATATGTATTTCCAAAAAATACTTTATAATTATTCTATCAGTAATTTGGTTTCGATAGTACACGTCAAGCTTAGTTTGCTTTTGATATAATAATACAACTTCATAATTCTGAGCCTCGAATACTTTTAGAAGGGGTTTAAATGTCTTACCTGTAAACTTATGAAATTAGACTTCAGAACACAAACCAGAAAGTGTATACTATTAAGCAAAACTAATTCAGACCTACGAGTAACTTCACACGAATACCTGGATCACTACAGCTCTGTATACTGGTCTGAAGTTGTACACAATCTGTTTGGGTAGAATCAAGAAGCTAAAACTAACATTCGACTTGTCTGTGGTTAACTCTATACTAACTCGTACTCTCACTGTGATGCTTAGAAGTTTAATTTCCGCCAGCGGCCGCTGTTTCCTCTCTTGTCCACTTGTACTGCGTATTGGTTTGCGTAATTAGATTTAGACTGTGGGATCTTAATTGCTACTTCTTTGTGTCTCTGTGGATAGTTAAATACTGAAAAATGAGCATCATTTTGTCAATGTCATGAAGGTATATTTCTAATCGTTGTTGTGAGCACCAAATCGTTTACGAAGGCTCTGATGGGTATAGGATTACGGGATATATTATTGTAATAATTTGGGTTCATTATTTTTGGTTGTATACAAACCGTTGTAAAAGACGAAGCAAGATAATTTTACAAAAAAAAATATAATTAGTGATTTCTTTTGTTGAATGTTATTGAAATTGTAAGCTTAGAGTCAAGACTACATGCAAAAATCATCCACAAAAAAAAATGTTTTAATTTCGAGCGGATTACCCTAAAACGCACCAGCCACAGATACAGAAACCTTTAAAACCCATCTACAATACTACGAGGTGTGAGTCTCGACCACACACAGCCGTCTCACATTACACCCCTACTTTTAATTGGCTTCATAACTCCGACACCCGAATCGGCCACTCACACGAAAGAAACAAACCGGAGGGTGTATACAGAACTATAAAAAAATAGATGTGCATACTAAAACCAACGAGACAGTAACATACAAAATTTTATTTAGAGATATATTTTTATACGACAAAAGTGTCGACCTTACGTTAAGTGATCTCAGAAATACGACTTAGGTCCTCGCCGCTGCTTGCGCCCATAGATGGGGTTGCAACATCTTTGTATAATCCAGTTTCCTTCCTCCGGAACAGTGATGCGAGTACACCACTGCTCGGCAAGGATTATTGGGTGTGGTATTTTTCCGGATAAACTTAGCATGTTCCACTCCGTCTTAAATTGAAAATCAGAAATATTTTCATTTTTTTACACAAACAATAGACCGAATACAAATAAATATAAATAACCCAATAACGAACAGACGAGACTAACCGCGAGGTAACGAGATTACCTATAACGACAGAACAACTTACAGTAAGACTTGAAATATTGACGAAGCGAATATTAAAATTACCATATTATTTACTAGCTGCCTTCCCGCGGTTTCACCCGCGCAGTTCCCGTTCCCGTGGGAATGCGGAGATAACATGTACCTTATATTACTTGCTGATAATGTAGCTTTTCATTGGTGAAAGAATTTTTGTAATCGGTTAAGTAGTTTAGGCGTGAAAGCGTAACAAACAAATAAACTCACTTTCGCATTTATAATACAAGTATATGTTGAAGTGTAGCTTCGAGATTCTTTTCTATGAGATTATATTACTTTGCCAATAATCTAATAAACAGCAAAATTGATTTGCCCTTATGCCTTTAAATCTTTTTTTTGTTTTTACGTGAATTTTTCGCCATTTGTAGACCGATTTGAATAATTATACACGGCGTACCTCTAAAGCGGTCCAATAAAATTTCATGTAGGTATTCCACCCTGGAGGACATACAATAAACGGTAAAAGTATTGAAGTCGGTTTATTCGATTTTTAAATTCGTCAGTTATGTATTTGTTATATGTTTCACAATAAAAATGTGAGTTTCAATTCTTCGTAGATTATGTTTATGTTCAAGAAGGAATTACAGGCCTTTGTACAACAATAGACAGCTCTGATCAAAGAACCTCTAACGACTTGTCTGAACCTAATTGTTGGAGGAATAGGTAATTTGATTATCGAGATTCTGTTTGGAGCTGAAGGAAAACACGTAATTTTCATTCATTTGGTTCAATCGAATTGCGATATCTACCATCTTCGAATTTCAGTTATACGAGTGATATTTATATTTTTAAAGCAATATTTTCACCATCTATCGCATCCAATTGAACCAGCAGACCAAACTTGGAACCATAAAGTTTGAAATAAAACATTCTATGCATCTATAAAGTAGGTTTGGTTCAATAAAACCGCAGATATGTAATGCAACCGTCCTGGCGGGGAACTCCTGAATCCGTTTTATTGAAATTGGAAACGGATCGATTTATTATCTCTCTCTGGCAACATGTCCTACCAAATGAATAAAAGAGAAAAATAGACCCAGTTCAATGCTTTGTTGAAGTAAGTCGTAGAAATAGACTTGGGTCTATTTCTAATCAAAATAAATCGTAGCGTTCAAGTTCTACGACATCTCGTAGCATCATAATAGTTTTGCATTTAGGTAACATAGGAGAACGAAACAAGAGACCATCTCCCATTTCATTAAAAAAAAACGTAATAGCCTATTTTAATACGGTAAAAGAGAGTGAGAGAACCAACGTATCCTAGAAGCATACGTATTTGATTAAGCCTTTCGTGGTAGATAATTAATGTAATTAACCTTTCACTATTTTTTTATCGGGACTACATTTTTCAACTGCAGAGTCGCAACTGCAGTTGAAAAATTGGAAACTAACTGGATTGTGTCAAGCCAAACCTTTTTAAGGATTATATCCATAGTTATTTTAATTATTTTACTCCTCACATAATAGGAAATCCGTTTCCGCTGCCATCCCGGGGACTGTATCCGTGCCCTCAAGACAGCTCATGCAGGAAATAGAGTAACAAATCGCGACGCCCGCCCAAGATGAGTGAAAATTAACATAAATTACGACTTAAGGCAATTCGGGAGCGAAGCCGGTGATAAGCGCTCCAATTAAGGCGGCGCTTACACAAATTAAAAAACAATTAAGAAGGTCCCAGTGGCGCGGATAATTAAAAACACTAGAAAATGCAGGAAATAAACAGGTACGCTTTAAATTTTAATTGGAAGAAATTAGACGTTGTAAACGGTTTCTAGAATTGTTTATTTAGAATAGTTGTTTGCGAAATAAATGGGATGCTGATTAAATACATTTATGGAATGCTTCGTCGTTTCCTTTCAATAACTCCTGAAAACTTGCATTATATGAAATGCTGATGCTGCTGCTCAACAGGTAGGGTCTGTAGCCTCTGGACTCTTGAGGATACTCACTTGGACGGGGGAACTTGCAATATTACGAATGTACATACATATTTCAAAAGAGATTTATCAATCGTTTTTAATAAGTATGTGGTGATGGATGAATATCAACTTGTCACAATAAGACTCTGAATATTCTCCTCACACGCACTTGCGTGAAATAGGATGCTCAACCTATGTTATAGACTTTGAAACCATCCAACCGGAGTGCCCGAAACCGGTTTCATTATAAAGGCAATAATGCGAAGATAGTTTTAGACCACTAAAACAATGCATTAGGCACAAAACGTGTTTCTTTTTTTAGCGAAGTGGCACACGCCGGGTATCCGCTAGTACATTCATAATAAACATGTAAAACCTAAAAATGTCTGTTCCAGTAATAGATTAATCCGCTTTTGCAAAACGTTACTACGAGTATAAATCGCTAAAAATATTTCGAATATCATAATTGGCATCATTTCTATTTTACACGATACCATAAAATGTCCAATTCAAACTTTAGGGCACAATCAACAAGGGGATTTTCGATTTTTTGACGACAGTGTCATCCACAGATTTGTAACGATTTCACCCTCCTTTGCCATCCATTTTATTATTTTGGCTCGCCTCCCGGCTCCGTTGGTTGTAGCTCTGCTTTCTGCGCTGGAGGTCGTGGGTCCGAACCCAGGATAATCATTTTTGTGACGAACGCAGATGTTTGTTCTGTGTCTGGGCGTTAATATGTATTATATACATGTACTTACAAAAAAAAAAATATTGTACCCGTAATTACCTTATTATAATGCTAAATGGTGCAAGCTATTCTTACTTTAGAGATAGATGGCGTTATGTGTAATGAATGAATGTTACCCGCGGTTGTCTGGGAATTTTTCTGCGAAACTTTCTTATTTTGTTCTTTCATAATAACCAACACACCTAACAATAAAAAACACAACAGAAAAGCAATTAGCAACTAGCCGTTCACGCGTGATGCTGTGACCAAGGGCAAGAGGAATGTATTTATTATATATAGGAATATATAAATTATGGATTCTGTTTTACATGAAAACTATAGCCTAACTTTACCAAAATGAAAATTTACCTGGATTTATTAATTCAATTCCTAACAATGTTTATAGTTACTTTGCTATTATTAAAAAAAAACTTTGGGTGACACTTTATTCCCTTGGGTAACACTTTATTCACTTTATTCCCTTGAGCATGCTATTTGCACAATGACAAAATTTAGATTTATAGTTTTACAAGTATGTCATACAAATTGTTACTAATAAGGTTTCCCTAACCTTTTTGAGCACAGATCCCCAAAAAACTTACATAAAATGTCCCTAACACCGAATTTTTTAAATAAAGGTTTTATTTTTACGAATTTATTTTCGCGTCGGACGCGCGCCGTAACTCGCATCTACAGCAGTCTGCGGGTAGTTCACAAAAGGCCGGGCGCAGCCGCCTGCGCGCTGGACCGCGAACCTCGATAGGGAAAAATCGTGGCGTTGCAGAAACGACGACACTGTTAGCTCAGCCCAATAAAGCCGGACGCTGGGATTTAAAGCCGATTGGATGACTTGGCACGTAAATAGTAGGTATGTAATGACGGATTTCGAGTTTATGATGAGACAATTATGGTAGTACCAATCTAGGTAATAATATTAAAATGTTAATTTAAAACAAATATGAAGCGTGATCACTATTGTCATATGCATTGGTACCAAAATATTAACGCTATTCTGATGCTGTATAGTACTAATCTGTGGAAAAAAACAGGTGTATTTGGGTGACTTGGCTTTATTGGGTTTTTTATACATGAAATTTCTTATTTGAACATAAAGGCTTATTTATGCCAACACAATTGTTAATTACAAAGTCAATGTGTTTTTTACTCCGCCCGATAGCAAAGTTCTGATACAACACTAGGGGTACAGATTGCGCAACAGTTACTACGCCGGTGCTAAATCAGTCGCGAGCCGTGGAAAGGCACAGATAAACGAAAACAATTCCTCGGCGAAATTTATATGACCCCCTAATTACAGCCGTTGTCTCTGCAAGGGGAGTGCTCCTGCCCCTTGTGCCCCTTGCCCCTTCGCGATAAATGGTTATGAAACAAATGAACACAATTATTATGAACAAGTTTTATTTGTTCACCGGAGGGTTTAATGCGAGGCAAAATTGGAAACATGAAATACGTGGAGGCTGTAGGTTGATCGCATAACTTTTGTTTTAGTTAATTTCTATCAATTTCAGTGTCCATTTCATATGGTTTTCATATAGAGTGATACACATTGAATCAATCAAAAGCTTTAATATAATATATTAAGCTTTTGCTAATATTAAATAATAGTCCAAAATAAATTATCTCATCGAGCCATAAATTTATAATATAGCTTAACAAATGCAGATATTCGACGTTTCTAAGTAAATTGTATATTAATATATATATTTGCTTGCGTTTATAATATGATAGGATAGAATAATGATCAATAGTCAAAAAAATAAATAAATGTTAAGATATTTCCCAATATATTTTGAAATGTAACATAACTACCGAACGAAGACGACCACAATATCAATGCACATTCGATATCGAAACTTAAAGTTTATATTATAGGTACACGATCCTTCTCACAGCATTCTCGAAAACCTCCGACGTCACGTCGTCACCTTATTTGCAATTTTAAATCATATTGTAACCCTTCTGGATATTATTTACTAGCTGTGCAGTTTCACCCGCGAATAACTTAAATAAATTTAGCGTAATGCTAGATAGCCTATAACCTTCCTCATGAATGTGGCTATCATATACAAAAGTATTTTTTCAAATCCAACTGGTACTGAGATTAGTGCGTTCAAACAAACAAATATTGGTTTGTATGCACAACTGAAGTTCATAAAGCCCTTCTATTAATTATCAATCCATCAACAGCAACTTTTCAACAAGTATTTTCGTTCTCCAAAAATCATTTGGCAGTCCTCACCTGAACATGGGGCCTCCCCGTATATTTCCATAACAAAAGTCTAACCCAACTCCATCCATCAAGTGCCTATCCACTAACTTAAAAACAGTTCGAACAACAGCGAGCACAATACGCATTAAAAACGTGTGCTTCATTCGGAATCGTGTTACGTGTGGTTTGGAATTGAAGGTCCCTCGGAGCACCGCAAGCGGAAAATGGCCGAATCGGCCGCTATCTGTCCTACAATAGGCAGAGCAATCGATAGTAGTGATGTGGTCTGATTTATTTATTGCTACACGGGATGGGATGCCCGCATGCCGGCGGAGATTTATTCTCCAAACAGACGCCTTGCAAACACAGCCGTAAGCACTCCAGCTAGTACTAGTCAATTTACAGGCTCCCTGTGTTTGAACGATAAATAAAAACTCAATACATAGCTTAGTTATCAAACGTAGCTTTAAACATCACTTCAACTATACTATTAGTAATACTTTTTGTACTTCACTCACTCTCTCATCAAATTCTTAATACATACATAACTTTTATAGAGTTAGGTATATTTTTCGACAGACACTCATTCGAAGAGTCATCTTTAGATTTTCTCAAGAATTAATGTTCACATTTGTTAAATTGATTGATTTGTTAATGATGGTCGATTTCACAGAATACGTAAATAGTGATTCCCATGTACCCTCGTATAGGGCAACCCCACGGCAGGCTCGCTACAAGTCTCTACTTAGCTGCACCATGTAAAATGTAAAGCGGATATTCCCCGAGCTGCGCAGGTAATACAATGCCGAGTCCCCCGGGCGATGTCAGTTTAGTTGGTTATGAATTTTGAACGATGTTTAATGCTATTAACAGCGCGGCTTGGGACGTGTGTCGCCATGTTCCCTCCACCCCGCGGATGAACAGATTATGTCTGGAGCGAAGGTTTAACTCACATTTATAACGACGACACACTCGTTTAAACAGCATCCTATCCGACTTGTTATAAAGTTTAATGATGGATGGATAGATGGACTTTTTACTCTTCCACGCAACTACAGAACAAATATTCATGAAACTTTATATTAAGCTTATATATAATATTATTTTTTGTCCTGGGTGAGAATCAAATCCACGGCTTTGAGCACAGAAGGCAGAGCTACTAATAAGTAAACTGTGAGGCAAAACAAAAAATAAAATTAGACTAGAGTAGTAAATAGACAAAATTAAAACACCCATCCTTTAGTTAGGTAAAAAAAGATATGTAATCATATTAATCAATATTTTAAAATATGTATAAAAATATGTACGAGAAAAAAAATGTTGGAGTTGTTTCTCGTAGTATGACCCCGACGTGATTTGAACACGCAACCTTCTGATCTGAAACCAGACGCGCTACCCTTGCGCCACGGAGTCGGTGAACGAAAGGACGAAATATTCTTATATATTGTCATGGCCATGATCACAGTAAATGAAACTTGTATGTAGAAATATCTACTATGAGCGATTTCAAACCAAAATTTATAAAAAAAATACTAGTCCTAATAAATCAAACTTTAATGATAATTTTCAATTAATAATTACAACCAAAAAAATAAAGTAATAGACTAATTATCTTTAATTATAATGAACTCAAAAATAAATCGGGCAGAGTAACGCCTTTATACAAACAAAGTAAGTTGATAGGTGTTGACAGTTCAAAAACCCAGGATGGAATGAAACGAGTTTTTTTTTTTTTTTTTGACTGGACTATACGTTGTTGACCGCAGATGGCCTTGACAACTTTACACGGGGTGAAACGAGTTCAGGAGAGCGCTCTGCTTTTATAGTAGTGTTGTTTATTCGGTATTCAAAATGGCGGCTCCTTGCTAATACTACAATAAATATTCATTCAGGCATATTTTATTTCAAGCTAGCTGCGCTACAGGTCGTAGGATCCCACTCAGGAACATACTTTCTTGAGTGTGACGAGTTCGTTTTGTATCTGTTGTTAGTATATGCATGAAATTAAAAAAAACCGTTCATGTATTATATCAGTTATTTAGTTCCCATAGTACAAGCTACGCTTAGTTACGAATACAAAACACGTCTTCCATCAATTCTATTAATGAAAGTTTATGCAAAATTTGAAGTAGATTGGACCAAGGAATAACGTTGTCCCATACAAAGTTTGGCCCTGTTTTTCACTTGGATTTACAAAGAACACACCCTCCTAGTTTCAGGTCTCTACGATCTGCGGTTTAGGCTGTGCGTTGATCCGTCAGTCTGTCATTGAGGACAAAGCTTTTTATAATACAATATATTGTATAGATAAAAATAAATATCTGATATTTTGCATTTGTGAATTGAAATTACAATTTTACTCTTCGAGCTTTTTGTTCAGCAAGCAAATCTATGGCTTTGTCATAATTTAACTCCTGTGCAATTCGATTTTCTATCGCTAAGATTGCAAGACTCGATAAGCGTTCCTAGCTCATAGAAGATCGCAAATATGAATCTGGCCGCCCTCTGAACTTGCCGCCCAGGGCATAGCCTCGGCTTTATACAATAAGAATACCCTTAGTCGAGGCAACCACAAATGAAACCTACCAAAATTATCAAAATCAATGATAATATGCGGTATTTTAAAATCCCAGAGCTTTTTTATTGGTTATTATATATTATTTCTATGCTATGAATTTAATCAGATTCAAAAAGATGTATGACTAGATTGTTTCTACTATATGATGATGTTTAATAATTCTCGCAAACACAGAATTGATTCTAGGCCTGCCGGATTTAATAACACTTTCCATGTTTAAATGTGATCAGTGAGCAAACAACTCACTATTTGTAGAACGAAACAAACGCGTAGCTACTTTGAAATAACTATGAACAACATTGAAATGAATAAAACAAATTGAGTGGAACATCACGCTTCACGAGCACGGAACCGGCGCGGCGCCCAGCCATGGGGGCTCAATCATATTCATACAAATCATACCATTTTAAATAAATATTTTCCGTTTCGTCTGCGTACTATAGTCTTTATTCTTTATTGTACACAAAATGGTAAACGACAAAATAGCTTATATCGCATGTAACAGCTGTTTCACTTATACTTTTAACGCCACAAATACATTTTGAGACAAAATGTATTTGTGGCGTTAAAAGATACTATTATACCAATCACACTTATGTAATGTTATCTTGGTCATCCCTCAAAGTTTCTCAATATCTTAGTTTCTGTATCAAACGGAATTCGTATTATTCTACGGGCCTATACCAAAGACCTCTAAAATTAAGAATGTGCAATATAGCTTTAAAAAAAAACGCATCAATTTTAAGAAACCCAGATCAGTTTTATTGAGACTTTTGCAAAATGCCAGTATAAATCCTGAAATCTTAATTGTCTATGTATCCTAAACACCTAGTTACGAGCTAGGCTAAACGGACCAACTATTATAAAGGCAATCTAGAGGCGAGGCTCATGTTAACGACCAATGACGAGGACGTGGGTAAATAGAATCCCCGTACGGAATGGGATTGACCCTGTTCCAACCTGATTTTAATATAGTTACGATCACAGTTATATTCTTGGCAGAATTGTGTACATTCTATAATAATATTGAGCCTCGCATTCAAAGCGGTTCAAAACAATTTGTACAAAAATTGTATTGTGATGATAAACACCTATTCCAAGCACAAATACACTTCTAATCTCGTGTCTTTCAATATATTTTAGTGTGATGGTGGAACGGTCTTTACATTTTATCTTCAATAACTAGCGCTCTCAATCACAAACTTAGCTCCAATCTGAATGCCTCGATGCACCATCGCAAGTCGTTAAAGTAATCTTTTTTTTCAAAAGGTCCTGCCGAAAAATTTTTTTAACGAATATTACTTGCGATAATAACGTACGATTTCTCACCACGATACGTGCTTTAAACTCTCCATATATTCTCCATCGTTCCCATGCCACATGCTACACAGCTAATGCGGTGACCGTGCTTGTAGGCAATAATTATTTGTTTAAAAAGTTGGTAAATTAAATTATTCTCACTTCCTGCTTTGAACGACGCTTGTTTGCGATTGAATGTTTATTAATTCTTTAATAAATAGCGTGGTGACCCGTTTTGAATTATGCGCCGTCATACTTGTGGATTTTTTTTATTCATGTATAGATACCTACCTAAACAAAGCAAAAAAAAACTGACTATTCGTACTCGCCAATTCATACGCACGCGGTCCGTGGATAAATAGCTATACCCTACTACATACGCCGTAACGTCTACAGGTATGTAACCAACCAAACTTTATCAATCAAATAACATTCAATCCAATTACGCAAAGCAATCAAGGAATCGGCGGCGTCGATGCATAAATCAGGGGAACGTATTATTAATTTGCCTAAAACTGTCATTACACACACTATTAGGATAATTGTGAGTTCGCAAGAACGAAACTCTGCGCTTTATGGGCGAACTTAGGCAGTGGGCGGAGGAGACAATACTATGTCTTCAACAAAATGTGAGTCCGATAAATTTGTATGGATATTGTACAATAGCATGGATATTGTAAGCTGTTTAAAGGAGAACCACGTCACGGGCGCTTGAGACGTGACTTCCCCGTGTCGGGTGATGGACGCTGCAGCATAGTAGGTGTATTGCTGTTGTCATGTGCGGTAGTAACCACTCACCACCAGATGGATCCAGGTGTTCCAGGTGAATGCGTTTGGTAAACTATCAAGCGGCTAAAATAGCGCCGGTAGAAGATACATTGTTCATAAGTTACTCATATGTTATCGGGTTCAAAAATATTTCTATGTATCTATCTATCTAATCAGCCAGTACCAGTACTGCTGCCGTTTCTCAGACACGGCACTGTTGCAAGTCGAATCTACTATCTTCCTACAGCTTGCATAATGTCGGCCGACCAACGGGCTCCGGGTATAACTTAAAGTGTTTATATAAAGATACTTTGTAATATAATTGAGGACGTTTTACTCCTAACTATGCTGCTTTGAAAGCTAGATTTTTTTTTTATTTGATAGGGGGCAGACGAGCTTGCGGGCCACCTGATGGAAAGTGGTCACCGCCGCCCATGGACACCTGCGATACCGGGGGCAATGCCGATGCGCTGCCGGCCTTTCAGGTGACGATGAACCAGCCTCTTGAAGGACCCCATATTATACTCCAGTGGGAAAACCGCAGCACGAAGTTCATTCCACAACCGACAAGTACGTGGAAGGAAAGAGCGTGTGAAACGAGTGGTTGTGGAAGACCAGCCATCCAGATGGTGCGGATGAAATCTGGATTTGCGGCGTGTGGTGCGGTGGTGGAAATCAGCCGCGGGCACCAGACTGAATAGTTCCTCAGAACACTCCCCATTGTACAGACGATAGAGCACACACAGAGAACCTACGTCTCTCCGTAGACTTGTCCTACCGGGTTTGAACCCCGGCCACAGCATGAAGATTGTTCTCGGGGTTTGTTCGTTGATAACGCTGGACTTTATACCAAACTTCACTTATATGTATATTTACTTGGATTTCGGCTTTGATGCCTCCATTGATGAGCGTCAAGTTATTAACGACCGTAATGGCGTAGCTGCAGCTACGCCGTAGCTCTAGCTACGTCGTTACGGCTACACCAAGCCTATATCAATTTGTGGAAATAGTCCGCAGAAGTAGGTACTGCCCCGCCAAGCTGCAGTGCACTCGCATTCATGTATTCCAGTGGAAGGGTGTGGACGGTGACGGTGTAACAGTAGCATGCGATGTAACATCCCCGCCTCAGTGGCGAACGCAACGCGATGTGACTTGGTTGTTCTCGTACTTCCTTGGGTGGCTGTAACCTCTTAATCAGCCGTCAGCTCTGTCTGTCCCGTCTCTTTACCTATAAGGGTTAATTTTGTGCCACACAATCATTTAATACTTTTCAGTGAATTAAATTTCTTACAAACAGTTTTGTAGACGAACTGCCCATAGTTTCCTAAGTTCAAGTAATTTAATTATTAACTAATAGATATAAATAATAAAAAGTGAAAAAAATCTTTATTTAATTAAGTAAATATCAAAGGGTAATGCTGCCAGTGGTCACTATTCCATCTGATTGATAGTGGGTTGATTTAGATGACAGCTGATTTGTATGTAATCAGTATCCAGTAGTAATCAATAGTACTAGTAGTAATTATATCAGTATCAGTAGTACTAGTAGTACTAGTAGTACATATAATTTCAAGTTATAAGAAATATAATAGTTTTACTAAAGGCTGCAAAGAAGCGTGGCGTGAAATTTATAACAATATAAAACAACGCCATCTATAGTGTTGCAGACACAACTTATAACAAAATGTTCTTCTAGTATGTTCTAAACAACCAGATAAGACCACGTTACATCGTAGTTCAGTGCAGAAACTATAGATGTCTCTTTGAGAGCTTAGACACTCGATAACAAAGCTTAAAGAATCACTGAGTTGTTGAAAGTGTGTTTTGTGTGGGTTAGTATTTACTATACTAACTAAATTATTTAAAAAATAATTTATAAAACAAAAATCTCAAAAGTAGGTACTGGTTATCTTAAAAATACTTAGATTTTTAAATAATAATACATGTAGGAAATAATAACCATATAAAATTACATAATTTACAAATTCTCAACATAAAACCTTTTAATATATTTTCATTAAGGTCCCCACAACACTTTAGTTAAATTAAAACCATGTAAGGAAATAAATATTTACTTACTTTTTGGTGAATTTTATAAGTGATTGACACATCAAGAGTTGGATCTTTGATAAAATTCTGATTGTTTGTTATGCTGGGAATACAACACCCGAGAACAAACTTCATGCTTATCACACAAAGTTTGCCGACTGAGAATCTAACCAGGATTACTAACAACAAGGCCTCGGCAAAATATTAATAGGCCGTTATTAATATTTTGCGTGTAAACGTAGAAGTTTGTATGTTTGTACCTTTTATATAAAAATGTACATAAAGTAAATTTGGGACTATTTTGTTTATTACGTTTATCTTTTGTTCGATTTGCCGCCGCGACGAGACGAGTTGACAGATACTGTGTTCCTTCCATTCCAGCTATCAGCCCTTAAAGTAGAGGAGATCCTGAAAATATCATAAATGTGTGGATATTATATTTTCATCGGATTTATTTCAATCTTTTATAAAAAAAATATTTTCCATCGAATGACCTGAGGGCTCACTTGGTGGTAAGTGGCGACACCCGCCCATAACAACAGTAGTGCGATTCATGCGAGTATAAGATTTGGTTGTTTCAATCATCCTGCTGCGCGTATCGTCCGATACGGGGATGATACGTCTCATGCGCATGTGATTTCAGACTCACTCTCTTTTATTTGTTAATTAGTAATTTGACAGTATTTCCAACAATATTATAAAATTTATAACAACAACCTTATTAAAAAGTTGTAGGTAGTGATAATATCTGTAGTTTATTTTACCTAAACTGTTTTCTAACAACAATTTTCATACTTTTGACATCATTGTTATTTGTTTTATACCGGTAGAAACAATTTTATATAATTTTGCTAAGTAATGAAACAGAAATAAGTATAAACTATATAAAAGTATTTTTTATGTCTCGTCGTAAGAGATTGAAATCGAGCAGCATACATAAATCATAATTTTGTGTGATGAGCATGAAATTCGCACTCGGGTGCCTATGTTGTATCGTTGCGTCGGCGTGTGTATCCAAGCGCTCGGCCACAGGGAAGCAGAGTCATGATTGAGTGCGACAGTGTTAGTTCGTACTGAACACGCTGTGGTGACAGACAGACATCTAGTACGAAAAACATACCCTAGTTTACTACTATAGTATAGAAGACTTAAAAGAAATAAAAATATAGATATATTGATACTACAGTTTATACCTAGGCAGGTAAAGTAAAATAAAAACATCTTGGAAAATTTGTCTATTTTATTTACAACTTAATATTATTATATTATCAATTAAATATAGGCGGTTAATAAACTACAAGTACTACGTCGACTTTCCACCTTCCACGTTTTCGGTTTTTTCCTTCTCTTGTATAGGGACACTTCTTTCTTCCAGCGGCTCAGCTCTGAAAGCCACCAGCAGCAATTTCCCCTTGTCAAAGTGGCACTCCACCCGCTCCGGGGGGAACCCCTCGGGCAGCAGGAACTTCCACTGGAAATGACTCCTCGTCCACCCGTCGCCGCGGGTCTCCTTCCCCTCGACCATCACCTCGTTCCCGATTGTCCTCACTCGGATTTGCTCCGGTTTGAAGTCGTGAACGTCCAAGGAGACTTCCATCTTCTTTCCGTCGACTTTCACGTCGGAGTCGGAGTAGAATCCTTCGATAGTGTGGTCGAGCGGTGCGCTCACCTGTCTGAGGAACTTCGCGGGGTCCCGGAAGAACGGATCTCGCGAGAACACGGCGAAGGGCTCCTCGAAAGCCCTTACGATGGGGTCTCGATGCGACACGTATCGCAAATGCCGAAGCCAGTACGGTATTAGAGACATTTTCGTATACTTCAGATGTGAATACTTCAAAGTTTATATTTCAACTGATGACGTTTCGCGTCCCGCTCTCCTTTTATACCCACCGGTGGCTCCACCTTTCGTCGAGAAGTTTCTACAATAGAAATATCGCGAAACTTCGAGATAAGGTACTAGTAGATCTAAAATAAGAAAATATATTAAAATGAGATCATTAAACTATAAAAATGGTTCAATAAATTTAAACGTACAACAAATATTTTGCAAGGTGCCTCTTGCAACAAAAATCACAGTAAAAATTTTCGTGTTAGTAGTGACATCTATGAATAAGATGTAAAACCACATTGGAGAAAGTCCACTTACACCAAAAATTTTGTAATTAGAAGTGTAAGTAAACTGGTACCTGATGGTCACCGGATGGGTGTACTGACCGGGCGGAGAGTTTCTTAAATTGTGATCTGTAAGGAACGTCTAATCAATCTTCGCCATGAGCGCTTTATATCACTGATAAAGTTTCCTAATGTTATCGCTTATTTGTTTGTTCGAGTAAAAATTCGTTATCTAGTTCGGTATTAAACCACTGTTTTCTCAGTGATATTTTTAGTATCCTATTCCTAGACTTTGCCTTAGAAGATCCTTAATGTTAAACTTTGTTGGTGTAACTGGGCTTATTACTCTATAGAACACTACTCCCCAACAGATAGAGCCACTTTGCAGAGGTTCTAAAACAGCTCCATCTGTTGGTGAGTTTCAGACATACATAAAAATGTAAACAACATTTCTCTCATTTTGCATCACATTTCATTATTTCAGTGATCTTGCAGGGACATTGCATCACCATGTACTGTGACCGAGTAGGTACCTATTCAATGAATAATTTCTATGAAACTTACTTATTATTGTTACTTATTTCTATGACTTGTTTCTTATGTAGGCAGTGTTATCTCTATCCAGCTGTAATGTGATGACATTAAGTTCAGTTTTCGCCAACTCGGATAGACCTAGCTTTTGATAGGTACCTACTATGAACTTCCAAGGCTATTTCTGGTTTCTACTACTAAAGTGACAGGACGAGCTGAAGGCCCAGTTGATGGTAAAGGGTTACCTCCGCCCATTACAACAGAGATTCGATCTAGGTCCCCCTACCCAAGCGTCATCCGATGCGCCCGTCACCTGAGACGGGGATGTTACCACACCCTTGGGGGGAAAATTAGGTTAGGTATCTGATTAGGTATAGGATTACCAGGCAGTACCTCTCCGGACGAACTCAGCTCAAGTTCTACTGCAACTTTTAGTAGCTCCTTTGGCACCACCCAGGGGATTCAAAGGGTACTCACCTACGGACGTAAGCAGCTAGACACGTCAGTTCAGTGTTCACCAACTCGGATAGACCTAGATTTAGGTACAAATACATTTGAATATATTTATACCTGTTTGTCTCATACCTTATTTCTTACCCTAAGCCCATCCGTTCCTAACCTATCCGTTTCAAAAAAGAAACATTCAAATCGATCTACAATGGGCGAAGAAAAAGTGGAAAGAAAAATACACAATTATGTTCATTGGATGACATTTTTTTTCCAGGTATTTTAATTTAAGAACCAGCTTATTGAACTGATTTTGTTAAATTTTCTACAGAACCGACCTGACAGCATATTCAGCAGCAACATTTTTTTTTTAAATTTTGGTAATTGACGGAGAACAACAAACATAAAACCGAACTGATAACCTCTACTTTTGGAAATGGAAATTTGTTGATAATAGTAAATGAAAATGTACACAGGCGGACTATAGATAGTTATGGTATTTGTTTACACGACAGGACCTATCATGGTTTTTTTTATATCAACAATCTGGTTAGTGTTACAGTTAGAGCCTTGTTTGCGTCAATTTATGCGTCAGTATCGGAGCTGTGCACCAAGTTTGTGCAAATAGAAACAAAACATGAAATTCATCTTCCTAAAAACTTCCTAAAAACGACTTTCTACAAAATTTAATAACACCATATATAGGTATATGCAAATAATCCAAATTAATCAACGTAGCTTGCCATGTTCAAAGTCCAATCAACTTCAGTAGGTACATTATTGTATTTGGCACAAGCGACGGAACGATCCGAAAGCCCACCTTGACGGTGTGACGAAACTCAAGCTGAATCCTGTTCGCTGTCAGCTTTGATGAGGATGTAATTCATGTACGTTTCAATCGAGTATCGTTTGGACACGTAAAAAATTACACGCACATGACACGTGTCACTCCTTAAACATATGACATTATGTCAATTTACAGACAGTTTTCATGTTTTAACTATGTCTTATTTCTTAAGTTATGTCTTTTCCAATCCTCTTTTAGCCTTAAGTTTATCTAATTACTGAAATGTAACACAGTAACTATACATAGGAGTTACTCCACTTTTACACAAATCATCTTTTAAGCAATCACCTTTTCATCGGTCTAACGATTCACTCATATCCATCCACTTCCATTCCAATCCACAAATGAAATGAAAAAACAAACCTAAGCGGAACCTAATGGTTAAAAATAACTTATTTCCTGAAAGCAATCAATCAACATTTCAAAACTACGCCCAATGATCGCTGTTTGACGTACCAATTCTATCGGGGACCATAATCAACGTGTCTATTTGCTTTAGTGTTAGCTGGCGAGAACCGCGTCAGTACACACAAGTACCTAGGTATATAATGTGGAGCAGGAACAGGGAGACTCTAGTGTTGAGTGTCAAACGTCGGTACAGTGCAGGTCTGTAGATATGGAGACATTAAGATTTATTGTCGTGGTGGTGCTCGCCATTACCGCTTCTAGCTCGCCGGTGGATACTACTGATAATGGTCAGTAATTACCAGCCTTCATGTTTACAACTGGCAGGCCTACTCTCAACAAACGGCAGTGAACGGGCCTATGAGAGCCAAATCCGGACGGTTGATGTCACATGTCTTCGAATTTTTGGTTTGGATATTCTCCGCCATGGACACGGGAGTAATATTTGCACTTGTATCATAGATATATTTGTCATCGGTTTATGATAACAGGACTTCAGTAAAGGATAAAGTCAAAATTTCTATTTGCTGAATTATTTGGAGGTGTAAAATTGAAATGTTCTTAAATGTGTTTTATAATAGGCATGGCGTTCGTAACGAGTACGAAAACGGACAGTCACTCTATTCAGAGAAGATTTATTAACCCGCTGTTCAGTTACGGAGGGGCAGATAATGAGGCATTACAAAAAATCCGGACCAAGAGAAGGTAAAGTTAATTAAATTCATGTAAATTAAATTAGTGGGTTTGCACCTAATCAGCACAATCCCATGTTCTATCTTGTGGCTTTCACACAAGAAAAAATGGATATGCCTCCTTCGGAAGTTATTCATTTCAAACATGCATGGTGAAATTGCAGGTGCATGAGATGATATATCGTTTCAAAGTGACGGGCGCAACGTGATTCGACTTGAGTCTTTATTCTTTATGGGACACAAAATAAATACATTATATTGTTTAAAAATAGCATGAAAAAAGCGAGATAAACCCTAAAACGGATCTTCGTATTACGAGGGAGGACCTGAGTCATACTGCTGTTGTTTATAAACAGCGATAACCAATTAACATTTAACATCAGCTGGACAGAAAGATAGCCCCGCAACACCATATTCGTTCGTTCGTTAACTTGATTTTAGAGTTTTGTTTACGCCTGATATTTCGACGCAGTTTCATGCGTCATGCTCCCGGGTAAATTGAAGTCTGCGAGATGGGGCGTACACATTATTGGCAGACATTTCTACGTACAGAATCTGAAATGTATTAACTGACACGGGAAATAATTAACACCTTAATAGACTAGAATAGAAATACTATATTTTGTGTTACATAATGAGGCACACTTAAAAATTAAAAACAAAATTACACATTTAAGAATATAAAAATAGGTAGTAACTCAGCATGTGCTGCGTCAGTGGACTGATACAGCGCTGGTATTCTGTAACACGTGGTGAGAGCGTGCGACGACAGAGATACCAATTTCTCAGTTGATGGAGTCTTTGTGCCTAGTAATCTCAATCGCTTCCTGAACTAGGTATATAATGACGTTCTGTTGAGAGTTCTCACTTACAAGTTTTGGTCAATATCTCGTTAGCTCTATAAAATAATGTACCTACAGTTACCGACGTGGTCATGTGACCGTGTTGCAGTGAGGACGCGTGTGAACAGCTACAACTATGTAAACTGCACGCGCGCGCCAATAGGAACTTCTTCGCCGCCTTCCAACTGTACTTCGTCAAGTAAGTAGCAAACCCCAAGGGTGTTTACCCCAAGGGCGAAAAATACGGGTCAAGTCGGTTCATTCGATGTTTTAATGAGTGAAATACAAAAATTAATTTTCCTTGTTTTGCAGCAAAGAAAATGCAAGACAGTGGGACCACCACACGCGATCTTCTGCAGCTTGCGATCGAAGGTACAGCGAGTGCTACTACAGATAAGGATAGCTTCAGGAGTCGAACAATATAAGAAAGATACTGAGTTTCATATTTATTTTATACTAGCTTTTTATTTCTATTTCAATCATTTTCATAATACCCATTAAGTTTCAAGAAGAATAGGAATTAGTGGGTACCACGTGACGCAGTTACTCCTGCACATAAATAAAACCCATAATTAGTTCAACTTCATAGTTATTTAATTTTATATTATTAACCTGGGGTCATAGTATTATTATTTTAATGTAACGTTTAGTTATTATCTTAAAATACAATACTAACCTATTTTCGACCAATTTTAATTTATATCCATTAATGTTACTACTTCGTTTGTACTATAAAAAATATTAGTTTATGAAGCAGACACTGAATAATAGAGTTGAGTTGTTGGTGAGACGCAATGACTCCAATACGATCTTACCAATAGTCACGTCTATACTCCAGATGAGATTCAACCTATCAATATTTGGCTGTTCATATTGCTTGGGTCCTCGTGAGAGTACCCTCAGAACACTCGTATCCCCCGGGTGGTGCGAAAGGAGCAACCCAGAAATAGAACTCGTGCCAAGATACTGCCACCACACCTGGCGTTCCGTCGCCAAGCAGAGGTGCACTCGCAATGTTTTTCGTTGGAAAAGTGTGAGTGCCGGTGAAATTACAGGCATAGACTTTACATGTAACTTTCTCATGCTTCGGCAGGGGATCTATAAGCTCGCCCCGCCATTATGGACAGATAAAAAAGAAAATAAAGGTAAGTTAAAAATAAAATACTCAATACAATAACAGTCCATTTATTTACCCTTACTGTTTAACACTAATCATCACCATAAATGCATAAAATTATAATAGGAGCAAACAATCAACAATCATTTAAATAAATAGAAAAATTCCGAAAATCATTAATTGAACAATTAATTAATAAATAACGTTCTGACATCCGTGGCCGACACTCAACTGTAAGTATAATCAAATAAATACACATTTTTGCGTCAAACAGAATAAGGACTCTATAATTCATGGAGTTCATAATACGTTGGTGACCTTGACAGGTCAGTGTCCAAACTCAAACTCACTTAATAAATATTCACACAGCGCCATCTATATTTAGTTCTTTTATTTTGTAAATACATAGTTAACATACATATCGCCAGACACAATCACACCAACGCTTGTTCTGAGTTTGAATCGACTCCACGGCCTGCAGCGCAGAAGGCAGGCCAGTCTGATGTAAGCACTGTATTGCAAATGTATAACTACGTTTTTACACTCATACCTCTGCACTAGGATTCCCTGTGTCGCAGATGGCATGGACAAACATAGAAACACAAGACAAACACCCAAGACCCGAGAACAAACTTCATGCTCGCCACACAAAGTGTGCCCCGGCCGGGAATCGAACCCGGGACCCCTCGCTTCGAAGGCAGCGCTACTACCAACTAAGCCACGGAGCCGAACTTAATAGTATATTTATATTGCTATTTATTATTTATATTGCTATTAATAGTATATTTATATATTATTACTAATATGATGGATTCAGTGGCGCACTCGCGTTGCTGTGGATGGGTGTGGGTGCCGGTGACAGCCGCATCACATCCCCGTCTCAAAGAGGCGGGCGCAACGCAATGACTTCTCATACTTCCGTACCAGACTCGTATTGCTGTTGTCTACGGGCGGCGGTAACTACTTAACATCAGGTGGGCCGTCAGTCAATTTCATCGTAAAAAGAGCAATTCACAATTGTACAATTTCATTATAACACAATGAAAACATACTACATACTAAAACTGCACGTCGGGCCAGCGTGCAACGGCCATCTCGATGAACCATGTGTGCAAACGCCAACGTGAGATCCTGAGTGACGATTTTTGTAATTATTAGTTTTAAATTTTCGACTAACAGGCATAATAATTCAGATATTTCAAGTATTCTAGAATATTTGAAATATCTAATTAGAATTACGAATTATAATTAAAACAAAATACAAAATGATGCGTAAAAATCATAATCAGAGTACTGATTTGTCTACATTTCAATCTGCCTGTTATTGTTTAAGACATTACAAAAAGGTAGATCTTGATTTCTTTTACCTCATTCTTAGGGGACTGTTCTTGGCAGACAGGAAATGGTTTGAAAGCTGAACTGGGCTTGAACATGAAACTACTTTTAACGTTATGTTACAATAATAGCACCCGCCGTGAAGAGGTACCAAATGGCAGGTGCGGTTGGATTCCACCGAGGTGCCGGGGGGCGAGTCCCCCCGTTCATATGAACTTCTTCTTGGCGGGCTTCTTGGGCGGGTTCACGGTGTTGAGGATGGAGTCGATGCTCGCCTTGTCCAGCACCTCGGCGCGCGGCGCCTGCGCACGCACACAGTTAGGGGTTTCTTGTCGGTCTCCGAGGGGTTTCTTGTCGGTTCCTTCCCCTCGGGTTGGTCGGTTAGGGTTGGAACAGACGTAAACTTAACAAATAAGATAAGCTTAAACATGAAAACTGACTGTAATTTGACATATCTGTGTGCATGTAATGTGCCTGGGAGTTCCTGTGACACGTTATATGCTCACGAATATGTGTACATGCATGTGTAAAATTTGACGTGTCCAAATGATACTTGAGATCTAAAGGAATAAATGAGTTTGACTTTTGACTTTTGAAGCCCAGGTTGTGGGTTCAAATCCTCATTCGTTCAGAAGTCTTCAAAATAAATATTTTAACAACTGTTAAAATATTAAGTCAAACGACGACGGAAAACATAGTGAGGAAACTGACATGTCTTAGAACCAAAAATTCTAAGACATGCGACATCTACCAATACGGATTGAGCTTCCGTGGTAGATCATAGCCCATTCACTCTCAATTATCGAGAGTAGAGCAGGTGTCTCAGTGCGAACATTAGAGTTGATTAAATAGATGTGTGTGTATACTGACGGAGTGCTTGACGGCGGCCTTGGTGGGCTTGAGCTTCGGCAGCAGGGCGGCCACGCGCCAGCGCTGCGCGTACAGCAGGGCCAGCACCCCCACCAGGGGGATCACCAGCAGGGACGTCTGCCGCAGCTCCTGCTCGCCAGATATCACCTGCAACATGTCCACGTGTACTTTACCATCTTTATCATATGGATGCTCTATTGCTCTATTGTGACAGCGGCAGTACACACTTAACATCAGGCGGGCTGTAAGCTTGCCCCGTTACTACAGTCACATAAAAAAATTAAGGTATTACATGTCTCAAAGGGACATTTACCTATGGACATACATAGACCCCCAGATACCCCCATGTTAAAACTGAGTGTGTGTCGGTTGACCTCCACCGAGCAGCTGTAGAAGCACAAGAAGTATGTGGCACCCGTAGAAGCTATTCTAGTCCGTTTCATTTGGTAGGTAAGTCACCTTGGGCGCGAACTCGATTGTGAAATGCTTGAAACTTCCGTCCGAGTTGAAGTAGAACGTCTGCTGCTGGTACGAGTGAGTCGCTTTGGACAAGGTGGACTCCAGCGCGAGGATGTAGGACTTGTTGTCGGCCGGCAGCCGCGGCAGCACGTACATCAGGCCCGGGTTCATCTGCTGGGAGTAACCTGCAACCACACCATCGCACGTTACGATAACTAAATCACAAAAAGTAGAAGAAGTTGTGCAAAGTTCGCCCGGAGAAGTGCTGCCTCCACACCCGGTGATCGGCCAAGCAGCGGTGCACACCCGTTGCTGTGTTCCGGTGGAAGGGTGTGGGAGACGGTGAAAGCATTATATATAATATGAGTCAGGATCGTAGCAGTCACCGGCCGGGTCCAGCTTGGTGGAGTAGATGGGCGAGTCGGGCGAGGCCTCGAGCGCCAGCGCCAGCCGGAGCGACTTGTAGTGGTCGAGGCTGGCGGCGCGCACCCACACGGCGGCGTCCGTCAGCTGCGCCGGCAGGACGGCGGTCAGCACCACGCCGGACACGTCCTTCTTGCTCTTCACCTGATACAATATTACTGTTTATTATCATTTATATTTAAACCGGCAATTCTTGTAAATTTATTTTGCGTATCTCGGAAACCGGTATAACAATTTGGATGAAATTTTGTGTTTAGATAGGGTTTTGCTGTTTAAGTTTACCTGAATACTTGTATTTCATATAAAAAAGCAATTTTCTTTTTACAAAAAAAGTTTTATAAAATAAAGATACTTTCACTTGAGTTTTTCATTCGCTACCAAGTTCTGGAACGGTGAAGTTAATGGTCCCAAAATCAAAGTTTCGAAGGTAGTGCCAGCTAACGTTCCGGGTTGTAGTCACGTGGTGGGTCAAACGTGGCCTGCAGTGGGAACATAGAGGGCTCGAGCAGGGGGTACCTCCAGGGTGGCGGGCGCCTTGATCAGCTTCAGTCCGCGCAGCTCGGGGGCCGCGGACTCCTCCAGGGACAGCTCGTACTCGCACTCGGGCAGCAAGCCGCGGATCCTGAACGTAACGGCGTTATTGTAGAACAAACATAAATAACTTTAAAGTATTTAATATCTCATTACTTTAAACGAGCAATTCTTATATACTTATTTATATCGTGTATCTCGATTGGATGAAATTTAGTGTTTAGATAGGGTTTTGCTAAGTTTAATTGTTTAATTGTATCTGTTGTAAAGACGCAATCATTTCCAAAAAACAGTTTCACACAAAAAAATCAGAGCGAATCTCGGTCGCCCGGGTACTGGATTTCATGCGCTTGTCCTTGCCATGTTAAAAAACTTGTAAAACTTCAACAGTACAGAGACAGTCGGCATAGCACCTGTCTGTTCTACCTTCTTTCTTCTAAAAGATGTATTTTCCTTGTATCAATTCTGGTATCGTAGTTCTAAGATAAATGATCCGTATACACGCAGAGCCCGGCGGGCGCGTGGGACCGGTGTCCGGTGACGTCAGCCCGCGCACACGTACCGGAAGTGTCCCGCGGCGTCGGCGCGCGCCGCCTCCGCGCGGCAGTGCGCGGCGGAGCGCGCGGGCCGCGGGCGCGCCTGCACGCCGGCGCGCGCCCAGCCCGCGCCGCCCAGCGACACCACCGCCCCGAGGCACGACCACGCCACCCGCACGCCGCTGCAATTAACGCACACCTATTTACTCAAAATTATTAACTCCATTTTGATTAACCGCAGTCTTATACCCTAACGTTCCAAAGTCAAAATCAAAATACTTTACACACTGCTGCTTGGCAGCAGATTTCAGGTGTGGTGGCAGTATTTCTCCGAAAACAAACTTCGCACAAGTGCTACTGCTACTTTTGGTTGCTCCTTTAGCAGTACCCAGGGGGTATGTGTAGGAAATCAAAGGGCACTCAGTGTACCTCAAGGTGAGAGCGTGCGAGTACTATACCTCAAGGTGAGAGTGTGCGTCTTGCCCTCCTGCACGTGCAGGGTGGTGTGCGGGGGGGTGAAGCGGAACTCCTTCATGTTGGGCTTGACGTAGTACTCTCCGGGGGACAGCGAGGGGAACCGCAGCGAGCCGCTGGCGCCCGCCGCCGCGTTGCGCCGGTACGCCCCGCCGCTCACCGACACCAGCCCGCCCTGCGCACACGTTACTACTTTAACTAATAAAAATAACAAAAATGTTCATCATCTATCGTAGCCACCATACCAGTCTTTTAATGTTCCCACTGCAGGGACACCGGCCTAATCTCGTTAATTGAGAGTGAATGGAATATAATCTACCACGGGAGCCCAATCCGGATTGGTAATTACACATGCTTGATAATTTTTAGTTTTAAGGCATGCCGGTTTCCTCACGATGTTTTCCTTTACCGTTTCGAGACCAGATTCAATACCACGTATAGCGCACATCATTTTTTCAAGGAAAAAAATCGTTGTACTTATTTATTTAAACCAGCGACCATCAGATTAAAGTCGGCGTCTGCGCCCCTGGGCCAGTACGCTATCGTAGGATACAATAAAAACTGAAACGTCGACCAATAGACAAATGTTTTAGCATTACTTCCTCACCGTTTAACTAGCACGGAAGGTAAAGGCTTTTAACACTGTATATGTATTATTTATCTGCCTATAATTAAGTATCTTAATTACTGTTAGCGTAAGCATGGGTGTGTACCTAATCATCTGTTTTTCTAAGATGCTCAAATAAACTAATTTTATCTTTCACCTGTAGCGGGGTGGAGTCGGCACTGTCGACGAGGTTGACGACGATCTCGGCCAGCTTGTGCGCCGTGATGTCGCCGCGCTCGTCCGGCGCCGAGAACTCGTAGGACTCCTTCTCGGCGGTGATCGAGTAGGCCTTGCTGGCGTCCAGCGGGCCGAACGCGTACGTGCCCTCCGCCGACGTCACCTGGGACACTTTCACGTCCTCTGAAATTATATTATACATGGTTAATGGTGGCCGGCACCTACTCAACCATCCATAGTAATTGTTGCCCTCTTATAAATGAACAGATGTTGGATGCCGTTATGTTTTGTTTTGCTTTACTCGGACGCAAATATAATTGACACCTACATTGTAGTTGGATAAAAACCTTATATTTTAATAGATTAAATACTAAAGGATACACGGTGTGTGCTATGCTAAAAAGAAGAACATTGTGTGCCTAATACATTGTTTTAGTGGTCTTAAACAATCTTATCATTACTGCCTTTTAAATGAAACCGGTTTGGGGCACATCGGTTGGATGGGTTCAAAGTATATAATGGACATAGGTAAGAACAATTTTTGTGTTTTATTATATATACTAGTATATAGAGTTTCTGTAATTGAGAAACTCCTATTGTATGTGTTTTCTTGTTCTTAAATACAATATTTCTGGAAAACGTGAACGGATTTTGATAATTCTTTCTATATTTGATAGCGCTGATACAAGGTTATACAATAAAAAAAACTCCACCTCAAATGGAGGATGGAAGTACAAACGTCGTTATTTTCGTTAATGTGTTGTATTGTAATACAATTACCGGCCGTGAGGGTGACGGTGACGTCCCCGACGGGCGGCACCACGCGCCCCGCCAGCGTGAGGGCCGCGCGCGCCCGCACGGTCAGCGCCTCGGGCTGGCACTGCGAGCCCCCCA
This sequence comes from Aplocera efformata, assembly GCA_921293045.1. Classification (NCBI taxonomy): domain Eukaryota; kingdom Metazoa; phylum Arthropoda; class Insecta; order Lepidoptera; family Geometridae; genus Aplocera; species Aplocera efformata. The sequence goes on from OV121040.1 coordinate 481,054, forward strand.
CCACCTGCTGCGGGCCCGGCGGGGAGAACAGCAGGGAACTCGACGATGCCGAGACGCTGGCCACTTCACCCTGCAACGAAGATCATGTCAATGAGTGCGAGCAAATAGGTACTATATACATTTAGAGAGACTAATGATTTTGAATTTGGAATGTGAATTTTCTAATGAGTCGCCCCAAACGAGGCGAACTAGTTGCTAGTCAGCGTGCTGGTATCACTAAGCATCACAAGTGGTAAAAATATCGATAATGCAACACTTTTTTACATTAAAATTAATTATATATTAATCCGAGAGCCGGGACAAAACTTACACCCAACTAATTCGCATCGGGGAGTTATATGTAAGGTTTCAAGATGGCGATCAAGATGGATGCGAGCAACAAGGATCCCCAAACAAGACCAGGCAAGTTAGTGTTATAAGGTGGGCGTGTCCCCACTGACCTCGGCCATGTGCAGCGTGTGCGAGTAGACGCAGGCGCCGCCGTCCCGCTCGCACGGCAGCGGGCCCACGCGCTCCGAGCCGGCGCCGTCGCGGTCCACCGTCAGCACGAGGTCCGACACGGCCCGCGGGGACAACACCTTGATCCCCACCGCGTGCGCCACCGCTACTAAATGAATGGTCTGGAACAAATACGAATGGTCAAACATTTCATTCATTCATTTCAAAAGGCATTATTTCATTTAAGTTCAGTAAATTATGTATTTGCGGTCGGCGGGTCGAAATAAATAAATAAGAAAGAAAACATGTGACGAAGCCAGTATATCCTAAAACCAAAAGTTCGAAGACATGTAACATCTACCAAATTTTTTCTCATACTAATATTCCGTGATGGCAATTACATGATGGCGAAAAACACATCAAAATCCGTTGCGAGGTTTAGGAGGAGTTGGCGGAAAGCGACTTTGTTTAACAGTAGGTATAATAGTGTAGTTGCAGTAGAGAGTGGGGGTAGGCGACTGACTTTGGGCGGGTCGCGCGGCACGGTGACGGTGACGCGCGGCGGCCGGAACGAGTGGCAGCCGCGCGGCGCCAGCACCAGCTCCTCGGCGGCCGGCACGCACTGCCGGCTCGCGCCCGCCGGCACCGCCAGCACGCCGCCGGACGTCGCGCCGCTGTACTCCAGCTGGAACATTCACCACCGAACATCGTGTTACACGGTTAATGAACCTGTCCTGTCACCTGTCAGACTAGTTACAAGATACACGTATCACGCGCTGCCATAATCTATTTAATAGATGGCACTGCTGGCACTTGTCATTTTGTATACTATATATTTTTGATATTTATTCTCTTTAAACATGATGTTTGCATTTAATCCATAATTTATGTTTAGTACAATGTCATCTTTTTTTGTCCATGTTAAGTATAATGTTTTATGGACTGTATTGTGTAATTGACTCTTAATTGTTTGTAATATGTATTCTGATTGATATAACTGCCCGTGATTGACATCACCACCAGCCCTAGCAGAATTCGAGACGTTAAATGTCTTCCAGAAGTCAAAAATCATTATTGCCTTTGTTTTCCTAAAAAAATACAAACGTCTTCGCCAAAAAGCGACGGGCGATGCATCTCAGATTTTCTTGACGATATTAAAATATATAGATGTGCTTGTACGAGAGTTGTTGCGGTCGCTGTACGAGTGGATGTGTCTCACCTCGTGTGGGTGCGAGGCGTGCACGCGCAGCACGTACCCCGTGTGCTGGAAGGGCGGCACGGCGCCGTGCGCCTGCGTCACGGGCAGCGTGTGCTTGGCCGCCAGCCAGCACAGGCGGTCGGCGTCCACCGACACCGCCACGTTGCCGGGGAGCACCTTCTCGAACTGATACTTGCCGTCTACCAACGACAAGATATATGCGATTAACAGATTAATTTTGAAATAAACTAACTCAAACAAATCATGTTTTAAAAAGTGATTTAATAGATTAAATTTCATGTCTGAATCGATTAATTGACCTCCATATCTATACCTTAATATACAACTGGATAGACAAATGACAGGAATCATTGCTTGCCAAATGTATTCTGTCGACCAGAAGCCGGACAAAAATTATAATAATCACTACCTGATTATAGTCTATATGATATTCCAGACTATAATCTATCTCTGTGCCAAATTTCTACCAGGTCCGTTCAGCCGTTCTGGCGTGATTGAGTAACAAACATCCATCCATACTTACAAACTTTTGCGTTTATAATATTAGTAGGATTATGTTTGAAATAGATTGTAAATAAACCTATTATTCTGAAACTTTGTAACTCCAGAAAACTTGTGAAAAAAACACTGACGCGGACACTGGAGCCAAAAAGATGAAGAAACGGACAAAAGGTAGCTTCCCATGATATGGTGACAACTGATAAACAGTATATTACTTACCCACCGCGGTGGTGTACATGGGTTGTCCGACGTACGCGCCGTCGGGCGCCAGCGGGCGCAGCGTGACGGGGACGGCGGCGCAGTCCGTCTCCCTCTTGCACTCGACGCGGCCCGCCAGCGTGGCCGTCAGCTGGGAGAAGTTGACGTCGTCCACCGCAGAGTGGGACACGGTCACTTTCTGGCTCAGAGGGTAGAACCTAGAACAGTATAGGGAATTAACAAGTCTGAGTCTTTTTGCTGTCTCTAGTTCAATCTTATTTAAATTGTGGTATTAATATAGAAATTGACATCTTGTTCTTTTCAATTTATTTGGGGCCGGCGCAGTAACTTCGCTTCCACACTCCTCACACACATTATATATTCTCTTATGACCACAAAACCACAGACAGACTTATAACACATCTCTTTATTTAGTCAAAGGTGAATTAAATGTTTTTAGGGTTGGTAAAAACGTTTTCAAATTGAATTGATTTGACAGGCCAAGACGCCAATTTCGCCAAAATGCGTGCCTAGCGCAGGTCGAAACATCTTGACCATTTTAAGACAAGCAAAAAAGCAGAATAATCTAGTAACTTCAAATAACACTCACTGCATTCCTTCACTCTGCTCCTGTTCGGAGAGTTCCACTTTGGCGGTGTACACGCCGGGGGGCAAGAATGTACACCATTTGCCTGAAAATTTACATTGTCATATAAATAATTTGTGTTTAAACTATGCATGGGTACGGTAGGGGAAAGTGGAAGCCGAGGAAGACGGGTTCAGGGTCGCGCCCGGAGGCGGCCAGCCGTGGACGAGAGTAGCATCAAGATGGTAGTCACAGGAGGCTAATGACGACTCCCGTGGAAAGCTGGTACTAGCCGAGCGAGTAGAATCAGAGCGACGGGTCCGATTTAATTCACCATCAGAGTTCCTACACGTACTTTAAACTGGGTGGTGCTAAAGGAGCAACAAAAAGTAGCAGTAGAACTTGTGCAAAGTTGTAAGAAGTACTGCCTCCATACCTGGAATCGACCGCCAAGCAGTGGTGCACTCGCCCTGCTATGTTGCGGTGGAAGGGTGTGGGTGCTGGTTTCACCTGCGCCCATTCACTTGCGCATGAAACCTAACATCCCCGTCTCGGGTGACGGCCGCGGCGGAGTGCGACTTGGGTTTCTTTTTTACATCGGTCGGGGAGGACCTAAGTCGTATTGCTGTTGTTATGGGCGGAGGTTACCACTTAACATCAGGTGGGCATTCAGCTCGTCTCGTCACATTCGTTTCATAAAACAAAAGAATTCCGGGTGGGACACTAAGATTTTTCTCGACACCTGCGCCTAGTGGAGGCGTAGGAGTGTGAAAACGTTCGCGCACCTTGCGCGTCGGGCGTGGCGACGGCGCCGCTCGGGGCGAGCGCCACGTGGCGCGGCGTGGCGGAGGGCGGCGCCACGGTGCCGCACACGCGCCAGCGCGCCACGCGCCGCGCCACCGGCGCGCGCGGGCCCGCCGTGCCCACTTCCAGCCGCGCCTCCGCGATCTCGCAACGTTCTGTAAACACATAACTTTCAAACAGTTTGTACTAATCAATTTGATAATAAACTAATCATTTTTAACCCGAAAAAGTAAAAAACTAGCAATAAACTTCTTACAGTTTTGTCCATTATCTCACATGGAGTTTTAACACCGTGTGGTGCAGGCTATTTAAGGGTAGAGGTTATACCTTTTTAGGGAGCAGCAATCTCTCTAAGTTGTAATTGGAGTTCACTCACCATGTTGAAAACTGACAGTATAAACTCCAGGTATGAGTCCGGGCAGCGTGAACTTCCCGGCGGCGTCCGAGGTGCCCACCGGGGTCCCGTCCAGCGAGACCCGCACGCCCGACAGGCCCTTGTCCGGGGACGATGACACTGAACCGATCACATTGAAACCTGTCACCTACGGACCACAAGCTATGTTACTTCCTGTCACAATCCAAATCTTTATTGCTTAAAATATAATAAAGTACAAGTACAGGGAAAGATTATCATAGAACATGGTAGCGTTCCATGGGCTTCATGCCATTGAATTCTATTTTTAGTAAATGAAGATTATCCTCCTAATGACACAAACCAACATAAAAAATGTTTTAACAGTTTTATTGAATTAAATCTAATATAGTGTATAATATATTAAATAAATAAATAAATAAATAAATGTTTATTTGGAACTGTTACAAGGCACATTATAATACAAAATGGAAACGATGCTACCTGCAGAAGTATAAAAACTGTGTCGCATATAGCAACTAAAAAATATTAGGGGGTCTAGTTACTCGCGTCCGTAGCCGAGTACCCTACGAAGCCCTACACGTATCCCCTGAGTGCTAAAGGAACAACAGAGAGTAGCAGTAAAACACGTGCAAGATTCGCTAAGTAGCGGTGCATTCGCATTGCTGTGTTCCGGTGAAATCACATGCGCATGAGACGTAAGATCCCCGTCGTCCGTCTGACCTTGTGGGCAGTCTGGAGCTAAAACAAGTGTGTTGTTGATCTCACCTCAAAAGCATTCTTAATGAACAGGCTGTCATGTCGGACTGTAAACGGTACAACTTCTGGCTTCACATTATAGGTGACAGCCGGTTGTCCTGGGGAGGCAGACATCACTCGGAGCACGTACTCCCCGGCTGGGACCACGCCAAACGAGAACTGCCCGGAGGCGTCAGTGGTGACGTGGCAGATCGGGGAGTCGGGAACACCCTGAAGTAGGGCTGTATTGCATCCTTCCACTCGGAATTTTGGGCTCTCCTAAAAAGGAACACAATACTATAGGCAAACTTTAATGATTGATACCTGGGCAGCTAACACACTTCCAAACGGACCCACCCACAACAAGAATATAATAAATTAAAATTATTTATTGATAAATACATCTGGATTGCAGTTGATGGGTTATCAAAATTGTATAGTACATTGTATATCTCAATTGTGACAGGCATGAGCAATCATGGATGAACTGAACATATTTTAGAATAAGATTAACAAATGTATTTATTTTACAACCACCATAGACCAGTGAATGAAGAAAATGTTTAAAATGATTACCCTAGCAGTCTAATAATTTTCTATTTTACATTGAGTGTATTCATATTTTTTACATGCATATTTTTAAAAATATTTTTTTTGTATAATGTTACATTGTTATCTTAGCCAATTGTGGATTTTAGCTGATTATTTTATATAGTATACAGTGTACTCTCATGGTGGTCTCATGAAAATTCATCAAAATTGTCAAAATAGACAACCACCTTTAAAGTAGAGATAAAATCACAGAAATCATAGAAATTTTTAAATCAGTCGCTCATTTCAAACTTCTTCAAAAGTACACATATTCAAGATTATGAATTCAGTTTTATAAATAGGCTTATCTATAAAAACTTCTTATTGATTCTACAATGCCTATTTAATATTATGTGATTACCTCCTTGGAGTACAGCAGTACATACAGGTTTGCAATGGCACTGCCAAATGACGAAATGGTTCCGGAGACATCATATCCTCTCACAGCGAGCACTCCAGTTGGCAAGACGGTGTTACCTTCCTTCACTTGGACCACTGCCTGGACCGGATCCAGCTTCCACCTACAAAAATTGTATGATATAGAGCTGATCTCACTATTGCAACACAAAACCTCATTGGTAGGATAGTTGCAAGAAATCAAGAGATGAATATTTTCTCTGCAAGTTATAATTTGGTAATGTGATCACACAATTTACACTGAACTTTGAGCAAATGGCAAAATACCTATTTTGCCATTTGCCACCTTTTGAAATTGATAATTGATTTATTCAGACCACACTCAATGTATCTGCTGCTGCGTAGATAAATAGATAGATAGCATATGTATGTGTCCAACTCTCACAAATCTGGTTTCTGTTTTGCTGGTTTAGCTTGCACTTGACACCCTTGTATTTATTTGTACTTACTATTGTATTTACTTTTACTTGTATTTATTTGTATTTACTGATAATTGATATGTGCTAATTTGCTGTACCTATTTCTTTATTTCGTTTGTACATAAGTGCTTACTATCAAATACATTTCATCAGTCAATCTTCTCATCAAACCATAGTTTTCAAATCACTACATAGTCATTTTGAGTGATTCAGATAAGTAGGTACTGCTTACTACCTAATGGCATGGTACTTGGATATCTACTACACACCGCCGTGCCATAACTTTATTCTTAGAATATTAATAAAACTTTATACAGATAAAATTTTAAATACAAGTCACCTTGGATGAGATGCCTTTAGTGTATACTTTCCAGGTATAACAGGGGTGAAGTGGAAGTCACCACTGACTGTGGTGACAGTCTTCCTCTCTTCCCCATCGCCATTCACAAGCTGCACATTGATCCCGCCGGGGCCTTGCTGTTGGCCCGCCGTTATAACCCTCCCGGTGATGCCAAAACCGTTGAAAGCAAAGTTGATGTCTTGGCCAGTGGTGCATTTATCGGCTACTCCATCCACAGATAACTCAACCTGGGACGGCTCGAAGCTCCAACCCGCTGGGGGATGCACCTTAAGCACATACTCTCCCTTCTCGTAAAGTGGCAGGAAGTAGTAGCCATTAGTAGGCGCACACTCTGTTTTCTCTTTTAGAATACCTTCTTTCGTATATCTGAAAAAACAATTTTATTAATGAGACGGCAAATTTTCTCAATACAACATTAACCACATCGTCATCCTGAGTTAAATGTTTTTACAGGTCAAAGAAACACGTATCCTAGTAAATTGTTACAAATAATATTTTATTAATAATTTAAAATTAATATTAAATATTAATATTTAAGGTTATACTTACAGGCCGATCTCAATTTTCGAATAATCCAACCCTACATGGCTTTTGACAAATCCACCACAGCCTAGGATATCATTACCGTTGCTTTTCGCTACACATATTAATAAAAGTATAGGTAAAATTAGCAATTTAAGGTGAAAATTGACAAACGCCATTTTTCCTCCATCCATACAACATATATGTACAGTACATGTACAATACAGATAAGGATAAGGTAACTAAAGGTAAGCACAACCACAGACTAATGTACAGGCAATTGTGAACATAAGCTCATGCGCGGGTTCGCGCATGTACAGTCACAAAGAAAACCTTTTGGTACTAATAGGACATTTAATTCATTTATGTATTCATTCATTCATTTAAGTATTTTTAATTCAATAAATGAATTGAATTGAATTCTGAATGCTAAGAACTTTGAAATTTACTCATAATTTTGTATTCAAATTTAATTATTAGGTATATTGTTGATTTAACATTACTACAATGTCAGGATTTCGAGTGAGAAAAGTATGAATAGGAATTTAATTAATTGATTCGTTCATTATTTAATATTTGGTTGACATATTCTTATGTAATTTTCTTTTAGCTGTAATAATAAGATTGTGCACTAGATAGTTTTATCCAGCGCAAAATAGGCTCTTTTCTGTTATATAAACCTAATTTTCGAATACAAATGCTAAACGGAAAATAAACCAAGCGAACGAGTTTTAAAATTAAAATCCGAAGTTATTTGACAGTAATTTTAACAACAGGAATATTATCCATATGTGTACCTACTACATATTATGGATAAACATATTTTTCTCAAAAGTAAGGTACTAATATGTAAAAATATTCTATAAAATTGCTTTATTTTTGACTATTTATAAAAGTTTTAAAAGTATCATGGTTAGGACATGCGTCATGGTCCCGGGCAAACTGCAGTTACATGACGCATGTAACTGCGTCGAAATATCGGGAGTCAATAAAACTCACAAATCATGGTAAATATCTGTGTAACACGAATACCTAATAATATTTATAAAATGATAATGTAAATTTAAAAAATCCCTGTGGTTGGCCATAATATGATATATCCGGGCCCAGCTGATTCGGAAATTACTTTCCGATCTAACTGGGCCCCAAGAGGTGACATACAAGGTTCTGAGTTTCCGTGATGGTTTCTATGATGCTATTTTGAATGCGCCGCGTTCTGTTAATCAGAGATGTTTTATTTCGAATTATGACATGAAAGCTATCCGTTCTTTCTACTTGATGTGAACGTCTCTAAACCACTGCAAAAACGGGGCAGTCGCGCCGCGATATATTTTATCCTAAATACCTAAAGATAAGAACATAGCCGTTTTTAGGTTAAACAAAAGTCTACCTATTGACAAAAACATCTAATAAGTTAAATAATAAATACCTACAATAGGTACATGCGCCTACATCTGGGAGAATATTAAACACAAACATTTTTCTTGGTATTTTTTGTGCTTTATTCAGTAAAGTAAATTCAGTATCAAATTGAAAGAGTGTAGATGAACATTCAACAAAATACAAAATACTAATACACTTAAAATATAGTCTACTAAACAGTGCAGTGACACAATAATTTAACTAAAAATTTTATGTAGCCACAGCGGTTTTAGCTTTGTTTTGTATTGGGAGGAATAGCTTGAACTCGGCAGGCAACTCATCTTCGGAATACAGTCTATCCGAGAAGTAAACTCTGCGAATCCTACAGTTGGCATGAATTTGTACACGTAATGTCTCCACATAATTTGTCCCATAAGCTCTCCTCGTAAAGTCTGCTAAATTGAATTGAATTTGATTCCAGCCTTCATCTAACCGCATTGGCATGGTACAGATAAATGGTTTCACTCTAGTTGTGGACTGGTAGTTGCTTGCTCGGAACCTTCTTCGAACATTCTTGTCATCTAAAACCTGTGTATAAAATTTGAGGTTATATTGCTGCCCCAGCTAATCAATAAAAAGTAAAGTAGGTCAAATTCACAATGAAATACCACACTCACCTGTACTTCAAACGTAAAATACTTTTTGAGGTTTTTTATAATCATAACCAGGAATGGAAGCTTGATTCCCAGAGTCTTTTTTGGGTCAGCCGGGCATGTAATGTAAGTGGTGCTGACATTTGTCCCCACTATTTCGAGCACGAGACTCTGTATATCGTTGTCCGTGATTCGTTTTATGTGCCCATTACGAACCTTCTTGTCCCAGATTTGCAAAGGTTTGCTACCTATGCTGTAAAGAATTGACAGGAATCCAGACTGAAAAGTGTTCTTGAACATTTCGCAGGAGTACAACGGCACGTTACTAATACTCTTACATTTACAGACGATTAGATACTATGTGTTAGATCAATAACGAATATTCGCGGTTGCATTACAATACACATTGACAGGATGACAGTAAACACAGGAAATTTTGAGCCGGCCATTCATTGGCCATGCATTTTGTTATCAAATGCACAGTTACCATGGCAACTAGATTGACATGTGATAGACTGACACTAACATTCTGGACTGACAGTTAATGCGTTCCAATTATCGCAAGAATGAAAAGCTATGGCTATTATTACAATTCAAATATTTTTTACAACATTAAATTCACAACATTTACAATATTTAACACAATATTTACAACATTAAATTCATTTCACAACCAGTGATTACCCAGGAGGTTTTATCTTTCGTACGTAACCAAAAGGAATAAAGAGAAAGAAGAAATTTCACATTATAATGGGTTAGGAGTGTGACGTGATGACGTCTTATGCAAACGAAAATATATATGGACAAAATAAAAATATATACTTGCCTGACAATTAAAGATACCAAGACCCGAGAACATAAAAAAAATAAACACTCATACTCCCGCACTAGGATTCACTGTCTCGCAGATGGCATGAAAAAACACAGAAACACAAGACAAACACGCAAAAACTGAAAACAAACTTCATGCTCATCACACAAAGTGTGTCCCAGCCGGGAATCGAATTCGGACCCCTCACTTTGAAGGTATGGCTATTACCAACTAAACCACGGAGCCGTCACAAAGAGCCACAATAGGTAGACTTATCTGTAACTTGTAACTTAGTACCTATTTGTATTTGCAGTTACATCGGTAGAAATAACAAGTATAAAGGCTATAATTTATATACAAGGATATGCAAAAAGATCAAGTTGTTACGAACAAATAAACAGTAGATTACTGGTAGAATATTAAAAAAATATTTTTATTTCTTTTTAAATGCAAACATACAATACATGTACCCAGACACAGAACTAACATCTATATTCATCACACAAATGTTTCCTGTGTGGAAATCGAGCCCACGTCCTACAGAGCAGAAGGCAGAGCTACTATCAATTAAGCTGTTAGGCCAGTCAAAGGCCACTCGTCTACAGCTCAAGTGCATTAAAAGAATTCAGCGTGGAATAGAACGTATTCGTTACAGATATGACATTGATATATTCTTTGACATCTGTAATTTTATATCTGTGCCCAGCACAAAACAAAAAAGCACAAGCGGTGCGTTGCATTGCATGTGCCTGTGGTATTTTCCTATTTTCCTTAGTAATATTTTATTTAAATAATTGTTTTGACAAACAATGCTTTATCATTGCAAAGTGGAAATAATATAATGTGCTATTGACACTATATTTTACTACACTACTCTACGTCTTGATTGAAGATAATCAGCGGCGAAAATGACGACAGAAATGTCATCAAAGAGGTACTGTTATATTTTATAATGATTACGAAAGTTATACCTGAATGTTTATTTTTCCGTTCTGAAGGACTGCAACCTATAATTTCGATCATTTGAGTGTGTTCAAAATTAGAGAATTTGTAATTCATTTATGAATATAGAACCTTTTTCTGTATTATTGTCGAAAGAATAAAAAAAAAATATTGAATAAAAATTTTCTTCATAAAGTTTCGGGCTTCACTCAAACATTAGAACTCCATGTTTTCAAAAAAGGAACTTGTTTTCTTTTTTTTCTTAGTAGCCATACTCATTTGTTCCTAAGGACTAAAGAGGTAACAACAACAAATCAATGCTGATGTCTTTGCCTAAGAAGTGTAGCTCCATGAATAACTCTTATTGTTACCACATAGCTAAACCATGTGGTAGCTAAAATATTTTTTTTTCTAACTGTTGTTTTGAACTGTTGTTTTGTATGTGATACAATTAGTCACATTTGTAGATACTTTAAAAAACCAACAAGGTTCTTTGTTTTTTATGAAACTATAGTGACAGCAGGGACATACCTGAAATTTGTTCATATTTAATATGTACACAATATTTTATTAGGTTCATTTGTGATATGTGATTTTATGAAATTGACCTGTTTGATAGAAAGATTATTTTGTTTTTTCATGTAGAAGTAATTTATAATAAATGGAGTAATTTGTAGAGACAATTTAATGTTTGTTTGAATCAGATTCCAAACTTATTTAGGAGTGTAACAATGCAAATCAATAAGCTTAAAAGAGTAAGAGTTTTCAAAATCATGCTCCTCATACAAATGTTGGCTCTGGCCTGAGATTATCTCTGTAACCCTACCTTTGGAAGTGCGGGGTCCAATTACTAATTACTAATCTTGTAGCAAAATTAGTCCACATAGAAAATAATTAATTATACATGCATTAATAATTAGGCATGCCAGTGCGGGCCGTGTTTGCAATAACAATGTATTGGAATTTACGACGGCGGGCGGCAGGGTGCGGGGGGGCGGGGCCTGCGTTGTTTCTTTTTATCCTTCCAGGAACGAGACGAAAGGTTCTGATTCACGTGCGGTCGCTCAACTCAGATGAGCTTTTCCAAAAGCTCCTATGTTTGCCCTCCAAAGATTTTTTCCTATTTATGACATCTCCCGTCATTTTGAGACAGATGTAACGTTTCATGCATCTGTAATTTCACTGGGACCCATACTCTTTCGCTGATACACAGTAACGCGAGTGAGCCTAAGTTTGGCGGATTACCAGATGCGATCTACTTGATTGTGGTGTGCGAGTACTTCTACGGACGAATTTGGCATAAGTTCTACTGCTACTTTGGGTTGCTTCTTGTCCTCAAGAATATTTAGGTATTTGTAATCTTCTGCTGGGCGTTTCATTCATCTTTTCTTTTTGTTACCTTTTTGTGAACTGATCTTGCTATGATCGTTGTCACAACCGCTGACCCAGATCGTCAAATTACCATTTGCATAATCAGTCTGTTATTTTGCTACCTACTAGCCGGTCCCACTTTGTCCGCGTGGAGTTTAACATTTTTTTGCGTGGAATCGTAATTCTTTTTTCTTTTCCTTAAATAAATGTAGCCTACGTTATTCCTTATATCGTCAATTGGCCATTTCTGAGATTAGCCGGAACAAACAGACAGACAGACAAAGAAATTGAAAAAAATGTTTTTGTTATAATTACCTTATACACTTTCAAATGCATTTAGTTAAAAGCTATTATTTTGAAATTACAAACATACACTTAAATTTTACTAGCTGTTACCCGCGACTTGCCTAATATTTTTCTTTTTCTAAGATTTAACTAGCCTGAATTTCAGCGATGTACCTTAAAGTACCCAAATTACAAAATCGTGACGAACTAGGAAGCGTTGCGTGATGTCGTGACGTCAACTCGTCAAATTACTCCTGACAGGAAAATCTGTTTTTGGTAAACATTTATGTATCAATGAACACTGATCATATAAAGCCATTACTTGGTCTCCTTTCATGCAACATACATAGGGATACATTGCTAGCCTATTTTAGTGTTGATTTTCCCTTTAAATGCCAATGACAGTAATAAGGACAATTGAATTGAAATAATATGTATATACTAGCTGCGCCCCGCGGTTTCACCCGCATAGTTCCCGTTCCCGTGGAGAATACGGGGATAAATTGATTTTATTTTTTTCGTTAATTTTCCAATGTTTTAATAGTTATTCTGCTATTCGGGACGGAAACAAATCCAACAAATCAAAAACCATGGCAATCGGTCCAGCCGTTCTCGAGTTATAAGTGTTGTAACAAACACGACTTTCTTTTATATATATAGATTTTATAGAAACCTCAAAAATTGTAGCCTATATGTTATTCTGATGTATAAGCTATATTGTGGTAAAGTTTCATTCAAATCCATTCAGTAGTTTTTACGTGAAAGAGTAACAAACATCCATACATCCTTACTTACAAACTTTCGCCTTTATAATAGTAGTAGGATTTAAACCTTGATTTTACATATCAAATGTAGAAATCTCGGCCTCTGCTCCCGATTCACATAAATAACTCCGGAAATCTGATACAGTATCTGTCATTTCATACAAAGTTGTGCGCACGAGCAGTTTCGAATTTCTAAGAACTCGATTCGGTGCCACGCAGCCTTTGACTGCGGTGAACTCTTCATCCGGAAACTAGCCCATTGTTCTCGGTTTCTACCGGCAAATTATAATTCTCATTAAAAGATGCACCTGTTCTCAGTCTATTATTATAGGAATTTTATTTTTATTTTCTCTGTATTCGAAACGAGTTCAGCAAACTACGGATTTAACAAATTATTTCAATGTCAGGGTCCAAATCAGAGAGTAATATTTTCGAAATATGGTCTAAGGACTTCAATTATGCAACTTTATGCACTGAATTTGAACCATGAATCGATCTACCGACACAATTTAAAGTTTTAATGTCTGTATCACGCATCTTTAGTAGGAGTATGATGTAGGTAGTAGAATAATTCAAAACTTCATCAGCAGAAGAATGGACTCTCATAATTTTGATTTTTCTTTAAAGACTTTAACATCGCAAATCAAACCGACCGTTGCTTGCAATTAAATAAATAATCGTAGTAGCCTATATCTACTAAAGGATTCTTGCTCATCCGGGTCTTTATCACGATGACCCTGGTTGCAAAATTGATATTCATAAACTAATTTAGAATGCGCAAAATGATTCCGGAACGAGCAAACAAAATCGGTATGTTGATTTTTGTTTTAGGCACGTAATTAATAAATATTTATGGTTGTTTCAAAAGCGCCACTTAAACTAAGCATAACCTCTACAATGGTAACTGGTACAATGCTTACAACTATAGTACTGTTTTTGTATAATAACTACATTCTATTGTATATTGCGTCTAGGATGCAGAACACAAATCTTTGTTCGCCACACAAATGTTTGTCCTGGATGGGACTTGAACCCAGGACCGACAGCGCAGAAGTTCGAGCTACCAGCTAAGCTGAGAGGCCAGTCAAATGAAATTTGATGCCCGTTTGAAAAGTAGGTTTTCCGATTACGCATAAGCAGTGCATATTTGAAACGCGACGCATTGTTTCCACCGAGATGCCTAGAAGGGCTTGCATTGAATGTGGTCACTGTGAGTCAGACCATTCTATGGAGCATTGTTGTGTAACGATGTTATGATAATGATAGCCCTTGAAGCCAAATAATCATAGGTGCGCGTGACTGATGGAAGACTGAATGATGCTCGTGATACTTGATTAGCTCTTTCATTACTTGCGGACTTACCGAGAACCCATTTATATGTAGCTGCAATTCAAGAAAGATAATGGAATATACTATGTTTTACAATGGGATATATTAGAGAATATTCCATTATAACTACATAATACATAAAATATTGAAAATAGCTTCATAAAGCTGTTCCCTTTCCAACGAGTAGAAAGTTGAGCGTATTGCCGACATTCACACCAATTACCACCGCATTAGCTATTCATCAGCCAATCAATGGCAGCAGACAAGCTCCTACACGAACATTGGAGGTGTATCGATTAAGAATATCTATACTTTTTCAATTCAATTAATTATTATTATTAAGATATACTTAATATTCACTCTCAACTATCGATAGTAGGCCGGTGTCCCTGCAGTGGGAACATTAGAGGCTGGTACGGGTACTTAATATTGCCAAAGCAAGCATCTAAATTATTATTTATTGATAAAATTTGTAATTAATGTATAAAATGTAATTTATCAATACGGTTTCTTTTGTCTTAACGTGCTGGTGGGTAAGACAAAAAAAAAGTGGCCGGAAACACCTGAAGGACTTGATAATTCAAGTTGCCTTATCGAAGCAGTGATTTTTGCGATCCGAAACTGGTCCATGGCGCAAATAGCGAGACGCGTGGGGGGTATCGGAGCGGGATTATGAACGGCTTTATTTGTTCAGTTTCTGGGTCGTCGATCTGCGCTGACCCGTCTCGATTCAAGACACTCCTCCACCCCCTTGCATATTTCACTATAATTTGAATGCCGCTACTTACCAGACGGGAACTGTATCATCTTAATTTCCCGACTTTATTCAGCCTATATTTATATTGCCTTGATTTGCCGACCTTCCGAAATTGCTCATTTAACATGATCTCAATCGTGAATAGATGTCATGTCACTTTTCCAATTGACTACCTGAAGTTAACGAATGTGTTTTGCTAAACTTTTTGTAACTTGATGTAGAGTGGGCTGCAGAAAACATGAGATAATATCTAAATGTTAGAAACATCGTTTGGGGGGAATTGAAGTACTGCCAGGGTTGTATATTATAATTGGCGCGATATCGGCAGACAGTGTGTCTTGCAGTTCATTGTACGATGTAACGAGGCCGCAAAAATAACACAAACGGAAACTCATCTGTGTCAAACACGCTCGGTATGCGACGTCTTCCACAGAGGAAACATTAAATTCTTGCCACCAAAATATAATAGGTGTTCTCTAATTGGTGTGAGAAACTATTGTTGTCGATCAACGCTGCTTGCGACCCAACTTAAATCATTTTCATTAGTTTCAAGTCATGCAGAATAAAAGGTATTCATCCCGTCTCCCTTACGCTTTTTTATTGCCTTTTCTGTGTTACTAGTCGGACAGTCTTAAGTAGAAGCCAAAAGTCGCGTGTACTTTTGACTGTTTCTACTTTAGACTTTACTCTCTCTCTCTCTCTAGACTCTTCACTTTAAATATAAGTTCGTTTTGATTTTAAACAAATAAATAAATTATATCGGAAATGGAACCAAGGATCGTAAACCGAACGAGGAAGACAGCCGCGGTAAACACCGTTATGAGTGAGTAATCCGCATAAGTGAACTAATAAAAAGGTCACAGTTAGTTACATCGAATGTAACTAACAGGATCTGTAATATTTATAGACGGACACACGCGGTTTTATTTATCTACAGCCGCCCAAACTCGCCCCGTTTCTCTGTTAAAACGTCGCATACATACGCGTCAAACTAAATTCCACATGTTAAAAAGTTAATGTAGCATAGTGATTTATAAGCTTTCGAGGGCTATGCGAAGGTTTACTGCTTTCTTTAACGGCCATTGTAAAACCTCACCGGCGATTCATATACATAACCATAGCAAAAAGGCACCTATCCTTTATATTTTATTTTAATAATTCTAAGAAATGTCTACAGTTTGCAATAAAACATAAATCCTAATAAAATCGTGAGTCACGTGAAGTATAAAGTAAAATCTTCTGTGAAAAAACGGTTCTCCAGCAGAATAAACTCGTGTAAAGTCCAGATTACGAGACGCAATCCTACCTAACCATACGTTTGAACACGAGTCTGAACTTGAAACGCTTGGCTCTTGCCAATAATATGAGAAAAGGCAGTGTCGTGAAAATCGTCACACGGAACAGACGCGTTGTCCCACCTTGTTCAAAACTTGCAAACTAAAGGATTCAAAAGTTTATTTCTGTATATGTTTTTGTTAATCGCTTTTGGATAGTTGCCGCGGGCTTGGAGAGTTACGTAAATTGTGAGACGTGCATCTGTTTTGTTCAATCGTGTTTACCTTTAAAGCTCTTTTTGAAACATGTGATGTGTAACAGTAATTTAAAGTTATCGGTACCCGAAGATAAACTATTTATTCTATACATAGTGTACGCCACATGGATCGTAACCCCGTCTCCAGATAGCAGCGCGGTGACCGTTTTCACATGATAAACAAACTTTCGGCTGTTTGTGTATCGGTGACTCACATATGAGTGATCTATCTATTACAATTCCATGAAGTTCACTGACGTTATGTTTAATGCTAAACAATTCCTCGATATTGTAAATTTCAGTGAAAAAGATTTTTGATGTACAAGTACCGCAAGTAGAGATGTGTTTTCTACATGGATAGTGAGGGTCGGTTAGTTTTTTGGAAGAGTGGTGTCTGGGAAGGTGGTGCTCCTACTCTAAACTGCAACACTTGCAAGAAACGCCGATCAGACAGGATGAGCGCAAACGAGCGCCCTCAGGGGTGAGTTCTTGGCCCACTCTTATTTGTACCGTTTGGATAAATAAACATTTTTAATTAATCAAATATCGGTACGTCAATGCCACGTATTTTTGCTAATAAAACCTAATAGTAGGGGAGCCCAAGAGGGGATTTTTGAAGTGACTCGAGCGTGTCAGAAAATTATATAGGGAGAATCCTTGCACCCTTTAAAGTACCTCTACCAAGTATGAACCCTCCATATGGTGGGGTGTGTTGAGGGGAACCCATCTGATTGGTAAAAAAAAATCGATCCTTAGAAAAACTCGAGCGCGTCAGATTAAGAGAAAGTTGATTAATTACATTGAGAAGATTGTATATCTCAATAATCTGACAATTTGAGCGTGACATTAAGAAACAAACGAGTCTCGAAGTTGTAAAAAAAAACGTCCTCTTGAAATACTCGAGCGCGTTTCAATTTTTTTTTATTTTGAAGGAAACACTATTAGAATTACAAAGAACTAATAATCTGACAGTTTTCATGGGGCGATGTTAGTAGAATCGTGGAGCAAAGGTGAAGCGTACAGCGGCTGAGAACTGTGTATTCCCCACTCCGCGTCTCACTTTTATTTCTCGCTCTTTCTCTATTTCTCACTCTCTCGCATTTTTAAATTGATTTTAAATTGTAATGATCTATTATATATTTAATTTTATATATTTTTTTTTTTTTTATGTGTATTCGTGACGGGACGAGCTGAGGGCCCACCTGATGGTAAGTGGCGACCCTCGCCCATGACAACAGTAATGCGCGCGACTCAGTATGAGATCCAAATCTTTACTGAGTCGCATTCATCCTGCTGCGTCCATCACCCGAGAGGGGGATGATACGTCTCATGCGCATGTGATTTCACCGGCAGCCATACCCTTCCACCGGAACACAGTAATGCAACCACTACTGTTTGGCGGCAGATTCCAGATGTGGTGGCAGTACCTCTCCGGACGAACTTGGCACAAGTTCTACTGCTACTTTAGGTTGCTTCTTTAGCACCACCCAGGGGGTACGTGTAGGGAATCAAAGGTTATACACCTACGGACGCGAGCAACTGGACCCCCCAAATAATTAATTAATAAATTATCCAATTTCTGTACGTAAATGCGGATATATTATTTCTAAATTTCCTTCAAAATGGTCAGACTAGCGATATCCCTCCATATAATTGTCAGATTATTATTCAGGAGGACTATGACATCAACTTGACCCTCCTGCATAAAAATCTGACGCGCTGGAGTATCTCAAGATCACCTTTTTTTTTTACATATACAAAAATATATTATGAGTTCGTGTCATGACCAAATCGTCAGATATTTTAATAGGCCACTTTTTAAGCTTTAGTTGACATACACTTTGAATGTCTGACACGCTCGAATAACTTTTTTTTTTTTTTTTTCAACCGCTCGTTACGGCCACCCCCCTTGAATTAATCGTCAGATTAATATCTAATAGTTACCAGAAATATAATGCGCGTACATACTGTAAATGACTGACGCGCTCGAGTTTTTCTAAGAATCGATTTTTTTTTTACTAATCAGACGGGTTCCCCTCAACACACCCCACCATATGGAAGGTTCATACTTTGTAGAGGTACTTTAAAAGGTGCAAGGATTCTCCCTATATAATTTTCTGACACGCTCGAGTCACTTCAAAAATCCCCTCTTGGGCTCCCCTACTATAACAAGCTTAGCTAGCTAAAGTGCGTTTGAGCACCGTCACTTGAAAATGTCTGCTCAATGTTAAGACTTATAAATAGGCTGCTATTTTAGTTAATTCGCTGCATTGTTGGATCCACAGTAATATAACTCTCTTGGGTTATACTAAGAAAATAAAAAAGCGATGATTGTATTTCATTCTGAATTCATTATAATGTTTCTTGTATTGTAGAAGGTGGCAGATTCCATTTAATTCTGTTAATTTTATGAGATGTTTGTTTTGTGTGAAGTTTAATCTTTAACGATGAATTAATATTCGTATACATGTTTAGTAATACACTATGTTAATCATTATATAAAGATAACAAATGCTACAATATGATGTCTGATAGGCTAGACATCATATTGTAGCATGTGTTTTAACCTCAGATACATTCGATTCCTGTCTTGGTGTCCTTTAATTTCGAACTATTTGTTCCATTATGATTATTAAAAGAGGAACTTTAAGACGTATTCCCTGGGGCCTTCAGATTCTTCCGTCGCTTATGCCACTCAAAATAAAATAAAGAATTCAACAACAACAAGAATTCAAATAAAATCGATTAAGTTATCATCAATCAGAGTGAATCTTATTATTTGAACAGTTGTATAAACACCCACTCGAGACGCTTCGCCTGTTGAATTGATAAAGTATTTACCCACTGATTTCATAACAACATTTATAACAACTCATAATGTTTTGATAAATGGTCGCTGCGTCTTTTTGTGCGTTTGTAAATATTGTGGTCATCGTGCACCTATTCTCTTTGCCTTCTATAAGCACATTTGGGTTTCTTTGATGATGTTATTTTGCAATAATGGCATGTTTTTGATCTACTAGATATTATTACTATATTCAATTTTGATCAGTTCACCTTGTTACAACTTGTACTTGTACAAAGCGTACGGTTATGTTTGTAGGATCTAAGACTGATATCATTTAAAATACCGCATACTTGGTATATAGTGGAAGGATATGGGTGTGTCAATAAACACACGACGGCTTATCACTGCTAGTCGATAGGAAGTAACAAACTTATAAATAGTAATATATTATAAATGCGAAAGTAACCGTGTCTGTCTGTTTATCTTTCTACGGTTATACCGCTGCAACGATTTAGATGAAATTTGGTAATAGTTTGAACCCTGGTAAGGACAAAAGATAGTTTTTATCCCGGAAATCATCCCTTTAAGGGTGGTAGTTTGTATGGGAAATCAATAATTTTTATTTAAATTTTGAGACGTAGATGTAATTATCTTTTCACGTGACCACTGATTTAGTGAAAGCTTGGAGAATAAAATAAAAAGTAATAATTCGACGCAAACGAAGTCGCAAGCAAATGCTAGTAATATTATAAATGCGAAAGTAACTGTCTATTTCGTGTTTAGGCCTGAACTGCCAATTTTGATGAATTGTTGTAGAGATAGATGAAACCTTGGAGAAGAATTTAGGCTACATTTTGTACCGAAAATAAAACTTGCAGGAAATGAATTAGGAGATAAAAGTTGTATGAGAAACTTGACAAGGAGATAGATTTCATCCAAAGTAGCCGCGGGCAGAGCATTATAAAATTGTTTCTTTAATATAAAATACATCGACTGCTCACTTTTCTCCTGCCTCACATATGAAATAAAAATAAATATATTCATGGACATTTAAATGTAAAATGAAGACTGCGAGATGCCTCATAAAATCACTACCTTTTAACGAAAGGTTAAGTTACATAAATAGCGTGACGTGTTTAAATCATAACTCCCGTTTGCCGCGATATAATTAGCCGGCGCACTGACTGGTGCGCCATCTGTGGCCGAGGAGACATTCCTCCACTCTTCGTATTCAATTACACCACCGCGCGGTTACATTTATTTTTGTTTTTATCGATCTACACACATGTGGTTACATTTTCCTCGTTTATATTAGAGCATTACAACTATGCATATGACTGAATAATTCAATTTTCGCACACAACACTCACTGAATCAGATTTAAATGTGAAGTGATTGATTTCGATGGTGTTTATAAAGGGAAAACCAGTTATATAGAAAACTGACCGACTTAAATATTGAATATAATAATAAACGTTTACACACTCATACCTCTGCACTAGGATTTCGTGTGTCGCAGATGGCATGGATAAACACAGAAACACAAGACAAACACCCAAGACCCGAGAACAAACTTCACGCTCACCACACAAAGTGTGCCCCGGCCGGGAATCGAACCCGGGACCCCTCGCTTCGAAGGCAGGGCTACTACCAACTAAGCCACGGAGCCGTCAATACTTTCGGGGTTGAAAGTATTGAAATCATAAACCGATTTCAATACTTTCAACCCCTATTTTATGCCCTTAGAGGTGAATTTTGTTATGGGATACCACCCATAACAAAAGGGCACCCTACCAAATAAGTGTCATAAAAATAGTCATATTTCGCGATGATATCGCGAATCTAACTACTATAAACACCTTTGTAATCAAATATAAATTTAGCAATGTCAATGAACTTGAATGACTACAAGATTTCGTTACAAAAAAAAACACTTTCTTAATAATATAACTAAGACGTCACTTAATGGCGGCGTGCAAATGCTGGCAGCATTACCACGCTGCATGGCAGAGTTTAACTCTGGCCAAAATAAAACCCAGCATTGGCTGCGATAAGCCCCTGAAGATAAACTTACAGCTTAATTGAGAAACTCCTTTTTTTTAAGTCTGTTAAGAAAATATTCAGTTGGGATACGTTATAGTTTTCAGTGGAAGTCGTAAAACAATGGCGTTTAGTGCCGACCGCGGGGTAGCGTCCCCTTCACATGATAAGGTGTCATTACCACCGCCGGCGTATTATGTATTTATTATGTTTCCCTTTTAACGATCGAGTCATATCGCGGCTGCGCGCACTTCGCATTTATACAATGCATTTGCATTTTAATAATTACCGTAATTACATATCGTAGCAGCTTCGGTGAGGTCAATATGCGATGAAAGATACCATGTTGCTCGCGTCCGTTGGTGAGTACCCTCAGAGTCCCTACACGTGTCCTCCGGGTGGTGCGAATGGAGCAACTAAAAGTAGCAGTAGACAAGTTCGTCCAAGTTCGTTCGTTCGTACAGTATTGCCTCCCGACCTGCACCTGCAATCCACCGCAAAGAAGTGGTGCAGGCGCATTGCATTGTTTCGGTGGAAGGGTGCGGGTGCTGGTGGAATTACAAGCGCACGAGGCGTTACATTCCCGTATCAACGTGATGGGCGCAACGCGATAAGACTTGGGATTTCTCATACTTCAGTACGAGAGGAGCGGAGACGTATCGCTGTTGTCTAGGGCGGCAGTAACCACTTTACATCAGGTGGGCTTTCAGCTCGTCCCGTCACTTCAGTAACATAAAAAAGAAAGATATTAATATCAATACAGTTTTGTAGCATTTTATCAACCATTATGCTGCCACTGGTTTGACAATGCCAACAATTTACTATGATTAATGTGCATAAAGATAACAATGAGATAATTCAATTATTTAATCAAAACGATTAGTACTTATCATTGAAGATACACCTCTCTCTAACATTACGGTAGCAGAAACTAATCTACGTATCACTACAGATAAACATAACCTCACAGCAGCTATATGTAATATACATTCTATTTTTATTTTATGTAGCAAAAGTGACGGGACGAGCTGAAGGCCTGATTTTAAATGGTTACCTCCGCTCATAATAACAGCAATACGACTTATCTTCTCTCCGAACGAATTATGAACACCCAAGTGGCATCCCGTTGCGTCCGTCGTGGTACGTCCCAAACGATTCTTATCTATACTACATATGAACTCGGTTGAAAAGAGTGATGCCCACTGGACAGTATTTTGTCGTCAGACAAGTCTAAATACCTTAAACTTGAAATATGTAGAAAATGTAAAAAGTGGAATATTTTCATCGATGAAATAGAACGTGACTGTGAGGAAAAGGATAGAACAGTCGTCCCACATTAAAATGTTACTTGAGACAAACAATATACCATAGAAAAGTGCTATTGTCAGGTCTTGTTATATTGTCTGTCTATTGTCTGTCTTGCTTACGGGCTTGAAAGCGTCTCTAAATTAAAGCCAGACAACGGATTTTGATACGGTTTTAACTATCATCTAGATTAATCTGGATAATTCTAGAAGGTTTATGTGTATAATACATGCATATTATATAAGAGAAAAAATTCAATAATTTGTATGATGTCGTAAAACCTATATCGAATAAATTTAAAGGATGCACGTTTTTAATCGACAGTACATATTTAATGAATATTATATGTATTACTTAAAAATTTACCTATTTATTTCGGATCTGTATCTCCCGAGGCGTGTCGCTTTTATTTTATATGCGTCGGAGTCTAACGTTATTTTCATTGTTCCAGCGAACTGAAGAAGTTGTCAGAGGAAAGTCTGACGCGGCAGCCGGAGGAGGTGTTCGACATAATATGCAAGCTGGGCGAGGGATCATATGGCAGCGTTTATAAGGTAAACCCATTCGCACACGTACTACTGCTGAGTTCCTATTACAGCCAGACTACTTTCAGGTAGGTAGTCACTGATAATGCAGTTTTATAATTTTTTAGGAAGTATATCTCTATCAAAGATTTTGCCCGTACTCAAGTTTCGTAATCGTATTTAGGTTAGAAAACAAACAGTGGGGAAAAATATTCCTTTCTAGTTATTTAAACAAAATTACTGTCAAGAACCGTAAGTTCGAATCTTCAAGAACATCCCGTCCTTTCGACCGCTCACAACATGCATTGAAAGTTGCAATTGAATGTCTGGTCTTGAACACAATCTGTTCTTGAGTCGTTGTTCTAATAGGACACGATTGCGTGGCCGTCACAAGCTCGCTCAATTTTTCGACAGCCATTCCACCAGAACTTAGCAATACGACTGATTAAACTCTGCGAGTATTTGATTTTCAGGCGTTACACAAGGAGTCGGGGCAAGTACTGGCCATCAAGCAAGTGCCGGTGGACACAGACCTCCAGGAGATCATCAAGGAGATCTCCATCATGCAGCAGTGCGACAGCCCGTACGTCGTCAAGTACTACGGGAGCTACTTCAAGAACACCGACCTATGGGTAAGCTACATCATGGCTACTATAATACTGGTATAGAAATCCTTCCCAAACTATCTGATTGCAAATATTTGCAGCAGTCGCCACGCCACTACCCGTACTCGATTCTTGGCTCAGTTACAAGGAAGCGTGAAACCTTTCCCAACCGGCGAGTACTGAAATAATTCTATGTGGGCTGCGGCTCACAATCCGTACCCACTTAGTATGTACGTAATAACACGAACACCTGAAGCGTTGAGGGCAAAACTAGTTAAGCTTGGGTAGATGTCCTTATAGATTCTTATAGATAGATAAAAAAGTATGTGATATTTGAACTCAGCACAAATAAGCCAGGAAGACATATTAAGATGTCGGTCTCGACTATACTTCTTGATATGAAATTTCGGAGGCTTTCGTGCGGCTTGCCTCCGACACTACCATACACGAAAAGAAGGACCAACAACTTACACTGGTAACCTCAAAATCATGAAATTTTTCACAGGAGTTCCTTGTACGAAGTATGTAAGTACTGCTAAAGGATTGTAATTTTCTATGATAAGTTTAAATAGAGGCTTAAATTTTGTAAGAAGTCTTTCCTGAGATTTGGGTGATGGGAATTCTTATCGCGCACACAGCTACTCATACAATTTACAATAACTACACTATAACAGAATACTCGTGATACTAATGTTTGTAGCGAAATATAAACCTGAACCCGTAGCCCAAGAAAGTTCAATTCAGGTTGTAATCCAAATATTTGAGTGCTGGCCGAGCAGTGGTGTAAATATTTGATTGCCGACCTTTTTGCGAATGTTTAGGAGTCCCCGTTATGTTTAGTTGATGGCATCGTTCGCGTAACTGACTTTATGAGTTAATTCCGTGGGAATACACGTGAAAAAGTGAGGTCTTTGATCTCGTGAATGCCTGAAAAGGTAAACAATAGAATAGTTCAAATGCAAAAAGTTCTGCAAAACTATACTAATACAAGTATATAATAATCTACTCATACATTCGAAATGTATGTGGGAGTCGGTGATGTGAGGTCTCGTGTTTCTTTTTTTACTGTTTGTATTGAAATCAAAATGACGGGATGAGTTGAAGGATATAGATATCCTGCAGATAGTTTGATGCAGGAGGAGACCCAAGTCGCATCCCGTTGCGTCCGTCACTCGACACAGGGATGTAGCGTCTCATGCACACATCTCTGTAGATTTCACCGGCACCAATTCCGTTCCACTGGAACAGCAGTGCGAGTGCACCACTGCATGGCGGCGGATTACCAGGTGTATAGGTACTACTTCTTCGGCCGAACTTGTCACAAGTTATATTTGGTTGCTCCATTCGCATATCGTCCGATCAGGAACTACATGTGATGAATTGCTTCAAACGCTTGTAATAGTCAAATTAAGTCAAAGTCATATCCATAGTATTAAAAATTAAATGGATTCATTTTCAAATGAAATATGTTACTTTTTACTAAGTATAACGCTTGTTGAAACCCTAACCGACCCTCCATGGGTCAAAGATTATGTTGGCCAATGTACGCAGCTCGTACAAGATGACAATCTATACTTGCAGATTGTGATGGAGTACTGTGGCGCCGGCTCGGTGTCGGACATCATGAGGCTGAGGAAGAAAACGTTGTCAGAAGACGAGATCGCCACCATCCTCTGTGACACGCTCAAGGTAAACGAATATTTGAAATGGATAACATATTTGCATGTCTGTTTTTAAACATTTCAGTCCGATTGCAAGCAATGATGACCTTCGATTACACCACCTATGATCTGCAGATTCTTAAGCGTACTGGCGGGGGCCCGATGAAAATTGATCAGTGTCGCGTCGAGATGCATGCCAGAGAAATTACGCCCTGTCGGCATGATTTTATATGACGCCATTTTGTTCCATAAAACACAATATTTTTAATATTTAATTATTTTCGTAGACGTATTTATTCTTGAGAGAATATTATTGGCTATGAGTTCACCACTTTTCCCGTTTGCGTTCTAATGACAGTGTACCGCACTACGTGAAAAAAGAGCCTGTCAAATCCTTCGGGAAAGAAGGCGTGGTTGTATGTAACAAACACCTTACAAGGCAAATGTAACTCCTAGGTGGTAATCAAACTCCCGACCTACAGCGCAGCAGCGAATGCTGCTTCCAAATGGGCTGTGAGGCCGGTCATATGTAAGCACTATGTTGTTATCAGTTTTCGTGACCTCTCGCAGGGTCTGGAGTACCTCCACCGGCGGCGGAAGATCCACCGCGACATCAAGGCGGGTAACATTCTGCTGAACACGGAGGGTCACGCCAAGCTGGCCGACTTCGGCGTCGCGGGCCAGCTCACGGTCAGTCACTCCGCAGAACTTAACATCACCTCCCCCCGCCCCCCTTTCATTACATTATTTAGCGCAGCTCAACATATATTCTGCGTAGATATTTCGGTGCCAAATCAAACTGATGCTGAAATTAAACTTCATTTCGATTTCATTGAAAATGCGACGATTTGTTGTTCTGTAAATATCGTTTACTAGCTGCGCCCCGCAGTGTTACCCGCGGTTGGACTTTCTACGGGAAGCGGGATAAAAGTAGCGTATGTGCTATTCCAGACTATAATCTATCTCTGTGCCAAATTTCATCCAGGTCCGTTCAGCCGTTACCATACTTACAAACTTTCGCGTTTATAATATTAGTAGGATATAATGACCAGCCTCTAATGTTCCTACTGCAGGGACAGCACACTACTCTCGATAGTTGAGAGTGAATGGGCTTTGATCAACCACGGGAGTCCAATCCGGATTGGTAGATGTCACATGTCTTCGAATTTATAGTTCTAAGGCACGCCGGTTTCCTCACTGTATTGCGCGCATGAAGGAAAAACCTCATTTGTGCACGTGTGGGTTTGAACCAGCGATCTTCAGATTGTCGTTGGCGTCTATACCCCCGGGCCACCACGCTCTCGTTTCTATAATATTTATAGACATCCCTGTATGGACACAACAGGACACAATGGCGAAGCGCAACACCGTGATCGGCACCCCGTTCTGGATGGCGCCCGAGGTGATCCAGGAGATAGGCTACGACTGCGTGGCCGACATCTGGTCGCTCGGCATCACGGCGCTCGAGATGGCCGAGGGCAAGCCGCCCTACGGGGACATCCACCCCATGCGGGCCATCTTCATGATCCCCACCAAGCCGCCGCCATCCTTCAGGTAACACATCTCCAGACCACTATACAGCTTGGCTCTTTTATTTAAAGCAATTTGCAATATATAAAAGAGTTAAGTTTTTTTTTATTCGGAATAATGACGGAATAATGATGGAGGCCCATCTGATTTTAAGTGGATACCTCCGCCTAGATAAATTACAAGGGATGCAGACCCCTTGCAATTTGTCTTTCGAGTTATCTTTCTGTATATTAATTTATATTTTCTGTGACGTTCATGTTCCAGAGAACCAGATCAGTGGTCTCCGGAGTTCATAGACTTCGTGAGCCAGTGCCTCGTGAAGATCCCCGATGAAAGGGCGACGGCCGAGTTCCTACTAAACCATGAATTCATAGGTAACTCGATTGCTCATTATAGCATTACTATTCTAGGTTTTTTATCTGCGGGTAAGCGGCGACCCCCCCATGTCTACAGTAGTGCGACTCAGTATAAGATTTGGATCTTACACTGAGTTGCATTCACCTCCGTCCATCACCCGAGACGGCGCTGATACGTCTCATGCGCATGTGATTTCACGCGCATCGACACTCTTCCACTGGAACACAGTGCTAGCATTACTCCTAGCACTGTGTTCCGGTGGAAGGGTGGGTGGTTTTTCTACGTTGGTTTTTACGTACACACCCAATATTCGTGAGCATATAACGTATCACAGGATCTCTTTGGGCACATATTCAATTCTGCACATGAAATCGCCTGTAATTTGACATATCTGTGTGCATGTACACAGATATGTCAAATTACAGGCGATTTCATGTGCAGAATTGAATATCCGTGAATGGTATAGTCGACCATACTGTTTTAATCTTCTAATGATGCAGGCAACGCGAAGAACCCCACCATCCTGAGCACCATGATCGCGGAGGCGAGGGAGATCCGGGAGACGCAGGCCTTCCGCAACGCGCACCAGACCAACAACGCGCAGACATTCGGCGCCGCCAAGAAAGAGGTGCCTCACACCCTCATTCACTCACGCACCCACCCACTCACTTCTACAATCCAATCTATTTATTAATTATAAAAAAAAAAAACATTAATTTACAAGTCAAGTATACATCAAATTAGCAAGTCAAGTATATTGGGTGTGTGAATATGACTCCGCCCTTTCTCAACAGATGTCGTTTTTAGTATTGTTTACGTGTACTAATAAATGACCATACTTGTATTCGATAGTACTGAATGTCAGCTATCTAACGCATTTTATGATATTTGGTTGAAGTGTAAGCAACAATTGTTTTCACCTTTTCGAAAATGTCGGTTTTTATTCCAAATAAACGTCATTTGCGGGAAGTGTTATTACATTATTTTATTGCGAAGAAAACTGCAGCGGAAACTTATCGTTTGCTTGTGGAGATTTATGGTGAGCATGCTCCGTCTAATACAACTTGCAAGGAATGGTTTCGACGATTTCAAAATAACGATTTTAGTACTGAGGATAAAGAACATGGAAAACCACCAAAAAAATTTGAAGATGCTGAATTGGAAGCATTATTGGCGGAAGATTCTTGCCAAACTCAATCAGAATTAGCTGCAGCATTAAATGTTGATCGTTCAACTGTTGCAAAGCGTTTACAAATGATGGGAATGATTCAAAAAGCCGGTTACTGGGTTCCACATGATTTAAAAGAAAGAGACATGGAACGTCGGAAAACCATTTGTGAAATGCTGCTTCAAAGACAGCAAAGAAAAGGATTTTTGCATCGGATAGTCACAGGAGACGAAAAATGGATACACTACGAAAATCCTAAACGCAAAAAAGCTTGGGTGAAACCAGGCGAACCAGGCCCATCACAGCCAAAAATAAATATTCACTGTGCCAAGGTCATGCTCTGTATTTGGTGGGATCAGAAAGGTATTGTATATTATGAGTTGCTCAAACCCTCTGAAACTATTAATGGAGAAGTTTACCGACGACAACTAATGCGTTTGAAGCGAGCCATAGAAGAAAAACGACCAGAATGGGTGAATAGACATAACAAATTAGTTCTTCAGCATGACAATGCCAAACCGCATACCGCAGAAGTCGTAAAAAGATATTTAGAGGGACAGGACTGGGAAGTGTTACCCCACCCGCCATATTCACCAGACATAGCTCCTTCGGATTACCACCTATTCCGGACGATGCAGACAGACCTTACTGGAGAAAAGTTTACTTCATGTGAAAGTATCAAAATTTGGATTGACAACTGGATAAGCTCAAAAGACCAGGACTTCTTCCAGCAAGGAATACGAAAACTACCTGAACGATGGGCGAAGGTTGTAGCTGCAGATGGAGCATACTTTCAATATTTTTTTTTTTAATTTTGTAAGCGAACAAATGTGTTTTATTTTGACAAAAACGGGCGGAGTCATATTCACACACCTATTACATTATAAAATATGTCAATACCACGTTCTCGAAACAGTGAAGGAAATCCGGATTGGGCTCCCGTGGTAGATTAAAGCCCATTCACTCTCAATTAACGAGAGTAGGCCGGTGTCCCTGCTGCGGGAACATGGATGTGGTATTTTCCTTTACCCAGATTGGGTCAAAATTACATACATATATTGACGCTCCCCCTGAGGGGCAGGCGGACCCTCCGCTCGAGTAGGTAACAGTGTGCGTGTGCGCAGCCCCCGGAGTACGAGATGGGCACGCTGCGCGCGGCGGGCGGCGACGGCACGCTGGTGCCGGCGCGCGAGCCCGCGCCCGGCGAGCTGGCCGCCGACCTCGGCACCATGGTCATCAACGAGCCGCACCACGCCGACCTCACCATGAAGAGTAAGTACTGCCGCGAGCCGCACCGCGCCGACCTCGCCGTCAAGAGTAAGTACTGCCGCGCCGACACCTGCAGCTTCCACCAATGCAATGGAAACAAAAGCTTTGTTTTCATTGCATACCATTATACTCCCCAATTTGTGTACCCATGTTATCCCCTGGTTTTTTATTCATCGATGAAGTGCCAAGATCAGTTTAATGTTCGTAAACTTGACTTCCCCACTATTCGTTCCACGAACACTTTTCTTCAGTTAAATATTATATATAATTGCATCTCAATCTGCCTGTAATGACATCACATTGACCGTCTGCAGGGCACGACACGGACCCGATGGACACGAACAAGCCGAAGTACCGGCCCCTGTTCCTGGAGCACTTCGAGAAGAAGGAAGGCAACCACATCGGCGCCAGCAACGGCACCCTCGCGCCCAGGGTCCCCGGGGGGGACGATGTCAGGTATCGCATTCATTAATTATCATGGACATTTCACACAGCGCCATCTAGCCCCAAACTAAGCATAGCTTGTACTGTGGGAACTAAATAACTGATATAATACATAGTACCTGGGCGACCGACCTTCGCTCTGGTTTTTTTTTGTAAAATCTAGTTTTGTCGGAAACAGTAGATTACCAATCGGGTGCCACAAAAATGAAGATTCCGTGGCTTAGTTGGTGGTAAGCCCTGCCTTCGGAGCGAGGGGTCCAGGGTTCGATTCACGTCGTGTAGTGAGCGTGAAGTTTGTTCTCGGGTCTTGGGTATTTGTCTTGTGTTTCTGTGTTTGTCCATGCCATCTGCGACACAGGGAATCCTAGTGCAGGGCATGAGTTTTTTGTGTGAAGAAGTGATAGCACGAATGCGAATGCACCGCTGCTTGGCGGCAGATCACCCGTGCTACTAAAGTGTGTTAACGGCGGTGATGCATTGCAGCGCGGACGGCGAGGCGGACGGCGCCGCGAACCCCGCGCTGTCGTACCAGCGCGCCTTCGTGGAAGAGGGGAACTTTGAATTCGTAAGTCAACTGCACGTCGTCACTCTGCTAGCCCTTACCGCGCCGCGTAAGTGCCGCCACACCCCGCCCCGCCCCGCCCCACCCCGCCACCTGTCCGTGTCCCTAACCGAATGTCACTCATGACTGAGACGCGTAACCCACATATTGTTAAGTGGTAACCGTCGCCTAAAAAGTGCATGTTTAGATTATACAAATAAATAAAATTTAAAGTGTCTTTTTGTAATGTCAAAATAACTGTTTTTACTCAATTTTTTGGCCTCTGTTTCGGTTAACCTCCGAAACGGCTGGACCAATCTTGACTGGAGTTTCACTGGTAGATATTTGATATATGATTAGGATTAAGGTTTCGCCTAAAAGAATTTAATTTCCACGCGCACATAGTCGCGGGGAACAGCTAGTTTATTATACTGATAATTCATCATCATCTCCCTGCCCTTATCCCACACTAAGTGGGACAACATGTATTTTATAAATTTTAAAACTATCATGGTTATGAACATTATTATTCAACTCACAAATCATGGTAAATATCTCAGTAACACGAATAATAACATGTATTTTCTTCTATTTCCCTCTGTCATACATCATCTCAGTACTCACCCCTTTCTTACTCGTACCACCCTTCACACAGTCCATTCTATTTTTCTTCGGCCTGCCTCTTGTCTTACATCAATCCACGCTTTGTATTATAGATTATAGTGATTAATTAAGTTTAATGGAATCACGTGTTTTTGACGAATAAACATTTATAATTATTAAAACAACGGATTAAGTCCTTCCTAAGTTCGTAACTGAAGCGTGAACCCAAGACGCATCCAGTTGCACCCGTCACCCGAGACGAGGCTGTAAGGTTTCATGCACCTGTAATATCACTGGCACCCTTGTTATTACACTGGACCACAGCAATGTTCCACTGTTGCGGCGGATTATCACTGTACTGTGTACTAAGAATTCAATGCGAATAATCTTGGCACAAATTCTACTGCTATATTATTAAGAAATAGAATTCGCAAACGATGGAATTGGTATTTTAGGCGATTCACCCAACGGGCTGTTCTTATCGTAATAAAATGACGTATCTTTTCGAAAAATCAATCGAGGATATATGTTAACTTATAACAGATATCTGCTAGAGTTGGCATATAGTATAGACTAGCGACCCGCCCCGGCTTCGCACGGTTAGAGTAGAGCAAGAGATCCTTTTAAATAACTCTATTAAAAAAAACCGCATCAAAATCCGTTGCGTAGTTGTAAAGATGTAAGCATACGTAGGGACAGAGGGACAGAGGGAAGCGACTTTGTTGTACACCATGTAGTGAGGGTGTTGCGTTCCGTCTCCAGCTGTCGTTCCTGTCGGAGGCGGAGCTGGAGGCGCGCGTGTCGCGGCTGGACGCCGAGATGGAGGCGGAGATCGAGCAGCTGCGCGCGCGCTACCTGCGCAAGCGGCAGCACATCCTCGACGCCATGCAGCTGCGCCGCACGCGCCAGCAGAACTTCTAGTGCGCGCCCCGCCCCCCCCGACCCGCCCGACCCACCCGACCCGCTGATCCACGCGGTGGTGCTCCCGGCGAGGGGGGCGGACCCTCTAGTGACGCGAGTGCCGTGTCGTGGCACACTAGTGATCCCACGGTGGGGATACGGCTCTGTACCGCCAAATGTGAACCCAACTTGAAAACACAGCTGTGTGGTGTACAGTGACTGCGATAAAAATATAGAATAATAAGAAATAAACGAACTAATGGTTGAAAGTTTTTAATGACTTTTTTAGAAGTTGCTGTAGTTTTGCGGATCGTCGAAGCGGTGTTGAGAGCTTGCTAAAGGTTATCATTAAGACGCCAGCATTCTAGAACTGCTTTATTTGGGACCGTACAATTGGTTATTTTTTTATATTTCAAACAGATATACAGTTGACATGGATTCGGGGGAATACCAGAGTTTCTGAGCACGTGTTAGGACGTATACAAAACAGATAACGAATTAATCAAAGTCTGTGACAGTCTAAATAAGATACGTAATGATTAAAGGGTACCCCTGCCTCGTAAAAAACAAAATAACAAAATAGTAAACTTAATTTATTCTCCTAATACGTTTTAGATTTGATAAATAATTGTCAAAAATTGAGGTGCTTGTCGCAGCGAATGGTGCCAAAAAACTTCGAGCAATTTATTGCAATTACGATTATTTCGTGTGCATTTTGCAAATTATTTGGCCTACATTTTTATAACACTGTTTTACTTTTTTGTATAGTCTTTATCTGAATGAATAACGAAATTTTTAATATTTTTTACGTTTTGGAGTAGTTTTGGCTACAGCTAGAGTCACACATTTGAAGGGTTTTGAACGGAAAAATTGTCGCTTCTGCAGAAAATTTAGACGGTCCGATATTTGTGAATTATTAAATTACACACTACATTGTAATATTGGGAGGGGCTGTTTGATTTTTGCCTGTATTCTCAATACATGGGTTCAGACACAGATTTTGAAGGTCTCATAACATAACATGGGACCTCTCTGTTAGGTTGAGGGCTAGCTTGTTAACTAATACTTATAAGTAGATTGTTATCGGATAGGATTAGTATAACTTGTAAGTGAGGACGCGACATATCTCTTCAATTAAATATCAGCTAGGTGTAGCTATTAAGTTTGAATATTGCCTGCTTTCCGTAATTCTGTACATAATAGAGTTAACAGTACACCCGCGTACAACATGCAGTGATCGAACAATTGCAGGTCGTGAAAATTTTAGAATGTCTGTCACAATGGTTTTACTTTGTATGTATTTACGGGGGATTTGGTTGCGTACTGTAGCAGGTTTAATTGTTGAATTGTTAGACATAGGTCAATTGCTTTCGTTTTAAACTGCCATGAGATGTTTCAGCGAACATGTGCGCATTTTGTTTCCCTCTGGACGTGGCGGCAGTGATAACTAAGTCGCGTAGTACGTCCGTCCGTCCGCGGTACACTAATAGAAGTAATTTATTTTTAACCAATCACAGATACCTAGTTCATAATTGTTGCACAGGGAGAGAAAAGGTCTTTTATGTAGCGTAATGTATTAAATTCATGACAATATTATATTTGTAGATATGCATAGTTCTATGATTTATGTGGATTTAGTTTCGTTTTGATGTATTTAGTTTGGAATGTGTCTATTAATATTTTAAGTTCCTTATTGTATTAGATCTCATATGTATTGTCTCGCTAACTGTATATAAAGATATGGAATGACTTAGATGTGTGCAGACTGCTTGTGTGAACCTCGCTTTTCACGCTATAGTGCATCATGTGGTGTATACTGTGCCTATTACAAATTTGATATTGACTGAGGTTCACGTTGTCGCAACATGATTTCTCCATTTTTCAAACCGCAAACTATATTATGGATCTTATTTCCAATTCTTAATAGCAACAGTAGACACCAAGGTCCAACAAAGCATGTTATTGTTTCGCTTAATACGTCCCTCTGGTTGCGTTATTTAGCGGAACAATAATCATTTTGTTGGACCTGGATTCAAATTCCATCAAAATTGTATCTCACAAATACTGTTTTGATGGAATTTGTATTACTCACCTGGCCCGCCACGCCGTCTCCGCCGCCGGGGCCGCCCCTCTACTCGCGTTGACTTACTAGAATTACCAAAGTATTGTTTGTGGAAGGTCTGCACACTGTTCACTGAATTATACACCGTTTGTACACTGTAGGGGGTTGTGAGATATGAATTTATCAGCTGATGGTTGAACATTATTTCATGATGAGTACAATCTCAGATTTATACGATATTTTATGCATTTTATTCGAGATGATATGTAGCAAAGATTGTGTGATCTCTAGAGTAAGTAGCGTTATGTAAATTCCGCCGTAAGTATTTTTGAGTACAGCATACGAGTAGTCGACCGTGCTAATTACAAACATTTGAGAAGTGCCATTATAAAGAGAAATATAGTATTTTCATACTGAAAACAATAGTTGATTTAATCAGATGTTTGATCTATAATTCGTGAATTTAATAAGCATATATTTTTGTGCCATTTAAATGTATCAATCCAATTATTTTCATATTGGACGAAATTAAATGTGAAGTGATTATACAATTAATGATTTCCTTCATATTGGTAATAATATTTTCTTAATTCATATTTCTGTTACTAATTAATAAAGTTCCGCCGACATGACGGATGCGTGGCTACTCTGAAATTGGCTGCAGAGGATCAAAATATGTTGTTCTCTTTCCATGTTCCATCGTGTTAAGAGAAATGCTTTTGTAGCCAAATTCAGACTATCCAAGATGTGACGGCCAACTGTATGTAACTTCATACGTTACAGCCTCAGGCCTCCGCTCCGGCAGTTGATACACCTAATAAATTCATGAATACAAAGCTCTCAATTTGATGGCAACATGAAAATTTACAGGGTAAAATTATTATAAATTGTAAGCTTGGACGCAATTCGCCGCTTTTACATGCATTCGTCCTAAGATGAGATTTGTTTTAAAATAATAGTTCATACTTTACATATACTTTATTTTTTACTTATTTTCATTCTTCATAGAGATATCTCTTACCCATTTCCCACCCGGCGATTAGTCGCGGGGTAACCAAGATTATAGTTTGGATGAACTCAAATTTTTAAAAGCATCAATCTCATTTTGTTAGTGCAATGGATTGTCCCCTGTAGTGGACCTTTCAATGTATGAAATCAATTTGTTCAACAAGTGTTTATTATGTTACGTGTAATAGAAAGTTGTTACGAGATGGTTTTGTTGTGTGTTGTG
The DNA here is from genome assembly GCA_921293045.1 of Aplocera efformata. Lineage (NCBI taxonomy): Eukaryota > Metazoa > Arthropoda > Insecta > Lepidoptera > Geometridae > Aplocera > Aplocera efformata. Next base: position 517,054 of record OV121040.1, read on the forward strand.
TTGTTGTTGGACGAAGGAGTTGCTTCAAGTCGGCGCTCGGTTCGGCCGGCGGCACGCTTAACTACAACACTAAGCAATATTTATGTAAAACCGATTTACACTAGAAAAGTACTTACACAATAGTAATCTTGTAGGTTAATTAATCAACAATGGCCCTGATTTTGTTAGAGTCGGACCAAATTAAACATCTGTCTCGCTCGATTTCACAGCGTGTAAATGGGACAGCAGTCAGCAGTTTAAGAGCTATCAAAGTTCATTTGGTTTGTTGCCAACAAAATCAGCACTTTCACTATGATTTTCATGAAAGCTACGTGAAGTTTACTTGTGAAAGTACTTTTATATAAGTTTTTCAGTTCACAGTGAGGCTCAGAGGCAGCTAAGTGTGCCGCCCGCCTTGGCTCGCGTATAATACAATATACAGTAGTAAGTAGTAAGAATGAAGTGCACTTTGTAACTCTTAGCCCGTTGAGGTGTTGATAGGTGCGTACGCATTATATTTTTGGACAGACTCACTCATTAAAAGAATCATTATAAATTATGAACTTTTATTTCTTAAATATGTTCACCTTATTTTACAGATACTTACATCGAACAATGACATGTATACAAAAATAGGCCTGTAATTGTTTTGCAGAAAGTCAACAATTTGTTTACAACTAGACTGACTAGTAATTTAGAATTACGAAAAAAGAAACTTTCATATTGCACGAAAAGGGTGTTATAGTAAAATATGTTAGTCGTGTCGTAGAGTATTTTACTTGTGATCGCGTTCACGACTAGTATTCTCAAATAATCTCCTATAATACCAATGTAGGGCGTGTGAGACCGGGCGCTGTTATACGTATGCGGCGGTGGCGCCCTCTGGACGTCTTGGACCAAATTACGGAAACGAACTAGCACGCATAAACAAAGTATATATTCTGATAACATCAAGAGCGTGGCGGATGGCCCAGAGGAGCAAGATCATCGCACACCTCGAACTGAACCAAGGTTGGTTAACTAAATGGCAAAAAGCATACCATAGTTTCATCTTGTCTGCTACCTGTCAGCCTATTGGCATATCAGACTATTGACAAAAGTGTTTCAAAAACGTTTGTCAATAATTAAACAGCGCATGCCTAGATTGATTAATCCGATCCTCAGCATGTTGGGTCACAAGTTATACAAGTCAGACTTTAACGTAAACTTGACGGGGTTTAACCATAAAAGCATCAGGGATTCAACCTAAGATAGGATGTGAACCGCACGCGTGTGTGCGGAATGATGAGCACTCAGGGCGGCGCTAAAATAATAAATCATATATTTTTAGACTGTATGGTAAAAATAATTTATGATTTGGATTCTGATTTTCTGATTCAAAATCTGATTTGTATGAAATCCTTTCAATATTCTCACACGTTTTTGAAACACCTTGTATAATGAAAACGATCGAGAGAAAATCAAAATGTGCACCATTCCACTCGCGTAACTTCATCGTTTACGGCTATACTAAAAAAAAACTACGATTGCATCTTGTCTACGGCTGTACTAAGAAAATAAACCATTGGAATTCACAATATTGACTTCTCTATCTCCCGCTCGTTGCTTCCCGCGACCTAGCCATTTGGAAAACGAGATTTGGTGCTCAACATTTTGTGAGTGTAAATCACGAAATGCATTAGAAGTTGGCCAAGACGACCACCGTTCACAATAACAACGCCCTGACATCACACTAAGTCGATCGGTGGGCGAGTGATGTTAACGATACCAGTCATTACATTAGATAATAACGATTAGTAACTTGCTACCAACTACTCAAATAAATAAGGTACTCGATAATACTAAGTCTCACTTAAAACTACAAAATACTTAAAACAAATAGTAAAATCTTTTTGTGTACGTGAGATTAATATCCTCGCTAGGATTTCATATCATTTAACTTAACAAACTAAAAATATACAATTGCCGCTCAATTGTTTTTTTAATTTCAGGTACAACAATAATACGTTATAACATCACGCTCGTTTCTGATAGGGGTACGCAGCCGTTATACTGTGACGTTGAAACTTAAAATGATACATGGAATTGTTTTGGAATGTGTAAGATGACATTTTTCAAAGGAATGTAAACCGATAGTAATTCTATTTCCGCAGGAGCGGGTGGGCGCGGGCCCGGGGGGGGGACAGGGGGGTGCACCTCGCACAACACAATGGTCGGGTCATCAATTGACTGTAATTGAGAACTTGCTAGGGATCGGATTCGAGTATTTAAAGAGGTTCCGAGTCCGCAGAATAAGTAATCTCTCCACGGAAAGGGGCTTACTCATAAAAGTATGAAGTTATTATTTGATAAAATGTTTTTTTTTTTTTAAATAAAAATCTATCTTCCCAGTTAAAGACAAAACGCGTCTGTGGACATTGAAGCGTGGAGACAATTAGTAAACATGTTTATTTCAACATTTAAAGTGAAATTAGTGCATTATTCAAATACAATAAATAAAAATTTACATCAAGTTCCTAAATATAATGGCATGCTTAATTTAAATGTAGCCGAGAATACCCTCGTAAGAGCTAGTTTCTATATTCGACTAACAGAAGTCTGTAGGTTACCATTTGAACATTGTTGCATGTTAAAATGTTTCCTTTTTAAACCAATTAAGATTATCACTTGTTATGGTAATCTACTTACAGTCTATTCGTTGAATATAGAAACTAGAATAAATAATTAGTACCCTTTTACCTACCTATTGTGTTTTATATCTTCATTTTATGTTTCAATTATGTATATTAATATTCATATTATTTTAGACAACGCTTCAACTAGTGGATCTTAAAAAATATCTTTGGCCTTTTTATCTAGATCATACATTACTCAGAATTCAGATCATCAAACAATACCTGCTAATCCACAGTTACGTTAATTTGCAGTTAAAATAATACATAACATCTACTTAAAACAATAAAATCAGCACTCGAGAAGAACCGTATTAAAACATAAACGCAGATAAATTAAAACGAAGAGATAGACGACGTATCCTAGCCTACAACTTTGTACAAAGTACGAATAGATCACATGATTACTCTTTGAGAATGAATAAATGCTTATCTTAGGCGGCAGATGTGGGCAGGAGCAGCTGAATCATTTAATTCGTATCAATTGGAACCTTCTGGAGCCAACGCAGGCAGAGGGCCGGGAAGAGAGACAGGGTTTAATTTAAGCAACCTCGCGGGATGCCACTAGCTAACTAGTGTAATTAATTAATTTAATACAAAAACCCTAGTAGTAGTCTGAATATATTGACATAAATATTTGCACACCGTATCAGTGGGAGGGCATACAAGTAGCTTAACATCATACAGTGCAAACGTATCACATAAGTTCATGCAAATATATGATTTCATTTCATTTACTGTTATTGTAAACGTTTTGGAAGGCCCTAGAGTACATACATACTCACTGCTGAGATGCGATCTAAGCATTAATTTTTATAGATATACTATGCTATGCTATTATTTCCATGTACAAAGATTCTTTGAGTTGCAGGTGGCACGGTCACACAGTTCATACATACAAAGAAATCAGCTCGTAGGAGCTCGCTTCTTAGGGTTACGAGATTTTCGCAGCAGATGAAGTTATAGTGGCATCAAGGAGTACAAGGTTTTACTGTGTGTAGCCGTTAACCAAACAGTTTAAGAGCGCGCCTATGCAGAAAAATTTGTTATTATCACTCAATGTGAAAATAGTTCCGTGAGTAGGATAAATTTAGTGTCTGTGGACGAAAATGCAGTTTAAATGGTCTATAACATGAATGCGGCCATATTGAGCTTCTGGTTAACTAGTTTTTTACAATATACAATATCTTCTAGGGATCTAATCCCTATCATTTGCTGCTGCGAGGATTTGTGCGCGAAAACAGAGCCAGCTTTGGAGCATAATTCCATCGAGAAAACTTAACCCAATTGTGTTTTCCTTTTGCCAGATTCAAGACTATATGATCAAATTCTACACCATTTTTTTTTATATACAGTTTCCCCCTATTTAGTCTTACACTAATTCGTAGAATCGTGATTCTTATGCGGCTCTAACTTGGTTCCTCTATGCTTCATACGGCTCGCTCCTGACCCACACCTATCTTAGACTCGATAGCTACCACAGCATCCTAAGGATGAACCTATACTATTAAGGAAGATGTATGCACCAAACCCTTCCTCATTGTTTTTTCAAAATCACTTGACAGTACAACAACGAGTCCAGCACTGTAAAGAAGAAAGGTATGTGTTAGATAAAGTAGGTAATTCTTATAATACGTAAAATTCTAATAAACCCACTTTCATACTCTAGTTTTCGCCATAAGGATTTTTTTCCATGAAATTTTTTTGGGTTATATTTCTATATCCTCGAAATATATCCTATAAAATAAATATGGATTCATTCAAACCGGTCCACAACTGGCAAAGATATAGCGTAACAAACACAGCCAAATTGAAAACCTCTTTCATTCTTTAAAGTTAGTTAAAAACAAGATTTCAGTAAAAAAAACGCCTTTACACTCGTAAACTTTATGGTTTAAAATAAAAAAGGCCGAATATGTTTTGATGCGCATAAGGGCCGCATACGTATAGACACTGACGCGCGACAATCGAAGGTCACGCTTCGATTGTCGCGCGTCAGTGTCTATACGTACGTGGATATTGTTGTACGTACGGGTACAATGCCGTTCGTACGTGTATATTGATGAAGATGCGACACTCACAGTACTGTGCGCCGCCGAGGATCATGTCGTACATGTGCAGGCCGCCGGCGCTGCGCAGCAGCACCTCGCTGATGAACAGGTAGAGCACGCGCGCCGTCTCGAACACGGAGTCGAACAGCAGCCACTTGGTGATGTTCTTGCCCGTGTTGAGCGCGTCGCCGCGGAACATCACGATGCTGCTGTTGAGGAACCCGATCACCGACGACACCATGATGAGACCGCACACGAAGTAGTGCAGGACTGGGGAATGGAAGCGTACCTTGCACTGACATGCCTTGCACTAGGATCCCCAGCGCCGCTCTAGGTGAATACAAACTGTATGCTAAGGGCGACTTGAGTATTCGCATAGTCAAGACCCAATTTCACGTTAAGGAACCTTTGGCTCATCAAATAAAACCTGCGAATGTGAAACATAACAGCATCATACCATTTGCCGCTACGTTATACGAGTCGGTTTTACTGGCAAGGTGCGCCAAGTCATTTTAACTGCAATTTTATAGCATAAATATTACTTTTTCCGTGTGTATAAAGGTGAATTGGCTAAGCCATTTCGGGAAGGGTTAACCCCCAAAATCCCCCCTGCCTTGCGTGTGAGCGGTACCTTAGATAGAGGTCAAGCTATTGTTTTGGAAATATAACCTACTCCCATAATCCAGGTATCTAACCTTGACCTTTGATTTGATGGTGATATTTACAAATGGAGGTGCGGCCGGAAGGTAGTTAAAGATATATTACCCAGTATGCTTCCGTTCAGTTCTTGCAGGTAGAACAAATGCGGGTTTAGAAGTCGAACGATTGCAAATGTGAATGCTGTCACTGCTGACACCTGAAAGTAGAAAAAAACGCTAAAACACACATAGCCTTACGAATGAATTGAAACGAATTATGAAATTACAGACACTTGAGGCGTAACGTTTCAGGGTGACGAGCACAACGCGATGCGACTTGGGTGTTGTCATAATGTAGCAGGGGAAGAGCTCAGGTCACATTTTTGTTGTTTATGGGCGGCGGTAACCACTTAACACCAGGTAGGCCGTCTGCTCGTCCCGTCAGTTAAGTCCTATAAAAAAAAATCCTTGCACTGTAGGCTTAGTTCCATATATCGCAGTTGTCGTGAAATACAATCACCTAAGACCTCGGAACAAAGTCTGTGCTCATTTTGTTGGTCTTTAAATCTTTAATTTTTTTTTAAAGTCTCGTTGCCTAGTATTTTTGAAGAATTCAATGGAAATTTGGCTTTGACATTGACAACATTTTGCTCTTGCCGGGCCACCAGGTTACTAATATGGCTACAGATTCATCAATTAGTCATTTATTATTGTTATTGGCAGCCTGCAGTGTCCCACTGAAGAGTAAAGCCCTCCCTCCTTTCCACAGATATTGGTTCCACAGAACTAAATTCTTTATAAATGCATCTACAGGAAATCTGTCCAACCTCCTACTCCCCCAAAAGACAAAGTACCTACAAGGAATATGAGTAATTACTTTAATTATTTTGTTGTAATGAAAGTTTCCAGAGGAGCTGACATCTTTGATATTAAGTGGTTATTGCCACCCATTGCTACTTTGGGTAACTTTCGCCACACTCGGTGGACACATGAGGGTACTCTAGAGTAATCATTGGATCCCCTAAGTATGAGTACCACTATGTAAATACTCCCAGAGTAGATTGGTATCTTTACCTGTGTAAAGATATCAATCTGCATATAAGAAAATGATTTAGGAATGTAAATTAAACAACTGGTGGAACAAAGCAAATCAAATACCTACTTATCTAAGTACCCAAGTAAGTTAATTAGTACCTAGACAACAAATTGGTAAAGATAAGAAATTCAAATATTGAAGTGTGTTGTGTGTGATAAAATAAATTTAGCCAGCTACTAAGGACTGCAAACTTAACCACAATCAAAGTAATGTGTAACTTTGACTGATTTATTTAATTTTGAACTTTGATTTACATTTTATGAAACTCAGATTCCATTCTCTAGACATTTTGATACAACTTATTGTTGACAAAAGCTATTCTGATCTATTAGAACTAGTTTAGGTAACTGTTAAATGTATAACATAATGGTTATAAAAGGAATTGACATTCTGGAAAATATCTCTCTCCCTCTTAAAAAAAATCTGATTTATAGCATACTAGAACTTGAGGCACCTGAAATAAAGTGTTCAGCCAATAAAATAAAAAAAAATCTAAATTCATAATTTAGATTTTTTTTGTTACCTGGCTAAGTATGTCAACACTACCGTTCAAGACCTGGGCACAAATTTTGTGCTCATAAAAGTTTTCCCCTAAGTGGAGGTTAAACCCCGGACCTTCCAGTCGAAAATGGGCTTACTAACTAACTAGGCGGCGCAGCCGTTTAAGATCTATGAAAATTTCTAGAAAAATTATTCTAGAAATTGTGTAGATTAACTATTATTTATTAAAGTTAGCATGAGCATTGTTTTATGATGTCTAATGAGAAAATAATAGATTTGGATGTCTAATCAGAAATTGCACATAGATCTATTTAATTTCACAGGTAAATATACAATAAATAACTTACGGAAAATACAACTGCAACGATTCTCACAAACATATTGTAATCTACCTTGGCCATAGTACAAAATATTAATTAAGCTTACTGAACACAACTTTTTACAAATTAGAATGTCAGTCTGCGGGGTTTATCAATCTCTTTTGAATTAGGCAAATATCAATAATAATATTTATTTATTTACACGTTCACTGAACAATTACACACATGAAACAAAAACAAATGATTTGATTGAATGAATGAAAAAAATTAAAAGGCAATACGAGAGTAATGCCAGATGACACATAATAAATACAACAAAGCACGAAAGAGAACCTGCTGAAAAGCTGAAAGTGCACTGTTTTCTCATTCAGTAGTACTTAGACTGGATTTTTATAACAAAATCACGCAATATCCCTGTTAACAATCCCAAAAAAATATTACAACAATACCACACTTTTTTTATTTGTTAACAACGGCAGTAACAGAAAAAGCAAACATTATATTTTATAAACCTATATAATATTTTATATGCTTGAAACTAGGACTTAAGCTATCTGTCATTTTTATGGGTGCCAGCCTATCTAAGTGTACATACATAAAAGGAACTCTTAAAAAAAGTTCATGCAACGTACAAAAAATCAAAACAGAAGTTTTTATCGAAGTTATATGTATGTAAATAGATGTAGGTATCACATAAAAAATGCTCACATTCAAACTGAAACTCATGTATTCCTTTGTATCTCAAGATTTGTTTGGATTCAAATAACACATGATATATTAAACATTTATCAGGGATGTTATGGATATCCGTAAACGTATCTGAAATCAAAATCTATCCGAAATCGTAACTGACTCTGATATAAACGTTTTAAATAATTACGGATAGAGAAGAAAATGAGACGTTATGACAGGTCAAGTCACTCGAACGAATCTATATTAATGTACACTAGCCACACGCGTTATTTGCAATGTTTATGTAGTTTGAGTAGCCATGCGTATATTTTTTTTATCATTCCTTAAAAATTTCATATCCATAACTGTATCTGATTCTATGTCCTATTCATAATATAGATCCAAAATTTCAAACCCCTAACATACCTAAATCAAATCGTTGGTGGTATTCCTCAACTTCAATTTCATCATGTATTATGGACATAATGTTGGACTAGTTTTGTAAATTTTGAAGGTAAAGTCAGCCCGGCTATGGCTTTTGATTCAAAAGATACAGCCTTTAAAAGCTAAGAGAGACTAGGATTTCATTTTGGTATGGAATCCTATAAAGTAAGGTTTGATTAGGGACATGAGCGTGAATTACTAAATTCGTACTAGAATTTACCAGAAATACGAATTCGTACTTTTGGTAGCCGTCTGGCAATGATCTGACAGTCAAGTACCATTCCAAAACATGGCCAAAACATTGTATGTGCCATCTGTACACCGTTATGTGAACTAGTTAAATTTACGTTGCTACCTGCCATCTAGTGGTAGTCCTGTGTACTACTGAGAAACTCAAGAAAGTACCACTAGATGGCGTATCATGCATGTCTTCTGTAGTTCGTAGTATTAATGAACGTCGTAACACGTAGCTCGTCTAAATAAAATTGATCTATTTATTTACCACATAACACACAAGCTAACGGTCCACCTGATGTTAAGTGGCTACGGTCGCTTATAGACGACGCCTTTAGGTGTTGCCAAAGCGCAAAAGTTTTTGATGAGAGAAACGATTCTAATTGCAACAAATGGTCACCGAGCTTATCCGGAGATTTAAATCCACACAAAAATAAATAGTTAGTATCAAAACAATGTGTCTTTCTGGATTTTTTACGCCATTTCTTCGATTAATATAGACCCTCAGCTAATCTATCGAGGGGCCCCTGACATGCTACGGGTGTCTAAATTGCTAAAAAAAACAATGCTCAATATGTATATTTGCCAACACAATTTTGTTGGTATTTAATTGTACCTGCTGTAGATTACTAGTGATATGTAGTAAATGAGTTTAACTTAAAAAATTATGCTCACGCGGAGGTGCGCGCGGTCTGTATCAATTGCTACGTGTTTAATATAGCACTGAACTAAGTTCCTATAATTATAACATAGTCTAGGTTATCTATCTTTCGCCTTGATCACTGTCAGAACAGTTTACTTTCGTCCATCAACCACAAGAAAAAAAAAACGAAATATATGTGCCTTGAATATTCATTGGTTTAAATATAGTGCTTGGAATTAAAGGACGATTCGATACAGTCGTCAAAACGACCCTTGAGCCGGCGGTTTACACCCTGGCAAAAAGTTCAATTAAAAATGATTTCAATAATATTTCACGGTTGTCATATTCGGACATTTCAACTTCAATGGAAAAGAGTAATGTAAAAATAAAAAAATGTATAATATTTATTATTCAACTTTTATGAGTGATTTAAGGAACATTACATTAAGTGACAAACGCCGTTAATGACATTGATTTTAGTTTAATTAGTTTCATTAAAAGAAAGGACTTAATTAGTGTTTTTAGATTGCGCTCCCGTGGTAGATCAGCGCCCTTTCACTTAGCGAGAGTAGGCCGATGTCACTGCAGGGGAAACAAAAACAGATATTATAATAACGGAAATACCCATAAATAAATTGCATCGTGCTCTATTCAATGTTCAGGATGGTCAGTTTAGTAGATTTTGATTATTTTCTGTAACGAAATGTTTACTGGAAGGTATAGCTGTAATAAACTAAAGAAGTCTTATGTAAACATAATATTAACAATGTTCCCACTTGACAAGAGTGAATAGGCTACTCGTATATCTAACACGGGACTGGTAGATGTCACAAGTTTCTTAATTTTTGGATCTAGGAAATACCGGTTTTCTCAAGATTTTGTCTTTTACCGTTAAGAGAACGTGGTATTTTGTACATGTATAATTAATTGGTGTACTACGTTTGGTTTAGAACCAGCGCCCTTCGGATTGAAAGTGTGCGTTTGTACCTCAGGACGTGGCTCTCATTAGAAGAGTATTAAGTAGAAATACACATAATTCTAAAAAGATATTTCATTTCCCGGGTCGTAGCGAAGTATTATAGATACCTACTTATTTTAATTACATTGACAGATTCAATTCATCCTTTAAATTCATTAAAATGGGCCAAGTTAATCTTGATTGGGTGGATAATATTCGGGCACGCGACCTACGGTGGTCATTACCCGCCATTCATTGGACAACCAAACCGATTGATTGCAATCAATTCTATTACTTTACGATTTGTTGGTCGTTGTAAATTTATATAATTCTAATATTAATGTGATTTATGATTTGGTTACAACTAGCACACTTTACGATAATAGTTTTATGATTAAGTTGGGGATATTATTGTAATAATTTTAATTTTATTGTCATCCAATCGAGGTTCGTATGATTGATTGATTTTATAATTGGGAGAATGTGTAAAATTATTTTTATGAATGGTTATGATAACGCGTTATACTTACTTTTTAATATTACTTCAAGAATATTTTACAACAGTTTTATGTTGTAAAATATTCTCGATGTACTCAGGAAATATCCCTACAGCTATAAGGCCAGGCCCTGGATACTGCATCATAGATTTTCTTGTTATTTCTACTTTATTTTTTATTCTGAGACTTAAACATATTTAGGCAAAATTACGAAATTTAAAGACTGGAACAAATAGATATAAAAAAGGGTTTTGTAAATCCATAATTTGACCTAAATATTTGTATTTTATTCATTTAATTATTATAATATTTTTAATTTGAAACTGAAATTTGTATTAGAATAAGGCAGAAGATATGTCGCTTTTTATTGGCCAGAGAGTTTTTTGTTATTATTTAATCAAACAAAACTACAGTGGAATATATGGGTACATGCCACCTGCCGAGAAGGGTCAGTCTGCGCAATTAATATTATTGTTTTCTTTGACCACTCGTGCGTTGGTCAGTATCTAGTGGTCACTTCACTTTTATATTTGATCTGTAGGTGCGTTACAAGTTAATCTACCTTAGTGGATAGCGATAGAGATGAAAATGCTTTACTTGGATAATGGTGTCTATTTCAATAATATTGCCCTACGTGAGTGCAGCTAATTGTTGCGCAATAAAGGCGTATGGTCGGCGGACAGTGGACCGCCACCGACAGTCACTTTATTTAATTATAATGGTGACGTTACAAAGGGAACGTTTATGAAGTTTTATTACATTCTTTTCCAATTAAGTTGCTATCTGTATCATAATATATTTAAGTAAATAGTAGTATTTAAGTAGTAAAAAATTATATACAATTAGCGACCTGCCCCAGCTTCGCACGGGTTCAATGTAGATACTAATGTGCGGCAGAATGGGGTAATTAATATGCTACATATAAACCTTCCTCTTGAATCACTCTATCTATTAGTGAAAACTGCATTAAAATACGTTGCGTAATTTAAAAGATCTAAGCGTACAAACAGCGGGAGCAACTTAGTATATGTTACACTGTAATACATTTCCAGATCATGCAATAACTTATATTAGGCAAGAATCAATCCACGAATTTCATGTAACCATAGTAATCATTTAAAGTTTTTTTAATTCGTTTGACGCACCCTACAAATTAAATTACAGAGCTTAGGAAAGTACTCTATATGCATTTTGTACTTAATCTCATATCCATAATACCAATATCGATTATTTTCATTCCTACAAATTTATTTTATATTTTTTTGATTCGTGCCACTACAATTGTTAATCTACTGCCAAACAGTGATGCACCCGCATTGTAATTGTGGAAATGTGTATGGCAGAGAAGTTACAGGTGCAGGAGACGTATTCCCATTCTCATAGAGATGATGCGACTTGGTCTCTTTGACCCGAATTGTATTTCTGTAGTTAATCAAATAAAAATATCCATATTTTGCATTGCAGCATCTGCAGGAGACTGTCCGGCATTGTGTGGACCGCGACATTGTCAATACTATGAATAAAAACGTCGGTGCGTTCAAAATGTTTGCGTACATAAGTCAGGCGGTCAATGGCGCGCACGGACCAAATCATGCACATGTCAATAGAGAAACGTCACGATAATGGGAATATTGCATTGCCAGTTGTTGCATACATTAATTGATATTATTCGATTATGAGTTGTTTGTTTTGTTCACTAGTTATTAGCTCTGCGAACCTCTATGAGTTTATTTGACTTAGAGAAGGTCCCGAGACTGTTCGTGGCTTATTTGTAAGTAAGACCTGCCTTCGAAGCGAGGGATCCCGGGTTCAATTCCCGGTCCGGGCACACCTTTTTGTGGTGAGCATGAAGTTTGTTCTCGGGTCTTGGGTGTTTGTCTTGTGTTTCTGTTTTTGTCGATGCCATCTGCTACACAGGGAATCCTAGTGCAGAGATATGAGTGCACAATCGTTTTTTTTCTTATATTTATGTATTTCTTAATAATTATTTACAAACATACCCAGGTACAAACTTCATTCTCATTAATGAGCGAGCGAGGTTCTCTAGTTGTATTTAAGGCAAAATGTATTGTGGGTATTTATTTTACATGATATGTATGTTAGTTCCATGAAAATTCCTAGACGGTTTTTACGCAATTAACGCAGGCATAATTTGGACGGTATTACTATTTAAATTTTAAAATAAAAGTTCGGTGAGCTTTTTAAATTTCAATTTATTTATAAGGAATTTATTTAAGTTATTCAATCAGCTATAAAAATATTCAAGCCATATAACAATTTATTTTTAAATATTTTAATGACATACAATCCTTTAACTGATTCTACCGGAATCAACAACCTTTAGGGTAGGTACTTCTATTAATCCTACAACACTGAAATTAGAATGCGTATAGCTATTATGGCATTTATAGACCTATAAAATTAAGAAATGGTTCCTTAAAATAATCAATTGAGTATTCAATTAACAGATTCTCGTACACCGCGGTCTGTCACTTTAATAAAATTATTTCATAACGAGATACTGATTCAATTTCAAAAAGTTGATTCATGATCCATCTCTAAATCACTCGATTGTACATTATTCGGCACATGTTCACCTCTTCCGCAAAACTGTCAAATCACATGATCGATTATTAATACATAAAAGTTAACGATTGGATCGTGTGAGAACTTGATACCCGATAGGTACAACATAGTAGGAATTATTATCTGGAATAGTATTTATTTCAAAGATTTGTTAAATTCATTATTAAAAAATAATAAATTCAACATTATTTTTTGTGACGATATGTTTGTCACGTTGTCAAATATTTAAAATATCTATAATCCACAGAGTATGTATGATTCATGTGCAGACAAGTGCGAGTCGCGCGCCGGCCACGTGGCAGCACGCGGGGGCACGTGGCGCCGCGGCCTCGCGTTCATATTATTTTTTGTTTAACGAGCAAAAATGCATTAATTGGTGTTTGAAGCTTTTTGTGCTCCATGCGGTAATCTTCCTAAGTGCTCGGTAACCGGAATTGAAATTGACGTTTTAGATACTCATTTGTGAGCTTAAAATAGGTTATTTATAATAAAAACGCGTGTCTGTTTTCAAAATCAAACAACACGCATGATATATAATTTAGTATTTAATAATTATGTGCTTATTTAATTTAATTATAATAGCACGGGTGAAATAAAATTATCTAAATGTCTAAAACACAAGTTCTACGGCAAACATTTTGAAATACAAATTAATATCAATATTTTATTTTATATGAATAATACTAGTTTAATTGTCACATCTATTTCGTCTGTCACTTGGCAGTTTGTAGTAAGTGTCAGAGTGCTATTTTACACGACTTAAAAAGAAGGAGGTCTTCAATTCGACCATAGGTCGTGTTCCTCGTTTCTTTTTTCATTACGCGATATCTATGAATTGAGAGCCGATCTTGATTATTCTTTTTTGTTCGATAAGATTTACTTCCGAGATATAGATCTTCGCAATTGTGGATGTTTTTTTGTATTTGTACCTTCGAGATGGTCCCACATATAATAATTTTTTTGGATAATTTTTATAGGAAAAGAAGGTATTGAAGTGGGTTCATTGGATTTCATATATCAGTCTCTTGTTGCTTTATCAATAAATTGTAGACTGATACAATAGATTCCTATCAATACCAAAATATGGTATAGTCAATCATTGTTGTGAGAGCGTGGTGGCCTAGAGACACATACGCCGACTTTCAAAATGAAGGCCGCTATGTTTTCACTTGAAAAATTTATGTGCGCAATACTACGTTCTCGAACATACGTTCGCAAAATACCTTTGTAATAATTGACCTTTGTTTAGTTTCTAGTAAACTGTTATTACTTAAGCTCAATAATAAGATTGTGATGTTTCTTTTAACCACGGTAAAACTAAACATTATCACAGTTAGTTTAGTTTTGGTTTTTAACAAACTCGACACCTTTGTTCTAATCACAACTTAGATAGAATACAGGTAGATAAAACAATATAACAAATTTGCACCATTTTGTATAGAATTTATGATTGTTTTTTTGTTAGCAGTAACACTAGGGGGTGTAGTTGAGTAGCACGCGCGCCCCCCGTGTGAGCGGCGCGCGCGCGCTTTCCCACGCAATTATCAATTAATATCAATTCGTAGTACTTTTTGCTAATTTTAATGTTTAACACTGCATCAGTGCACAATTATATGTGTTATTCATGAGACTTGACTCATCTATCACTTACACTAAACCCACATTTGTAAGAGCTTCCAGACCCGTCGCTGTGGATAGTGTTTATCTTCTCGCAGTTGTTACCTACCTACATTTAAGTACATTATGAATTGATGAATTATAACATTATAAACAATATTATATAAGTACGTAACGTAGTGCGTAACTCAACATCAAGCAAAGCTCCGACTGCAACATCGATCTTTCAAATTTCAGGTAGATAGTATGAAAGATATTTAACCGTGTAGCCAACTAGCCTTTTATCAAGTTGTATCCACTAAACTTAGCTGTCTACCGTTTAAATATCTGAATATCATAAATAAAACGCAACATTTTAATAATGGTTATGCAAAGTTTGTATTATTCTATCATTTTCACTTTGATATAGTATTCGCAAGTTTCACAACTTCGAGTTTTTGTATGCCTCAAATCTTTATTTGTAAGAACATGCTGTGACGCCCTATAATTGCGGGACCACTATTAACTAGGACCTTTGCCTATTTTAAGTTGTATGTACAGTGTATCCTGTGTTGAAAGTCGTTATTAAATAAATAAAAGAAATAATAGTGTTCGTACGTGTCTATATCCACCGGATCTCCGTCTGGATGGTGTAACGCGCCCGGGAGGACTATTCATTTCATTTCATTTATTTATTTATCTTTTGACATAAAAAATGCACTTAGACACGTCAATTATAACAAGTAGTAGTAACAAAAATACAATAAAATAAAAATCAAGTGTACAACATTGAATGACTATAAGGGCACAAGACTTGGCGTAATTGTACAATGTACACAAGCCCACTGTGTATAGACAGTGCCATTCACGAAGAATCGCCCCACGTATTGCCTACATATTAGCTACGAGGCTGTTCTGCGTAGCGAGGGCACGGATTCATATTGCGCTACGCAAGAAGACCTACTACGAAAAAGAAGAATATTACATTTTGTTTTTCTGGATCAAGCAGTGAAGCATTGCCGATTTACATTAAACATAATGATGGATTTGTAAATAAACTGGGCCGCAAAGAAAGCTGGTCGTTAACAAAAACCTCAATAACTTCCAAAATATTGCAACTAGCTTTATGAAATGAGACTAATCATAGAATCGAACAATTGCGAAACGTAATTGCACTTTAGGGGACCGTACCATCAATAAAATTTGTATTAAGTAAACCCATATATATCTCAGAAACTCAAAAACTATCACACTAATATTATAAAGGGGAAGTTTGTATGTATTCATGTGTGTATGTTTGTTACCCCTTCACGCCTAAACGCCTGAACGGATTTCAGGCCGACGGACGGCGGAACAGACAAGAAAAACATTTCCCAGTGTTTCGTTTTCTGGTAGAGCCATAGTGGTGGACAGAGCAGGGAGGTGTCTGGTTCCCGCGCCAACAATTCAGCCGAGTGTTTGTACAAGACGAGTGATCCAATTCCTTCGAGGTTACACTTTCACCAATCTAAAATATGGTTTCGTTATTGGTTGCGTAGGTTTTGGGTGCCGTATCCAAAGTGTGAAGGAAGCTATATTATCTAAAATGTCTAAAAGTTTTCTGTCCGTGGGCCGAATTTTTAGCCAAATACAAAAAATTAGGAGGTTCTGAATTAAGCTGTATGTTTTTACCCGACTGCGCCAGAACGAGGGTTATGTTTTTTGAGTGAATGTATGTATGTATATATGTATATTTCTTTGGCACGTCTAAACGGCTTGGTGGATTTTGGCTTAAGAGGTATCGTTACGAGAGGAGTGTGGCCTTCAAAAAATTATTTTTAATTAAAACATATCAAATTTGGTATCAATATATAAGGTTTTATAAATGGGTTACTTTTTGTAACCCATATATAACTTATATGTTTAAATGTGATTTGGATTATTCACGCAATCGAGTTTTTGGATTTTCTCAATAATTTGTTTCTTTCTTTGTGACACTATATCTTCCTCCATAGCAGACAGATTCGATTTTTTTTATTTGTGTTCGTGTTTTTTTTCGAGGTGGTCACATAAAAATCTAATATGAAAAAAAAAGTAAATACAAGTATTGTAATCAGTTAACTCGATTTTAAGACAGTTAATTATTGAACCACGGGTCGTAGCCGGCTAAAATTTTCACAAATTAGGTTTGACGGTAAACCAAATATATACAATCTGTGGCACCAAACCTACGCGATCCCGTACCAAATTCCTGTTTCGTGCGTATTCAAATCGCAATCGCTGTGCCAACTTAAAACGGGTACACATTTCTATCAAACAAATTGAAGATGTCTAATCTTTATTTGGGAATTTGCGATTTCACCTTATATAGTTGATTAGGCTAATATCCACTGTTTTTACTATTTTAGTACTGCAACCGCCGCCGACATTAGATACAATCAGAGAGACTAACGCAATACGTAGATAATTCCTTTCATCGTAAACACAAGCGAAGAAGGATCAGGTTCTTATCGATTACGTAAATATTTGTAAGGTATGTCGCTTGGGCCAGTCACGAGGCCGCCAGCGTGCTGGCTGTAGCAAGGGGATACATCTCCGCGCCGATCGACTACATGCCTTCTCGTTGCTGCTCACGTGGACAATATGAACTGCTTGTAATGACAGCTTATTTTTAAGTCAGCTCCTCATGCGTGATGCTCCTACGGCAAACTGCAAACGTTTGCTCAAATGAATTCTGTTTATCACAAACGCATGCGGGGAGAAAGTATTTTGATATTCTATACGTATGAAATTGTAATCTACTCTCTTTGGTCATACCTGAATACTTATTATAACATTAAAGGTGACAATTAAAAAAAGAAATAAAAGAAATCTCGCCTTATTTATTTATTTATTTATTGGATCACCAACAAAGGATACACAGTCTTACAAAATATATTTACAAATTTTTGGTCAATGTGCTCCCTCAATTACAGGTGACCACAGCATGCACTAAATAAAATACAACTAGACACATTTTGTGTGATTCAAATTTGACATGAATAAGAAAATATACAACAAAATATAGAAAATAATCTTAAAGAAAGGTTTTATAATAAGACATGTAAAAAAGAGTGAGATGGGGTAAACAGAAAATCAGTACTAAAAAAAAAAAAAAATTATCTAAATTTATGGATAGGTACAACTAACTCACAAAATTAACAATTTCATTGAGATGTCTCTTGAACTTGTGTAATGGTTCAGTTAGATCTATGTCACAATTTTTTGAGAGTATATTGTAGTGCTTACAAATTCTCAGCAATGCAGAATTTTGACCCAGTTTTGTTCGTGATCTACGATTGTTTTTCTGAGAAGGAATATCTGTGAATCTAATGAAGAAACTCGATACATTTTGAAGGTTTATTACAAAAAGGGAAAAATAAGGCACAAACCGCAAAAGAAAATTGCGCCATTACCTAATTCAGTTTTGGCCCGAGTAGCACAAACTTGAAATAAGGAATTTTTAATGTCATGCTGTCGTTCTGTCGTCTTCACTCAGATAAAGTTAACAGATTGTCTGTTTGTCTTGGTTTGCCAAAGATATGGAGTCGACAATTCTACGTCATTCATTCATACAGGAATGAAAGAAACTGTCCGAGTATAGAGCTCAGCATGGCACGGTGGCGGCCATCGGGACAAACCATTATAGTGTTTCTCCCTGAACTAAAAACTTGCGAACTAATATATATGTCCAAGTATTGGTATAGTAAACGGTACGATGGCTATAAAAATTTACCTTTGGGGAAAATTCCTTGCTGCACAAATGCATTGAGCAATTATCCCCGATGTCATTTAGTCTAAACAGAGGAATAATATTTTCATTCATAGGACATTCTAGAACAGCGTGATCTAGGCCAGGGCGAGAGATGCGCGAGTGACGCGGCGTATTACTCGTACATCTCATAAATTTTCATGAAACTGCAAAACCACGGCTTATGTAAAGCTTCTAGAATATATGGAGCAGCGAAAAATATACTACTGTAATGAAAAATAAAGACGGGACTTACTAAACCGGTGGCTTGTAGGATTTCGGGCATATAGAACGGTAAAGTTTTTTCACGATAACAAATATATTAACGTACCAACAAAACGTAAACTTTATGTACTTGTATATTATTCGATCTATTAGGGCTGTTTCTGTTAGTGTCAGACCAAACTAAAACTAAAATAAATGACATCTGTCTCTGTTTTATAGAGAGTTTAAAGGACAGCAATAACTTCGGAGAGCAATAACCCTTGATGCTGGACAAGAACGCGAATATTTAACACTGTCTCCGAGGAGTTTCTTGTCTGCTTCCCTTCGGGTTAGTCGGTAAGGATAGAAGAGAACATCTTAACAAATAAGACTAGCTAAAATCTAAAAAGTGACTGTAATTTTGACATTTTAAGTTACTTGGGCGTATAAATATTCACGTCTCGAAAAAATACTTGAGACCTAAAGGAAGTTTGATGTTCGAATCTGTGAGGTGGAAGAGTGACTTACATCAAAGTAATATATCGATAACAGAAGCTTAACCAGCTGTTTTGACAGCTCTGGTTAGGAGAAATGAGGGTTGTACCATTTCAGCAATGGTTAAGAGGAGTCACTTAAAACGGTCTGCTCAATTTCGGTTATAGTTACGGTTTACGAGTTAATTACTAATCTATAAACTATAAATTATATAAATAGAAATAGGTATTTCTAGTTACCTATTGTACTATTTTTAATCGACATACCTACATTGTAAATGTATTTAGTGTTTAGCGCGATAAAAGCCAAATAGAAGTACTGGCATAGAAAAAAATATCAATTTTGGTTTTGGGGTTATTATTTCGTCTTATCACCCCTTTTAACTTTAACTGTAACGTTAACGCGCATCGGTGGATCGTAAATTTTACGGTTGATCTTATAGTAACTGTTAAAGTTAATTCCAACAATAACAATAACCTAGCCCTTTGCACAATTCACTCAAGTCGATTTTAGTTAAGCTTGATGGCCATAATCTACAATACCATTATTCGAACTAGATAATAGCAGTTAAATATATAGTAGATACTTACTATTGACGCGTTCCGTCATCAAATATTCACGAAGCTACGATAAATAAAATAGATTAGCTACAGATAATAAAACGCGATTGTTATGAAAGCTATGAAAATGGAACTTCAGTAGGTACTGTCTGGTTAGGTAGGGGTGCTCGACGTGCGCCCTCTGACGTCAATGGAGGGGTGCATGACATGAAGGTACCACAGACTGTGGTATTTCAAAAACTTTTATTTGCTTACTTTTATTACTACACTCGTAGTTAGTTACTAATTCAAAACTTACTTGTGTCATTTTACAAAAAAATAATACTTTTCCTCGTTTTTAATAAGAATTCAAAGGAAATAAACATTTTTCACTTTGACTTTGAACTGGCCGTAGTCGTCTAACCCGTGGACGTCGTCAAGAAATACAGTTACAATGCAAATCGTTACGTTTACGCATATATTCCTCGGCGTATTATACACGAAAATGTGTGACGTCCGCGGGCGTGGCGCATTAGTATTTTCAATGCCATTGATAAACTAATCTGTAGCGATTTCCCGCTTCGGTTGTACGTCACACTGACGTCAGGAGGTCACCAAAATGCATTGACGTCACATTGAGGCGGAAGCGACGTAATATAGCCTCCACTACCGTCCGCTATTACTAGTGTTATATTATTCTTATAGGTATATTTAGTTACTGGTAAAAAAATTGTTAGGCAGTTTACCGTGGTTGTCGTAGTTTATTAGTGATTAATAAATAATTATTGAGTAAAACAATGTAATGTGGCGACGAAAATCGGCCATTCAAATTTTTAAAATTTTTGATGAAACCTCTCAAGCTAAAATCCATCGAGCTTAGCTACAGAGCGTGCCAAAGAAATATACATACAAACATACACTCAAAAAACATAAACATCTGGCGCAATCGGGTAAGATGTTTTGAATAATTCATGAGTTGTTACGTTTCATGAGATCAAAGTGTTACTGTCCACTGATATGCTGTGATGACAGTGTTGAGTATGTAGCGAAATTACTAGTATGTAGTTTACTTTAGTTCAGCGAAAAAGGTTATTTTTTTTCATAAGGTTGGAATTTCTTCATGAATCTTCTACGGGACCACTTTGAAGGGACAAGCTATGAAAAAGAAAAAAATATTTTCAAATATGGGCTACAATTAACGTAAAAATCGGTGAATATAAATAAATAAGATGTACAGTCAAACCTCCTGCAGCAAGTATAGCTATTTTTGCCTGCTAAGGCAATTAATTGAAGAGCGTGGTGGCCCAGGGGCATAGACGCCGACTTTCAATCTGAAGGTCGCTGGTTCAAACCCACACGTGCACCAATGAGTTTTTTCACTGGAAAAATTTATGTGCGCAATACCACGTTCTCGAAACGGTGACGGAAAACATCGTGAGGAAACCGGCATGTCTTAGAACCAAAAATTCGAAGACATGTGACATCTACCAATCCGGATTGGGCTCCCGTGGTAGATCAAAGCCCATACACTCTCAATTATCGAGAGTAGGCCGGTGTCCCTGCAGTGGGAACATTAGAGGCTGGTAAGGCAAGGCAATTAATTATTTTATTAGTGGAATTTAGAAATTATCAGGAATTTTAAAATAACAAATCAATTATAAGCATAGGCAAAGAATTAAAAAGCAGCGAATCAAATGCTAGTTTATTAATCAATTGTCCCCGTTGTAAAAATATATAACAGTCAGATAATAATAATAATAAGCAGTCGGTAGGAATCTGGCATGTCCAGACATCCCAATTCCGATGGGCGCGAGGTTACTTATCACCATGGATTTTTGCAACAAGACAATGGAATGTCAATGTCACTTATGATTTCTAAATAGGTAATATTTGGAGTTTCTATAAACTGATCAAAACAAAATATAAGAGCTTCTTTGTTCTTGCCGACAACTAGACACAAAGGACGAAGAACCGACAAGAGTGTTGAAGGTCGTTGATTGTTCGAAATATCTTTATTTTCCTTGCCATGACTTGGTATGAGATCAGAGATTTTTCCGGCTTTCAGAAACTATAAAAGCCCTAATAATTAACTTAAATGTGGGTTCATTTGTTTGGTTTTTTTTGAGGCTGTAACAGTCAACTCACCAATTAGCTATTTAATATATCAAGAATATGCACCTGAATGTTTTTGAATAAGAACCTGAATGTTTTATTACAACAATCAGCATCACACAGAATATTTTACATCCAGCAAAGGTTCTTTGTAAATAGTAACGAATTCAGCTGAACATGTGAAGCTAGATTTCTCTAGGGATCACGTTTGAGAAGTACATAAAATAGAAATTTGTATTCTCTGCATTTTACTACGTGACAATTTGTCGGGGTTCACTAAACTTTCTAGCTTGTTTGTATTCTTCCAAAAGAATATTTTTTTCGGATTATCTTGTTTTTGCAAGTTAAGATATTAAGTTTCCGAATAGCAATACTAAACAAATTATGAAGTAAAATTATACCAGCTCTTCTCAACGATCTTATTTGATTAGGTTGATGACAACGACTTCTTCACACTGTTGTTACAATGGTATGAAGTTCAGCCAAGTTCTGTTTTTGCAGTAACCTAAGAAATATAAATATTTTTTACATAAAGGCACGCAGTGTCACCACCAATGACACCATAAAATCGGAAAACTGCATATTTTGTACAATCCGATCCTAGAATCTGCCGTCAAGCGGTAGTGCTCGCATTACTGTGTTCCGGGGGAAGGGTGTGGGTGCCAGTGAAATCTCATGCGCTTGAGATGTAACATCCCTTTCTCGGGTAATGGACGCAGCAGGATGAATGCGACTCAGTGTATGATCCATATCTCATGGGCGGGGGACGCCACCAGGTGAGCCCTCGGCTCGGCCACAAAATCAAATAAAAAATAACAAAAATCATATGTGCATGAGACGTAACTTCGGTCGGGGGCGACCTAAGTCGTAATGCAGTTGTTATGGCTGGAGATAAACATTTAACATCAGGTGGGCCTTCAGCTCCCATCATTATAACTACATAAAAAAGTAGCAACACAAAAACACGAAGCTCTTTCTACGATAAATAAAATCGCAAGTATTCATAATGAACATTTCTATATTGAATACTAAGCCAGTGTATGAAGGTCCTCAGGTGAATTCAACTGGATGCACAAAGAGGTAGTTGATGTTCCTCAGTTCCCCCGTGGCGTATCAAGTACACTCGGGGGATTTTATTGTATCTTACGAGTAAGTATATGGTCTCCGAGTTTCACATTAAGCGGCTTAGTTCTGCTCTGTCTAAGTAGATAGGGATATATATTTTTTTTAGATTGGTCTCATACAAATTTCATTAAATTCGGATGATTGGTTGATTTTTTATAATCAGTCATTTATTGCATTTAAAATGTATGGATAAAGAGGTCGCATTTTTATTAAAAAAAAATTGTGCCTGTTTGTGTTGTATCCGAGCCTCCATGGGGAAGAATTAGAAAGAAACAACTTAGTAAGCATTATAATAATCGTATTTTAAGCCCCGACGCAAAAAGAGGGGTATTTTAAGTTTGACCGCAATGTATGTCTGTCTGTGCCGACGTAGTTGCCAAAGGAATGGACCAATTTTGATGAAGTTTTTGTTTGAAAGTTGACGTGTTGAGATGGTTCTTTTTTTTAATATACGTACTTCTATGAGTCCAGATTACTGCTAGAATATTTATATAGGTATAAAATGTCGTTAATTTTTTATCCTTATAATATATATTAACACCCAGACACTGAATATTGATTGTCTGCGACACAGGGCACCCTAGAACTGGGGTATGTGTGTCCGTTTGTTTTGTTTATGTCGTCTGTGGAGAAAACAATATTGAATCTTTATTCATAGTTATTTTGTTGACATCTTGTAATGAATATATTTATAAACATATAGATTGTTTGGTATTGTACGAATTGTCCGCATTAAATAACATTCAGTTTCTATGTTTAACTGACAGATGATAGGAACAATGTATGGTGGTTTAAATGTATGAGATTTTGGATTATCTTTAAGTTGCATATATAGTACCTAAGTGATTACTGGTAGTGAAATAAATAACCTACCAGATAATTAAACAAGAAATTATTGAAACCGAAAATGCAGACTGTGTGAAAAATTCCAAATTACATTTAAACGTATAAATAAATTTTTGTAAGTCAGTAGATAGGTTTGAAGAAAAAAAAACCAAAAATCGACTATATTTTTTTTTATTATTTCGTTATATTGTATATTCGGTATATTTCAGTCATTCTCACAATTAAGACGAAACTAACACCTTTTAAGCTAAAATCCATTAAGCCGTTAAGGCTAAAGAGTGTGCCAAAGAAATATACATACACACGAAAAACATAACCCTCCTTCTGGTACAATCGGGTCAAAACCCGGCTAAGTGTGGTTCTGTACTACCGCAAGTTAATTATTTATTATTTGTAAGGGAATAATCGGGAATTATAACAAATAATCATTATTATAAGAAATAATCTGTGAAAATTACTGGCCGCTAAGGCTATGACTCTTTTAGGTATCGATAAATATTAATGATAATATCACATCTTTAATTTTTATTTAGAAAGTAATGGAATAACAGGTATCGAGTATTTTAAATTATCCCAAAAGTAAACGGGGGTGATATATCTCATGCGCCTGATTTCGCCGGCGTCCACACCCTGTCGTGAAACAGGTTCACAATATCTCGTACTGATGTTTTCAAACGCGACCATTTAGGGGTTTAATCTATTACACTCTTACAAATTTAAAACTATATGCTACACAGTCAAACCCTAAAAATTCTTCCAGAAGATTAAAATTACAATTTGCGGATGACAAATTCACAATTTCTCAATCCAATTAGTTGATTGCACTGTTATATTTTAATTTAATTTTGGGACAGTCAAAACGCGGTCGTGTAATTTCAAGTCCCAACGGCCAAGCACCCCTAGGGTATAAGGCAGGGTCGTGGGGCGCGGGGGTGCGCGGGGGAGTGCGTTTAATAAAACAAAAAGCACCCCTCCTCTGCCGCCATTCCCTCTGTGGACCTCGGAGAGTGCGTACGTCTGTGCGAGTGGAATTTGCGAAGTTACTTCGAGTGAAAATGGTTCTGTCAGACTTTCTCACTGAAACGAGAAGGCGATGGTTGAAGGTGAGTTTTATATATTATAAGTAATGAAGTACTTTTTAACAGACTTCAAAAACGTTTGTTCTCTTCCCTGTATGGGCTGTATTTTTTTGTTATGTGATTTTTTCGTCTATTGTAAACTTATTGTACTTTGTTTTTTTTTTTTTATTGGATTGTGCGACAAAACATCTCCAGTCGAATTTGGATAAAAAAATACTCATAAGTTTTTACACTTATGAGTATTAGTGATAATAGTATAAGTGATAATAGTGTTGTTGAGAGATAAATATGTGTTAAGATTTGATAATCACACTAATTTAATAATGACTTGTTTTGGGACAAAAGCATTAAAAAAAAAACAATATCTGCAAGTCCCAAGCAGGTGCTTCGAAGGTGAAATTATTTTTTGTTTGACTATAATATTTCGAATATTGTAACGAAAAAACGGCCAATGTTATTCATGCTCGCACTTTTTGTGTATTGTTATATATTTCATATTTAGATATTTTTATAAATATAAAAAACGCTTCGTCGCTCATACCTCGGTGTTAGAATTCCCTGTGTCGCAGGTGAAATGGACATAGGTACATCACGCCACACAATTATCCAAGAGCCAAGCACAAACTTGCATCAACAAATTTGCCCGCCTCCCTCTTGGCTACTGAGCTCTCTACTCAGTTAACATTAAACTCTTACTCTTATAAACATTAAAGTTTACGCAGATTTTCTCAATTTCTCATTGCTTCAGATTTACAAAAACACTGTTATCAATCTGACTCAAAAATGTCTGGCATCCCGCTATCTCTCAGATAGCAAAACTATCAAGTACGTACTTTGGTAATGATGTGACACTTATGTTTATATATTAAGACAAATAATATGACGCGATAAAGAATATTTTAGTGGGAGTCCTTAGTAATTGTAACAACATAGAATGTGCTAGAATACGGAATGCTGATATAAACACAGAGCGCCGTCTAGCCCTAAACTAGGCTTAGCTTTTGCCATGGAAACTCGTATAAACTACAACAAAATTTCTCATTCAAAACGCCGTGACTTGATGGTAGTGTCCAAAATGCAGGGTTTTATTTTAGCCAGAGGTTGCAAGCATAGATTTCTATATTGATTGAATACTATACACTTTACACAAACAGCCAGGCATTGGCCACTAAACATTTACATCGTCGGCATAAAAACATTTGTCCTAGGTGGGAGTAGAGTCCGCCCTACAGAGACGAAGGCAGAGCCACCACTTCTGAGCTATGAGGGCAGTCAATAAAATAATAGTAATATGTAATTATTGTTGTAAATAACAGGCCTTCAGAGAAATGTTCCGATATATAAATTCTGAGAAATGTACTCGATATCTGACAAGTATTTGATATTGATACACATAGCAATGGCTACCTCAAGAAACCTAATAGCAATTCTCATGTTTATTCCAGTCCGACGATAATCCACCGCGGGTAACTTATACGGTATTTATTGAGGTAGAGATAAAGTTGAACGGCGCCGGCAGTGATTACTTGAATGGTTTAGGTATTGCTTGCTTTACCCTTATATACATACTAGCTGCGCCCCGCGGTGATGTTGGTGTTACGGTTGGACTTCCTACGGAAACCGTACATTTTTCCGGGTATTCCACTATATAATCTATCTCTGTGCCAAATTTCATCCAGGTCCGTTTAGCCGTTCTGACGTGATTGAGTAACAAACATCCATCTAAACTTACAAACTTTCGCGTTTATAATATTAGTAGGATATGGCCGTTCCTGTTAAGTATGTGACCTGTCTTGTACCTATTGTATACAGCGTACAGGAAATTAAAAATGGCTTCTCACTTTAGATTACGCGAGACTGAAAATATTTTTACATTTATGATTGACTCTAACTGCCTTATTTTTTTTTTTAAATAATTTTGAAAATCTTTTTGATAATCGGCGTCCGCGACACAGGCGGTGCCTCTAGTGCGGGGCCACATTTTTCCTAGTCCTTCGAAAATAAAAAAAGAATTTTATTTGTGCCGAGCAATCCGATAAACCGTGTCGGAAGCTTTCCGCTGGTCGGTGCAGTTTATATAAATAAAAAAGGTGTAAGCTTCTTGATAAAGTGTTTATTTATGTTTTATATATTCTAAAAGGCATTTTTTTTTTAATTCATTCGGCAACGACAATGCTTGTAATATCTTTAGTCACCTTTTGGTACCGACTCTGAAAAGACCAGAGAAGAGAAAGTATACAAATGTTTTAGAAAACCTTGCTCCTTCCTGTTATTGCATTGTGTAGTGTTCAATAAGTAAACAACATTTCGTTATCGCAGACCGTCCGCATTTTGCTATCTACTGACATAATATCACTTACTCAACTATAGCAATTCGTTAGCGTAGGTACTAATAGTAATAATTAATATTATCAATAACGTTTTATCATATAATATGTAATAAATCAGCCAAGTGCGATTCACTCTCAAACAGAGGATTCCAAACCCAAAGGCCTGTGACCTGTTTCGCATTTTACACGATCTCTGAACGTTTCACGAAAGATACTACGCGTAAAATCGTAGAACTCGCTGTATAATATTTTATTATTATCATCATGTACATCAGATGCAGAACGTGCCCCCCAACATGGAGTACGTGGTCGAGTAGATGGATTTACGTGGACTAAAATTGTAATTCTATCCACGCGAATGCCAATCCGAATGTACGTCACATGTATAATTGATCTCAAGAAAGTCCTCACGAACTTGCGATAGTCGCGTAATACCGTTCAACTCGTATGCGGACGAGGCCCCACAGTAAGGATTCTTCGCACCCGCAGACAGCTGGGGGCATTCTCCTCGCTATCAGAGGAGTGGGCATGGCGTGCTATCGGCCAGCGCGCCGGCCAGTCCATCAATCCGGGGTTCAGAGTTGAGTGGGCAACCTGATTCTAGGCCATAAATAAACCTGTATCTTTGTATTGATGCCTAAGAGCATTATATTGCTGCATAAACCTAATTTGTTCGCGACCCGCTTTGGGTTCGCAATACGAATAAATATAAAAGTGATACGAGAGGTATAAAATTGGAGTTGGCCAGTTTATTGCTATGATTTTTTGTTGTCAGGTATCCGCCCGCTCCGTTCCGACTAGTGGAACCAATGCCGGATCAGTTTTTTGTGGGTTTTTATCATAATTTTGTTATTGGTCTTGATGATATTAAGTTAGGAGATGGTGAATAAGATCATGCTGCTGATGTTTACTGGCAGAGGCCTATGTCCGGCGGACTGATGGCGAACAAGCGTAGAAAAGTACTGTTATAACTTTCTATATGGACAAAATGCCCAGGATTATTAATTCATTATTATGGGAAATATTTTGGTATCTAAGGATTGGATTTCTCCAATAAACTTCAAACATAATCTAAGATCAAAGTTAGCGCGAGCGGTGTTTGAAATGTTACGAGGTTGTACTGTACAAGATTGTCTACCCGACCGAAAATCCTTACAAATTGTCCTTTTGAAGTATATATTTGTTAGGGAAATAAATTGATTTCGGATAATCATCTATAGCGGTGTAAACAGTTCCGATCCATTCTCTTAGATAATAGTAAATTCCTGAAGTATTTTTCGGTAAATGTCTTTTAACATTATTTATTCTTCTTTACAATCTCTAGTAATAGAGTTTTCCAGCCCCCCTGGAATCCGACATAACTTCACCGACTAGAATAGCCGTGACAGACATCTTAACGTGCTCTCAGTAGCACGGGATTGCTCAGTTCAAATGTTACTAAACGGTTACCCATCCAACTACTGACCGGGTGGAGAGAAGCTTGATGATCTGTGAAGATCATCCAGGGAAGCTTCGCCACGAGCGTTTCGCTTAACTTAGTTAGTCAATCCTGGCTTTAGAGGCAAATTACATGAAAACATCATACAAACAAACAAATTTGGTAAAGAATATTCTGAAAACCTAATTTAATAAATAAGAAAAGGATATCTAATATACCAACCAAACTCAAGCTCATTTATTTATAACTTGTGAAATGGCTGTTTACTTAGGTCTGTACGTAATTATTCCGAGAAACTTTGCGTTTGTATAAATTTCGCTTGAATATTCGAGTACATCACTGGCCACCCTAACCTCATCTTTATTGATATACTGAGAAATATCCAATTAATATTTACTAAGAAAAATCATTTCACTTTCAAACTCCTCAATTAAAAACTTGGAAGGCGAGTACAACCCTCGCCTTCTGAGAATGTTCACGCCTAAAAGAAACGGCGAAAGATGAAGATCAGTAGGCGCGAAGACATGTCAACATGACATGTCCAAAGAGGGAATCGAATCCACAAGCAACGACGCAGAAGGAACAGAGCTACTAACTGAGTTATGATGCAAGGTTAGATATCGCAATACGGACGCTGCGAGTGAATTCCCAGATTTAAATTGTACCTACTGATTATCGGCACTGCAGAAACAAAAAAAAAAAAAAAAAAAAAACAACGTTAACACACTCACACCTCTGCACTAGGATTCCCTGTGTCACAGATGGCATGGACAAACACAGAAACACAAGACAAACACCCAAGACCCGAGAACAAACTTCATGCTCACCACACAAAGTGTGCCCCGGCCGGGAATCGAACCCGGGACCCCTCGCTTCGAAGGCAGGGCTAGTACCAACTAAGCCACGGAGTCGTCAATCAATCGAATATGTTTTATTTAGAGAGAGAGAGTATTTTAGTAATCGGATTCATAACCATTGAAGTTCATACGGTTCGACTAACTCCAATAGGAATTTTGATTAAACATAAGACAAGTGACATAAGACGACTCCACCCTCGGCATACTCGATGTGAGAATCGATGACCTGAACAAATTCAGATTATTTCTTTTTCAACCAACAAATACATAGCTAATCAACTAATACATAGCTACATATGTATTTGTTGGTTGATTCGAATTCAAAAGTAAGTTTTTGGTTCGGCTGTTTCACAACCATAAACTCTGATTAAACTTATACGTTAAAGTCAGAAATCTTTATTATGATTGAATCCTAAAAAAATCATACAGATAAAAAAATTGTATGTAACAAGTTCAAATCAGTAGACGAGAAGACGCGATTTTTTACTAAGTTTGACGCTTGTTCAGTCTCTATCTGATCTTCTAACTAGAAAGTTCTCTAATATTAATAATAAATTATTTTCCCAATCATGATTCGATTCACAGTTAATCATTTTACAAGTTAATCATTTTACATTCCAGGCCTTGAATTCATGAATTTTCATAACAATGTAAACAATACTTAGTAATAAACACAATTCACGGACACTAATATAGCAGAATACTGAGAACAGTAAGCTTTCACAGTTCTCATGTTCTTTAATATTTCTGTGACGAGTTTCAATCCTCTGGAGAGACGCAGTCAGTATTATTCTGATGAAAAAGCGGCCACTTAATCTTCCTTTATCACAATCACATCGCACAAACCACGCCCCGGCGACTCATCGTCTGAAAATAAAGCCATTTCACGTAATGTCTGCGATCATAATACGGAATTATTAGTTGTTAAACTTGCAACTTTCTTACGTTAAGAAAACTGTATTTAATCTGTGGTATCCGTCGAGGGAACTGGGAATAAAGTTGCAGGTCCTCGTACTAAGGAAAAACTTTGTCATAACCTATCATAACAGTTCACAGAGTAAAAAGTCATAAACACAATTCGCATTCATAAATATACACGTAAGTAACATAGCTGATATGTTGCGACTTGTCTAATAATACCGGAGAACTGATTTAGTATCTTTTTAAATTATACTAATTATATTATAAACTGTTAGCTTCTGAAGGTATATTCTTCTGAAGCGTATATTGATACGCATAACGTAATCCTGTCCCGTAGCGTCCGCCACAGTTCACATAACAGTAGGTTGTTATTACAAGCGGACAGGTGGTGAGCGACGGGGCTAGCGTGACCGCCCCCGGTTCCCACGGGGTGGCAAAAACATCGCTATGAGGGTGTAGTAATAGTAGAGACTAAAAATAGTCATGGTTATTAAAACACCGGTCAAAGCTGGTTCACAGAGTCATTTCTTAGTCTGCAAAATTTTTTCAATTTGTTTTTTTAGTCTTAATTTTTTTTTCTTTTACCAACTAAAATATTTATTGATGATCATAATAAGTTCAAGGTAAAAGAATAATTTCAATAAAAAATACTAGCAAAAGTATGAATTGAGATGCACAGCTGTTTTTCGTTTGTGAGGTAGTCATACCGCACTGGAAATTTATGCAGGTACTTATTGGAAACGTTATAAATTTTTTATTGAAATCTAATGATAAATGCGTCAAGTTTAGCCCTAGACTTGAGTGAACTTGGTAATTTTTACCTAATTATACAATATTATAATATGACCGTTTAGCTTATGGGAGGTATGTCATTACGCGATATACCTTAATGAGGTATGAGTGAGTAATTATATATTTTTCATTTCACGATCCTTTCTATATTAGTTTAAATGAGTCGAAAATTTAGTACCAACCTACCATATTACATTAGCGTGCACCTTTATTTTATGAATAGGTAATTTGTACTACGAGTTACCGAGATATTAACCATGATTTTGTGAGTGTGAGCGCAGAAGGCAGAGCCACTATCAACTGAGCTATGAGGATACTCAAAAATTAATAATTAGACTCTATGTAAAATTCATAAACGTTTCTTTTTGTTCCAGGCCTTCAAACTGTTCAAACGCAACAAGAACCGAAAAAACAGTCGGAACCGCATATCGCCGGCGCTCGTGCGCTCGCCCTCCTACAGCGGCACGGTGGACGCGCGCGCAGAGATCGACCTGCAGCAGTTCTGCGCGTGCCGCGCCTCCCTGCCGCCCGCGCCCCCCCAGCCCAAGGAGAACGACTCCTACTACAGCAGCTACAACAGCTTCAACAGCTCGCGCGTCGACAGCTTCGAGTCGTACGGCACCGACAGCAACAGGTCCGACTCGGCGTACGACTCCGCGCGCAGCAGCCCGGCCAGGGCTCGCGTGTGCTATGCCACCGTCACCTACTTCAACGTGAACGACAGCGAGGACAGCAGCAGCATCCTCACGGAGTACACGCTGCTCGACGACGCGGAGGACAGGGACCTGGAGGATGGCGTGGAGCGCGCGCAGAACATGATCAACGAGAGCATAGAGCTGGTGAGCACGTTATGAACGCGTTCAAGATTCTACTGTAAATAGCTTCAAATTCGTTTTCATCGTGTTTGTATCCCGTTAGAGATTTAATTCTAATGATTTGTGTAAAATGGTGCTTCTTCTAAAACTCTGACGTATACTCAAAATGCACGTAACTCAAATAAAAAAAGTCCGCCTTGCCAAACAGAGAAAGTAGGCTTTACGTTACTCATTACTCATAAGTTATTTTAGTTTGTGAGTTTTGTGTGTGATTTTATGAATACAAGTTAATCTTAGTTTAACCTTAAAATTTTGAAATGTGTTATTTCAAAAGTGTCCCCAAAAGTTAAATAGCATTTTAATAACATTTTCGGGAAAATATTATAGTAGGTATTGTATATAGTCTGTGTTACTGCCAAGGCGCGCGCCAGTAGACAGATGTTACAGTTCAATTATTTCCAGATAGCGTGTTACCAAAGTATTTGTGATAATTTGACCTAAGATTAGAATAATTTAGATAAATAAATAATTAGTATAGTTTATTACGTCTGTTGATCTCAGTTGGTATCAATGTATTCAAACACTCTCTGGTATGTATAAGAGTAAAATAAATAGAGATAATGTAACGATATTTGTAAGATTACAAAATATATGATAACTATATTATTAAAAAGATAAATATACCATTTAACTGGCTTCGTTTTATTCCTTGTTCCTTATAATGTGGATTTATAAAAGTTGGGCTCATTTCAATTATGTGGCGTACTTAACAACTACAAATTATAGAAAAAAAAAAAAATATATATTATTATTAGCCAGTTGCTCGCGTCCGTACATGAGAACACTTTAGTATCCCTACTCGTACCCCCTGGGTGGTGCCAAAGGACCAACTAAAAGTAGCAGTAGAACTTGTGCCGAGCTCGTACGGAGAAATATGCCTCCACACTTGGTAATCTGCCGCCAAGCATCGATGCACTCGTATTGCTGTGTTCCGGTGGAAGGGTGTGGGCGCCGGTGAAATCACAGGTGCATAAGTCATAACATCCTCGTCTTGGGTGACCTGCGCAAGACTAATCTAACGACACCTTTCAACCTTCGAAAAGAAAACTTCTGGTGCAGTCGGATAATAAGCACCTTATGCCAGAGTGGCCATACTTTGTGAATCTAAGATATTATAATTAACGTACTTGATTGTGTATTGGTCAGACAATTATGAAACTAGACTTATCTATTACTCTGTTAGTTTAATATAGAAACTTTAGTGGAACAATTCTGACAATCATCAAAATAAACCGAACTGAAATTATGGAATTAGAGCACTTCCCGATGATGGATAACGAAAGAGCATATTTTTGTACACTAGTACGCACGTCGATGATTGAGGAATGATAGTGATGGATGGATGAAATATAGGAATCTACTTTTACCCATCGGATGCCGTACTTAAGGACTTCAAACATGCTCCCACTGAGAGCTTTGCGTGTTTTCATTTCGTTAGTTGACATAGGGAGCTTAATAAAGGGTTAAAAATTTGACATTTATAAAATATTTGCTAAATAGTAGTAGTAAGTGACAATTCTTGGTCTGGTGTCGGAGTTTTCTAGACATAGATTATCCGGCTCCGTGGCTCTGTGGCGTGGATTAGATGACGGGTCGGTGGCTTAGTGGGTAGTAGCCCTGCCTTCGAAGCGAGGGGTTCCGGGTTCGATTTCCGGCCCGCGAACTTGAACATGAATTTTGGTCTTGGATGTTTGCCCCTGCCATCTGCAACACAGGGAATCCTCAAGCAGAGTTTCAGAGTGCAGAGTAATTTTACAACTAACATAATTATAGTAGGTATACTAAGTTGTTTTGTATAAATAATGTGTTTCTTTTGTTGTTATTTGTTACTGTTGCATGTATGACGTCACCAAGTGTTCATTTTGTACCTAAGGTAAATAAAAAAAACTAAAACCAAACCTACGACATGAGCACCAGCTACGGGATGACTACAATGATCATGAGAACGTGTTTGCTATAATATAATAGTTTTTGTCATTGCGAAGAGTGAAAACAAAAACTCTTGTTGTTGAGAACTGGACCTCTTTGTGTGAAACCCTATTTCATGCACCCCATTTTACAAACTGTCTCGATAGTCAATGACTCCTCAATGCCCAATCGCTGCGGCCACGAGATAAATCCCGGAACAAGTCTTACCAGTTCTAAATATTATTGTCATTTGTAATATTGTGTATGGGATTATATTTGGCAAAATGCGCCACAAAAGAAACATTGTTGAATTTATACTCCGAGTTAATGAAGTGTGTAAAATGGAAACGTGTTTTACGAGTTCTGGTGCTGTTTCAGCGATCATGTTGTTTAGGCTCTGTTTGGGTGCTTTACTCAGTAATCCGCTGGTAATGGGCTCGATATTTTAAGCGATGGTAAAAATACAATAAAAATAAGTGTTTTTAAATCTTTTACTTATGTTCCTACTACTTTTTATATAGGTATTTAATGAACGTTACGGGACGAGCTGGAGACCCATCTGATGTTAAATGGTTACCTCGCCCATAAGTACAGCAATACGACTAAGGTCCTCCGCGACCGGACTATGATAAGATCCAAGTCGCACCTCGTTGCGCCCGTACGGGGATGTTTCGTCTCATGCACATGTGGTTTCACCGGCATCCACACCCTTCCATCGAAACACAACGCAAATGCTCCACAAACGGTGGCAGTACCCAACGAATTTGTGACAAGATTACTCAGAACGGTAAATTCAGATTTGGTTATTGTGTGGGTTTCCCGTTCAATGTTCAATAGCCAGCGGGCGTGGGATATTCCAGATTTTTCCGAGAGAAGTTCCAAGGTCCTCGAAGTTTCTTATCTATTTCCAGCTCATTCCCAAGACACATCGGGCGAGAGGCATGTCCCGCGTCACGTCCTCGGTGTCAACTCGACTAATTGTATTATCGCGCGTCACAGGCGCCGGATTCGATGTTTACCAAACAACAACTTAAGCTAGTTAAGGGTTTGCTGCGGCGTTGCATCATTTTAATCAGGGTTGTTGACAAATAGAATTTAGTAGTAAAGTACAGCAAATGGTTGTCATCTTTTATTTTATTATTATATATTTTTAGTGCTCACATATAATATTTTCTTACGTTACAATTTTTGTATCAACCGATACAAAAATTAGGTCGGTTGATAATAGACGATAGTTCGGCCAACAGAGAATTTAAAAAAAATACGCTCGTATGTCTGGTTAATTACTCTAGCTTTAAAACTTTTAAAGTTTCCATATAACAATATTACTTAAACACGCAACATTTTGTTGATGAGATTGTGAGAGTGCCTAGTTACTCAAATGGGGTAATAAATATTAATATTAATTTTGCGGTAGGCCTGAGGGAAATCTATTTAGTAACCTATTTAAATTCATTATTATGACTTAGATATAGATATATTAACATAAATTTAAATAAAACCACAAAGTTTTAGCGCTTCAAAGTGTAAATTTATTACCCTAGAACTAACTTTAAATTATTCTCTACGAGGTTTCATGAAAGTTTGTAATGTAATTAGCGAGAAAATTTGGATAAAGTTCTGATTAATAATTTCAATCAATTTGATGTTTGATGAATTCAAGGGTCGCTATGCGGCGGGTCGGCAAATCTTTATCGGGAAAACATATTTTAACAACTCAAATAACAGACAAAACTAAAGTTCTTGAATGAATAGAATTCGATCCGATTAGTTAATAACTGAAGAAAAATCTTGTTTTAGATATTCGTAAGGGAACAATGACCGCCAAAGTCCAGGTCTACGTTTTAGCTACAGTTTAACCCACAAAGCGAATAGTGGCGCTTTGGGGCTCCATCTAACCCTCCGGGGGAAAAGGCGTGATTTTATGTATAATATGTATGCGGTTACGAAAGTAGGTCAAATTTATTATTTAGCTTTTTCAGTGCGGTCCGCACGCCCGGGCGATTTTGTACTTGGTGAGGTAAATCTACACATCTACAATATATATAATATAATAAAATAACATATAAATAAAATTGAAATGTTCATTTGTAATGTCAAAATATCAGTTTTGAATATACGATAACTATAAAAAAAAAACAATTTTTAATTTTTACTGTTTGTTCCGACTTATACCCGACACGGCTGGACCGATTGTGACGGGACTTTCACTGGCTGAAGTTATAAGGAGTAACTTAAGATACTTTGATTTTAGAAAAAGAAATAAAGCTTAAACAATTGTTAAATTCCACGCGGACAAAGTCGCAAGTAGTGTTACCTAACTAAATATAGGTACATATTTTCATTGTAACTTGGCTTCCTTTTACAAATAATTTTGAACAAACATGTTGACGTCTTAGCGTGCAGTGACGTTAGCTAACGTTGGTTGGGCCACAACACAAAGTTTGCTCCGGTCGGGAATCGATCTCGGGTCCCTTCGGTTCTAAGAAGACCACCACCACCAAGCAGCAGTAATAGTAGTTAAATTTATTAAGTAGCTGTCTAACCATTTTTGCGTCCTGATGATTATAACCGGATAATGGACGCCGATGAAATTACGGGCACATGAGACGCACAACACAAACAGACAAGACCGCTACTCAGAAAACTATTCAATCTTCTATCAAACGATGACTCCATAAAGGGTTGTGAGCTAAAGCCGACGGCCTTGCGAAGGCGTGATCACTGATCATTTATAACATTATTTGCCGCTATCACATCGCTCGCCATTGAAGCATTGAACCATTAAAAATCGTTTAAAATTTCATAAACCTCACCGCTTGTCGACCTATTCGCCAATAATGGGTTCATCTACATTATAGGACCTCCTGTGGCACGTTATATGCTCATGAAAATGTGTGTGTAAAATTCCAAATGATACTTGAGATCAAAAGATTTAAGCTAAAGTTTAAGCTTGATAAAAGATGATCTGAGAAAGGGTAATATTTAATACACCGTCAACCGAAAGGTAAAATATTACAGTTCTGTCAATATATTACAAAAATACCGACACACGGCTCACACACGCACGCACAAAAACAGTTTTGCACCCTGTCTTCCTACGGAAGTAGGACGTGCGAGGGGGACGGAGGTACTCACAGCCCTCGCGCGAGACAGAGACGGCGAGCGTGGGAAACGTAGGGGTGGCGATATCCCAAGCATTGAAGTGGCACGACCATGTAACAGTGAATATAATTCTGACCCCTGTGTCTGTGACCGGTACTCATTTTAATCGACTTTTTGCAACACCTGTGTCATGCTTATCTCTAACCTATCAGCTTCATGGTAATTGCCAGTTAAAAACACAGGTGTTGCCATTATAGGGGTACGGATATAAATTAAAAGCGGTAGATAATTAGAAAAAATAATTTATTTCTCTTCCAAACGATCTGTACAATATTTACAAACATTTTTCTATAATATTATGTAGATATTTTATGCTTAACCAAGCGGCAAGCTTAGAATAACAAGCGAAATGCTTATTCACAACCTCAGAAGGGTATCTTTGTACTTCAGTGTACCATATAATTCCTTTATCAAAGAACTTCGTTCCAAGTTCTTAATTAGAATTAAATCATTTTACAAGGTTATTGTAACAAGGTTCTATAAATGTTAGTGCCTTTAAAACTTGGAGATGTTGATACAATATTTCAATAAAAAGATAAGATAAACCCTAAGGAATACAATATTGTAAATCAGTTCGTGACTTAAATATTATCAATGAAGAGACGAAGTATCTTTGACTATTTTTAGAAGTTCAATTTGGGTGTTTCTTGGGTCGAGACTGATTTTCGGAAATACGAAGATAGTCTTTTTCTTGCTTGATATTGTTTCATATTTCTCTGAAAAATATGTACTTCGCTTCGCTAAGTCCTTCCATTTTATTTGGTTAAAGCTGCCGAAATTTGAGACACAAATTCATCAACTCTTCATAGTATTAAAGCTTGTTCCTTGGTCCCAGTTACATGACTCTTAACATTAAATAAAGCTATCACACGGTTATCGATAAATTCACAACATTATATTTAGACTCCGAAAATATATTCTTGATATTATATAAACTCTGAGATCACAACAGATATTTTTCGTTTGATTATGAAACCTCTCGAGACTTGTACAATAAATAGACTTCAATGAAACCCACACACTAATGATTGGTTTTCGAATACAAAGAAATATCTGTTGACGTTTTCTTGTACCTTTTTATAATATTGCTTCTAAATTATTATTGTTAGAGCGAATAAATTCGTTTCTCGGAAAGCCTCAAGTATTTCACAAATGAGATATTTTTTCGATAACAACTGTACCGTTGAGATTTCATAATCAAACCCAAAGTAATAAATCTAAACAGTCTTAATAGGCAAGCTCAGCGCCCCACGGCCGGTACGGCTTGGACGTGTTCTGTGAGTACTGATGGTGCGGGGGGTGCGGGTACGGCGCGGGGTAGTGCGGCGTGGGGTGGCCCGGGGGCGCAGGGTGGCCGGGCGGCCCCGGCGGCGCCGACGCCGGGTAGTGGGGGTAGCTGGGAGCCGCCGTCAGCGGCGCCGCTATCGCTTGAGGCACAGCGATGGTCGCGCTCGCGGTGGTAGTCGCAATGTCCTGCCGGTGGATGTCCGAGTACCCATGCTGCTGCACGGCTCCCGGCTGAGGGTACCAGTTGGCACTCTTCGCGGCCAGCTCCCTCTGCGCGGCGAAGCACTGCAGGTGGCTCATGAGGCGCAGTCTCAGGGGGTCTTGGATGTCGAGCCCCTCGCAGCTGACGAGGTACCGGGCCACTTCGGCCGCGCACTCGCGGAACCCGATGTTGTGGTAGTCCATCGCGTAGCGCTGAGGGTCGTACGCGAACGTGTCCAGACCTGGAAAGATGGAGATTAGGTTTAGTTTGAATGACAGGAATCAACTGGCATGTTCGAAGAATCATTTAGAAGTAGTATATATTCGCAAAGAATGAAACAACGTTTGGACAGATTCTAAAAGCTTTCAATGCGAATATATTTCCAGATTTCCCACCGAATTCCCATAGAGACCCAACCGTATTGAGATTCGGCCATCGGCTTGCCTCTTGATGCAGATGTTTGGACCAAACTCGTAATCTGAACCACGAGGAATCAATTTGCGTATGAAAAGATTCAGACAATGCATTGAACGAGACAAGATCTTTTAATATCAACCCTCGGTCTTATGCAACGAGTTCAGACAGAGACAACTGCTTCTCGGTTGGCGTGAGCGAGACGGAAGATCCGGGAATTTGTAACGGGACCCTAAGTTTCCGGACGTCTTCCGACAGGGTTGTCGACCAGCGTACAGTGAGCCGTGGAGCATTGACTTTGCTTAGTAAATCTTTTGGGAATTGGAGAGTCATTCATGACGTGTGGATCATGTATTTTGGTTGTGGCAGTGGGCCACAGGGCCAAGGGAGCGAAGGGTGAAAGAAAAGACGAGACCGGTACTTGCATTTTTATTATTTGCGATGACTATTATAACTGGTTTCGTAGTTTTGCAAGCATAATCACATTTATAATAAAAAGGCAAAAGTTTGTATGTATAAATGAGTATGAGTACGTTGGTCACTCCGTCACGCTCAAACGGCTCAATGGATTTGGATGAAATTTGGCACCAGGATAGCTTATATCGTGGATTATGGATTGGCTATTATTGATCCCGGAATACCGCGGGTAACACCGCGGGCGCACCTAATACTTGTAATAATTCACATTTGCGGTTCTTATTTTAAAATGAATCATCGTCATCTTTAGAAAAATTGTTAAAACATCGAATACAATGCATTCATGCCTTCGTTTACATAATATGTAAAAAAAATAACAAAATATCATTATCACGGCAGTGGGATCGCTCACCCATCCAACTGACTACAAAAACTGCCAGGTATATATAACCTAACCAAACCCAACAATAATATGTGATCAGAATTAGATTAAAACCATTTATAAAACCCTTTCAAAGCAATTGTTCCCAAAAAACAAGCATCTTAAAAATACGTATCTAATTGTGTTCACTTCCTCTCCTTCCGCTTGCAAACGCTTTAGGGTTCCTTATATATTTCCGCGCAGGTGTGTTCTGCCTAACCCTTTGGCGTTAGGGGAATTGCTTCCGCCTTGTACACAAAGCACACGTGATCTCGTAATGCGAAAGTAGATTACTAGGTTCAATTGAATTGTTGTTTTTTTAACCGACTTCGAAAAGGTTATCAATTCGGATGATATTTTTAATGTACGTTCGGGCATTACTCCTTCATATATAGACGGATTTGTAAAATTATTTTATTTTTTGAAAGGGGTTTATTCCGAAATGGTCCCATAGAATTTTTATCAAAATCGGTTCAATAGTTTGGTTGGTAAATCAAAATAACTGGAAAAAATATGTCGTCCAACTGCGTTTTTTGCTTTTTTGAAAGTATTGAAGTCGTTTAATTTCATGTTTAAAAATAAAAAATTAATACATGTTAATAAATGATTTTTAGTGCAGCGTGCTTTCCATTTTTCATTATCATCTTTGTTCACTTTTTTTCAGAAGTCATGCGAGGATGAGTATATCTTAAGATGAAACATAGGAGGACGTGTCCTGAATTATATTGACAGGAAAAACCCTGTAGTATCAGTTAATTGTTTCTCTAGTTTTACACCGATCTATGCACTACACATTTTAATTTTAAAAGCTGTTTTATTTTCCCCTTATATTATACATATTGGTAAGTAGGTTTAATTATAAGTTGAATACAAAAATTGTAAAAGAGACTTCAGCTATCCAATGTATTTTTTGTAAGTTATTACGAAGCTGACATTTGGGACAGAAGCCTATTTCATCTGTTAGCACATCGAATTTGATCACAGCCAGATTACCAAAATGGAAAAGATTAATCTAAAAAGGTGAAACAGTTTGGTTGGAATCATTCCGCGACCTAAGCCTCAAACATATTGACCACTCCCGTACATGACGTTTCATATCAGCACGTAAAATCCGCATTAATCCGGGAGGGCAGCACCCTCAGAGGCAGGGTGAGACGGAGGGCGCGCCGCGGTTCCCACGGCCGGAACTTGCGCTACTGGTTGACTGTTTGCACTGTGCCGCTAATCCATTCCATCTATGCTGCTGTGGACCGATAACTGACGTGTGATTGTCCGTGACCATAACATATAGAGATTTTAACTCTGGTGGGGTGTAGGGATTGTAATTGTTTGCATCTTAGCGCGCTTTATGGCAACGGGTATGTCTTATAAACCTATAATGTCACCGGTACCCACACCATTCCACTGGAACAGCATAGCCAGTGCACAAATGCTAGAAGTATTTCTTCGGACGAACCTGGCACAAGTTCTACTGCTTCTTTGGGTAGCTCCTTTTACTCTAAATAAATAAATAAATGTTTGTTCTGTGTCTATGTTAATATGTGTTATAAGTAAATATTTACAAAAATATGTATATATATTTATTCTATCAGCTATCTATTTTCCATTGTACAAGCTATGCTTAGTTAGGGCTTAGATGACTCTGTGTGAAATGTCCATGAATATTTATTTGCTAACAGTCCTTGCACGGCATGGTCCACCCTGTTAGTACATCACGCGCTACGTCCCAACTTCCTGTTTGTAGTTTTTATAGGCGCCAGGTGTCTGTCTGTCCGAGGATTATTAATCTATGGTAACCGATACCTGAGGACAGCGGCCGCGGCCATTGTGGCGTGAGGGTTTAGAAGGTCTGTGGTTTTACAAATGTTATCATTTATTAATAGACCCGATTCGATGAGCATTTGAAAAACTGCATGGTATTTTCGCTTGGGACGAGCTTTATGTTTTTTCCTCGTCATTCTGTCGATAGAAGAGTAGGATACACATAGATTTGGATGCTGTTTCGTTTTATTTTACGGCCTATTTTATAAGTTAAGTTTTTAATAATATTTCATCTAATAAGTCGTAGATACGAACTAGACTGATTTAGAAGACAGCTGTTTACTCCTGACTTAAATACACCGTGATTAATTCTCCTACAAAGTAAGTCAATGTTTTGGATACTATGGATGCATACTACAGTGGCTCTTTTAGTGTTATTTACTTGCTTTAAGAATTCAATTCTTGTTTTAAGAGTAATAATTCTTCCGCGCACTATCAGCAGTCACTACGAAATTAACTTAATTTTTACTCATGTCACCTTTTATCCGAAATGGTATTATGCCACCATCTACCATCACATCCAACTACTTTAATGACAGGTATTTAAATTGTATACCGTCTATTACAAACTCTAATAGAATTTACACTCAAGTTTATTCAAATATTTTCTTTCTAAGAATTTATGTTAATAACTCTAGATTGTTTCGTGTTTGTAATTCGAAAAAGAAAATTGCATTTTATGCTAATCTTGAATGGAAGCCTTTTTATGCCTCCCCATCCTCCAGATTCATTACTAGACACGATCGTAAAGGCCGGCGTCACGCGATCTAGTCTGCCACGAGACTAACTGCCTGAGTAACCTTTAAAAACCTTTACGAAAACCTGAAGTAGGGTAGGCATTAGTATTAAAATGGAGTCATATAGCCATTACTACCCTGAATGTACTTTAAAGTACAATAAAACACAGTAGCTACACGTACGCTTCATCTTTTTTACTTGTATATACCTATCGCCGATGACAGATAATATTTATATCATTCCGCTGATCTTAATAAGAAATTGCATACAGAGGAGCGGACGAAATTAAAGAAAATAACGTTTTACACCAAATGGTACTAAATAAATCAGTTATTTTTTCATATTTGATATAATCGAAGACAACAAAGTAAAACGCGGTTTAGCGTAACTTTTCACTAAAGAGATAAAAGCCCTGAGGTTTGATTACTTCTTTTTATAAACATAATTCGATATAATCAAGTTGGTAGTAATAAAGCACCTAGTATGGTAACCAACAAAATATTAACAAAGTATTTATAACTTACAACTAAAAGGTAAATCAGAAAATGTGACGTTGACCTATAAATCATTTTGCAGACAGAACTGGTCGGTGAGACGTGGTGCTTAGTTATTCCAGTAGGATGCGGTCACAGATGACGGCGAGACACGCCCGTGGTCACGACCGCAACCACGGGTCACATCCTAACCACAACCACGAGTGGTTCCTGGACGAAACAGCCGTGTCATTGAATTTGTGAAAATGCCGTGACCGATTTCATAATTGTTTAAATTGAGGAAGATCCTGTATGTACACGAAATATAAGTTATATATAAATATAAGTTTAAATTAACTGTATACTATTTTTTTTTCTTTTATGATACTAGTCAAAAAAGATTGTATTAATTGTAGAAATATTTTAAAATAGTTTACTGTGAAAATAGTTCGAACCAAAAATAGCAGCTTAGAGGTAGGGCTTGCACTTAGCTTTAATATCAACTCTTTCCAAATATCTGTTGGGCAAGGCCGAAGAACCCAGAACAAGAACGCGAGCCCAAATAAACCTCCCTCAACAGAACAAACGGCAGTATTTTTTCACCTACGAATACTGCATAATTCTAATGCGGGTTCGCTTCCCGGCTATCCCGAGGGGTCGGTTCCCACGTGAGGCTTCCGGGTCCAGGCGACAGGTGGCGTCCAGGATATGTCTAATTGTTTTCTGACGTGTGGCCCGAAGATTTGAAATGTTTCTTTTCCATCGTGAATTGGCATAAAGTATGATTTGGAGCGTGAAAGATGTTTTTTTGTAAATCATGTGAATATTTAGATAAGATGGTTTTCGTTATTGTATTTTTGCGAAATAGATTGAAAAAGACAAAGTGAGTATCTCTTCTTTAAATATTCGGTCGATTT
The DNA here is from genome assembly GCA_921293045.1 of Aplocera efformata. NCBI lineage: Eukaryota > Metazoa > Arthropoda > Insecta > Lepidoptera > Geometridae > Aplocera > Aplocera efformata. The sequence goes on from OV121040.1 coordinate 561,086, forward strand.
GCGTCTGTTCTGAATCTATTTGCCGATAAAACATATTTTTACAACGTTTTCATGTCTTATATTAGTAACAAAAGTACCTATTAAAAAGAAAGTAGACAATATGACAGGATATAGAAGCACTTTCAAAATTAAAGTTGAAACTTACAAAGGAACGGAAAAGCGAAACCGGTGGATTCACTTTTTATTTTCAAGTTTTTTTGTAAACCGTTACGTTTTATTAATATGCGGAAACGGAAACAGGTTGTCAGATTTTTACAAGAAAAGATTGAATTGGCATAACGGATTTTTAAATGTTCGAAAAATTATATTAATTGATACCAAATAGGTTTTAATTTTTATAGTATTTAATGTGGGATTTATAATCAGAGTATATTTAAGTTACATCATAGTTCGAGATAAAATAATTACTCACTTACATTGTATTAGTGTACCACAAATACAGTATAACTAAACATTTTATTGAAATTAGCCTGTTTCATTAGAACAAATAATTACCACCAAAGTCACGAAATTGTACTCGGAAACGACACAAAATTATCGGTCCTATTATTGCCCAGCACAAGTATTCATAATATTTGTTATATTTCTAATTAATTAATAAGGTTCATCCCTTAAAGCAACCTAATGTCGGCGCGACATTTTGTAAAGTTCACGGACAAAACATTTACCTCCAGGCCATATTTTTTACGAATGTACCTTAAAATGGGCGAAGAATATTTGAGTTTATTTTATTTTCTTAAAGGTTACGTTGGATGCTCGAGTGGGTGGATAAGAACGGTGGTACCTACAGCAGAGATAAATTATATCAGTAATCGTTGTGGTGGAGAATGTGGGTTGATTTAAGATGTTCCACGCAACGTGTGTAGCATTTAAAACAGTTGGCCGTGACACGTGAAACATGTCGGCATAAGATAGCGTCATACCATCATGTCACACGTGTCAACTTTACTGCTAAGGCGTGCCAATACATGTTTCAATAAAATATCGAAAGTGTTATTCGGATGCCTGTTAGTATCGATACAACATAAGTACCTAGGAGACTGACTTTTTCTGGGTATTTTTTATAAGCATTACAAGTATTACACGGTCACACAAAATGTCATCCAAATCGTTTGAGCCGTTTCCCAGATACAGAATAAATATATGCAAGAATTATTCGTTTAAAGTAACAAGATATGTAAATTTATCTTATTACTTTAAATAATATATAAGTAATTAAATTATGTGATAATTTGAAGGATTTGGAATAATTGTGATATATCGATTGGTCTAACAAATATTGAAAGATAAGTTCAAATCTACCCTCAAAGGTTTAGCGAGGTAATTATCGAATAATTGCGGTTGTAATGTGACTAAAGTGACGGGCGAGCTGACACCCCACCTGATCTTAAATGGTTACTACCGGCCTTAAATACGACTCCGGTTCTCTCGAGATGATGTATGAGAAAACCCAAGTCGTATCTCATGCGCTTGTAATTTCATCAGCATCCATACCCTTCCACCGGTACACAGCAATGCGAGCACCACTGCTTGGCGGTGATACAGTACTTCAGTATGAGGGCACAAGTTCTACTGCTACTAAGCTTTACTAAGCTTATCATGAAATATAGGCCACATAAATAGACTAACCTTTGGAATGGATCATCTTAAGATGGTCCACGGTGAGCTGCAGTATCTCCGCCTTCTCGAGCTTGGCGCTGCCTTGCTTCTCGCAGGCCGCCGGCACCAGCCGCTTCAGCTCCGTCAGCGAGGTGTTGATGCGGTCCCGGCGCTTCTTCTCGATCACCCCCCGGCGCCGCTTGCGCGTCATCAGCTGGCACGAGTCACCGCCTGGGGATCTGGGGGGTAAGAACTTATGGTGAGAAATGTTCTCAAACTCAAACTTTAGATCTCAAGTATCGTTTGGACACGTCAAATTTCACACACGCAAGTAAACATATTCATGAGCATATAATGTTCACATGGATATACAGATATGTCAAATTACAGATAGTTTTTATGTTTCAGCTCATCTTTTTGTTAAGTTTACGTCTGTTCCAACTCTAACTGATCAACCCGAGGGGAAGGAACAGACAAGAATCCCCTCGGAGACAGTATTACATATTCGCGAATATGGTCCTGCGTCTAGAGTGTCATCTAGATAATTTGATATTTTATAGTAAGCTTTTAAAATAAGTTTACGTTTGATAAAAGTTTTGAAATTTATTTATTGACAGTAATTGGATTTCTCTTGGGACTTGTATTTCACTGACTGACTGAAAGACGAAGCACAATTAAGCTGGTAACACATAAAATTTTTCATAGAAGTAATGATTATTTTTTTTTATATAACGTCATTTTCAGTGGAGTTCCTGAGATGTTACTGATGATGCATCCTATCGGGCATAATGCTGGTAATAAAAACTAAACGTTTTCTTGCCCTTTTACGTGATAAAAGTGGCATAACTGTCGTTTGATGATATCGGGCTCTTTTGTTCCCATCAACAGTAGTCGTAGTAAATTACATTAATATCAAAAACTTTCTTTAGAAAAGGCCTTGGGACATTTTAATACAACAATAAAATGTTAGAAAATATTTTAAGGAATTCATGTGCGATACTTTAGTTTATGATATCATGTCAGTTAAAATCACAATATAACTTCGTTACCAATAGTCTGTCGATTTCTTCAGGCGTAGCAAAGTGCTACATTACTTCGTAGCGCGTAGCAGATCGGTTTGTAAGTTAACGGAAACATTTAATTTTTGTTGTTGCTTCAATTGATACAAAGAATTTAGCGTGGCTTGTTTTTAGATATATTTTTAAAAGATTCTAATTAGATTGGTATTATGAGTAGGAGATGGTTACAGTACGAGTACTTACGTGGCGTCCTTACTGCTCTCCTCCGAAAAAGCATCGTCTTCACTCTCGGAGTGGGCTCTCTTGCTTCTCGGAGCGGGCACAGGGGCCGTCGGAGCCGGGGGCCCCCAACCGTACTGCGGGGCCCATTGAGGAGCCTGCCCCGGACCGTGAGGCTGCTGCAGGTTCGTCTGCTCCATGTGACGATGGTAATCCATGGTAAAAGTTCACACAGAAACACTTTGGAAATTGAAAACGCTTGAAACTTCGTTAAAAATTTAAATCACTACTTTTAAAAATAATGTTTATACTGCAAGAACACTTTTATTAACCGTTATGTAGAAAATATCAACTTAATTTTTCAAACTGTTTAGGTCAAAAAGTTTAAGTTAGTTGTCAAATCACTGTCCTAGTTTCTCGATGTCGTATTGGGCGAGTGGGTTGATAAGACGCATGCGTGCCGGCGTGCGCGCGCGTGGGCCGCCGCTCGCGGAGTGTGCGCCGCGTGCCGCCGCGCCGCCGCCGGCGTGCGCCCGCCGCGGGCCCTTCGCCAGTGCACACCGCGCCTTACACACATCACCAACTCATGTATCTCCACCGAGCCCCACCAACACACACGTTATGCCGCTGCGTTACGGTTTATTGTGACTGCATACATAGTTATGACGAACAATCTTTAGATGAGCGAATGTATGCTTTATCGCTCTGAGTATAGCGATCGTGCATCAATATTTGCTATGATTTTAATTGAGTTTTCCTGTTTTTAATTTTGAACTGTGTCTCATCGTGATAAGGGTGACTGTTTTCTGGTAGTATAGTGTAAAGGGAGTATCTTGGCCGCGTGTCGGGAAGCGGGAGACAATTAGGAAACGCAATTTCATTCGGTGGGACGTCGCTCGGGCGTGTGTCGGGCCGGGGGAGCGTGGGACCCTATGTGCAGGATTTAGCACGCTGCATTAGCTGCGTATAGTGCCATTTACTGGGTATATATATACCTCTATACATGGCTGCATTTGCTGCGACTAAAACGTTAAGTTTTTGTATTGGTCTCGACGATCAATATATGAAGCATGAAGTATGTACGAATCTTGTACTTCGGAGAGTACGTTAAGACGAGGCTATACTAGCCGATAAGCCATGTCGTTAGACTTTCGGACTATGTACTTGAAAGTTAATAATCGATAATCATTTATTTCATAATGCATATTATACGTGGAAAAGGTTAAAAAACTATCCAAATATTTTTGGATAGTTTTGTAAGAATTGTTATTAAAAAACATTAGGATATTACTAAATATTCCTGCCTAAATCAGGGGAAACAGATCGAAGTCGAGCCTATTTTTCAATGCAAAAACATTTATTTAGCTGGCGTAGACAAAACGACAAAATTAATCATCATATCAGCGCGTAAATAAGTACTATATGCGGAATGACACTAATTATTCTCTTCATTTCTGATCGTCCGGCGGAGAGATGATTTACTGAAATCTGTAAAAAGCATTCAAGCAAGCTGAATATTGATACTTTCACATTATTTTAACGCGGAAGTGAAAAATGTCATCTCCATACGTTGTCTCCATACTTCTTATATCTGACAGATATGAAATATGTACGTCTGAGCTAAAGAAATTGTAGTTCCCCTGTAACTGAAACATTTTCTATGAATACGTCGTTAACACTACGCCGTAGGATGTGTACGGAGATCAGTAAGTAGTGATCGACATCCGCAGCACGTGCCAGCGCCTCGCCTGCCGGCAGACGCCGCGTCGGACACGTGTTGAACCTCCCGCGGTCAACTGACCTCGTGCTCTACTGGCTGTGACCCACAGAGCGCAGGTTGGACCCCGGGCCCAGGCGTGGTCGCCCATCCCCGCGACTTCCGTTACACAAATGGAGATAAAATAAAATATTGTAATGGAATGCCCAATGGCAATTTTCTGTCTCAACTCGATCATTCATATACCTACGTCATGACCGAAATAAAACCGGATGCACTAAAAACGGTCCTGAAAACAATGTCTGTGTAATCGAGCAATTTCTATGATTTGTATAATAACATTTGTACCATTTATTTGTAATGCATAAAAAATGCATCACAATCTGAGGCCTCACTTTATTGATAGGGAAATTTTGACGATGCCGCGTCGATGCCGATTTGATGTACCTACATACTCCAAGTCGCAATGTTTGTTTGGGAAAATAGACAACTTTTTCAAACAAAAGCATATCTAAATTAGAACAGACGAAACAAAAATAAACTGATGTTACGGACTATCAATTTGGTGACAGTCGGAAAAAGCCCATAATTAAGACTGATAACGATTTTTAACAAGTTACCAGACCACATATAGAATGAGGAAAGCAATAAATCATTTTACATAAAACTAAAATTAATTTTGTTAATACTCTGTTGACGAAATTAGATTAAATCTGACCTATACTCATAGGTATATTGTGGACGTGAAAATATAATTGCTTCCAATTTATTGATCATGTAAAAAGAAATAATTAGTTCTAATGACTTGCAATGCTCCAATTTCTCTCTCCATACTGTTAGTAAAATTAAGCTTTCGCGAAAAGATTGTATTAGCAAGTTATTTCCAAGTAGAGAAGATCTCAAAGCTTTCAAATTACTCCCTACCTTCGAGTGTCTTCAAAATCACGATAAATTGTTTACCAAATTACTGGTTCAAACTTACCTAATCTCGATCCCGGGGACTGATCACGTAAAGCTTCTTACGCAAAAGTCAACCCAACCGGTGCAACACTGATCAAAATCTGCAGTTTTGGCTTTCTTTCCAGGCACGATAATATCTGGATCATTTCGCTACGATTCCGAAGGCTATTCTACTTTGAAGCTCTAAGTATTTGCCGACAATGGCACAATATTGTCACAAAACTCGAGTTTTTAATCCTATCAGATTAAACTTTGTATGAAACACCTCCGTAGTGTGTAAAGTAATGCATGTTCTGTCGTTTTGTTCCGAGATTAGAGTAAAAAAACTCTTGTTCAAAAAAATTTAGTTTGATTTTGCACCTGCCTACTCGTATTTAACGTTGCATGTCGCAGTCAGCGTACGCTTTGAGTACTTAACTAAATTTGTTAATTAAAGTTGATGCCCATATAAGTAAGGATACACGGATAGGAGAAGTACTGGTGCCACATCTAGTAATCGCCGCGCAGCAGTGGTGCACTGGCATTGCTGTTGTGGTGGAAAGGTGTGGGTGCTGGTGAAATTACAGCCGAATGAGACTTGGACTAGGATTCATAGTTTAATGTTTTCTAATCAATCCATTCGAATAATTCTCAAAATATTCCCACATCAAAAAGTACCTGTTGCAACAATTTAACATTTTCGTATATCGATCGAGCATTTACAATAGAAGCGCACTGTTATTCAGAAAAACCATTGAGAAAAAGTTATTCAGAAAAACTCATGAGAGCATAATTTTTTTGACTTCAGTAACCCGTTTTTTGTAGGCGTGAGAAGTATCGGGCGTTATCCAGTGTGGGTATGGGACAGGTGCAGCCAGGGTACTCTTATTGTGTGTATTGTGATTCCACGATCGCGAAATGAACATAAAAACACAAGTCGAGATACATAGTCGAGACCACGTGGCTAAATCCCGAATCTAGTTTTGTTAAGATTGGGATGGGATCCACTTTTTATCTTTTTCTTTCATAAGTTGGTTTATCTTGTCAGACCGAGATAAAAGGTCGGGGTCGGGAGCTACCCGCCTGACCTACCCGGGACTGCCCCGCCGAGTTTGACGTGAATGCGTGCGGCCGGCAAACTTAGCAGATATAAAAAAATTATTATATTCGAAAATATTGTAAAGCTTAATGCTAATATGATTTAACCGTTTATTCTTAGTGCAAGTAAGTTTACGGTAAGGCCCCAAAATCTCACCGAAAACTGCGGTTGCAGCTACTTATTTTTGTATAATTTTGATGGGGCCACATCATTTAAATTTGTTTTGCATATATTATTTTACTCGGCTCACTCTTAAGGCTGATGTACTGTAACACCCCCCCTTTAAACCTATTTTTGATTTTTTGTTGTTGAATTTTTAACTATTTTGGCCATGGCTGATCGCTAGTGATTGGTAGGACTCTATATTGCAGTTCGTAATAACTCAGTTTCTTTTAGGTATTAAGTCTTGACGTAGCTAACAATAATATAATTATAATTTATTTAAAGTAGAGTTTACATTATAATATATATTCACTACAGATGTATTGATTATGACCTTTATTGTGTAATTAATTAGGAGTAATAAGGTTTTATAAATAATTACTTGATCATTTTGATATAAAATAATTCATTATAGTAATAGTATATGACTGAAGACCTTGTATATCTGTTTAACAAATATAATAAATAAACCACTTCACGAATAACTCCAGAACTTCATAGTTACAAGAATGACCATCATGTTCTAAGACAAGTAGGCCTTATTGTTACTGATCTGTATTAAAATTCTTTTATGATCTGTATTAAAATGTATGTGATTAGTATACCACTGGACTTGGCCCGGCCGAAGCCAAGGATGGAAGCGCCAATCCCCGCTTCCATCTATAAGTTACGTCAACCTGACTGACCTAGGAATATAACATCTAGGCCTAACTTCCCTTCCGTGGTATACTAATAAAAGTTATTAGGCCACCGTCGGTCTCTTCGATATAAGAGAACTATAAAAATTATCATTGAGATAGGAATCCTAGTTTCACAAGTTATAGATGTTCACATCTCTGGTTTTAGGTGTTTATTAAGACAATTCAGGTTCTCAGGTATTCGTAGTGATTGTACAAACAAACATAACAATGGGTTCGATCAACGTAATTAATGGCACGCTACCATTTCAGTTATAGCATAAGCCAGAGATTGAACAACTCAGAATACTTTCTTTGTTAGTTATGGTTCACACAGTCAGTCTGATGAAAAAGTTATTAAATTTTATAGAGAAAATCTCACCAATAACTGGAGGCCGACACGTAGTTGGAGATCGTTCTAAAATACAACTTACCAACACAGTATATTAACTATCTGGTACACTTCACTTGTTATTACACCACTCACGTGTCTTTCCACGACGGCCGCTCGTTCTCCAGTCCCCAGTCAAGATCCCAACCGGCGTGTCAAAAGAAGAAGCGGGAAGCACCTCAATCATCAATCATGCAACTTTTCTTGTCAGTGTCAAATCACTGAGTTGAAAGTGACAGTAAAATAAATGGATTACAGATTGTCGACTAATGCAACAGTCACACAATTATGCTCTCACTCCCGAATTTAGTATCGAACTCTGCAATCGAACCCTCCCGTTGCTCAAGCGCAGCCTTTTAATACCTTCACGTTCCTGTTAATACAATAGACAGGTCACACCTCCCTGACTCAGGGTGATTCAAACGAAGAAATCTAAAAATTAAATATTATTGAATGTCTGTAAGTAATTCATAAATAATTAGATAATCTTTATCTGTATTAGTGAATAGTATTTTGCAATAATCATACATAGAAATTGATCACAATAAATAATTTAGAAAATAAAATTATATCCGGGAATTATTATGTGGAAGTCAAATGCTTCATTTCCATTAATGTTTCAAAACAATATTTAAACATTACAGTCTGTTTGGAATCGAACTCAGTCCCCATTTACTTTAATCTAATAAAGTATAAGGATCCAGTATCATTACAACAAAATCCTGGAAAGATACTCAATCGGTATATGGAAATCCACTCCATTACAATGAGATTATTTGTCATAATTTATTCCATAACCATTTCCATACAATGTTTTCGTAAGGTACAAGATTCGCACATGTGAATAACCACTATTGATTCAGATGATTTGTACTCAACCTGTACATATAAATTTATTTTATAGTGGGATTCCCCGCTTGGTCTATTTTGGGTAGTTCACCCTAAAAAGCATCTTTGCCACATGGAATTAAGGGTATAATTAGCACAACTTATTATATAATGTTGTTCTTTATCTGTGGGATTCCCCGCTTTGTCTATTTAGAGTAGTTCACCCTAAAAGACACCTTTGTTACTTGGAATTAAAGGTAATTTTGGCAAAGCTTGATAACTAATGTATTCCCTTTTGTTGTAAAATGTTATAAAAACTCGTTGGCTCCATCGGGGCGGCTCTACTCAAAAGGTATCTTTACCACATTACATTAAGAACGATTTTGGCAAATCTTATTTACATTATTGTGTTATACTCAGCTCGTTGTTAGAGTTAAAGTGATAATATTCTTTATCCATCTTTTGCATGGATATGTGAATAATTCTATTTTTCGATCGCCTATTTGTTTATGGTTATTGTCATGGTTCAGGTTTTTCGTGAGAGAACGGTAAGCCACATGCGTTCCGTTACAGCCGACCCCCAAAATTTACGCAGGTGGAAAATTCTTTAACCGAAGAAAATTTTCCAATATTATACAAAATCTCACGAATATATAAATAAAGCATAACACCTTATAATATATATATATATATATTTTATTTCTAATTCATCAATATTTGACTTCAGACATCTATTTGCATGTATGAATATGAGTGTACCTTTCTTGTGTTGTGTTCTTTAAACCGAACTTAAATTCATTATTTACTGGTTCAGGGACCAAGCTTTATAGCAAGCTAAATATGTTTACTCCATCTCTCCGTCAAGAGCTGTCGTTCGCTATCAGGAAAACAGATTTGTGAGATCTGCTCATGTCTAGTACAATGAAGGAGGGGCTGTTTGACAATGTGGCAACTACCGTACCGGTTTGTACAAAGAGCCAGAATTCCAACATCCTGCACGCTTCGGGCAGTCTTATGGACATTGACATGGAGAAGCATCATTTAGATCACCCCACTCAGGTTAAACTCAGTTGAACAATTTGTTTATAATTCGGAGCATGTAGAGTGTTATTTTCTAGCATTGGCTTCGTGTAGAGTAAGAACTTTTATGAAATCAGGCTAATACCTGGTGCTTCATTACCCTAACTCCAAAATCTCCATCATAACAGTTCTTTGTAAGTGTGATGTATGCCCGAAATCAAATAAAAACAAATCGTCTCAACTCAAGAAGTCATCGAATTACAAGAGCCCTCGTATGATGAAAATAACTAAAAAAAGAAAAGGTGAAAATACAATTAATCTAACTAACAACCTTCATTCTGACCCAATCATAGCTCCAACATCCGCAACTAACCACGCCACTCAATTAATCCGAAAACCATAACTTAAAAGTTGAGACTTCGAAATGAGCATGTCTACTTTTGAATGAATATGTGACAACATCAACAAAATATAATTTGATGGTAAAATACATAGTTATAGACATGGACAGTCATAATATGGATAAGACATTCGCTTATTTGCTACGAAACATAAGTAAAACTTACCATACTTACTAATATTTCATAGGTCAACTTGTAGGTATTGCTGTACCAATCCCTTTTACCTTTACCTTTTACCTTTTACCTTTTACCTTTTACCTTTTACCTTTACCTTTTTACCTTTTACCATTAACCTTACCAAATATTGGGTATATTGAAATGATTATCAGTCAGATAGATGTATAACATTGATAATAAAACAGCTTGTATCACAATATTATTTAATGTTCTCCTAAGATGCAGCAAGGAAATAATAAAAAAAAAAAACCAAAAGATTTCCTTTTTTTTTTTTTCAAATTTCTCGTAAATTAAACTTATCCAAACTCAAAATAACCAATGATACTTGACGTACTATTGATTGTTCCAAGTGGGTAGCGTACGGAACTGCGACAAAAGTGACCAAACTTACTTATTGTTGACCAAAATGTTTTTTTTTTTATTTTTTATTTTGATTCGTTGCAACATATTTCGATTCATTGTGCTACAACAAGAATACAAAAGTACGAAATTTGCATTTTCTGGATCACATTCATATCTGTTCCCCGTCGACCTGCTTGGCTCATTTATTTCTTCTAAAATGTATATGAATTTATTTGATTTTTTTAAGTAAATTAACTTGTAAATTTTATTTATATCTCCAATATAAAGCCTTAAAATGTATGTACGTTAATCAACCACTCAGATATTGTTACTGCATAGTGAAGAACCTTTTTTTTTTTTTTTTTTTTTTTTTTTACAAAATTTGTATTAAAGTACTCGTACTTATACTCTTAATGTGACTCATATTTTTATTGAGTTTTGAATAATCATGATTGTTTAAAATTTTCAGCCTGAAATAACTTTTAATACTTAATAAAATGTAATTATGCAACATATCATATACTTCTCTCCGATACTTAACACTTAACACTACTTCAAGATTTTGTACCCTACAGTTGCCATCGGCAAACTTTAAAATCCAGGATTTGAATATCGAAATACCAGGACATTTTGGTTAAAGAACTAATAATGCAGGACCTAATTGTTATATGTACTATTTTGAAAGATTTGATTTTAAATAGGGTCATGACCTTCACACGTGCGGTTCCAGCGACTGGCAATACGATTAGTGAAGCGCGAAATTTAAAGCATAGAACCTTAATAGGACTCTTTAAAACGTCATTACGATGCTTATAAATTATCCAGGATACTCCAAAAGCATGGCCGGTCCTGGGAATGCAAAACGGTTGATAACCCTAACTTACACCACACACTCGCTTACACCATAGATTTTTTTGAAATTATTTGAGTATACACAGTTTATATTTTTTTTTTTCAAGATAATGTTAATACGATTGTGTAGTTATGACGATGTTTTCCTGCTGCTCATTTCAAGTTATTCTTGCTATTATATTTTGCTTATAAAAAAACCCATTTTATCATTTAGTCAGTTTTCCTAGTTCCGGCCAATCTATGAATAGACTAGACTGATTGTGACGGCACTTACATTGGCAAATAGTTGACGCAACAAAAGAGTAATTCTGCCTACCTTTATTTTAGACGAAGAAAAAGTATTGAGAGTAAAAAGATGTAGAAGGTAAAAATAATTCCACGACAATGAAGTCGCTGGGATCAAGTAATATTACAAATAATATAATATTATACCTAATTAATTGTTTTATACATAATTCTAATACGGAGAACATGACTGGTTTTCGACTCACTCCACCATAGACCACACCAATGATAGCTCAATTGTTATATATATATATATATATATTTTTTTTTTTTTTTTTTTTTTTTTTTACGCCATTCACCGATGGATGTCATAATTTAAGTTAAGTGTTCATGTATTTATATATGGTTTGTAATTTAAAAATGGCCATATATGTATAAACTTATATTTATTTCCGAATACTTGTTACTTCATACGAATACCGTTTTGAGGCGCTTGGTACACTATTTAAAATGTACCAAGACAAGATGATGCAAGATAAGTCCATCCAACCCTAAACCTAGGACATAGACGAAATCGAACAACCTTCCATATCTAATATTCGATTATTGAAAACTACAATTTGTACGGTATCAAAGTTCATAATTCGATATGAACTGCATTCATGTTTTACTTCATGTATCCATGCCAAGTGAACCATGTTATGCTTAAAATAACATCACAGAATACACCACCCAATATAAAATCACCTAACAATTTAAAAAGCTGAAAATAAATAGAAGTATGTGAAGAATTCGTTTTGTGTTAACTTGTTGATAGATTATAAAATAGTTGTGATAAATTTAGCTTAAGTACCCGGAGAAACAATAGCAGTAAATATACTCGTCACTTGTCACGTCCTTTATATTATAAATCTCTAAGTGAGATGTAATCTTTCAAACCCTGACTATTCCATATTCATGTTTCACTTCGTGTGAAAGCGAAGCCAAGCGAAAAACGTAGTTGTGAATAAAGTAACATTACCAAGTACACCATTTAATATAAAATGAAAAGACTGAAAATAAATAGAAATATGTGAAGAATCCGTTAGTGTTAATTTGTTGATAGATTATAACATAGTTGTAGTAAATTTAGCTTAAGTAAACGAAGAAAACAATATCAGTAAATGTGCTCATCACTTGTCACGTTTACTAAATTATAACTCACGAGGTGAAATGTAGTCTTTCAAACCCTGACTTTTCGTTATTCATGTTTCAATTCGAGTGAAGCGAAAATGAAACACATAGTTGTGCTTAAAATAACATTACAAAATATATAAATTAGTATAAAATTAAAAAGCTGAAAGTAAATAGAAGTTTGTGAAGAATCCGTTAGTGTTAATTTGTTGATAGATTATAACATAGTTGTAGTAAATTTAGCTTAAGTAAGCGAAGAAAACAATAGCGGTAAATACGATCATCACTTATCACGTCCATTATATTATAAATCTTCAGGTGATATGTAATTTTTGAAACCCTAACTATTCGCTATTCATGTTTCAATTCGTGTGAAAACGAAGCCATATGAAACACGTAGTTGTGCTTAAAATAACATTACGAAGTACATAGTTTAAAATAAAATTAAAAGGCTGAAAATAAATAGAAGTACGTGAAGATTTCGTTTGTTTAACTCGTTGATAGATTATAACATAGTTGTGATAAATTTAGCCTAAGTAAACGGAGAAACCAATAGCAGTAAATGTGCTCGTCACTTCTCACGTTCATTTAATTATAACTCACGTGGTGACTATCTCCTATGGGTAGTAGACATTAATTTTTGGCATATCAATATTCATATTTAGGAAAACTCAACTTCGCGTAAATAACCCAGATAATGATTGATTCAACCACTACCTTTAAGACACAACCTGAATTAAGCTAAAGAATTAAATAAGAAACATTAATATTAACACAATGAACGAAATAAAAATAATGATGTACCATCTATTGACACGTGACAGAGTTCTGAGCTGTTGTATATAGTATCTACGAACCTCGCTAGTCAGTTCTCTTTTGACAATGCCGTAAAGATTTTTTTTCTTTTATTAATGCCGACGCCCGTACGATTTCGTAATCTCTAATAAATTTTACAATTTCTAATTATGGCCGTTTTTAGAAAAGCCGAAAGGCGAATAGTACTATTAGGTCTTTGTCATCGCCGCTCCACACCGCCTATTTAACTAATGTATTTTATGTGTTACATAGAGTATGTATATAATAGGTATCTACATAATGTTGATGTATTATTGTTAACCAACGATACACGTGAAATTTTAAATTAACGAAAGTTCTAAATTGTACGTGAATATGGTAATAGTTATGGTTAAAAATACCTGGATAAATGAAATGCTATAATATTTCTAATTTAGTTTTATCATAATCTTACATAGTTCTCGGTGAACTAAAATTATTTCGATACTTATTTTTCAGTATCACTTACTAACTACGAGTATTTTGTCATAAAATATTTTCATATTCAACACTTGCCTACATTTGTCAAGTACATCTCTATATTTAGACCTAGTCAATGATGACGCCTTTTGAATCACCTTTAATCAGTGAACAAAGATTTGTTTGACGATTTTGTTGTATACACGCAAGTAAGGTTTTTATTTTTTTATACCACTTATGTGACAAATAAATGTACAATCTACAATGTGATATGCGGATATTGTAGCCTATGAACGTTTATAATATCAAATGTATCTCCTAATACTTAATTAATTAAAATGAAATTTGTCATGTTTGCATAGGAGAATACAACATGGACGAAATAGGTACAAAATTAGTAACTAGACGTTTGTAACATCACCGTGAATTAAAATTAGGACTCACGACCCCCCGAATTCTGTTTAACAAACGCAGTACTTAATTAGTAAATATAGAGTGTAGGCAAACCTATGTGAATTCACATATTATAAATTTAGCAGCCTATTTTAATATCAATTGTGTTTACGCAAATTTTATAATAAATTAGATCCTTACAAAATATGAAGCTTAATAATTAAAGATTTTAGGTAAATATTATATTGTACCATTACTAAAAATTCTATCGTGATTCATTAACGCTGGATTTCAATTATTACGTCATATATATTCGCTGTATAAAACGATAATATAAAATACATAGTTGTTTTTCTCATGAGATAGATACTATTGATGTGTATCTATGATTTTTATATCCTATTTTCAGTATTCAGGAGAGCCTATTTATTATATTGTAATATTGTAATAATTTATTACAGTAATAATTCTTACTCTGTAAATGCAGCTAAATTACCAAACCATACTATAATTCACTAAGATACCTTTGTAAATAACATGTAGATTACTTATTTTCACATTTAGTAGTAATAAATTCCGGAACGTTCGGTTTCGTAGGTTTAAAATTTTTTGTACGTTATATAGTGTTTACCAACGAATACCTAGGTATATATATTTGTCTTTCATTGACAAACTCCGACATCAATTCCTAGATATTTTCTGCAGCTTTTCTCAACAATAATGGCATATCTGCTGAAATTAATATACCTAATGTGTAAATTACTTAGCCATGTACGAGCGATTTGGTCGGTTCTTTTAACATAACACTAGAATCGTCATTTCTATTGAATAATTGACGTAGTAGTTACGTGTACATAAGTAAAACGTGTTTTATGACGAACCGAAACCTATATGACAATTTTATTCGCATAGTATAGTTCCCGATATCACAAAATTATTGTACATCCAAAACGTTTATAATATAATAATCTTAATTATTATAAATCCGCAAGAAAACTATATTTATTTTTATGCACTCGTCATCCGAATCTTAGAAGTTATTTGGTCGCAACATGATAAATAATACACCATCCAATAATTATAATAGGAAGGTCCATAATTAACGTGACGTATAATATTATCGTTTATATACCAATAAAAGTACCTTTAACAGTCTTAACACTAGTTGAAATAAGTATTTAATTACCTTGACGCCGCTAATAGATAAATCGTCATTATTCATAAAATATTTATGTGTTTATTTATAATTTTAATTTATTTGGTACATATCTAGACCAATCTTAATTGAGTACGATAAACGCAGATTATACTTACACCGTTTAATCCTTACATAAATAACGTGTCAACATCCTGCAAGAATTAAATGGCAATAAAAGTCAGTGTTGGTATAAATAGACTTAAGTCCCTTACAAAATTAAATAGCAACCGGTGGGTGATATTGCGTAAGATTTTTGAACGTTCTAATAAACCACGCACTCTCAATTATTCTAAACACCAGACTTTTAAATCGACTTTCCAACTTACTCTGAGGGCATATATTTAAAATTTATTAATGCGACCCCCATTTCTTTAGACTTCACTTATGTTATCTAAATTTGAACAACATAATCAAAATAAATTTGATTATTATCCTAATATATATAAATTACGCGTCACAACGCCTGCCCACGACGGACTCCTCAACCACTTAACCGATTTTTTATCAATTTTGTACAGTTTGATCCATCCTGAAAAACAGGATAGCTCACACTTTCATTTATGATCGCAACATCATTCCATTGCAAATTGTAACATCATATGACAAAACGCTAGCCACAGCAAGGCGTGACCGGGTCAACTAGTCTATACTAATATTACAAAGCCGCAGAGTTCGTTTGTTTGTTTGTTTGTTTGAACGCGCCAATCTCAGGAACCACTGGTCCGACCCGAACGATTCTTTCAGCGCTGGGCAGCCCATCTATCGAGAAAGGCTATAGGCTATGTTTTTTTTTTTTTCAAAATTAGGGATCCGTAAGTAAACTGGTATTTTGTAACACAAGGTGTAAAATCGAAAACCTATTTTTGCGTGCGCTGCAAAAACTATTAACAATAGAACAAAATGGTTTTGTAGATCCCATTAAGACCTACAAAAAAGTCCGCGAGAACATATATTTAGCTATCATGGTTTAATCACAATAACCGACCCTATGTATCAAATTTGTACACCGTGTGCAGCCTGATCCAACCTGAAAGATAGGATAGCCCACATCTAAACCCATGATCGCAATACCATTCCACTGCAAATTATATTATAATATCATATGACAAAAACGCCAGCCACAGCAACGCGCGGCCCGGTCAGCTAGTTATATATAAATTGTGAAAATGTTTGATTTCCTAACATTCAACGTAATTGATTATAATAAAGATAAATATTAAAGATATGAGACTTAATACCCATCCGTTCTTCACGTCAACAAATTGTGCGATACAATCGCACCCGAATAATACCATGAGACTTAACCTAAATATATTATTTTATTAAAATGGTATGTAAATTTGTCTAAATATAAGTATCTTGATATCGATTAGATTATAAAATATTGCTAAAACTTAATATATCCTGGGAACGGCCTTCCAAATTGTAACACCCCCCCTTTAAACCTATTTTTGATTTTTTGTTGTTGAATTTTTAACTATTTTGGCCATGGCTGATCGCTAGTGATTGGTAGGACTCTATATTGCAGTTCGTAATAACTCAGTTTCTTTTAGGTATTAAGTCTTGACGTAGCTAACAATAATATAATTATAATTTATTTAAAGTAGAGTTTACATTATAATATATATTCACTACAGATGTATTGATTATGACCTTTATTGTGTAATTAATTAGGAGTAATAAGGTTTTATAAATAATTACTTGATCATTTTGATATAAAATAATTCATTATAGTAATAGTATATGACTGAAGACCTTGTATATCTGTTTAACAAATATAATAAATAAACCACTTCACGAATAACTCCAGAACTTCATAGTTACAAGAATGACCATCATGTTCTAAGACAAGTAGGCCTTATTGTTACTGATCTGTATTAAAATTCTTTTATGATCTGTATTAAAATGTATGTGATTAGTATACCACTGGACTTGGCCCGGCCGAAGCCAAGGATGGAAGCGCCAATCCCCGCTTCCATCTATAAGTTACGTCAACCTGACTGACCTAGGAATATAACATCTAGGCCTAACTTCCCTTCCGTGGTATACTAATAAAAGTTATTAGGCCACCGTCGGTCTCTTCGATATAAGAGAACTATAAAAATTATCATTGAGATAGGAATCCTAGTTTCACAAGTTATAGATGTTCACATCTCTGGTTTTAGGTGTTTATTAAGACAATTCAGGTTCTCAGGTATTCGTAGTGATTGTACAAACAAACATAACAATGGGTTCGATCAACGTAATTAATGGCACGCTACCATTTCAGTTATAGCATAAGCCAGAGATTGAACAACTCAGAATACTTTCTTTGTTAGTTATGGTTCACACAGTCAGTCTGATGAAAAAGTTATTAAATTTTATAGAGAAAATCTCACCAATAACTGGAGGCCGACACGTAGTTGGAGATCGTTCTAAAATACAACTTACCAACACAGTATATTAACTATCTGGTACACTTCACTTGTTATTACACCACTCACGTGTCTTTCCACGACGGCCGCTCGTTCTCCAGTCCCCAGTCAAGATCCCAACCGGCGTGTCAAAAGAAGAAGCGGGAAGCACCTCAATCATCAATCATGCAACTTTTCTTGTCAGTGTCAAATCACTGAGTTGAAAGTGACAGTAAAATAAATGGATTACAGATTGTCGACTAATGCAACAGTCACACAATTATGCTCTCACTCCCGAATTTAGTATCGAACTCTGCAATCGAACCCTCCCGTTGCTCAAGCGCAGCCTTTTAATACCTTCACGTTCCTGTTAATACAATAGACAGGTCACACCTCCCTGACTCAGGGTGATTCAAACGAAGAAATCTAAAAATTAAATATTATTGAATGTCTGTAAGTAATTCATAAATAATTAGATAATCTTTATCTGTATTAGTGAATAGTATTTTGCAATAATCATACATAGAAATTGATCACAATAAATAATTTAGAAAATAAAATTATATCCGGGAATTATTATGTGGAAGTCAAATGCTTCATTTCCATTAATGTTTCAAAACAATATTTAAACATTACAGTCTGTTTGGAATCGAACTCAGTCCCCATTTACTTTAATCTAATAAAGTATAAGGATCCAGTATCATTACAACAAAATCCTGGAAAGATACTCAATCGGTATATGGAAATCCACTCCATTACAATGAGATTATTTGTCATAATTTATTCCATAACCATTTCCATACAATGTTTTCGTAAGGTACAAGATTCGCACATGTGAATAACCACTATTGATTCAGATGATTTGTACTCAACCTGTACATATAAATTTATTTTATAGTGGGATTCCCCGCTTGGTCTATTTTGGGTAGTTCACCCTAAAAAGCATCTTTGCCACATGGAATTAAGGGTATAATTAGCACAACTTATTATATAATGTTGTTCTTTATCTGTGGGATTCCCCGCTTTGTCTATTTAGAGTAGTTCACCCTAAAAGACACCTTTGTTACTTGGAATTAAAGGTAATTTTGGCAAAGCTTGATAACTAATGTATTCCCTTTTGTTGTAAAATGTTATAAAAACTCGTTGGCTCCATCGGGGCGGCTCTACTCAAAAGGTATCTTTACCACATTACATTAAGAACGATTTTGGCAAATCTTATTTACATTATTGTGTTATACTCAGCTCGTTGTTAGAGTTAAAGTGATAATATTCTTTATCCATCTTTTGCATGGATATGTGAATAATTCTATTTTTCGATCGCCTATTTGTTTATGGTTATTGTCATGGTTCAGGTTTTTCGTGAGAGAACGGTAAGCCACATGCGTTCCGTTACAGTACTTAGGTAACCACTGGAATGCCCCAGTATATAAAGCAAATTAAAATATTATATGAACTTACTGTCGTGATTAGTAACGAGATTTTAGCTTCACGTAATAATACTCAATCCTTTTCTGAGAGAAATACCATAGTTTTGTAAAGTGCATCTAAAATTATGGAATTGCCACATTTTCACGTTAATAACGTTAGTATGATAATGGAGTCCAGAGTTTATTTTCACTAACTCTTGTCGGTTTGATGGAGGCAATAAACTGTTGAATTATTTGCCTCGAGACCAGCTTACCTCGGCTTAGCGTTTTCATTGTTTGTTTGATGTTTTCTTACGGACGAAGAAAGTATATTGGTTTTGTAAGACGAATTAGTAACTAAGCAATTTCAGTGATGAATTTGAACTTATGTTTTTAGCCGCAGATGGATTTGACAAATTTTCGCGATGTTTTAGAGAGAGCGGAAGGCGCTCGACAAACTTAAATTAAACATACGCCGAGCAATAGACAAGCTCGCAAACTAAGGCACGAAAATAAGACGATTTTAGCCTAAATAAGTAAAATATTATGTAGGCTAAGTTCACGTAAAAATACCATACAGGGTATGTTATAAACATTATTGCTTACATTGGGTGAACAATGTGCAAATCGCTTGGAGCGTTACGTGTAGTCTTTTCTGTTTGCTGCCGGTTTTCACCGTTGTTTGTTGATTTAGGCTTCGGAAAATAGTTTGATCAAATTAAATGATGATTTAACTTTTAAATAGTAGTAATGACAATGCCCATTTACAGCAGCAACTAATATTGATTGACATGTATATTGTTGTTCATTGACATATGAAATCCGTATTTGACAATGCCCCTATACAGCAGCTAAATGATTTTTATTTTATACATACAATTATGTTTTATAATAATTTTTAATTTTTTTTTTTTTTTTTTATCTGACATGTATAAATTTAATTGTAATTATTTTTAAGTAAGGTAAACTTGACAATGCCCCTTTACAGGAGCATCGACTATTTATCATTATTATTATTATTATTATTTAATCTTAAATGACCTGTGTAACTGTTTATGTTTTTAAATTATGATGTCAATTGACTTAGCCAAGTGTACCCTAAGGTTCCTACGGTTCCAATAAATGAGTATGAGTATGAGTATGAGTATGAGTCGATGCTGGATTCTGATGGAATTCATTCGTAGATGTCTTATACTTTTTTGTTGGTTCTTGTTCGGTAGTTGGTCGGTATAAAAAATATTATATTATATATTTTTTTTTAGATATTAGTTTTTATTAGTACTTTTTGCATTTTAATTTTTTTCCATCTGATCTATTAATAATGAATTTTACAAATAAATTGTTTATTATGATTATTATTCAGCATGGTTTCCCATCAGATCGTATGAGGGTACCGTAATATCCACTCTCAATACAATTACTACCGCTACTTTACCGAACAAACAATAAAAAACGATACTTTCAAATGTATTCGGTTTCAAATAATATACCAAACCAATAACCCTTATTTTCACTCTATAAAGTCCATTCCGATTCCGGTGGTGGATCGTAGAGGGTTGTGAAAACATTATGATATAAAGGAAATGTACAAGGGTTGAGACTGTATGACAGTTGTAATAGAGTGTATTTTTGGTCGGATGGTTGGTCAGTAGAGGGTGGTGGCGGTTTCAGTTCCCGTGTGAACCTGGACGGGGGTGTAAGGGTAGTTTTGTTTGAGTTCATAATCGCGTTTGATAGTCCATTGTCGTGGATCATTAATTACTTTGGGTGGAATTGCGTTGATTGTGTCTTCAGTATTGTGATATTTTAATATTTCAATTCAATTAGATAAATTATTCAATTCTATTGGCCGATTTTTTTTAATGAATGAGTCTTAATTATGAAATGAACTAATATTATTTTCTTTCTGCAATTGGGTTTTATCTAATTGGTTTGACTTTTTATTGCTATCAGATGTTTTAATAATTTCATTTAAGTTTAATTTTGACTTTTTAGGCGGGGCACAGCTAATTTCGCTATCAAAAACTTGCGACCTTTTAAAAGTTTACTAGTTTTATTGAAACTGTATATTTAAGAAGTAAAAACTAAAAGCACGATCGTGGAAACAGCTCTACCTAACACGGTTAATAAACATCGACTATAAACCAACTTGAACAGACCGTCCCTTTTGAAGAAATCAATGGATTGACAACACCACCAAACACGCTTCTTTCTAGTTAAAAATGAACTTGTCTGATAAAGAGATACGCATATTTTTAAAATTCATGATTGTCACCCTTTATCACAGTGATCATAATAAAGTTCCGATCGGCCTTCAATCACGCAGAAATGATAGCTTGTCAATAGGCGCAGTTCTCTTTGATGGATAGGGTAGCGTGGGGGAAGTGCGGACGGTCGCGTGTGAGCGCGCGCGCGGCTCGGTCGCACGCGCCTGCCCCGCCTCCCCCGCGCATTCACTTCTCTATTCTATAGGTAGCGGGGGAAAGGATTTGCTTATCAAATGGTACAGTTGAACGGTATGTGGTAAATATGTGTAAATTTAATCTGTTTCGTTTTGAAAGCCGTGAGAAACTGATCTCACGTATGGCCAGTTAATTTTTGAATCAGTGAGCGAATTAAACTGTTTCTTAAAATAGTTTTGGTAATGAAAGAGTAATTCTAGTACTATATACTAATCGATTTAACCGGGAACTTACTAAATGGTACGAATGGCCATATGGAATTGTATTTCGTATAGAATTTATGAAAAATCTATACAACGCTGTCAGAAATTTGGATGGTATTTTTGTATGGGACCCGTGAGAAGCCGCGAAGATTGCTATTTGTGAATTAAACTGGAGTCACGGACAAAAATACATCGGTCGGCCATTATTTCCTAATTTGATTTATAATAGGTTTATAGAAGGGTCCTTCCCACGATAGGTTGACGTACCAAAAGCTATAGTGTTAGTCTAAACATGATTTATTAGTTAATTAAAAAGACAACATTATGAAACTTTGAAGTTATTTTTTTTTACTCAATTCACGAATTTGATGCCATTATTTCCAATTAAAGATAAAATCAAGGTCAAACCCAAAATCAAAATGGCAACGTGTCACCTGCAGCGTGCACAACGAGCGGCGCGTGTGAGCCCGGCTGCGCGCGCGCTCACACGCGGACGTCGTAGTGCGCGTGCGCAGGGGGAGTATCAATTGGCAAGTGTTTGTGGATCGAAATTACGGCATTATTCATCTCTTGACTGACAATGTCAAGAGTTTTGTGTAGTTTGGGGATTTATTACGGTCAAGTTAAATAATTGATACAATGATTTCTATTAATAATAAAAATCTTGCAGCCACATTATAAAAATACCTCTGCACTAGGACTTCCTGTGTCGCAGATGGCATGGACAAACACCCAAGACCCGAAAACAAACTTGATGCTCACAACACAGTGTGTCCCAGCCTGGACTCGAACCCGGACCCCTCGCTTCGAAGGCTACTTAGTAGCTTAGTTGACTTATTTATTAATTTTATATTTAATGCGTGTTTATTACTGTGTCACATGCCCGAGCACACTATGGTGCTGGTGATAGTCGGGTTGAATCCCAATTTCCATTGTAAATAGAAAAATATTCAACTAAATGATGACTGGAAATAAATTACCACAGGTTGCCTGTAAGAGATCGCTCTAAAGCGATAAGACTGTCCATTGTTTCACACTAATGTTTTGTCTATCTATCTATCTACTACAGCAATATTATTTATAAGTCAAAACGATTTTTTACTGACAAAAATGTACTGTTATTTATCTACAGTCTATCGGATAGTTGAATATTGAAACTGATAATTTTGTTGTAAAGTTGTCGAACTATATGGTAAGCTAGCGCCATCTAGTGGTTTAGTGAAAGGTTTTACGAAGAACCCCTCGGCCGGACCTCGAGTAATACTACGTCATTTTTGGAATTAGGATTCTACTGCACAGTGCCATCTAGCGGATACAGTTACATAAATAGAAAATTAGATTTACTTTAAATGTAGAGGGCGTTAAAATAAAAAATAACAGTATGTACAATGTTTTATTAAAATAATCTTATTCTATAGGAAAATTAAGGTCTAAACATCCTTATTTACACACATCAACAATGGTATAGCAAAATATACCTAATGAGGCTACCTATCAAGAAAAACCTACAAACTAGTATATTATAATTACTACAATTTCGTTCGTTTTATTTTTACAATTCTTGTAACCTAGCCGACCCAGGTGCCAAGTAGGTACTGATTAGAAGATTTTTATTAAAAATAACAAATCTTCTACTTTTTACTTAATTTAGACCAAATAACAAATCTTCTACTTTTTATTTTAATCTTAGACCGTTTTAAAATTGAAAACAGGGAACAAATTCAACCTTGCTATGGGTTTATGGATTACATTTGATTAACTGAGTCCAACCACGTTCGGTAGAAGATTTAATATATTTTTAGACGCTTTTGTCGTTCGTAATGCCCGCGAATTTCATGATAAGCGATGTTGATAACAAACGCAATCTGTTACGTAGTACCTACTCCACCGCAGATCGACACAACATGGCTGCGTATAATCTTCAAATGGAGAAGTCGGATGAGAACATTACTCGACGTGGATGTTTGCAGTGGAATCCTATCTGCAGACGAGGGTTCGTGGGATTTA
The DNA here is from genome assembly GCA_921293045.1 of Aplocera efformata. Taxonomy (NCBI): domain Eukaryota; kingdom Metazoa; phylum Arthropoda; class Insecta; order Lepidoptera; family Geometridae; genus Aplocera; species Aplocera efformata. The sequence goes on from OV121040.1 coordinate 585,242, forward strand.
TACTATATTGAAAATGCAACAAATGAGAAGTATAGAATAATTTGCAAAATAGTTACGAACACTCAGGCTTAATGCGAGATATAACTGCTCCAGTATGTGAACATGTGAATAGTACTCATTAGAGAGAGTACTGCATATAAATTACGAAGTATAAGTTTTGATGATGGTGACTAAGCTGGGAACACTGCCAACATGAGGGTTCACCGGATATTTATAATCCAATGATTATGGGTCTGGAAAGGTCCGGCATTAAAATTTCAATAGACTTCATCAACACAAAATTTTCACATTCTTGTCCTCTGCACTCTTCACAAAGCGTAAACACAACTCTTACAATAACACTAAGCAAAGAAGAAAAGGTCCACTCTGCTAAAAATATGCAGAAATATGGACTTTACAAAAATCAATGTAAAGCAGCGAAGCAATTTGATCAAAATAGTTTTGCACAGTTGTTTCAGCTAGAACTGTGTTGTAACAGTGAACGGGTTCCTACCCCCATTAAACAACAACCCCCAACATCAACAGCCTTCCTTATTTGGGAAGAGGAACCCAGGCCGATGGTGTACACCCGTAACATGCACCGCGCGGTGCATGTTACGTGAACGGGTTACCAAGGTCTCTACACATTTTTTATAAATTAACATTTATAAACAAACAAACATTATAAACATTGGCCATGGACATTATAAACATTGGCCATGGACTTTATAAACATTGCCTGTTGGACATTGGACAAAACCAAAGTAAAGAACCGATTTTGATAAAATCTAAGATCTTTGAAACCAATGCGAAAGCATATCCTTAACTAACCTAAGCAAATAAAAAGAAATCACATCTGTTGATAAATAGCGGAGAAATGGGTGAACATAAATAAAACAAATATACAGATGGATCATAGAACCTCCTCCTTTTTGAAGTCGGTTAATGAGCGTGAAGCATTCTGTAGGTAAAGTTGCGACATTAGATGATACAAAATGTCCCCCCGTGAAGATCCTAAGAAAAGTAAAAATAATAATTAGAATCGAAATCCACAGGGGTCTCACCAAGAAGCTCCCACATCTGCACATCGCCCTGTGGCTCGTCCACCGGAACACATCCGGGATGAAGAAATGCTCCAACAATCAAACACCGCACAAGGTTTATCATTAACTACAAGTAATATAAACCCTGGAAAGACGGTCCTGAATTTTAGTAGCTGTACTTTTTACAACTGTTATTTTCAAATTTTAACTATATTAGGCTGGTTTTAATTAAATAACTCGCATTGTTTAAGTAAACCACTATACAAGCCTTGGTCCACAATAACTACACTGACGGCCACGCTATAAAAATCATGTGGCTTATTTTTTACCTCTGATTCCATAGATAATTTTATCATAGTCAAAATCTATCAATTTCTCAGTTGAAATTGATATTAAGTATAGAAATTCAAAATATATCAAAAATCAAATATAGTTTGAGGAACAAAGTAACAATGGATTACAAAAAGTTTAGAAAAACGATGATGCAGAAGTATTAAAACTGTGTCGCAGACATCAACGCCCACCCCCGTTACTAATTGAAGTTTCAAGTGACGACTCAGCGCAGGATCCACATTATGTGCTCTTTAGACGCAGCAGTCTCGTCAAATTCAAGTAATGAATCTACGCATGAAGAATTTTCCCCAGAGACCCGCACTGATGGTACGACGTGTACCATCAGTGCATCTCAAAAAAGAAAAAAATCTGCGTCGAAAAACATGAAAATAAAGTGAAACGCAACACAGGTCAGTCCTATGAAACATTAAAGAGAAAGTTATTGCCAGTAGAATAATGGCACAACTTACAACATGACGAATGAAAATTATGGACATCTGAGAAAACCCAGTTGCAAATTTCGGTCCTAAAGGCGATATGTTGATAATGAAAGTGAATATAAAAAATCGAGTTTCATCCTTACTTAAATCACCACCAGCTATATTAAAGCTAATTTGTTCCCCTGATAAATATGAATATAACGTTTCGGGTATATATATTTTTTAATTCGTAACTTTTAAGCTAACTGAGTTATGTTATTCTGAAAAAATAATTTAAAAAAGTGATTTTTTTTTTTCATTTTTCACTTTTAGGAAATAAAAATGAAAAATAGCCCCGGGAGGGCAGAGCGTCAAAAAACGTTGGACAGAAAACAAAAAAATGCTGAAAAAAACTATCTGTCAAATGCCACTGTTCCTGTCAAAATTTTAAATTTTTAAAGTTCCGGCCCGGGTCGGCTGAGTGATCTATTTACAACAAACAAATTTTTACAAAATTCAAGTAATTATAGTATACTGGATGATATGATTATGGGTCGTGCGGCTGTACCCCGGGACGAGGCATTCTGGAACCTTGCTTCTTTCCAGAAGTTGAAGCCGTCGCGATGATAGCGTGGTGCGGTCACTTGTCGTGCGAGGAGCGCGAGTCGCGGTCGGAGGCGTCGCGCGCCTCGTGCATCTCCTCGAAGTCGTCCACGGCCATCGGCGTGTCTGGAACCAAACGCACATATTGGCCACATTATGTACTTATATGGAATATGAACGTGTACACGTCATATTATTTTATTTGATGTTTAGTTGTAATAAATAAGTATTCAAGAACATTTTACACAGCGCCATCTAGCCCTAAACTAAGAATAACTACTTCTAATATTATCTAGCGCCTTAAGTACAAAAAAAAAGTGACTAAAATATATTTTTTTTTGTAAATACGTAAAAGAAAGTGCATCACTGCTTAGCGGCAGATATTATCAGGTGTGGCTACTTTTAGTTGGCCAGGGGGTACCTGTAGGGCTACTGAAGGGTTCTCACCTACGGCCGCGAGCAAGCGATCTCCCAGTGCACAGGGCGTCATATAGTGATAGTCAGAATGTCTCACCGAGGTGGTCGAGCGTGACGCCCATGGCGCGGCGCAGCGCGTGCGGCGGCGCCAGGCGCGCGGGCGGCACGCGCGCCGCCATGCCGCGCAGGCAGGCCGCCACCTGCCGCGCCGCCTCGCGCTCGGCGCCGCCAGCGCGCGGCACCAGCGTCAGGTGCCACGGCGGCGGCGACGACAGCCTGCACCACAACACATATATAAATAAAAGGGATTTCAAAACCGACTTCAATACTTTCATCCCTTATTACTCGCTTAGGGGGTACAGCCTACCATTTTAGACTTTTCTTCGCCCCTGGTATACTGTTTCCAATGTGCCAAATATACAACCGTTGTACCACCTAAAACTCCGCGAAGTGGCAGTTTCCGTACAATATTATCTATTTCGATGATATTTAATAATATTTTTTTTATAGTCTGTGGAGTACAAATCGATTCAACATCTTGAAAGTATATTTTTAAAAGTATGGCAGCATCTCATGAGTATGAAAGAAACTAAAATAGCTTTCTTCGTATATTTAGAACCCAAAAAATATAATAATGAAAAACACGTTTCATAATTTTTTTAAGAATGAAGAGATGGAACGGAACGGGGCACCTGTGAACTGGATTTTGTCTAAAAATGTACACGCAATGAATTGCTTTTAGATTATTATCAAATCGATACTATCCCAATTTTATTAAATAGAAAAGATAAACAAAATATCCTTCTTTTGAAGTAGGTTAGTATATGACTACCTGTATATGATAATGAAGTAGCTGTACATAGCTAGTATATGGCTTGTCCAGCAGCTCATCACTCATGTACAGCAACATTACCTGTCCCACTGTTCCTTGTACAGTTTCTGTATGAGGTCGGCGGTGTGCCGGAGCGCGGGCGCGATGCCGTAGTCGTGCTGCGAGGCGGAGATGTCCTCCTCGATGTCGTTGAGGAAGTCCACGTCGATGCCCAGCTCGGACAGGGAACGCAGCTCGTCTATGTCCACCTTCACTTTAGATATATCCTGGAATGGACGAAATACTATACGATATTTTTCTCCTTGATGTATATAATTTTCATGAAATATATAGATGCGCCGCGCGGTGGGAATACTTCACTTCAGGGTGAAGGAAGTAGCCTATGTTAATCCAGGGTATGGGCCACTTATGAAGGTTGTGATGGTTTCTCGCACCCTGGATTAACAAACATACAAATTTCATCCAAGTCGTTAAGACGTGACGGAATAACAGACAGACACAAAATATATATATATATAATCTTTATAATATTAGTGTGAATTACCGGTGTTTTAACAAAAATTCAAATTTTTGCTGAGAGACTAAACAACATAGTAGACATACCTCATTTTTAAAAAAATTAGTTTTAATTGTATGTATACTAATTAATAGTAATAATTATTCATGGTTATTGGACATAGCTCAATTTAGCCTGAAAGACAAAGGAAAGTTGCTTTTTTTCTTCGCCCGTTGTATACGGATTTGGTTGTTTCTTTTTTTAAATAGTAGGTTGTACCCCTTAACAGCGACAAATAAGGAATGAAAGTAAAGAAGTCTGTTTTTTAATTTTTATCAGTCGCTGGTTTTGATTACCATCCAAACACAGAACAAACATCTATCACAAATGTTCTGCCCTGGGTGGGAATCGAACTCACCACACTGTCTTAATGTGTTTGATATTCACCTGTTCATCCTTGGGCGGTGTTTCAACCTTTTTGTCAGGGAACAGCGCCTCCATGTCGTAGAAGAGGGCCCAGGGGGAGTCGGGGGCAAACCTTAGCAACTCCTCGTTGCCCTGACCGAGCTCCGACGCTGGAAGAGAGACTATCAGTTTAATGCATACAATTTTTTTTTAGGAAAATTGTTATTTTAGTGGATTGCCTTCTCTTCTACAAAAACAACAAAGGATATTTCCTACATTCAAGTCCTTTAAAAAAAAATCTGAGAAAATGTGAATTATCTTAGAAAGGATGGAGGCACTCAGATAAAGTTACTCAGTTTTTACAGAAAACTATTTTTGTTGATGCATATGCAGGTATATTTACAAATACCTGCACCGTGGCTTTGTGGGTAGTAGCCCTGCCTTCGAAGCGAAGGGTCCCGGGTTCGATTCCAGGCCGGGGCACACTTTGTGTGATGAGCAAGCAGTTTATTCTCAGGTCTTGTGTTTCTGTGTTTGTCCATGCCATCTGTGACACAGGGAATCCCAGTGCAGAGGTACGAGTGTGTACGTTTAATGTTAACAAGTACGAGTGTACAGGTGGAGAGGCAGGTACTGACGCAGGGTGTGGTAGAGCAGGTGCGACTCCTCCGCGGTGAGCGTCGCGAACGTGGAGTCGTGCGAGGGCGCGTACGAGCTGAAGGGCCCGTACGTCAGCGGCTTCACGCCCTTCGCCGTGTTGCGCCGGTCCTCGCGCTGCGCTGCAACCAACACCACGACCAGGTGTTACAAAGGGTACCCGCGGCCCAAGTGGCCACGGAACTGAAGTACTTTGGCAGATATATTTTAGCTGCATCTCGCGCTGCCCGGCCCTGCCCAAAGCGGTTGTTTTTCTGCGGAGTAAGGACGCGTAACGCGAGCGGCAGTGCGACATGCAGCTAAAATATATCTGCCAAAATACCCTTCGAGTTATTGTGAATCAAAACAGGAGAATCTGTATATCAGGAGGTCAGCTGTCCATAACAAAAAAAAAACTATTATTGATGAATCCAGGCATTACTTTCCAAGAGGCCATGTTACGATGATTTGAACAAGGGTAACATTAAACTTCTAATAAATGAGTTAATACTCAACAAAATAACTGTCGACTCTCCACGAGGCATCTTCATAAGCGATGAATCGAAATGTGACCTTGTAGGAGGCTGTAACTATTTAACATCAGGTTGGCTAGGTCACTTTGTTCAGTCACTTAAATAATACTAAGGAAATATACCTCATTCTCAAAACGGTGAAGAAACCGGCATGTCTTTGAACCAAATAATCGAAGACATGTGACATCTAACAATCCGGATGGTAGATCACTCTCAATTATCGGGAGTAGGCCGGTGTCCCTGCAGTGGGAACATTAGAAGTATACTCACTGTGCAAAGTGCCGGTGCCGTGGCTGAGCTTGCCTATCATCTGTCCGAGGGTGAGGGGGCGCTCCTCGCCGGGAGGGGCGCCCCCCACCGTGCTGGTCACGAGGCACAGAGTCGTCTTGCCGTCCCGGTCCATTCGAGGAAACGCTGTGAGAACAAACATCAATTTTAAGATTTTCCCTCGAGGCATTTTAGCAATCAAAACCTCGAGCCTCTAGAAACGGTTCCACTGATGACCTTCAAGGGATATTCATGATTATTACCGTTTAACAACATCAGTCTTGCTCCTAAAATATAATTTCAATATGATTACTAAACTATTTTTTTTTTTTTTAATTTCTGTGGAATCTATTGTTTATAGGAGCTGATATAGAAAGCATCCATTGGCTACAACAGCCATCATATTGGAAGTCAATCATTAGTATAATTATAGTAGTTTTGGGGGAGGACTTGATTGGTACCGCTTTTGTTACGGGCAGAGTTGACTACTTAATATCAGATGGGCCTTCAGCTAGACCCATCACTTCAGCATAAAATAATAGTATTAGAACTATTAAGTAATAGAACCTTTCTTGGCGAGCCGCCGGCGGTGCATCTCCCGGGCGGCCTGCATCTGTATCTTGAGGCTGTCCCGCTCGTCCGCGGCGGCGCCGTCCGACACCGTGTCCTCGGAGCCGCCGCTCTTCAGCGGGGAGCCCCGCTTCAACACCTTCTGCCGGTGCGGCCCGACGTTACGCGCTTGTACCGGTTGGGCCAGCGCGCTCCCCCAATGCTGGGCCAGTGGACAAGGCCCACAGATAATTTGGAACTTATGGACCGGTTTGGCTATCGGAGCCGGCCGACTTCTCAATTTGTTTTTATACAGACAGACCGACAAACAGACACGTGGGTCATGATATTTAGGTACGTTATGAACGCTTGCAAACTGGCCCAGCATATGGCCCAACGTGTACAAGGCCCGAAATATATGGCCACGGCGGGCGGCAGACGCACGGCGGAACAATTTGGAAATGTGTCATGGATCCTATCACCTGCAGCTGGTGTAGGTCAAGAGTTAGATAATAGTGTTCAAATGTAGGTTTAAGCCCGAGAATATTTCCCAAGTGACATGCGTAATAAAAATCCTGCCATTTGAATTGCTTCTTCAAAGACAGTGTGTAATGCTCAGGGTGCAAGTTCAGCGCCCGATAATAGCGATAATAGCCGCGGAACGGTTCCAAACGAACCGTCTCTCCACTGTCGACACATTTACAAAATGCAGCGCTGCGCGTCGATGGCAACGCAACTTATCCATGCACCGCGATTTACAACACACACACTCTGTAACTTTGTGACAGAAGCAAAACATAAATATTGCTATCGCTAAAACATGACACTACTCTTTGGGACCTTCGCACACCGTGTTGGCTCTGTAAGTCTCGTAATGGATGGAATGAGAAATCCTTCAATTCATGTAATGGTAGCAAAACGGGATGTTAAGTTTTTGGACCATTTTGAGGCTCTTTGCGCATTAAAAGTTCATCAAATAGATATTTTCCGATCAGTCAAAACAACCCTCGCCACAACTATGTCAGAATTTGTAACTTTTTTTTTGTATTTTACAATGGTCCTCAAAGTTTAGATTCCCGAAACTTCTACCAATAGAAAGACAAATTCCTAGTCTATGGCCGGGTCAATGTGCGAAGACCCTAAATCTATAAATATTGGTTAAAGTGTCACCTTTCTGCCGTAAGTCCTAAGCGGCTGCGTTGCAAAAAGTTTTTTTATGATCAAGTTTTGGTAACGACAGAATGTTTTGAGCGAACACAAAAATACAATGACAGACATAACAGCCCGAGATCCGGCTTGAAAAGTTTGGGTTGCTGTTGCGTAGTTGGCAGCAACCACTCAACAGCAACACAAAAATTTCAAGTTCTTTGCACATATTGCTGTAAAGTGGATTATAATTTAATTGAAAAATGAGATAACTATTTTTTTTTTTGGAAAATTAATACTTTTTTAATAAAAAATATTAGCGGCGACTTTCTGATACCTAGGCAAAAATATGTGCCCGTTGATAATTATTTATAACAAACAGATATCGATTAAAAACTTTATTAACGTAGTAATCTTGCAACCGGATCTCGGGCTATAATAAGTGTTCACAAAAATCAAATCCAGCAAACGATGCACGGCTTGATTTCTATGAGCCCATATTTTTTTGTCTTTTAATAGTATATGATTTGATCTCAAAGAACGAAGAAACTCGCAATGTTCCTATCAATAAATTCTCATAGAAACATTTCGCAGATTATACAAATAGTTTGTCTTTTTAACCAAACAAACACTGTGCTCTGTTTTCTGAAAATACAATTAATACAGTAAATATTATTACGACGACAATGGCATGCGTTTTACCACAGTCAAAGCACGTCAATAGTCACATTGGCGCCAATTTCAGTTACAATCCCTTTCATCTCACTTCTCATAAAGTATCTTTACAATGGTGGTCGTTTCTATTGAGATGTACAATGTACCCGTAGAAGCATTGTGGCTACGATTCACATATAACCTGGCTAAAACATGAAAACTGACAATAATTTGACATATCTGTGTGCAAATGTACCTAAGGAAATCTTGTGGCACTTTACATGCGCACAGATGTTTACTTGGGCATGTAAATTTGTATTAATATCTAGATTAAGATCTAAACTAAAGGAATAAGTAACAGTTTGAACATATTACAGATGTCCTCCAGAGTATCTCCTACATGTATGTACCAGTTCTGGCGTGGATGCAACTTGTGGACGGGCCCGCTTATTTTATGTATCACAAGTGACAGGACGAGCTGAAGGCCTACCTGATGTTAAGTGGTTACCTCCAGCCATAACAGCAATGCTACTTAGGCCCTCCTCGACCGAAGTAAGTTACATCTCATGCATATGCCTGAGTTGCCTTGTCACGTCATAGTTTCAAAGTGTTGAGGGAGCCGTGAACACTAGGGGACTAGCCTAGCAGGCAGTAGGTACCACGTCCATATTGCCATGTCTCATCAAACATAGTTTCAAAGTGTTGAGGGAGCCGTGAACAGCAGGGGGACTAGCATAGCAGGGGTAGTTACCACGTCCATCTTGCCGATGTCGAAGCCGAGCTCCTTGATGGGGATCTCGTACATGTAGGTGAGCAGGTCGCCGAGCGGGCGCAGCTTGTGCGGCGTGAGCTGCTTGAGGCCGGTGTGCAGCAGCCGCTTGGCCGCCTTGTGGTACACCGTGCCCGGCTTGTTGTACTTCATAGCGTTGTTGCACATCAGCTTGAAGTCACTCTGCAACACGTTTTGGTTATTTGATTACTGGACTGCTACGACGGTAGTTCTTAGTAGCCTTTGTTGGTTGTGCACCCCACAACCAACAGTGTGTCCTGCAGTGGTCCAAGTGGTCCCAGGGGTCCACGGGAGACTCGACGGGGGTTTCTTTTGACGTGAAAAAAATGGGGGTTTACAATTCGTAACGCTCCGCAATGCGAATTTTCATAGTTAGATCAAATCTTCACATTTTTTGTTGAGTTTTGACTAACTAAATTTTGACAGTGGTTTATGAGAAAAAAGTCTGGGAACCTCTGGTATAGATAGTGATCCACGAAGACGCACCCCTCTTCCTAATCGCTTACAGTACATGTATGCACCATTCCGCTGGTATAGATAGGAATCGAAAAAAACTTAAACACTAGTGGAATGTTGCACTCTTGTACTATAAGCTATGTTAGTATTTATAAATGAAATACTGTAAGACATTATCAGAGTATATTGCTGGTTTGTAAGCACAGGTGCACAAATTGTAACCAGAGGTGTGCAATACCATTTCCTCAAAATTGTAAATATTATGAGGAAACCGGCATGCTATATTACCAAAAATTCAAAGTCTTACGACATCTACCATGCCAGATTGGGAGCCCGCGGTAGATTAAAGCCTATTCACTCTCACTTCTTGAAAGTAGGTCTGTGTTCAGCAGTAGGAACATAGAAGTTGGTACCTATCACATACATAGGTAGTATGAATACTTACAATAAAACAATTCAGTGACTTGTACTCATTGTCATCAATCTTTTGCTTGATGGTGGAAAAGTCCATGGGCCGCCTGATGATGTTGGAGTAGTTTGGGGCAAAGTTGTCATTCACCGGCCATGCAAAGAACTGGTTCGGGTCCCGCTTCTCCAGGTTCCGGAGCAGTTGCTCCAGGAGACGGGAGAGTGGTCTGCGCTTTTGACTGGCCTGGAGATACAAATACAAATTTTGATATTATACCAATATTCTTTTTTTGGTGTTTGTAATGGTGTGTGTCTGTCTGTGGCATAATAGCTACTGAACAGATAATCATCAGATATGATGCATCACAAACATTAACAATTACAAATCTCTTGTACTTATATGGATCCACAATTTCCACCAGACCTAATAGTTTTCATCAAAGCAATGTCATATTTGTCATAGTCTTATTTGTTAAGATTACATTTTTTCCAACCTATGTATGTATGGCCAGACATAATCATATTAAGAAAAATGACACTCACATCGCCTACTGAAGCTACACTATTGCATTCGGTAAAGGTGATGTTAATATATATAACATTGTAATCATTCTACGTTCTAACCAATGAACTGATACAACTAAGGCTAACATTAGCAGTTATGTATGTTTGAATTGATGTTTGTTACTATCATACCCAAACAACTGAAAAGATTAGAGAAATTTCATGAAAAGTGACTTGGAATCACACCTTAAAAGTATCCTTTTTTAAAAGTTCCATACTCTATAGATAGTTGATACTCTATAGACAAACAAGAGTTTGTCCTACTGATGTATCTGTGCCATAAGTTGTAGTTAGTTGTACATTGTGGTAGTCGGCATACCTTGAGTACACATGTGCGGGGCTCCCTATGTGAAGCAGGCGAGTTGGGCCCGGGACTGAGGTGCCTCCGCAGCTTCTTGTGTAGGCCTTCGTCATCGGTCTCATCCTCGTCCAACTTCTAAAAGTAAAAATTTACCATACCATTAACTATACTGAAATAGTCATTGTAATTATACTAAGCAAGTTTTCAGGTAAAGTAATAGTGTAGACATTTTTTATTAACCGGCTTGACTATTTTCGTGTTATAGAAGTCACGTTTGCCAAGTAACTGAAACCCAAACTCGAGTATTCCGCTGTAGAAACACTAGAAGCGAACAAATATCACCTACCAAGTCAATTTCCCGTCTTCTTCTTGTTTTCTTCTTCGGCTTCTCTCGGGGCTCCTTGTAGTCGTCAGTGGAGTTTTCCATGTCACTCAAATCTATTTCTTCCTCTGAAATTTAATGATTTGCATGAACACAACTCTGGAACACTAGTGAGCGTCAGCAAACAGGCGATGGTATGTTTTCACTTACTACAACTCAGCTTTTCTAAGTATTCCATCTTCAGAAAGAAATAGATCACAAGTTAGTTATGATATTATTTATTTGAGACAACAAGATTAATTTCTGTAGTTTTCAAAACAAAAGCTTACGAAACCAAAATAAATCGTTAATCGTACGAAAGCATTCACCACTAAGCCAAAGCCACTAACCCTAGCCATCACAATATTAAGAATTGGATTGCCAGATCCTGTTATGTATGTTGTGAATTCTACGAATGAGCCTTAATCTAAAAGGTACGAACAGCCCTAATAAAGTACGAAATTGCTGCGAAGCTATCATAAGTAAAAGAAAAAACGTCTAGGTCAGCTAGTCGCTTTCAGTGTTAAAGATAAATGAACACTATCACAAACATGTAAGTTGCGAGTTACACTTTCCAGAGAAGAGCAAAAGCGCTATTTCCGTAAACGCACGCATTGCAAACTCTAGGTCATAACACGCTGGCTTTTGGAACTTAGTACCCATGTATGTGATTTTACAGACATTTCACGTCAATTACCAAACACGGTGTGAATCAGATTTAGTTTCTGCAGTACATTAAAATTAAATTCAAAATTGTTCTGAAAGGTATGTTATTTTGTATTACTAAGTATAAATCGCGATTTTGTCAGTTTGAGGTGAAACAAAATGATGTTAGAGTTGCCAAAATAATTTGTAATCTTGAAAACGCTACCAAGTGAAGTCGAAAGTATTGTATGAACATAACCCAAATAAACCTCATTCAAATTTCGTACTTTTCACTTACTTGACCTTCTGGTAACTACTGCCGACCGATCTATGGCTGACAGTCGGTCGGCAGTATTTTTTTTTACAAAATTAAAAATTACACTTCACATACTACATTACTAATACACTTGTATAAATTAGTTTTTAATATTATTCATTAAGAAGAGAATGTAAGATTGACTTCATGGGTCTGACATAGTCAAATAATGACTTAAAGACCTTTTAAATAATAAAGACAAAAAAAAAAAAAAAAAAAAATTACTAATACACAATTTCATACTGCTGTTAGATTTATTTTCTTAAAGTTGTTCAAGGTCGTCGTTCGGTTTCCACGACGATTGGCCGATGTAACACCGGCCGGCCTTTCAGTAACTCAGTCAAACAGTGTGATAATTTAATCGCCGGGCGTCACTTTGAATTATCACACCGGTCACACCGTAAAATTCAACATTAACGCGAACGAAGCCGCGGGTAAATGCTAGTCTTAAATAAATTTAAAGTCACACGTATCATTATTACTATTTGAATTTAAGGAAGCTAATACTTACTCTTGGTACCTACAATATAACAAACGAATGTGCTGCTTATTTCTAATTATTTTATCTTTTTTATTTTATTTTCGTTTTTATTTCATTTTGTAACATAGTTATAATATTAGTTTTTTTTTTCTGTTTAGTTTAGCGGTCGCCTGGATGTATGTGGAGAATGTTGTGCCTATTTTTGGCACACATTCTATACAAGTAATTTTAGTATATCTCATGTAAAATAAGTGTACCTTCTGTTGACGTTGCAATAATAAATAAATAAAATAAGATACGCGGCTTGCAGCGTGCGCTCTCGCGCGCACCTGGCACCGGCCACTGGCAATGATAGATCCACGCTATCACTGTGGGAATTAATTCTTGACAAGGACACAGACACACTCAGTGCGAAATACCTACGTATCCATGGCCACAGCTGATGAGATGATTATGTTTGGAAACGAAGTATATATAATGAGTATACGATAAGCCATGTTGGAAGGCTTCATAAATGTTCGCACACACATAATTTAGCAACCAAGTAAATAATAATACATACATTTCGGAAAAAGCAATAAGAAAATCGATATATCGTCGCGGTGAAAAGCTAGTTATGAATAACAAGACGGAGAATCCAAATATCGGTGCTCAATATTTCCACCCGGTATACCTACGTACAACTTGAGCAAAATTCAGTTTGCGTTCTGTACATCGTTCCGTGTGATCGGCTAATTAAATTGGCCAGCAGTGCCGGGCCCGTAATATCGCGGTTAATAAATTGTTGCGATTCTCTCTTCCTGCTTCTCGCGAGATGTATTCTGAGATGCTGTGTCGAGCATGCTGCACCTAGTACAACTAATGGCTCTATGACATGTATTATACGTACTTACTGTATTGGTTGTATGAAGTTAAAGGCCTTTACACAAAGTCAAATATTAATCAAAGTCAAACATCTTTGTTTCCGGCGTATTTATAAAAATGATTTGGAAGCTACAGATTTATAATGTTTACTTACTACTTTTCTTAGTAAGTTAAGCGCTTGTTTACTCCTTTTTAGTTTCATCGCCGTCTCCAATTATTTATTATCACACACACATCGTCGTGTTTGTGTGTGCCGGTAAAATTACAGACGCATGAGAAGTAATACACCCGTATAAGCGATTGATGAGTGCGTACTTTTAAGAATTCTATATAACTGCTGAAGATCCTTCTGTTTAGAATAAATAATCCAGTTGCCGATAATCCTGGTGCAGGAGCCCTGTTCCACGCCTCATGTGACATTTATCATTAAAGTACATGAGATAACAAGATTCGCTCTTTTTTTTTAAATTGCGTTTTTGCAAGAAAAGTATACAGGTAAAGTTAAACAGCAAAACCCTATCTAAACACAAAATTTCATTCAAATCCTTAGACCCGGTTCCGAGATACACGGAATAAAAATACAAGAATTGGTCGTTTAAAGTAAAAAGATTCAATTTTCACCAGCAAAGAAGATTTACTAAAGAAAACACCATTCAAAATCATAACACTGCCCTAGGATTTTATTGGCATTTTACGATAACAATTCTGTTTGAGTATAAAAACAATTTAATAAAATATGTCACATGGAGCGTAGAATAAGCCCCGTGGTGAAGGAATTTCTCAAAGGGTGTTCTAGGCACTTAGGTTTGCAAAAACTTGGGAAACGAATCAAGAATTCTTAATAGAATTAGAAATTCCTAGCGACGGGAAGGGATAAGGGAAAATTTAAATTTATAATCTCTTTTTTTGTCGTGTATATAAGGACTCATAGGATTGAAAATGAATAGATGGATTATATTTTTTATCTGTGTAAGCGTTATCATAGTTACGCATAAAATAAAAAGCACGCTTCTTGTCTTTGGTGATGTGGATAGCTGGTCTCGTATTTAGGGTCTGGTTCCTAAATACAAGATCACGACCGGAAACATGAATACAATTATCGGCAATACTATCGGTCTCCAAATACTTTGAATACCGGAGAATTTTCTTAAGTTAATTTTCTTAATAATAATAATAATAAATAAATAAATAATTAAGAATTCAATAAAAATGAAGACTTTTGACTTTTACTTTGAATCGCATACGTTTTTACACGACTGCGCCAGTAAGAGGGTTATGTTTTTCGAGTGTATGTACGTATGTATATATTTCTTTGGCACGCTCTATAGTCTAAACGGCTTGATGGATTTTAACTTGAGAGGTGTCTTCTTATTTCTTGGCCTTTTGAGAGGTGTCGTTAGATTCGTCTTGTGTGTGAGTGACACTGACAATATCAAAATTCAGCTCAATCAAAGGCTTCAGCTAGTCCCGTCAGTTTTGTCACAAAATAAAAAATAAATGGCAGGTATCTAAGCGCTTTCACGCCAAAACTTCGTGTGTGGTGAAGCCTTGCAAAAACTTTGGTCTGAGATTGAACTAAAGTCCCTTTAATCTATTAGCATTCCTACACAAGTGTACACCCTCTTGTCCGACGCTTCTGTCTACTAATCTTCTAAATGAGTAGGAATTTCACATTTTATTTAGCGTGTGCCGAGCAAACAACTCTGAATGGAGGCTTATCTGAGATATTCGATGGATGCATCCCAATTAGCACATGCGATGCGACGCGACGCAACGCTGTAGTAGAATAACAACGTAGCTTCACGGACAATATGCGATGCGATGCGATAGATGCGCCGTCACTCCCGCGGATGAAGGAATGCCTCTTCCCTTTGAGGCTGGCGCATTTGTTATTCATTACAAAATAATGTTCACCCGCACATAACTTAAAGAAATTTAGTGTAATGCTAGATATTAAATTTAGTCTAATTCCTCGAGAATGTGACTAACAAATACAAAAAGATTTTTTCAAATCCGACTGGTAGTTGTAGAGTTCAGCGCGTTCAACAACAAACTCTTCAGCTTTATTATATAAGTTTCAATATTTTTCATAATAATTTCATAATAAGTACCGCACTACCAGGGACTCGCAGGGCACGTTAAGGTGTCGGGCCCGACTTTACAAGTAGATAAGCCATGTCGGAAGCCCCCGGGTGTCTTGATAATTCCGACACCAGAGTTTTCTATTTACACATTCGAAATAAGAAGTGAGCTGCGAGTGGCTTTAGCATGCTTAAGCTTTTTAATTTCTATTATAAAAGAAATTAAAAAGCTTAAGCATGCTAGTTTTACGTTTTATAGCTTTTGAAGAAAATTTTTGATTACTTACTTTATTAATATTATATTCTGATACAAGCGTCTTACAAGTTATAGCATAATGTTAGCCACTCAAGATTTAAAACAATTAATATTTAATGTTAACAATAAAGAAAAATGTTTGTGAAAGTATCCAAATCATTTCTTAATGGAGTGAGAACGCGCCGTGCGTCGCTGTTATTGTATGAAAGTAGTGCACTTAATCATTTTGTTTCACATTACACAACGCTGTCATCAAATTTTATATTTTTGCCATAAACATAGTTCAGGTATTTACATAATGATTGCCCTTCAAATACGAAGTACCTTACTGTGTCGATTGAATTATACTTTGCCTTGACCTTTTCTTTATTCTAGTTTTTGTAACCGGTAAAGATTTAATGACCATTTCAATTTATATCATCTATCATTTTGTGTATTAGGAGTCATGAAATAAAACTATTATATACTATAAACTCAAACTCATTTTTTACTTTAAATCACAAGTATCATTTGTACACATACACATACAAGTAAACATATTCGTGAGTATACGACTAATAACGTGTCACAGAAACTCCTTCGGCACATTACATGCACACAGATGTTAAATTCCAGTAAGTTTTCAAGTTTTGGATAGTCTTATTTGCTAATTTAACCCTGACTAAACAAACCCTATTAACTGAACAGCAAATAGAATTCTAGTAGTTTTTGAACTAAACTATGTTAGTTAAAAGGGAAAAGTAGGGGTCCGAAACTACGGCCTCTGTGAATGGACAAAATCGGAGAGATTAGGGAACTGATATAATTGTATTAGCGAAACCGCGGTGCAACCCGCAGTTTCTTTTTTTTTTCATTTTTTTATGGTATATTTTTAAAAATTTTCTCTTCTTAAGAACCATTCTTGTTATATACGAGGATGGTTCTTAAGAAGAGAAAAATTTTAATATATGGAAATAAAAAAAATTGCCGCAATGGTGCAGTCGTTCTCGAGTTTTGCGCTTATCAACATATTTGGTTAGTAGAGCATCAGTGTTGTATCAGAAACTACCCGTGCGAAGCCAGGGTGAGTTGCTAGTACTACATATAAACCTTCCCCTTGAATCACTCTATCTATTGCTGAAAACTGCATTAAAATATGTTGCGTAGTTTAAAAGATCTAAGCGTACAAACAGTGGGAGCGTTGTTTTATACTATGTAAGGATAGATAGATTAGGTATTTTACACAATAGCGGACAGCTGACAGCTGCCGCTTTCTGGCAGCTAGTCCACGATCCCATGTAGTGGTGTCCTCACGATTCATGAGGTATCCTTTACAAAAAACTAAACGGTGTCAGCCAACCTTGCGGTTACCTCAGTGTCTAATGCACCATGAGCTACGGAACCTCTCCCGCCAGCATTCCCCCCGGCCTGCGTGGAGCGCCGCACATTCCCGAGTCCCAGGCGGCTCCCTTGCCTAACTATTTAATTCGGTCGTTTACGAGCTAACTAGATTATCTCCCCTTTGTTCCAGCTCTTCATAAACTTAATTGTGTTCTTGCTAAGTTATGAATGCAATGAAAAAAAACCTTGTCACCGTTTGAGGGAGTGTTCCGTACCGTCAATATTATGATTAGGTAAAATATCTACTAAAGCCCTGCTGTTAGATTGATTTCAAAACAAGAGACTGATTTCAAAATCGGTAAGCCCGATTTCAGTAAGTAGTTTAATCCTCCATTATCTATTCGCGATAGAACTTTCGATGGGACCACCATGAATGTACACCTTATCAAATAAAAAAGAACCAACCAAAAACCAGTTTATAAATAGTGAAAATATTGAGTGAATTCACATAAACTGGCGATAAATAAATAATAAATAACATACTCATACGTCTGAACTAAGATGCCCTGTGTCGCAGATGACGCGGACAAACACAGAAACACAAGACAAACATCCAAGACCCGAGAACAAACTTCATGCTTACCACACAAAGTGTGCCCCGGTCAGGAATCGAACCCGGGACCCCTTGCGCTGTAGGCAGGTCTTTACCGTGGCTTAGTTGGTACCAAGTTGGTAAATATAAAATGAGTGTTATTGAAAGCGATTTCTTCGATTTGTAATTATAATTTGAATATGATAACAATAAGTTGATATACCTAATTGAAAAATTAATTCATTTGGCCGTGGGGGCAAACAATTTATGAGTGTGCTTTCAATAATGTGAATGTTTTTTTCCAGTATCAACACAAGCTAAGGCGATCTCCCCTCTATCAGTTCGTTAACACGGATGCTACAAAATATTTAAATAAATTTCCTTATTTATTAGATGACTAATATTTGGATCTCCTAATAAGACGCGGATCACTAAACTCTATCGGAAGGCGCTCTAGGAATATTTCGCAGGCGGAATGCTTGGAGCCGACGTGCTTGCAAATAGAATGGTTGTATGCTTGCTTTATGAACAATTTTATAACTTTATTAGCTTTGCATTGTGGTGATATGCTTTGAAAATAATTAAATAATATTTTTTCACATAAATCAACAAACAACTACATAATTAACCAATGATAAAATAATAATATTCCTAAGTAGAAACACTTCAAATCTTAATACTGAACTATCAATTTTAGTTTGTTATATTTCTTTATTTCGCGTGGCTCTAACGATTTCGATGAAATTTTGTGTTTAGATAGGGTTTTAATGTTTATCTGGTTTCCCCAGGTACTGTATAAATACAAAGATTTATTACGGAATCCTTTAAAAATATCATATGGTAACATTACTTAGCTGAAAATATTGCCTTAAGTTCAACGTGTTAACACTACGGTATAGAATACTTAACATCTACATTAATGTCTAGTTTCGGAATCTGCAATCTATTTTACGAGCTAAAAGCTACGTATAACAAGTAAAGGTGAAATTAATGAATGTTTTCGTATTGAATGCTTCGGTTAAACAAGTGGCATGAGAATTTTGGAGGTTTGAATGTTCAGTGTTATTCATGAAATCGGTCCATTGCGTGCCATCGCGTAGAGTTTTCCATTGACATAACAAATGATATAATAACTGGTTCCAAATGCGTTTTACTCAGTACAAACTGCTCATAACGCGATTGTTGCAGAACATAAAAATTACCCATTATGCGATAATGAGTTGGTTATTATGGGTTATGATTTTGATCGAGATCGTAATGATTAGGTAAAGAGTAGATATAAACCGGGTATCAAGATTTGCAAGTTAGATTATAATTTATACTTTGTAGTTATGTTACTTACAGAGCAGCATGATGTTCGCATCCGTAGATAAGTACCTAATTTACACGTACATAGTCCGCGAGAGGAGCGAAAGTAGCAACCAATAGTATTAGTAGAACCTGTGCCACCACACCTGGTAATCTACCGCCAAGCAGTGGTGCACTTGTATTAGTGTGTATCGGTGGAAGGGTGTGGGTGCCGGTTAAATCACATGCGCATGAGACGTGACATCCCCGTGACATCGGGTGACAGGCGCACCGGGGTGCGACTTGGGTCTTCTCATACTTACAGGGGTTACACTTATTATTCAAAAAAGTCATATTACTAATTATCTTTTGGATAATTTCTTTATTAAGCAAAGTCGATGTAGAAACCAGCGAAATAAAAATCATACATGAAAAATGACTGGCATTAAAAATCTAGAATCTTTCGTGATTGGATGGATACAGGAAATAATCTATCCTAAGCGATTAGCAAAGCGTGTCAACTGGTGTAAACTTGTCGCTGTTTCCTTAATAGGGCGATGGTATCATTCGATCAGGAATCTACCGATGTGGGCGGAATTTTATCGTCGAATCGGATAGGGTTGCAATAGCATGATCTGCGTCGAAGGTTCAGATTTTTTATGATACGATTCAAGCTGCTTGAAGAACGCCTACAATACTTATTGTCTAGAATAGCCAGCTATTCTAGACCGACTTCTGAACGAATTAAATTAATTAGAGGTTTTTAAGGTATGATATCCGACCAGCTACTATTGAATTTTAGATTATCTATATTAAACTAAATGTCATACTACCCGCGTGGGTCCCGTTCCCGTGGGAATACGATGATAAAATATAGCCTATGTTTCTCGCTGATAACGCAGCTTTCCATTGGTGAAATAATTTTTAAAATTGGTTCGTGGTTTGTGTTTGAAAGCGTAACAAACAAACAAAGTCACTTTCGCGTCCTAACTTCTTATACTAATCCTAATAAATATTATAAATGCCAAAGTGAGTTTATTTGTTTGTTTGTTCACGCTTAAATCGCTGAACCAATTTTTTAAATTCTTTTATCAATGCAAAGCTACTTTATCAGCGAGTAACATACGATATATTTTATCACCGTATACCCACGGGAGGCGCAGCTATTTTATAATGCCTATTTGTTAGCATGTATCAACAACACATATGTCCACAGAAATTACAGGTGCATAAGGTTACATTCCAGTGTCAGAGCGAACGCAAACTGATGCGACTGTCTTCTCATAATTTGGTACGGGTTGGTTCATAGCACAGTCGTATTGCTGTTTATGGGAGTGATTAACCACTTAATATTATATTAAGTGTTAAAGACGAAACAATGTATAATAAGAAAATAATTTTGCTAACCCTTGGTGGCCAGGTGTAAAGAACAATAAAATGACGTAATAACATGTGGATGTAATTTCTCGTGAGCACGTAACGCCGATGTCTGGTTATGGCACCAGCTTGACCGATAGTGACCCTTGTTGACATTTAAATTACTTATTGATTATCTTACTGTAGGCACTTGCTTGTGGGCGATAGTGAATGACTTTGCCTTTCTATTTCTAACTGAATATCAAAAAGGAGGATAGAATAGAATATTTACCTTATTGTACACCATAACATCAAAAGTAATCATACAAAAATAAAGACAGATAGGTGGCACAATGGGCGGCCTTATCGCTAAAAGCGATCTCTTCCAGGCAGCCTTTGGATGGACAGGATCTATGCGGATAACTGCGAACGGTGGCGTACATCAAACTACATAATTCTTTTTTGGCCGATTTGTTCGACAAGTTTGGGAGCGATTTAGTTGATATTTCTTTATAAAAGGTAAAAAGCCATAAAAGTTCACCCCTAGGGACGAGAAATAAGGGATGAAAGTATTGAGGTTGGTTTTTTCGATGATTAAATCAGTCACTTGTCATTATTAAGATTTGCTTGTGATATTGCAGTTATCGAACGTGCTGACCGGCACGTTTAGGTATTTCTTGGTAAATAATAACAGCATAGGATTGCGAGAGCCGCCCGAAGGCCTCTGACATGGCTAATCAACTATTAGAGTTAGGACTGGCATCCTAACGTGCCGTAGAGCTATCCATCCAACTACTGACCGATCAAAGTGTGGTTGGTGGTGGTTTTCGACGACTCCGTGGCTTAGTTGGTAGTAGCCCAGCCTTCGAAGCGAGGGGTCCCGGGTTCGATTCCCGGCCGGGGCATACGATGTGTGGTGAGCATAAAGTTTGTTCTCGGGTCTTGGGTGTTTGTCTTGTGTTTCTGTATTTGTCCATGCCATTTGCGACACAGGGAATCCTAGTGCAGAGGTATGAGTGTGTAAACGTTTGTTTGTTTGTTTTATGCATATGATGGCGATTTCCCCTGGTGGTAAGTGAAATGATCAAAGATATAGCACGTTTGGAAAGAGAGCGGTAGTAGGACATCTGGTGACCTGCTGACATTCCACCTGATGTTAATTAGTTAATACCGCTCATAAACAACAGCTACACGACTCCGGACCTCACGTACTGAAGTATGAGAGAAGCCAAGTCTTCAACGTTGCTCCCATCACGTTTAGATGGGGATGAAACGTCTCATGAGCTTGTAATTCCACCAGCATCCACTATCTTCCACCGAAACACAGCAATGCCAGTGCACCACCAGGTATGGTGGCACTACTTTTCGGGACAAACTTGGAACAAGTTCTACTGCTACTTTGGAATGTTCCTTTCGTGCTATACTTAGTATTCTTCTTCTTCTTTTGTGTCTATAAAATAAACCCAAAAATTTGCCCAAAAATTTGCTACGTCAGTGGCCCCTCTGGTAGCTCGTAGTATTAAGAAAGCATGTTCATGTAGGTACTTATTTATAAAAAAGTCGTCTTTTTTTTTAAAGAATTTAAAGGAATTAACACTTTTTTTTTGACTTTAAATTTGTCACTCTGAGGATCCTACGGACGCAAGCAACATGGTCTCCCTATCAGATAATTAATGGATTAGGATCAATGTGGATTCAATGGCCAGTTTGGTGATCTGGTATAGTGTGGGAAATGTCCAGTTAGTATTCGATGACTCATTCACACATTTGCCATTGCGAGAATGGTATGACATAATTCTCGTATTCAGGAGCACCCACGCAACGTTCAGAATGATTCTTATTGGATTGGTATGAAGTTGTTGCCTGCATTACGCGGCAAACCACCTCTGAGAGTCCGCATAAACTTTTCACTTTATTGGCTTGAAACTTCCTTGTTCGGGAAGGGATCTAGGCGGATAATTCTTGAATTGTTAATTGACCGGGTTTGCCATCATTTGTGATGCGATGGCGAGAATTACAAACAACATTTTGGGTAAGTACATTTGTAGTTTTAGAAGGAGTTTCGCTCGTATACGTAAGTGCCAGTTAAATGCCTCGAACAAGGGTAATCGAGCGGTATAGCGGTTTAATTAGCGGTCCGCAAAGATTTATTTTTATTTGACGTACCTACTTCACAAAATCCAGGCCGATTGTAACCGAAGGCCTACTTAATAAACAAACTGCATCTGAAGTATTAGTCACGTATCTTCAAGTTTTTACTAATATCATTTTTTTAAGTTGGAATTGGATTTGTATAATTTCAGATTTTTGTTAAATTATTGTTTTTACAAAGAAACTTTTTTTTCTTTCATATACCGATAATACCCCACTCTCTCCCAAAAAAGGGGATGGAATTTCATGATATTCTGAACACAGTTTGAAATATCACAAATATCTTATTGCACCAAATTGCATTCACTTAAATGAAAACGATTGGTTACTTATTAACGCTAAATCGCAGATTTATTCGTTACATTAACGTAATAAGTTTCAAGCGGAAACTATCTACATTGTTGTCACTGCTCCATGCAAATATCGTTAATTTTCCGTCGCAATTATGCAAAACAAACCATTGAATTAAACCAATCGCGTCAAGAATTATCGTTTAGATTTCTCTCGTAACAAGCGTCTAGTAAACATCTTTGCAAATCAAATGCAGGAACATGTAGCACTGGATTATGTCACCGGGTTATTGTGAACTCAGGCCGTTTATTAAAGACCTAGGCACTGTATACCGTACCAGCCTCTAATGTTCCCACTGCAGGGACACCGGCCTACTCTCGATAATTGAGAGTGAATGGGCTCTAATCTACCACGGGAGCCCAATCCGGATTGGTAGATGTCACATATCATCGAATTTTTGGTTCTAAGACATGCCGGTTTCCTCACGATGTTTTCCGTCACCGTCGAGAACGTGGTATTGCGCGCATAAATTTTTCAAGTGACAAAACTCATTGGTGCACGTGTGGATTTGAACCAGCGACCTTCAGATTGAAAGTCGGCGTCTGTGTCCCTGGACCACCACGCTCTCAGGCACTGGCACTGTATAAAACTTAAAAATTAACCGACTTCAAAAAAGACCGAGGTTCTCAGTTCTGATTATGTTCTTTTGTGTGTTTGTTTCCGGATACCATTGCCAATTATGAACCGATTTCAATGATTTAATATTTTTAATATTTAGTTGATGCATCTTTATCTTAAACATAGTCACATGGAAATTTCATGGATAAATTTTACCGTTGGGGGTAAGAAATAAGGGCTGAAACTATTGAATTTGGATATTGCGATATTTAAATCATGCATTTAATGCAATAATTTTATAAATATAAGTTCGGTTAGCCGTTAGAGGTGCTGTGTTGTACGAGCGGTCACGGGGACGAATCGAAACGCGAACTGAGCGCTGCTTGACTACCGCCAATTTTACGCCTAGAAATTGTTTTTTTAAAACTATTGTATCTGCGTCAAATTAATTGCGAAACTTTCTTGTATATTGTAAAATTTTTAATGGTTTATAGACTTTCTAGTTAATAGGGATACCAAAACGTTAAAAGGGCTATTACTAAACCCACGACGTGTGTCTGCCTTACTGCTGTATCTTTAGAATCATAAGCCGTATTAGGCTTAAATTTTCACGTGACATCTGTTGTTATGATAAATATTCAAAGCTCATCCCTACATTATTGACAAGTGTGCTTGTTGTACATCTCGCTTTAGACCGTTTTTTATTCTTTCCACTATATACTTTACACTTTTGCCGCGACTTATCAGGTATTCAATCCACGTGATGGCCTTGACTGAGCTGAATATATAGCGGAGCATCCTGGTGGCCACTGGAGAACCGCCACGAGAAACTGTGCGAAAGAGAAATTGGTGAAGTCTTTGATGGAAAGTGCCAAGCATTGCATTTTAACTGAGACACATTTGCAGTCTATCTTTACCTAGAGAAATGTGTAATTTGAATAATTTGTACGTAGCGTATACAATTCTCACAGTATGTATAGTATTATAATATCTGTGCTGCAGGTAATGAAGTCTACTCCTAGTTTTCATTTCTCATTATTGTTGAATACTGATAAATGTTAGGCTACGAAGCTATAACCTCGACTACAGTCCCGGGTTCAAATAAATTTTGCTCCGACGCGGGCCAGTTTACTCTGTGTGGCCACCGTGTAGTTTGTTCTTAGGTCTTATGTGTTTCTGTATCTATATGTCTTTGCCACTTACGACAAAGCGAATCCTAGTGAATGGGTATGCGAATGTAACTGTTTTGTTTTGAAGCCCTGTCACTTGGGGTTCAGTCAGAGTATCGTGCCTGATCTCCAAACGAGAAGCCATGGTGCAGTGAAAGGAGTGCTCTACTGGAGCGCCCCAGCCGTCACCAGGCCGAGTATGGTGAGGTCGGGTCCACTTTCCCTGCGCAGATAACATCTCTCATCTTCATTGATACGAGGTTTATCAAAGAGAACTCCTAAGAATATACAGCTACATTGTTGTTGTATGGATGGAAGTGAATGGATTGTTTTGACTGCTTATAATATATACTTTGTGGAGAGAGTTTTCGGTGATGAAGTAACTGTATTTATTATTGTTTTAGTATTATTAGTTAAAGTCAAAGTCAAAGTCAAACTCATTTATTCCTTTAGATCTCAAGTATCATTTGGACACGTCAAATTTTAAATGAAACATAACTTACGCTAATCTATTTTATTAAAATAACTTGGATATCGCAATAGAGTTTTGTCAATAACTCAATTATATATTAGACGGGGAAAAACTGACTGAAATCTTTAACTTTCATATATCTTAAGGTGATATGTAATGAATATGTGTTGGAGAGGTAATAGATTCGAGGGTCGGACAGGGTTTGAACTAGTGCCATAGTTAGTAATGATTATTATAATAATACATGAGGTCAACGTATAATTGTATATCTAAAAAAAATTTTACGTTAAGTAAAGACTTCTATTATTACAATATTATTATATTAATAGAACCTTGTATTTGTCACTTTTTTATTTTGTAGTATATATTTTCACGTTGAAAACTACTGCAAAAATCTATTAAGAACCAGGGCCTCGGACTCTTTTAAATATTGCCGCTACACTACAATAAGATAGTATCTGGATGCTTTCCTTGACATACAGGAAGCATCTAAATACAGACCACACACTGCCGCGGAGATTGGACGCGTTTTGTTGCGGTGCATCGTGTACTTCATGTATCAACACGGGATGCGCTGCGAACAGCTATTACTACTCTTTGATCAGCGAATCGGCGCTTTCGACCGCGGCGCATGCGCATGCGCATGCGCCCGAGACATAACGGCGAGAGAGCTCCGGCCGAGCGCACGTGTCGACTCCGCCTCCGCTTTAGCCGCGAATCGAAACCGCGCGAGTGACTGTGGACCAAAACTGTGACTGCTTGTGACCGTGTTGTGTATACTAAACTGTGATTGTGTCTCCTCATCTGTAAGTATTATTTTCATCATATTCAGTCGAAACTGTTGGAAAATGGAAACTAGGTTTTCTAGGTCTGCGGCCAGAACGGGATGTTGAGAAGCGTTTATTATGAAAGTACCCGCTTGCTTTTACTATAAATTACACATGTTTCGGATTGTTTAGCGAGTACGATGCAGTTTCTATGTTGTGATCACCATTGATTTTTCGATATAGTGGAATGGGTTCAAGTACTAAGGTAACATTTAATAATAATGAATTGGTAAACTAGATGCGAAGAGTAGATGGGTCAGTAGGGATTTCGGCTGATGGTGAACTTGCAAGACCTAACTTGGCTACTTCAATAATTAATTATGAATTTTGTGGGAGCATTATTTTTTTATACTACTGACACTTCAGTACGAGCTGAAGGCCCACCTGACGGTAAGTGGTTACCTCGACCCATGACAACATAAATTCATCCTAGGTCCTCCTACCCAACTTGCACCCCGTTGCAACCCGTCACCCGAGACGGGGATGTTACGTGTCATGCACCTGTGATTTCATATTTTCGTCGTTTTTGTATTTATCATAAGTTTTTCCCATCACCATCAAATATTCTACATTACTGCAAAATTGGCAGATGTTTATCGCAAGTTTAAACCTTGAAAAATAGTACCTTGATTTGAAATTTAAGAAAGTTCTTGATGAAAGTTAATATAATTTGAATACTTACCCAGTAGGTACCAAATCAGAATAGATACATGCGCAATAATAAAATCTACTGGCGCGGTATTCTGCTTGTAAAAGTTGCCCTCGATAAACCACAACAATTCAAAATTGCTACGATGGTGCTTGCGGCCACATTGTTCTGTGATTCTATTATACGTTTTCATTCATTTGCCTATATTTTCTATCACGTCCATTCTCAGATTGAGGTTAGATCGTCTATAATTGGTTTTTCCGTTCATTCATGAATATGACCAAATGTCAAAGGATCATGGTCATTCCTCAAACATCGGTTCTTGGCGTAGGTGGCTACTGGCCGGTAAAAGTGGACATTTCAGGGACCTTGATATCAATTAGGCAACTAACTGTACCGTGCGATTCACAATAATTTAAGCACTCAAATTACGGTAGGATAATCAACTTTCTTTCTTTCTTTCTTTTCTTTGAAACGTGTAATTTCAAACTAAATTGAATCTGCGATTAAAATGAGTTGTGATTTAAATTTGGCGGCTGTGTTGTTTGTATTTGTCTGTGGTGTTCTGGATAATTCCTTTAAATCAATTCCATTTTCAAAAATATGAAATATAGTTCTTAGATTTGTGGAAATTGGTGGAGCAGTTTCCGGTTCTGCTCTGAATACATTTTTATAGGATATAGATTATTTTTAATTACTGCTTTCATTGTTATAATTTTATAGAGATCGCGTCCAAAAACTTTGTTGGAGTATTAATTATAATATATATTTTATTCCTTGTTTGGTTCCTAATTACTCGTATTGTCTACTAAAACCAATAAAAATATTTCATAATGGTTTAAAGTTTCGAAAAAACGTGTTTTTTTTTATTATAAATATGTATCTCAAAGATCACGCCGTCTTATTAGTAAGTTTGGTGCTTGTTATGCATAAGGATTTAGAATTTTCATAAAAATGCTAATTTTCCTTAAATCCTCAGTTTTTATGGGTTCGAGATAGGTAAACCAAATCTTATTACTTGAAACGAGCAATTTTTGTATGTATATATATATATATATATATATAATATTATTCTGTAAAGTGTAGGTATATGTTAGTTCATTAATTTAATTTGTTTTCTATGTTAGTGTTTTTATATATATTACGCCTGTACGGGGGTGACATGTCACTAAGTGACAAAACTCCTTAAAATAAAGAAAAAAAATATATATATTATTTTCTTCGCGTATCTCTGAAACGATTTGGATGAAATTTTGTATTAAGATAGTACAATACAATACAATACAAAAATACTTTATTGTACACCACACTTTATGAACAAATATAAATAACTTACTTTAAGACAAGTTAATGTACAATGGGCGGCCTTATCGCTAAGAAGCGATCTCTTCCAGGCAACCTTTGGATGGAGAGGAATTTTAAAGTAAGCTAGATTGGTCGGCGGTGTAAATTGCTAAGGGGAAATTTCCCTAAACATAAAAGCTTATAATAGTAGTAAATAAACGTCAAATACATAACAAATATAATATACCTATAACTATAAATAAATAAAATATATATATATATATACCTAGATACATATGAGAATATAAAATTATGAAAAATTACGAGTCTTCAGATAAATAAAAGGCCTTCACACGAGTTTTAAAAACAGCGAGTGATGGTGCTTGTTTGATGGATACTGGTAGCGCATTCCATAATCTGACAGCTTGAACGGTAAACGACTTACCGTAAAAGTACAATGTAAGTAAAAACGTATTTTTATTTACATACAAAAAATGCAGTAGTACCTAATGCATCTAATCATTTTGCCACATACGTACAAACTTATGTCAATTTTTCTTTCACAATCCAAGTAGAAAATTTCTTATTTTGCATGACATGAAATATCCAAAACGCATTGTAAATTCTGGGAACGGAGCATAGTTCAAAGTCACGGCACATCGAATAGCAAGAAGATAATAAAAAAAAACAGGTAAGGTTCTCATTCGTTAGGCTGCTCTCCGCCCACGATTACGTTATACTATAATGTAGGTATATATGAAAGCGAAAAAAACTCGTTGCGAATCAAAATTAAAGAAATCCAGTACCTAATACCGCTAACGAACTATAAAACCAAATCGACTGTAATTACCTATTAATTACGCTCCGAGCAAAAACTTGCTTTTACTTTTAAGAAACGCAACTTTTTGGCAACGAAAGTCGTTCGCGATCCTCGCAGTTTAATTAACGTAACAATAATTGAGCACGATAGGTTTATTTTGTTTACGTTTGCTTTTGACAGCTGTTTAAACTTACATTTAATTCGTAGTTTCAAGCCTTGGCCCCGAAAAGTTAGGTAGATCCTGAATGTTGGCATCGTTGACAAAGTTACTGCCGTAGATGCCTCGACGTGACAAGTGGTGAACCCATCATCGCCATGGTTTTCCCGTGATAACTATAAATGAAATCTCGCTAATAATTCGATATTCAGGACAAAACCTGAACGCGATAATAATCGAGAAAATTGAGTACCACATTACTTTAACTTAATCTTTATTGTGACCTACAAAGAAATTACGTTTACGTTTATACACTCGTAGTGCTGGGGATCACACCGGTCATCTTATCAAAGATTACCCACATCGGCATTATATTAATTCAATTAAGGTACAATCACTGTGGGCTTTTATATTAACAAGTCATCACCAACTGAGCATAAATAAATAACTTTCTTCTGTGGAATTTAATTAGGTATGCGCATACCAGAAGAATGTGCAGTAGGCATTTTCGAAAAAGTGAAAATTGTGATACAAAACTTTCTTAATTGTGTCTGTTTATTCTATTTATGATGATCTTATGAATATCTATTGGAAAATGGTAATTGAATTTGGTAGATAGTTTACTGCATGACCTGTTTTTCATCGAGCTCGAAATTGTAATATTCTTTGTATGTTCGTTTCGAAAATTGGAAAATACAGTAATACTACGTTTAGCTCAAATTTAAAGGCTGGGGGACAAAATCCAAAATATCTTTTCATTGCTTTTAAATATATGTGTCGCAATAAATAAAAAAATCCCCAGTCAAGGTGTAAACAAGTTCGTAATAAATAATTCCTACAGTTTCGCGCCTGTTTAAAGGTCAGGTGCGAAGAAATATTTATTTGATTGAGACCACTTTTGATCAAATGCGTCACTTGGTTACTGCATGTAGACGTCAAAGTGGTAAGCTCAATTATTAACTAGCACTAGCACCCACGAAAATCAAATTGTTTATCCCTTTAACTTATTGATTCCTTTAGAACTTATAATTGTTCAGACACGTCATCATTTATACGCACAAGTGAATGTATTCGTGCGTATATAACGTGCACAAGAGCTTCTAAGGCACATTATATGCACACTTTCAAGTAATATCCAATTTTCAAAGTTATTTAGCGCTCTCATACAGTTAATAATTCGAAACATTTGTTCACAAACATTCACAAAAATATTTTAAGACCTATTAATCTGATTTATAACTGTTTTGAATTGTCTAATAATTTTCATTTATAACTGGATTTTCATTTTGTTCGTCTGTGGCTTGTAAGGTTTTTCATAACATGCTATGGTAAGTTTTAATTTATATCATTTGCATATTAATTAGTCATATTTATTGAATTAAACTTACCGTGACTTAATTAATCACCTGCATATGGTTTGATATCGATTAAGTAAATACATATTTCAATCCAAATGATTTTCGTTCCGTTTTCAATTGAGTTTCATGACGATTGTGTATTTAATAGCCAACGTATGCTACAATACAAGTAGAAGTAACAAATAAACATACAGGTATTTATGTAAGGTGTTTGAAATACATTATATGCAATACTTATAGCAGACTCCAGAGAGCGGAGTGGCCCACGGGTACACACGCTGAATTAAATTCCGAAGAGCTTTCGTTTGGAACCTACGGTGCACCAATAAGTTTTTGCTCCGATAAAGTCCGTTTCCTTATAAATAACTCTGGTAACCCTTACCTTCAGCAAATGATAATAATAGCCAACAAATCCAGGCAATATAACTTAACTTACAAAAATAATTTTAGTCTAAGTTTCTTGCAAAATATGTTGCAATATGTAATTTAGTTTTTCTCAGGCCATCTTTGGTGTAGGAATATTTAAACTGCCTAAAGAACTGCGGTATGGCTTATCGACTAGTATATCTTAACATGCCCTCAAAAGCACGAGAGCGCTCTGTTCTAATCCCAGAACAGAGTCTCCCATCCAAGGAGACTTACTTAACTCAAATGATCCGTTAAAGACATGAATAGATTCGCATGAGCGCTTCTAACCAATTAATCGCTCTGTAAATATATGCACGGAAAGTACACCATGAACACGGAGATCTTAGCTGGCAGCAAGCCTGTTGGAGATAGCATCAGCTCTTGAAGTGACTTGTCAATGTTATTGATCGATGACCAGCCAGCTATCTACCGCATCGTCTTCCAGGAATCGAAGAAGTACACAGTCCTAGTATTATACGTTTCATGCGGTCGAACGACCTGCGCGTCTTAACTGGCATAATCTTAATAAAAAAGACTATCTAAAACAGGAAACTGACTAACATTTGACATATCTGTTTGCATGTAAATAAGCTCCTGTGACATTATATGCGTACGAATATGTTTTATGTGCGTGTTAGTTATGACGTATGTAAAATGTTTCTTGGGATCTAAAGGGATATATTAGTTTTGGATTGCTCGTAGCGGTTACTGTAGACACAAGTGGCTCATACAAATCCTACCGCGTAACCAGCGTTCGATCGATTGAAACTTAAAAAAACTTGGACTTGTGGTACTTAGTATCTGCAAGCCGGTGGAATGCGGGAATCAGAACAGGTGGTGAATCTAGGTTCTGTTAGTTTTCTAATGACTCTGCTATGTTAAGCTGCCGTTAAACAGACGCGACCATTCATATTTTGATATCAGTGACGGAACCAGCTTGCAGCTCACTTGTTAAGTGGTTACCGCGGCCCATAGAAAACAGCAATGCGACTCAGATATAAGTTTATAACAAATAACTTACTAAAACTCCTAAATCATGGTTACTTGGTGGCGGATTACCAGATGTAGTGGCAGTACTTCTCCGGACAATTCTATCACAAGTTCTACTGCTACTTTGGGTTGCTACTTTTACACCAAGTGACACGTGGTATAGGACATAGATGAAGGTTTCTTAGGTTTCTTAAGGGTAAAGCACTATAGAGTTACTATTGAATACGAGTTCAATCAACTTAACCCACGATACTTTAAAAAAGTCCACATTGCTATTTATTATTCAGTTTCTATATTCTCTCACATCTGGTATCAAACTCAAATGCTTCGATTCTCAAATAAATTCCTAATTAAGTCGATCTTGAATCATCATTATCTGTCGCCGCCTAAATTCTGGAAATAATCCCCGACGGCTAAGCCTACAAATGGTTTCAAAAATCGTGACACTAAGAAACTATAAATAGTAGAATTTACAGAAATCTTTTCGTGTCATTATTCTCATATAAATATACGGTAAGATTATGAGAGCTGGTTTTAATTCAGAAGTAACAATGAGTTATCGTTTGAAGAATTTATGTGCGCAATACCACGTTTCTGAGGCAGTGAAGGAAAATATCATGAGGAAACCGGCATCATGAGCTTCCGGTCCTAGATCAAGAATTAAAAAACATATTATGATGTCTACCAATCTGGTCTCATTAGTGATTCTCCTTCAATTATGCTTAACTTTTTTAACGGTAAGACAACTCAAGTCCTTGTAAAAAAAAAAAAAAAAATTACTCTAAAAAGGTATATTTTTTTTATGCTATATCACTTTTATTAATTATTACTGAGTTTGGCGTTTGTTAATAACCTATCTGACCCTCCATTTACCTTTATTATCAAAGGCACCATAGCTCAGTTGGTTCGATTCCGGTTCGAGCAAACTTTGTGTGACGAGCATGAAGTTTGTTCTCGGGTCTTGAGTGTTTGTGTCCATGCTACCTACAACACAGGTATGAGTTAGTAAGCGTTAACAAAATCTTCTGTAATGCGTAATGAACTCTTGGCTGCTCAATAGATATTTTGTAATTTTAATTTCAATATTCATGGCCATGCTTGCTTACCTGTTCATTACAGATCATCTCGGCCTGCTTAGAAATTGGATGGGTGACCGTTTAGTATTTGAATAGAGCACTTCCGTGCTTTGGAAGGCACGTTAAGATGTCAGTCAGGGCTATACAAGTCGAAAAGCCATGTCGAGGCCTTTGGGCGGTTTTAAACTCCGACACCAGGTCCACTTACTCACACGAAAGATAAAGGCTCATAATTAACCATACACTCTTGAATTAAACGGGAACTTATACAAAAAAATATTTTCTCTATTATATTATGAATGCGAGTTTTATAAATGGCGTCGTAAGCTTTTTCTCAATCACTTTCTATTTGTTTGGCTATATGACGCGGTTCCGTACCAATGCGCAGATTGCGTTGTACGACACGCGATATCCGATATCTGTTGCGACAGGCGACCGTTTGTCGCAACCTGCGACTAATTGTCGCAATCACGGGATGCCGGCGCCTTTAATTGCAGATACAGTAGACTAACCTAGTCATGCTTACATTCTGTATACAGGATGATTGGCTATTCCATGGCTCCGGTTTGAACTATTTGACAGACATGCCTTATTGCATGAAGCAGGAAAGGCATCAAGATATTGTTTCCTTACATGCCAAAAAGTTGACTTAAGATCATTTGAATTGGAATTGTCATAGACACTGAAGTCAAAAAAAAACTTTACGCTCCATGGGGAAGAACGAGCAAGAAACCCCTAAAATCAGGATTACTTTCTTTTCGTGAGCATACAAACGTATTACATTCATTTTTGTGCTCGGGGATTAAAATGCTAGACTCAGGTAAAAAGTGCAGAAATATTCATCATCATAACATCATTTTAATGAGAAATCAAATAGTGACCCTAATAGTTTGAGAACATCCTGTTGTTCAAGTAACACACCTGTATGTTTTTGCTCGTTAGGATTCGTATCTGACGAAACACAATTTAGCAGCCCCTGATACGTTTTAAATGTCACAGTGCGTCCAACCGGTAAACTGATATAAACCTAATTTATTGTAGTAATTGTCTAAACCTCCACAAATAAAGTTGTGCATTAATTTGAGGATCATACATACTATATAATTAACGAATATCTTAATGACAAGATTAACTAAAATCTTCTTGTAGTTATAATGTGACATTTTGTTTTAAATATCACTATTCCATGACATTCTTGTATACCTGTAACTAGGTAAAACGCAGTGGACACATTTATATTAATTTGTACCATTCTATTACCTGTGTTTAACAATAAACAATAAGCTATAATATTAATTTGATTATTATAAATATGCTGCACCTAATTGTTTTTAATATGTATATGTATAACATAGTTGTTGATTCTTTAGACAGAAGAATCCTATCTGGATCTCTAACAGTCCACTCAATTCCTTATTTCTCGCTCTTAAATGTACCTATAAAAAAAAGGATCATAGAAATTGGTTTACAATTGACAAATATATCGCATAAAAAAGCATGGAACCGAATGAGAAAATCCTCGTTTTTCTGAAGCCTTTAAAAAGGTAGAAATCGGCAATACTCATATACAAAACGTTAGCAAAATGGCAGACGTTTAGGTATTTCATCGTAAAATGCATTACTATGCGCTACGTATGCAGTATTGGGTTTTTGTCGTAGTTTCTCGCAGTCACAATGCATCGCAAGAAGTTACTCGTAGCGCTGTCAGATGTTGTAAAAACAATCGAATACCGCTATTTTGAACTATTTTAGACGGCTCTTAGTTGCCAGGAGGTATGTAGTGAGCACCCTGGCCTCAAAACTCCGGGTATCAAGGAACCTCGGACACCGTTCCTATTCGGGGCGAATTTTTATTTGTTTTTCATTTCAGGAGCTGTTATTTTAATACTACAAAAGTGACTGGACGAGCTTGAGCCCCACCTGATATTAAGTTTACCTCCGCCCATAACAGTGATCGGGTCCTCGACCGAAGTATGAGCAGACCCTAATCACATCTCGTTGCACCCGTCACCAGACCGTCAAATGTAACATCTCATGCGCCTGTGATTTCACCGAAACACAGAAATGCGAGTGCACCATTGCTTGGCGCCAGTTTAAAAGCCTGTCATTTCTCCAGCAACCACACCTGTCAAAATACAATACTGCTTGGCAACGCAATAATAAGTATGGTGGCAGTATTATTCGAACAACAGCACACGTACTGCTACTTAAAAGCACTAAAAATACAAGTGTATTTCCTGTTTCCCTTACAAATGTAGTCTAATACATTGTAACCGAACGGTGTTTCATTCGACAATGCAACGTGTTATTCACAAAGCCTTTATGGCCAGTCTCACGTAACACGGACACGTAGCCAGGATACCTAACACTTCTAGTTTAAGCCTGCAGAAAGCGGCGACTCAAATTTGCGAGTTTTCTCATAGTGATAACGATGTTTCACATTGTGGTTTGGTCTCAGGCCGTTGCCACATTTGCTATCAGGAGGTTTTGCATCTATGCTTTGGGAACGACTACTGAGAGGAACGTTGACGATGACGAAATTCTTGCTGCAATCTGAGATACCAGATGCCTTCAGTTAATTAATAGTTCACTTTTGATGTGAAGGATAAAATAATGAAACTATTATATCACAGGGCTAAAGTAACCCCGTTATCGATATCCGCTTGGGTAGACGAGATTTTAATTGGAGACCACTTTTAGGCAAGCGCAGGGCGCCTAAATAAGGTGGAGCGATGATTTGCCAAAGGTACGAAGAGCTGAAGACCGGGCTCAACAGCGATCAATAGCTGGAGTATCAAACCAGCAGTAGACTGATGATGACTACATTTGGTAGCGTTTCAAAGGAGTATTAAAAGCAGAAAACCAAACAAAACCAACTCTTCTATTCATTGACATGACAGGACAATGAGAGGACATGGACACACAAATCAACACAAAACACGAAATCTCTTTCTCTCTCTTTCGTATAAGAAAATGGAGTTTCCAAGGAGCTCAAAGGAAGAAGGCCTTAGACATGGCGAGAAGATTGTTTTTGTCCATGCAACACACGTAATCTTAATTCAGGGGATTAAGTGTGTAGGCGTTTGTTTGTTAATAATGTAACCGCAGGGCTTAGCAAGCACATTTCTCCTGTAACATCAATCACACCCCGTTCTTCGTTCGTGATCTCGGAAGCTTGAAGTAACCGCCTACAAACCTGATCTGATCTTCGTGAAATACAAGCGCTGTATTCAATAAACTCCGTTCCCGTTACTTACATCTCCTGGGTTCCGATAAATAACAAAATGAGCTATTACTTACTGTCTTCATACCCAATCATTTATTTTCCATGAAAAGCGAAGTTCCCTTCACCGAGTCGAGGCAATGTTCAGGTCCCGGTTTTAGTCACCGTACATCTTTCAAATGTAAACATGATGCAATTTCCATGGTACAGGAGGCTGCTGTATCTATTCTGAACCGTTCAAACCTTATGATGAAACGGCGTCATTACTTTTTTGGAATTTTCGTTAGCAATTTGCCTTCGAGCCAGCATTATATTTAAATGTTAAAATCTATTTCATGACTTTTGATTAGTCTTGTTTCCGCAATTACCCAGTATACATGATATTTATCACTTAGCATTAATATTATTATTTTATAAAATATCTATATATTTAAAAGAAAGTCGTGTTTGTTACAACACTTATAACTCGAGAACGGCTGGACCGATTGCCATGGTTTTTGATTTGTTGGATTTGTTTCCGTCCCGAATAGCAGAATAACTATTAAAAACATTGGAAAATTAACGAAAAAATAAAATCAATTTATCCCCGT
Source organism: Aplocera efformata (assembly GCA_921293045.1). NCBI lineage: Eukaryota > Metazoa > Arthropoda > Insecta > Lepidoptera > Geometridae > Aplocera > Aplocera efformata. The sequence continues at coordinate 621,715 of OV121040.1, forward strand.
ATTCTCCACGGGAACGGGAACTATGCGGGTGAAACCGCGAAGTGCAGCTAGTATTTTGATATTTTCAGACTAATTGAAACAGGAAGATAAATTAAATAATTGCAAAAAAAAATACAGGTGAAATCAGCCTCACCTATCTTATTTATTTTTGTTTATTTAAGATAACCAAAAAAATCAAGTTTTTTTATATAAGTAATTTATGCCTTGAGTAATATTAAAAGTACGAAACGGAGCGAGAGATTTGGTTAATGAATCTTCATTGTAGATGAACGTGAAACGAGATAAAACAATTAGTAATAAAATATTAACGGTCTGCTTCACCATCGCCAGTTAAAGTCTCGATGTTTCATATCTAACAGACAGATTATCTGCTGTTTATTATAGCAAGAAGGAATACCCATCGCAAATATCTCTTAAACAATGTCATTAATCTAGTAGTGAGTGGTGGACTCGTTCTACATACCCAAAAGTATAGATGATCACTGTACTAAGCCCATCATGTATAATTGTCTGTCCTACCTCTAAAGGGTTCTATTATTAGAACCATAAGCCTCAGCGGTTTTAAATATCCAAAATATCTTATTTATATGGCGGATGATCAGCAAATAATTTAAAAAATAATCAGTGCTACGAAATTGAGCCTGAATCGGACTCGGTCGGTTTTTGATATGCATTAAAAGGTGTGCTAACTTGTAGTTATCTTATTGCGCGCGCTGAGCGATGCAGAAGGAAACCAGCCCATTGCATGTGATATCTGTGGTATGCTGCTATAATGTGGGAATATTAGCCAATGAGAAGGTATGGAATGGTAATAGAACAATACGTCGGTGACGCAACGCGGATGAAATGATAACTCTACGCGTGATCTAAATGAGAGATCGATGGCGCCACATTGCATTCCTTCTCACATGAGTACACCAACGTACTAGACTCTACGTAATCTGGTATGGAATATGAGACGTATGAAACGAGAAACTACTCCTGAAATTTGATAACTGAACAGTTAAGTAAGGCGACCGTCATCACATACCATTAGCCAATCAGAACCCGTCTTGTCTTCAGATAAAGTTTGTTTAACAATAGGTATAATAACAATATTTTGGGTTCATAATAAGCAACGGAGTAAATTAATTAAAATTAAGGTTGTTTAAAATCAAGAGAGAAAAGATATCCCATTAAAAATACCAATAAAAGATCATAGAAGAGTCTTTTGACAGTGTTTCCATCGAGACGACTTACGGCCAAATTCTATAATATACTATCAGATTACTAGAGATAGTTTACCACAGGAACATATTATCTTTTAAAATGGTTCATTCACTTTTTGACAAATAACAATGTTGCTATGATATCTGCGGTCACCTGCTAGCTGAACATAGGGTTTGGCTATTAGGCAATACATCCATACATACAGGTAAATTAATAAAATTAGTCTGTTATACGATTGTCTTTTGGCACCATTGACCAAAGTCAAGGATCCAACAACAATTTGAGAGCTGTAAGATAAAACAGAAGCCGACAAAAATATTTATCAAATTCATAATGTACACTTTTACTAAATCTCGCTAGAAACAAAAAGTAGACACCACTGTTTGACCAATCAAAGATGTATTTTCAGGTTCTCTCAATCTGTGTAACGGCGCATCAGTCGATTTCTCACGGCTGGACACGTCGCCCCGTTAATATTAACTGGCGGTTCAAGTTGGGAACTGACTACTGGCTCTGGACATACTACAAACCAGACCCACTAGACCCACTCCTAGTTAAACCACTAAAAGCTGATTTGTTATGTTAAAACTTTAAGGATTTAAGTTACAAAGAAAATTACTGCTTTTGAGATTTTTCATTTGTGTCAAGGGTTGTGAGGATATTAGAAGTAACATGAAGTGGTTATACGTTTTGATTATTTTAATACAGTGGATTAGTCAAGAGCTTCATAAAACAAAAAAATATATATTTTTAAATATTTTCTGAGTTGATTGAACCATTTTCTATTGTCTATATTTTCTTATAATTATAATCCCTTTTCCAGCTTTCCCATCTCAAAAGCTATCTAGCCAATTTAGTTCGACACTACCGATCGAAATATGAAACATATTTTATATTACTAAAGGGACGGTACCCCCCTATCCAAATATGAGAAGACCTAAGTCGCATCTCGTTACGCCCCTTTTTGATGTAACGTCTCATATTTGTACTTTCACCGGCCCCCACACCCTTCCACAGCAATGCAGCGTACTACTAGCGATCCGCCCTGGCTTCGCAAGGTTAGTAGAGCATCAGTGTCGTTTCAAACATTAGTATTACATATAAACCTTCCTCTTGAGTCACTCTATCTATTGCTGAAAACTGCATTAAAATACGTTGCGTAGTTTAAAAGATCTAAGCGTAAAAACAGCGGGAGCGACTTTGTTTTATGCTATGTTAGGATTATGAAGCTGATAATGTGCACAAAAGGAGTATTTTAATTCTATATCTAATCGATTTGGTTATTTAAGGTTCCCGTTAAGATAATGTTTCCAATATCTAAGGTTCAAATTCAAATTTTTTAGAAAGGTCTGTTCCCGCTATTCGGCGGTACCTCGCGCCCTCCACATCTCTAATTGTTGTAACAGTGCTAAATTGCGTAATGCGACGTGCAGTCACACAAACATGTAGATTTCTTTGTGATGCCGCCTTCAATCATACTTGATGGATGTGGTTGTATGAATATCCAATTCATTTGAGGCTCTCTGATCTTTGACATACGAAACACAGTTAAATGGTATTTTGGTTTACGTGCCTACTGATTAGACTTAAGTCTGCCTCGAAATATGCGCGTCTTGTCTAGAATCACGGTATCTTGTCTGTTTTCTGAGTAGGTCTAATTTATATTTTAGGTTTTGACGATACAGAGTGTTCTTGATGTACCAATATGTGGAAAATAAATGAAATGAAAAGAGGTGTGGGACTTGAGCTGCTTGCTTGGTCTTCTGAATACTGCTCTTTACTCGGATCTTTTATCTATCGTTACTTTTATCGTGTTTTCAGCTCGAAAACCTTTTATATTTAGTAAGTTTGGACGATATTCACATAATTCCTTATATTAACTCCTATGTATTTTTTAATTTTAATAAGAATTAATAAAGTGCTAATCAGTAGTTAGGTGACGGTTTAGTGCCATTTGATCTGAGCGTTTCCGTGCTTTGAAATGCACTTTAAGATGTCGCGACTATTATTGTCGACATGCCTTGTAAGACTTTGGGCCGTTTGATAACTCCTACATCGGAAATGGCCACTTACACGAAAAGACGTAAGAACTGTAATATTACTTTTACTAAGGTAGTTTCGTATGAAAATCTTTGCGAAGTGACCCCTAGTGGTTCCTAGTATCCTATGTCCTAAGTACCCGTAACTGATGTTTTAAGCTACCTAATAAAAAGCAATAGTATAAATAAAATGCCATAGTTTCGTATTGCGATGAGAAGGTACTGGGTGAAATGCAGCGTGACTGTATTTCAATGCAAACTGTAACTGTTCTCTTCTCACTCTAATGGCGCTAAGCATTAGGCTTTGCTATACTAAAAAAAGAGCGAAACGATGCCTTTAAAAAAATGGGCGAATCATATGTGGACCAAAAATTTTATCGATTCAAAATGTCTGAGCGTAACATCACTTTCTACCACGTTTCTAAAACGGACAAGGAAAAGGTCGTGATGATTTCTTAGAACCAGGAATTGGAAAAATCCGGCTTAAAGTAGTACTGTAGATTTACGTCCATTCACTCTCAATTGTCGAGAGTAGAGAGTAATCGTAAAAACAAAACTTATTTAAGTTCAATTATGATCGAAATCTGAAACAGATAAGATCAATTATTCCAAATTTAATTTATGCTAATTTCAGTGTTCCTGTCTACTTTTTTAAAGCAGAAAATCGTAACGCCTTGCTTATAGTGCATTGCAGACAGCTATGAGGTCATCGACACGTCAAAATTACACGGCAAATGATCGATCGATTCAGATCCGTTATTGTTTGTATCACAATCGCGCGACGCGATTAAGGCCACCGGGCAGGCGGCCGGCGCGCCTCACCACGAGCCTCCTTCAATAACTCTAGCTCATGTCTTACAGCGACAGGTGAGTTACCATACTTGCAGAAGACCTGCGTAATATTGTTCTCATTTTATATCAAATTATGTCAAACACGCTGTTTACTGTCAATACGTGGTCAAAAACAAACGTGGTCCACACGTAAGACACCCGTGTAGTAATTTTTGGGCAATGCCACACCTATCAATGTTTATTTCAGGAAAGTTTTGAAAATGCAGATAATGCAATTTGTCAAGTGCATTCGATGCATTTCGACAAAAGTACATCACAGAAATGTCACGTCGATGACCTAGTGGTACAGTTACGAAATGTCGGGCATTTGTACCAATGTTAATGTATGTTAATTTATTTTAAATACAATATGATATATCTTCTTCGTGACGTAATGTTTTGGTAGTGAAACGTTGGCAGTGATAAGAAATGATCCAGCGAAACTGTAATCGGGACTTCAATAATTTACGCCAATATCAGAAGGTGATAGAAAAATAGATATTAAGAATTTAAAAATTAAATATTCGCTTATTACCCGGTCTAAAACAAGAAACTCTAGAACTCTGTCTCCTGCGCCTGAGAAACCTTTTATCCGTTGGGAAATGAATACTCATACCGCCTTATCACGGGTAGCCAGAGCGGTTATGTGGGAGTAGATGGTAATTACCCCATGGTGTCCTCCTCTACCGCTAAATGGCGGGATCAGGGAAAGTTTGCACATACTGATAGGCACCGCGTTGGCAACACCTCGAGTGTTACTAGCGTCTATAGGCGACGGTAGCCACTTACCATCAGGTGGGCCGTTAGCTTGTGTGCCTCATCATTCACATAAAAAAAAAAAAAAAAAAAAACTTCCGCGAACCTGCTGTGGATTTCCGGACCCCTCTTTTTTGTACAACACAGATACCTCCTCTATCCTCGTGCAAGGGCATAAGTGTAATGACTGGACAGCTCGTTTGGTAGTAGGACTGTCTTTTGCACTGTAGTTCGTGAGTTCGATTCCCACCCAGGACAAACATTTATGTGACAACATAGCTGTTATTTCTCTGTCGAGGTGTTAATATGTATCTACAAAAAATAAACATTATTTTATCTGTAATCTGGTTCCAATAGTAGAAGGTATGCTTTGGGGTCAGGAGCTTTGTGCAATGTCCGGGAATAAAAAAAACGATTCTTTATCTAAACGGCGGATAAAAGTTCATTGCTCTCACTGACACAGCGCTGTCGTGCACGATTAGTAAAAGTCGCCTATAGTGAGGAGTGCTCGCGAATTGCAAACGCGCGTATTGTACCAATCTCATAAAATAATCGGATTTGCGTGACATTGTAATGACATTAGATATATGAAGGAACTCGAACTCATTTTACTAATTGTTGAGAGTGTCATGACTTTTCTAAAAATGGAAGAACAAACGAATCTCTCATTGCAATACGTGTACTTTAGTGGGCAGTAAAATATTAGTATACGTCCGAAAAACGTTAATATATCTCGAATGTAGAATGTTCCATGGGCCCATGTTACTCGCGTCCGTAGGTTTGATGTAGTATAGGATTAACCTTAAGTAGCAGTACTTCTTCTGCCTTCAAACCTATTAATCTGCCGCCGCGCAGTCGTGCACTCGCATTGCCGTGTTCCGGTGGAAAGGTGGGGCTGGTGCATTTACAGGCGCATGAGACGTGCATCTCAGTCACAACGGGAAGTGAAAACGGGTATTCCCAAAGAAACCCAGCCGCCGACCCAGGCGAGGACCCCAGTCGCATTGCTGTTGTTATAGTCCGAGGTAACAATTTATCATCACTATAATAGAATAAAAAGTGTAAATGAAACGGCGTGGCTTCTCACTTTTATAACCGACTCTAAAAAAACGGAGGAGGTTCTGAGGAGGGCAGTATTTTATTATTGATTTAGGGATTCTTTTTTTAATTTATTAGGGCCCTTTCAAGGTGGTCCAAAGAAATATTATGAAAAAAATCGACTTCTACGGCAGTAAAAAAGCATTATACACAAAAGCCGCGTTGCAATAAAGCTTAATGTAAATTACTAAGCCACGCTACTTAAACACAAACATGTCGCATAAACATGTGAAACTGAAAGTTGTAAATTGATGGATTTCTATACATACACCAACATTGCGTAACGAAAATAAATTTGGCACGCGTTGTATAATATTAGTTCTGCCGTAAAAAGTGAAAGATATTCCCCATGTGAGTTTCCCACTTGTCGGGTAATGGCCCCTTTGTTGCGTGAACAACACAACTTTATAGCAAATTAGTCGACGTTACATCACAGAAGTCGTTCGCCAGAGAAATTATTCACAACCCTTTCTTTAATTGGGGCCTAAACTGTTTTATCGCATGTCGAATTGAATGAAAATATTTGTTACTAGACGGCCCGAATTTCTTTTTTTAATTAACGGTATGTACGTTGTTGGCCGCAGATGGCGTAGACAGCTTTACGCGTGCTTTTTGAGGGCGGATGGCTCTCAAGACCCGAACTTCGTACCACCTAAGATTGATTTGATTTTAATTATCAATATCGATTTTTTCGGCTATCTCCTAATTTTTTTAATCCTAAAGTAATTCTGTTCAAGGCAAACAAATAAAAAAGAAATACTATTCAATTCAGTATAATTCTTTTGCTCCCGGCAACTGATTTATATTTTGGCCATGAATTACGTACACGCATTACAGATCGTTGAAACAAAAGACATCAACGCGCTCGGTGACCTTGTCATCGGATTATTTCATGTAGCCAACTCTGGCGTCGGAGATTTCAAGCCTTCTGAAGCCCTCCAACATGGCCTATTAGCTAGTAAAGCCAGGACCGAAATCTTAATTTGCTTTCTAAAGCACAGAGGCGCAAATGACACTAAACGGCACCCTATCCAACTAATGACCGGGCGGAGTCTCGCTTAACTTAGATGATCACTCCAGATAATATGTATGTATTATTTTCAGTTGAAAATATATAATGTGGGATAAGCGAGTAAGATTAGTAAATTAATAGGAGAAATCAAAAATTGTTTGTGATATAAGGCTAAATCTAGTTATTTTTGCCATGTCTTTTAATTTCCTATTAATTGAGAGCACTGTGTACATTTTTAAGTGTTATGTGTACTTTTTAGGTTATCTCTTTAGACTGCATGAACCAATACAGATACACGCACAAACATCAAAGGCCCCGAAAACAACGTTTAACAACACGTACTCATATATAAATTTAGACGTACAAGCTACACTCATGTACGAAGACAATCTGTGGGTCAAACAATATAACAATATAAAAAAAATCACTGAAATGAAGCCGTGATCTATGTAAAAAAAGTTCACAATTCCGGCTTTTGTCCGTTGTATCGCGTGCGCGCTTGCGTAAGTTCAAGATTTAGTGTTTGCCACAAGCCATGAGGGGAGATGCTTACAGGGCTAGGAATTGCAAGACCAGGACTGCTCCCACCAAAATCCCTAATTAACATCAGGCGAGACATGAGCACATCACGTCCCTTTAAAAAAAAGTGCGATATGAACTCGCACATCGCTAATTGTATTTTTGGATTTTATTCAATTTAGATTAAACATTTTGTGAACAATTCAGCCTTTACTGCTTATGTTTCAAAAGCCTACAGCTTATGTTTCAAAGCCTTTTAAAGGTAAGACAGACGTAATGTTAGTTATAGAGTTTCCCTTACGGTAGTGAACCCTAAAAAGGAGTGAACAGAACCCTCTGTGATGTCATCGGCTGCGCTGCAGCAGGCATATCCCACGGCGGCAGTCGCCCTCACCTTGGTCCACACAATCGCTCCAATCTCCGTAATTACGCGATTGTTTCCCAAACTGCTCCGAAGGCTGCCTTGGCTATGATACTGCCGTGAGAATTTCGTAAATGCTGCTACTATTTTGACGTGCGGGTCAGATCGTAGGGACAAAGGTCAAACGTCAGCTCACAGCTCAATATATAATATATATTGGTCCGATACTGATTACGGTAATATAGATCAATATTTATATTTCTACTAGACTTCTACTAGATTTCTACTAGACGGAGTTTACAGGGACATCTGTCCCTGTACACTCCGTCTAGCAGAAATCTATACAAATACAGTATACGAGTACTGTATCTTTACTATCAGATATAAATAATAATAAACAATAACACGCTCATGCCAGTGAACTGGGGTTCTCTGTGTCGCAGGTGGTATGGAAAACACAGAAGCACAAGAACAACGCCCAAGACCTGCTTTTCGAAGGCAGGGCTATTACCAAATAAGCTACAAGCTGTATGTTTCTGTAATTTATTTTATTTTAACCATTTATGAGTGCAGGAATTTCCTCAGAATATTCCCGAGAGAGTTCAACTTATTTTGTTGTACTGGCAACTATTGTACCCACACAATATATTGTGTTACAAGTGTGTGGGTATACGTTACACCATTACACCGTGTCCTAAAGAAAGGCAATTCCAGTATTCTAAACTAGGAGTTCTTAATCTAAGGTTACCGTCAAATCCATAAACTTTATCCCGTTATTCTATTCCCTTATCCTTGTCTATCACATAAATACAGGACACATCGCCGACTACACTCTGCCCAGCGTTCATGTGAAGTGATTGTCAATTGATTTATTTCTTGTTTATTTCCATTTTTGTAGTTTACTTACTCTTTGGATTTTAATATTAGCTTAGGTATGACATGAATCCTTTAAGAGAGCTGGAACATAGCTTGAGTTACCTAAATTACTTGTCGTTATTTTTTACACGGTATAATTGAGAAGATTATTTCAATCAATAATATAGTGGGTAAATTTTTTAATTTTTTTATTTGAATGACGGAACGAGCTGAGGGCCCACCTGGTGGTAATTGATGACCCTCGCCTATGACAAGAGTAATGCGCGCGACTCAGTATGAGATACAAATCTTTACTGAGTCGCATTCATCCTGCTGCGTCCATCACCCCAGACGGGGATGATACGTCTCATGCATAATATTTCCCAAACCCGCGACGTCTGTTGACCCGCCATGGCAGTAAAATCGATTCGTTTGGCACGAAAAACTGCCCGACCAACTATTTTTTATTAAATCATCACAGTTAACTTAAAAATTAGCTATAAATATGTATTCGTAGTTATTAGTTTTTCTCTTGATTTTTGAAACATAATACAAGTATTATATTAAAAGTTTGGAATTTATCGGTTACTGGGAATTTTGCTGTTGTACACTTGAATTCCAAATCAGAAATAGAATCTGCGGTAAAAGTCCCGTAACAGGCGCAGATAAGTTGGTGGAGCTGTATCCCATAAACAAGCGACATATCGGCCAATTACAATAGAGCGTACGCGGGCCGCGCCGCGGTGTGAACGCGCCTTATCCGTTCATATCGCAGAGACTAACTACCAACGCACGGATTAACTCATAAACTATTAACTTTAGTGAATAGATGATAACTAATCATCGTCTGTTTATTATACTTCACGATAGAGCATTGTGGTGTATAAAAGACGTGAAAAAAAAAATTAATATTCTATTTTTCAGATTCTGTTCAATTATTTGGCTTGCCTATGCGTGTGGTTAAATTTTTTATACCACTGTCGTGACGGAACCACAGTGGTTTAAAAAAAAATGCAATGAATGTGATATAAATTGGAAAAAAAACCGACTTCAATACTTTCAAAGTAATAAAATACGCAATTTCGTTTACTTGGATGACATATTTGTCCAGTTATTTTGATTTAACAACAAAACTATTGAACCGATTTTGACAAAAATCCTATGAGACCAGAAAGCATATCTTTTTAAATAAAAAAAGTCAATTCCAAATAAATGGTGAAGAAATCGGTGAACATACATAAAAAAATATAAACATCCGAATTGATAACCTCCTCCTCTTCGAAGTCGGTTAACAATTCCGTAATATGGAAAGCAAATCAGAGAAGACGCATACTCAGATAGCCTCAGTGAAAGCTTTTGCATATATCGTACCTACTAGCCAATCGATCATTATGTTTGTTCTCTCACAAGATACAATCATCTGTATTTCCAACTTAGCAGAGCTTAAATTACCTTTGCAGATAATCGCTGGTCTTTATGACCGGAACGAGTTATAACCTCTTTGCGTGGTTGTATTTGGTGTTGCCACATTAAAAGGCGCTGATAGAGAGTTTCCGTACCAGCCTCTAATGTTCCCACTGGAGAGAAACCGGCCTACTCTCGATAATTGAGAGTGAATGGGCTTTGATCGGGAGCCGAATTGGTAGATGTCACATGTCTTCGAATGTTTCCTCGCAATGTTATCCGTTACCGTTTCGAGTGCGAGGTATTTATTGTGTACATAATTTTGTCAAGTGAAAACCTCATTAGTGCACGTGTGGGTTTGAACCAGATTGAAAGTCGGCGTATGTGCCCCTGGGCCACCAAGCACTGCTGCGAAAAAATTTCACTTATGTAATAACAGACATCTTAGAATAAAAATACTACAAATGGATCTCCCATTTGTAGTAATTTAGCAAATAGCATAGTAAAAATATATCTTCCAATAAATTTTTCAGCTAATTAAATGTACGGATGACGACGCCTTAAGTGAAGACAAGTCAAAAATCTTTATTTCTGTTGAATTTTTAAAATACAACATTTAAATTTCACTTTTTTTAATGTGTAGTGTAGGTAGGTACATGTGCGATCACGCTTAAGTACTATGTTTGGCGCTTGTTCAAGCCCCATCCGACCCTCCGTGGGAAAGAAGAAGCACCCTAGACATCCCTACCCTGCTAAAACCTAGAGACAATACGCTCCCAATATAATTAAAGTTATATTATTGTACGTTTCCATACCAAGGAATAAAAATAAGTGTTAAAAAATAAGGTATCATTCGCTGCCAACGTAACCTCATAAGAATGTAGATGTTGATACCTACATGAAAGAAACACGCATTTGCATCAAAAAAGCAAAAGGTGCAAAACGACAAAAAAGTGCAACATTGCATCTTAAACACTTCGAGAGGGAATAAAACCTCCACATTAAAAGTGTTTATTTAAAAAATAGCACGTTTGGTACTAAGGCGGCGCGCACAAAGAAATATACATACGTAGTGCGGCTCGCGGCCCAAAGTGCACCAAATGAACACTTTGTATCCCAGTAATGTCGCGCGGCTGCGGACCGTGCACACTCGGGGACTACGAGTAAACCCAGTAGCAGCGGCCCTATTCTACGTGTAACGTCACATTTTACACTAAGTCAAACTCACAGTCAAGTATCTTTATTTCTGTGGAATTCTTAAAAATTACTTGGAAACTTCAATTGTTTTGACGTGATAACGTCTTATAAATAGATGAACGCCGCACGAAAAACCATGACTCATTGTTACGTTCTACCCGAGCCGGGCGTGCAAGCGAGAGCGCGGAACAAGCAATAGAGAGGCACAATCGGCCTAAGAGTTCGGCTTTTTCAACAAAGTTTTCTTATGACGTTATCACGTAAAATTATCGTCCATAAACCGATTTTACAGATTTAAATTAATTTATAAGTATACGCGAACGCATGCGTTCTGAAACTAAGTTTAGCGCTTGTTCAAACCTTCACTAAATTCAATTTGCACTAATTTAGATTATGTCGCGGGAAAATAGCAAATCGGGTAAATTCGTTATTATCTTAGTTAGTATTCTGTTTCTATTATATTTATTGTTAGAGGCAAAATCAAGTATTACGGCTTAACTTCGTTATTAATACTGCAGCCTACATATTATCCGCGGATTACGCGGATAATTGATAAAATGAGACTGGAGACCAGGTTCCACTGTATTTTAAGTGTAATCCGACAAATGTTTTGCAGGGCAGTGTCGGACTATTAAATTTGTCGGATTATAGAGTACTGCCTAAGACCCCATATAGTCCGCATTTTTTTTAATTGAAAAGTTACCTTGTAATCCGACAAATTACAGATCAAATAGGTAAGATTCTATCAGTACTACACAAATCATAGTACATAAAATATATATGTCGCTTATGAAAACTGACTGTTATTTGACATATTTGTGTGCATGTAATGTGCCTGTGACACGAATAACTTTACTTCATCATCTTCCTGCCCTTATCCCACACTAAGTGGGGTCGGCACAACATGTATTTTTCTTCCATTTCCCTCTGTCAGACGTCATCTCAGTACTATATATAAAATAAATGCCATAGATATTAAATAAGTTTTGTACTACGATAGTTATTTGTATGTACAATACTTGATTCGTACAATCTACATGGATAATCGAATTGAGTCAGTAGCGCGGTCCAGTTTCGCCTCTCGGTGCCATCAAAATAAAATTCTTAAGGTGATATCTGGAGATATCACACTAAAACCTATTAAGCAGATTCATATTTGATCGAGGTAAACCATTATTATCTAGTTTTATGCGAATTCTAAAGGAATGTAAACGATGCGGTGGGACTCGTTATGCTAAAGACGTTTGCCATCAAGAATTGATTTTACAAATTTAATGGAGAAAACACATGCTGGAGTTATCATCTGACCTTTACTGATCTTTCGGCCACTTTTCTTTTCCATAAAAATCTAATAAATATTATGTTAATAAAGAATACAAGATGGTAATATGGAAAATATACATAATACACTGGGATTGGGTATCGTATTCCGATCCGCCGGCAAGCTGTGGTGCACCCGCATTATGTAAAGTCTCATGCGCATGCGCATGCACACAGCGATGTAAAGTCTCATGCTAATGTAACACATGCGCATGAGACTTTACATCGTTGACTTGGAGTGACAGCGCAATACGATGCGACTTGGGTCTTCTCACACATCGGTAGGGAGGACTTGAGTCGTTTTGCTGTTATGGCCGCCCATAAACAAACTAATCCAAACAAATTATCACCATGTGGTCTATCAGTTCGTTCCATCACTCGAGTCACATAAAAAAATCACATCCAAAATTCCTCATATATTAGCATCATCACCCACTATTCGGTAAGTAAGGTGGAGAATCTTAAGACAGAAGAACGAATCACTGTTTTCCGTGAATAAAAAAGCCATTGTTGCATTCTGAGGACACGTCGTAACATCAGGAGGCCGTTTTCAATGAAATAACATAAATATCCGTTTTTCTAAACATTACGCCAACATTTCCGCTCCCCGTGTGGTTCCATTTTATCGCGCCGAAGCCGACACGTGCAATCATTCAATTGAAATAAAAGAAGTCCTGGCCGAGGCCCACGCACTAGACAGCCTGATGGTCAAATGGTAGTAATAGTACTGATGGTCAATGGTCAGTATTTTTTACCAAACTTTAAGATGGTCCTCCTTATCAACAGAGACATAAAATAACAATTAATTTTGGCATTGTAGATGTTTCAAACAATCGCGAAAGGAGCAACCAAAAGTAGCAGTAGAACTTGTGTCAGGTTCACCGGAGAGGTACTGCCACCAAGCCTGGAATCTGCCGCCAAGCAGTGCTGCTGGCGCCGGTGAAATCATGCGTCATTTGTCATTATTTCTACACAAGCAATGTCCATTATGTTTTGGCACAGAAAAACGCTGCGCTCCGCTACGTCAAATATAAAATAGGCCTTAGTCACTTACTAGGGTCCTTTTTTGTTGCCTAAGAGGAATCTGCAACGGATACACCGGTTGCCCTGGGGAGGGCGGCAGCCGAGTTATGTGCGACTTTTACCCCTCTGGAATACCTCTGCGCATTCGAAGATCTCTGGGCTCTCCCAAAGGAACTTCACCAGAGATCCTCTCGCACATTGCCGTGAAGTTACTTAGGAGCTGTATCACACCTCCAAGCTATCGTACCTAGTGTGCAGTAGTCTTACGCGCGGAATGCGGTCCCATTTCCGACATCCCGCGCGTCATGCGCACACGCATTATGAAAATGGTTCTTTTAACACATTTTTAAGCGCGGATTATCTACGCATCACGTCGGTCCCTTGTATCTCGAATTATATCAACAGAACTGTGTTTATTATGAGCTACTTGTTCTCGGAACCGTTTGTGGCTCCAACCGTTTTCTAGATGGGTCAAGTTTGTGAAGATATGACCAGCTCTATTAAGATTAATTTAGTAGACAGTAACTATGTATATTCTTTTTTGGTACTTGATAATTTTGACATAAATGTAGGTATGTTTCTATGGAGCTCCTGTTTCTATAATAGGAACTGATCCATGTTTACTTGCCCGTGTAAAAGTCAAAGTCAATATTATTAATATATTTATATCCGTCGAATTAAAAAAAATATATTTGGAAACGATATATATATATGTACCTATATCTATGAGATCATGCGTTCTTATATGACGGGTTTCTTAAAGCTTCCTATTTTTTTAGCTGAGTATTTATTAAGTAACTGTTACATAATACTAGAATTTTTATTTTATTTTTTTGGCCTGTAAATTGTTTATTAATAAATTGATTATTCCCATTATTGTAATCTCCATGTACAATATAATATTTTTATGATTGGTTTTGTATTGTTTCAGATAACCTAGTTGCCTTTGGATTTCACCTGTCTTTAATTGGATCTAAAACTTGTAAGTATCGAAAAGTATCGCTTCAAAAAGTTCAATAATAGTTATTGTAAAAAGGTTTTTTGCCCGCGAATTGAATTAAATCTCTTTATTTATGGTTTTTTATAGGTTCGCTCTTAAAATTTTCACAGGTGCCAAACTAAGCAATAAGACCGCGTAATATTGAGCCTAGGTTTACAAACCCTCGCTTCGAAGTTAGGGTTAGTGCCGACCTAGTTACTTTATATCCGCTAGATGCTTTTTCTTCGTTTTCCATAGAAAATGTATGTTATAATATGGGGATATTGTTCTATGCATAATTTGCAACTTTCTCGTGTTCCTATCGGAGTCACCATGCCAGCGGCGCTTGCAAAAAGCGCGTTCGTCATCACGCGCGTTCTCCATACCCAGTCAGCCAGCCACATGGATGACTGCTGTGGGGGATCAAGCATCCGGTGCGTTCGATGCCATCATTATGATGATGTGGGTTCCGATAGATTTTTCCGATGATCTAGTTGGAAGAATAATTATCAGCCTGTTCACGTGGTTGGGTTTCAAATTCAAATTAATAAATAATGCATTTATTCATTAACTTGAATTTGAATTCAAGTTAATGAATAAAACTAGTAGCAATTAGAATTCAAGTTAATGAATACGGATTCTTATTTATTGACCCACACAATTGACCAAAAAAGTTTTTTTTTTTTAAATTATTTTCAGCCCTTTTGATAGACTCTATCATCCCCTAAAACTACGTTATTATATATGTAGATATGCATAAATAGAATGTAATTTTTATTACATTCTATATTTGGTAAAATAAACCTGACAAAAAATATAATCCTTTTAATCCAATGTTACATCATTTGTGACCGGTTTACTCATTTGGCACTTAAGTCGTTAAAAATATAATGTACGTTAGATTTGCTATCCTTGTTTATCGTGTGTAGTAGTAACGTATCGCTTTCTCTTGCCATTTGCTCGGTGACCACTGTCAAGGTCGGACCTACGCTTGTTGGAAGAGCATTGATGACACAGGTTTAAAAATATTAACTATCTAGCGCGCGAAGTTAGATATTTAATTCCCTTCACTATCATATTCACTTCATAATTAGATAATTGCGTATCACACACAAACTGAACGCATCACCTGTCTATTTCACTTCACATCAACCATTGCAAACATTCCAACACTTATCCTCGCTTTTCTACAAGCATTTATCGTTAAACCTGAACCATAAAAGTGTAAATCGGCAGAAAAACTCCTGGCTCCCGGGTTATAAACAAAGACGCGAAGCGTTGCGTGTCTACAATCTAAATAATCGCATTTTTCTCTAATACTATCACGTATCGGTAATCTGGGGGGACGGCGCCGGACGGATCCCGTCACGTACGCATTCCGCCGGGGAGGAGGTTCTCATAGACGCCGATAATTGTTGCGGACGCCCAGCGATGTGGCTAAATAGTTGCGAGATTGGGCCAGCCGCTGGCCGCTGGCCGCCAGCCGTCCTTGGATCACACAGGCATAGTTACAACAATTTTAAATCGGCTTCGTATGATTACCGTTCATCCAATTCATTTTATTGATTATTATGACAAATATTCAGCCAGAGATAATCAATGGGCTCCAACATATTGGTGTAACGTTTTCTTATGAATTTTTTTGAGTCATCTCTCCGTCTTGTCAGTTTGCCGTGTATAAAACTTGTTATTATATATCATCCAAAATTTCTCCTAAATCGTAGATATGGAGACGAGAGACGATAGAAAAAAAATATTTTGTATAAAGTTATTGTGGACGAGAAGCAATATGACTGAATAGTTGTGGAACTGGATCAACCTTGGACCTAAATTGAGGTTCTAACAAATGGACATGACAGGTAAATCGGTTAAATCTCTAATGTAACCGAGAAATGAAATACTACAAATGGTGCGATCGTACATTACTATCGGATGACAATGCAAGCTATATGACCACAAATCAGCTCAAATAATGAAACGATTGCAAATAATACGTAGCATTCTAATTTCCAAAACTAGTAGCAATTTCCAAACCGCTCATCTCACCAGACAATGGTCTGGCGGAGGTCCCCACACGGCTGCGCCGGCGCACCCGGCCGCGACCGGAGTCGCGGTCCACTTACCGCGGCCGCGCCGGCGCACACGCAGCGCACGTACAATGGACTGCTGAGGATGTCGGCTCCTGGATCCAGCGATCGGAGAGGTGCGTGCTGATCTTGGCGGCGAGCGGAAGCACTCGCACTCGCCGCTTGTTTAGTTTCTTAACAGTTTGATTCCGTTAAGCAACTTCCACGGCGGTCAACATTTAGTATTCTTTATCTGTGGATAAAGACCCATGTTTCCGTGCTTAGGGCTGCTAAAGTATAAGAAAGGAAAATGCAACAACTACAATTAATTAATATTACCAAGTAAAACAATGCTGTGATGTTAATAAAAAGTTGAACACGCGTGACTACGAATTAGGCGTACTCCGCGTAAGTTAGGTCCATGAACACAATTTACTCGGATCGCAATTTGCTTTTAGTATCAATAGTAGTTTGGTACGTCAAGTTACAAGGACATTAGTACAAGGACATTATTTTGTATCTCTCTTTCTTTATATTATAGTATGCGTATATCACTTTTTGTCATATATAGGTACGAATATTATAGCTTCTTCTTTTCGTGTGAGTGCCATCTCTGGTGTCAGAGTTTTCAAGCTTTCTGGATACCCCGACATGGCTTATTGACTTGTATAGCCACCGCCATCTTAACGTGCCCTCCGAAGAATATTATAGCTGTGTATGTTAATCTGTAGTGTTATCTCGTGCAGTTTTTATTACCGTAATATTAGAACATGGCGTATATGATGAAAGCCGAGGATAAAAGGATGATAGATTTAAATAAACATTTTTGAAAGTAACAGAATCTACTAGACACGAGATCTTGAAAAGTAAATATTACCATCGTTGATATATCTATCCAGATCTGTGTTATCTAAGTTTCTAGCCGTTATACAACTTTTCAAGCTCTGACGCATAGTTAGAAACCAGTGTCGGGTCGGACATCGAACCTGCGAAACTGGCTTCGTTACGATCGCCATTACTCCATTCAAGGTCTCTGAGAAAGTTTAACAGCATTTCACTCGTAAATCATGCGCTGATCAAGGTTAAAGCAGGTAGGTATATTGTAGAAATTTGGGAGTCATTTTAAGTAACTTCTTTGTTCTGGTGAAGTGGTATTGTAATCATTGGTTGACCAACATGGAGCAGTTTTATTTTGATGCTATCGTTATGGTAGACATATGCAATGCTAGGTTAATGACCTTAATAAGTGCCTATTTATAAAGTGTAGCGCCACTTTAACAATGATTTAATTTTTAATTTACGCCTCGGTTAGCGGTAAGCGGGTCTTCAAAAATTGTTAAATCGGCTATTTAATTAGAGGTTATCGAAACAATAATGTTAGATTTGATGTCGACGATAATTAATCTAACAAATAACAGTTTACTGGATTCTTTTTTATTTCTCTGCATAACGGGCCTGGGTCAAATTATTACAATTACTTTTTTAATGAAATTTCAATTAAAATCTGCGTTTGTATTTTGTAATATCACATTACGCAGTATAAAATTAAAAAAGCAATAATAGTGCGTTCTAATAATATATTCAGAGATACAATGTATTTCGTAAAATACTTGATGATGTGCAAAATACGCGTATCTTTATGATGAATAATAAAAAAAGCATTATTTTAATAGGTCCTAAATCGCTATAAAGCATTAAAGTGGTTTAGATCGCAGGTGTATTCAAGCAACTGCGAATTAGTAATTACTAATACACAAATTAGTAATTACACAAATTAGTGTCAGCAGGATAGGTAGGTAGATAATTATGGATTTAAGCATTACTTATTAGGCATTTTATTTCTGGTTAGGCTCATTAATTACGTATATTCTTGTAGAAATCTTGTTGTAATCGAAAGTGATACTATTTATAACGGCATAATGAAACTAGTATCACTCACAAGCTGTGGATACGTTTTATTAACTTAGAAAGCTAATCAATGAAAGTGGCTCTTATCGATAAGAGCATGTGGCCAGTTTACAAAAAAACTTGTTTAGCGACAACACACCTTAATGAATTGTTCGAAAGTCGAAAGTTCTTGTTGCAATTTTACTGTCGACATAGGTGTGTCCACCACGTGCTGTAACTATTCTGTAATTGCAGTAAGAGTTGATACGAAACGTGCGGCGAGAGCGATCTGTTTCAGACTCTCATCAGATACTTTATTAATCAAATCCTTACGTAACATTACATAAGCAAATCAAACAATACACAACAAAAAAAAAATATATTATAGTAAATTTTTTTTTAATATTTTCGTTACAATTTTTGTTATTAGGTACCTTTATATTAAATCTACTTTTACAATGCAGTATGTCAGAAAATGAACATGTCACTAATGGGGTAAAAGGGAGGGACACAAACGCCGATTTTCGATCTGAAGGTTGCTGGTTCAAACCCACACGTGACCATGTGTCTCTCGGATCACGCAAACGAAGTCGCGGGCAGTATTCTAGTAGTGAAATATATTGTCCACAAGAACATATTATTACGATAGAAAGTGAATAGACTTCGCTACAAACCGAATATAAGGGCCCTTTACACCATGCAAATATGGCAATAGTTGAAATCAAAGTCAATCTCAAAGTAAAAAATCAGTATTTCCGTTGGTTTCCTAAAAACTACTTTGACACGCCATTTTTTTTATGTACAAAAATGTACAAACCAGTTATCTATATACATAGGTACACTCTGTAATTAAATACTTCTACTTAACATTATATGTAATTATTGCACCGTTTATTTCTTAAACAACTTATATTTGTAAGATAATTGATTATTGAAATTTCTTAACACTTATACTTTGGAGGTATTTATAATAATAATAATAATAATAATAAAAATCTTTATTTCAGACAAAGTCCATATACACGAATAAACTAAAAAAAAAATATATATTATAATAGCTTAACTTCTAAGTCAGGTGGCAATATCCACCCAGCGTCTATACATATTTGATTGTATTAGTCTTTCTGCCAGACTTCTGATGATAGCATTATTACACGAGTCAACTCTGGACATGAACGACGCTATCCGCCTTCGCTGAATCGCATTGAACGAATCAACTCGTGTTTCGGCGTACATTACAGAAGCGCTACAGTAGCGCTTCAAGCCCATCAAATGTCTAAATACGTTGTTATATGTAACCCTTATTCTGTCATGTATTTTCTTAGTGTAGTCAGTCCAGAGCTGACACGTGTAAAAAGTCTGACAAAAAGACCTAAACAATGTAACCTTCACGTCTGGCGACGCAGCGTAGAACTTTCTCGCGATCATATTGCCTACCACGCAAAGTGACCTGCGCTGACGCTCCACATCTGCGTCGTCTTTTAGGCTGGAAGTTACTATGTGGCCAAGGTACTTGAAACTGTCCACTATTTTAATCGGCTGCCCATTAATACATACTTCAGGTATAAACTCAGGACCCTTTCCCGACCTGAATATCACCATCTCAGTCTTCTTCACGTTGTACTTAAGATCATGATCCTTTGCATATCTTTCACAGATAGCAGTGAGTTTCCGCAAACCTTTGATCGAGGGGCTGAGCAGCACCATATCATCAGCATAGCTCAGGTTGTTGGCATACCTGCCATCCAACCTGAGCCCAACTGCGGTGCTGCTCAGCTCCACGATAAGATCATTGACATAGATATTAAACAAGTCGGGAGAGGTGAGCCCTCCTTGTCTCACACCACAAGGAAGCCGGTAGCAATCTGACATCTCAGAGCCCCACCTGACGGTGTTGGTCTGATTACGATACCAATATGCAAGCAGACCAACAACCCCATCCGGGACTCCCGCTCCGCTATCGTTCAGCTTACCCCACAGCAGATCGTGATTGATCGTATCAAAAGCACGACTTAGGTCTAAAAAACAGGCATACACAGTCGTTTTATTGTGTTTATAGAAGTTAACTACTTGTTTTAACGAAAAAATTGCCATATCTGTCGATACCTGTGATCGGAAGCCGAACTGCCCATCATCAATACTTATTGAGCTTAGATGAGATTGTATGACTCGTTCAAGCACCTTGGCCACGATAGTTGCAAGAGATATCGGTCGGTAGTTGGCCACACTCGAGATATCACCAGTTTTGTTTTTTGTAATCGGGACCACTAGTGTTCGTATAAGTGCCATAGGTAGATAACAGTGATTTATACACAATCTAAACAGCACTGCTAGTACCTCACAGATATGCTGGCCCGCATACAACAAGTGCTCCAAACTTAGACCGTCATGACCCGGAGACTTACCACGTTTCATTTTTCTCAGAATTAGCCCTATTTGTTCTGGGGTTACTGTTACGTGGTGACTCCCCGAGCCCCGACTGGGCCGAACCTTGTACTCGCTATTTTGCGTTAATTTTTCTGCTTCAAAATGTACTCGAAACAAATTTGCTATCTTTTTCTTGTCTTTCTCTCCTTCTACACTTAAAGGTAAAATATTTTTTCGATCCAACTTTTTAGTTTCCTTCCAAAATTCTGTGAAATTGCCAGCGCTGTGATGTCGGGCCAGCATATCCATTTTAATCTTATCTTGATTATTTTGTACAAATTTAAGCGCTGCTTTGAATTTCTTTCGTGATTCGCTCATGTTCTGATAATAATATCCCGAGGATGGCTTTCCATACCGAACCCATAAAGAAAACTGTTCCTTAGCCTTTACATGGAGCCCCCTAACGTGAAAATTCCACCCAATAATTTTTCGTCTATTATTTATCTTTTTAACATCATAACTGCGTTCCGCAGCTAGCTGTAAGGTTTTCACAATCTCACTGTACAAGTCATCAATAACATTTAAATGATACTTATTCTCACAAACATTATGTTGGCACAAACATTGAAAATTACAATTACCTAGATTATATTATATTATTTAACTTTTCGTTACAATATTTAGAATATATATCTATTTGTTCTTTTTGTCTGTGTCCCCATACATATTTCATCTTACTATCTATATTCATATCGCTATATACTACCTTTGGCCGTATTGAGTTAAAATTGCACTTAATGACTAGCGGAAAATGATCTGACCAATAAGTATCGTATTTTACGTGTAGGTCCGTGACGAGGCTTGCCGCCGCATCAGTGACGAGACAGTGGTCAAGCCAGCGGCACGTGCCATGCGCATCACTCACAAAAGTGTATGAATTCGCATCGAGTTTTTCTAAGTCCAAACAGCGTAAAGATTGCTCACCGCAATAGTCCAACAGCTCTTTCCCAAAAAGAGAACCCGGGTGCGCGTTGAAATCACCCAGTACCAAAACACATTCTGTCTCTGAGTTTTCAATCACGGCACTTATACACGAAAGACACTGTATAAACTCTGGTAGATTATCCTCACAATCAGTAGGCATATAGACACTGAATACGAGTAAACTACGGTTTTCTTGCCCTAGGCGAACTGCCACAATACGATCACTATCACATTCAACAATATCCGCTTTGGTGAAAAGACTTGAACGCCACATCAAGGCTGTTCCGCCGAACGGCCGCCCCCGCAACACACCAACAGATGTATCCACAGAAGACTTCGCACAACAACCAAACTCCTTATCGATTTCATTTACGAAATTTAAGTCGTGTGGCAACAGCCAGTGTTCCTGAAGGCAGACGACGTCTGCATCCTTGCATAACTCTCTAACATGCTGTACTGACCTTTTAACTGATTTACAATTAAACGACACAAAACTCATACTTTCTTTAGGTTGTACTAACATTATAATTAATGAGAGACAGCGATATCGTTCCTAATGGAACGCGACTGACGATATTTACGAAATACTAAGTTTTCCGGCCAGAATTCCTTT
This sequence comes from Aplocera efformata, assembly GCA_921293045.1. NCBI lineage: Eukaryota > Metazoa > Arthropoda > Insecta > Lepidoptera > Geometridae > Aplocera > Aplocera efformata. The sequence goes on from OV121040.1 coordinate 644,235, forward strand.
TGAAGGAATCTGCTCATTTTGGTCGCTGATACGGTAATTTTAAAGGAGTTGAAATTAGTTTCTCGCGTCTGTCTTAACATTTCCACTCCAAAACAATCTTCCTTCATTTTTATTACATATTCCTTTATATCATCTTCATTAACATGTTTTTTTGTTCTTGAAAGATAAATATAAGCAAAAGAATCGGCAGCCTGTAATTTACTGTCATTTTGTAAAGTGCCCCGTTCATTTCTATACCTGTATGTAAATTTTCTTCTAATCACCTTAGTAAATCCGTCTTTATCTTTCCTGCTATACGAATCCGCAGGAACCGTGTCTACTATATCTCTATACGAAGGCATGCTCGGGGTGTCATTGACCGCGCTCAGCTGTTGCAGCGCTGACGCATTACCCGCTGCGTCACTGGCCGATCGCGCCACCGCTGTCTGTGGAGGGGGGTGCAGGTGCGGGGGTTGAGGTGCAGGCACGCCTCTCCGCTTGCCGCGTCCTACCGTCGCACGCGCATGCTCATTATTAACATCTTTCTGAGATGCACCGATGATATTATTTCCATTACTACCCGAATTTGAGATCGTAGAATTATTTTCTATATTTCTATTGCTCTTATTATCATAATGAGATCCGTGAAACACATCGTCTTGTAATGTACTGCTAACACTACTTGCTTCTTTAAGATCTAATAACATTCTTTTGATGCCTTCTATCTCAGATTTTATTAGATCAATATCTGATTTCCCATTTATCTCGTCACTCTGTACACTTGGCTTGGCCTTTAAAAAGGCTACTTCATTTTTTAACAATGCCATTTCTTTAAGAAATGATGTTATGTCAATATAGTCGAATGAAACAGGCGGGAGTTTGTTCAAGTTTTTAGCTACGAAAATCGGTAGACAGTCAGGCTCAAACTCTTTTATGAGTTTAATAATCTCTTGTACGCTCTTCTGTTCAGCCCCTTCCTTTCTCCTCGTGATCTTCTTTGTAGGTGCCATCAATTTATAAGCAACTAATCTTGCACTTTCAATCTCATCACTGGTATATGCGCTTAAACATATTTGCATGATTCCAGTCTCCGGTAATGTATCGACTTTATTGCTAATAAAAGCTAGCATTTCGTTTATAATCACTTTGCACCGATTACATCGCGACTCACAAGTAATTTCGTTACTTTGACGTGTATTGTTTGACGTAGGAGACCGTAAAGTAGCCATGACGCGTGCGCCTCGCGAGACAGCGTGAACAGTTTTGAATGTTATTTGAATGTTGTTGTTGCTTCATTCAGTTCCGAATTCGATTTACCTCTAGACAATTACTGACACATATTTAAACAATTGCTATGCCAGTATAGCCTTACCTGTATGTACGTGAGAACTTGCAAGGTGTAAATGGGCCTTAATCGGTCTTCACGACAGCATCTGAGTGGTGACTAAGCATTAGCTTAAACGACTTGCTGAGTTGCAGAATAATAATAATAATAATAATAATAGTTTATTTCCAAAAAGGTCTTAAATTATGTAGTTTCACACTATTATTTAAGGAAAAGTAACAAAAAGTAACAGAAAAAAATATTATTAAATGTACTATGTACCTAGTAATATGTGCTCTTTATATATTGGGTATCGTGGTAAGACCTGTTTCCAGTTGTGCTTGGATTCCATGATCTAACTAAGTTTAAAACTTGTATGTAGATACGAGGGATCCCTGCTTCAGCTAGTATTAGGCAATTTACTTCTATACACAATAATGTTTTAAAAGGTGTTCCAGTTAATCGTCGTTCGACATACTAATAATAGTTTAGTAGACTAATTTACATTAACTTAAAAGGCATTTCTACACATGTAACTAAAAAAAAAAAAAAAAATATAAAATAAAAAATACTAAAAAATTCTAGATGTAAGTTATTAAATATTACTACTTATTGTGTGTGTATATCCGTAGGTGTGGTTGTGTGTGTGTGTGTGTGTGTGTGTGTGTGTGTGTATTCTGTAAAATGTGTGCTGTGCTAAAATATGATAGTAATACAGTATTGTTATAGTATGGTTGTGGGTGAGTGTTCATGTAAGTAGGTATGTTTTTGTGTGTAGTATAGTTTGCGCTTCAGCATTAAGGACATGTCATTCAGGTGTTTTAAGATTTTATGTAAAAAAGTTCTTCCGTCTGTGCATAATTTAAGTTTAATAAGTATTTGTATAATTTAGTTCTACATTCATTATGAGATAAGTCATGTATCGATATCATTTTATTTATTTTATTGTACAAGTAGGTCGCTAAAAAATAGTTATGTTTTTGAGCAAAGGAAGTTCTACAGTGAATTTCAGTAAAAATTTTGTGGCTACGTCTTTATGATCATCTTGGGGGGGCTGTATGCGTTGTTTTAATATCGCCTGCTGGATATAAATCTGCCTAACCGTTAGTACTCTGGTTTCACGGTAGAGTTCGTCAGTAGGGTACCTAAAGGGATGGGAATACGCAACCTTGAGGACAGCCCTCTGGGCTCTTTCTAGTGGAAGCAAGTTAGTCTTAGCAGCACCTCCCCAAGAAGTAGCACAATACATTAACAAAGACTGGCATAGCGCATAATATATAGTTTTTATTTGTGAGTCGTTAGCTGCATGCCTTATGGTTTTAAAGACATAGATGAGTTTTCTCACTCTAGAAGTTAAGAGATTAATATGAACCGAGTAAGTCATACGGTTATCTATAGTTATTCCCAGATATCTATATGTTTGACCGTTTTCTAATTGACTACATTGACAAGTTTGATAGCGTGGATTTTGGCAATCACTCGAGTGCGCAAACAAGCGGTAATCCCCTGTACTTGTTAGTCCGGTATTGCGAAGGGCAAATGTCAAAAACTTTGTCTTCCCAGCGTTTATCGTCAACATGTTTTGGTAGAGACAGGTAGAGACTTGGTTAAGGCCTGCCTGTGCCTTTTCGTATACATTTGCCCAATTTTTCCCTCGAAACAAAAGAACCGTGTCATCTGCGAATGCTATGAGTTTACCATTTTCTGGTTTGATACGACATAAATATTTGGTCCATATAAACTAAAAATAATGTCGGGCCAAGAATGCTACCCTGTGGAATGCCATAAGAGGTAGTCGGGAGGTCTGGGCTTGTGAAATTACCAATTTTTACTGACTGCTTTCGATCACATAAATAGCTCTTCATTAACTCTAGCTGACCTCCGCGTATTCCCATGCCTTCTAGCTTCTCCAGAAGCATCGATATCGATACCGTATCGAATGCTTTTGCTAGATCTAGGAATACAGCTAGACATTTGTCACCTTGATCCAGCGATTCCGTAACAAAATTATCAAGTTCCGATACGGCATCTGCAGTCGATTTACCTCTCCTGAAACCAAACTGATTATCTGCAATTAATTTAAATTTTTCTAAGTATATCGTTAAACGATTATTAATAGCTCTTTCAAGGATTTTTGATAGTGTTGGCAAAATAGAAATTGGCCTGTAGTTCGTCATTGCCATTTTATCACCAGTCTTGAAAATAGGGAGGATGACAGATTTTTTAAAAGCGTCAGGGAAAACGGAAGTTCTTATGCTAATATTGATTATGTGAGTGAGCGGGACCACCAGGTGGATCTTATTTGACTTGATGATGCGTGATGATATGTTATCCCAACCAGTTGAGCAGTCCATTTTTAATGAATCAATTAGAGCCAAAATTTCGGTTTCATCCGTTTCCAGTAAGACAAAGGAACTCTGTTGGTCTCTGTCAAATGAATATTTTGGAGCAGTTTGTGCGTGAATGTTTTCCACTAGTGTTTTTCCAACATTAATAAAATATTCATTAACCGAGTGAACAACAGAAGACGGGTTAACGTTACCTTTAATTAGATCATCAGGTAGAGCTTTTTTAGGTTTATAATTAGTAATGTCACTTATAATTTGCCAAGTGTTTTTAATATTTTTGTCTGCCCTTTCAAGTAGTGTTTTTTCGTAATCTCTTTTTAGCCTGCGCAGAAGAGAGGTACAGAAATTTCTATACCTCTTATATATAAGTTTAATGTTATCATCATCTGGGTTATTTCGTACCTTTATGTGGAGTCTATCACGGTGGCGCATACAACGTAAGAGGCCAGTTGTTACCCACGGTTTTAATGGTGTTTTCCTACGAGATTGCTTTACGACCACAGTGTGTTTTGAGATAATTTCAGTTAAAGTTTCGACAAAGTAATTTGTAGCCAAATTGGCATCGTTTATGTTTAAGATGTCGACAAAAGAGGTAGTGGCTAATTCTTTGCTGATAGCATCATAATTAAGCCTACGCACTAATTGCTGCTTGTTTGTTTTGTGTGTGAAACTTTGTAGAAACAGCAAAACAGCATCATGATCGGTAACACTATTTCCAATAATCAGTGTTTGGGCTTGCCGATCCGTTTTAAGGATGACGTGGTCTAGGCAGTTTGATACTCTAGTGGGGAAAGTATGAGTAGGCAGAAGCCCGTGGTATGCTAATAGATCTAGATATTGTGACGAGTGTCGATCTATGGTGTCGCTTGCTATGTTTATGTTAATGTCTCCGGCTATTACAATAGTTTTAAATCTAGATAAAGTTACAAGCAATTCATCTAATGATTTTATAAATTTATCAGTATTATGATACGATGGCGATCTATATAGTGAGATTAATACAGTAGAATTCTCAACTTCAGTCACCAAGCAGTTCGCCTCTAAGAATGAGGGCTCATATGAGTTACTTTTCTGGCCAAATTTTACATAGACAACAATTCCATCATTTTGTAGAATGTTATTACTGGTTGAGTACACATCGTAGCCGTCCAGCATGGGTAAGGATCCATTTTTCAGTAACCAACATTCAGACAAAATGATGATGTGGGGTTGAACTTGCATGCGTTGTAGTAAAATTGAGAAGTCGTCAAAGTTGCGTGATATACTTCTGATATTTTGATGAATGATAGAAAGTTGATATTTTGATTTTGGTAAAAAAGATAAACAATTTTCAGGATTACATCTATATGACTCAGATACCTTTACATCATCTATATTACGACCAAGTTCTATTAGGCAACTACTCATTGGTGTTTTTTAATATATGTTGAGTGTCTAAAGCACTCTTTACAAGGTTTGTAGTTTCTAAAAGATGAATAGAAGATGCTGTGAGGTACCACTGCCAGTAACAATAGAAATGTAACCTGTTTCGTGATAGGGCAGACAATATATTATAAATATGAATAGTTAAAATATTGTTGGTGTGTCGTGTATTGTGTAGTGTGTAAGTGGTTTGATCAATAGTAGTAGAATATTTTAACGTAACAAATAATACATGTTTAAAGGTAATTATTTTGAAATATGCACAAAAAAGAAATGATAAAAGAAATATTTTGATACAATAATATAGGACACAAATTAGTCATGCGTCTAAAATGTTATCTTTTGTAAGTTGTTCTTCGCTTGTGACGCGGAAACTCTTTGATCCTTCCTTCTTGCGCAAATAAATCCATCCGCTGTTAATCCAGCAGTAGGCAAAACCGTTGTGTCTTGCGTACTCGCGGGCTTTGTAAAATAGCGTCTTTGCGTTATGTGTCAAGTGTTCGTTTATGTAAATAGTCTTTATTGGGCCCTCAATTTCTAGGTGAGATGTACTAAGAGTCTCGTTCAACGGGTTTTTGTTGAAGTTTCTATGCTCTTTCATCAGATTATTTTTTAGTGTAGTTGAGGTAAACTCTACAAGAATCGGCCTTGGTGTATTAGGCAGACTAGGCAATCTTCGTACCTCACGGATATCATTTGTTTGTGCCACAAACTTCAATGTATCAAAGACCTTATTTACCACCTGGAGCAGCTCTTCTTTCGACTCTCGGGGCTTGGAAGGAATATTTTTAATCTCAATTTTACACGCAGATGCTTGTCTGTTTAAATCTTCAATCTTATTTTCTAGTTGTCTGATTTTTAAACAGGTCACTTCATTACCAATGTTGGAAAACTCTCTATTTCATACTTAGAGATCTTGGGGCCTATATTATGATATTCTAATAGCGATAACGAAGATAGAAAATAATAAATAATAATAAACGTTATTAATAAACGTTTACACACTCATACCTCTGCACTAGGATTCCCTATGTCGCAGATGGCATGGACAAGCACAGAAACACAAGACAAACACCCAAGACCCGAGAACAAACTTCATGCTCACCACACAAAGTGTGCCCCGGCTGGGAATCGACCCCTCGCTTCGAAGGCAGGGCTACTACCAACTAAGCCACGGAGCCGTCTGTATATAAAATAATAAAAGTATGTAATGTATGGGATTGACATATACAGACGAAAATCACGTGGTTAGTCGACTTCGATTAAAAAGTTGGTAGACAAGGTAGAGTGTAGAATGTAGAGAATGTAGAGTGTAGAATGTAGAATGTAGAATGAGTGTAGAGTGTTGAATGTATAATGTAGAGTGAATTGCAAGATAAGCGAAGGGAACGCTTACGTTCATAGTATTAGTTTTCGTAATTTATGATTTTGTCGTTGAAAGCCAATAAACGTTTTACTGAATAAACTATTATTGTTATTTTACTTAATAAAAAAAATATAGTCTTGTAAATGTGACAGCGTCACGGGCTGCGGCCGGTGGATGGTGATTATTTTTAATCTATATTTTTGAACTTACTTACAATGGCATGTTAACCCCATCGTACCCTAAACTTAATATACACAGTTATTGAAACAGCTTCAATAATTAGATACTGTCCGAATATTCATTGAAAAAATACAATATTAAAATTAAAATGTTTTAATTCAAACACTGTGTCCGAGTATATTGTGTCCGAGTCGGGACTTGCGCCTTTTAAATGTGCCTAAAGTTTTATAAAAAAAAACATGCCGCATCTGACAAAGATTATGCTAACATATAATGTTCCCGTGTCTATTTAGTTAAACTTTCTCATCAACAACTGTCATCTTTGTGGTTGACAATACATCAAGAATGATAACGTCTATCTTTCAACACACCTGACAGTTTGGAGAATACACTTTTTTCACAGATGATAAATAAATCCTTACATAGTTATGTGTTACATAAAACAAAGTCGCTCTCGCTGTTGAACACTTAAATCTTTTAAACTACGCGACGTAATTTAATGCAATTTTCAGCAATAGATAGATAGATATACTCGTTATTGCACACCAGAAACAAAAAAACAATTACAAACAAATTACATAAACAGACAATTTAGTAGATGCACAATGGGCGACATTATCACTAAAAGTGATCTCTTCCATGCAACCTTCATTCAAGAGGAAGGTTTATATCTAGTAGACAAAAGCCGAGCACCCGGTTGAAGAGGGAGCGGATCGCTAGTAAATAAATAAACGTCTACATACTCATACCCCTGCACTAAGATTCCCTGTGTCTTAGGTGGCATGAACGAACAGAAACAAAGAAGAATACCCAAGAAGCGATAGCAAATTAATTTCATTTTAGCTACGGAGCCGTCATGAATGGTAAATTAACAAATGAACGATTGTTACACAATATTGTGCGAAAGTAAAATCAAAATGTTTGTTTGTGGCGTGGTCACTCACTTTCTAGTCGTCTTGTCTCAACGGCGTGGGACAGCAGTGCATCATCTGTGGTCAGTTGCTTTTTAATGGTTACTTCACACATCTAAAACCACACTTCTGAGATATAGTATAGTTTGTATGGCGCCTCCGTGACGGCTCCGTGGCTTAGTTGGTAGTAACCCTGCCTTCGAAGCGAGGGGTTAGATTCCCGGCGGGGCACACTTTGTGTGGTGAGCTTAAAGTTTGTTCTCGGGTCTTGGGTGTTTGTCCATGCCATCTGCGACACAGGGAATCCTAGTGCAGATGTTTGAGTGTGTGTCGTTGTTTTTTATAATCGATAATGAAATCCCTAAATACAATAAGGAACTTAATACGGCTGGTTTCAAATTACAATAAAGAACACGATAATTGACAAATGTTATTATAATATTTAGAGAGCATGGTGGCCCAGGGGCACAGACGCCGACTTTCAATCTGAAGGTCGCTGGTTCAAACCCACACGTGCACCAATGAGTTTTTCACTTGAAAAATTTATGTGCGCAATACCACGTTCTCGAAACGGTGACGGAAAACATCGCGAGGAAACCGGCATGTCCTAGAACCAAAAATTCGACGACATGTGACATCTACCAATCCGGATTGGGCTCCCGTGGTAGATCAAAGCCCATTCACTCTCAATTATCGAGAGTAGGCCGGTGTCCCTGCAGTGGGAACATTAGAGGCTGGTACGAATTATAATATTTCAGAATTTCTCAATGACAAATATTTATTCAATACTTATAATATTTTCTTAATGTGTATTTTTGTAATTATTTTTCGTTGATTTATTTATAAAAACAATGCGTGTATTAACTTTTTGAACGTCACGCTTGTCGAATGCACATCTGTCGGTAAATCACGATGTGTCTCAATTCACTTTGCCACCTTACATAATGGAAAACTTCACATGTTTATCTATATAAATAACCTTCATACCCTCCTTTCAACTATACCAAAAACTATTTAGAATACAATTATTTGATGTTCCAATGGTCAAACATCTCGAAGACCATAACAAAACCATTGACCTTCGCTCAAGGCGTCTCCAAGAACAAATATCGTATCGAACCATTCCATCGATTGTAATAAATAACGGAGTATTTCCATAAGTAATGTAACTACGCGGTGATCGACTCATACACATACACACAACTTGCAACTTGCAACTTGTGCAGTTGGGATCACTTTCACGTAGTTTGGATGGGCGTGCGTGGCTTTCGCGGCCATACCACTAGGGTACATCATAATTCGGTCATTTTTTATACTTCTGAAGTGACAGGTCGAGCTGAAGGCCCACCTGATGATAAATAGTTATCTCCGTCCATAACAACAGGTCTTCCAACGCAAGTTGCAACCCGTTTCGCCCGTCACCCGACATGGGGATGTTACGTCTCATGCACCTGTAATATCACCGGCACCCACACTTTATTCACCGGATACAGCAATACTAGTGTGTGAGATCTTAGCGGCGGATTACCGGGTGTGGAGGTATTACTTCTCCGGACAAACCTGGCACAAGTTCTACAGCTACTTTTTGTTGCTCCTTTGCCACCACCCGGAGGATACTTGTAGGAATAGTAGAGGGTTCTCAGGACGCGAGCAACTGTCCAATTAACCAGACTATATTATGAGAGGGTCCCTCTGAATCACCTCCAGAGAGACTGACGTTGATTTCCAATCCGAAGATTCGTTTTCCGTCCGTTTAATGCCGGTTCAGACCCTATCCGACCCTAAAGCCCAATTTTGGATCATGTTTGTACGACTTTTCCGTTATGATAGTTCTATTTACATTAAGTATCTGTTTACCCTCAGATAAGCGGCATGTGGTCTAAATGTGAAGGCTGTACATTTAACGACTTGCCACGCCTTCGATACTTCCATACTACTTACTAATCTGGAGGAAAAATAATACTAACTACGGTGGTAACTGTGGACGATGCATACTAACTACCGATTGTTCTGTGTCTTCGAGGAAAGGCCATGTTGGACTTGTATCAATCAAATATTGAACCAACTTGTTGATATTCGATGTTTGGTTAGGATCATTTTGAGAAATTGAGCTCCACAAACTCGCTGTTGTCGTGCATGTCAATATTTCATCAGTTTAATCCTTGGCCTCGAATGAATAAAAGGAGTCAAACGAAATAAAATTTAAAAAAAAAATGAACTTTTGTTTAATAATATAATAGTTACATATCATTATGATCATTACCATGGGGGCTATTATTTATCATTACATGGGGTGTTAAGGTGCCCTTTGAGTCCTTACACGTACCCCCTCGGTGGTGCCAAAGAAGCGACTAAAAGTAGCAGTAGAACGTGTGCTAGGTTCGTCCGGAGAAGTAGTCCACTCCTAGTAATCTGCCTCAAAGCTCTGATGCACTAGTATTGCTGTGTTCCGGTGGAAGTGTGTGGGTGCCGATGAAATCACAGGCATAATGGGTCTTCTCATACTTCGGTAGGGGAGGACCCGAGTCGTATTAACGTTGTTCTGGGCGGTAGTAACCACTTAACATCAGGTGGGCTTCAGCTCGTCCTGACCAACACCAGTGAATTAGTATAAGCTTAAGTGCATAATACGCTTTTCAATTTATTAAGCTTTGTAAAGGCAACAAAAAAGATTAAACCAACAAAAAAGTGACAGGTTGGTCTGATTACACTATAAGGAATTTATTTTTGGAACCATAATTTTGAACCAGCTTTGAGGTAACAGGAATTTTCTAAATAGACATACAGATAGACATACATACATACATACTACCGTAAAAATTTAAATTTTTTGGTTTTAAAATATTGATAAACATATTTTGACATTACAAGGCCTATTTTGACATCTCAGGATTAAAATGGAAGGGGTCTTTTCATAAGATTAATTAAAAACTTATGAAAAAGAAAAAAAATGAAAGCATTAGCCTTCACCTAATTAGTAGGTACATACAGAAGTCAAATCACGATGATTGATCGCACCTCATGACTTAATAAATATTAGGCAATCAGTAGAAAACAATGCACTTTAATTGATGTAGTACTTTAATACCTAATACTTGGCCGATCTCTTGACGCTGAAGATTTAAAAGATAACATTTGGTTTATAAATGGCCATCAGGAGATACGGTAAATAGTTATCACCTTTTCTATTGCTGCTTTGGGGCTCCTTTTGAACTTACGCACGCAAGCAACATAAAACAAAAAACTTTTTCCGAGATAATTTTTCAGCATAGAGATATTATTGTATTAGTGTTTCCCTGATTAAATCAGTTTCAAATAGCCTGGTATTTCCAAATATCATATTATATGCAATTTATTAAAAAAATATTTAGATTCACTATTTTATTTATTTTATTAATATTTTGGTGGTTGGTCTAACTCACAAATGCCGATGCGTTCAAGTTGAACAAAATAATTTGGCTCGCGCGTTCTATTATTCAAAATTAGAACAGTATCATGGCGACCTAGACGGTTCCCGCCAACAACAGCAAAATGGTCGCTGACCTTCTAACAAAAAAAGACAATATTTTTAAACAGATATTTTACGGTTCAATTGACTGTTTACAAGTTTTTGTTGCTTTTTCATGCTATATCCAAGCTGTGTTGGTTTTTGTGGTCGTGTTTATTGACGCGGCATTTAAGCGGCCATAAAACATAAAAAGTGTTATTCAGATATAAGTTAAACTTATCTCAATGTTATTATCACTGTGGTGATCTTATCGGTGGCAATAACGGGTTATTTAGTGGCAATACGGTCAAATCCCTAATTAATTAATTTATCTGCGGATTTTTCGTGCAATTATCATATCAACTGCACATAAAATGTCGATGGAATCCCCACTCAGAGAATTATGGAGGGTAATACAGTACTTTAACGAGTGACCGATACTGCTGCAGATTTTGGAGACGGAAAGTCAAATTCGTATACCAAGTTAATTATAATAATCTTATTTAAATCTGGTTCAACGTTAAAAGACCTATCTACTCGAAATCCGTGTTATATATCCCCGCTGCTCTTATTATCGTAACATATATGACATTTCAGTCTTATTAGTATTTTAGCTTTTATTATAGACCACAATATGTGGCTTTAATCTACTAACAAAATGTATCTTTTAATAATTTATACGATATCAAGATATCTCGATGTACCGAAAGAGTTACTATGGTTGTTTGTGTATGAGCCATAAACCACTCCTGATTCTTCCACTCTATATCATCTTAACACCGCAACGTGGATAAACCGTTGCCAAACCTGCTCCACAAATACCTACTCTACCGCTTTTTACACAGAGTTCTACATTGCGTTGCTTCTGTAACTTGAGGATTTGGATCGAATGTTGTAAATCCGATACAGGACTTTGCACGACTATGATAGGGTTTAAATTGACACGATTCGCAATTTCGCTTCTTGAGGATTGTTGCATATTGTAAATGTATCTTTACAAGTTGGGATAGGGTGGAAATTGGCTTGCTACGAGCATGTTTTCATTGGATGTCGTAATGGTTACACACAGTGCAGTTATATGAACGTGCGAACGGCCGCTCATTCACGGTTTTTGCATAAATAGCGAGAATGTTACAAAATACGAGGTATTGTTCGCGGCCCGGATTGTTTTTGTTCTGTGGTATGGTTTGGATTGTAAAGTACCTTTGTTAAGGGTCTCGGTATGGGGCTATGGGAAGTTTGCAGTGAGATTTTTTCTCTAGGGTTACGATATAAGAATTTCCTTTTAGAGAATTAGTTGCGTTTCTCAATTACAAAAGCCTCTTTTATATACTCTTAAGCAGAAAGTCTTAAGCGAAAGCACTCACTCCAGTAAGCTTCCAATTTCCGCACTTTTACTACCTTCGGACATCCTCATTGTGGCTGTAAACGTTGGTATTACAGCGGACATCCTCGTGGCCAATTACATTGAGACATACGTGTCTCCCAATACGCGTTATCTGGTACCCAATGTGCGCAAGAGTAGCTCCAAACGTGATGTAAGACGAGTGCCTGTAAATTGATTCGCGAACAAAAAGAGTGTAAGGTGGAAGCAGTGAACTAAAAACACCGCTTATATACAGCTTAATAACTTTGACACCACTGGTATCTTTTTATCGAAAAGCCAGCACAAAGACTTTTAAATAACGAAATCGATGCGGCGATAAGAAGCCAAGTAGCCCATTATCGACAGTGAAAGGAAATCAAAATATTACATTGCGATGTAATGTTTGCACTCGCTCTTACTGCGTGCTTGTGTGTGCTACTTGCCTTGTTTGTTTAGTGCGAGTTGTTTCGCAATGGATGATTAGTAAGTGGATCATTGACGTAGGTTGTACTGGGTATAATCATTTTTGGGGAAAAAGATCAAAAATGATCCTCCACGCAAGTATGAGGAGACCAAAGTAGCATCGCGTTGCGCCCGTCACCCGAGACAGGGATTTCATGCGCCTGTGATTTTACCGCATTCTGTTTGTCCATGCCATCTGCGACACAGGGAATCCTAGTGCAGGATGAGGGAAACTTTTACAGTTTAAAAAAATATATGTCAGGGAAAAATTTTACCTCTAAGTACCAAAAATTCAAGATTGTAGTTGTATTATTCGACTTTTAAATCAGTCCACTACGTGTTAATGCGTCGAAATTCCTACTAATTATAATATGTAAGTATATGTCTTGTGGCAAGCTTAGGAATAATAATATTTTTTGTAAGTTATTTACTTTAATATCTTTTGTCACAGGGACAAGCGAACGCTTTTTCTTTTTAACTCAGCGATAATTTTGTTGCTCGTACACAAATTAGGGGACTATGATGCTCGCATCCGTTAATGAGTACCCTAAGAGACCTGACACGTGCCCCCCGGGTGGTGCGAACGAGGCAACCCAAAAGAGTAAAATTTGTGCTAAGCTCATAAACAAAACAATACCCATCGTATTTACATTGAGCCACACTACTTCTACAGAGTTAAATTAAAAATAACTAATGTTTTTTGTATGTATTTTTTCAATTACCCTTTAATCGCTTTTTTACGACACTAAATAAACTTACTATTATTCCACATTATTATTACTTGTTCATGCCAGGCCGCTCCGGTCGATGCCAGCCATAACGAAGGTGCCATAAATTCCTCAAAAACTTACTATGGATCAAACATGATTGCCACATTTATGGCCAAATCTACCAATCTCTGAGTTTCAACATTAACACATTCCTTACAAATAGTTTTATTGCTCACAACTCGCAATATAAAACACGAAACTAACAATGTGGTTAACCAGTTTATTTTTGTAAAGTATGGCGGTGAAATTACAGGCTCATGAGACGTTAGACCCCATCTTAGTCTCGGCTCTTCTCATACAGCGACAACAGTCTTTTATTTTATTTATAGGACAACCGGCACAGAATTTCACTATATTCAAATAATATTTTAATTTGCCATCAGACCCTTAATAATACGAGTAAGTACTTGGGCCATCGTTTTTACGAATTGCGTTAATACAATTATACCTACAAGTAAACACCAAATATAATCCAATTCGTTAGAGCCGTTTCCAAAATACGCGTAATAAATATATTTACAAGATTTCCTCGTTTAAATACATAATATAAATGATAGGTTATCATAGCTTGTGCAATTGTGACAACTTGTCTTGTTGCTGTTGTTTATATATTAGTGTTAATCGAGTTATTCGTTAGAAAACAATAGCTGTCCTTTTATTATGGCTTACGTAGTCATAATAAGAGGACAGCTAATGTGATATAGGAACATGAAATTTATTGAACCCCGCAATGTGAGAAATAGCCTATCAGGGCTCTGCGTTCGATGAAAAAGGAGTACCATGAAATTTAAATGAAATTTTGTATAATATAAAATGTATTCATGCCTATGTCACTATTTAAGGTGATTTCGATTGGTCGAATCGAATCGATCGGTGATATTTAAGGTGAGGGTGTTCGATTTTATATCGATGTTACAATGAGTATAGTAATAGCATCGACGAGTTGAATAAGTTGGCTACGAAAGCGATCAAGCAAACAATCCAACAAGTGGCAGAAATAACTTTGTTCGTAGCATAAAAGACGAAAACTAACATCCGTATAGTAAAAAAAACGCTATTGAGATCGCACGTACACGCATACAAAACAGGCGCGTGCGCAGGGAGATTTGACCCGCAGCGAAAGCAACACTGAATCGAAAGCATTCGATAAGTTACCTACAAAAACTACTACCGACTAGTTGACCCGACAGACGTCCTGTCTTCATTCACAACTTGGCAGTCAGCTGTCAAACGTGACTTGCGCATGTAGTACCAAATATTTTATAGGAAAAATATCCTTCAGTTTCCTTGAAATTCAATTATACGTACATCTTATCATCTTTATTTCTAAACAGGTGCACCCGGCCGTGCTCCCGGTTTTCCGGGATCAAAAGTAGCCATGTGCCAATCCAGGATGTAAACTATCCTGGTACCAAATTTTATCCAAATCCGTTGAGCCGTTTAAGCGTGAAGGAGTAACAAACAAACACACACATACGAACTTAATATTTGTATGATCTACTGGCTCCCACTGAAAGCAATCAAGATGTTAAGAAGATTCGTATAAACACATACACTGCTCTCAAACACCTAAAGATTCAAGCATTTATATAAAATATCTAAGTGAAATTTGAATCTTCATTGGACTTCTTGCCAATAATAAATTCCTTCCTATTCCTTAAACATTACTCAATTAACGTATAAATCCCCTGATGTAAATCACTACCTAATTAATTTTCTCAGAATCTGTACTGTCTGTGACGAATGGTTGACATTAGACAATAGACCAGGAAAACATCGCCCTCAATCGAACCGAACTTGCGTACCAACTGTCGTAGCTTGGCATGCTACAACACCGTTTAGAAGTTAAAGCAATTGTCAGTCAAATGTGCTTGACTTTTCAATATACGAAAAGGTTAAGTTTACCAATTTTTTGGGTTCTCTGTTGCATAAAGCATTTTCTTTTTTGTAGTTACGAACTACAAAACAGAAAATACTGTTTTGTGTCCGAAACTGTAGTCCTACACGTATCCCTCGTAAGAAGCAATCCCAAGTAGAACACAGAAACAACATAACACAAAATCACAGGCATGCGACGTTACATTTTAATGTAACCTGGATTTATGGGTGCCAGTTACCACTTAAGATCAGGTACTGCCAGCTCGTCCGGCAAAATTAGCCACATATAAAACAGAAGGCAAGAGCGCAGTTTAAAATTTACTGTGTTATATTCAAAGGAATTGAATGCGTTAGCCATTTGTTCCTCACTTCTGCGAGTCGTCTGCCTCACAGCGCAGTTGGTAGTAGCGCTGCCTTCGGCAAACATTTGTGTGACGACCGTAGATGTTGGTTTTATGACTAGTTATAATAATGTATTCTAGTTAGGTATATAAAAAGTACCTACTATGTTAATTAGTATTTTAATGAGTAATATGGTTTTGGAAGCTTTGTCTATTTACTAGTTAAACAATAATTGGTTACGTATCTTTTGAAAACATACTCAATAGTATATTTTATTCCACAATGTAAAAAAAAAACAGGTGTTAAGTACAGATCATTGTGTTAAACTTGGGCACAACAATAATATCTATAAAATTATGTATACATATATAGTATGTTTTATACTGAACAGTTTGATCGCTTATTTGGCAGAAGCGACGCAATCAACACCGGTTGAACAACCTTATAACTAGTACATTATGTACCTAAAATAATTGTTTTATTTTAATACCGTTTGCGAAATGTCCCAGATTCGACCAATTTACAAATATTTAATAGTTTTATTGAACTTTATTTGCAGCGCAATCATAAAGAGAAGATAGCAATAAAATAATTATTAAATCGAAACATACTCAATTACAAAAGGATTTCGACAGTTAAATTACACATTGAAAAACTCTCATGTATTTTGAGAGAACATTTTCTATCATTAGTTAATTTCTATCCAGTTATTTTAACGAGTATTACATGCTTATAAATATAGATCATTATGATACTAGTTGATCAGTATGCTGTAGTTAGTTCGGCGCTTCGGCGTTCAAACCCCATCCAACCCTCCAAGGAGAAGAACATCCAAGGGCATGTTGCATAATACTCGTATGAGTATCATTGGTATTAAAATTTGACAAACATCTAATACGAAATCGTAAACAAAGAAACTAAGAGTAATTTATTGTGTGTTACATTAATTATAATTAATTATACCTACTCACAGCTACGAGTACATCCAGAAGTGTATGATTGGAAATCATTTCGAAGGGAAAGTTTAACTCCATTAACTTCATTAATACATTATTATTAATCTCTCTTACTGCGTTGAGGTGCTTAGGGTTCCGAGCCCAAAGGAAAGACAAGACAAAGATAACAACAGCCCCTATTTCTATGTCTAGGATTAGTATATTCCTATCGTCCAGAATGGAAGTTAAAATTTTTACAATATGTCATGGTGGCGTAAAGTAAATACATAGGAACATAGGCCAATTGTCAGGATGTGTGGAAAGAATTAAGATCTCTGGTAACATTTTTATGTGTCTGCCGAGAAATGGGAATCGTCCCACTACCCACCTATATATATCAATAGGCTAGAAAAAAAATAAGATAAAGCATAATCAATTTCTATCGCTGACTGCACCAATCTCTATTACACGGTGATGTGGTTTTATAGCACTATTGCTATTAAAAACTAATGTTGCTTGTTGCAACACTGCACCTTTATAATCATGGCAATAATCGAAGCTAAATCGCGATTTCACGTGTTAGGAGGACTGAGCGCATCAGCGGTGCCTCACCAAACTATCATTATGTAATTAGAAGAATGCGCGTGCGCATCGAACGAGGCGCACACTGGTACATATTAACTGCTTATTAGCTTTTGTGAGGTGATTGTACAGCGATAGGGTACCGTTGTGAAACATTACGATCCCATCCAACGCACCGATACTCTTGCACTAAGGTTCCTTGTGGAACCACGTCAGAAGGGGTAGAACACACAAATAAAAAACTCATTTATCCCTTTAGATTTTGATATCGTACGGTCACGTAAAATTTTACGCACAAGTAAACATATTCGTGGGCATATAACGTGTCACATCTTAAGCACATTACATGCACATACATATGTCAAATTACAGTCAAATCATACAACACTTACAAACAAGTACCGAGAACAAACCTCATGCTCACGCAAATGTTTATCCCGGTCGGAGATCGAACCCCGACCTCTCGCGCTGAAATAAAATAACGACATAGATACGACTATCTTGGCTACGGAGCCTGTGTAAAGATTCTTCCTAAATTAGGGAGTTCTTCTACTTCTTGAAGCGTGGTGGCCCAGCGCTCAGCAATGAATCTTGGGAGCGTATTTTTTTTTATGTAACTATATTCAATACTGAATTACTGAAGGCTCACCTGATATGGTTACTTCCGCCGTAACAACAGAAATACGACTTAGGTTCCCCCGACCGAAGTATGAGAAGACCCACCCTGTATCGCAATACTGCACAAAACATTTCCAAACGGAAGAAATTTATACATCTACGGACATAAAATATTTTGACTTTCATTCCGTTAATGCTAAAAAAATTATAACTAACCTGTTTTATGAGTGGGTGTTAATATAGATACATATAATAAATTTATGTATTTACTAAAACCGAACAGCAATCTGTTAGAACTACAGAACAAGCCATGCTAAATCTTTTTATTGTAATTTTATTCGTTTTATAAGCAACGGAAAAGATTTTCGAACTCTCAAAGCAGTTGTTCTTCTTCTTTAACAAAGGAGACTTCAGTTTGACACCACAGAATCAAAAACATATAAGTGTTTTTTTTTTTCATTAAAAAAAGTAAAACCGATCGCTGCTGGTAATGAACTCACAGGTAATATGTTAATAGCCATTACACGATTAACCATGGGTTCACCGACTGATTTAATCCACTGCACTGGCTGTTTCCAATTTTCACTTTCGATCGGTCAATGGACGCGTCGTGCATAGGGCTGTCAAGCTCAGTGTGCCATTTTTACATTTCATGTATCAATTTATAAAGGCAAAAATTTAAAATCAATCGCCGTACGTAAAAACTCGAAAAAGTTGCTATTTACGAACACAACTCAACGAAATAGAAATCAGCCAAGATTTATATTTCGTTGCGTTGTGTTCGTAATCGTCAGGATAGGATTAGTAGGTGTGTACCCTTTGATTCCGTACCCTCTGAGTGGTACTAAAGGACCAACCAAAAGTAGCTGTAGAACTTGTGCCAAGTTCGTACGGAGAAGTACTACCATCACACCTGGCCAAACAATAGTGCTCGCATTACTGTGTTCCGCTGGTAGGGTGTGGTTGCCGGTGAAATCACATGCGCGTGACGTATCATCCCCGTCTCGGGTGATGGACGCAGCAAGATGAGGGCGATTCAGTGTAAGATTTCAGTGTAAGATTTGGATCGTCGTATTACTATTGTCATGGGCGAGGGTCACCACTTACCACCAGGTGACTGAGCTGTGAAGTTTTTGGGATATATCCCATAATAATAAATACCCTGCCTTAATGAACTGTCCTAAATATACAGGTCATCTTAGTTACGAAAGACAGACACTTTGTGGCCTGTACCCCATAACCTTTGGATACGGAACCCTAAGTACTACCTAATAAGCTAGTGTTGACATGTTCTTACCTTTATTACCATTATCTAGATTACTTGAAGCCAAGTTGCTAATGATGGCAGCCCTGGCGACTAGAAGAAGGCGAGTAGGATGGAATGCCGTAAATGAATGTATCAAAACAATCATAAATATTTCAACGGAGCCTTTCTAATCCCAAGAAAGTGCCAACTACACCCCTTAGGCATAATTATCTCTTTATGCACTTCTGAAGTTACTTTAACGGGCGGTGAAAAAAAGAAATCCTTGGTAGAATACGCAAACATTCATCACATGAAAATAAAAAAAATGTGACTCAAATTAGTTTTGCCATGACACAGAATTTTCGAATATTTCTTGTGGTACGTATAAATATCGTTAGCAATATCAAATAACTAAAACTACAGAAAAAAACACGAAAAATAATAATATTTTGGATGAATGCATGTGATGCCATTGCCTTTATATTTTATTCTATTTTTTAATTAATTTATTTATTTTTTATTTATTTATTTAGGACTCCCAACACAAGATACACTGAACATGCAACTTAAAATAATAAAAGGTCTACGTTATCAAACGTTATATCATTTTATTCATAAAGTGATTGATAGTACGAGTAATTTGTGTTTTGAAAGGAGAATTTGTCATCGTGTAAAAAGCTCAGTAATTCAACCGGACAAGTGAAAACCGTCGTTATCTCGAATGTATGAAGCAATGCGTTGCAAGTCGCAGGTGTTTATTATTGCCTCATAAGGACCGATCGCCTGGTTCATGGCGAAAACCGCTCTCGTGTCGCAAGCTTGTTACATCATAATGATTCCATGTTCGGGACACTCACAGTTTTGAGATGAACTGAAAACTGTAGGACCATTATATAATCTATGGCAGGACTTTGTCAATTGCTTGAGCTACGATAGCGAGCGAATATAATTTTTACGATCACTCTATCAAAGTAAAACAGTAGTGATCTAGGGATTATGGGTTTTAGTAATCAGTTAACATCAAGTAGGCAGTCTACTGGTCTTATAATATAAGTGGTAAATATTATAATCACTGAACAAAAACATTATTTAAATAAAAGACGTTTTGCTTGAGTAGAACTCTGATATCTTAGTTGGCTGCGAAATATATTATTTATGAATGATTTTTATAGTCTTCGTACCTTGAAAATGTATTTTTTATTTGTTTAAATGATTTGTTGTCATTGTTCGCAGACGCGCCGGGATCGAGTTTCAAACAAACTGAGCACGTAGCGAGCTGTACGTGCCGTGACGTCACAACACAAGGTAACTTTTTTTAAACCGGGGATACAACCAACGTTATTTCATTCCACCAATTTAAATTTATAATTACGCTATATCTCGGCTACAGTGAACCGATAATTGATGGATTTAGGGGTTACTTTGTAGAAGTTCATATTTAGATCTGAAAAGAAGGAAATATTTTGGCATTAAAATTTAAATCGTGAAAAGTGTCTTGGGTAACATTTCATTTCATTTATTATTTGTGACTAAAAATTTTTATTTTCTTTCTTTCTTTCTTTCATCTGATTCTAGTAGTGGGTTTGGATCAGTCGATCAAATGGTAAAATCGGTATTTGGGTAGTCGCATTGGTTCCAAATATATGTAGATAAGTATTTCTTAGAATGAAAATGAATTAAAATAATACTTAGAGTGTAATTTATTTTCATTCTAAGAAATTCACTCTAATTCTGACACAGAACCTTTGGTTAAAAGAGGATCGATAAATTTCCTTAAAAAAACCTCTAAGAATAAATGTATGAAATAGTGAATGGGCCATGCCCGGTGACATCGCCAATACACGTGACAATGAAATAGCTTCACGCATCTGAAATTAGCTATTCGTACATGACTGCCATAAATCAAGTAAACAAATTGGAAATTTATTCGTTTTTAATCGCCACATTTCTGTATGTTTTACATTCATATTAAAATTAGACCGATGTAAAAGTAGATAGCGATAATTGAATTTGATTAAAATATTAATCTTCAGCCACACACCTATTTATTTTGGTAGAAAATCATAAATTTTTTTTTTGTTTTTAATAGTTTCTAACTCACTTGATTGTTTTGATCTGGCAATTACAGTGCACCTTGATGATAGTACTACATGCTCCCCGCGGTATAACCCATGGTTGGCCATCCTACGGGAACACTTCAGTTTTTTGGGATAATCATTAATAGCCTATGTATTAATCCAGGTTAAGCAACCATCTAACAAATTTCATCCAAATCTGTTTAACCGTTTAGCGTGAAAGACTAACAAACATAAAGACAGACAAACTTTCGCGTTTATAATATCAGTATGATCTCAGCGACACTAACATATGATATTTAATATTATAAAAAAGTGAAAGGCATAAAAACAGGATGATATTTTTAATAATTACGTGACTCGTGTTTATTAGGATCGGTTGTTGATGTTCGAAAACGCACAAACAAAATTCAACAAAATTTTATGAAGTGTAACTTTCCCCTGTGATTTCTTAAACGAGAAAAAGTCTATGAAAGAGCTCGGTTGTCGTAACGTCGCCGCCGCTCATGGATTGCGTATTTTCGTCATTGTTTTTATGACATTCGCACTCCGGATTGCGCCTGGAAAAAACATCAAACTACAACGCAATTAGTGCGCACGTACATTTTAAAATCCAAACGTTAATTAATTTAAAGGTGTCTGAAATAGATGGTTGCTAAACTTAAGACTGTTGTTGTGAGCGCTATATTTAATATACAATTTATATTAAATATCTTTTGAATGGCACCGAAAATGCTGCTAGCGCTTAAAATTCTCAAAAAACTGATATTAACCGCGTCTCTCGCCGTCCAAAATTGTTCTCTAAAAATCTAGTAAGGCCTTCAAACTCAAACGAATTTTTCCTTTAGATCTCAAGTATCATTTGGACACGTCAAATTTTTTTTACACACACATATAAAAATATTCGCGAGTATATAACGTGACACAGGAACTCCTTAGGCACTTTATGTCAAATTACCGTCAGTTTTCATATTTTAGTTAGTCTTATTTGTTAAGTTTACGTCAGTTCCAACCCTAACCGACCTTAGTATTATTAGTTAGTAAATAAAAACATTTCATCTCGTTATTTTTCCATCAACATTATCATATGAAGATAGAGCTTTCCATGGCGTGTCACAGCGTAAATAAGATCTCAGCCGTCACATTCCAACATTGATTCACGAGTGCGCAGAAAGCGAACTTTTTTTGCTTTTTGCCAGTTGCAGCCGCTGCGGGCTATCGGGGGATCTTCTAGTCAAACATCGACTGATTGGGGATGTATACACTCTAGCCGTGGCGTAAGTAATAGGCGGAATAATAATTGGATAAGCCACGTGTGGCTCAAAAGATGGCTTGAGATTTGTTTTGTTTCCTAACTCATATGATTTCAAAATATTTTCACGAGTGTGCAAGAAACGCATATTTACGTTTAGCAAGAAACCGAGCGCTATCGTGCTATATGCCAGTCGAAGCTCGACTGATAAAGACAGTTTTATGAGGTTGCATGTGGCCAAAAAGCTGGTATTGAATACTTAGAGCCACGCTGAATGACCGCTGGCCTAAAGCCACCGTACGTATACAATCAGCCTGCCAGCAAACTGGCGCGCTACATACGTTCATAAAACCTTTTCTGGCTGTTTTAATTCCAAATTTGTACATCTCTATTTTTAGAAAGCACTGCAGAATTTAAGCGTCGCTCGTAGCAACAGTCATCGTTTAAATCATTGTAAAAAGTGGAATTTCTCGTAAGGACTGAGAATTCCTACAACTTCCGCCACAGTCCTAGACAAGATGCGCACGCGCGTGCAATCTCCGCCATCGATCGCTGCTAATTGATCACCACAGCCCGCGCACCTGTGCTCGGGTGAGACGGACGCATCGGCCCCGTGGACCAGATGGGATCTGCGTTACTTGTTTATTTTCATTCCATCTCTTAAATATTAATTTAAAGGGTCTAATTGCCCCTTTTAACCCTGCGTCGAAAAAGAGGTATGTTATAAGTTTGTAGTGTGTATCAGACGGTGGCATGGTAGCTCCTAAATGGACCAGTTTAGATGCGATTTTTTCTGTTTTAAAGTGACGTCGAGATGGTTCTTTGCTATGATTCAATTCAACACCGTTACCCCAAGAAGGGGGATTTTACTTTTTTTTAAAATGAACTTATTCAATTTATCGAAATATTATCTGTATCAGATTTGTAAATAGTTTGACGATCTTTCTAGATTCTTCTTCTAGATCTGGCTAGAAGAGATAATGAGTTTATATTAAAAATGGTATTTTCTCTTATATGTTAACCACAGGTTGACCTGACAAAATGTTAGCTATACATATACAAAACAATGCCAGCATTGATACGACATATGTTTTAGCAACACTTATATGTTTGGTATCACCTACAGGTAATTATATTGTAATAAAACAGGTGCAACATATATTTTATCATGTCAGATTAATCGAGTGCTCTCTAAGATGGCATCTATCACATTTTCAATCTAACCCCTGAATGCACCATTAGAAAAGGTGACCAAAACTGAACAATAGGGGACGCTCTCCACTCTCTAGGCGAGGAGGTGGCGAAAAAGTGAACAATACAATGTGGACGAGAGGCGCGCGAACAATGAGCAGCGCCGCGGGCAGAGCTTAGTGCTAGGGAGGTACGAAGGAGGGCCGGCTTCGGGCGAGGAGTCTTATTAATGGCAATATAAATTGTGTTAAGAAACCAAACTAAACAAGGACTGAAAAAAATGTAGCAGTTTAAAATAATAATTAAAGTTCTGTTTATTTTGTAACGCATTATGTTCCACTGCTGGGCAAAGAAGGTTTTTCCAAGGCCTTCCACACCGACTATTTTCAAACCATTTTTCTTCAATACCTACTCGTATCATCCATTTCATCCCGCTAGCTGCTTGCGATGCCGACTCCGTCGCCATTTCTCATAACCTTTTAATGGGAAAATATACATCTTCGTTTTTAGTTATAGAAAACTAGACGTACATTTGTCTGGACCTATGTGCCTATGTACTACTCCAGACTATGTCTGTGCCATATTAATCCTGATCCATTCAGCCGCTATTATTGAGTAACATACATCCATCCATTGAATCTTTCGCATTTTTTATATAATATGAGTGTAAGATGCCATGCCTACATGGCATCTTACTCGTAGTATAACTTAAATTCATGCCAAGTTTCATTTGAATTCATTCTGTAGTTTTAAGACTGAGGGTTGTAATGTCTGTAATTTCTGAATGACACAACCGATGACCTTAAAATATTAACCGAAGTATCTTTAAAGTACCTCTTTTCTAACAAAAAATGAAATCGGACAACGCGATAATGAATTACAACTAAGAATACATTTTGACTTTCATCACCTCTCCCACGGGAACCGTGCCAAATTTTGGAATAAAAAGTATCCTGCCTTGAAGTATAACCTCAAATCGTATCAAGTTTTATATCTTCAATGTACAGAATCTATGATATATTATGAAGTAAGTAAGAATTTCATCTACGAGTATATCTATGTTATTATAAGTATAGATATAGATGAAATTCTTGTTTACAAATTTTCAACTTACAATCTGTCTAAAAGTGATAATTTAGCCATGATTAAAGGGATAATCGCTATGACAATGTAGCGGCCATTATCCTACGGTTAACATCTCAGGTTTTGTACTTACTTTGTAAAGTAATGGATTAATTACAAGATTAACTTGCTATGGAGTGACAAAGAAGATATAAAATTACAAATAATAGTTTCAATAATGTCATATTCTGTTAATTGCAATCAGAATTAACGATAGCACTTAGCACTTTACATATCTAGTGAAAGTATATGATTAAATAACGAATATAACTGTATTATTATATACCTCTACCGTATATAAGCTCGCTATGTCTTCAATATTTACACTGCTTGTGAGGTTGACAAGTAAAATTCAAAAACCTTTAACTAACACTATAAACATTAATTTTGGTTCATGTTCAAACCCTATCCAACCTTCTAAACAAACACAAAAAAGCCCCTTTAGGAGGCAATCCCTGTCCTTTTTCTTTGGTTATAGTATATAGTGGGAGTAGTTATATTTCAAATTTCTAATGTGTTTGCCGCATCCAATGTTTCTCGCGTCTCCAGCTGCTAGCTATTAGAGCGTTCGGTAGACAATATGGGAGATGTGCGATTGCGTCCATTGTTCCTGACAGCCGCGCCGAGGGCTCCGCCCGCGGACACCGGCCCGCCACGCGAGCCGCCACAGTGTACCTACGCGTGTTCACTCTAGTTTTAGCACAGAACACCTAAATAAAAAAATATATATTCATAGACACAGCGCCGTCTAGCCCCAAACTAAGCATAGCTTGTACTATGGGAACTAGATAACTGATGGAATACTTTTTATAAACAATACAATAGCATTATGTTTGTCACACAAAATCTTGTCTTGAGTGAGAATCGAACCCATAGCACAAAAGGTAGAGCTACTAAAAACTGAGCTGTGAGACCAGTTGATAAATAAGAGAACCGTTTTTGTTTCAAAGAGATCCATCCATCCAAATGGACTGGAATTATGAACTTTTATCTAAAGTCACCTAAAGATTACGAGCAGCCTACGAGACAGCAACATACAGAGTCAACACTGAGGATTTCTTGCATCTTTTTTGCAGAAGATTCTATTGTCGAGTATTTCCGTTTCATTTATAGTGCAAAAAAGTTGATAGGCAAACATTTCGAATTGACCAGAATAAGTTTCGTAGTATTGCCAACCTTGTAGCGCGCCTTGTAACGTCGCTTTTAACGAATACAACTTTGCACTAAGAAAAGCTCATAGTTGGCATTGGCCTTCAGTATGTTCTTAGCTGTCAAAATATTGAGAAATACCAATTTTCAAGTAAAGTCAAGTCTGAACAAGGCGCAGAGTTGTCCGCATAACATAGAGAACATAAATCATACGCAAACAAATTAGCAAACTTACCAATAAGCTGTATTATTTTATAGTCCTTTGTGGGACTTTGTAACGTGCTCGTAAACATTAGTGTTCATGAGGTTTACTATGAACAGTGATTTAGTTACTTTAGTTTTGACAGACTTGAAAAAAAGTGGAGGTTCTCAGCTGTAGGTTTTTTTATATTAATGACCTTTTGACTCAGCGCCATCTGGTCACAAACTAAGCATAGTTACTATGGAAACTTGATAACAGAAAAAAATACTATGTAAATAATACTTATACAGATTATTTTTCGTAAGTACGTACGTATGATTCAGAAACATTCAGACACAGAACAAACACCTATGTTCCTCACACAAATACTTGTCCTGGATGGGAATCGAACCAACGACCTACAGCTGTGATATTTTTAAGCAGAAGTTCTTGTATTACTGTGTTCTGGTGGAGGGGTGTGGGTGCCGGTGAAAACACAGGCGTATGCGACGTGCCAGCCCCGTCTCGGGTGTTGTCGTATTGCTGTTGACATGAGCGGGAGAAACCACTAATCATGAGGTGGGCCTTCTGCTCGTTTCGTCACTTCCTCACATAAAAAATAGTTAAATAACAGTGATTCAGATGGTTTGGTTCCCACAGTACATCGAAGTTTCACTACTGGTCTAAGATGTTCTGTGCGGCTGTAGATCTGATAACACATTCAATGTACCTTACACAATGTTTTATGAGTATTGATGCGCGCGCGCCGATGATCGCGAATTGAATGGAGCTGTGTTTGGGCTGATAGGCGCCGGCAGCGATTGTTCTGAGTCCGATAGCGGCTCGCTGGTGGGCTATGGATCACCCAGTCCAGCTCCACTAATTGGGGCTTTTAGGGGGGTAAGATGACTATTGATGACCCAGGTTGGATCTTCATATGCAGTCTTTAAATCCGGTTCAAACACAGGAGTGAATCAATGTATTTTCCCTTGAAAAATGATGTGCGCAATACCACTCTCTCAAAACGGCGTATTAAATCATTGTGAGAAAACCAGGATTCTATCACTATGATTGGAACTCTATTACTAAGCCTAAAACGACTGCTGTCTGTCTAATATTATTTATCCTAACTATTATTATAATTACGAAAGTGAATTTCTTTGTTTTGTTTCGCTTTCACGCCTAAACCGCTGAATCGATTATGATGAATTTTGATATAGAGATAGATGGGATCCTGGAGACTATTGTAGGTTACTTTTTCTCGCTAAAAACTCATAGGGAGTGATAGGGTGAATAGAGGGGTAAACTTTGTACGAATTAACCGGTATCAACATTATAATCAACATTAACGCGAGCGATGATTTTACCATTATTTTCGTATAGCATTTGTTACTATGGTAAATAAATAAATAATTTTTTTTTTAAATATACCTAATCACTCCTGTTACCCCTTTTTCGATCATCTTATACATGATTTTGGGCTCCCCAAAGTAACGTCTGAACCCTTTAAAAACAAACCAGTATTGTCATAACGTCGTTCCCTATACAGTTTAGGTTTTTCATGATTAGAGGATGCATCAATACGCAAAAAACACGCATTCCTTCAAATATACAGAAGGGTAAATAATTCGATTTTAACAGCAAAAATCCGATGAGACTAAGAAACCATAATAGACTATAATATATAAAAAAAAATTATAAAGAATGTAGTTTCTCACACAAAAATAATGATGTACTTATTGATGTGCGTACGAGCTTACAATGTAAATCTAAAATTCAATATTCCCGGAAAGCGTCGGTGCTTACGTGATTGACGAAACAGATTGTAACGAGAGAAGACGTATGCTAATGCTAGTCTTGCAGAATTGACGGAGGCAGGAAGCTGGGAATAAGCCGAGGAAAATCGAAAATAAATAATACAATTAATTGAGTAAAGGTTTATTTGAAAGTGTTTCTAAGGTACTTTCTTTAAAGATTTTTAGTTTTTGATTAGGTATTATGAGTTTATCACTAACAATACCTGGCACAGATTTATTTACAATCCATTAATAATTAGGTATGATATTTGTCTTTACCTACTTTTCATTCTTACCACGTAATTAGGAGTAGTTATTTTATCATTCAGACACACCTTGTCTTGACAATACGAACACAAGAAAAAACAGCCATAAGAGTCAAACCATTCACTCAAGAACGGCTCGATAATATTTCATAAACAATGCAATTGTTACATAACAAAAATTATTACTATAATTTGTATTTTTCATGGAGTAAAAGAGTTGAATTTAAATTGTAACTGATAAAGAACCAATGTTACTTAGCCACAGATAATATTTGGCATGTAGCGAAACTCTACCATTTCTCGGCAACAAGTGTAACCAATATAACATAATACCACTAAGCCATTATTATACTTGCCTACAATCATTGCACTTGATTGCACTGCACGTGTTAATAAACTCTCTCACACTTTCTTTCGTCCACTCATGGTGTATTGTCTCTCCACACCGCCAACATTATCAGATCTCTCTCTACAGCCTGAATGAAGATGAGTTTTCCCAATTAATAGTATCCTGAGAGCTCAAGGTATACCGGTTATATTGCTGCCCTTTTGTCAGTGATTTTTAATAACACCTACTTGCAAAGTCACACAAGCTGATATTTATATGAAATACTCCCAGTAGAAAATATAATGTACAGCTGATGTTTCAAGGCTTACTATCGCTTGGTGGCGGTCAGGATTATCGCAAGCCTTTATAGGAATGAGTAATCAATTTCGAGTGAGAAATTATAGCGCAGTTTAATTAGGTGCATAGAAAATTGGTCTCATTTTAATTTTATTTCGATATTATCTAAGTACGATAGTGCACCCCGCTGAGTTAATCAAGGCAGCAAAATAAAATATGAAAGTGCTTTGATGATAACAAACAACGTTGAAAATTCTTCAATGCCCGAGTGTCAACACAGGCTGAAATAAACTGAATTATACATTATTTCGTCGATATGCGTTTTACTAGTACAAGCTAACCTTAGCATAGTAATATGCATTAAATTTCTATCTACACTAATATAATAAAGCTGAAGAGTTTGTTTGTTTGAACGCGCTAATCTCTAAAACCAAAAGTCGGATTTGAAAATTTATTTTTGTATAATATAGAAAATATTTCATTAATATAATAAAGTCATTTCATTTTCTCTGGAAAATGTTTTTTATTTGGTATTTATTTTTAATTTAATTATGAGCCCTAGGGCTTCGTGGAGCACACTTTGAGTATGGCTGGTTTAGGAGATGCTTGGTACATTGACAAGTACCTAAACTACGCACGCTCGGGGTTAGAATTCGAGCAAAACTTCTAGAAAATAAATTATGACTTCAAACAAAATTTAGCCTCTGGAGTCAAGAGCTCTTCCAAAACTTGGTTATAAAACCGAGAAACAACGTTGAACAAACAACAACAACGTTGACACACTCATACCTCCGCACTAGGATTCCCTGTGTCGCAGATGGCATGGACAAACACAGAAACACAAGACAAATACCCAAGACACGAGAACAAACTTCATGCTCACCGCACAAAAGTGCCCCGGCCGGGAATCGAACCCGGGACCCCTCGCTTCGAAGGCAAGGCTACTACCAACTAAGCCGGAGAAAGACCTCAGTTTAATTACTAGAAGAGTGAAATCACAACAAAGATATATAAAAATACCCGCTGGAGCATTCACACGAGCCGCGCGGTCGCAACTAGACAACGTACAAACAAACGTGACATTTTAAATAATTAGTGTATTTTTTGAAATTCTCATTGTTGTAAACGCCACAATTACGATGTCTCGGAACGCCCGTATAATCGCGTAGGTGGGTAATTATTTAAAAACAAACAAAAATTAGGCGCCGTAATGGCCTTTTTTGTGAGCCGACGTAAGTGATTACTTAGTTTTGTAAGATAAATTATGAGTCTTGTAAGTATAAATTGGTGAAGCTTTTTAAACCTTTTCACACACGATTGTTAGAAGTTAATTAATGTTTTTACACAGGAACAATTTATTTTCTTCTGAATTTAGTTTTATTGACCAAAAAATTAGTGGTTGTGTGGAGTGTGGCAAAATGCTCAAAGAGAAAATTATTTATGCGTAACTTCTCATTACTAGCATATCTGAGTACCTGTGATTTAGACTTTTCTTGTAATGGAGATTTTGGTTAACACTACTGTGGAAACGTAAATATTTAGCGATACTTTACCACCTTTATTCCACCAAAATTTCGATAGACGAGACATATCTTTTTTTGGGGGGTCCAGTTGCTTTGGACCCTTTGCATCCCTACACGTACCCTCTGGGTCCAAAGGAGCAGTAGAAAGGACTTGAGCAAAGTTCACCGAAGTACTGCCTCCACATTTGGTTATCTGCCGCTAAGCAATGGTGCACTCGCATCGCTGTTTTCCGGTGCCGGTGAAACCACATGCGCATGAAACGTAATATTGTGTTACATGCGCAACAGGGTGCGACTTGGGTCTTTTCATAATTCCTAAGAATATATGTTTTAACACTCTACTTGTTTGTCCCGGGCGAGAATCGAACCCCCGACCACTATACAAGGCAGCGCACCAACTGAGAGACCACTCAAATTTATAATAGACCTAACTATTATTGTAACCATCAGATATCGCGAGTAATGAAATCAGCCCGTACCTAATCATTACTGTGATGTGTGTGTAATTGCACCGCGCGATCACAGACCAAGTATTTCACAAGTTCATACCGGCCGACTTACTTCTCTTAGTTACTGTGTAATTTCGGCAGTAATGACGGTAGATCACCATTCTCATAGTTCCCATAAAATATTGAATCCTAGCCCATCAACATGTTAGCTAGGTTGGTTGATTCTGTCTTGCGTTTAAATACAAGATATTTTCTATTTATAGAACTCTTTGTTGTACATAGTTGCACCCCGCGGTGCTACCCGCACTTTTCCGGAAATTTTCTGCGTATTCTTAATTATATGCCTACATTTTTTCTGTTGTAGTTTCATATTAGCCTATTGCGTTGAGCATGTCGGTTAGATCAAAAGTTAACTGATGTTGATCCTACTTATTTATTATTATTTAGAATGTATTTAATTTCCACGACCGTGTTCTGGTCGCGCTGACCGCGTCAGGACATCGCTTACTCGCTGAGATTTACCTGCGTAAAATAGCATACCAATAACAGACTTTTATCTAGATTTTACAGTTTAAAATCTAGATTTAATGCAAAAAATGGTCTAATTTAGTTTAAGATGGGTACGTTAATAAGATGAATAATGATTTGAAAGCTCGTCAGCTCGTGGTCGAAATTCATGAAGATGAATTTATGAAGATCTGCTCAGTCGTTGATCAGTACATTACCATTCCCCCTAGTCGGGGGATTCTATACCAAGATGTAAACTTAATAAAATAAGGTTAGCTTAAACATAAAACTGACTGTATTTTGACATATCTGTGTGCATGTAAAGTGCTTAAGGAGCTCCTGTGACACGTTATATGCTCATGAATATGTTTACTTGTGTGTGTAAAATTTGACGTGTCCAAACGATACTTGAGATCTAAAGGAATAAATGAGTTTGAGTTTGAGTATATTTTCGAAAAAGTACTTTTGTTATTACAACAATGATTTTAGATCAGCCTAGTACAGCTTGGCCAAAACATTGTATGCCAAGTTTTGAGGCAGCCGTCTCAGCACGAGCTATGCATTCCCACGCGCCTCGTCACCGCGTCCCGCGGCGCCGGAGTTCGAGTGTCTGTCGGGAACAGATAATAACAGTAGTGGAGGCGTTCAAGTGTAATCACAGTTATCTGTGCACATCGCTTTTGTCTGCGACTACCTTACTGCGCCGCCAGAGAAGCTAATTTCTGTACCATACCTTATTTATATAAAGCAGCGCGATAGAAGCAGAGCTCTGAATTAGAAAGAATCGCCAAAAAATATGGTTATTCGGACCCCCAGACGAGGGTATCGAACCACTAATTGCATTTTACATTATTTGTTAGTTGCTATAATAACACTAACGACGGCTCCGTGGCTTAGTTGTGGACTGCAATATATATTATTGAGCTCTAAACACAAACGTCGCTTCGTTCGAATCGTGATTTTCTCTAATATAATGCCTCTAAAGAAGTGTTAGAACACCGACAGGGCATACTTAGGATTCATAATGTTGTCGCGTCGCAAATCTAATATCACGGAGAGCCGTGCGCAAGCGCATTATATCAGAGCGTTGCATTTCCGCGTACAGACTCACATGGTCATAGTAGCGTCCATCAGCCAACATGGAGCTAGGGCTGCTTGCCAACGCGACGGTTAATGGTATTATTGGTATATAAATGTAATTAATTTACTTTAAACAAGATATATTCAGTAAAGTAAAATATTTCGTTGATGACACGTTTTCAATCTTCGATCAAATTTTACTGGTCAAATATCTTTTTCCACCCGATTGCGCCATAAGGGTTATGTTTTGTGTGTGTATGAATGTATGTATATTTCTTTGACACGCTCTGTAACCTAAACGGGCTTGAACGGTGTCGTTAGATTCGCCTTAATTGTGAGAGTGACATTGATAATATATAAAAATTATAAAAAATAAATTGGCCGACATTTAGTGTCTTCTTCAATTTTTTTCCCTCAAAGCCTTCCTATTTGGATATCAAAATACAGGTTCTTTTTTTAATAGAAAAAAAATTATATACATTTTATAAAAACAAAACGTAATTTAAACGTAAATTAAATAACAGTCGGGTTTCTGTTCTTTTTTCAATAAGTTCTTCTTGAACTTTCATGAGTCAAAATAAATACTAGATTTCCTTGGATTCAAATATACCTAATCACACGGGCAATATTTATACCGTAGAATTATTTTTATAATAAAAACGGTTACACACTCATTTTCTGCAACAGGTTCCGTTTCTACTTGTTGATAAACCCGTTGCAACCCTGCATGTAATCGAATCACGTTCAACGTCATATGCATCAGCGCGGAAGCTCTGCCATGTTCCCACGAGTAATTCGGTACCGGGGGACTTCACAAGATGTACCTAACGCCAGAGTACAGGCAGATAAGACAGAAGCACTCATGGCGATGCTTACTATGTTCTTTACAGATCATTTAAGTTAAGCAGCTTTCCGACCTATGGTATTTTTTGCTTCGGAGGGCACGTTAGATGTCTGTCCCGGCTATACTAGTCGATAAGCCATGATGGAGGTCTTCAGGTGGCTTGTAAACTCCGACACCAGGGTTAGACTTACACGAAAAAAGAAGAATATTAGATGGACTGGCCGTTTCCCGCCCTATCTAGTTCTATATGATTACAGTTTAAAGAAAGTTCATTGTGACTTTTTGAAAAAATATCTGAGCTTTTTTTAAAATTAAGCAGTTTTTTTCAAAATCGATATGTTAGCAAAGTAGATTCGAATGTTCCATGCGATCAGAATCAGTTCCCAGAATGGAAACCTTGCAAGGCAATGAATGAAACGGTATCATCTGAGCGTATGGCGAGGTGGATCACCTTGGCCAAATTGTCGTGACTCGAGCGCATGCGCATGCGTACCGACCAACCTGCGCTGAACCATTGACAAATAAACATACAATTTATGTTTCTATACATATGCTTGTACGTATTTGGTACTTCTTATAGCATCTAGTGTCAGCGCGTGGGTGAAAGCGTCACTTTTTGTTTAGTACTACTGATGTTTAGTAAGAAATAGAATGTACAGTTAAATTATGATGGAATACATTCTTATCTCGGAAGCAAGTGTAACAGAAGTCAATCAGTTCAACACTTTTCACGTCTAAGTTCCCATGAGAGTGAAATCCAGAGGGTTAAATGTGCCAATGAGTGAGTTAAAATGATACGTTTCGTTTACACACTCATAGTGCAGTGCAGGGGACTAGGATTCCTTGTATTGTGGGTGGCATGGACAAACAGCAAATCAACACCCAAGAACAAACTTTACGCTCATCACACCAAGTCTGCCTCGGCCGGGAATTGAACTTCGAAGGCAGGAGGCTACCTACAGCTACGAAGCCGTCAAAATGTAAAACGTTGTGAATGAATACTCGTATGCATTCTTATGGGCAATGTGCGCGTTCTCTGAAAGGATATAGAAACGACCGGTTGGTTGTACCAGCGGTGAGCAGATCGACAGACCACGATTGCCACATCCACCGGTGCGTCACTTGCCCGATTGCATGGTTATCAAATAGATCCGTTCATTGCCGGTTAATTAATCATGAGATTGATGGTGGTATATGTTTGATTTCTATGTCGATGTAGAAACGACGGGGACACAAAAACTTGTCAAGTTCTTAAAGTTTTCTGATCAAAAATGGCATCAGAAAATGGGGGAAATTGTTTGAATTCTCAACATATCTTAATGATTTTTTAATGTAATAGAATTGATTCTTCAGTTCCATGTTAATACTAGACATAATACATAATTCCAATATAATCCTTATTTTCTAATCTTTAGAATGACATGATAATTATACACAGGACATAAATAAGTTTATCCACAGACAAAGATGAGTCTTGAAAAGTCGCACACGGTGAAAGCACGTCACGTGCGCAGGCGCACCTCACAAGGCGACTCACCGCCAAATACCGCAGAAGGCATTATGCCAAGATGCTCAATCATTGTAATCGAACCTGTTGTCTTATGCAATATTTTTGTATGTAATATACCTACTGTATCGGTACATAATATTCTGCCTGAATCTGCCGGTCCAGTTACGTAATATATATTATATATAGTTGTACGTACTTTAGGGGACCGGTTGTTTAATTGGGTTACTTACCAGTAATTAAGTTCGTTCGTCTCAGCTCAGTTGATAGTAGCTCTGCCTTCTGCGCTGAAGGTCGTGGGTACGATTCCCACCCTTTTTTTTTTTTTTTTTTTTTTTTTTTTTTTTTCCGTGGAGAAATGTCTTAGCATACCGCCCTGCCACGGGGAGACAGAGCGGTTATGTGGGACTACCCACTAAAACTCCACGGTGTCCTCCTCTGCCGCTTAGTGGCGGGAACACGGGAACGTTTATACACACATCCGCGATCCCGCCGCAGCTGCCCGTTTCCGGACCCTCCTTGGGATGGCAATGCCACCATCCTCCCTCGCCACGACACGCCAGGACACGAGGCGCGTCGCAACCACCTCGGGGACCATGCCAGCGATAGGACGTCAGACTACGATTCCCACCCTGGACTAACATTTGTGTGACGAACATACGGAACATACATAATAATATGCAGATGTTCGTTCTGTTTCTGAGTGTTATATGGTTGATATAGTTGCCCACAACACAGGGAATTCTAGTTTGGGATATTCAATCATTTAACTTAATTATTAGATTGTACCTCTACAGATATAATAATACTATACCTACTAGTAATATTAAATATGACTTCGTTCTTATCCTAGTTCCTATATTTAAGTGTTAATTTTGTATCAACATAATAATTTAAATAATATTAATAATATAATTTCCAAGTTCAATGATGAACTTGGAAATGATAAAAAAGTTATGAAATGGAATTCTAACAACTGATAGATAATTCTGTGGATGACAATGGCTAAAAATGTTTTTGAAAATGTATAGTTGCATATATTTTTAATGCTTGCCCAGTTCGCTTCAACGGGAATCAGAAAAAATAATTAGGAAATATAAAAGTAAACATAATTTTTCTTGTTAGCAATATCATCAGTTAAACATCAATCAAATGTCTGATTGATGAGAAAGAAAATCCTCAGTGCAGTCGGCTTCATTCAACTTTTTACTGGCAAAAACATATCAACGTCGAGGAAAAAGAATGTGAAATTACCATTCGAAATTATTTTGTGGTATACCTTGCAACACGTTTTTGGCAGTTATTTTTTTTCATAATTATCCGAAAACACACGTTACGCAACACCAATTGCCGTTGTTTAATCAACACGAGGTGACGTAACGAACAGGCACCTTAACCACTTTTGTAGTTTCTGTAAATATATATTTTTATTACGTGGGCATTGCACAGTCAATAATCGAAATTTTTGAGTGGAAAGATGGACGCAAACTTTGGAGGACGTAACTTTTCGAGGCCAATTATCCCACGAGCTGTTACGACACAGGTGCCGCCGTGACTGCTGTGTCAGAGATCAATGATTTGATTGAACAGCGATTGTGACTTTTGACACCGATAAAAATCAACTTAGCTACTCGATAATAAGAAGCAATGCGAATGTTCGCGTCCAAGCATTACTTATACTGGATATATTTACACAGTTCACCCATTACTTTAGACCGCGCAGCCTTGTTAAGATAGAGACATAAATATTAAACAAATTATAGCGTATAGCTTGTATCTGAGTAAATAACATGTCCTTAGACTGTATTCTTAAATTCTGAAAAGTCACAATTACTAGTTACAAACAAAGGCGAGCAAGACAAACACGCAAACAGGAGCCATTTACTAAAATAGCTTATTACAAAAATATCTTATAAATAAACTCATCAATCCGCCGGCGCATTACAATAATTGCTGACTCAGCGTAATTGCGGCTAAAAATACGAGGAAAGCGGGTAAAAATCACGGGACAGAGGTGTTTATGTCGTCGTGTGCGCGAGCGCAACCGCGGCACAAATAGAGCAATATCTCCGTAATGGTAGTTAAATGAGCGCAGGTTTACCGTCAGCAAGTAAAAAATAATTACGTACATGTTTTTGCAGCGAGAAATGTTGATTTTGTTCAAAAAGAGTGTCATTTTGTGTGATAATTTGCTTTGATTTGTAGCGAATGATCCTTCGGAATGTGGGGACGGTCACGGTATCATTGGAGATTGTTTTGTGGCGCACATGCCCCGCGCGGGGGGGCGGGGGGCGGCGGCCGCGTTGGGAACCGAGTATCATGACAACTTAAAGTGATATCATCATTTTTTATTCCCATTCAGGATCGATTCGCCGCCATCACATTTATAAGGCGAGAAGATAAATGAGATGGCCACGTAACGTACACGCCTTACAAGCGAAATAATTCTATACTATTCTGTCACTTCAATATTTAGGTAATTAATTATTATTAGAAGGAAAAGGAAACGACCTTGCATATTAAATTCTAAATGTAAACCAATATAGATTTAACTTTATACAGCGATGAATATTTAGTTTTCCAAAGGTGTTTATTGAATTTTAATTAGTTTTTATCAAATACATCGAATTAAATTTTGGGCGCAGGTAACTACTTAACATCAGGTGGTCCTTCAGCTCGTCCCGACACTTTAGAAATCGGGTGGGCGGTCAGCTCGTCCCATCACTTAGACACATAAAAAAAAGTTTCTAATTACAAATAATTATAGTTATCTCCGGTTCAGAATAGCCGATCATGGACAAAGGTCAGGCGAACCATTGAACTACAACTATTTCGTGCTATGGCGGTGCACCTGCGCACAATCTCGTGGGATATCTGCCGAATCATTTGAATACGTTCTACCAAGGTTACGTCGTTCGGTATGCAATTAGTCGTGTGTTTCGTTTCTAACTGTTTTTATCGTTAAAATCTGCAGAATGTTTTGTTAGCTCGCGTCTACGTTTGTTCTGAGAGATGCATTGCTTTGTTTTTCTTATGTGTGAACAATTGCGCCTTTTAGTTACCAGGTATGTCTGTGTATTACATAGTTTTGTCATTCGTAATTTTAATTGGGATTTTTTTAATTGAAAGTTACTTAGAATAGCTGTGTAGGGCGCGAGTGTGAAAGCGTTTGTTTGAATTCTGACTCTTAAAACATTAAGCTACAAAATGTAGCCCCAAACTAAGCAACGAATACTTGTACTATGTGAACTAAATAACTAATAGATTACTTTAATACTTGTTTATAAATATATACATATAAATACCCAGACACAGAATCATCTATATTCGTCACACAAATGCTTGTCCTGGGTAGCAATCGAACCCGCGACCTAACGCGCAGAAGGCAGAGCTACTACAGACTGAGCCGTAAGGCAGCTGTTGTTATTATAAATTATATGAACTACCTAAATTGAAGTAGTTAATATAATGTACTAGCTGCGCCCCGCGGTTTCACCCGCATAGTTCCCGTTCCCGTGGAGAATACGGGGATAAATTGATTTTATTTTTTTCGTTAATTTTCCAATGTTTTAATAGTTATTCTGCTATTCGGGACGGAAACAAATCCAACAAATCAAAAACCATGGCAATCGGTCCAGCCGTTCTCGAGTTATAAGTGTTGTAACAAACACGACTTCTTTTATAGGATTTAGATATAGATTTTATAGGAACCTCAAAAATTGTAGCCTATATGTTATTCTGATGTATAAGCTATATTGTGGTAAAGTTTCATTCAAATCCATTCAGTAGTTTTTACGTGAAAGAGTAACAAACATCCATACATCCATACATCCATACTTACAAACTTTCGCCTTTATAATAGTAGTAGGATAATAACGCCCCTACTTATCTTCGATTGAATATTCATAAGATATATTGATTTTGAATCAGGATCTACAATATAATTTACGGATTATTAATATAAATGGAATTTTACTAGCTCCGTACCTTAGTCAGACTTAATCAAAATTGGAAGGGTCGGAACAGATATAATCGTATCTTACTAGCTAGAACATGAACATTACACATGTAATGTGCATGGAGCTCCTGTGACACGTTCTATGCTCACGAATGTGTCATGTGTGTAAATTTGTACGTGTCCAAACGATACTTGAGAAGGAATTAATAAGTTGGAGTAAGTGTTAGTCGGTACCTAGTAACGAGAGTTGTGTGAATTACTATTACCTAATTATAAAAAAAAACGATATTTTTGTCCAACGATATTTTCGATTCGTTGTGATAACAAAAAATCGGCATTTAACAGATTTACGAGTATATAGGCAGCCATAGCTTAATTGAATGAAAAGCACTTGAAACGCGAGGTCCCGAGGTCGATCGTCGGCCGGGGAAAACATTTGTTTGTAGAACACGGAGTTCATTCCCGGCGCTTGGATATGTGTCCATGCCACCTGGAAGTTTGAAATCACTTAGTAACTATTAAGATATTTAGTATTCATTTGTATCAACTATTATGAAATAAAATTCAAGTTAAATCTATTTATGTTCTGTACCTGACAGGCCGTGAGAAACCGCCTTAATTTACCTACTGACCGCCACTGACCATTCTAAATTCCACTTGTAACCTTTCCGAATTTATCAATAAGCTACCTGTTAGTTACCACAGCCCTAAATACCACAGATTGATAATAGTTATGGTTGTAGTAGTACGCGTAATAGGAAAAATAATTGTTGCCGTTTGCACGACTATATCCTGGTGGGACAGGGGCAGGAGACGTTGCATCCCTGTCTCGGATGATAGTCGCAGGATTAGCACAATTAAGTCATCATTGTCATGGGCGGGAGAACCACCAGGTGGGCTTTAGCAGCTCGTTCAGACACTTACATCAAAAAGATCTATTAAGCTTTCAATTTAATAAACAAAGTTATTCAACTAATAGCTTAAAGCGAACTAATAAAATTTCGCGAGAGCCTTTTGCAAAAACATTTAGATTTTTTTTTGATGTAATGAATTAGACGGGACGAACTTATTTTAAATGGTTTCTTTAACCACTTAACATCTGTTAACCTATTTAGCGATCAAAATCGATGCCAGGTTTAGGCATGTAAACGTAAAAAACAAACTCACTTTCGCATTTATAATAAATATTATATTAATATAATTTATTTAGGATATAAGTATTAATTCACCATGACAGCTCCAGGTACATGAGTCCAGTGTAAGTAACTAGAAGTAACTCCAATAAATCACCATAAAGTCGGTTTCGCCATAAGACCCGCCCAGCGCCGAACCTGTTAAGGTGCGCCGGCGCCGAAATAACCGTATTACTGGCCTTTTCAATTTAGAACGTTTATTTATTGATGTTAATTGCAAGGATACTGTGACAATATCCGATAAACGAGAAATAGATTGCATTCCGTAAGCAATTTTGTTTAAAATTAAATCTCAGTTATTATAATAAACTGAATTGACAAGTGACTGAGTTAAACATCTTCGATACCTTTTGCCTTTATTTCTTGTCCATAGAAACATCTAAATCGGTATACAATGGGCGAAGAAAAAAGTCACAGGAATGCAAAATACGAAACATACCTACTCTCTTTGTATCAATTACATAACTTTCTTTGGTTGTTAATTGATTCCTTAATTTGATTGACAAATTTATTGAATTTATAAAAATATACTTTATAACATGATCAAGTGCTTTATTGGACATATAATTACGGATACATGAGAAGTTACATCTACATGTATTAGTGTAAGGGGATTGGTATCACTTAATACGGAAGATTAAATTGGTAGTAGTAAATTTGTGTTTCTTTTGGTGGCAATCAAAAGCACAAATTTATTAGCACCATTTTGGAAATACAAGTACAATTAATTTCGATACTAAATATATGAAATAACGAACCCTGGGAAAATCAAGACAAAACCACCCGGAGATAATTGTATCTGCCAAGTAGCCGACTTGAGACCTTAATATTTCGAGATAGTGAACCTCGCCCAGGCTAATCCAGCGGATACCGTCTAAATGCAAATAAACGAGCGCAAAAGTACTTACAAACATTGTACCAGCGGTACAATCTTGCTAATAGTGGCCTCAATTCGGTGCGGCACCAGTTCTCAAGTATTTATTATGTAGATAATTCCCACAAGTCTGCAAACGACTTCCTACAAGTGAATGAAGTCGGGCGCGCTGCGTGGGCGCAAGGACGGACGAGCCACGCACTGGCACACAGGACAGGTAACATCAGTAGGACAACGCCAAAGTCTATCAACTGTGTTAATTCTAAGGCAGCTTTACTCAAAGTGTTTTCCGCGGAACCCTAGAGATGCGTGAAGCCTCTGTTGGGTCTCCACAATAATACTGGTCAGTATAAAAAAATATATGTTAAATGATTTACGACAATACACGTAAACTATTTTTAATTATTTTAGGGTTCTGTCAAATATTTCGATTTCCAAAAGGGTTCCGTCGCTAAAGAAGTTTGAGAACCACTGCTTTAAGGTGTTATCAACCTTTTTTTACATCGACTATCGATTGGAGTTTGAATCTGTAAATAACGTTGTTGGTGAAATAACCGTATTACTAAAAGACATTATGGTGACAAAATTATGGTTTAATCAGCTGGGAGAACTAGAAAGACCTAATAAAAATATAATTACACCTTTACATAATATCTTATTACTTTAAACGAGCAATTCTTGTATATTTATTTATTTCGTGTATCGGAAACGGCTTTAACGATTTGGATGAAATTTTATGTTAAGATAGGGCCTTGCTGTTTAAGTTTGCCTACATTATTGTATTTCTTATAAAAACGCTAATTTTTACAAAAAAGGTTTTACCCAAAAAGAACCGATGGAAGCTCGGCCGCCGAGGTACCGAATAGATTAAGACAAAAAAAAAACAACCTAGCAAATGATTTTTACGGGTACATTTCATGGAAATCTCCATTTATGACTCTTTGTCTTAGGCCTGAATAACATTCTTTGTTGTATAGAAGACAACTGGCATGCATGGAATTATTAATCTGTGCGCCAAATATACGAAGTAGAATATTAACGCGATATTTTGCAATCATTATACTGTGGCAAAGTATTGGCTAAGAATTTTCCCACATTTGCGCTTTATGATGAAGCACTTGACTGGAAGCTGGTTGATGGTGATGAAGGACCTCCTGCTGCGACATTCATCACGATTGCAATCAATCCCAACGTGGTGATCGCTATGTTAAATGAGATTGTATGCCACCTGTGTAAACGCTGTTAAAAAGATTTAATTATACTGACAAAAAGACTTAACAAAGATTCTCATTTCTGCTGTATGATTTTGTGCAATGCATTACGCCAATACCTTGAATCGATGTGGTTTTTAATTAAAAAAAAACAGTGGTACTCTGGGAGTGCCGACAAAGTGAAAACAGAAGCAGACTAAACAACAAATACATATTTACAAAGGTTCGGTAACGGTAACAGGGTAGATCAATGGTTTTTTCGATCTCAAAAAATGCCCAACGCGCCTAAGTTTTCAAAAAATACTGGATGGGTTAAATGGGACATGAAATAAATATCCTTACATAGTATAAAACAAAGTCGTTCCCACTGTTTGTATGCTTAGGTTAAATTAGAGTATATGAATGCAGTTTTCAACTATAGATAGAGAGATTCAAGATAGTATTAGCAACTCACCCCGGCTTCGCACGGGTAGTTTCAGATACGACACTGATGCTCTACTAACCGTGCGGGCCGCTAGTTACGAATAATGTACGAAAAGTATAGGGCCTTAAGTTTTTAAAGGTGTTTTATAACATAATTTCTATTCGTTTCAGGTAACCGTGATGCAATTGATTGCCTTGACAGTTTGTCGGTTAATGACGTTTAAAGTAAGTAAGATTTCATTTTGAAATGTACTTCATTAACTGAAACTGAAGACGAAAATTCTGTTCCTGTTTCCAAACACGTCGACTGGTTTGGAAGAATGTCGACCGACGTAACGCGATTTTACGATGATAGATTGAAAACAATCATACGAGTGCCAGTTGGACTCGCACACCGAGGGTTTCGTACCAACAATTGTTTGTTTTTATAAATTGTTAGGGTTTCCGATTGAAATTAAACAATTTTTTTATATGAATTCGTGACAATAGGATTCCCTTAATCCTAAATGTATGAAATCCAAAATAGACCATTATGAATTGAATTTCCTCTGCTCTGGTGTTCCGTGGCCTCTAGTTGCGAGTGCCTTTCATACGAGCTCCAAATGCCCAAACGACCTGTTTCCCAATTCCCTGCGTCACGCGAGCGGTAATTAATCACACGCCAACATTTCCCACTGCCCTCGGCAAGTTCCAATGCACGCTGCCATTACTCTCAAATGGATTACATCACATATGTATTACCGAGAGGAGGGCATAGCGGGAATTCCCCCTTAAATATTAGAACAGCCTGTCTGGGGAAGATTGGAGACAGTTACATTATTTGTTTAGATAGTTTTGTGTTTCTGCAAGAGCTGTATGAGGGGATGGTACGGAGACAACGCAGTTCCTTTTTAACCGAAATCAAAAAAGGAGATAGTTCTTAATTCGGTTGTATGTTTGACGCGATATCTTCTATTGTGGACCGATTCGTATATTTTTTTTTAATACTTTTTTCCTTCATTATTTTAGTCTGATAGATTTTTTTTTACTTCTAAGCCCGTTAATTAAGAGATGAAAGTATTGAAGTCGGTTTATTCGAAAATTAAATCAATCATTGGTTTTGGGTTAGGTTTGGCTTGTCACCTGGTGTCAACGCGACTCATTATAAGATTTGGATCATACACTAAGTCGCATTCATCCTGCTGCGTCTATCACCCGAGACGGGGAGACGTCTCATGCGCATGTGATTTCACCGGCACCCACACCCTTCTACCAAAACACAGTAATGCGAGCATTACTGCTTAGCGGACGAACTTGGCACACGTTCTACTTATCGACTAGTATTGCCGGAATTGACATCTTAACGTGCCCTCCTAAGCACGTACACTGCCGGCACATAGGACCATGTATATGCCTCACGCTCGTACATAAAGTGTTTGATGAAAGATAGATTTGAATTGAATCGCTGTTGTTATCGCCTGTGGATAACAAGTGGGGCATCTACGCGGTCTATCATTCACTCCAATAAAAATATGTAAACTATTCTGGTTTCAACTATCAATCATTTTCAATAGAGTTTGTTAATCACTCCAATCCAATTGAATCGATCAGCCCAGACTCAGGAAGTTACAAATATTTTAATGGTCAAAAACCTAATTTAATTTTTATTACAAAAGCTTATAGAGCAAACGGTACACGCTGCACAGTTAACCATTTTGTTTAATCGCTGGAAGAAACAAATTAAAACGTGCGCGCGCGCAGCCGTACTTTGTGATTTGTTCACTCCCATTGTGTAAGTGACACGTACCGAAGGCAATCTCAATCTATCATTCGAGTTTATTAATCCTGAGTAAAGTAAATGTTTAATTTGTTGGAATAATTATATTAACTTGAAGGATTGACGGGCTGGTTTTTAATCGATGAAATCTGAAAGCCAAAAAAGTCACTTTCAGTTGCAACATGAAGAGTAGCTTGCTTAGCTAAAGATCATCGAAGTTAAGCAACTTTTGGCTCGGTCAGAAGTTGGATGGGTGACCATTAGAACTGAGGGCTTAGGCGGTTGGTTTTTTATGTAACCTATACGATTGGATGACTTAAAGCCCACCTGAAGTTAAGTGGTTACCTCCGCCCATGACAATAGCAATACAACTTAGGTCCTCCCCGAGAACACAGCGAGCGCACCACCGTTTGACGGCAGATTACCAGGTTCTACTACCACTTTTTGTGGCTCCTTTAGCACTACCCCGTGCGT
Organism: Aplocera efformata; assembly: GCA_921293045.1. Lineage (NCBI taxonomy): Eukaryota > Metazoa > Arthropoda > Insecta > Lepidoptera > Geometridae > Aplocera > Aplocera efformata. The sequence goes on from OV121040.1 coordinate 688,907, forward strand.
ACGTGTATGGACTCTGAGGTTATTCACCTACATAATGTACCTAAGAATTCAGAGTTATCACTTAAGTACGTGATCACCACGGACTCTACGTCAAATGATACACAACTGCTCACTGCTCACTCAATCTCTGACTCACTGCGGTTCACATTCATCTAATTAGTGCCTCGGGTTAAGAAGAAATGGGCGCGTTATTATACTAACGCCATTGTTCCACGACATTCTGTATTGACACGACCCGTCAGTCTTCATGCGCGTACGCACGCTCCTCTCATATATCATAGCGATCATTTATAATTGTTGCGTAACTGACGTTTAATTACTAGATCTCCATGCCGGTACCTATTAAGTCGATGATAATTTGATATAGTTGCGAAAATGCCTGTGGGTAATATAATGAAATTATAGGCAGTGCTGCTTAGTGGTCCCAGGGGCAAAGACGCCGACTTTCAATCTGAAGGTTACTGGTCCAAACCCAACAATTGCAACAATTTGTTTTTCAATTTGTTTTCCTTCACCGTTTTCACCGGCATGTTTTAGAACCAAATTCGAACACTTGTGATATCTACCCATCCGGTTTGGGCTCCCGTGGTAGATCAAAGCCCATTCGCTCTCAATAATCGAGAGTAGGCCGTGAAGTGGGAAAAAGTTGGACCTTATTGCATGTTTGGCCGGAGAAGTACTGCCGCCATATATTCTTCCCAAAGGTTCGTTTCCTTGAATATATTATATATTCTAGTATCCTAATGGAACAGTGAATTTCCTAGAATAAAAATCTAGGATCACCTATCACTCTCAACCACATTAAATATCTTCGTTTCGATTTAGCGAGACAAACCATGCTATGCCATATCGTTATTATGAAGATAATAATTATATGCAAGATGTATCATGCTGTAATTTTTTGGTGAATGGTTTTAATGTTAAATTACACATTAGGCGTATAATATCCTACGTTTTTTTTATACATTATAGTCCATTTGACTGCTATCTCACCTGATGTAAGTGATGATGCGGTCGAAATGTGACAATGTTTTCTTAAAGATTCTCAAATTGTACTGCTCAGAAAAAAGACTTGCAGGCATTGAATTCCACTTCCTTGCAGTTCAGTTAACAATGATAAATCATTTATTTCAGATACAAGATCCATAGAATTGTTAGTAGTACACCCAATAAATATTGTTAGTAAACACAAAAATAATTTAAATAATAACAATAATAATAAGACGCCTGTTACTACGACACTAGGCAGGTTTTTGGCTGAATGACTGCCATCCAGTGCCGCATGTACACAGAAACCATGTTTCTGGCAACAATGGTCAGAAAACTGTTGGCGGTCCCACGCAAGCGGCTCATCAGGGATGCGATTCTTTTCCGTATGATTGTTAAAAGGAGGATTCTAAACTTGTATACCTTCGTATTTCGTGATTAGAAATGTCTCCCTATTAAGTAGGTAAGTAACGATGCGATCGAAGATGTATCACACGTCTGGGCAAAACTGACTTATCAAACTTAAAGCTATTAGTAACTCTAGACTTATTGAGTAGGAGTGCGACTTATAGACCAGTATCATTTTACGGCGCTTTCTCTGGGAAGAACGACAGTTTTTCAATCTTTGATTTGCAATTATGTATAATGTTGTTGTTACTGTTATTTTATGGGGTTTCAGTTCGCCCGTTATCCTGGCAACATAAAAAAAAAACTCTAAAGAAACATTGGGTTCATGTTGATTTGTCAACAAATCTAAACATTTATGTGTGACAGTAAAAAATAATTAAGTTATTTATATAAGACCAATGTCTTCTAACAAATTAATGCAATATTTTTCAGTTATTACATGAACAAAAGTATTTATTTAATGCCATCACTTTAAATATTATTAGAAATATTACTTATACTCAGGTACCAAAATGAATGTATAACTGCAATTGACGTTTTACTATTATATTTACGGAAACAAGACTGATTAAAAGTTATGAAATAGCTTATATAATTTACATAGATCGCATATAGCCAAAAAAATTGACATAAATGACAGGTACTTAAATTAGATAGTAACTTGATTGCAGTTGCGTAAATTGTAGGATGTGAAACGACTTTCATTGCAGTTTCCCATCCGTCGCCATGTTTGGCTAAGTCGCGATGAAAATGGTGGAAATTGCAACTTTTTATACGCCACCTTTTATGATCGAGATGCTAGCTGATGGTAATTAAAAATGACTTGATTACCATTATTACGCTTCCCGTGTAGGTACTTACGAGTCGTGAGCCAGTCAACACGCAAAGAGAACTCATTGCAAACCAGTGCCTTGTGTTAACGAAAATAAACATTGCAACAAAATAAAAGGCAAAATGGCATAAATATAAATAAAATTGAAGTGTCTGTTTGTAATGTCAAAATAACAACTTTTTACTAAATGGATTTTTTTAAACACGAAACGTAAATTAAAAAAAAATTCTGTCTGTCTGTTTGTTCCGGCTAAATCGGAATCGGAGGTAAGGATGATAACGTACGTCCACCTATCCTGGACATAACTTTTATACACTCATAGTGCAGGGGCTAGGACCAGTGTCGCAGGTGGCATGGACAAATATTGAAACACAAGACAATACACACAAGATCCAAGAACAAACTTTACTCTTTTCACATAAAGTTTGACCCGTCCGGGAGTCGGACCCGAGACCACTCACTTCGAAGGCAGGGCTACTAACAACTAAGCTACAGAGCCGACAAAAAAAAGTCATGCAGGGTTTATTTTCTGAAATTATATTAGGTATTGTAAAAATCTGAACAGTGTCTTTTGAAACAAAAGTATTATTTCGTATTTTTTGTGACTCGCCTTGTCCTATTTACCTTGAGCTACCTATATTAATTAGAAACGAGTCCTCCCTAACCAAAGCATCGACGACCCTGGAATTACAAAGTGCAAACAAAGGAGGATAACAAACGTTTCGGAGCCATGTTGATCAATAGCCGAATGTTTGTCCAATGGTGTTGACAGAACAGGCAGAGGAGCGTGGGCAAACATCGTGAGCAAACCCACGGGGTCAGTGTGTCACGAGGCTGGGCCATAAGGCAAGATCGCTTCCGGTGCAGTACCAGTGATGATAGATATTGGAGCCCTTAAATCCAGTCAGGCTATATGGCCTAGCCAGATTGAGGCGTCAAATAAGAAGGGGTTATCAATACGGCTGTACGATTTTATTTTTGTATGTTGTTCTTGCGCAATTTCTTCTACAATTAAAGGCCGATTTGCTTGAGATCCCGTAGAATCTTTATGATAAAATAAACAAGTGAAATTATCAAAGTAGGTTTATTCGGCTTTATAGTAGGTTTATGACGCCGAATTTTAATTTGAAGGTCGCTGGAGGTGCATAATGAGTTTCTCGCTCTTAGACGACTTAGCTGCCCTGCCTTCGAAGCGAGGGCTCCCGGGTTCGACACGGCCGAGACACACTTAGTGTGGTGAGCATGAAGTATGTTCTCAGGTCTTGGGTGTTTTTTTTTTCTGTTTGTCCAAGCCATCTGCGACACAGGGAATCCTAGTACAGGGGTATGAGTGTGTAAACATTTAAACGTTTATTATTATTATAAACAATATGCAATACATCATTTTCAAAACGATACCAGGAAAATGCCGCGAAAATGTGGTCAAAAATAGATTACCTTTGGCTAGAAAATACAATACCTATAGCTTACTCTGCTTTGGAAGACGGTCAGGTGCTTACATTGTTGTAGTACATACCGGTCTTCCTTCACTGTTCTTAGAACACTGTTCTTATACGCTTCCATCATCACGCATTTGGGTCATCAGCAACTGGCCCATAGTAGAACTAGCTTCGACCGACGAAGGTTAATTACAAACGTATCTTCCCAAGAGAAAGCATCCGAAACTGGAACCTTTAACCCAGTAGATAACCTGTCGCGCAGCCTTCACTAATCTAGCCCATGGGTGCCGACGCCCAGCGCGCGGATGGTTTGGGCAAACATACCATCTACCGGTTCAATTAGCGCATGGCCCTTTGACATACTGAGTAGTAATGCTCCCAGTTTCACAGCTTTAACGCTGGGTGACCCAGGGGCACAGACGCTGACTTTTAATCTGAAGGTCGTACAAGCCCACACGTGCACTAATGAATTATTCATTTGACAAATGTATGTGCACAATACCACGTTCTCCAAACGGTGAAGGAAAACATCGTGAGGAAACCGGCATGTCTTAGAAACAAAAAATTTGATGACATGTGACATCTACCAATCCGGATTGGGATTGGGGACCCGTTGTAGATCAATGCCCATTCCCTCTCAATTATCGAGAGTAGGCCGGTGTCCCTGCAGTGGGAACATTAGAGGCTGATACGGACGCTATAGCTGGTTGGTTATAGCGGTATGGTTGGGGGGTCCAGTTGCTCGCCTAATTATTGATAATTAATTAATTGTATGTAGTGTCGACGTATGTTTTGGCGGATGATTGGCGCATCGTGGCAGTAAAACTGACTCGTATACCGTAATATAATTATAATATTATTATAATTATGTCAAATAACATAGACAAGGACAATGTCAAAGTTAAAAAGATTAAAGAAACTAAATTATAAAGCAATCACAGATGCCTTCAGCAGTTTCGAAGCATCAGCTAGGCTATTTACCATCAAAGCCCGTACCTGGGTGTCTTCCACTGTTCTGCACAAGAAGTGTTCCGAGCGCATCACTTACAAACGACCATTCAGCTATGTTCTGTTGAGACAGTAACGGTGCACCGGGACTATAAAGAGTATGGGTTGTATAAGTCGCTTGTATGGCAAAGAATTTGTCCTACAAGCCGGGCGCCCGGTTTAGTACGCGCCAAATAGGGGGTTTATTGAAAGTATTCGATTTTAAATGCAGTTCGGTGCTGCAAACTACCGGTAACAGTGTCGTAAGATATATCGCAACTAAACTGCGGGAAATGGAATTGCGTCAGCGTTGGTTCTTTTACTAACTTTTATCGGCTTAGATTTGCAATTAACATGTCGGTAGTATAGTTTCCCAACTGATAAAATACTTGTATAGTATTTTTATTTGTAAATTGATACATACGCGGGGAACACCCCGCGACTTCGTCCGCGTCGAATTTAGCAGGTTTTTTGCGAGGAATATTGATTCTTTGTTTTAACTACCAGCTAAAGTCCCGTCAAAGTCGGTCCAGCCGTTTCGAAGATTAGCCGGAACAAACAGCGTGACAGACAGAGCGACAGACAATTTTTTTTTTTTTTTCCCTTTGTGTATGGAAGCCTAAAAGATACTTGAAAACGTCACAACGGCCAGAACAAGCCACCAGTTCAATGAGGTTCACGCCTGGTGATCCGAGACGGCGTCCGTCGCGGTCGCGCCGCCCTGTCTGCTCGTTAGCGCAGCGCTGCCCACTGATTCCTTCGCCAATTACTAGGTGGATTTGACGTTTTGCGGTTGATGATGGACCAGGAAGAAGGGCTGGTTTTTTGACAATGTTAGCATTGCATTTTATTGGGACCGGCGTACTCTGTATTTACTATCAATCTGTATTAGATTTGTTCACAATTAGGCAAATCAGATAAATTTATCTATACTCAACTATTATGTTCGTTTATAAATTTCTAACAACTATTAGATCAAGAGCAGTCTAAGTCAATAGATCTTGAAAATTTACACGTAGAATAACGTAAGCGAGCACTTTTTCTTTTTTAAACAATTACAAATTAAAGTTTAAAAGGGATCTCAAAGCATAAAAGCGATAACTGTGTATAATGCTGATGGAAAAACCATTTGGCAAAAGTTTTATATATAACCTTATCGACCTAAATTATGGAAGCAATCAATTCTTTGATATTAAAATAATGTACTCTGACCGAGCTATCAAAGTATTTCATAATTGATCAAACTATCTCAATATCTAATTAAGAATGTAACTTAATATCACAATGATCAAGTTATCGGCTTTATCTACCGAAGTATGTTGGCAAGTGGTAGAGACTCGAACGCACTCGATAATGTGCAATAATCTCAGCGACGTGAGATCGCGTGCTGCGCGCACCTGTTCCGATACATACATACAAACCAGCGTACAGACGAACATACGTACGAGTTATTGTAGCGGCACGCCGGGAATGGCTGGGGATTAATTGGGCATGGTTTAAGAATGCTAGCACCAAAATTAATAGATATCAGGTACCAAAGTAACTTAAACCTGGGGGTCTTCAAGAGTAGAGTGAATAGGTTTCTCCTAGACAAGCGTGCTCCATCGTCGGCCGCATCTTCACTTCCCATCAGGTGAGATGGCGGCCAAACGTTTGGCTATACATAAATAAATAAAAAAAAAAAAAAAATCCGGCCACCGGCCGCTAATCATCTGGCTGTAGCTGCAGCATTAAACTGTATCCGCCAATTTTGTTATCATCAGTTTTCTGAATTACTTGCAAATTATGGATAAATGAAAGCACAGTTAAAGACGTATTCACGCCAAAAACATGTAGCCGAATTTAGAACTTCTTCTTTCCAAATATTGCGTAACAAACATTTCAAAATAAACACACTACTGAACAGCTGAAACAAGACGTTTTTGAAGTCGGTAAAATAATACAAAATGACATTGGTGTGTCACTGCTACATTACCTACATATCTATAATCTTGTTCGCACCGTACCAATCAGAGCATGCTGCTCTCAAAATGTGTGGCATTTCATTCGAGATCCAGCGCACTATGATTAACAAAGCATTGTTTTAATTCCAGCTTATAGGAGAAAGTGAGCTTTGTGTAAAACAATAACACGTAAATTATCGGTGGTGACTGATTCAGCACATCTGATGAACTTGTTCGCCGTATATGATTAATCTACTTCGTGATAATGGTATATATCCGTGAAATTCACGCTGATGCTAACTAGAACAGTAAAAACAAGATCGCTAAATTAGACAAACTGTATCTGAATCCAATCGAGTCAAACAAAGTCCCTTTAAACTGAACAACATGTAAATCAATGCAGATGCTTGTATCAACTTCATCTGTCATTAGCATCGGAAATCTCTACAAGTTGGGTCTTTACAATTTATTTTTAAATGTGACTCGTCACTTCAATTAACATTACCACGAACATAAATATAATCATAACTGTTACAGTTTTCTCATTCTCTCTTAGCAATCTCGTCAGTAATGGCAATGAGGGCTGGATTAAAATCTAAACGACGAAGATTAGACAACGATCCCGCAAATGATGGAAAAAGTCTCATCACGCGGAAATGTCATAATTACGCCACGGGTGTCAAGTCAACGACCCAAGGTCGTCATCCTTCAGACAAATGGCAGGGGGCCTGGTGCGAACGTGACGGACACGGAGACAGTTAGCTTCCATCTAATATCCGGAGGAATACTATTTAGTTTATGTGCGGCTAAATTATTCCACCTGCCACCGCATAGACGGGCAACATTGCATACGATGATGTAAGGCGACCGGGTCGCTCACGATGGAGCCACGGGATCCCTGCCTGTGGATACGGAACCTCTAAGTTTTGTTGCCGGATCACACCCATAGCTGCTAGTTGCTACCTGGACAGGCGAGCATAACAAACGTTACCACCAATTGTAATGTTTGTGTAATGTAGTTCTGAATCAAACGGATGATGGAAGTAAAGTAGGCTTTACGTCTCCACTGACAAAATTAGCAGGTAACAGTAAACTCAGGTACGTCAGCCAGAAGAGCAAGATTCGTCTAACAACTTTTGCGGGGTTCCATGTCATGTCAACGAACCATTCTCGGAGACAGGTAGCAAGTGCTGGTAACGAGACTCCGTCAGATGATCGCGATCTCTTGCGATCTTCCCAAGATGGCGCTGCGCGGAAGCGGCGCGGCTGCGAATAATTTTCCGCGTCCGTGCCTGCGCTCGCGCATAACTGTTAACGATTTAATGATCGCCACCGGCCCGCGGCCGCTCCATCGTGGTTTTATTAATACCTCTCATAACGAGAGATAAGCGGGGATAAATGCGGGATGATAAAGGGTCTCGGCGCGTTCTGTACCATCCCATACCTGTGGAGGTATGCAGCACGTGCTCCATTCAGTTCCTGTTGCGCTCCGCGATCGCGTGCGGATCACCGGGTCAGATCGGTATCTTCAAAGTAGCTATGCAAAACAATAAATTATGAAGCTCCCTTGCCTACTTCAATATATTCCCGAACTTATCATGTAAAGTACAAGTTTGTATTTATGAATGAGTGCCGTTCTGAGTTTCCTAACCGCCCAGATAGCTTTCTGACTGGCCTCACGGGTCAGTTCTAGCAACTGACACTTCTGCACCTTAGGTAGTAGGTTCGATTTTTAGGATAAACATTTAGCATTAATCACGACTAACACGGATATTTGTTCTGTGTCTGGGGGTCATTATCTATTATGTATGTATTTAAATAAAATAATGTGTAATATGTCCATGAGTATTTATTTATATATGTGGTGCTCCAATGTATATCCAGAGCTGACGTGATAATTTAAGGTACCTTCTGACGGCAGGCGTTCAATTACCGATGGTCATTAAAATCATAAGAACCAAGATGATTTAGCTCCAAATGTTGGAATTTTAACAGAATCATCGAGAAGCCTGGTGAATTCGAACAAATGTCGTTACTAGGGGCACTTACACGTAGAGTTCAGATTAGCTTATGCTACAATATTAAATTCTACCGGAGCTCTCCGAGACCTCATTCCCATAATGAATTGAAACAGTGACCAAAGCGCGGATGCTCTTTACCATTATGTAAATTTAATTGGTTACACAGGATCGTAGAGCTGTTGATACCGAGCATGACCTCTTGTGTTACCATGTTCAATGCATGCGCATGCGCATACATTAATAAGTTGTTTGCAATGGTTAGTAACTTGTCCAAGAAGATCTTGAGATAGGGTGGTCGTAATCAGCGGTAGATGGTAGTGACGATAATTTTGTTTATTCTCGTTGATAGTTGGTAATATGAGTTGAAAAGCTGACATTACTAGTCACACCCATGCTAAGGTGGGTTTGATTATGACTTGATAGTATCTCTCCTTATAAACGGGGTGTGGATGATATTGGAAACTACAAATCCTCGATAATCAATGTCGGTATCGAATGCAAATTCTAAAGGGTCCGGCAGTTCTTTGGATTTTGCATTTTATTTATATAAAAGCAATCATTTTATTAATATTTGTATGAGGTTTTGCGGATGTATGACAGTTCATTAAGCATTTAGGAAGATATATTGTACATTTTTCGACGCTCAAACACTCATACTTCTGCTAGGATTTTTTGTGTCGCAGGAGGCATGGCAACACAATCACACAACACAAACACCAAAAGGCACGAGGGCAAACTTCATGCTAACACGCCAAGTTTGTACCGCCTAGTTTTCCGTATTGCTATGTTTCGGTGGATGGGAGAGGTGCCGGTGAAATCACATGTGCATTATGACTGTTTGGATGGTACCATTTGCTCGGGTACTTATGTAAGAACCCCTTGAATCCCTAACTCGTATCGTATCGTAACTCTTGGGTGGTGCCAAAGGAGCAATTAAAAGTAGCAGTGAGACTTGTGTCAAGTTCGTCCGGAGAAGTACTGCCGCCACACCTGGTAATCCACCGCCGAGCAGTAATGCACTCATTTTGCTATGTTCTGGTGGAATAGTGTGGGTGCCGGTAAAATCACACACATTCCCGTGCCTTGTAACGGGCGCAGCGGTATGCGACTTGGGTCTTTTCATACCTCGGTCGGGGCGAAGGTAACCACTTAACATCAGGTGGACCATCAACTCATCCCGTCACTATTGTAACATAAAAATAAAACTATAAGGTACTTTATGAAGGAGCTTTACTCTCAAATCCTTAGTTCCAAGCAATTTGAGATAGCTCGGTGCCTCTAATCTCCTTCAGCACGACAATTATCGCGGATGAGTTATGGGTGCGCGGGCGCACGCCGCGGAATGCGATAAATAACGATCAACAGCATCGAGAGGCGACGACTCCGGGGTACGTGCCACGCGCAGTGCTACTACAGTAGGCCAACTTTCGGGAGAAGCGATCGAACCAATGCTATTTAAAGTTAATAACGAATCCCTTTTTAGTCATTCTTCATATCAATTGCTTATACTGTAGCAACTTTGACTTTAAAGTCAAAGTCGAAAGTCATAATACTTTGATTCCGTTAAATTCATAAAAGAGTACTTGGAAACGTCACTTTTCTTTTTAAATATTTTAAATAATTATGTTCTACAAGATTAGGTGTCCTTATGTTGAAAATTTAATACAGCGCCATCTCGTAAATTTAATACAGCGCCATCTCGTAAATTTTTGTGGTATTTTATTCGTAATCTACTGTTTAAGAAAAAACACGATTTTCCAAAAAAAAAAAAAAACATGTCCAGGTACTCATTAATATAATCGTATAACAAAATATATTTATTATTGTATATACCTATATTTTATTATATAAAATTGCCCATGAAAGATCAGTTCACTACTTCGGTAGTGCACACAACTATGTTTACTTGTGTGTGTAAAATTTGTGTAAATTGATTGTGTGTAAAACGATACTAGAGATCTAAATTAATAATTGATTTTAGTGTTTTGCTAACATCAAGTAGACTTAAAATCCTCTACATATTTGATAACCTAACCTAACCTAACCAATACAATAGATAGCTTACTGTTTCTGAGCTACTCTGTCCCGAGACGCGCGGTGTCGGGTGTCAGCTAATAGTTTCGCGAGGTGGCGAGTGAAGACGAGGGATGTAATTAGTCAGATTCACATTGGTGGGAACATTCTGCCATCCGATATATAAATGCAATGACATCTTCGAACGATAGATAAACCGTTTTCTCACGCCCGGTTCGAGATAAAGAAGATTTGCTATGTCCAAGACAGAGTTATCTAACCGGTGGCGATGCGGGAATAATTAATGAGAAGGCTCTTGGCTTGAGATCTGGACTACTATATACTTTGCACCTTTTCAACTAACAGCTTCTAATATCGAAAATAGATTTTCCTATTTTTAACAGATTTCAAAAACAAGATTGTCGCGATTCTTCAATCTTTTTGGGGATAGAAGTAGTAAAGTCCGTTTATTTGATTAAAAAAAGAGTTACTTGTTACTTGCCGTTTCTTGGGATCCAAAGTAGCCTATCTACTATAATCTAGAATACAAGCTATTCTGGTACTAAATTACATTTAAATCTGTTGAGCTGTTGGAGCGTGAAGGAGTAACAAACATACACACATACAAACAAAATTTCGCCTTTATAAATACTAATTGTGACAGGTAAGCGAATTCCACGGTAAAGTAGAATAGCTCAAATAAAAAGCTGTAAAATAAGTTTGCCGTCACGGGACACCCGGCAGATATGAAAAATGTCGCATAAGAGTGCGTCATGCCGTTGACCGCCACGGCATACGAGTCTGCTTTACTGCCAGATCGCGCCAATAGATGTTTTAAATAAAAATGTTCTCCATTCGTAATCAATTCAAATCAAAACCGCAAACTTTTCTGAATAATATCGGTCCAAACCTTCGCCTAATTAAATTCCAAACTTTTACTACCATTTCCGTACAATCAAAGCTCCAATATTTCGTACCAACTTACTAAATGAACAGCAGTTTCTTCTAAGATGATAGTTTCCGCAAATCAATAGGATGCCTTGCTTACTATAAATAATAGAAGGTAATAATTTCAAGAACCGCAGTTTATGGGCACAGAACATTACTCCACTGCTAACAGCGTAATGAACGGATATCTCTAAGCTTCGGCGAATAATTTTCTAATATCGGAAATTATCCACATACCCGTTTATTACGAACTAGAAAACACACAGATGGTCCAGTCCCCTGCTCAATTATGATCATTTATTACTCCTGTGCACAAGAGAATAGTTCAATTAAGGAGATCCTAATAACCACCCAGTCTTCTATCTGTAAAACCACCCAGAGTCGTAGAGTTCTCAGACTGTCCATTTCACATTTTATTGGCAGAGAGAGCTTTAATCACTATAAAATTTATGAAATCTAATATTGTATATTACAGTTATATAGCTAATAACATCTATATAATCTATCTGTCTATCCATACTTATAATAAAACTATAACGGATCCAATTTTGTACATTGAAGATATTTAGATTTTTTTTTTGGGGGCTCTCTATGATCGATACTGAAGCCAAAACTGTAATTTTTTTCATTCATGTCTGTCTGTCTAAACTACGAACTGTGAAACTACGGGACGGATTCAAATGAAACTTGGCACGATTTGAGGTCATACTCCGATATTACTATATCCGAAAAAAAAAAATAACAATTAGGGTTCCGCGCAATTAAATGTTTTCCACACGCACGAAGTCGCGGGGCACAGCTAGTATAATATAAAAGGCTTTGTCCTGAATGACTGACTGACGGACCAACGCACAGCCTAAACCGCTGTTCGTAGAAACCTGAAACTTGTGAGTGTTTTGATAACCGCGATCACTTCCTCCAGTTTTTGTAAAATGAGTAAATGAAGACGATATTGAAAAAAACATATGAATAATGAATGTTTGCGTTGAAACAATGCAGTGACATGATTGGGGACGTGCAGAGCGATGATTAACATAAAGAAAGTAAGTGATCGCGGCCGCCGCGTCGGCTCCGATGCTACTCGCCATTTCTCCACTAGGCATGCCTATTACATTAATTTTATATTTTATATGTATACCTACTTCTGTCTTCCGTTTGGTTGTTACCATGTTATAGTTCGTTTGGAATTCCTTTTGATTGAAAAGGTATATAATTACTTACCGACGATTTAGAAGTGTTTGATTTCTCCAACACATTGAATTATATGCTCCCATTTCGAAGCTCTTTTAGCTATCTTAAGCTGGCGCGTAGCTTTGTGGAAATTGGCATCCGTTCCTCCCACCAAGAATGGAATAATGGGAGATGCGTTCGTCCAAAACTTTACAGTTGCGGGCAGAAAATTGATGATGATAACGTATAAGAATACAAAATAAGTCTATTTATTCCATGCTCAGCGGTCAGGGCCTTTCATCTAGTCTTAGCACGCGTTTCTTTTTATATCATTATAAATGCTAACTTCTCTTCAGTACCGATTAACATTAAACTTTCATTGATTTTCCTCTGCATACAAACAACAGGAATCGAAGCCTAGCTTCCTACGTTCACAGTTTCCCACTAGACTTTCATAGTAATTCAACATTCTGAGGCAAGGATTCCTTTGTAAGACATATTTTTCATTATTATTCGTGTTACCGAAATATTTACCATGATTTGTGAGTTTTGTTGACTCCCGATTTGCCCAGGACCATGACGCATGTATAATAACTGCGTCGAAATATCGGCGGGAGTAACCATAACCATAACCATATATATATATAACCATAATCATAACCATGATAGTTTTAAAATTTATATATTTTTTCATAGCTAAATTCTGTCCTTTAAAAAGTTTCATCAAACTTGTGCATCAGTACCGATGACAGCTAACAACCTTGACGTATCTATGGTTGTTGTCTCAAGACACACCAGGTAGCTGTATCAAAATGTTACATTTTCTACTCACGCTTTCTATTCCCATAAATCTAAAACCCCATAAGACATAAATTGCCTAAATTATTAGGTCGGTGCAACGCGGGGCAGCGCGGGGCAGCGCGGGGCAGCGCGTCTCGAGGATTATACTCGAGGCCGGAATGATCCCTATTTTAGTGACTGATCTGACTTTGAAGTATCTGCCCGAAGGTATTTTAAATGTTTATATAAATATAAATATTTTCGAAAGAAACGAACACATATTTTAGGGAATTTCAATAAACTCTTGGGAATAAAGAAGGAGAAAGTTTAAAAATGTACTCTGATACTTCGTTATTAAAATTCTTGATTTATGAGGGTTTTTTGGGGATTTAGAAATGGGTTTGGATGGGGAGTGTAGTTTATGATGTTTATAATGAACGAAAAATCAAAAGATAAATATTAGGATGTCTTTTCATCGTATTAATTTTAAAATGTAAGATATAAATCTTGTGAGAAAGGACTTTTAATTTAGACTTTTTAATACTTGCGTGGGTCGTTCACCCACGTTGTCATAAACATTATTTGAATTAATTTACCACTGTGGAATGACTGACGGATAGAAATTTTCACTTTCATTTTTATAGCAATTTTAATGTATAGTAAAGGCTTATTTACACCATACAAGATTACATCAAAAATGGCAATAACTGAATGCAATAAATTGTATATCAATCTCAAAGTTATATACACCTTTAGATCTCAATAATCGTGCATGCAATGCCTGATCAATGTCTAAACATGTCAGCTTACAGTCAGTTTTCATATTTTAGCTAGTCTTTTTTGATAAGATGTCTGTATGTACTCGAATGTAACCTTTCGAGAATTGACAACGATTTGGTGTCGAAAAACATTAACGTGAATGCTATTATATTATATACTAGCGACCCGCCCCGGCTTTGCACGGTTAGTAAAGCATCAGTGTCATATCAGAAACTACCCGTGCGAAGCCGGGGTGACTTGCTAGTGTATTATACATATAAACCTTCCTCTTGAATCACTCTATCTATTAAAAAAAACCGCATCAAAATCCGTTGCGTAGTTTTAAAGATTTAAGCATACATAGGGATATAGGGACAGAGAAAGCGACTTTGTTTTATATTATACTATGTAGTGATATTAGTTTAATACGTCTGTCGGTATACACCTCTATCATTTTGTGCGAAAAGAATAAATTAGATTTCAATCTAGATAATAATCTAACACTTCCTAGTCTAGCTTTTAAACAAAGTGATTCAAGATTTGCACGAATTTGTAAAAGCAAATATAATTCTACATGTCTTTAAATATTCTAGTTTGTCATTTCTACACTATCTTTGTCTATACTGCAATAATTTTAATAAATTGGTTATCAGACGATTCAACGTAATTATACCGCTATTGTATGCAACAAGCAAGAAACTGGCATGGTGTAAATTGACCTTAAGCTGTTTACTTTCTCAACCGCACATAAGATAAAAATCTGTAAGATGACTTGCCTTGAAAAGTATGAAACTGCGGCAAACCCTGTTCTTGGAAGGTTACCGACGTGGTGACTCGTAGGTACCACCTCCTGCCAGATACTTTCCGCAAATCATCGCTCCACCTGGCGGGGGGCTTGGGGGCGCCCTACTTTGCGTTCACTTAGTTTTTTTAGTTATTTGGTTATTATTTACATAATGATACAAAATGGCGAGGTATTCTAACATGGACCATTTTTAGGATTCCGTATATGAGAAATCCTATCACTACGCTTACAACATCTGTCTGTCTGTCTTGCCTTCAAAAGGCCATTTTTAAACCATAACCAAACCAAAAAGTACCAGTAAAACTTGTGCAAAGTTTATGCGGAGAAGATACTGCATCTACACCTGGTAATCTGTCAACAGGCGATACTGAAATCATGAGGTGATGAAATCACATTACTTATTTCAACAAAAAATACCAGGAATAAAGAGCTTACAAATTATATTAAAATAATTGGAACCTTCGGTGGGAATTCAATCTCACATGCCCGGTTATTTGTTACCTAGGTTTTGTTCGGTATGCTGGGTACTGATTAGACGATGATTAATATGAATGTTGTATGTTTCCAGATGTGTCGGCGTGACTAGCGGCATGGGCCAGGCGGGCAGCCACCCGGGCGCGGCGCCCCCGCGCGCCCGCCGCGCGCACACGCTGCCGCACGAGCCGCCCAGACACGCGCCCAAGGTACGCGCACCTGCCTCTAACCTTCCCCGTTCTAGATGTGCCGGCGTGAGTAGCGCGGCATGGGCCATTGCAACAGTAAGCAATGCATGCGGTGGTACTCTAAGGCCTGTCACCTAGCACTTCTAGCGAATCTATCTCGAAGCATTAAGCTAAGCTCCTGACAGTTTTGTATTAGCAAGCCCTCTGTGAAATCAAAATCAATGTGGTGATTCATATAATAATATTATGGAAAGTTCAAAAAAAAAAAAAAAAGAAAATTCATAATATGGAAAGTTCTGGACGTCTCGTATGAATATTAAAAGTTAATACTGCCGAAGCAAATACAAGGTTTTATTTTACAAGCTATACGACTCCAGTTCTTCCCTACCGATGTATGAAAAGATCCAATGCACATTGCATTGTGCACGTCAATCTGAGACGGGAAAGTAACCTCTAATACGCCTGAATAGATAGTGCCATCCACGAAGACGCACCCCTCTCTTTTTCCTAATCGCTTAAAGTACAAGTGTGCAACATAACATTCCCTTAGTATTTAATTTTGTAATGTGGAATGTTGCACACTTGTACTGGAAGCGATTAGACGAAGAAGAGTGGGCATGTCTCCATGGAAGGCTCTGTCTGTAATCCCAAGTGCACTAGCACCCTTCTACTAAAACATTTCACAGTGATGCTATTGCAGCACTATGCTGGCAGAACTTCTCGTGAGGAATTCGGCACGACTGTATAGACTGCGTGTAACATCGTGTTTCACCCCATTCCAGGTGCTGCCACTGCTGTTGGAGTCACCACAGCTCCGCAGCACCGACAACGGCGCCATCTTGCACTCCGGCGGCACCATCAGCGGGCGCCGCCCCGACCTCGCCAGGACTCCCAATGGACACGCGGTAAGATCACCAACATTTGAAACATCTAATGTAAAAACTATGTTGGGACATGACCATATTATTTTCAAAAGTTAAGTACTGTAATAGATTGAGACATTGATTAGATATTCAAGGAAAGTTATCCTTTTAGCTAATTGTTTCCAGGTTCCATATCATCATATATTTGTGGCGACACGCTGACGGTGTACTATTATCGTATTTATTTTAGATACTTATTCCGGTATTAACCCTTCTTTCGATAATTCCTTTAATACATGTATTGTAGATATTTTTGCATCTTTTAAGACGTTTATTTGTTATTGCAGCACTCCAACGTGTACCGGTCCAGGTCTGCAGGCGCGGGTGGGGAAGCTGGAGACAACCGCACGAGGGAGCGAGATCCTTTACACCGGTCGCACACTAATTTCGAGCTTAGGAATAGCGAGAGTAAGTATAGTTTCCCACCATTGCGCTCGCGACTTATAAAATGTATGCTAAAAATATATTTAATCAAATTATTATTGTTCCAGGTAGTAGCAGCATTAACAAAAGATTTGGATCAGAACCAGATTTAAGGATAGAAGAGGAACAGAAAACAAGAACGAACAATAAGCATTTTCGGAAAAAGTATCGAGCACCCCCACCGCCAAATAATGATGTATGTAACAATAGTAAATTGATGTACATAGCCGTTAATTTTATAAAGCAGTCAGTTCGTCAGTTTTTTAATACAATATTTGCGTCATGACTAAAAATACTTTAATTTTTCTTCCAGCAGTTTGAGGGTTCATCGCCAGATTCCAGCGAAGGGAACGCGAGATTCGAACCTAGAAAATTAAGACTGTTCAAGACTAGAACTGAAACCAAAAAGTTAAACGGCCATGACAACTCGAAAGCATTATACAGAAACCAAGTGGAATACAAATCACTAGACTTTCACGACTCGTCATTTGAGAGACGCTATAGATCTCCTTGTAAGGATAAAGAACAGCACTTTAAATACCCAGACAGTAGAGATATGGTTCAAAGCACAGCTTCACTCAAAAGAGAGGAACGTCTATTGCAAAATAGACAAGAATACAAAAAGACGAGAACAGACAGGGTCAGTGGGTGTAGAGCGAAAACATCCAAGACGAATGAAAGTGAGGCGTGGAAAACACCACTACTTAACAGAAATTTCAGATATTCAGAAAGATTCAAGAGAGACGACAGCGAACTACCGACTCTTAGGAGAGAGAAGACTTTCGATGATAGTCTCATCGCAGACAGAGATAGCGAGTCTCCCAGAGTGACACATGAGAACAGAATGAAGGCAATCGGTGAGCAACTGAAAACAAACAAATCCAGTCCACTGGCGGAAAGTAGTAAGCCATTGAGAAAATCTCTTCCTTCACTATTACAGAAAAATAATGAAGAAAAAGACGAATTTCAAGCGGAACTTAAAAAAGCAACGAGTAGAATAAGAAATGAATTAGGCAATAAAAATAATGTAAGTGAAACGAAAACTAGTCAAAATGATAAAAATGTGCAGAAATCAAACCCAACGAAAGTGCTGAGTAAAGTCAAAGAGTCTAGTCTAACAAATAAGGACCCAATAACAAACAATAGAAGACCTGTCACACGTTCTAGTAACGTCATTAAGCCCAAAATCTCTACATCCAGCAACATGAAAAGTCAAGTTGTCAATAAATACAAGAGCAGTAACAAAGAAAATGGCAGACCCATGCCTGATAGGGGGCAAGCTTCAGGCAAAGAATCTACTCCTGAACATTCTCCGACAAGAAAGCAGGAATCAAATATAATACAAGTTTCACAAGAAAAGTAAGTATAAACATTATTCGAACCATCGTTAAGAAATGTGCTTCTTAAAATCAAATCTTTGTGTAACAACTACTGCTTTTTTTTTTTCAGAAATAAGATTCCATTAAAAAATCAACTTCCTTCAAAGCAGTTCTACTTTGGCATGATAGAAAGTAAGCAGGCGTCACCACGAGAACATCTTAAAGAGTTTCCTGGTCTTGGGACTCCTATAATTGAGGAGATCGGAGACTTCAGACTCATTGAACAGAAACTACTGGGCTACCATGATGAAGATGTTGAATTTGAGAAATTCAATGCCAAGTTGAGAGAAGATTGTAAAATGAAAAACCGTTAGTATCTTAATTTCTCATTTTGACTTAAGACTCCGAGAAGAGACGAATGTTAAAGGACCACGCAAGCATCTGTAGGTTTTGAATACTTGTAAATTTCATACATTGTTCTTAACATTTCTTTCTTTTCACTTATATTTGCAGTGTCGTCTGAATCAGCACTATCATCGGACGGCTCAGAAGGTGAAGGCTCTGAAGGCTCACTTGGTATTGCGTTACGGCTACGTCCCACATTGCCCAAAAAGCAACCCACCATGCCGCGGTTCTCCCCAGCAGCAGCTTGGAGGCAGTTGGCCAATCTCGATGCACACCTCACTGCTGGTATATTCATATTTCCTTATTGAATGATTATCGCATTTTATATAGACGTGCTAACACGTGTTTAGAAATAGACGCGAATGACTAGAAAAATGCGAGTGACGCAAAGAGCGCGAGTAAAGCATCTCAAGCAATCATTTAATTTTTTTTTTATTTAATATATATTATTATATAAGGAAATTTAGAAAAAGAATCGTTGAAATCTAATTAATTATTGTATATTAATTATATTATTAATATATATAAATATTATTATAATAATTATATTGATTTATTTAATTTTATTTCAGAAGCACCACCTTTAGCAGTTGAAACAAAAATTTCGCCAGATATTTCTCCCGAATCATCTCCAAGATCAGAGGAGTCAGCTGACAAATCCGGTGATTCGGGTATCAGCGGAGACCATGCACATAGCGATCAAAGACTGGATTCCCCTTCTAGACATAATGTGAGCAAATAAACATAAAACTCGTATAATCAAAATAGCAAATATCTGCATTATTCTAATAAACGAAGAATTTTATAAAAAATAAATAAAAACTGTACATACAAAAAAATCTAATTAAATCGATTACCCAAGGTTCAAGATGCCAACCCAATAACATGGACGCCTCAACAAGACCTGGGTGACAGCAGTTCCGATGGCGCCGGTACCAACACTCACGTTCTAAGTCCTGAAGGTGTTGCCACCTATAGTCCAGGGTCACAACCTTTCAGCCTTTCTCTCCCCAGGGATGGACAGGAAAGAGTGAGTATTTTAAAGGTTAAACGGGAGGTTAGGCAGGGTTTGCAGGTTTATGGTAAAAGCTTGCATTAGGTGTTCTCATGGGCCCCATTTTGTATTTAGTGTATCAACTTGGTAGTTAATGTTGGCGTTCTACAAAGTTCTGTTTAGCGCTAAGTGTGTTTACCAAAATGATATTCTGTTGTGACTAACATACTAAAATATGGTGCTAATAATCCCCTAACCTCCCGTGCACTTATTTGCTGAGGAGGAGTAAAGGTTTTAATAATTTAACATCGTTTCCTAACTCTATATTAAGGTCTGCTTTTAACCGCTTGTCTGCCTGCTATCCATACCCTGTTTGATTTTTCTACGTCTATTTCTTAATAGTAACGCTAATTTACTTCCATGGCACACGTTCTAAAACAACTTCATACTTACGACCGAGGAAAAGGTTTTTTATTTCTTTCTTTAAAATCTTTATCTTTATCACCTTTATTCCTCATCAGCCCCTTGTTAGAAACAATTAACCCCGCGTAGTTTAAAGCGATGTCGTGCTTCTACGAATGCTTCCAGGGTAAGCAGCTGACGCAGGGTTTCAACAGTCTCCAGAAGCTACGCAAATCCGTATCCGGTGCGCTAGGAGCAGCGCTCGGTTCGAGAAGGTTCGACCTAGAGCATGAGCCGATGTTACCAGAGCCGGAACAGAATTGGTTTTTGTCAAAGTCAGCGCCAAACTCGCTGTCAAATCCACTGCTGTATCCGTCGACGAGGCCGAAGGCGAGCTCTGATGAGGATGTGATCAAAGAAGAGTCTTTACCGGCTCCTGAGAAGGTAACAACTGTATTTCTTAAATAATAATCAAATACATAGTTGTTCTTTTACTTTAATTTTAATACAAAGTAAACTTACAAGAAGAATATTCAGTATTATTTTTGATATTATATAATATTTCTTGGCGTACAAACTTTGAAACGTTTGATGAAACGATACATGAAAATTCTTTTCTAACAAGTGGCTGATTTATAAATCGAAACTACCGACTTCAATACTTTTATTCCTTATTTCTCGCGCCCATTTTAAAAGAGAAACATCTAAATCGGTATGCAACGGGCGAAGAAAAAAAGTCAGAGCAGCCAGGTTCCACCGTCAACTTTAATGATAACCTTGTCCAGGAGGAATTACCGTGGAAGGCGGGCACGTCGTACCTCTCGTGGGGCGGACACGTGATGTACCTGCCGCCTGCGCCCGAGCAGCCGCTCTCCATGCTCGGACCCATCGACAGGCCTGTCAGGTAACTACCCGACTTTAGATATCATGATTATCCCGGGCCTAAGGACTTGTGCCAAGTTCGTCCGGAGAGGTACTGCCACCACACCTGGAATCTGCCGCCAAGCAGTAGTGCTCGCATTACTGTGTTCCGGTGGAAGGGTGTGGGTACCGGTGAAATCACATGAGACGTATCATCCCCGTCTCGGGTGATGGATGCATCAGGATGAGTGCGACTCAGTGTATGATCCAAATCTTATACTGAGTCGCATTACAGCTGTCATGGGCGGGGGTCGCCACTTACCACCATGTGGGAACTCAGATCGTTCCGTCTCTTAATCAAATGAAAAAAGAAAAAAAAATGATACAATAGGTTAGGGTTGGAACAGACGTAAACTTAAAAAATAACACTAGCTAAAACATGAAAGCTGACTGTAATTTCACATATCTGTGCGCATGTAATGTGCCTAAGGAGCTCCTGTGGCACATTAAATGCTCATGAATATGTTTACTTGTGTGTGTAAAATTTGACGTGTCCAAATGATACTTGAGATCTAAAGGAACAAATGAGTTTAAGTTTGAAATGTAATATTTTCTGTCTCATAGGAGCAAATCGAGTGGTTGTCTAGAAGCGTCCGCGAGAGCGGCGAGAGCGGCCCTCGGCGCGGAGATGCGCGAGCGAGACCGCTCGGCGTCGCCCGATGTCGCGAGAGCGCTGCCCGCCAGAGTGGAGCCCAACAACAACGTGAGTACCCCAGCTTGTTCTAGAAACGTCTTACAGCTTACTAAACTTTCAACTTCGAACCCAACAACGCTGTGTGTTACTGTAGAAACATTTTCTACAAGACTAGCTAAAAGATAGTACTGACTGTATTCGACATTATCTGTGTGTATTTAATGTGCTTAAGAATCTCTTGTGACACTTTATATAACTAAATAAATAAATATTCAAGTAAATTTCACACGCGCTGTGTGAAATGTCCTTGAACATTTATTTATTCTACGCACATCTAGCCCCAAAATAAGCACAGCTTGTACTATGGGAGACACAGAGCGACGAACGAACATAAGACGACGAACATCTATGTTCGTCACGCAAAATGTTTGTCCTGGGTGGGAATCGAATTTATGCGCACGAATGTTTACTTACATGTTCGTCTACATTTTAACGACTTGATATCTAAAAGAATAATAAGTTTGTAATCATCCGTGGCGTCCGTGGTGAGCATAAAGTTTGTTCTCGGGTCTTAGGTACTTGTCTTGTTTTCTGTGTTTGTCCATACCATCTGCGACACAGGGAATCCTAGTGCAGAGGTATGAGTGTGTTAACGTTGTAATGTTGTTGTATCTATGGTTTGTCTGGGATCTGCCTAGATTTACCGAATGGGAAAAAAAGCCTAAAATCTTTTTGAATAAATGCAGAACCTTTTTGGATTGAACATATTCTGTTTGTCTCTAATCTCCTAACTGCTCTAAGTTTCACAAACATGTCACCGCTATTTTTACATCGTGAATCTTCCAAGGTTTTACTTTGTCTGGTTTTTGCTAACCATCATTAATCAACGTTTACACTTCAATTGCAAAGTGAGCGCTTAGGTTATTAGTGGTAAGTATTCTGTTTCGATGCAAAGCAAGCTTAGATTTTTTAATTAAATACGTATCTATGGCATTTTTTTGCCTTCGTAATTGATGATCTAACTGATTACTGTGAAACTTCTTTTATGTGTTTTATTACGTGGAAGGTAAACATAGGTACCCAGAGAGCTTGGTAGCTCAGGGGCAGAGAAGCTGACTTTAAATCTGAAGGTCGCTAGTTCCAACCCACACGTGCACCACTTGAGCATTTATTTGAAAAATTAATGTGCTCAATTACACGTTCTCGTAACGGTGAAAGAAAACATCTTGAGACATATCTTAAAACCACAAATTCGAAGACATGTGACATCTGCCAATTTGGATTAGGCTCCCGTGGTAGATCAAAATCGGTCACTCTCAATTATGGAGAGCAGGCCGGTGTATGCGAACTAGATATCTGATCTTATACAGTACTTCTTTTTATTAATACATACATATTTATAATCTTTATTAAATTTATTTACACTCATGCACAGAAAAAATATATTCATCACACAAACGCTTGTCCAAATCGAACCCGCGATCTACAGTGCAGAAGGCAGACCTACCAACTGTGAAACAAATTAAAAATGATTAATTATCTTAATAAGAAGACGATATCAAAATACTTAAGCTTCCATCGTGTATTCCGTTTTGTATGTATGTTATTTGTATGTATGTTGTATCGCAATACAACCGTGAGTGTTACAAACCCGTGTTTGTATATAAAAAGCGCTCATAAACTCCTTCTATAAAACACATTTCCAGTCTAAATATAGGTGAACAGTGAACGCAATCAATTGGAACAGCTATCATCTAATGCTCTTCTCACGTCGCACAATAACTCATAAACACCATTTGAGCTGTCGGTTAAGCAACGCCATTAGCGGGCTTTGTCTGCGATAAACATATTTATGGCAGCAATATCGCAATGCTCAAATTGAATCAGTGGGCCGGGCCTTGGGTAAATGTATCCGTAGATCTGTGGGGCTGTGAGTCGAGCGAGCTCCGTGATCGATTTGCCTGCGTTACGTCACCTGTCATATATCACCTGTCATCTGTCATTTGATAATCTCCGTGAACAATAAGCGACCTGAACATTAGTATTTGTATAAATTTTGACATGTCCACTAGTATTTTTATCATATCTTATTATTTTAATTTTATCCTTAAGAATGACTTTACTTTTTAATCATTATTAGTAAAATCATTATGTTTGTGAATGTTCTTGTAACTTTTGCGAAATAACCTGGCAATATTTTGTTCTAATTCACCCAAATTCAGAAAAATCCTTGCAATAGTACATTAACTCGGACATTGGCAGAATAATTGGCAGAATAATAGCTAAAGACACAAAAGGCCAAAACAAGAAGAAGTAGAACATTAGTAGCAATTGACATAATAATCTTCTCTTAACCGCCTTCTCTTAAAGGACGGCTCCATGTCTTAGCTGCCTTTGAAGCGAAGGGTCTCGGGTTCAATTCTGTTGAATTTAAATAAACACCATGTTTATCACACTAATGCTTATCCTGAGTGGAAATTTAACTCACGATGTACAGCTTAGAAGGCAGAGCTACTACTAACAGAGATTTGAAAATGTGCCTCTAATGTTCCCACTGCAGGGACACCGGCCTACTCTCGATAATTGAGAGTGAATGGGCTCTGATCTACCACGGGAGCCCAATCCGGATTGGTGAACAGAGATTTAAGGCCAGTGTGTGTATATTTACCTACACCCATTCACGCTTAGAATTAGCTAGTACGTTTGGGTTTACGACCATTGCGTAACGCGATACCCTTGGGTCTTCGTTCCCACGCAGTGTTGGCGATACCCGCAGCATACTGCTTCCGTGTACTGTCTGGCACTCTGGCATTCCAGTCTCCAAGATAATATCTTTCAGAACCTGACCTTGTTCACGCCTTCCTTGTTACCGACACTAAGAAAGACATACAAACATCATTGGAACGAAAAGTCGAGGAGCGATTAAATTAGGTGCATGAACACAATTAGCCTTGAATTGCAAACGGACTGGAGTTTGTGTAGCATGTGAAATATATAGGGACATTATATGTGATCTTTATGGTACATAGCAGCGCCTCGCGGAACCCGCGGTTAAAAACTCACATGAAACGCTGAGAAAAACAGACTTTACTTTTTCGGGATAAAAAAGTGAACCAGAGACAAACAAACATATATTTCGTATTTAATCTCGATCCCCTGCATCGCAGATGGCAGGACACATATTATACAATTACACAACACAAAGACCCAAGACAAAAAGCTTATTGCTCACCACTCAAAGTTTGCCACGGTCAGAGCCTGTTGCTTCGAAAGCAGCTTTTATACAATATAGCGTTAAAGAGTATCGTTTACGTTCTGGATACTGAAGCCTAAGAATGCTGGGAAACTAAATAGCTCTATCTCATTTTCAACTCACTCATTCTGTTACACTGACCTATTCTTATAAAATCTATTACCTAATGTCATATTCTCATTCTGCTCCCATTCTCATTACTTCATCATTACGTCACGGACACCAATGTCTTAATTAACGCGCATCGCAGAGTGAATTATTTTGTAAATCCTCATTAGAGCATATTTCATTGCGTTATTAATTAGATCTTGGATTATTTCATTTCAAGAAAAAAAACGAGAGTTGCTTTATATATTTACGTCGCTACAATATTTTATATTTCTCCAATCCGTACCAGCCTCTAATGTTCCCACTGCAGGGACACCGGCCTACTCTTGATAATTGAGAGTGAATGGGCCCTGATCTACCACGGGAGCCCAATCCGGATTGGTAGATGTCACATGTCATCGAATTTTTGGTTTTAAGACATGCCGGTTTCCTCACGATGTTTTCCGTCACCGTTTTGAGAACGTGGTATTGCGCACATAAATTTTTTAAGTGAAAAAATATTTCTACAATGTTAAATTCTAATCTATTCACAAAATAATTGTGTGGTAATTATGGAAATTGAATCTACCACGGCAACTTCAACACGAAAGAGTAGATTGAATACTTTTTATTTGTGGAAACATTAGTAATTTTCAATTGATCTTATGTCTGTTTGGTGGCAGAACAGACACGGTTTGTTCACGATGTTTAACTAGATATTCAATTACAAGGGTTATTACTATACATATCATATTAAAAGTCTAAGGTAAAAATTTTTACCTCTCTCTTAAATTATAGACTTCAAAAGAGGGGAGGAATTCAGTTTGGTTATTCCGTTGTATATTTAAAAGAAAGTTAAAAGAACTCTTGGTTTCTGTATGGTGTTGATATGCTAACCCTACGAGGCTTCTTCTTATTTGTGGTGGTTTAGTTTGGTCAATAAAAAATTGTCTTGTGTTTCTGTGTTTGTCCATGCCATCTGCGACACAGGGAATCCTAGTGCAGAGGTATGAGTGTGTAAACGTTTATTTATTTAAAGACGTAAGTCGGTGGTAATATATATTGGACTAAAAAGTGTTTTATACATACTACTCGTATTAGAATAGTATTATGATCGCTTATTTCATTTTAAATCAGTTTATAAATCAAGTGTAAGACTAAATAAACTAGACAGTGTGTCTAAATTGTTTTCTTAAAGCTATGATTCACTTTGCTTAAGATTAAGAACCTTCGCACCTCTACGCTAAACAACTTCGTGGTCATGAATTCAATCACACCAGTCAACCACCTTTTAGCTCCAAAATGCTACCAACGCAATATACAAGCGCAAATAGCATACCAATACTCGCACACTACTCTTGAACTTTCGACAGAGGGGATTCTAGATCGATACCAACATTCGTTAAGAACAAATACAAAATATTCTTCATCCTTACATAGTATAAAACAATGTCGGTCCCGCTGTTTGTACGCTTAGATCTTTTAAACT
The DNA here is from genome assembly GCA_921293045.1 of Aplocera efformata. Classification (NCBI taxonomy): domain Eukaryota; kingdom Metazoa; phylum Arthropoda; class Insecta; order Lepidoptera; family Geometridae; genus Aplocera; species Aplocera efformata. Next base: position 715,511 of record OV121040.1, read on the forward strand.
ACGCAACGTATTTTAATACAGTTCTCAGCAATAGATAGAGTGATTCAAGAGGAAGGTTTGGTTAATATATATATGAAAGGCCGGCAACGCATCAGCCTTGCCTCTGGTGTTGCAGACGTCCATAGGCGACGGTGACCGCTTTCCATCAGGTGGCCTGTCTGCTCGTCTACCACCTATACCATAACAAAGTAGTATACATGCATATTATAGCAGAGAAACTACCCTACATTAGTATCTACAGTGCTGCCGTGCGAAGCCGGGGCGGGTCGCAAGTTAATAACACTTATTTATATTCCCGTCTTAGAGTGACGGTTGCAGCGTGATGCGACTCAGGGCGTCTCTTACTGCGGTAGGGGTTAACCTACGTCCTTTTGTTGTTGTTAACGGACGACGGCACCACTTAATATAAGTTGGGAGTCAGCATATCCCGTCACTTTAGTGACTTAAAAGAAGTCAATCCTGTATTTAAAATTTATTGGGAGGGGTATTATTTAGGCTATTTTTCTATATATGTCTTTACTAGCTCTATCAATCCTGGCTACGTCCACTATGCTTAGTACTCACGTTTCTCATGTCATTGGCCGGCAGACATGTTCCTCGCTGCGAGCAGTGTTACGGATCTGCCTTATCGTGACCTCATTATACTCAGGGTTCAGAGCCAAGAGATTTGACGAACAAGTTGTGTTGAGCAAATTGACGCTATGATACGCTACTGTTTTACATGTTGTATAGAGTTACTGTCGATGATAGAATTGCCAATTGGAAGTGCAAATTCTACAGCTAATTAATGGCTGCATGAAACCTTTTTTTAACCCAAAAATATTAATGGTTTTATAATTTTGTCGACTTTCTGTTTATCTGTAGCTTCGTAGCTCCCAAACATACTTTAAATTTATTGAAATGTTTGCGTATTAAGCACTTTAAAATTAATATGAGGATTTCTTCATTACTTACTCAGCTTTAATGTTGTTGTTATTTATATATCTAGACATTCTTAAATATGTTAGTTCCTGGGTCCGGAACTAAGCTATGGAAAAGTTGTTCTCGGATCTTGGATGATTATCTTTTTTTTTACCTGTGGTTGTCCATGCCACCTGTGAAACAGGAATGTTTAAGCATTAATTGCTATCTATTGACACAAAATGCACAGATAAAAATGTAGGATTCATTTAAATTAATGACTCCATTCATTTCCATCAACTTCCTCTGTTATCAGCGTTCAGCATCAACTCTTGAATTGGAATGCGATAAATTCAACTTTTTCTTCAATTTATCACGTATTTCACCCACGCATCAACTTTTAACATTAGATGAAGTCTCTTAGTATTCACAGACCCATCTGATTATCAGAAATCAGAATTCCCCGCGGAATTCATAACGATGGAGTCGAGGTGCCAAAACACTGCCTTCTTGCGAATAACTGTCCGTATCCTGAGACATTAATATTAAAACAAGGCTTTTATTTAAATCCAATAGAACAGTATTAATTCTGCTGTGGATAAGATACGTTGGGACCTGTTTTAGGATATCCATCTTGTCAACTTAAAATGCCCACATCATTCATTATAATAGCTGTTCCATCACAACTTCAAACAAATTCAATTAATTAGAATTATTTAATATTTATTTACAAAACTAACAAAGAATATACTAATCTACAAGACCCGTATATTATAATATAAATACATAATATAAAAAAGTGATATATTGGCAAAAGCGTGACTTGTTTTGCATTTTACAGGAAAATTTAGTACATGTAATGTATGCTATAAGTCCACAATAAATTAATTAATACCGAATACAATTATGATGGAGTTTGCGTAATGTTTATAAGAGTGTTACGTTTCATCAGATTTTGTAAGCTAATTGTATAATTTCTCATATTAGGTATATTATCACAAACGTAAGTAATAGTGTGAGTTCAACAGACGTAATAATAATTCCGCCTGAACTACCGTGTACTAAACAAAAACCTTTTCCCACCGCACAACGCCAAGAAAACTCATCTAGGACAGTTTTCCACTCGTGAAAGAGGAGGGATGCGCGCGCGCCTCTGTCACTAGCACGTGGTCCACCTGTCGAGTGTAGTAGCGTAGAGCTAACGTGCGCGTGCGCAATGTTATGTGATGCGCGATTAGATTGAATTTAATTCGACGATAAATTTTTTGAGGTGCTTTTAATTTGAATTTTGAAGGTGTGATTTTGCGGGTGAGTTGACTTGTTTTGTATTGTTTGTAACATGATTTTTTTTATTATATTTCAAAATTATACAATATTCAGTGTACCTGCACAAAAATATACATATATGAGAAATAGACAAGGGGTGTATGTGGTATTACTAACTGTATTACTATTGTATTACTCAGTTTTTTTTTTAATTTAAATTAAACCAAAAACAAAATACGTATTAACCACGTTATTTTTAACACACCTATTGAATGATAAACAAATTGAATAGAATATAAAAATGGTGCATTGCATTAATCCATGTTGACTGGCAATAAAATAATTTATTGCATAACACGTCACAAGCAAAACAATATCTGAAACAACTGTGCAAACAAATATAATATATTATTATATTGCAACTTAACTTTATATGTTTACGTTATATTTCTCTTAATTTCTTTGTGTGTTTCATACTACAATAACTTTGTAGAACTCCTGCCAAGTTATATTTTAAGCCTCTGTAGGAAAGTACTTTTTTCTATCGATCACTTAATTCAATTCTGTAACATTAATCTACGAATAACGCACTGGACCGCTTTAATACTGTTACTTAGATCTCTTATTATTATATATACGGTGGCTTATATAATAAAACTTGGTTTGGGCGTATATCGTTTCGCCAAAACATTTTCTTTAAGGAATGAATCCATATGACAGAATCGGAACGTTAGAATATTTGTTTTGTATTGTACCTAATATATTGTATATGTATGTGACTCTGACGCCGCAACTACTGAACCGTTATTTACTAACAAGCTGAAAATGTAAAACCTTAAAACGTCCAACATAGCTAAACTTAGGACACTTCGCAGGCAAAGCCACGGGAATTATCTGATAAACATAAAAAATCACTAGAAAGTACTTCTGTTCAATTTCATCATTAGATGAATCATATTCAGAATAAAAAAAATACATATTTCATTTTCTTATTTACGCAAGCCTTAGCGAAAAATAATGATTTCATAGTTGGATGCACCCGAGAGCGCATGAGGAAACCCAGGAGGTTTAACTAGGCAGTTTCCGCACAATTATCGTTATAAACAATTAAATTTATTTAATTAGATGCATATCTCTCCGATAAGAGAAAAAGTGAAACTGAACATTATCTTTTTAAGATGCAAATAGGATATTGTCTAATTGTTTGTGGCCGTGAGAATTACCATCATAGTAATAAAATATATATGGCTTAAGTAACGGTGTTTCCAGCTGATTGAAGCCTTTGGGTACGGAACTACCAAAACACTGTTTTCTGATGGGTTCAGCTTTTTAGGGATCTTTAGTCAAAGGGTAAAAGTAAATTACTAAGTCTACAGAATCGTAGTTGGCTGAAATTTTCAGCGAATATGGATTATAAAGTCAGATATCCCAACAAATAATAAAAAAACTAAACCAAAAACTTCGGTGTGCGATTATTTATCAAAGCTTCATTAATCCTGATTAAAGTCTAATATAATATTTTGTGACTAAAATTATCCAAAAAGATTCTCTTTGAGACTTCTATATATAATTAAAGTATGTAATAATATAATTTTCTAATGTCTCTCCAAATATGTATATTTGAAGGAGGTAAATAATCTGTGGTACATTTGTATGTTGCTAAGATGAGTGCACAATTTTCTAAACATTATATCACTTGATATCAAAATCAAAATTTTGTAAACATTAGATCATGAAAATGTGTGTTTTGTGTAAGAAGAATTAAAGAGTTAACAAATTTAGGTCAAAATCATTAACGATACTAATATAAATAACAATTTATTGACAGTTGTCAATGAAAACATGTTCAAACATGTCTGTTAACCCCTGAATATATTGACGTTCTGTTAATTACTGTGAGCACCGGACGACCTTGCACCGTGATGTCATCTCGCCTGCAGCCACACCATCTGTCTGCTGCACTCGTATCATTATATCATATGATATATTAATAGAAGTGACAGATTTAAAACCAGAAAAACCGACTACAATACTTTCCCTCCCTATTTTTCGCACATAGGATAGTTTTTTCCATAAAACTTCTATGGGAGTAACTTGGAGGCATCGCGTAACAAATACTTATATAAGAAGAAAAAAGAAATACAGTCTAATTGAGATCCTCCTTTTTTTAAGTTGGTTTATAAAGTGCCCTTTATTCGCCTGCTACTTTGTGGTACGCCCACGTACCAAGTGTGTTTCTTAAAGTTGCATTAAGTACAGTTTGTGGCTATGCTTAGTTTATGCACGCGGCCAGATTTGGTAGCCAGCAAAATTGTATTTCTCCTATACCTACCTATTAATTGTGCAAAAAATGACATTGATCAAATATCTAATGGGCGTTGAATTCACTTCGAAGATAGATGTTAGACTAATGACACCTTTGTTATGTCAGAAATATTAATTTACATTTTGGTGAATAATTATCACTAATGTGAAACTGCAACGTTCCGGTTTTATAACATAATATGTATTATAAACTAGCGACCCGCCCCGGCTTCGCACGATTGCAATTTACTAAAGAATAAAACGAAAGGTGCGCGAAACAAAAAATACTAGTCATGTATTTTCTATCATATAAACCTAGTCCTGAAAATTACGTATACCAAAAACAGCAAAACGGGTCACCCGTTCTCAAGTAAAGTTTCTTACAAGCGGCAATCGATTTTTATTTAATTAGAAAATATACAAATATATTTTCGATATCACAGTACTACGATATCAATTAGCAAATTATTTACGCAGTTTTAGTTAAGAATAACAAGTTATCGCAAACTTCGTAATATTTCGTCTTGTTTTACTCATGGCGAAAAAGGACAAAGTTCGGCGTTATATTTGTTCGACCTTGACGACGATAAGTAGGTATTATTACCTACCATCTTCTACTTATGTTTTACCTTATTGATCTCACGCTATGAATGCGCAGTTATTATCATAAATAAATTATCAATTTTTCTAAATATCTCAAGAGCCAATGGCCACGGGAAAGACGTAGAAAGATTATCTCGTAATATTCATGAGATTGAAACCCGGTTAACAAATTATTCACATTCGGTATAAGGGATTTAAACAGTTACTTAACTCGTGTATTTTGTCAATTTATAATTCTAATAATACGAAATGCTAAGTCGCTTCGTATTTCGTAGGTACGATTGATTTTTAACCGATAGAAATGACGGAGGTTCTTCTGTAGACATTTATATGTTTATGCATAGTATGCACGATATGCATGTAATTTTTTTCAAAATCTGTTCAATAGTTTAGTTGTAAAATGAAAATAACTGCAAAAAATATATGTCATCCAAGTAAACGAAACGGCGTATTGTGTGACTTTTTTCTTCACCCGTTGTATACCGATTTGTATGTTTTTTTTTTAAATGGCAGATTACTCCCAAGGGCTAGAAATAAGGGATGAAAGTAGGTTTTTTTAGATATTTACTTATCAGTCACTTGCTTTACTATTCTACTTAACGCCGCCGGAGTAATGGAACTGAGTTATTTTCTATGGCCAGAGTTCCTGCACGTACGTCCTCCAAAATGTTGGAACAGAGATGTAATAATAATCCATCCAAAGAGTTGTAGCGAGCGTGTAAAAGGGCCGTGATTAGAATACAAATACCTTCTGTTAGTATTCATCGCGGGACACGTTATCATACCTCTTCAAATTTATAACCTACAAACCTTAGACTATTCACGGCGCAAATTAACCATTTGTGGGTTTTTCGTGTCTATAACGGTGTTTCAAAAGCTTTATAGAATTATTTTCGATGGAAATGTTGGGTAAATGTATGCAAGTATGCCGCTACGCTTGAATTATGTATATTATAAGGTTTCTCATTATTACGACACGTGACAATTCTCTTGTTTAGGGTCAGAGTGGAATATTCATAAGGTATTTAGTTTCTATGGACCATTTGTCTGTTTTGTGTGAAGAAATAAATATCGCGCATTTCAATTCAATCATAAAACTAGAAAACATTTTGTTATTAATAAATATTATGGACATTATACACAACACCATCTACCTCCTAACTATAGCTCGTACTAGGGTACCAGATTACTGATAGATACTTATATATTTTGTAAACACATACATAATATAATTCCCGAAAAAAATAAAGCAAGTAATATAAAAAAAAAACATATTTGACATTTGTTCCGTGTCTGGATACACACCGCCCTTTCTCAACAGATGTCGTTTTTAGTATTGTTTACGTGTACTAATAAATGACCATACTTGTATTCGATAGTACTGAATGTCAGCTATCTAACGCATTTTATGATATTTGGTTGAAGTGTAAGCAACAATTGTTTTCACCTTTTCGAAAATGTCGGTTTTTATTCCAAATAAACGTCATTTGCGGGAAGTGTTATTACATTATTTTATTGCGAAGAAAACTGCAGCGGAAACTTATCGTTTGCTTGTGGAGATTTATGGTGAGCATGCTCCGTCTAATACAACTTGCAAGGAATGGTTTCGACGATTTCAAAATAACGATTTTAGTACTGAGGATAAAGAACATGGAAAACCACCAAAAAAATTTGAAGATGCTGAATTGGAAGCATTATTGGCGGAAGATTCTTGCCAAACTCAATCAGAATTAGCTGCAGCATTAAATGTTGATCGTTCAACTGTTGCAAAGCGTTTACAAATGATGGGAATGATTCAAAAAGCCGGTTACTGGGTTCCACATGATTTAAAAGAAAGAGACATGGAACGTCGGAAAACCATTTGTGAAATGCTGCTTCAAAGACAGCAAAGAAAAGGATTTTTGCATCGGATAGTCACAGGAGACGAAAAATGGATACACTACGAAAATCCTAAACGCAAAAAAGCTTGGGTGAAACCAGGCGAACCAGGCCCATCACAGCCAAAAATAAATATTCACTGTGCCAAGGTCATGCTCTGTATTTGGTGGGATCAGAAAGGTATTGTATATTATGAGTTGCTCAAACCCTCTGAAACTATTAATGGAGAAGTTTACCGACGACAACTAATGCGTTTGAAGCGAGCCATAGAAGAAAAACGACCAGAATGGGTGAATAGACATAACAAATTAGTTCTTCAGCATGACAATGCCAAACCGCATACCGCAGAAGTCGTAAAAAGATATTTAGAGGGACAGGACTGGGAAGTGTTACCCCACCCGCCATATTCACCAGACATAGCTCCTTCGGATTACCACCTATTCCGGACGATGCAGACAGACCTTACTGGAGAAAAGTTTACTTCATGTGAAAGTATCAAAATTTGGATTGACAACTGGATAAGCTCAAAAGACCAGGACTTCTTCCAGCAAGGAATACGAAAACTACCTGAACGATGGGCGAAGGTTGTAGCTGCAGATGGAGCATACTTTCAATAATTTTTTTTTTAATTTTGTAAGCGAACAAATGTGTTTTATTTTGACAAAAAGGGGCGGAGTCATATTCACACACCCAATATATGTTCGTCACACGAATGATTGTCCCGAGTGGGAAACAAACTCACAATCTACAGCGCAGAAGGCAGACCTACTATCAACTAAGTGAAGCTAGTCAATTTTGAAAACATACGGCATGAGGTACTTTTCAAGTCTACCCTTGTAGACCCTATAGCAGTAGACCCACAAGATGAAAAGAAGATCAGTCAGTCTCTGCCTACTCTTTTGGGGAAAAGACTTAATAATGTATGAACATATTTAATTACAAGGCGGGGTCATGATGTAATAAAGGTTATACTAATTTACTACAGTCAAGTAAACCATGAGATCACGGCTCGGCAAACACTTATGGTTGTATGTATAATATATAAACACTTATGTATATACCTTCTAGCTACGCCCCGCGATGTTACCCGCGGATGGCCATCCTACGGAAATTCACTTTCGGGAACAAACTTGACTTTCGGGATAAAAAGTAGCCTATGTGTTAATCCAGGGTATGAGCTACCTTCATAACAAATTTCATCTAAGTCCGTTCAGCCCTTGAGGAGTGAAGGAGTAACAAACATACGTACCAACAAACTTTCGCATTCATATTATAGTATGATAGCGCCCCGCGGTGTTAGTCACGGTTAAAAACTCAAGACGAGACGATGGGAAAAAACTGACAGAAGTTGTGGTCACTAAAAAAACTATTAAATTTTTTGGGATAAAATTAGCCTAAGTGTTAATTCAGGGAGTGAGCTTCCTTCATAATAAGTTTCATCCAAATCCGTTCATCGTTGAGACATTGAACAAACAAATATAGATACAGACAAACTTGCGCATTTATTATATTAGTAATATTAGTATCCATTATGTAAGGCTCGGCGAGTAAACAAAAACTGCTTACGTTGAATAACTCACATCAAGCAAATGACATGAAATATTTACATATTTGCTTGAGATTATATGAGGTTTTGTGCAACCAGTTATGTCAGTAATATTGGAATTATGCTACGTTTCAATATAAATTAGCTTAGTGGGCGTCTGGACTGGAGTTAATTTTAGATTTACTTTTTAAATGGTCAAATATAATATTACAGTCTATCAGTTTTCTTCATCACTGCCCGCGAATGTGATTTCGTGCATAGTGAAACTTTATAGTAGGTATTTTAAGAGTCGAGCGTAGCTAGACTAGAGCATAGGGAGCCTAACCGTTAGGAATATCTAAGGGGCATTTTTCCAACAAACCTAGCACTGAAGTTAAGCATAGACTTAGAAGTGCATTAATATCTACTGGTACTTTAACATTAACATACTCTGATACTCCTAAGTAATTGCATAACCATAAATGCAAACAAGCATATTTATGTTGCATTTTTTCGTTTTCACTATGATCTCCCTCATAACATAACATAAATATCTAAAAACAGAGAACATCGGTAATCTATTCTCATTATAAAAGCGTACCACGACTTCGGATTGTACCCGGGACACCAAGCTTCGAAGGCAGGATTTGCAACTACGCTACGAAGCCACCAAATTCGTTGCGTTGTTTATTTGTAACACGATTGCGTTGTCTAGATGTTTTTAATATTTCAGTACAGTTTAATACCATAAGATACGACTATAATTATTGTTATCTGTGGCTCTACAATCTCTACCTGTTTGCGCGATCTCTGAACAGCATAAAATTGGCTAAATGGAAACACAGGTACTTGTGCAATAAAGATGTTCACCGAACTACGCGCGTTACTGTAACAACTATTCCAATAAACAGTTATAAAAATAACTCGAATGCGTTTTATAATCTGTGAGCAATTAGCGAGTGCCAGCCACAGATCAAACCTTAGTTGGCGGGATTCTAAGGTTGACAACTAAAAAGTATCATCTGTTCACTAATATTAGAAAGCTCTGTTTGCATGAGTATGAGTGAGTGTTTAACTCTGGTCTCGGTGTTTTTAAGCTGTAATTGGGCTATATGATTTATTATCAAAACGATAATTTTCGAATAATCGATAATTTTGATGGTAAGGTACTAGCATATACGTACACTAATCGTCATTTTTCAAAAGTTATCGATTGTTGTAAGCAGAACAAGAGCCAAAGCTAAAATGTTTTAAAATTTGTAAATAATGGTCCAGGTAATTTTGGAACAGACAGAATTTTGGATAATTTTTGGTATCTTCTTTGACAGAGAAAGAAGCACTTACATCGATTGACCACAACGCAATTCAAGATATTTCAGCAACGGCAGCGATAAAAGCAACTGTTATTGGGTTACCAACATAAAATAATCAATTATTACGTTTTACTAGTTAAATGGTAGCTCCGGCAACCCTAACCGAGAGCTAGTCAGCTCACTCCGCGTCTGAGACAAACGTATAATTGTCGACAGTTACATCTGTCGGACGAGATCCGTTTAGCAGATTCGGAGATGCTGTAACGGTTTAGGATAGGTCTTAGTGTGCTTTTAAGAAATTAAAGACATAGCTATAATCATAAGTATTCTAATTTATAAGTATTCTATCAATGATCTAGAGGTACCTAGCTCTCATACAAGATATGCTTAGTTGGGGCTAGATGGCGCTGTGTGAAATATCCACGAATATATATTGTATTTTAATTAAGACTATTTACTTTTGAAAAGTAACCGGCTGAGCGTAGATCTACGAGCCAGAAGATCATTTTAATTACTTTCCCACGAAAAACGCACCGCACGGAAAAGTCGTAAAACAATCAAATCTTACAATTTGTTTTATTCCGTAATAGGACGCTGTTATTTGATCAAAAAGATTTTCAATTTCACGGAAAACTATTCCATAACTAATCATACTAGTTAAACGATATACAACAAGTCTAGCCAATTATAATTTCACTGCCATGTTTGTCCGGAGAGGTACTGCCACCACATCTGGAATCTGCCGCCAAGCAGTAATGCTGGCATTACTGTGTTCCGGTGGAAGAATGTGGTTGCTGGTGAAATAACATGCGCATGAGACGTATCATCCCCGTCTCGGGTGATGGACGCAGCAGGATGAATGCGACTCAGTGTATGATCCAAATCTCATACTGAGTCGCATTACTCATCATCATTACTCATCATCCAAGGATCATCATGGATCATGTGGGCCCTCAGCTCGTTCCGTCACTTATTCACATAGTTTGTATGTATGTGTGTATGTTTGTACCACCTTCACGCTCAAACGGCTCAGCGGATTTGGATGAAATTTAGTACAATACCAGGATAGCTTATATCCTGGATTAACATACAGGCTACTTATGATCCCGGAAAACCCCGAGTAACACCGCGGAAGGCAGCTAGTTTCATCGTAAATTCCAATATTATACGCAAACATGTGGATCTACTAAACTACCAAACAAAATGGCATTCTTGTACCCGAACCCCTGTAACTGTTGGGCAACGAATGCAAATAGTGCGTTAGCACAGCTGTCTGTGTCCAACGAGGTCCGACTCGCTGCGACACGGAACTGTTTGCTCTTCGTTTTAAATGGTAACACTGACAGCTAAGTCTACATACTGAATCAGCTGTATTGACAGAAAAGTCTCACAAAGACTCAGGACTACATTACCTAGATGTTATTATTATATATCAATTAATTATCAAGGAATTAGCAAACGCAGGTAATGATACAAACTAGCAGGTTCCATAGAGGGAATAAAAAATAATTCAGTTACTAAAATCAAACAGACAAATGAAAGAAAGCTTACAATTATACTAGGACGAGCTGTCGATATATAGGGAAAAATCGGTATTGATAGGTCATAATTGAATAATTTCAAAAGTTACTAAATCTAGTACCGTATCGGCCTCTAATTCCCAGGAACACTGGCTTACTCTCTGAATTTGAGAATGAAGGCTTTGATCTACCATGGCAGCCCAATGCAGATCGGTAGATGTGACTTGTTAACAGAAATGATTTAAGTGTACCTCAAAATACCTACACAATTAATATGCAATAAAAAGTAGGTTGCATGAAACGTTACTAATATAATCTGGCTTGTTGCGACTCGAACTTACACACCGATGGTTCCGTTCCGCTAGTTGTATTTTTATTATTTTATAGGACATAGACCATAGTAACAATATGCAGAAAAGTTACAGCCCGCTACGGCTTATTAAAACACAACCCTCCCTGTATAAATAGGACAAATAGACAGATATTATAGGCCTAGTAAAGAACAAACAAAAAAGGTTTAGAAAACGACTCTTCACAACTAGGTTGAGATCTAAAAGAATAAATGATTGTTATTTTGAGGTTGAATTTTACGTAAAAGACATAGCAATTGTAACAATTCAAAAGGATGCACTATTAAGAATAAAAAATTTAATTCCGATACAAAATGTAATACTTTAAATCATATTAATTCTTGGTGAATATCAATATTTACCGTACCGTTTTATAAATCAGGGTCAGAAACGCATCTATCTGCTAGACTGCTGAATTTGACCTTTATATAAAGGAAGTATTGCAGCGTGTTTAAATTCAAAGCACTAGGTTTTTATATCATAAATTTAAATACTAAAAATACAGTTACAATCGGAGACAATAGAATCGGATTAGATGTATTAGTTTTTGTAAATAATATGCATATTGATATTGATTTGAAATGTTTGAGGTAAGAATTAAAAAAAAAAGATATTTTAGTCGATAAGCTATGTCGGAGGCTTTTGGGTGGCTCGAGAACTCCGAAACCAGAGTTAGCCATTAACTCGAACGAAAAAAGATTGATGTTGATAATAATATTATTTTTTGATTTGTTCCAAAAAAAATTAATGCTATTAGCGATCCGCCCGGCTTCGCGAAAACGCAATTAAGTGATGAAGAAAATGAGTGATTTTCTAACAAAAGAAAAACAAAAAAAATTACTTAAAAAAAAATATCTTTCACACAAACCTTGTTCTGACAATTATGAACACAAATAAATCTGCTAAATTAATCTAGCCATTCTCTGCATGCCGCAATATATTTTTTTTTTCTGTGGCATCATAGCTCATGAACGGATAAACCGGGTTTGATGCAGTTTTTCTGTTTGAAAGTTGTCGTCATTGAGACGGTTCTTATTTATAATTTATGAAGATCTATTCAGTCGATAGAAGATCATCATCTCATTACCACTCACCAAGTCGGGAATTATCACATTTTGCGTAAAATTAACTTGATAAATACTGCCATATGACTAAATTAGCCATATGACTAAATTAACACACTTGTTTTATTATTTCTTATTGTGGTATAGCCACCATTGTGGAAATTTAATTTCTTTATAACCTCGCCCATTGCGTCATGAAACCAGTTCTGCGTCACTTCGCTTATATTATTATAAATATAATGCGCCTTTCCTTTTTATTTTCGCCTACAACGAAAAACCGACTTAATTTGACTTGAATTCGCACGAGGGTTCCGTGCCACCGAATGTATTTTTTGGTATTTGTAAGAATCCAGCTATTAATACAAATTCAGCGAAAATTTCAAGTTACCGCGAAAATTCAGGTTACCGGCTTAAAAGATACGTCAATGGGGAAATTAAAAATAATAATTTACTGATTAGGAACAAGACTTTTTAAAAATAGATGAACAGACACTGTAAGCTTAGTTTTTTTATACTATTTCAGTGAACGGACCAGTTGAATACCCATCTGGTGTTTAGTGGTTACCTCCGCCCATAACAATACGACTTAAGTCCTCTCCGACCAAAGTATGAGCAGACCCGAGTCGTATCACTAGGCACAAATTCTATTGCTACTTTTAGTTGTTCCTTTGTCACCACCCAAGGATTACGTGTTGAGACTCAAAAATTTCTTACCTACAGCGACTGGACCCAACAAACAGTAAAAACAGGGTTTCCCTTTCGGTACGGAAACCTTAAAATGAACCAATCAATAAATCATAACATTGGTTACGACGAATGCGGCCATCAAGACATCCATTGTCGCGCCACAATGGGCTGTGTCCTTGCCAGGCGACCCGATTCGTCCAATTGAATTCGGTTCACGTATGAATCCATAATAGTTTAATTGTTATTTTATGGGACGTAATGGCAGGTACACGTATGACAAGGCGCGATTCAGCGCACCATTGAATGTGTATTGAATTTTTGTTTTTTATCTATATATATAAAAGAAAGTCGTGTTTGTTACAACACTTATAACTCGAGAACGGCTGGACCGATTGCCATGGTTTTTGATTTGTTGGATTTGTTTCCGTCCCGAATAGCAGAATAACTATTAAAAACATTGGCAACGAAACTTGCCTCTACAAAAACCCGGGGTCCTCAGGGCGAAATAGTACTTCACTTGGAATCAAAGATTTCTGCTATATAAAGCACAGGTCCGACCTCACGTGGATTACTATTCTCACCTCTGGGCCGAGGCTTGTACTATGCTTAGTGCGGGGCTAGATGGCGCTGTGTGAAATGTCCATGATTCTTCACATAAATGTTGGCTTTTACTGTGAGTGCTTCCGTTCTTCGAAGGGCACAATAAAATTATCGGTCATTATATTATAGTTCTTGATAAACTAAGTGGATTCTTTTCAATGCCAGGTGACGGGACGAGCTCAAATTATTTGAAGATCTGAGTTGCATTGTGTTGCACCCGTCACGTCTAGATCAATAATTTCACCGGCACCCTTCCACTAGAACGGATGATTAAATAGAGGGCTTAGTATTATGAAGTATATGCGTTTATTTCCATTGAAGATGGAATCTTCAACAAAACTAAGATATGAATTTATATCACAAAAAATAGTTCTGTTTCATACATCGCTAAAAGCAAGATCATCTCGTACACCGATAGTCATTAGTCAGACAGGAAACAATCCCATGCCAAATTAGTTAAGAACATACAGATCGAAATTACACGTCTTCACAATAATTGAGGCCAAGCTAATTTGTCCAAGTCTGCTCTGAGCTAATATTTTGTATATGTCTGTACACACCGAAACCATTTCTAAACTAGGCGATTGTGTGTTGTCGCCAAGACCAATGAAACCAGATCTTCTTTGCTATTCAATACTTAACCATTGATGAAGGCAACTAGAGTTCTCGAAATTTTGGATTATATTGCAACAACAAATATTGCCTGATCTTCCGTCCGCTTCAAAACGTGCCATAGGACAAGCAAGCTAGAGGTCTCAACTTTTTGGATTTTGCATCTTTCATTGTAAATGATATTACCGAAACATTTGTTCTGGTAGGTAAACTCTTTCAAAACTTGTTACATAATGCGTTCTATTTTAAATGTCATTGTCTAGTTTTAAAACAATGCAATTTTATTACCTGCTGGCTGGGCTAGCGGAGCCATTAACATTCCAACTGCCAGTTCAAATTAATTACTTCAATATTACTACCATATCACAATTTACGGTATTTTATTGATTTGAACAACTAGGCGTGATTCGACGCCCATTGTTTTAACGCCAGAAAGGTATTACCGCTGGATTACTTAGGAATCATATTGGAAGTTGTCAGTGTTAGTGGAAAACAATGGCTGCGATCAGATCACCACTTGTCATGTTTACGTTCCCATGATTGTGTATACCACAAGGTGAAATGTGGCCAATTTAAGCTCTACCAACCCATTTGGGGAAATAAGCGTGAAACTATATGTATGTGTTATTTAGTTACAGTTCCTAATTAATAGGGTGTATTTTAAAGAATAACATGATTGCTTCATGCTTTAACAATTTATTATTTGAAGAAAATAATGCTTAAAACATCTAAGTTTGTAACATAGCTCCACACGGAAGCTGTAAACTAAACATGATTAAAAGGTGATTAAATGCAAGAAACTGATTGGTACATTAAAACTTAAATAAACATGGATGTGTAGGTTGATATTAATCGATGCAACACAAGAACATCGTACAGAGGAATGATGCTGAAGTAGCTGATTCAAAATAAAAATAAAATACTGACTTCGATACTTTCAAAGTAGCAAAATGCAAATTCGTTTACTTTTACATTTTTTCCAGTTATTTCGATTTAACAACCAAACCGATTGAACCGATTTTGATAAAAATTATATGGGGCAAATTGAAATATCCGAAAGCATAACGTTTCAAAAAAAAATTTTTTCAAATTTCTTGATCAATGACGGAGGAATCGGTGAACATACATTTAAAAAAAATAGAACCTCCTTTTTTGAAGTGGGTTAAAAATAGTTTTTATAACACTCTCAAACGCATCTAATGCAAATGCACACAAAAATGTTTAATAAAAAAAAATTACGAGACACAATAATTTGCATGTAAATATTGGGTGTGTGAATATGACTCCGCCCCTTTTTGTCAAAATAAAACACATTTGTTCGCTTACAAAATTAAAAAAAAAAATTATTGAAAGTATGCTCCATCTGCAGCTACAACCTTCGCCCATCGTTCAGGTAGTTTTCGTATTCCTTGCTGGAAGAAGTCCTGGTCTTTTGAGCTTATCCAGTTGTCAATCCAAATTTTGATACTTTCACATGAAGTAAACTTTTCTCCAGTAAGGTCTGTCTGCATCGTCCGGAATAGGTGGTAATCCGAAGGAGCTATGTCTGGTGAATATGGCGGGTGGGGTAACACTTCCCAGTCCTGTCCCTCTAAATATCTTTTTACGACTTCTGCGGTATGCGGTTTGGCATTGTCATGCTGAAGAACTAATTTGTTATGTCTATTCACCCATTCTGGTCGTTTTTCTTCTATGGCTCGCTTCAAACGCATTAGTTGTCGTCGGTAAACTTCTCCATTAATAGTTTCAGAGGGTTTGAGCAACTCATAATATACAATACCTTTCTGATCCCACCAAATACAGAGCATGACCTTGGCACAGTGAATATTTATTTTTGGCTGTGATGGGCCTGGTTCGCCTGGTTTCACCCAAGCTTTTTTGCGTTTAGGATTTTCGTAGTGTATCCATTTTTCGTCTCCTGTGACTATCCGATGCAAAAATCCTTTTCTTTGCTGTCTTTGAAGCAGCATTTCACAAATGGTTTTCCGACGTTCCATGTCTCTTTCTTTTAAATCATGTGGAACCCAGTCACCGGCTTTTTGAATCATTCCCATCATTTGTAAACGCTTTGCAACAGTTGAACGATCAACATTTAATGCTGCAGCTAATTCTGATTGAGTTTGGCAAGAATCTTCCGCCAATAATGCTTCCAATTCAGCATCTTCAAATTTTTTTGGTGGTTTTCCATGTTCTTTATCCTCAGTACTAAAATCGTTATTTTGAAATCGTCGAAACCATTCCTTGCAAGTTGTATTAGACGGAGCATGCTCACCATAAATCTCCACAAGCAAACGATAAGTTTCCGCTGCAGTTTTCTTCGCAATAAAATAATGTAATAACACTTCCCGCAAATGACGTTTATTTGGAATAAAAACCGACATTTTCGAAAAGGTGAAAACAATTGTTGCTTACACTTCAACCAAATATCATAAAATGCGTTAGATAGCTGACATTCAGTACTATCGAATACAAGTATGGTCATTTATTAGTACACGTAAACAATACTAAAAACGACATCTGTTGAGAAAGGGCGGAGTCATATTCACACACCCAATACATTCCAAAAAATCTGCACGGAAGGCACTCAACTTAAAACGCCAGGTAAGTACAACCTCTAATTATCGTGCTAAATTGATTCGAAAGAAAAATTGTGGAAGCACAAATGAAACGAAAAATGTTATTAGGATAGAAAACATTGTGAAAAGACTTAACTGAGTAAGCACAAATGTCCTCGGTCGTTTGTGAGCAGCCATTTAACCGGGCGTTCTTGCGAGCTGCTCCCACCGCCACGGGCTGATGAGGCGTGACCGCGGATGCTTCGCGTGCCCAATCTGATGCACGTGACAATGCTGAGGTCACCTCCACTTGGCTGCCAAGCTAGCAAGTAGACAAGCGAGGGAACGAGACGAGAAATGGATACGGGAACGAAACAAACATTTTCATTACCTTGCCTCTCAACACTTGTCTTCAACTTTGGCATATATACTACTAGCTGCGTTTCGCTGTTTCACCCATAGTTCCCGTTACTGTGGGAATACAGGGATAAAATATAGCTTATGTTACTCGCTGATAATGTACCTTTCCATTGGTGAAAGAATTTTTGAAATCGGTTCAGTGGTTGAGGCGTGAAAGCGTAACAAACAAACAAAAAAACTCACTTTCGCATTTATAATATTAGATTAGATCTTACTATGTTTGGTATTGTTGTCTGGAAAAAATCCCTTCAGGGATAAGACCGCCAATTCAAGAAGAACTAGGTAATATTATTCTACTACTTAAATGTTGGTACTGCATTAGTAAAGTTATTCATTATTATTACACATGGTTTATTTTTTTATATGAACAGTATAAAATTATTATATTAAAAATATATAAAAACGGAAGACTACCGATCGCGAAGTTAAACTCAAGCCGTCGGTGGCTGCAGAGAGGGTGTTTGTATTTAGTGTGTGGCCATGCCACATGGGACAAGGTTTCCTTGGGCAGAGGTTTAAGTGTGAAAACTATTTACTAAACTTTCGCGATCAAGAGACAATATAATTTTAATTTTTCTTAGTTATCTTTTTTCAGCCGTAAAATCTTATAATTATAAGATAACGCTACGAAATACAAATAATTCAAATATATAAATACTATATATAATATTATAGTATATATAAATATTGTACAATATATAAATACTAAGCTATTATACATCTATACTAATATTATAAAACTGCAGTGTTTGTTTGTTTGTTTGAACGCGCTAATCTCTGGAACTACTGGTCCAATTTGAATGATTCTTTCAGTGTTGGGTAGTCCATTTATCGAGGAAGGCTATAGGCTATGTTATTTTTTCAAAATTAGGGATCCGTAATTAAATTGCTATTTTGTAACACAAGGTATGAAATCGAAAACCTATTTTTGCGTGCGCTGTTTCCACGGAAACGAGAAAAACGCGGGTGAAACCGCGGAACACAGCTAGTTTATGTATATACAATACATATCCACAATTGAAGTAAAGATGTCGATCTGTCATAATGCGATGGTAGTTTGTTAGCGCCATGCACGTTTTGGCAATGAATGCCCAGATACGAGCCAAGATTATCTCGTTAATTCAGTACACTCACACGTTCCCATGGAGACAACATCTCTGTTAAAACTCTTAAATACTAACTACATTTACAAGCAACTTAAATTGACTCGAATTCTTTGTTGTGGCATTTATAGTGACGCCAAAACTAGACCAGTACTCGTTCTATGATTCTTTTCATGGTCAATGTGAACGCTTGGTGAATGATTGATGGAGTTGTCCCGTTCTAAACTTATAAAATAACACGTACAGGAAACCTCCCCCTTTTTTGAAGTTGATTGAAAAGTACATGTTTAAATTTTGTCACCTCAGAGGTAAATCCTATTTAATGTAATAATCTGAATTAGTCGAAATAACGATGACATAAAAAACACACTATGAACATACTTCTATCCGATTTGTTAATCTCTTTTTAACGCCGAACGAGAAAGGGGACCAATTTTGATGCGGTTTTATCTGTTCGAAATATGACGTGATCGAAATAGTTCTTAGCTATAATTTATATATTATATAATATTTGTTCTGGCATTTGAAGATCACCTCCTTACCATTTACCAACTCGGGGTTTTTACATTTTCGTAAAATAAACTTGTTCTTTCTTTCTTATTCGTGTTACCGAGACATTTACCATGATTTGTGAGTTTTATTGACTCCCGATATTTCGACACAGTTACATGCGTCCATAATCCCGGGCAAACTGTACGCATGTAACTGTGTCGAAATATCGGGAGTCACCAAAACTCACAAATCATGGTTAATATCTCGGTAACACGAATAATAATGTTCATAACCATGATAGTTTTAAAATTTATATTGTTCTTTGTTTTATAGCGTAAGTAGGTATTTTTATAGACACAAGTTGCTGCCTATTGAACTCTGGAAGTTATGAGAACGCCGATCGAATCACCTCGCAAGCAACCGTTATTTTAGATTAGACTCCAAAGGTAATGTTTACTTGTTGAAGTTATGTCTTATACAGTTTAGTTGGTACCTAATGGTCCAATTTACTTAAGTTTGTGTTTTTCTTAGCCGAGCATACAACACGTAGTATTGATTCTGAGCAAATAGCTAACGTTTTTCTACAACGGTATTAGTAGAAAATCAGGCTGCTAACAAGATCCCAATTACGATTACCTTAATTACTCCTGCCTATTTTAATAAGCTCTAGGTCTACAACTAGAAACATTGCTAATCTAAACTGATGCTTTAATGTAACGTAATACATACTTTTGTGGAGATTCAACTGGACAATTGTTTTTGGGACGATCAGGGCGTATCTCAAAAGTCAAGAAGAGTCATTTTTATCCTATTAGGTTCTAGAATATTCCAGAATTTATTTCTGTGTGTATTCGACACCAGTAGCTTAGCGGGTTCATGCGAACCAATCGCAAAAATCGCTGTATAATGCCTTTGATTTACTTTGAGGTACTTTAAGTACTTATACTAAATAGTTTCCAGAACATGTTTATAGCTATCGATTCTTTTCCACCAGACTTCATACCCGTTTGTTGTAATGTGCATAAAATAAACACAATTAACTGAATTTGCTTGCGCAAAAACAAAGGACGCGTTGTTCACCAGATAGGCATCATCCTCAACCTCGATCTACAGCTATTCACTATTCATAGATGATTCACCACAGGAGACTTTCACACCCAGCGATAGCGATACCGTTCCGATAACTACACGATAACAAAACTATTTACATTGTATCACCGATTTTGTCAACGACCAGCGCTAATATTTTACCAATATCGATGAAGACAGTGTGTGGCAAAATAAATCAAACCAAATTTATTAACTGCTGCTATTTTCCTCTTGATTCCATTGGTGGAAAAGCATTCAAAGTTTTTGCTGACGCGTGCTACTTTTCGAGATGAATAACATTGCGATCATGTTGATGTAGGCACCACCATACGTTACAAAATCGGCACGATAAAGACCCGCAACAGCGTCCATAATCAGCTATCGTATCGGTATCGTTATCGGACGGTGTGAGAGCGTCTATTTATGCTCGATATTATGCATTATTAGAAAAGCCATAGCGAAACCACCGGAAAAATAATAACGAAGGATTCAATCAAGGTTTTCAAAGATACATGTGAAAGGAGAGTAAATTATTCACTTTTTGGGCCTATAGATTATTTATTTAACATCAAGACTAAAATTACAGCTTTACAGAGTTATCATATACTCCATATTTATAACCTTTCAAGTGCCTGAAAATTCAAATAAACTAGACCACACTCCAAAAACGTAGGGAGAGATAAAAACAGAGGTTGCTGCCAAAACGGAGTTTTTATTAACCAACTTCAAAAAAGGAGAAGGTTCTGAATACGAGAATTTTTGTGTCGCGACATTTGTGCCAGATTTGAGCGGCGATATATCCACGATTTTGATAAACTCTTTTCGGTCGTGTTTACCTCAGAAAAACAAATTTAATTGTTCCCTTAGAGTTAAATAGGGGATGAAAATATTGAAGTCGTTTTATACGATTTTTAAATCAGCCACTTGTTATGTTGGCTATACTTAGGTAGTGAGCAGTAAATAGTAAAATCACATAAAGCATAGGTACACTATCGCAGCGTCGCCGTCGCTGGTTCACACGCTCTGAATGTTGCGGCCGCGTTTAGAACTCATTTGAAACCGCGTTTTCGCAAAGGAACTCCAAACCGCACTTTTACTCTCAATGATACTTACCTATTGTCTGATAAATGGGTCCCTGGAGTAGTGATAAGTAACAGGGTATAGCCATAGCTGAGTTGAATATGCGTATAAAGAAATTTTTATGAACATCTCTGCAGATTATGCAACATTTTCAACACCCTCGAGTGTTGAACAAATAGTCGATAGGCAGCAGTGACCACTTACCGTCAAAAAGCTATCTGCTTAATTGTCTAACCTTTATCTTCGAGTAAATTAAATACTCGGTTTAAACGGTTCCGTACGGCCAATTTTTTTTACGTAATCTCATTTCTCTATACAAATTTTAACATTGATACTACTATTCGTTGAAAGTATTTCTTAAGTGGTTTTTGTCTTATTTTTATAACTTAAGAAGCGCGAATGAGTTACGTCTCAAACTGTTGACTTTATTAAATAATTCGTTAAGAACCTTTTTTGAATTTTCCCCGCACACCTAAAACCATTTAAAACTAAGAATTTTAAAATTTATAGCACGTTATACTACAAAACTTGACATTGACATTTTACAAAGTGATATGGGCTATTTTGTAGCGCTTGTACCCGGGACACAGCGCTGGTAGATTTCCCACGGTAGCTGTGAGCAAACCTTGATTTTACACTATGAGCGTATTGAGAATATAAAAATAGGACGACAATTTATATTATGAAAATAGCCTATAGCGGACTGGGGACGATAATTTCAAACATATGAACAAAGGTTATACGCACTCCGTAGCCTGCTCGTAATATCTCTGATGGCTGCTCTTATTGAGGTGTGAATCATCATTATTATCCCTTTGAAATGTGTGAAACGTTATTCAAATGCTCCAGATTATCGGAAACTCCACAACAATGAGAAATGTTCCATTCAAAGCGAGGTGGTTACCAGAACTGCCTGGATGGACAATAGAATTTGTGGCCACATTATGCCTTGTCTAACGGAGTTATGTTCACGAGTTTATTTAGTACATGCTTTTCTTACCCTGCGAATAACAGTTACATATTTATAATACTTTTATATTAAATTCTTTAAACGTACTAGTTACTGATAACTGTTATTTCCTTTCAATTTCGTCAAGCTTACTCAAGCAATCTGAAGTACTTTGGACTTTTTGTAAATACTTTTATCTTAATAACGGTGATGGCACAGGATTGGCAATTTGAGTGATTAAACACCAGTACTGGATAACCAGAGCGTGGAGGCCCAGGGGTACAGACGACGAATTTCTATCTGAAGGTCACTGGTTCAAACATGTCCTAGAAAGAAAAATATGGAGACTTGTGAGATAGTAAGCCGATGCCCCAGCAGGAAAGGGGTCTTCCATTTGTATTAGTCTTTGTCCCCACCATTAGAGGCTCATACGAAATGAAGACTGCTTTCACGGTTTCATGAAGGGAAAATGATCCCAGTCTAGCCGTACCAACAACTATCATTAGATGTTCCAACTACATGAGTATATTTCTATTGCAGCGCACTTCAAACGCTGGTCGAGGTAAGCGGTTTACTTTCCAATCGACGGTGCGGCAGCTGGAGAGGCGGAGACTTGCTGAGAAGCTGTCCAAGGAGGCCGACCTGAAGGAGCAACAGAGAAAAACCGAGCTGGAGGCCATGAGAAGGTTAGCTCTTACTTTGCGATGATGTTCTTGAATGGTTTTAAATTACTGTTTTGCACCCATTTTTTACCCCTTTTTTGCTTTTTGCTCATAACAATAGCAATATAACTTGTCCTCTTTTTTTATGCGGGACGACAACAACAGTTCTCGTCACCGGCTTGTAATTTCACCGGTAGCCACACACTTCCACCGCAACACAGCAATGCGAGTGCACAGCTGCTCGGCGGATTACCAGGTATTTGGGGCAATAATAAATCCCTATGAACTTGGCACAAGTTCTACTGCTACTAAAGATCTTTGACCTAGGCATGGATACGTGACAGGCCACATCGCATTGTGTTCATCGTCGTAAATCTAGAGGTACAGAGTTTTTCCTAGATATATACTTTATACTTTACAACGTCATGACTTACGATATATATAATATCTAAATTCAAACATATTTTTATTCTAACAGAGTTGAAGAAGAATTCCAGCGGAAGCGAGCAAGAGAGAAGGCCAACATCAGACAGCAGTTGAGGCTCGTCAGCAGCGGAGCTTCCAGCATGCCGCCCACCTCACATAACTCAAAGGTACGCCAGGTTCCATATATACATCAATCTCTCCGTAGATCAAGATATGTTAGGGACCTCATGGTGAGATCACCACTACCTAGATGGAGGTGTACCTACTGTATATATTGGTTCTGTCTTGGCTGCATAACCCTGGTGTAATGGCGGGGTCAAAGAAAAATCTCTTGCCATACATTCTGGATACTCCAACGTCCTGATTAGCGGCCATATATATTTGCAGATGAAAAAATGATTTCATAGCGAACAAAATTCTATATATTTATCAAAATATTTGTTGTAGGGCCGAGATGAGCCAGACGGTTCGTGCAGGGAGTCACCGGCACCAGAAAGAACGAGAGACGGAAGACAAAGGCACAGCAACGCATCCTCAGAGATCAGTGGCAGGAGCAAAAGTTCCACACCGGTTAGTGACCATCTCTTTAGCATTACGGCAGTTTAGACGAAGCGCTCATGGCGAAGCTTGCTTACATGTTCTTTTCTGATCCTCAAAGTTAAGCAACTCTACACCCGGTCGGTATTTGGATGGGTGACCTTTTTGAACCTGGAAGGTTGCGTTATGCCTGTCATATCATTATCACCATCCTCCTACATCCGCTACCTGCGATAAATCATACTATCGGCTCACAGATTCGTTGCGTGGAGATGTCGGAGTGGCGGACGGGCGAGGCTCCGCGCGTGTACCGCGACTGGGCGGCGGGACTCAGCTCCTCTCACGCGCATCCCCCGGCCTGCGCGCGCATGCCCATGTCCACCAAACCACTCTACAATGGTAAGTCCACTACAGCTTCTGACATTCCTTCTTCTTCATCTGCAGTTTCTCCCCCTTGGGTTAGTCGGTTGGGGTTGAAACAAACGCAAGCTTAACAAGCCTTGCTGGCTGGCTTGTTAAGCTTGCCAAAACATGAAAACTGATAGTTGTTTGACAATTCCGTCTGTATGTTTTATGTGATGAGCTTCTGTAATATTGGGTGTGTGAATATGACTCCGCCCTTTCTCAACAGATGTCGTTTTTAGTATTGTTTACGTGTACTAATAAATGACCATACTTGTATTCGATAGTACTGAATGTCAGCTATCTAACGCATTTTATGATATTTGGTTGAAGTGTAAGCAACAATTGTTTTCACCTTTTCGAAAATGTCGGTTTTTATTCCAAATAAACGTCATTTGCGGGAAGTGTTATTACATTATTTTATTGCGAAGAAAACTGCAGCGGAAACTTATCGTTTGCTTGTGGAGATTTATGGTGAGCATGCTCCGTCTAATACAACTTGCAAGGAATGGTTTCGACGATTTCAAAATAACGATTTTAGTACTGAGGATAAAGAACATGGAAAACCACCAAAAAAATTTGAAGATGCTGAATTGGAAGCATTATTGGCGGAAGATTCTTGCCAAACTCAATCAGAATTAGCTGCAGCATTAAATGTTGATCGTTCAACTGTTGCAAAGCGTTTACAAATGATGGGAATGATTCAAAAAGCCGGTTACTGGGTTCCACATGATTTAAAAGAAAGAGACATGGAACGTCGGAAAACCATTTGTGAAATGCTGCTTCAAAGACAGCAAAGAAAAGGATTTTTGCATCGGATAGTCACAGGAGACGAAAAATGGATACACTACGAAAATCCTAAACGCAAAAAAGCTTGGGTGAAACCAGGCGAACCAGGCCCATCACAGCCAAAAATAAATATTCACTGTGCCAAGGTCATGCTCTGTATTTGGTGGGATCAGAAAGGTATTGTATATTATGAGTTGCTCAAACCCTCTGAAACTATTAATGGAGAAGTTTACCGACGACAACTAATGCGTTTGAAGCGAGCCATAGAAGAAAAACGACCAGAATGGGTGAATAGACATAACAAATTAGTTCTTCAGCATGACAATGCCAAACCGCATACCGCAGAAGTCGTAAAAAGATAT
The DNA here is from genome assembly GCA_921293045.1 of Aplocera efformata. Classification (NCBI taxonomy): domain Eukaryota; kingdom Metazoa; phylum Arthropoda; class Insecta; order Lepidoptera; family Geometridae; genus Aplocera; species Aplocera efformata. Next base: position 740,999 of record OV121040.1, read on the forward strand.
TTAGAGGGACAGGACTGGGAAGTGTTACCCCACCCGCCATATTCACCAGACATAGCTCCTTCGGATTACCACCTATTCCGGACGATGCAGACAGACCTTACTGGAGAAAAGTTTACTTCATGTGAAAGTATCAAAATTTGGATTGACAACTGGATAAGCTCAAAAGACCAGGACTTCTTCCAGCAAGGAATACGAAAACTACCTGAACGATGGGCGAAGGTTGTAGCTGCAGATGGAGCATACTTTCAATAATTTTTTTTTTTAATTTTGTAAGCGAACAAATGTGTTTTATTTTGACAAAAAGGGGCGGAGTCATATTCACACACCCAATACGTTATGTTATTACGCTCACTTGTTTCTTGTGGGTGTAAAATTTGACGTGGGCGAACTTTACTTTGGATCTATAAGAATAAATGAGTTTGAGAAGTTGCCCACAGATAGAACCATCCAACTAAAAAACAAAACACCCAAATCCCACTCAAATCCCGGCTACCAACAAATGTTGGTAGTTTGTTTAGAATAGGTTGTTGGGTGGACTTTGGTTACACGCTGTTACTGGGAACTACTTCTGAAGATTCTCATCATGGCCTGCAGAGGATGAAAACACAGGGGGCATGACACGTTACATCCCCGTCTCGGGTGACGGGCGCGACGCAGTGCAACTTGGTTGGGGAGGACCTAAGTCGTATTGCTGTTGATATGCGCGAAAGTAACCACTAAATAGCAGGCATAACAGTTAGCATAATGTGCCTTCATCTCAATCCTTAACTTTTGTAACATATTAAAAAGCATAGGTCCTATAATCATCACTTATTTTTAGAAGCAAAGCGATGTCCTTGTCATGGAAGGTCCTTGGACAACCTTGAAAATTTCACCCCCAATCAATAGTCTTGTCCAACGTCAAGTTGTACAAGACACTCGACCAATGATATGAAATATTAAAGTTATTTTAGGATTTCAATCAACTCAAGTGAGTCGGGTCTTATTTAATTCATAGATTTAATCAATATGTTTGAATATAACATTTTACTGTAGAACCTATAATTTATCGGGAAGAACTGGAATAAATCGACCACGTGCGTTTTGGACACGCACGCTGAATTCCACGCTCTCGTTGGATTTTTCCGCTATAATAACACATATTAGGATGTAAACATATCATCTCGTTAAATTTTAGTCAAACTTAAATCTCATATTCCTTTGAGTTTTAACTGAAACTTTGTATCTATATTCAATTCCAGGAAGGCTGCAAATACAAGTTTCAGCACGTCTTATTGATATTCATTGTTGTAAATTTGAAAGTTTTTCATTCGGTAAGGAGAATTTATTGCATTTCGTAGAAAAAGGGTAAAATATTGCTGCCTAAAAAATTTTTAATCCGCCTTTTAATGGCCTGCAACGTCTGTCATAGAGTTTAATTTAATCTAGAAATGGCCACATAAATTCAGAGGAGAACATCATACAATCACACACATAGAACTTTACTACGTATCCTCCGCACGATATCGATTATGTCTCCTATCCAAAACCACATTACCTTACGGTAACTGTCACAATTATCATGATTAAGCAAGTAATATATGCGCAGTCACATTATTCCCTGTTGCATTATATGACAATCTAGGATTGTAGGGCGGAGTGTCGCTAAGTGCGGTCTACTGGGACATACATTACTGACCCAGATTTTCGATGCAACCGCACCAGCTCACGCAAACTCAATCGTACATAGAAACATTATAATCAATTCATAAAATTTAATCCAGTATTTTTAATGCGACTACAGTAACATTTACCACCACCCTTAAACAATAAAAATAAAAATCAATATTCTGAGCCTTTCAACTTGAAACACCACTTACTATAAATCCGATCAGGGTGATACTTTCTTAAAGAGGCTGGACTATACCGCCGTAATCATTTGTCTGTTCATCTCATCGTTAATCTTGTTTATCTTCCTACTATTATAAATGGGAACGTTTGGATGGATGAACGTTGAATAAACGTTACTCAATCACGCCAGAACGGCTGAACTGATCTGGATGAAATTTGGCACAGAGATAGATTATAGTCTGGAATAGCACATAGGATACTTTTCTATGAAAATGTACGGTTCCTGTAAAATGGCCAAATATATGGTGACACCGCGGGGCGCAGTTTGTGTTATATTATAATGTTATTTATAATATTATACATAGACAATTATATATTTCATTTATGTGAATGGCAAAGAAACGCACATTTATTCCAAAGAAAGTTGAAACAATATCATAGAGACTTCTCCATAATCTGTGTCTTAAAATGTGCTTAGTCATGACTGCTCGTTGTAGGTTTACTTTCGATTGAGCGGTGTTTATGGGGATGGAGACAGGTGTGAACGCAAGCGCATTAGTTGTCACCCACTGACACGGTACGACACGAGATCCATAGTGATAAGGTCGGCCTTGGCGTCGATTTATTACGAATGCACTACATACGGTTACATACATTATACTTATAGGCGAAAAGCAGTTGGATAGTGATACATTTATCAATCATAATGTAAAACATTAGAATTGAAATAAGCGCATAAAGTAAATAGCAACCCGCCCCGTTGAGCGCTCAAAAACATGTTTTAGGACATCATTACAAATCATTGTAATTCTCAGCTTTCTTCTATTATAATATGCATGTATTATATCAAAATCTATTGCGTGGGTAAGGAAGAGATAGGGGATAAATAACAGCATACAGACGCGGAAAGCGAGTATGTTTTATACTTAACATTAAGTATTCACGGACATTTCAGACAGCGCCATGTAGACCCAACATAGCATAGCTTGAACTATGAACCAACTTATACTTATACAGTACTTGTTTTGTAAATACATACATCACACCCAGACATACATAAATATAACTAACACTATGTTGGTCGCAACCAACTGCGTTGTAAAGCTAGCCATGAATATTACATTACGTAGCTTGAGGCTTTACGTAACTCCTGGTTCTGCTTCCCAGCGGGCGAGACGGAGGCGTTCAGCGGCAGCCCGCGCTCCGACAACTACCGGCTGGAGTTCGCCCGCGGGCGCTCGCCGCGGTCTCCGCGCACCCCGCGCCCGCCGCGCCTGCTCTCCGCCACGCGCTCGCCCTCCACCTCCGGCTCCGAGCTGTCTCTGCGGCAGCCCATCAAGATCAGGTAAAGGCCACCCTCGGTACTGCAGTGCTTCGTCAGTTTCAGCAGGCGTTCAGCGGTACCCGTTTAGACTATTAACTAGGCTTCGCTCGCGGTCACCATCTCTGGGTTTGCGCTGTCACTGTGGCAGCGTCAGGAACAGGTAGGAAACGCCCTTGGCTACCATCCTTTGTTAGCGACATAACTACCAGCTGGGCTTCACCACACGAACACCTTCTACCACTGGCAGAAGGTGTTCGTGTGATGGCTACAGTGGCAGAAGGTCCGTCCAGAAAGTCTCTGTGGTTGTCTATCAAGATCAGGGGAGATGCTCTTAGCTACCGCAGTCCTTCACAACCTTCTGCGGTCGGGACAATATTGGATGGACTTTTCTCATAAGGTCCGATTAAAGTCTAATTAGAACTTCAGTTTTGAGTAACCTGCATATTGACCATGAACCCAAAACTATGATCGGGTTCACCGTTGTATTAGTAGAGAATGTGTATCTGAAACACATCACCACTGGTTTGCATCACCATCGTCACCGATCTCTTATTGTGATGTCGATATTTTTCAAAAAGCTTGTATAGTAACCGACTAACTCTACAGTGGCCTAGATAATCTGAGTAATTAATAGATACATAGATTATATCTATTAATACCGCTTGTCTGCTTGTTAAATGTATTTTAGTCAAATCCTGTAGTCTAATTGCGACATAATAGCGGGAAATCGTGAGCTGCATTAATAAGAAATTTTATCAGTAACTGCTCGTTTCAATTATGCCAACCTGAAATCCTGGGAAGAAAGCATGATTTGCCTTAGTTCGTAAATGCTTTTTAAATCCAAAATCCCGTACCTGTATCCATCCTCCCCGTACTTAGCGAGTATGTAGCTGTACTACGGAATGTTAACCAGCATTTTGTTCCCAAGGTGGTGATGAGAGACTCCCGGTAGAGCTATTAACCCCTAACCGCCTAGCGCCGCGCCGCGAGGTGAGTGCTTACCCTGGGCTTACTCAATAGTTAGCAATAAGTAACAGAGCATGCTGCTATGAAAAACTCGTCTTTACCTTATATTTATTAGCATCGGTAGCGTATTGGTTGACCCGAAACGAAAAAGCATGCTGTTTGCTTTTAAAAGCAAAACTGGAGCTTGATAACCTAAGGAACAGCTCGTAATCCTCTTCCATATAGTATAACTAACTTGGAAAATAAATATTGTAGATAGTTTCCTTAATACTTATAATGAACTTTAAATGCATGTTACCGAATTTACAAACTAAATAAGATACTCGACTATGCAGTAAATGACACCCAAACCCAATTATGCTCGAATCGGAAAGACACGTCATCTCTTTCCATCTTTTGCTTGGACGTCTTGCCAGAAAGAGATAAATGGTCGATTCGGTCCCAATTACAATTAAATTAGAGACGAGGCACCTAATCACTAGAACTGTGTTTATTGTTTGACGCTTTAAGTTCTATTCTAATGGATACCTTTCCCATGACCAGCAACACCCTAAACAGAGAGTCTACTATTGAGGAGCCGGAGGAGCCGGCCATCGTGCCCATCCTGCGCCCCTCGGGCCCCTCGCGAGCCGCCCTGGCCGCCATATAGCGGCACCATGACCACATCCTCATATTGGAGCACCAACACGGAGTCATCCGTTCCACCATTGGAAATTAACTAACAGGCGCATCTATGCCACTTTTTGAAGCATCCACCGTTTCTGACCAGGTTCTGGACCAGGCTTTCCAGCTTGGTGTAGTAGCTACGAATGAGCGAGTAATAACGCTTTTGCCAGCAATTTAGACCACTACAAAAGCCGCCAATCTATCAAGCGCTTCAACGTCCATATCCACAGTATTCTCTACTTTGATTCGTATTTGAAGAACAGGTCTTTTTGCGATGGCTTTTGACTTTTCGACGTCTGAACGGACTAAACGTTCTAGTGGGTATAATTGTGTTTCGCCATGAAGTTATAGGTCGTTAGCTTATGCCAGATCAGTCTTCTTCTGTTCAGTTGTCTGCCAGATTAACTTCTATAACCCGTTCAATGTCAAAGTCAAAGGTCATGGCCACATCACATTAGCAATGAGTCATATCCAGTCCACTCCGCACATATCGTTATCAGTTAATTGTATACCCCTATAATTGTTTAATTATGTAAAATATTGTTGAAGTCAAGTTAGCAACTTCAATATCGACAATATATTTTTATCTTGTTCTTTATTAATGAGGCATTCTGGAGAAAATAATCTGGCTTTGACAATCTAGCATATATTTTACTTTAAATATCATTTGATGCTAAAGGTGCTTAAGATTGGTTATCATCCTGTTTTCACAAACTGTGGTGTCTCATTAAATTACTACATTAGAATAGTACAGTAGTATAGATAGATATTATTTTATAATAGATTCTTATACTGTTTGCATGTTTGCTCGTTGTAAACATTGCAGTGCCCAAATATGAGTGTAGAATTATATATAATATTGTAGAATACGTCTAGATGTAACTTATATCTACGTTATTGTACCTATATTTTGAATAGCAGTAGTATCTACCATAATTTTATATTATACATAAGTAAATATAGTAATCTAGGTATATTGGTGGATAAAGTGCAGTGATCTTTGGTTTTCTTTAATGTAATCTTGTATTTAACAAGCTATAATATACGTTTTTTTATATGAGAATGCAGCCTATAACTCTTTAATAAAACTACTAATTAAGTTATATCTCAAATTTTTTTGCGAAAGTGCCTTGTCAGATGCTGGTCATCTTGTTCAATTCAACTTCTTTTTTCATCAAGTAAAATTTTCTTCTCGCTTTATAGCGAAAGGTATTTAAACTTTTTCTCAAATTGAAATTTTAAGTTACTTAAAACATGATTATGATCGATAAATTATTTTATGGCTAGTAAAAGGGATGGACCAATTCCATACACTTTTGACCAATGTCTTTCCTGCTATTTATACCTAGATAGTAAGAATATTTTCTGTCTTCCACTGTAAGCAAAATACCTGAAGCTTTAATGTAGATTTAAATAACTTAGCAATATATCTTAAACAGGTGCTAACTTAACCATACATTTAAATATATTCTAGACTAGATTATTATGAGCTCCCTAGAATATTCTGACTTCCTTCACTTAAAAATGTAACTGTTATAAATTTCCCTCCAGAAATAGAACAAAATACAGCCGAGTACTGATGTCATTATAAATCTTCGCGTACTTTAAAATACGTTATTTTGTAGAAGCTCTCAGCCTGATACTAGATTTACCTATGTATATTTACATGTGAAATGTTGCCGTGTCATAGTTATATCCGCAGTAGACGTTTTAACCTGCATTAACCGGTAGCGCACAATGAACAAGCCCATCCTTGTTTTATATAGGTTACTGTTTGTGAACCGACCTGTTTGCGCCCGACCTTTGGGATAATCGATCATAGCAGTCATTCATCCACGCGGCCCGCGGGAACAATACTGTAGTACACTCACCTACACAAAATGTCAAAAGAGGACAATAAATTGAAGACAGTTTTTTTTTTTAATATTTGTTTATAAATAAATTTTATATTGAATAAGACAGAGGAGAGTAAATTGAAACTCTTATACATATATTCTATTGCAGGAAGCCCTGTTGCAAGTTTTAAATTGTATTTTGTAGTCCAAATAATTGAGTCAAACAATTGGAAATTTATTTCTTCTTTAACTTGACTAAATTACACATTAGGTACATATTTAAATATACGTGAATACTTATTTTTTATCTTTGGCTTAGTGTTTACGCAATTTTTGTGCACGATGTGCCTGATAAATCAAATGAAAGTTAATAAAATGTTTATGAAACAACCGCATGTATTTAACACATTTTTTATCATACATGTCGCGCACAGCTATACTTTGAGCATATTTTACTAATACAATCATCGGGCTTCATGATCAAAATATATGTATAATTAGAACATTTGCCAACATACCTATTAGGCAAGATACAGCGGCGAGTCATTAACTATGTCTTCATTAATGTCATAGATGACAGAAACGAGAGAGTGAAACCGTACGTGTTGAGGACAACTCTATGGAAGACACTGTCTCTACTCCGCTAATAAACTAACTCCGAACGGTTCATGTATATATAAGGGCATATAAAAAGTAAACTGCCTCTAGTATTTTATAATTACTTTTCATCCTAATATATAATCGGGCCTAGAATACCCTGTATCGTGTAATCCACCCTGTATTTTCCCGTTTCCGTCTGATTGAACATTTATGTTCGTGACTGCACCGGGGTGGGTAAAGTAAGGGTGGGTCTCAAGGAGCGGCCGACCGGGTTAGCTGCCCACTAGCCCACTAATGTAACCACCGGTAGACATGATCGATTGACGCACAGTGAAATGTACACCCGGTACAATGGGAATCGTTTGACATCGAAAATTAGGGCAAGAGTTTGACGAGAAGTGACTATAACGCAACGTACAAAGCCGATGCGCTAAAAAAAAGTTATTTCAATTCTTTTTGCTTTTTTTAAATTTCGAATGGGTTTCTATATTCATGATTTTAGTGGCATCAGTGTTAATCGCGTGTCACATGTTTTTATGAAATTTACCAGATTCTTTCAATAGTTCTTTTCGGCTGTTTTGTTGTTCCCCTTGTTCTTTTGTGACTCATAAATAATATTTTCATTATGTACTTGTAGTAATTGTATAGATTATACTTTTATTTACATTATTTATTTAGCGTATTACGAGTGTCGTTCTACGTTTGGCAGGTGCAATTTGCAATAATAACATAAAGTATATTTTTGATAGAAATAAAAGCTCAATTGTAAATAGTTTAAACCTTTTTTTATTAGAATAAAATATATAATTTCATATCAAATATTATTTATCGTTACGAGTCTTATATGATGTATATTAATATATTTAAGTAACGATATTATTTTTGTACATAACTTATAAGTAACTAGTGCGTGTGTGTACATGCGAGAATAAGAAAATGTTTATTCACAATAAATATTTTGTATTTCAACTGTGTTTTATTTTAATATGTCACTACATTATGTTATGGTGCAACAATTTCAGGCACGCTAGGCCAAAGAGCAAGCAAAAAAAACAATTCTGGAAAAAATATTCAAGTTTATACCTACGTAGGTACATATTACCTGCTTTTTAAAATGCATTTGTAAGAATTATATCTTAAAGCTAAGACAATTCTATTTGATTAAAAGCACAAACAATTTACTTTAAGTAAAATATTATCAGGATACTTTTAGTAGGGTCTTCTTGGAATCTTATTCTGATGAGACACGTTACACTAAAATCAATTTGCACCAAGTTCGACCGTTTATATAAGTAAACACAAAAATACGCAACATTCGCGTTCTCACGGGGTTCGAGAAGGACCCAAATTGTTTTCATTAGTTATGAACAAAGCTAACCACTTATCAGGTTGGTCTCAAAAATACCCCCGAGTTGTTTCATCATTAATCTTACTAATTTCGTAACTAATACGTCATATCGGGCATAGATTACGGTCCGTGATGTTAGCGGCATGTCTCTCTGTCCACCACCTAGATCTGCTTCTAGGTACCTACGTGTTAGGAAGACCCAAGTCGTAAATTCCTATAGCGCCCTGGAACAAGAAGTTCTGACGTCATATTCCTGTTATTTTACTGTACACTCCCTTCAAACCGAAGCACCATGCACATTACTGCTACAACAAGGAAGTTGAATAAACTGTGTAGGTAACTTTAGGTTTAGGAGCTGAGGAGTGACTTATGAGTACTAGGTTGCCTAAGTGTTCATGCTAGTACTAGATCACGCTGAATTTTTACAAACGGGGTCAAAGTTCTCTCAACCCCGTGGCCACACTTGCGCTTAATGTTAATAGTGACATTAAAGAAGTTAATAAAACTGGTGTAGTTTGTACAGAAATTGCTGCACTTGCTTATTAACGCTATTTAGCGTTAGTGTGGCCGCAGTTTTAGTACGACCAGTAGGGAAAAGCAATTTCTAAGCACGAGATTATTTAACTGGCTGAAGTTACTTAACAATATATTTCCCACCTGCGCCAAACTTACTAATAACACGAAAATAATTCGCAGGGGCACATTTCTTTTTGAAAATAACGTACCCTATATTTTTTTAAGAATTCAAATTAATAAATTATTGTTTTGGCTTTGACTTTGATCACATTTGTTAAGCTGCATCCCCTGCCCATAACCAACAGAAATCAAAGTAAAAATACTTTATTTCAACTGTATTCCTAAAAAAATAATTGGAACGTCCCTTTTTTAAATAAATATGTACCTTCAAGATCATGCGTTCTCATTACTAAGTTAAGTGCTTGTTCAATAAACCAATTTACATCCTCCCAACCTGCATTGCGTAATTTATTTCACTTTACGTATTTTAAATGTTTCTGTTTGATAATATTGTAATGAAGTGGTTGAATATTCTATATACAATATATCATTTAATTCTTTTTTTATAATTGGATGAATAAACTAGGTATATGCATAATATGGACGCATGGTAGAATTATTGCTTTTTATCACAATTAAGTTTATTATGTGCCAATGTTCGCGGCATAATAATAATGATTATGATTAAGGCTCAGTCTTCTCAATTACATAATTAAACATATATCTCACGGGAGCTCATTAGGCACATTGTATGCCAAACCACAGTATGTTTTAGCTAGTCTATCGCCAGTTCTTTCACTGTATCTTGGCACCTGAAACTCTGAATTCCTGAAATAGTTTGAGTAAGTGAGTTTATTATTTTACTTGGAAGTGACAAGTGACATGCGCAATCGAGTAGTGAAGCGAGTCGAAAGGGAAAGTTTTCAGTCGGTTCGCGCGCTTTCTGTGCCGCCCGCGTTCCGCAACTCTTATTTGTAAACAAAAACTACGATTCACACATAGTTCAAATAATAAATCATTAGTAAATTGCTAACAAAAGTATTAATAAAAAGCTTCGGTATATAAAATAATTTCCCTTTATGGTATAACTTTTCATAACTCAGTGATTGTTAAATTTTTCTCACTTTGGGATATTACATTGAAAGAAAACGCTCTTATCAATCATTGTGTAAGCTTACTAACAAACTCGTATAAGTAAATACGGGAAGTCGACTCTTGGATAAAATTATTACATACATATTGTAGAATAGTCCGTTATAACAATTATAAAGCTGCATTCTCGCTAACCGACCGTGGCATTTGAGGAAATCCCTCTCGGGTCAGGCGGCGGCGCTGTCCCGATATCCCGCACCTCATCTCGCCAGTGTCTCGCGTGCGCGCACCGCGCCAAACTGATCACAGAGGTGTCGGAGCCGGGACCGCTGCCGGCCCCGGCCCGGGCCGCTCCCGCCCCGGACCCGGCGCCCTTCCGCGTCAGGGAGGTGCGGATGAGCGCTAAACCCGAACACATGCAGGAGGCGCTGGAAGATCGGGACCCTAATCATTTGAATCAACATGTACAGGTAATTTACCATTGAGTTGTTTTCGTCAAGACAGTGACATGGTTTGGCAAATATGTGTCCAAAAATACCCCTCGGAGTAGCTTTGCTCGGTATATTTCGTAGCATTCCTAAACTAATGCAACTAGACGGCTAAGGTAAGCCTGTGAAATATTTTCATAAGCCTTCAATAGAGTAGGTAGTTGTTGATGGATGGATGCGGTACTGCCTTCCGATGATCCATCACAAGATGATAGGGTAAATATAATATTAATATCTGTAAGTCCGTCTCTTTGTCTGTTAGTTTTACCTTTCTAGGGCTGTATTTTTTGACCGTATCCTGTAACGAGCTATAATATCCACAGAATGTGTTGCTACTAATCCAAAAAAATGCAATCAGTTATACGGAACCCTTCGGTAAAATGGTTGAAACATCGATATTTTCCTCCATTACCGAGTCGCCAAGGCTACATAGGATATTCTAATTGTTTTATGCAAAGCCGTCATACATAACAGAAGTGTATATGCAAATGCAATCCTTAAAATAGAATAATACTTCCCCAGTGTAAACACGTGAACATTCTCTGCCAGAAACTGGTCGCTGAAACGGAAACAGCGCTACTGAAAAGGTCACGCCACGGGTACTAAACTACTTACAACGGGTACTTAGAACCTATTTTGAGGTTTTTAATTAGGGATTGCGTATTATCTGACGATTATAAACTAGTTATCGTAGGACCACAATACTTTGAGTAGCTTTTGTTCTGGGAGCTTCAAATTCAAATTATTTATTTCACTTTGGGAAACAATCTCTTCATTTTGAATGTATACACTTAACCATAAACACAGCAACGCGCAAGTTTATAATATTATTGTAATGTGAACATATTCTATTAACAAATTTTAATTAAGTACACAAACTATGGTAAACATGAAGTCTTCTCAAGAACATTACATATAAATAAACGTTAATAAACGTTTACACACCCATACCCCTGCCCTAGGATTCTGTGTCGCAGATGGTATGGGAAATCACAGAAACACAAGAGAAACACCCAAGACCCGAGAACAAACTTCATGCTCACCACACAAAGTGCGCCCCGGCCGGGGATCGAAGCCGAGACCCCTCGCTTCAAAGACAACTATCAACTAAACTTGATATAGTTGGTTAAATAATAATTATTTATTAAGAACCAATTCAATCGAGATTCAGATATCAATCCACACGTAGCGCCAGCTTCGAATAGATAGTCGTTTCGTTCAATCTAGAAGTTACGTTAGATCACAAATAAAACGAAGCATTTCCAGTAATTTAATGCCAAATCAAGAATACCTAATTATGTGGCTTAGCTGATGGTAGCCTTGCCTTTGAAGCGAGGGGTCCCGGGTTCGATTCCCGGCCGAGGCATACTTCGTGTGGTGAGCATGAAGTTTGTTCTCGGATCTTGGGTGTTTGTCTTGTGTTTCTGTGTTTGTCCGTGCCATCTGCGACACAGGGAATCCTAGTGCAGAGGTATGAGTGTGTAATCATGTCGGTATTTCTCAAACAATCGTTAAAATGGATCATTAATAAAGTTGTTGGGTGTTTTCGTTAGGTTTCCGCCTGAGTCAACGTCCGGTCATGGAGGGTTACAGCCGGTCAAAGTAATCAACTTTATTGAAGGTGCTTTCGCAATCGAACTAACGCTATTTATCGTGCCTGCCGTGCTGGGGAAATAACACGGCCTGGAATGAACGTATTGAACATTCTCGCTGTACTGAAAATCTGAAATGTCAAATACTTTCATCCGTTGTTTCTCGCCAACATTCTCCCTTATTCTCCAGAGGGTTGAAAAGATACATCCAACCAACAAGATACATTGGTATACAATACAACGGGTGAAGACGAAAATCAAGGAAAGGAAAGACGCAATTTAGTTTAAGGATGACATATTTCTTCCAGTTATTTTGCTTGGCAAGTGTCTGTAACGGTACAGTGTGTAGCTTTAGAAGCGGATCCCGGATTTGATAGCTATTTTAATTTAATTGTTTACCTGTTTTTTGACGTTTGTCTGTTTTGAAAGGCTCTGATCATAGATCTTGTGTTTTGTGTGGATTTAATTTTAATTTTTGGAAATGACATTGATTATGTACTGTGTATGTGTATAGTTTAAACGTAACCAAGTGTACCTTATGGTTCCTACGCTCAAAATAAATGAGTATGAGTATGAGTAATGATGATTATATATAGTCCATATGTCAAGGTGAATTTGAATAAAACAGAAGTAGGTAAATAATTTATTTTAGCTTCATTAATTCCAACGTTCATATGCAAACATTCATAGGGTTACTTGAGTAATCATATGAAAGCCAAACAAAGAAAATTACGTACAATGACGCGAAATAGAAGCAACAAGGCATTTGCGTGACGGCGGCCAGTGATGGGTGGGCGGGCGACCAGCCCACCCGAGCCTTGGGTCACCTCAGTTAGCGTCCCTAGGTAGCCTGTTCCTAAACCTAGGCATTTTCCTTTATTTACACTACTCCCTGCGACTTCGTCCTCGTGGTATTTAACAATGTTTGCGAGAAATTTCTCTCTTTTTACTAAAATAAAAGTAGCTTTCTTCTTTGTTGTTCATTCTTGTTGTTCTTGGTTGCAAGCAACGTGCTACGGAAGAGTTCGAAAGCGTTCCCGCGGTCTCCGGCAACTAAAGCGTCGTGAAGGAGCACTGTTAGGTTTTTAGCCGGCATAACTCTCTCGCTGCCCCGCAACGAAAGAGTATACATGAGGATTACCCAACATAAAAAAATAAAATAAAAAAATGGTTGCAAGCAACGTAAAAAAATTTGTAGACTTAGTTCGCTATGATATTCTAGTATTATTTCGTTCCTTCTAGTATTCTAGTATTCCTAGCCTTATGATATTCTATTTCTGAAATAAATGTAGCTTACTTAAAAGTAGCTTGTTACTGGTAAAATCAGCTATCTGACAGTGAAAGTCCTGTCAAAAGCGGTCCATCCGTTCAGAGATCAGCCGGAAGAAACAAACAGACAGAAAGACAGACAAAAACTTTAAAAATTGTTTTTGTTATAATATAAGTACCTTATATAGTTCAAATGTATTTAGTTAATAGCTGTTATTTTGACATGACAAACAGACACTTCAATTTTATTTATTTGTATAGATTATAAAACGGGCTGCCACTCCGCTTTGAAAAGGTTTAAGCTAAAGCAAAGGTCAAGAGAACATTTTTGGTTCGTACAATTATAAAACGATTTATGGTAACACGATAGCCCCTTGGAACTCTTTGGTAAGCTCATCATTTACAGGCCTAACAGCTTACAGCTAGAGCTTGCAGCCTACAGCTTGCCATTAGCTCTGCCTTCTGCGCTATGGGTTGTAGGTTCAACTTCCATCCAGGACAATAATTTCTCATACGAACATAGATGTGCACTGTCTCACATGTAAGTATTTAAAAAAAATAAGCAGATACTATTATATCGAAATTCAATTAGTTCCTATAGTAGGTACATGCTATGCTTAGTTTGAAGCTATGGTGGTGTCTAAAACCTATTTATTTCCAAAATTGTCCAGATTTAACTCCTAATTCGTTTCCATGATAACTAGATGATGTGCTGTGGCCGTTGTACGGTGGCCATCGACGTATTTCATTTATTGTCTAGCACAGAATAAAATACACCACCCACACCATTATTGTCTTCAGACCGTACATCGGAGCTATTCTACACTTTCTTCAGTTTTTTATTCATTAAGGGTTGTATATTACAACGATTCCTACACTGCTTCTAGACAATCTTATCTACGTTACGTTAAATAGCTTGCTAACAAAAAAGTTGACCCTACACTTCGTCATTTTATTTGAAGGCACATAAGTAGTAATAGTAACCGAACTTCTCTTAATATTTAAAGCGATTCACCTTCAATATAACTTGAGGTGTTGATGGCGTGACATTGGCCTAAAACTCGTCAAATAAACCGAAGCACCTGTTCAGTGTCGTACAAGGTAAACTTTCGATCCATCGCGATCGGAGCTTGCGATTGTCGGATTCTACGTACCCCTTGACCGGTTTATATAATTTGAGCTGAAAAGCTTATTGTGTATCGTAGGTAGCGTAGGTAGGATAAATGTAGGTTATATATATAATATTTTACTACACAGATAAGCTGAAAGAGGTTCTTTCTTGATTTAAATTGGGGGGCCAGTTGCTCGCATCCGTAGGTGTATCTACTCTTTGACTCCCTACACGTACCCTCGTTTTATGTTTGTATGCCACATTGGTGGGAGCTAGAGTTCACAAACAATAAATACATTTCATTTTATTTCATTTGAAAATTAGCTGTAAGACGACTGGTACTCGTAGCTATGATCTTAAAATAATAAATCACATTCAGTTTTTCCACTACCCAAACAACTATTAAAAATTTTCTTTCTCTCAAAACCTTAATAATCACTATTACTCATAACAAATTTACAAAATTGTGCCAATGCAGTCCAGCCGTTTTTAAGGAATGTAGTTAAACAATAAACTCATCAACAGATAGTATGGGACGACATAATCGGCGAGCCGGAAGGTGCAAGGAGTCCAGAATGCGCGTGGCGACTCAGCCACCACTGCTTCCGGCATGCAAGGAACTGGTGCTACACTCTGCTCTCAGTGTTACTGGCACCGCCTTGTGCTCTGCTTCTGGGATGTGGCTTCGCTTGCCTTGCTTTTGAGGTAACTAACCTACAAAATACTCTCCTAAACCTGTATGGCTCTTAGCTCTTAGGTATGCCTAGAGAGGAACAGAATAGGCACATAATAAGACTTTAGCATGGGAACAGTAATACTAAGTCACCGCTGTTCCCGACATGTAAGAAACTTGTGCAATGTCATCCTGGGTCCACCTTAGGCCTGGAATGTGGCTTCGCTTGCCTTGCTTTTGAGGTAAATAACCTACAAAATACTATCACGGCACTCTGGTGTACTCGTAGTCAGAGAGAGCTCCTACTGACGACTTATACAAAGACAGAAACAAAATGGGCGCATAGCAACACTCTATGAAGAGTAAATGAGTGATAGAGATGGCAGCTACCACTGCTTCCGCCGTGTAAAGAACTGGTGCTGCGCGAAATGACGGAACGAGTTGACAGCCCAGGGGTTGCCTATAACAATCGGTACGCGATAACGACTAAAGTCCTCTCCTATCTAAGCATAAGATCCAAGTCGCATCGTATTGCACCCGTCACTATGAGGAGTGTACGAATGTAACGTTTCATGCGCCTTTAATTGTACTGTACCGTTTTTGCCATACGAGTATACTGCTGCTTGGAGGCAGAGAAATAGGTACGGTGGCGTTGTACTTCCTAGAACGAATATGGTACAAGATTTACTTCATAGTTTTACGCACCACCCAGGAGGTGGTGAAACCTGTAGGGAATGTGCGCATGTCCCTTCAAAATCTATATTTCTCTTTCCAGCAAATCTGGTGCACAGCCCCGTGTCTCCGCTGCGTGAAGATATATTTCGCATCTCTACGTACGTTCGTGCAGTCGTGCATGGCTGCTACGGTGGTGCCGACGGCGGAGGCGGTGGGGCACATGTGTCGCCACCTCCGCGTCAACTTGCGGAGAGACGCACCAGAGGAACGTGACCTGCTCGTCATATAATGTGGATGCGCCTTAATTTTTTTATACTTTACGAATATCCTATTTGTGTATGCATTTGTAATAGTTAAAATATCTTACGTAATAAAGTTAAGGATATATTTATATATGCATGCATTTTCGATTAGTTGTCAACTATTCCGTTTTTTTCTTTTATACTATCGCGAACGTAAGAAACTAACGTGCCTTTTATTATAAGTAGCTCTAAATTTACATATAATCTACACTAATAAAATGTGAATGTGTCGCACAGAATCTTAATTTATCTAATGGTATTTCACAAATAATAATACATAATAAACTGCATTGTTTTATTATATATATATTTCCTGTAGAAAAATGTGTTCAGAAAAAATACTGGCTGAATATAGGTTGAATGTGTAAAAGACAGTGTGCCACAAATAGGTGAAAAAAAAAAACAAAAGAGCGGGAATTTGAAATAGGCACGGCACCGAACACATCAATTTTATTTTGTTATAAATAAACATTTAACAGTGAAACTAAATAAAAACAGGTAAAATAAAAGTAATTTAATAATGAATGAAACATCTGATGAGCCTTCCACAGCGAGAGCAAGACCACAAATTACGACTTGTACTAGCAGCGAATCTAATCAAAGGGACAATCGCTTAATTTTAGCTAAATGTAACAGGTAATATCCTCTATCGTGACCTTCAAATTCATACAACTGGAAAGGCAACAAGGAATTTAATTTGTTTGTTTTAGAGATACTGATGTTACGGACACGACAAATAATAATGCCCAACAAGAAATAAGCGATGAAAGTGAACTTGAAGAGGTAAGCATTGTGTAGGCAATTGTTTTTTTTTTTTGTTTGATTTTATTCTAGAGTGACGGAACAGAAAAGACCAATAAAATATAACCTAATTCATAATGAATCATGATTGCGACTAGGTACCACTTTTTTTCTGAATTTGGTTCTTCTGAAATTGGTTAATAAATATAATTGGTGTGCGAACCCTTGGTGTGCGAGTCCACATCGCATTTGGCCGATTTTTTATGTGAAAGCCCTAAACTTAAACGTTTTATAAGACTTGCGTGCAAACACAACAATCCACCACCTAGACAAGCCAAGACACGCCCTATGTAGTGGTCACCATTAAAACAACATTACGTATGCATACATAATTACTCATTAAGGTTTTATGGTACTTTGATGGCTAACCTAAATTGGTATTTTGATTGCAAGGATACCCGGATTCAATATTAATCAATCTTAATGAGCAAAAATTTAATGAAATTCTACCGTCCCTGTTTCTATTTTCGAGCCTTTGAATTGCGTTCGATATGACTCTTTTACTAGTATAGTCTAGTGTAGTATTCATGCATATGTATATGAAATTTAATTAATAATAGATTACAGTGTGGGGCAGATAGCCATTATGAGTTATCGTATTATATGTGGGACGTTTGGAGGCAGGTGGTAATAATTCAACCCTAGCGGGGATGAGTTTAAGCCTTATGTATGTATTATTTAGAAGCTGCTGGTGGTTTACTGTCGCGCTGGTCGACTTGGGGCTGCCTTCTACGTCATGCAGACAGGAGAGGTGGGTAAAAATTATTAGAAATTATGAAATTACAAGCCAATACGACTAAATGCAAGCATTTCAAATTTGTTTGTTGATTTTCTTTGTTGATGATCTGAGATTTATATGAACATTAGTTCAATTATTAGTATTTCTTCCCAAAACTAATTACATTCAAACTTTCAAATATTTTTTACTTTGAAACATGCCACCGGTATCACCTGTACACGCCAATTTTTTATCCAAGTGCAGGTGACCTCGTTCACTCCGTCTATTCCCACTACGAAAGAGGTAAAGATCCACTTTTTTCCAACCTACGTTCCTGTTCACAACGAATTCAGTAGCAACGCTGTTACAGCTCTTCATCCTCGAAGAGATAGTAGACCGACCGCCAGAGTTCCAAATGTTCCTCAACCTGTTCCGCCAAGTGGAGCCTGTCTTGATACTCCTGGACGGGAAGACCCAGGGCACTTTTGTTCAGCTCGTGAAGAAGACTGTTTTTGATAACGATGCCCAAGGCCAAGGGCATTGCAAACTGGTGTTTCTGTCAGCAAGGGAGTACAGTAAGTTTTTTTATCTTGCAGATTCGTCAAGCTTAGACTCTTGGTTTATTTTTCTTAAGAATCTGGAACTGTCGTTAATTTTTTTATTTGCGGCTGTTTCGCCGTCAGATTTGACTCGTAAAGCCACCGTTCAAGCATTGTACAGCGCAATTACCGAATTCATATTTATTTGATAAAAGTGATTGAACGAGTTAATAATCCACTTCATGTTAAGAGGTCACCTCCGCTCATAACAACATTAATACATCCTCTACCTAGCTATAGTAAAATCCAAATCGTATTACATTTCTCACTTGAATATCGAACATCAGATGTCACCCACACCTTTTCATCGGAACACAGCAATGCATCACTTGGTGACTGAATAAAAGGTATGATGGCAGTACTTCCCCAAACGAAAGTTGCACTAATTCTAATGTTTAATAACAAACTATTTAATTTTATCACTGAATTGATTAGCGTAAACCTGTAAGGTATTAAAACCAATGGCGGGCCTTACGAAATAAAATAAACAGAACCACTTAGGAAATATTCCAATGATCCAGTACATTACTCAGTTTATCTTGTTCAGGCTACGAAGCTTGCAAACGTCGGATCTTCTCCCTCACTCTTCCCAACGAGCCGTCTCCGTGCACGGACGAGGAGCGCATCATGTTCCTCCGAACGGTTGTAGATTTCAGCCACGCGCAGACTGTCCACGCCCTGGGAGCTTTGCTGAGATACTTGGACTTGAATTGGACATCGCTAAGCTTGAATATGCAGAGCAAACCGCAATATCTCAGCCTTAAAATGGTTTCTCTGTGAGTTACGATATCCTTTTCAAATACAAGAAATATGTCAGTTCAATATTTCTTATAATATTCTTTCATTATGCAACTCCTGTATCCACCAACTACCATAAGCGTATAAAAAATTATTAACTTTTCATACCACCTCCTCCGCTCCAATTTTCTTTGATATACAAAGAGAATTGAATAAATAAAGGGTGATATTTTGGTCCCTGAGAATATCTCTTTTGAATCCGCAAGGGCAAATAGGTTTCTGAAATCAGTTTTCCTATTTTATATGACGAAGAGCGGACATAGTAACGATAGACGAAGACACGTATCGCGGACTGCAGATATTTAGCACCGTGGCACATCCTAGTGGATTTAAAAAGGGCGTGCAAGGATCCAACAAGGAAGGACTCAGCTTGTTCCAGCTCTTCAGCAAATGCAGTTCCAAAGTTGGTCAGAGTCGAATGAGGCAAGTTTCCTAAGGCCTATTATATTAAGTTTTTGGATGTAGAAATGTCTCTGATAATGCAGTGGAAATGAGAGCTATGCGAAATAGTTATGTATGGAGTAAGAAAGTTTGAGTAAGCAACTGTAAGACAAAACATGTTTAAGATTAAAATACGTAGTGATGATGATTGGAATGATTGTGAGTATGCTTATTGTTTGGGCATGTAGAGAGGACGTTAACAGTAATTCTGTCTGTCTGTTCTGTCTCATCTTCCTATTCCAATGAGACACAAGATTTGTGATACATTTTTGGAACAAATCGGTATCGTTTTGTAAAATAGGTCAGGTTAAAAACCTCAAAGCCAACGAGCGTGCATCAATCTGATAAAAGTTAATAAAGCAAATAAGGTATATATCGCCGTATGTCAGGAATTTACCAAGTGGAAATGGAAAATTCCTTCTTTCATAACCTGCGTGCTATTTCCAGGGTGTACCTCCAACATCCATCCAGAGATCTTGCAACCCTGAAGCGGCGCCAAGATGTGGTAGCATTTTTCATCAGTCCTCAGAATGAGCCCCTGATGAGAACCATCTGTTCTTCGCTGCGGTTCATCAAGAATGTTACCGTAAACATCTATCATTTTCATAACTTTTGCTTGATTTGGTTACTCTATATTTATCACACGCTGAACATAATGTCATCCTTACAGGGCATCCTGGCTAAGATTAAAGCGTTATCCGCCAAGGCGTACCAATGGAAATCACTGTACAACGTATGTAAAATTGTTTTTCAGTAATTAGTAAAACAAATACTTTTTTAAGTAATAATATTTGGACATTTTAGACGCTCTACAATGCGGTGTTAATTTGTGAAATATGCGAAAACACAGGACATTCAAGTGAATTTCTGGAACAATTAGCTTCCTGTGACAACAACAAACTCTATGAGGTAAATAAATTCTTACTTCAAAAAGTGTTTTACAATAGTTGAAATAATCGTTTGCTTATTTTTAATTAACAGATGGCGCTTTACATGAATAGGATTATAGATTTCGATCTCTCTAAGTCAGAAGGCAAATTTACTGTCAAAACAGGAGTAGATCCTGATCTGGACCTCAGTAAGTACCTGAAACTAATATTCAGCGGACGCGCGCCTACCTATGTTTATCTGAACTGTAATATTATTACCAATAAAGTCGTTATTCTATGACTTATTAATTATCGCAGAAAAACAAACCATGGCGTCTCTTCACTCCCTCATGTCAGAAACGGCAAAAGTAGAGCTGTCGAGACTGCCGGAGTTCATAGAAGAGTGCAGCATGCTGTACATGCCACACTTGGGGTACCTGCTGGGAGTGAAGGCGTGGGCGGAGAACATCACCAATGAGCAGAAGGAACTACCGAACATGAAATTTATGGTAAGAACGACATGAAAATCTACACCCTACAGGTATCAATACAGATGCTAAATCAAGCATTAGACGAGATTTCGTGATGAAAAATGACTATAAATCCTACTTTTTTCAAAAATTTCAAGAATTAAAGATTATTTACTTTGACTTAATTGGATTCAGTTCTAATCTAAAAATAACGTTGTGTAATTTTCGAACCTAAGATAACATCAAAAAAATATTCTTATTGTTACCTGGCATGCCCATTACCAAAAAGACAATCCTGTAATTACGAACAAATGTTTTGATTACAGTTTCAAAACAACGACTACATCCACTACAAAAGCAAAGGATGCGAAGGTAAGTAAACCATTTATTTTTTCAATTTAACAGTCTTAAATCTTTTAGATTGTTTTTCTAATGCTCATCAAGTGACAGCAGGAGTTCACTTGATGTTAGAGGTTACTGCATCTATACAATAAAAAACGAACATTTGTACATGTGTGCCTTGCCTTGTACACTATTATTCGTGTTACCGAGATATTTACCATAGTTTGTGAGTTTTGTTGACTCCCGATATTTCGACGCAGTTACATGCGTCATGGTCCCGGGCAAACTGAAGTCTTTCGAATAATAATGTTCATAACCATGGTAGTTTTAAAATTTACACATGTACACTGCAAACGCGAGCAACATAGCGTCAGAGATTGAATGATTCAGAGACGACAACACTTCAATTATTATGGGACTGAACATTGCAGAGTTAGATGTGATGATCGGAGACACGTACCCAGAGATAGTGGCGCACGAGACTCGCATCATGATGAGACTTACCACCATCATACTCGAACACCTGCACACACTCGCTTCCGTTATAGACAAATGCGCTGAACTGGACTGGTGAGGATTGGATCAATTTCATTCATTCTGCGTCGGCTCTTAAGATATCAAAATTTCATAATTCATTAGATATTTATAGCTTAACAAGTAACGTTCCTCGTCCTAAAAGATTCTCATCAGCAAGAGGTCAAACACTATTCAACGGAATAAGTCATTTAAATAAACATGATTTATTCTGTATTTAGCGTGGGCCCGAGGTTTTCTGAAAATTTCTGTCAAATAAGTAGTTGGGGCGAGAAATAGTAACAAACAGATATATTATAATTACACACTTTTTTATTATTATTAATGGAATAATCGGTTTTGTATTAGTCATGGAATAACTTGCTACAGTTTTCTTTTTCAAACCCTCTAATCTTGAATTCTCGAATGAGACTAAATGTAACAACTTCCAGTCTCATAGCAATCTCGAAAGTGTGCAAAGAGTACAACTACGTCCGTCCCACTCTCTCTGAAGCCAAGATCATCAGCATAAAACAAGGACGGCACCCGCTTTACATCGTGACGAGCGACAACTTTGTCCCGAACGACGCGGAGAGCAGCGAAGAAGCGGGCTGCATGAAGATACTGACGGGACCCAACTCGAGCGGAAAGTCAGTTTACATGAAGATGGTCGGTAAGCTCCTAGTGACTTCAATACCAATGAAGTTGGAATCGCATTTAGCTGTGAGACTATTAGATGTGGAAGACAATGGATAATATTACAACAGCCCAATTTGATTGAATAGTTTAAGAATCATTAAAAAAAATTATAATTCCAATTTCGTTTATATCTTAATATTATGCATTGCTGAGCTGGGTACTTCCGAGACTTAATTCAATTTCACGGTATGGTAAAATGCGTTCTAAATTATTCTAAATTAATCTAAATTTGGATATTGTAAAGTAAAAACAAAAGAGGTTCCAATATGCTTCCTTGGGAAACACCACAAAGATAACAATAGAAATCCAATAAAATAGCATCGTTCAACTCAAAACTACCTTCAAACTGCCAGGGCTCATAGTTTACCTGGCACATGTGGGCAGCTTCGTGCCGGCGGAGAGTGCTACCATAGGAGTGGTCTCCCACATCCACTCGAGGATACAGTCGGCGGAGTGCATCGCTTCTCACATGTCTGCGTTCCTTATAGATCTGCGACAGGTGAGTCACAAAATAGATTAAATTCATCGAGAAAAACTGTTTGCTTTATAGTTGTATTAGTAGTCACATTGATATTATGCCATATGTTTAGTTAATTTAAGATTTTATGAGACGAGGAAGAAAAAAAATATAACCCACTGAAGTATGCAACGGTAGTCAGTTACTAATTTAATAACATCATCAAGTTGCAGATAAGTAAACTTAATTTTGGCGCAAGTGGTACCGGGCTCGACCTCGGCAAAGGCAATGTGTCTTCGTTGTTTGTGTTGTGAATTTGTTTGTCTATGCCACTTGCGACGCAAGGAATCCTAGCGCAGCCCCGTCGTAGTCAGTAAGAACATTGAAGGGTTTTAGTCGGTAGAGGCGCACTAACAAGTACCATCAGATTATCCCAACATACCCCGCCCCGCTTTCCTGGCGAGGCGAGGACAGGTAAATATTCAGGGACGGGAACTTCTTTAATAAAATAAATATGGGAATGTAAGGGTTTGCTACCCAGATGGCGGTCTGCCTCCGCGAGAGCGGCGACAGATCGCTGCTGATAGTGGACGAGTTCGGCAAGGGCACCTCCCGCGCGGACGGGCTGGCGCTGCTGGCGGCCGCGCTCAACACGCTGCTGTTCCGAGCCGAGGCCTGCCCGCACGCGCTCGTATCAACTCACTACCTCAACATCAAGGAGTATATCGTCAACTCGCCCAGTGTCCAATTCTTGGTGAGAAAAGTACTGCTGGAGATTAATTTATGAAAGAAGTTTCAGTATTCAGTCCATCCGACTCAAAGCAAAGATTATTAACCATTAATAATCTTTGGTAAGGATGTCATGTCAGCCATTGTCAGCTTTTTGGTGAGATCTTTGGTGGTGTCTATTGTATTTTTCAAATGGAAACCTAAGAAATTTTTCTCTGACTCAGGTGGATTGAACAGTGAATCGTAAATTCTCTCATAGAGACTGTTTTGCCAACTAACCAAGTCGACTTGCTTACTAAGCACGCTGAAGCTTCCTAGCTGAAACCTGTGCACATGGGTTGATACATCTCACTATCACAACGTCAAAGAGTATGTCGTCCACTCGCCCACTATAAGGTTCTTGGTGAGTCGAGAACTGCCGGTGCAGCTGACCACCGTCGTCTTGACCTGGTCATGTAGAGCGTATAGACAGACGACTCAGAACACCAAAGCACCTATAATCGTAGAACCCGTGGAAGCAATATGGCTATAGGATAGAGAACCTGGCGGGATAAAGCTAACTAAGTAGATCAAGGCTTTCCTGTTGTAGCGCCTAGGATGTCGGTGGTTCTATTCCAAGTGGTGTTCCTCCAGAGTTTCGAGCACATGGTCCAGGACGGGGAGCCGGTGTTCCTGTTCCGGGTGCGCGGCGGGGGCGCCGGGAGCAGCCTCACGCACGCAGTGGCGCAGGCCTGCGGGGCGCCGGCGCGCGTGGTGGCCAGGGCCCGCGCGGTCATGGACAGCATTATGGTAAACTAGCTGTGCCCGCGTCGAATGAAGAGAATATGCAACTTATGCACTTCCTCTGGACGCAATCTATCTCCTTGCCAAATTCCTCATAATATACTATTTCAGCCCCCAAAGGTTTTATTTTTGCGACAAACAGTAGCCTACGCGTAGTACGCGGTTTGGCGAAAAACGTAGTTACTTTTGCATTTATAATACAATATAATATTATTTTGTATCTATATGTACTTTCTCCTAGGCTGCGATGGTACACACAGAAGACAGAAACTATCGTATATTTAAATTTATTTATGTGTCAACGTTTATATTTTATTTTATTTTCCCACACCACCCGCTAATGTTTCCACTACAAGCCTACTTAATGAGTGAGAGTAAATGTTATATTTTTAATACTTTCAGAACAATACCATACCCCCGGAAAATAAGAACATAACCTCAAAACTGAAGGCTATCACGGAAACCATAAAAAACAACCTCCTCAGAGACGACATTTAGTTTATTTCATTAAAATTGTTTAAACTGATATCAATTTGATATTCAACATTACCACTAACGACGTTACAAATATAAAATATATTGTAATATATCAAAAAAATAATTAACTAATAAACATTTTCTTATTATACGATTATTTTATGTCATACATTTATAAAAAAGCTGGAATGCAAATAAATAAATTACTTATCCTAAGCAAAAAAAAAATTAAATAAGAGATGCTGGTTAAGCACTTTTACATTCATAATAGCCATAATTCATTAATGAAGAATGTTATTTTTATCACAATGTTTAGATTTAATGCCTATCTAATATATGACCACATTGTGCGAAAGTTGGTAACACTGACTCGAAACAAAAGATACATAGCCAACTATTACTCGATTACTATATAAAACGCTTCTTCTCGAAGCACACAACGATCGAAACACTATTTTTCACAACATTAATATTACACATTGAGCTATGGCATTTAGGCCTTAGAAACGGACAATAATTAGATTATAATAACTATTACTTGATAAACACACACTTACTGTATACATAATAGCTGAAGAGTTGTGAACAGTGTTGCCAGGATTAATTTCTTAAAACAATATAAATGCATATCTTCAGATATTTAATTTCCTATTAGGGAACTTTTAAGTATTTCGTTGGCAACACCGGCGGAAATAGTCCCATGAAAGATTTGAGATGCTGATATTTACATAGTTAAAGTATCTTGGCCACAGTCGACAAAAACAATTAGCCTTGCTGAACATTGTCATTAAAACCCTCTCTGTATACACTGCCAAAGCACCATCCTTTCCTTGTTATGGCAACAGACCTCTCCACTACCTAATATTCATATTTGTCAGGACTTGCGACGTTTGAAATTCAATCTCATTCAAAGAACGAATATTAATATTTTTCTTAGCAATATTTTTCTTAGTTCGAGGTCGCATCATACATAGTTTTTTTTTGTGGCTAATACAAGCCGCTTCACGCTTTTCATACAAACTAGCACGCCATTCTCGGCACTTCTTTCACACGCTTCGCAAGGTTTGGTTCAGATAAAAAGTTGCCATTTTATACTAGCTTCAAAATCTTTCCATGCGCTCCGATGGTTTACTGTTATCTGAGCGAGACGGCTAACGTACGCCTCCCTCACTCGAACAGATTAAATACAAGATGGTGTCTACATGGTATTTATTTCGGAGGCGGCCAAAAGACTTCCGTTGCGAGAGCGAGACCGCGCTATGTGAACGTATCGCCTTCTCTGTCACTAGACTTGGTATAATACTACTGCCCATCAAAAGATTTAGATACCTCACCTGCCCCGCACATTGTAAGGGCCGAAACTGCCTCCCCATCCCACAAAATGAGTGTGAAAAGACGCAAGATTGTAACTTTCAAGCTATCCAGACCAGAGCGACATACAGAACCAATAAAAATTAACCTTTTTGTATGTAGTCATTTAACATGCTGATGATCTTGTTTTGTCTGGACATCATGTTCTACAAGCCCATGACAAGTTTACGAGGGCTATTACCAACCAAATTATAACATAACTATAAAAATAACTTATGATGGGATGAACCATACGTTCAAAGGTTCTTGTACATTCTGGGGTTCAAGTTATTTGGACAACAACAACAATTATTGAGAGTACTTCCGTACCTCGACTTGCGTCGGACTGTTCTTTAGAGGGTATAGCGAGGAGTAAAGTAGTACGCAAGATCAAGAGCTCTTCGCTATCTCTTTCACTCGTACAGGGCCGCAGGGCGGTGGTATCTAGTATCTACATGGCACTGTGTATACAGGTTGTGGATGCACATATCGCTGTGACCCTCTCGTATAAAGTGGATGCGAGTGAGGGAGACAGCGATATGTCTGTGTAGTCAAGACATGCGTTTACATGGTCTTCATCTGCTGCATGAGGTCTTCTAGAGAGAGCTCCGAGGCGGCGACGGCGCCGCCCGTGCTGGACTCGGGAGTGCTGTCCGCCACGGCCGCCCCGGGACCTACACTGTACGCCACCTGGAAGGCAATATCGACAATTTTTTTTTACATATTTTTTCTATTTTTCTCTTCTTATCAGCTTTTTTAGTCAAGACCTACATTATTTGACATTCTTTTCTGAACATTAATACATATTTTGTAAATTTTACAAGAATTAGTTTTTATTCCCATGTATTTTTTTTTTTTTTTTTCAAACTTCAGACATCATTTTCTATTGCTACTTTGTTATTACTAGTTAGTATTAGTTTAAATTCGGCTTCGAATCTAGGCCAGGGCACACTTTGCGTGGTGAGCATGAAGGTTGTTCACGGATCTTGGGTGTCTGTCTTGTGTGTCTACCTTTGTCCATGCCATATGCGACACAGGGAATCCTAGTGCAGGAGTATAACTGAGTAAGAGTATGACTTTAATGATTACATTACTTTTGCGAACATGATATTTCCATAATTACAGTAATACAACTTGGTTTTCCTCTTACTAACCGGTATGAAAAATCTGACTACTGAAATAGGAGCAAAGTAACCGTAGAAGTAACTCACGTGAACTCCCTCGACGAGGTTGAGATTCGAGCTGTCCTCTTCTTCGGGTGAATTCTCATCAACCAAGCTGATACCTGCGGCCGGAAGGAATCCAGTCAAGTGAAGCTTTGTGAAAACCTTATGATGGCTCTTATGATGGAGTTTTAGATGTAGGTGATAGGGGGTGGAGGAAGCTGCAGCATCAAACCGTATCCCCCGATTTTGTTATCATCAGTTTTCTTTAAGACGTATTCACGTCAAAAGTGTATTTTTGATGTGACTAGTGAAGGGTCGAGCTGACCTGATTTAAGTGATTACCACCGCCCATAGACAACAGCGATACGACTCCGGTCCTCTACAGAAATGTGAGTTGCGCCCATCACATTGAGACGGTGATGTAAAAACTCATGCGCTTGTAATTTCACCAGCACCCTTCTTCCACCGGAACACAGCACCACTGCTTGACGGATTACCAGGTGTGGTGGTAGTACTTCTCTGAGCGATCTTGGCAAGTTCTGCTGCTACTTAAATAAAAGCAGCCCACCCCACTGGTTGTCGGCGTGCAGGGGCGTGGCGTCCTCGGTGACCTCCGTAGCGATCTCGACGGCGGGCCGCGCGCGCACCTCGGCCTGCCGCGACCGGCAGTAGCTGTCGTCGCATTGGGGGTTCGGCTGAAATTAAAAAAACAAAAACTTTTACACACTCATACTTCTGCAGTAGGATTCCCTGTGTCGCAGATCATGGACAGACACAGAAAGACAACCACCCAAGACCCGATAACAAACTTCATGCTCACAAAACCATACAAGTATACCTTCAACGTCATGGTGGGGAAGAAATCTGTCAGCGCACTATATCCCAAGTAGTTGGTGACCGTCCCAAAGCCTAGCAGGAACTTCAGTGTGTTTTGAACTGAAACAAAAATTAAACAGACTCTTTAATGTCTCATGGAGAGACCAACATACTGTTGATGAGGACGATACAATAATCACAGCTAGCTCACAGCTCAGTAGACAGCTCCGCCGTCTGCACTGTAAATAACCCACGTAATTCCCGTTCCCGTGGAAATACGGGGATAGAATAGCATATGTTACTCGCTGATAATCTAGCTTTCCAGATCAGAAGCGTGTTCATATCACCTCGGAGTCACCACTGTAGTTTCTTGTATGGCCTTATAGAAAGAAAGTGATAGTAATTAATCCATTTCCATCTGACTCCATGTTTATTCACGTGAACACGTTACATAGGTAGGTACACAACTTCACCTATCGCTGGGAGGGAGACGACTGTCTCCAACAGTTTTTCCAGTTCAGCAAGACAACTACTCTGCATTCTAGAATCGATTTAGTGGTTAAGCCGTGAAAGCGAACAAACAAAGTCATTTTCGCATTAATAATATTAGTTAGGATAGTAAGGAAGTGTGGTGGCTGTGTTAGGAAGCTCTTACCGAGGAAGCCGGCGACGATGCCCATGGTGGTGGGCAGGCTGGCTGCGCACACGCCGTCCCGCTTCAGCGTGCGCTCGTCTATCTTCGACGCCACCACCAGCGGCGGCGCGCACTGCAACATGGAACCTCATGTACCAACTGATGATGGAAGATGGTGGTATAGTGGTACTAAGACATTATTAAAAAAAACTAAAAATTCCACAGGGTAAAAATTCATTCTAAATTCTAAATTATTATACATTAAAACATATAAGTTATATTACTCCTGTAAGCCATTTATAAAACCCTGTATTTGATACCACACTCAATAGGTATGAGGAAAAAGAATATTTTGAAGGCATAACGTGGCGCCAGATGTCGGCCTTTTTCATTTTGATATAGCCTGTGTCACTCTCACAATCATCAAGCTAGGCACAGAGCGTGCCAAAGAAATATACATACACATATTGTACTTAAAAACAACGCTCCTTCTGTCGCAGTCGGGTAATAAATACAGTGGTACTAAAGTGATACCAAAAACGATAGTTGTCGTTTTGCTTTAGTGCCTGATTAATTGGCGACATGTTGGCGCTGTTAATAGATGTTAACAAATTTAATTGTCATTTATATACATTTTAGGTGACAATTTGTACATTATGCAGCTCAGTATTATTTATGAGATTAAAATAGGATGCAATCGGGTACAATAGGAAATGAACTCACGGCAAAGCAAGCGGTCTCCCCGGGCACAATGAACTGTATGTGTCCCGAGACCGCGTTCTCGCTGACGCCGGACTCGAACCAGCGCTGGTTCAGTTCGTTGCACGCCGCGTTGATCGCCATGCGCGCCTCGAAGTTGTCCACGCAGCTCAGCACCAGGTCCACCGGCCCTCCGGACAGACTGCCAGACCTAGAGCACAATATGATGAGACCTCGAGGACAATGTCTCACTCCTAATATCCTAACTCTGGGGGACACTATTTGCTAAACATACAATATTCATTAGAAAAATTAGAAGCATATTTTCAAGCTTTTATTTTACTGGATGTAAATTGAATATTCCATTTATAGCGCCAACAGCTTCTTATCCGTCAGAGATAAGAAGCTGTTGGCAAGATGGATAGTCCCATAATTAAGCACTGGGTGGCTATTCATCTTGCCCAAAACAAAAAATAAAATATTCAGTGAGGCTTACTAACATAGTTTAAGGAAAAGTTTTTACTAACAAGTTGTATGGATTTATGTGAATGTCCGAAATAAAAATTATTCTATTCTATTCTATTCTATTCTATAGTACAAAATTAAACTGCGTCTGTGTCTGGTGCAAAATATTCTCCATACACCAAACTATTTTGTCAGAATAGTAACACAGAACCATTTTTTGAGACTAATGTGACACAATGAACTTCAGCCCATCTGATGTTAAATGGTTACTATAAACTAATAGCGCCAGTAAATGACTCCAGTCTTCCCCTAACTAAGTATGAGAAGACCTAAGTCACAATGTGTTATGCCTGTCACTCTGAGATGTGTGCACTTCTGCTTGGCAAATTACCAGGTGTGGTGGCAGTTCTCAGGACAAATTAGCACAAGTACTGTACTTCCGGTTGCTCTTGGACAAAGTCTTAGGGTACAGAAACAACATGTAACTCACAAATAGTAAAAAGTACTCACTTAATGGTATCACAGAACTTCTGGAAATTATCAACAGTGGTGATGTTATAGTTGTGAGCCTCAATGGCAACATCCGGGTTGATGTTCTGCAGTGTTGCCGCGGCCGCAGCCACCTTGCTGAGCCCGGCCTGGTGTGGCTGGAAGAACAGCCGGTTCATGTTGGCCAGCTCCACCTTGTCGTAGTCAAACAGGATCAACTGAAATTAAAGTGTGCAGTAGGAACTGAGAATTGTAAGGGTGAAAAGCAGATTCTAATCCTACAGTAGATCCTAAACCTGCTATTATAAAGGTGATTATTACTATTTCAGTTGCTCAATGACACTAAAAATATAAAATATATTCCAGGATTTTTTTTTATTTAAGTACAAAGCAAGAAAATTTGTGGATAAAAGCAGGTTTATAACAAAGTATGATTTTTACACATTTTAATCTCACATTTTGTATAATTTACTGATTTACTCTCATTGGTCTTTGTTACCTTTCCAATCCCACATCGAGTGAGCATCTCGGCAGTGACACTGCCAACCCCTCCCACTCCCACCACAGCCACAGACAGCTCTCGGATCTTCTCGTAGTTGTCCACGATGCCCATTCGTTTCAAAGCCATGAGACGACTGGAAAAATGAAAAATGCAATGTTTACAACAAATCATTATGTCCAGTACATCATGGAAGACATTAATATTAGTACACTCAGATGGAAAACAAAATAAGGTGATCACAACTTGATTTAGGGGTTTACGGACATGAAATCGTGGCACTCACAGCGCAACATATTGTATGAAAATTTATCACCTGTTTCAACATATTTGTTAATTATAAAGCACAGGATATTTAGACGTTAATTTATACAATAACATAATGTAAGGTATTAAGCGAAACATACACATAAATAGCAAAATACCTGTAAGGGTTGGAGTCTACAACTTCCGAGGACATAACTTCAATTTTTTGCCGAACGGGGCCCGCACCTCCCTGTGCTGCGGCCAGCTTGGCTTCCAGATCTCGGATTTTCTTCTGAAGTTCCTCTATCGTAGACATTTTCACTATTTTATTCAAGATAAGCTAATTAAAATCGATTGCAAGGGCTTTGATTGATTGCACGACAACTCGAAATCGCCCAACCAGCTGAAATATCTCTATCAATCCAGTGAATCAATCAATGTCATCTAGCAATAATGTCAAAGTTGGTAGTTATTCTTTTTTTGGTTGACATTTTGCGTAGCTTGTCGACGTTGACATTTTTGACCTGTTTTTTTTTATTTTCGTCTATAAGTACAGTTGATACACAAGGCGGAACGCATTCAGAAGAAAAATTGTGGCACAGAGCACTAGATGTCGCTACATACACAAATCTTTGCATCTCAGTTGTAAAATGTACTCTTTGGCCTAAACTTAAATCCATTTGGGCATATTGGGCATTTGTGGGATTAACTTGAAAGGAAAGTTCGGGTTAGAAATCCAGCAGCTACGAAATCCCAACTTCAAACGGCACTCACCGAAGAATGGGGCAGCATTCGCTGAAAAACCAGTCAAGTTTTGAACCCAAGACTGTGCCAAGCTACTTTCTTTAAAATACTAGTTGCTAAATTAGTGTACAGTCAATGTGTTTGTATCCTTCCAAAATACACATCGTGTTTTGGAAGGATACAAACACATTGGCCAATGAATATGCTCATCTCACAAAGGTCTTTCCGGCCGGGCATCGAAATCGGAATACCTAGCTTCGAAGCCCGGGGACCGGTGTAACAGCTCAGTAGGTTACTACCTACATCTGCTCTGCCTTCTGTAAGTCTTGGGTTCGATTTCCACTCGGGAAAAGCATTTGTTTGTCGAATTTATATGTTTGTTGGGTGTTAATTAAGTGTATGTAACTATTTACAAAAAAAATGCTATGCTTAGTTTGGGACTAGAAGACGCTGTATGAAATTTCAACAAATACTTATTATTTAAATGGCAGTAGGCATTTTTAATCGTACAAACAAGATTAAGGAGCGGTAGGTAAAATAAAAATAAAATACCTTTTTAAAATATATTTTAACAGTTTAAGTTCAAATAGTTACTACTTAAAGCTTGTAAAACGTAGTAGCCCTGTCTTCGAAGCAAGGGGTTCAATTCCCGGCCGGGCAAACTTTGTGTGGTGAGCATGAAGTTTATTCTCGGGTCTTGGGTGTTTGTCTTGTTTGTCCATGCCATCTGCAACACAAGGAATCCAAGTGCAGAGATATGAGTGTCTAAAAAAATATTTTTTTAAATGTTTTTTAATACCTATATGCCATTAAAATTATATCACAAAATGATAGAAACAAGGAAATCGCATAGTTATGCCTATAATAATAGATTCGTATTAAATTATAAAGGCCTTGCATAATAAATAATTTTATACCTGTCTGACCAGTAGGCTTGAATTATTTTGTTTTTTGCATATATTCGAGCTTTTTGTTCCACTTGGAAATGTAGAATAGGTCATAGCACGGCTCGGTATGAACTCTGTCTACGGGTATGAACAATTTCATGCACAGAACGTTAATTTCAATCTTAGTGGTTGAGCTAAATGTTAGCTTAAACTAAAACGAATTTATTATTCGTAAGTCACTTCGAATTTATTAAATTGATAGAAAGATAAGTATTGTTACTTTGCTACCTATTTGATCCATTGATATGTAATCTATACTTAAACTCTGTGAACTAAATTACTTTTATTTAACACCGCGGGGCTTAGCTAGCCATATTTTTTTTCCCTTTCAATACAGTAAAATTACATTAAAGTCCCAATTTTCCTGTTACGCTTATCAAACTAATCCTGATAGTATCAAAGTTAAAAAGTTTCTTAGTGATAATTATTCTCTGCCACATACAAATTATATGTACTTAATAACTATTTAACTACAATATATTTTCTTAATAAATAAATATCGAGTCGGTAACCTTGAATTTCTGGGTAGGTAAATATTATAGTATATTGTTATATACTATATTTATAAAGTGGATTATATTATATTGTGGATTTAATGACTACCTGAGGATTTAGTAAAAGTGAGTGAGCGTGGCGGCCCAGGGGCATAGACGCCGACTTTCAATCTGAAGATTGCTCCGGGCGATAAATCTTTGGAATTTAGGTGAGTTGGAAGTGTACAGGGCTCCTGGTAATCAGTTAGCATCCCTCCTACAGACAGCTGCAGTACATCGAAACAAGAAACGGGTTGTGATGCGAGGGTGCGAGACCTTACAAAAGCGAGGCCCCGGGCGGTTGCCCTGCTTGCCATCCCCTTAGGCCTCCACTGGCCACAAGTAAGTACTTTATTTATATTTGAATATTTATCAACTAGCTGCGCCCCGCGGTTCGGTTCGTTGTTTCCGGGATCAAAAGTAACCTATTGTTAATCCAGGATATAAGCTATCCTGGTACCAAGTTCCATACATATCTGTTGAGCTATTTGAGCATGAAGAAATGAAGACGTATACAATTTGAAATGAAATATTATTAATTCTTTACGGATGTATTAACAACTTACACATTCTTAGAATCTACAAAATTATGGGCATTTGAAACACAAAAACTTGTCCATCACGACTCATAACTCAGATAGACCTTAAATGGAGAAAAACGGTGTAATTACGAAACACAATTAACAAAATTTATCACTCAATTATAACAATCTGTGGTCATCTAGCGTTAAATATAGAAACTGGCTGCTGTGTACCCCAACTAATTACCTAAGTAATATTCCCATTCCTAAACATTATCGAGGTCCTTTGCCACGTTGCTCGAGTCCTCAGACAACCTCAGATACCCCTACACGTGTCCCCTGGGTGGTGCAAAAGGAGAAACCAGTAGCAAACGAAATAGCAGTTGAACATGTACCATGTCTTTCTAGAGTAGTACTGCACCACACCTGATTCCTCCTCTAGGCAGAGGTGTATTACTATGTTTCGGTGGAAGTGTGTGGGTGCCGGTTTAATTACAGGCACTTGAGGCCCTACGTCCCTGTTTTACAGCGGCGGGTGCAACGCTATGCAATGCGACGCAATGCAAAGGCATGGATCTTCATTATTTCGGTAGTAACCACTTAAATTCAAGTGGGCCGTCAGCTCGTTCTATAACTATAGTTGGATAAAAAAGCAGATCTAAGTATAAAAATCTTACTCTGTATATGGAACTTACCTACAATAACAAGTTAAACATTATTATTTAAGAAAACCGGTTCCTTAAAAGAATGGCACACATCCTTGTGACTATTCGTCAAGCCTATTTCGTCAGTATGTACTTATGCTACTTACAAGAAGTTGCCTATTTTAGTATACTTACATATTATAGTATAAAAAAAAGTCGCTCCCGATGTTTGTACCCTTAGATCTTAAACTACGCAACGTATTCTAAAGCATCTTTCAGCAATAGAATGATTCAAGAGGAAGGTTTATATGTATATTAGCACCCCACCCCGGCTTCGCACGGGTATACAATTATAATTTATAACTACCTCAGATTAATAAATCTGAACCATTCAAATTAAAAATCGACACACAATTACAGAAGAAATGAGGTAAAAGCCCATTTCTTCTTTAATTGTTCCAAAAAATTCACCCCAAGAAACCCAAAATATGCAGCCGAATTAAAAACCTCCTTCTTTTTTGAAGGTGGATAATAATGAGCGATCTATGGCCCGCTCCTTAGCTCAGTTCCAAATCGTTTTACCTTTCAATATACAGAATAACTTTCGATTAATTGATTCGATAGTCTGTTTATCAACCGAAGAAATATGTTTGTGGTGAGTAGTCCTTTTGCCGTACGCATTGCTTGCGATCCGAAAACTACTTTACAAAAAAAAATATCTTTTAACCCTAGGCAGTTAATACTGAATTTGGTTTCTACCTACCTCTTATTGCAAAAATATGTCTAATATTTTAATCACGTCAAGTTTTTTTAATACACCCATTATTATTGTGGTAAGGCATAATGCTAAATTCTGCTGAAAAAAAAAAACACTTTTCGTGTACTAAGATTCTACGAGTAGTAGGTACGTATTAAGCTTCTAGTCTTTTAATTCTATGATCGCGATGTTTAATACCGTTTTGGAAAACGTAATATTGCGCAATAGCAAAATCACTTATTCTCAGGCTCCTTAATTTATTAGCATTGGAAATTGTGATCCGAACGGCGACTACGGTCTCCCCAACGCAGTAGTATGTAAATATTTTAGGGGGTCATGTTACTCGCTACCGTAGGTAAATACCTCCAGATACCCCACAAGTTCCCCGGGTGGTGCGAAAATAGAAATAGAAAAATCTTTATTTACAGACAGTAATATAGAAAAATATTTATTTATAGACATAACAAATTTTTTAATGTAGTTTATTAACCGCAAATAAGGCTACCACTCAGCGTGTGCTGCATCAGCAGTGTCGCTAATTCAGCGCTGGTTTTCTGCAGCACCATAGTATGCACGTGCATGTGACAACAGTAATAAACACGCTTTAAATATAAAATTCAACTACTTATAAACTATATGTATGAAAAGAGGAGGATATTTAGGATATTTTATATGTTTAGAAGCAACGGAAAGTAGCCGCCACACCCGATAATCAGAGTAGCGCACTCGCGTTGTTTGTTTCGGTGGCAGGGTGTGGGTGCCAGTTAAACTGCAGGAACATGCGGCGTTACTCTCGCAATGTCGCAACGCAATGCGACTTGATAAAAATTTGTTCTTAGATAGGGTTTAAATTTAAGTGTACAATTGTATAAAAAAATCGCGGTTTCGACCAAAAATGTAAAACCCGAGCTAATGCTCTATGAAACTAATCTATGAAACTTCCTATTTATTTACCAACTCTAATGAACTATATGAAGCCACAACATATTTGCTGAGGCTCTCATCATTGTCAACAAACTGGTTACATACAGTACGACCTATGGTACATTTCCGTTCGTTGCGAGTTCGCGACAAACTCGCGCGACTAATGGTTGACGCGACAAGCTATCCACACCGGCCGATAACGATACCGACACGATATTTGCAATATTATGTATTAGAAATGTACCTAAACAGATAAACGAATTTGAATCTGAATCAAACGATTTCGAGCCGGACTTTCATTCCGACGCCGCTGGTACATAGTTCATAGTTCATAGTTCATTTATTGATAACAAATATGTTTACAGGTCAAAAATACAATTCAATTCAATTCAATTCAATATAAATTAATATTAATAAAAAGACAAAATTAGTGCTATACAATTCCTGTACTACCACAAAATTAAAATATAAATAATACATTACACATCATCATCATGTCAATAAATAAGAATTCAAAATTAAAAAAACAAATCTAGACATGCACTAATGAGTTTCAAATACCACGTTCAGGCCGATAATTCAAAATATCGTGAAGTAACAGGCATGTCCTATAACAAAAAAATCTACTCTATCCCAAAGATGGGGTCAACGGGTATCATATAATACGATATCGTACGGTAAATGTTAAAGGCGTCCATTATTAGTTAGCTCAATCTTTCGTCGCGCATCCGAGTATACTCGCGACTCGAATAGTCCGCACGTCAACCAACAATATGTTGGCATGTCTCTGGCCAGTTGCATTTCAACGCATGCGCGGCACCACGCGCGCCGCAGTGAAGTTCGGGATATAAAACCAACTGGCCGTTGAGAAAAAAAAAATGATTTTGACATTCGAACTTTAAATATAAAGCCGGCACGTTCTGTTAGTATACATTTTGTGGTGCATAGAAATATTTGAGAAATATAGTTTAGATTTTTAGAAGGTAAGCTTTCGTTTTGATTTTTGACATTTAAAATTAGTAATAGTAAATTATTTTCAAAGAGATCTCTGAACGCAAGTGAATCAAACAATGTGGTTCATTATATATGTAGAGCAACAATGATTTTTACTCTACGATGTCTGCTTTTAGGAAGTAGATCTTGACCATGCACAAGGCTTCCCTGTGTGAGGTAGGTTCAAGACCCGACAACAAACTATAGTAGTCTTACAAATTTTTACTTCGATCTTCCCACATTTAAGTAGATAAGGTTAATCATTATGGAAGTAGGGGTGAGATGGCCCGCTTTGCATCAGGTGGATCTACCCCATTGATTTTGAAATGTTACCTTCATTAAATCTATCCAATAAGTCAGATTAGCATATTTCTGTTCTTCGATATTACTTCTGAAAGAAGATTAGAATCATTACTATACTTAATGCTACTTACTGAGGAAGCGGGTCCTGTCCGAATAATACGACCGGAGTTTTCATTCCAACGATGACTGGTTAAAATCCTGTGTAGTTCATTAATTGCAAATGTATTTGTTAAAATTTAAGTACTACATATATCTAAGTAACGTACTTGTTAAATTTTAAGTACTTGAGTTGAATTTGTAATAATAACTTGTAAAATTTTAGCTTACTTAAAAAAATGTCTTAACGTTAAAAAATTTATAAACGTTAAAACTAATTGTTTTAACATTTTCACAAGGCTCAGTGGTACCTATGCTAACTTTAAATCTGTAGGTCGTAGGAGCAAAAACAAGTTTTTAGCTTGATTAGTTCATGTGCGCAATACCACATTCGCGAAACAATAATAGGCTATGGCGTGGAAACGTAAAATAACAAATTCTAATGCTTTTGACTTCCAATCCGAACAGTGGAATCCCGTGATAGCTGAACAGGCATCCTTCAGGTCGATCCTGTCCCTGACCCAAAGGTAGTGCCAGTGCCAGCCCACTAGATATATTACTAATTAAAAAATCAAACTAAATTCTCATTTCCTCCCTATACAGAATTGTCATCCAAATTGAGCTACTACAGGTATATAAGTAAGTATTCCTTACTTGTGCTTATCTCCTTATTTTTTTTAGCACTACCACACATCTTCATGTTACGCAACGGTTAACTGGAAGAAAATGCTAATTAGCATTAAGTTCGCCTACGTACTATTGCAATAAAGAATTTTTAATCAATCAATCGGTTTTATCTACCCATGGGGCCACAACCCGGTTTGTGTATCGCATATCTTTTGGTCCTACATGCCGGTTACCTCACGAGGTTTTCCTTCACCGTTTGGAGCGTGAATAAACTCATTTGTGTGCTTCTTGAACCAAAGACCTTCGGATTGAAAGTATCTGTACCACTGGGCCCTCAGACGTTGAAGCCAATCAAAAATGTTTAAACTGCCATATACTTTACCAGGAAACATTTGAAATTCAAATGAACCACTTCAAATCAAAAATTTGGGTTTCTTGGCGCTCAACTAGATAGGGGCTCCGAAAATCACATTGAAAAAATCTATTTCGGCACTAATGTAATGCCATTACTATTCAAAAAATATTCAATGTGCGTATGTGGGTATTCAAATTAATTTCGATTTGCAAAAAAATCCGGTTTTGTAGAGATCCGCGAGAAATTAATAACAAATATGGCTAGCGAGACCGAATTCATTATTGTTAAACGAAAATGTTCAATTCGATTGGTATTCGTGGGTAAAGTTTTCCATTTCATTTCATTTCTGGTTGTTTGTGAACCCAGGTACATGGAAAAACTTAATAGGTAAGTATATAATAATAGAACCATAGCTTCTACCATTTGAGCATATAAACATTCATTATCCTAACATGAAAGCAACACAACTAATTAAATAAAGATTCAATTTAATCAAGTAAATTAAATAATCAAATTAATTAATGTCTTCAGTGTGAAATTATGATAAAGTTAATAAATTAAAATAAAAAGGCCAAAAATAAGAAGAAGAAATTAAAATATGTCACAGTAAAATAAATATTTAAAAAAACATAAAATAAAACAATAGTTAATGAAACAGTAAAACACAATGACAATATGATCATTCAGATACCCATTTATCGTGTAATATGCCTTTTCCACGAACATCTTAAATTAAGCAAGGGGCAACAAGCGAACCGATTTTGGAATTTTGTTGTATAATATCTATATGATCCATACAAAATACACTATTACGCATAAGCTTCATTTTACAAGGCAGATAACGTAATTTTCCTTCAAGTGACTTCCGATCACAAACTTCAAATAACTCTGGATGGACAGCTACTTCGTAAATATATATTCCTGGGATAGTTTAGTAAAGTGATTTTTACAAGTGTTACAAATTGCTCAAACAATCCACAAATTGCTCTAACGCAGCGCTTTTGTGCTTTATCAATTGATCAATAGTCCGTTGAATTTCCCCAAAATATGGCTCCATATCGACTCCATAAGACGGATGATATAAGACCGTGGTAAGCGGTAAGCGAAGTTGGAATATTAGATACTTTACTTTATTTAAATAGAGCATACGAAAATTGTTGCAATCGTTTAAAGACATTACCAATATGATCTTTCCCATTAAATTTATTAGCAATGGTTAACCCTAAAACCAAAAACTTTGTAAAATCAACTTCATTTACCTTAGTTCTATTGTAGTTTATATCGATGTCATGATTAATATTAGCCGTTTGTTTAAAATTCATTACAGATGTCTTTGTTATATTAATATCTAATGAACTAAATTGTAATAGATGTCAAAGTAGAGTTAATATCCAGTTGAAAATTATGTGAGTTATACTGCCATCAGCAAAATGAGTCATTGGATGATTAGTTGTTTGAGGCATGTCATTTATGTAAATAAGAAATAAGAGAGGGCCTAGAACATTTCCTTGAGGAACACCATGGGAAATAAATATATAGTTTCATAAAGGCTTTATAACTGAAAGTTTGGAGTGATGAGTGAAAAGTATGTCTGGAAAGATACCTTGCTCTAAACAATTTTATTATACGAGATAAAATACGAGTAGGTGATATGTTCAAAGCTGCATCTTTAATCATTTTGTAGTAATGTCGTCAACACTATTCGTATGTTTTAACGAATAAATTATAATAAGAATGAATGGTATTTTAAATTAATATTAATTTGTTTTTAAAGAGTTTGATTTTTTTTATTGTTTGTGAACCTAATGGTCTGGGTGGTACGAAAGGAGCAACACAAAGTAGCAGAAAAATCTTGCCAACTACGTCGGAAGAAGTACTGCCATGATAGCTGGTAATCTATCATCAAGCAGTGGTACTCTCGGGTCGCTGTGGAAGTGATGTAGGTGCATGGAATAATAAATACACATGACACAATATATCTCTTAGTGACGGGTGCAACGCAATGCGTAAGAGAGAACAAGAAGAGTTGAATTATTGTTTTGGTACAGTCCAACAACAAAAAAAAATTCGCAATAAATTTAATATTGATACAGAACCCTTTACCATTTCACACTTGATTAATAAAAGGTTCATTGGAAAAAAATATAATACGTTTTTTCTGTGGCAATCAGCACCGTTTAATATACAAATTTATTAATTTATGTTTCTTTTTGGTTTCCTACATGCACACGTCTCATGCAGATGAATCCTTAGTTGTTACTTGATTTTGAAACTAACTTAACGCTGACCATATGTTAGTATTTTTAGCTAAATCCATGGTGCTTCAACGCATAGACGTAAGTACCTAGCATGTGTATACGCTGTTTTTACTACCATACAGGTAGTCATTTCGTCATAAAAATTTTGGCATGGCCTTCACATATTGAATAGATCTAAAAGTTGATTTTTTTATTAATTAAAGTTAATTGGCTGATTGAGCTGGTTTCCGTCTAAGTAATTTTCAGGGTGTGCTCTGACGATAATAACCAACGTAACTTAGGATCCCCTAGTAAGATAAGGGAAGAGCTATGACGACCGGCATTCATTACGCTAGAGATCTCACAAGCTCGTCATTTCACTGGCACAGAAGCTCATTAAGCTGGGGAAGTCCGGGGAAGAACTGCTACCCCATTTCCACCTATTGCTATGTTCCGGTTGTGTTGCCGGCGAAATTACTGTCAAAAGAAGTTTCACCTTTATTGCATCACATGATTTTTTTTTTATGTGCTTGTAATGTCACCTGTACCTTACCACCGGAACGCAGCAACGTGTGTACCACTGTTTTAGGACCAGAATTATAGGTGGTGGCCGTATTTCCCTGGCCTTGGCATTAATTATACGTCTACTTAAAAGTCAAAATAAAATCTTTATTACCTGTGAATACATAAAAGAACTTAATGGAAACGTCATTTTCTTAAGATAGAAATATGTATTTACAAGGTCACATTTCACACAAGTTTAGTGCTTTTTCAAGCCCTATCTGACCTTCCATACGGAAGAATAGACAACTCCAAATGGAGGGATTCCTTTCATTTCGTCAGCATGATCCTTTCTACCCTTAGGTTTCAGGTAGGGACTCTAAGATTAGTCACAGTCACCTGCAGACGCGGGCAACTTGGGATCTCTAAGAAGGTATATTCCACTTTGATCTCTTGCAGGCCAACATGGAGCGTGCCTCATCCAGCACAGAGCGCACGCCGCTGGTACCGCCGCCCACCTATGTCTTCGAGTCTAGCATCTCCCGCAGCTACCAGAAGCGGCTGCGCCAGTTCCAGTGTATCATATGCATCATATTCATGTAAGTTCTTAACATACCTGATAGAGGCGCAATAATAATCTTCTTTCTTCATCGTGTTAGAGGTTTTTACTCTACCTGAAGGCGGCACCTTGTGGCGCTCAGTTCAAAGTTCAAAGTTATCATCCATCCTAACGAGGTAGAGTGTTGCTTTAATTAGATGATCTGTTAGGAATTTGAATCAAGGTTTGCTACGATTCCATTGCTCTATCGGTAGTCTGATGGGAAATGGAATTCTGATGGCGCAATTGATGGTGTAACGGGGGAAACAGAAGTGGAGCGGGGATAAAACACTTTTTTTCTGTATGAATAAATCCGGTCTTCGTAATCATAATGTTTTTCTAGGTAGACGGACCAAGGCGTAATAGATTTTCAATAGAGTTAAATAAGAAGTACTCAATTACGCAACATCTTCATCGTTGATCGTCTCTTTTTATTTCATAGGATCCACCTAGGACCTAAAGATTTTATTTAGCCCGAAGTGCATGAAATAAATATGTATTGAGTTGATTTGTTCGTTTTCTCAAGCAGTCAGGCGCGATGTTACATCCTCACTTCATGGAGACTCATGGAGACGGGCAGAACGCAAAGAAAATTAGTTCTGCTCATACTGTGGTATGGAGTAACATAATTGTTTTGATTGCTGTTGTCGAATGTTCGGAATGGTTGTCGAATGGTCGAATAACTACTTAACAAAAAATGGTCTGTCCGTAACATAAAAATAACGAAATATAGGTATTTATTTATTTTTATGTTTAGGACAGGCGCCAAACATATACATATATACCTATATATTTAAACTAGTGTTTGGCGCCATTCAATTAAAATATTTCCGAGTTCACAAGCTTTATCGTGCGTGTTATCTTAGATATATCTCAAAAATTTTTGATATCAGTTCATTAAATCTAAAATCTTTGATAGTTTTGATGTTCTGATATGAAAAATGTGCGAATTTTCACACACAATTTTATGTACCTACTAACAGGTCATTCACTCAGTCATCGCGATTCGTCCTGAAAGATCCGTATTATTTTGAATGTATTCCGCTTTTCACGATTATGTAACGTCCCTGGCTGTATGCAGGTCCTTCGAAGACTAAAAAATAATCCTACCCAAATACGATTCGCGATTGGCTAATGTGTGAATCACCATTACTAATAATTTAATATTACATAGAAATGTAATACACCAAAAACAAAAAATCTAAATCTACAGTTATAAAAAATATTTACACACATAAACACGCATAAAAAATATTTATATTCAATGTCATTTCTCAAGCTCACGGCTCATCTAATATTCATGAAGAAAAATTATACTACATAAATAGATTCCAGATGAATCTACTGTTTCGTTGAATGTCTAAATTAATGAATAATCGTATATTTTTTTTTCCGGGTATTAGGGCTATCTATCTAACCTGGTGAGTTTTCCACCTCTCCCTGCTTACCAGGCAGTCAGTATCTGCGTATCGGATCCGGTCAGGATAGACCTTTTCTTATAAAAGTGACGGATCGAGATGTCAGTTCACCTGATGTTAAGTTGTCACCGCCGCGCGTTGTGCCTGTCAGATTACGGGAATATAACGTCTCATGCACCGACACCCACACCCTTTAAACTGAACATGCGAGTTCAGCGCTGCTTGGCGGCGGAT
The DNA here is from genome assembly GCA_921293045.1 of Aplocera efformata. Taxonomy (NCBI): domain Eukaryota; kingdom Metazoa; phylum Arthropoda; class Insecta; order Lepidoptera; family Geometridae; genus Aplocera; species Aplocera efformata. The sequence continues at coordinate 784,778 of OV121040.1, forward strand.
TACCAGGTGCGATGACAGTACTACTCCGGACGAACTTGGCAAGTTCTACAGCTACTTTAGATTAGTAATTTCGCACCACCCGGTGGACACGTGTAGGGACTCTGAAGGTACTACGCTAGTACAACGTATAATCTCATCCACGATGGCCTCCTTTGTCCATCAGGAGGATTTTAATCGCCCATGCATCGGTTTCCATAAAGCTGAAAGTCCCAGTAAGATGGAAGTACATTTTACTCTCTCCCCCAGAGGCATGCTCGGTATAGCCTTGCTGGTCACAGTGTCGTACAACCTGGCGGAGACAATAAACAACAGCAGCGTATCGGATTCCTCGGAGCCGGTGCAGACGCCACTCCCTGTACCACCAATTCCACTGCAAATGGCAGTTTCACCAGACTTCCAGCCGTTCCTCAAGAAAAAATGGCCATTGAAAGGTCAGTTCTGAATCCTCAATCTATTGGTCCTTGGATACAAAAATCACATTCTCAATATTCAACAATGTCTATCTATGGGCACAAACACCACCAATCTTTGATTCAAATTCTTTTGCTGATGCAAAACATCGTGAGTAAACTGACGGTGGCGTCTTAGAAAGAAAACATACACAAATAAAGACGTGACTTGCAGCAATGACTGTTTTGTAAGGGACATAACCATCTTAATATAATGTGGTTACCAGTGCCCATGAAAAACTACTGCTCAGATCCTCTCTTACCGAAAATCCCCAAGTCGGGTAGTGTTTCGCCTGTCACTGAGACGGGGATGTTACTTACAGGCCTGTAATGTCACCAACAACACACAACGCAACGCAAGTACGTGGTGTACTTGCGTTGCGTTGCTTGGTGACGAGTTAAAATTTGTAAAGGCGTAAGTGTAATTTTCTTTTCTAACCCAGTAATACATTGACAGGAAGCATAACATTGTGAACACAAAACCAATACAACTTGATATCTAATTTCCCATCCAAGACCTAATAAGATTTGTGAATAGGCATACCTAAATCGATAAATTTTATCAGAACGACTTCCTCCCAAATGGGGCGGTGACCCACCAACCCCGGAGGAGATAGAAGCAGCTGTGAACACAGGGCGCGCCGCCATCACAGAGCTGCAGAAGGTTGAGAGGCAGAGGAAGCCCTTAGCGCGTGGGACTCCAGCGAACAGGGCCCAGAGAGCCGCGGCCACCTCCCAAGATGTCAAGCCTTTGGCTGACTCAGCGTATGGAGTGGAGCAGGCCACAAGAGCACTGCTCAATGGGTAAGTAGTAACGAATAACATTTTATTTGGACCGGTAGCTATTCCATATTAATGTCAGTACCTCGGCGATCGAGCTAAGCTCGGTTTTTTTCCGTAAAATGGGGTATTATCAGAAATTATATTTATAAGATACGAATTACGTATTCTTTTAATAATAATGTAATGATTTCTTATTGTTCCAATTTGGTAATGTTGCTTGATTGGTTAACACAATAATTGCATTGTTAGATTTAAGCCGAATAAATGTCACAAAGCGCCATCTTACAATTTTTTTAAGTAACAATTAATTACCAATATCACTATCACTAAGCTGGCGCTGTATAAAATTTTCAGCAAAATTTATTATACAAATTACAAGGAATACAATTAAAGGTAGAATACATTGATACTAATAATAATATTGACATCTTATATACCTACATGTATTTCAAGCAATAAAGTATACTTTGACTTTGACTTTGACTTTGACTAAACAGCAAATCCAAATCGTTAGAGCCGTTTCGAAGTACGCGAAATAAATAAGTAATAAATTTATACAAGAATTCCTCGTTAAAAGTAATAAGATTACTATCATTAGGTAGTTAGTATACAATAATAACAATAGACCATCAAGTCTAGCAAGAGAATCTGAAAGATTGAGTATATTTAGTCAGGCTTTACATAACTATAAAGTATTTTTTTGTATTAGTTACATAAATAACTAAATCCATAGTGTTAATATGTGATGAAATTCTTCTCTGACAGTAATTACCAAGACAAGCTAATCCAGTTAATCAATATATCTGAGAGATTAAGGAAATGGGAGCCGTCAATAGGAAAATGCAGGTGTTTGACAGGCCAATTTTGTGTTTTTAAGCATACGCTAGACTATTTACTTGAAAAATTGACGTTCCCAAAAGATATTCTGATAATTCATAAATCACAATACAACGGAAAAAATGTTGAACAAGCTACAAGAAAAAAATGTTTTAAACATTATAAAGTAGACAAATGGACTTGGAATGATACCATTTAACATTGATTATATTATAAAATATTTATCGTGTTGTTTAATTTAATTAACAATTTTAATTCAATAATAATAGATTAGCCTGCTTAAATTCCTGCCTATAGCCTATACATTGCATATTTTTTATAAGTACTAAACATGTTATCACTAAGTTATTCACTATCTGGCATTCAACATGACTTTGTTGATTTACATAATCTGAACTCATATTTTATCTCAAACACCAGGCATTTCCTAATATTTTTACAAGGTAACCGCTACTCCTATTTACCCACTGTTGGTTCATATAATGATATTCCTGTGCCAGTTAACTTTCTATCAAAATATTCATTATTTGGGAAAATACAGAACCCTAGCGAGAACTATACACAGAATTATTATGTGAGTACTGACCTAATTTCTCTTGGGCTTGGGCAAACCCAAAGTGATCAGCTGGCTCTCCTCATGCCTCAGGGCCTTTAATATGAAATCCCCTTATGGTGGGATTACTGGCCTTTCAGCTCAGTTGTTAGTATCTCTACCTTCTATGCGCGGATTCAATTTACACCTTACGAACTTTATTATTTGTGTGACGAACATAATATATTTTCTGTATAAGTATTTTATTTTATCTTTAATCTGGTTCCTATAGAACATGCTGTGCTTAGTTCGGGTCTAGATAACGCTGAGTGAAATGTCCATGTCTTATTCATAATGAGAGTGACCAGGTTTTCATTGACGTCCAGCAGAACCTTATTTTATTTACGATTTTTTTATATAATTGCTACGCATATGTTACTGGTCGATGTTTCCTTTCCAGCGTGCGATTAAAGGCAGTTCGTGTTGGGTATGTTGTTATTGAAGACAATGTTAATTGCATCATCACTAGATTAGCCAGGATCTGGGTGCACAGCATTATTTCATAAGTCAATACTATATTATCGTAGATGTTACAAGCACCTATAATTGGCATCGTATTAGCCTCTTACGTTCTCACAGCAGGGACACAGGGGGCTTTAATCTTCCATGGGGCTCGTCTAATCCGGATTGTTAGATGTCACGTCTTCGATTTTTGATGCCGGTTTCACTATATTTTCTTCATCGTTTTGAAACAATAACTTCAAGCCAAAATCTCATTGGCGCATTTGTAGATTTGAGCAAGCGACCTTCGGGTTGAAATTCTATGTCCCCTGTATCACCATGCTCTCATAACTGATAAACAGGTACTTTTTAATTCTCACTACATTGTATTAATACACAAAATAAATATAATATAATTAAGTATAATATATTAAGTGCAGGAAAAGTAATATTCTTGCTCAAACCGAGAATAATAGCTTTTTAATATTATCGATCATTACATAACAGTAACCAAAGCATATAGTCCTGCCGTTTATTATATTATGGTAGGTACTCTCAGGTCGAATCTTATCCAATTTACAATTTATCATCGGGCGACAAAATATGAAGGATGTGACGCACCAAGGGTCAGATAATAATCAGATCATAACAATTTTTATTGCTTCCAATTGTTTATCTTCTTGATAGGTATATTGCCATCAACCATCCTAGACAAACGATTAGTTAACCGGTGCAAGTAGTGCATTGTACGATGACCACTTAGAATGTCCTAGTAACGATCAATTTATGAAGGCCCTGTCTTCCGGCCGATGATCTCAATTGAATATGATAGGATTCGATATGCACTCCTGATATCTTATGAACCGTCACAGTATATTTAGTTCTATAGAGTTTTAAGAGTCTATTTGATATCTTGGTCAGATATCAAATTTCGTTCTAATATTCACAGATAATTATAAACATTATGAGTTTATAGTAGCTGAATTTGGCTCTTAAAACTATATAAAACTAAAGTTAGAAATTTAAATTTTCTGAATAAATAAACTTTATCATTTTTGCTATGATTCTATAGTAGTATATAAATAATTGTACAAGAAAAAATTTCGCTAAAAATGTCTAATGAAAAATAATCGATTTTATTATAATAAAAAAAATGATCCGGATCTCGGGAACCCAGCGGAATTGCAAGTTTTTCGTGGGAATCACCAAATCTGTTGAAGCGTTGGCACCGCGCTCTCTTAATAGGTAGGGGACGATACGTGGTAAAAAATAAAAATCCATTAATATGATGATAGGAAATCTGTTTGAGGAAATTACCACAATTGAAATGTCAACCAAACAATCAAGACATGAATTTTGAAAAATCTCGTTTAGCCTACTCAAGTGATTTGCATACGACACGTAATTTTAATTAGCATTATAAATTTAAGATTTTCAATTCATAAACCAGTATATGCCTAGGTATCTTAAACCACAATACCGACATTCTCATATTGAACCGTTGCTGACCGCTCACAAATTAGGGCGTGTAACCCAACACCTAGAAACTGTGACACCCTACACCAGTAGTTTGGCTTCGCCAAGCGTGGCTGGCCACGGATACCGAATATGTCTCAATCGATACCATTCATACCAATTATATTATAGGAGAATGACCTGAAGAAGCCTGTTCTTGCAAAAAAATGTAGCACGCAGAAAATATTGCTTATGGAAACTATTCACAATTTGAGGAAGCTAGAGCATCCCGGATCTTTCGAATGCTTTTGATAGTAATTATTAAGTAGGACTTGATGCAATCGTGCTAGCAATTCGATGTTGTGACATCTATTCCTCTGGATTGGGATGGGTTTAGTAAAAATTTAATCTAATGATTGATTATTGACAATCTTGCTTACCAAGGTTAGTTTGAAAATTTTAATTGATAAATCAACAACGGACGCAAATCAATTCAGAATTAACGAATTAAGGAGGTTGATTATAATCTTTCTTTTATAATATTAAAATTATTTATTCCGCACATGCCACCCGATCAAAATCAAAAAGAAACCACAGTATATTAAAATTTTACGTCTACTTAAGACGAGGCAAAGCGAGAAAGAACTACTTGAAAAAAACGAAAAAGGTTGAGGCACTATGTACTATATACCATAAAAATAACGTAGAAAATCTTGAAGATGAGATCATTGTTAAACACTTTTAATTCATTTAAATATCATTAGGTCCAAAATTCAACTCAGTTTGGGAAGTAAATTACCTAAGTCAGTAAATTAGATCATTTGTAATTGGATCAGCTAGATGTCATTTGCACTTTCTTCTTTACAAATATCGGTAGGTGGATCGGCTTTTTTTTCAACCGAATCTAATTCAGTTGAAAAGGGAATTGAATCGAAAATATTTACAGGCGAGAAGTCCATCGAATGAAGACAAGTTGATCCGATCCCAATTTCGATTCCATTACCATCCAAAATAAACCTTTGTATATCATTGTAAATAATTGTACATACTGTTTCTATCAGTGTACTGGTTCATTCTATTCTTTAAAGATTTAAGAGCCCTGCCTTAGCGGGACGCCATGGCACTATGTTGCTCGGCCAGGCTTCCCAGCAGGGGGGCAAGCCAAAGGAACCTACTGAGATATTCTTCTTGCTATCAACTCCAGAACGGACATAGCGGACCGAAACGGCGGCATCGGCATCGGCCCCCCCATTAACGGCACGTTCTTCGAGCCTGCGTACTGCGTGGATGACCCGCCGCCCTGTGTCACCTCCAAGTACCGCACTCAGGACGGTACCTGCAACAACCTCGCCAATCCTCTGCGCTGGGGCGTCGCCAACACTCCCTTCAGAAGAGTGATACCCGCAGCTTATGCTGACGGCAAGTATTATACCCGATTTCAGCCAAATAGTGCTGTTCTTTCTTAGAGTAGACAAATACATCCCAAACAAGTATCAAAAATTTAATGAAAAAAAAAATGCATTAACTAGTTAAGTTACATGACTATACTAAATTTTAAGTGTCCGTATTATATCTGCAAGAAATCCGACACACGCAAATTGCAAGGCCAAGGTTAACAACCTATCAAACGTCAAAATGGAGCTAAAAAAATAAAAAAGGAAACTTCCAGACTTCAACTAGGTATAAACAGTAAAGCGAATGATGTTTAAATATTATATTATATTTATTTACATTTTCTGTTGTACCTACTCATCACAGACCGGACATATCGGATTCTTCAAAACAGTTTATTTCGCTCTTTTGAGAATGTGGAACTTCACCAGCTGCACTTATGAATTCCCTCTCTTCTCCACTTATAAATTCCCCATTTTTTCCAGGAAATAGTTCCCCCGCTCCAGGCCTGATGAATTCCCCCTCTTCTCCACTTATGAATTCACCATCTTTTCCAGGAATCAGTTCCCCCGCTCCGGGCCTGATGAATTCCCCCTCTTCTCCACTTAGAATTCCCCATCTTTTCCAGGAATCAGTTCCCCCCGCTCCGGGCATGCAGGCGCGACGCTGCCGAGCGCGCGTGACGTCAGCGTGACGGTGCACCGCCCCAGCTACGCCCACGACTCCGAGTTCACCGTCATGCTGGCGGTGTGGGGACAGTTCCTGGACCACGACATCACCGCCACCGCTCTAAGCAAGGGTAAGAGACCGCCAGGTTCCCAAGCAAGTAGTGGATCACAGCTACACCCACGACTTACCATACTCTTGCCATACCATACGTCCGTATTCCTGCAGTTCCCGTAAACCAACTCTCGACAAGCAAGAGCGGATGGGCTTTAATCGAACACGAGAATTAATGAAATGAAAAGGAATGCCATATTCATTATATACCTTGTTTTATGTTATTACAACTCGAAAAATAATGTTTAAAACCATGATAGTTTTAAATGTTTTATATGTTATGTTATATTGTTGTATGTGTTGTATGTACGTAGCAACAGCAAAGGGACTTCGAGTAGCAAATTATGAGAACAATTCAGTCGAACCTTAATAACATTTCCAAACCTTTTTGCTTCGATATAGGTTTACACTTTTTTTTATTTTATTTTTTTCGTGGAGAAATTTCTCAGCATAAGCTTCTCTGTTTTTAATGCAATAAGTACTTTTTCATTTATTTTAAACCAATCTCGACATGACTTTTAAGTTCAAATATTAACTCGCAGTTAGCAGCAGAAATAGTTATCTTATTCGTATCGCCTATTGTAGGATTCCCTTTTTATGTAACGTATTGGATACATGTAATTAGAGAATTGAACCATTTTAATTGAATCCGCGTCACACTGATCCAATGTTAACGTGAAATTTGGTAAATTAAAGGCGATATTCCGGATGAACTTTGAATGGAATTTTTTGCGGTGCAATTGGAGCTTCTGGATTTCATAACGAACTTTTTAGACTCTATGTTCCGAACAATTATATTCGTAGAAAGCACGAGTTAATTTCTGTGCCTGACTGTCGCACCGCCGCGCGTTTTAACTGCCTGCGAGGGAGCAGGCAGTTAAAACGCTCTCACCGCTCTCAATAAAATGCTTCCTTCTTATCCTGATTGTGACATATTTAAGGACGATTGGAGGATAGTGTGTATACTTGAAGTATTGATGGAATAATGGTGGATTTGTTATACTAAACTAATTAACCTTCGACATGCTGGTGTATAATATAATATTATGTAATTCTTTTAATTTGTTTTAATTCATAAGAAATCATTTAACTTTTTAATATTCTCTAGTTTAATTAATTAGTCATTTACATTACTGTAACTTGTAATTGTATTAATTCCTATTTAACGAACTTACTAATTGTCTTTTACCTTAATATGTTTTTTTTTCTTCTAACTTAATTTATTGCTTATCGGTTTTATTTGAATGAATGTTAATTGTATTAATTAGCATAAGTGGCTATTGGCCGTTCTGATTAATTAAATAAATTGTTAAACAGATAGTTCAACTATCTACTTGTGTAATTTCAGGTCAAAACAGTACTTCCTTATCTTGCTGCGACCCATCGCAGCCGCCTCACCCGGAGTGCTTCCCGGTGGATTTGGACATCGAGGACCCATTCTACCAGGATTATAACCTCACCTGCATGGAGTTCGTACGATCTGCTCCGGCACCCACCTGCCATTTTGGTAATTTTTTGTACATTATGTTTATATTTCTTTAAAATACAGCAACGAAATTGAAGATTGCGAGCAAAAAAGGTCTTTACTACTATTTAGGTCTATTAGACTTTTACAGCAGTTAATGAGTTTGAATTTGGAACATGTATTTTCTAATGAAGTGATCAAGGAGATCGTAATACCAAATATTGTAATATTGTATGAATAAAGTTACTGGCCGGTGAGAGAGGCGTGCCCAAACAGAAATTGAAAAAAAAAAAACACTAATTGGCGCAATCTCGCAACGCTCTAAATTCAAATTCAAAATAGGTGCCCACGATAAATTATTATTTTGCTCCCGTATGGATGGTACACACTTCTACTAAGTTATGTAGCAGTTAATTCTTGCGTGGTAGTAATTTAAACAGCACACTACAATTTCACTTCATCATTGTGAATCAGCCTTATTTAAAACTAAATAGACAATAAGAATTCAGATAATTTGATGTAGTAATTCAACTCGGACCTTCGTCTTCCAGGTCCGCGTGAACAGCTGAACCAAGCCACAGCCTACATCGATGGCTCCACAATATACGGGAATAACGTGCGGCGCGCGGAACGCTTGCGTCTCGCCGCCGATGGAGAGCTGAAGATGTTGAAAATTGGCTCCAGGCAGCTCCTTCCCCCCTCCACCGACCCCAACGACGGCTGCAACACGGTGGAGATGAACGCTAAGGGCAGATACTGTTTTGAGACCGGTGAGCCACTTAATAGCCCGAAACTAAGGCCTCTGATTGAGAACTGAAAATGATGTAGCTTAACTGCAAGCTGCTTCCACCTTGTGTCCACTGAGATCTGCGCCATGCGTACAAATATTTGCAAACCAAGAAAACAATGAGATGCTAATGATTACTAAAATATGCTGTTTCTCAGGTGATCCAAATAAGTATGTTACTTCAGTATAGCTGGAGCTGGAGATGCAAACTATTTTTTTTTCTACGTCTTTTCGTGCGAGTAAATGCGCATGAAGGCCTCCGTCATTGTTTATTGACTAGAATAGCCAGGACCGACATCCGAACGCACCCGTTAAGTGGCGTTTGAACTGGGCGCTTCCAACGCCACGAAACGATCACCCATCTAACTACTGACCGGGCCGAGAGTTGCTTAACTTAGTTAAACTGTCAAGAACATCTAGGCAAGCTTCGTAACGAGCGCTTCAAAACAGGTACAAAAGCTAAGTACACAGGTAGAAAAGATATCTTGAAAAAAAACAAACAGAAATATGACAGTTATGTTAAGTTTGTTTCAGCGGTTCTATGTTGCTCATTCTCATGGTACTCAGAGTGGACCAACTATATGTTCTCCAGGTCAAGGTCTCAAACAGATGTAATTCAGGCACTGGTATTTAAAGAATTGATTAATGAATTACTTTATTGGATGTCACTCTTGAACTATTTCCAGGGGACGACCGCGCCAACGAGAACCTCCACCTCACCACCATGCACCTGATCTGGGCGCGGCAGCACAACCGCATCGCCACCGAGTTCCGTAAGCTGAACCCGAGCTGGGACGACGAGACCGTCTACCAGGAGGCCAGGAGGGTGGTGGGCGCTCAGATGCAGCATGTCACCTACAACGAGTTCTTGCCAGCTATACTCGGTAACTTTAGCTGAGGTCATAAGACCATTTAGCGTGGTGGCCCAGGGGCATAGACGCCGACTTTCAATCTGAAGATTGCTGGTTCAAACCCACAGGTGTACCAATGAGTTTTTCACTTGAAAAAATTTATGTGCGCAATACCACGTTCTCAAAACGGTGACGGAAAACATCGTGAGGAAACCGGCATGTCTTAGAACCAAAAATTCGACGACATGTGACATCTACCAATCCGGATTGGGCTCCCGTGGTAGATCAGAGCCCATTCACTCTCAATTATCGAGAGTAGGCCGGTGTCCCTGCAGTGGGAACATTAGAGGCTGGTACGGATAAGACCATTTACTGCGTGGATAGATGTTTAATCGGAGCTTAGATGCAGCATGTCACCTACAATGAGTTCCTGCCAGCTATACTGGGTAAGGTGATTGGTAGAAAGTATCTTTAGTTGAGGTCTTAAGGCACGCTACAGAATATGGAGTAGTTGTTTTGCTGAATGGTAGAAACTGTAGCTGTTGGCGGCAGTCGTCTCCCTCCCAGCGATAGGTGAAGCTGTGTACCTACTATGTAACCTGTTAATGTGAATAAATATGGAGTCAGATATAAATGGAATTGGACTATCACTTCTTTATATCTACCAACTACTTCAAAATCCTGTGGAAACTGCGTGGATAGATGACTGATCGGTGCTCAGATGCAGTGAGATGCAGATGCAGTGATGCTCAATGAGTTCTTGCCAGCTATACTCGGTTATGTGATAAGTGGGGTAGACCACGTCATTAAAAAAAATGCCTCAATATTGGTCCATTCGTTCAGAAGCTACGCCACACTCCAAACTTATAACACCCTCGTTTTCGTGTGTGTCCAGGTTCTGACGTGATGTGGGCGCTAAACCTCACCCTGCTGGCGGAGGGCCAGTCAGACGTGTACGACCCCACGGTCAACCCCTCCATCGCCAACCACTTCTCGGCCGCCGTGTTCAGATTCGCACACACCCTGCTACCGGTGAGATTCACTACTACTAGTAGACTGCCTTCTTTACTGTCCTCACAGCTCGGTTGGTAGTGGCTGTTCTACACTGGAGAGCATTCGATTTACACCCAGGACAAGCATTTGTGTAACAAAATATGTATTTACAAACAAAAATTATAATATAATTAAATGTAAGAATTCTATCAGTAATTTGGTTTCCATAGTACAAGTTATGCTTAGTAGCGCTGTGAAAAGCCTATATCTAAACCAATTTTTTTCTTCTAATAGTAGAATGTTCTCAATCCTGCTGGATGTTTTATGCTTGATACTGTCCTTTAATGACCTTCGCCAATTATGATTTGATTCGGATGATTTTTCATATTGAACGGGTTTACCAAAGTGGACCCGTAGTTTCAAACTCAAACTCATTTGTTCCTTTAGATCTCAAGTATCATTTAGACACGTCAAATTTTACACACACAAATAAACATATTCGTGAGCATATAACGTGTCACAGGAGCTCCTTAGCACATTACATGCACACAGATGTCAAATTACAGTCAGTTTTCATGTTTTAGATAGTGTTATTTGTCAAATTTACGTCTGTTCCAACCCTGTTGTCTGGTTAATAGAATATTTCCATCGAGGGCCATAAATTGGGTATGAATGGTATGTATTGTAAGTCGATTTGTGTGTTCATTAATTCAATCCACAATCAACATTCAGTAATTATGTGTAATTTGGCTTTCTGATAGAGAAACCTCTTTCTAGATATACTAATTGTTTTCGTCGTTATGAGCTCAATACGACGAAAATGATTAATTATGATTCTAAAAAAGAGGCCGGTACTGTATTTATATAAATATAATTTTTTCCGGAACTATCACTAACTACTCCTGAAATATAGTATAAAAAAACCCACTTATTTGCTTTTTCGTTTCAGGGTCTCATCCACAACGCAGACGCTCAAAACGGTACGATAAACTACATCCAACTGCATCAGATGCTGTTCAACCCATACACTCTGTACACGGACACTGGCTCCAAGAATTCGATAAGGTCTGCCATAGGGACCCTGGTCCACACCGTGGATCCTCACGTCACTACCGAGGTAAGCTAACACGGCAAGCTAGAAAACCTTCAGAGATGTTCAAAGGCTCTTCTTACTATTTCATGGTATATAGCTATTTCATGGTATATATGGCTTGCTGTGCCAAATGACTTGAGAAGCAGGCTTGGGTCTTGTCGTACTTTAGTAGGGTAGGCCCTGAGTCGTATTAATGATATTTATAGGCGGCGGCAATCATTTAAGACACGGAGGGCCGCTTGCATCATCACATAAAATTTACACGTGCATACCTCTGAAAAACACATCGCCTTATCATTATATTATTATTACAAAAATAATGATGCCGTGCCGTGTTCTCCTAAGGAAGTACTACCACCATACCAGTTCCGCCGCAAAATTCAGGATTTGAAGGGTATTAGTGCCGATAAAATTACAAATAAAGGAAAATTTTAAAGTGTCAGATCAGTTCAAAGAAAGAGGCAGTGGATATCACTTAATATTGGACCATCTGATCATAAACTCACAAAATAAATGAATAAACACCATTAATTTTAGCTCAGCAACCACATGTTTGAGAACCCGTTGGTTGGCAACCTCACGTCCCCGGTGCAGCCCGCCGGCCCCTGCGGGCTGGACCTGGTGTCCCTCAACATACAGCGCGGGCGGGACCACGGGCTGCCAGCTTACCCCAAGTTTAGGGAGCACTGCGGACTGTCCGTGCCCAAGAACTTCACCGACCTGGCTGCGATCTTCGATGGTTCATCTCTAAGCAGGATTTGCACGATCTATCAGTAAGTCAGCATCGGCTACGGGCACGGGACAAAATATTTTGGGCACGTCACCGATCGAAACGGTTTGCATAAGTTCAAAGTAACAAACTTCGATTACGACAGAATGCGAGTGAGCCTACCCACGCTATGTAGTATTTTTTAAGTAGAAATTATTTGACAGCGCGTTTCTTTAGAAAAAAGCCACGTTTTTCCATAAAGATCCACCATCTCTGATCCAGACTTAGTAGACCTGGAGTCTCTAAACTTCCTACGAGGAAGGGACCAAGGGTTCCTTCCTCATCGGAATCCAAGAAAGGGCCTCTTTATCCCTTGAGGGAGCATTACTCTCTTAGCACTCTATCGTCGCTGAAGAATTGCAAGATCTATCAGTAACTATATTCCATAGATAAATATCTTGTATCATCGATGCATCTTATGTTGCCCAGACTTGACCTGCATCCAACAAAAGAGAGGCTATGAAACCCAGCACAAATATAGTGACTTATTTGTGCTAATTAGAACTTCTCGCCAGGAATGTGGATGACATAGACCTGTACACCGGCGCGCTGGCCGAGGACCCCAAGGGGCGGCTCCTGGGCCCCACCCTCACCTGCCTCATCTCAGACCAGTTCCTGAGGCTGAAGTTGGGGGACCGCTTCTGGTACGAGACCAACGACACCACGGTCGGGTTCACCATCGGTGAGTGATGTCCTCAACGCCTTCGAAGACAACACACCTATCTTCTTCGTATTTTCATCGGTTGAGTGTAGAAGATTTTTGGAATTGTTTTATCGTAAAGTAAAATAGTAGGATGTGGCTCATTTTCTTTCATCAATCTACTATTTTAGGTGCTTCAATATATATAATATATAACTAGCTGCGCCCTGTGATGTTACCCGCAGTTCTCCGGGATCAAAAGTAGCCTATATGTTAATGAAGGATATAAGCTATCCTGGTACCAAATTTCTTCCAAATTTGTTGTGCCGTATAAGTGGTACAAACTTACACTCACATACATACAAACTTTCGTAAGAAAACATTCGTCGTTATAGTACCTTCGTCTGGTGGCGATCTTAGCCCACACTTCATCAGACACAACATGAATCATTATTAAATGCTAATGAGACAAATTCATAATTCCACAGAGCAACTAACGGAAATCCGGAAGACATCTTTAGCCGGAGTGATTTGCGCGAACGAGGCTCTGTTAGATCAGGCGCAGCCTCGCGTCATGGAGGCAGTGTCCACCACCAACCCTCTCATCGACTGCATGGAACTGCCCCAACCGGACTTCACCCCCTGGACCGATCCGAACGCCAGCTCCACGGCCAACCCCTTCAAACCCAAACCTTACCCCGGCAAGCCGGGCAAGTCCAACAAACCAGGGTATCCTGGCAAACCCGGCAGCAAGCCAGGGTATCCAGAAAAATCAGGTAGCAAGCCAGGGAAACAGAAGAAAACGTAGTCAAAGTCCCCCTACGAGTAATTTCCGATTGGAGTATGAGATCCGGGATGTAAATAAATGTATGATGCATGTGTCCTTATTGATGGATTCAGGCAAAAAAGATAGATTAGTGAAAATCTCTTACACACTAATACATTATTTAATCTGTGCTCATACCTCAGTTACCAGTGACATGTTTAGTGCCACACACAGTGCCATACACTGCGCAAAATTTCAAGACCCGAGAACGAACGTTTATATGCAAATCTCACAAATGTTTCGACCTCAAAAAATTTGCAACTTAGCAATATTACTAATACCATTATTAGTCAGTCTATTGGTTTTCTATGACTAGGAAGCGCATATTGCGTTGTACGGAAGTAGATACTACCTAAGTATATTCCTACTCAGTGTATTAAGTATAATAATTTACTCTCTATAAGTGTACAAAACAATAAATCTAATTTTAAGAGAACTTTAAACCTTGGTAGATATAATTCGATGAAACGTACGTAATAGTCTTCATATCACTTGGACAGAGATCGATAGCGCCTGAAAATATTTTATAGCAACCTTTGTCACGCAAACAATTTTGATAGACACGGCAAGATATAGAATTACATTTTACATAAAATTACATATCTGATTGCCAGTAGAACTCCAATTTACATCAATAAATTGGTCTTCTCATTGTTGTTGTTGGTTTTTATATACGTACCCTGCAACACCCAGTCGCCACTGGTCAATATAAATGAAAAAATATGGAGCGTGGCTGTGCCGTGCACACGGCCGTGTTTTACGTGAATACGTATAAATTACGAGTCATTAAGAAATATTTCCTAGCAAGCAACGCGTCACAGTCCTCACGAATTCTTTGATCCCTTAGCTATCGAGTGGTGTAATTAACTTTTCGACGTAGATGACAGAGATGTAGCTGCAGCATCAAACTTTAAACCCGGATTTTGTTATCAACTATTTAAAGTATATTCACGTCAAAATAAAAGCAGTTGGCATCACTTGAGAACGAATGGACTAAACCCATTGCCGGTCCTACTCCCGTTCCCGTCTCGTCTCGGTCCCAACTCCAACCCAAATAAAAAATACAACAAATTTTACCTCTTTAAATATAAGCGTAGTTTATAAGCTGATTGATTCGTGGAGTAATATTGTTGGCGATGATTTTGTCTTTCATGTATACGTACACTCAGAGTCAGTGGCGGCCTTAGGGGATGGCAAGCAGGGCAACCACCCGGGGCCTCGCTTTTGTAGGGCCTCGCACCCTCACATCACAACCCGTTTTTTGTTTCGATGTACTGCAGCTGTCTTTAGGAGGACGCTGACTTATTACCGATAGCCCTGTACACTTCCAACTCACTTAAATTCCTCATACACCAAGAGCCTCACAAAGATCTATTGCCCGGAGCCTCGCAAAGGCCGCCCTTGCTCAGATTGGTAACCACAAAGTGAAACGACAATGGCCCAATGACATCTTGCATATGTCATGACATCAAGTAAATCGTTTAAAAAAATTTCGGATTCCTACAAAAAATATCGTTTCCGTTAAAACATAGTCATTAGAACATTAATAGTTTCCGACATAATCCCTACAAGTAATAAAATTAATCAATAACCTTAAATTAGTACAGATATTTGTTAAGATTGTTAGGAAAGCGTGATTTGTTTAGCCTTAGTATCAATTTGCGTTGCTTGCGTTGCTGTGACAATTAGCTAAGGCGCATATAATATAACATTGGTTGGCAAAAATACGTAATGTTAAAATTATTAATGAAAGCTTATCGTTTTACCACAAATCTATACCTTTTATTTTATTGGCACGTTTTGAATAATAATTCATATTACTATCAGATACTTCTAGACAGTCAAATTTTATCGATTTCTGTTATCACGCTCGCAGTATAGAAAAAATACTTTAGGTAAATTTTTCTATAAAAAATTATAATAATTAGTTATATTAAGCTAGCCTCTTCCTCGCGTTTTAATAATGTTTTCATTTGTGTTGTTCTGTTGTGTTAGATACTTACCTAGGTAGCCTATCCCTTTGTTAGGGTTTTGAGTTGGATGACCTAGGTTGCTTGTTTGATAAGTGCCACTATATGATTGTCTTGTCATGTTTTACTAAATATGTTTGCGTTTTTTATTGTGAATGTTTTTATAAGCCGTTGTAAGGATCTTCAAGTGAATGTCCGCGTTAAATAAATAATGTTTGTAAAATGTACGTACGTTTATTTATTTCAATTTTCCTTTTTAGAGTTCCGTACCCTAAAGTTAAAACGGGGGCCTATTACTAAGACTCCACTGTCCGTCTGTCAGCAGACTGTATCTAATTTACCGTGATAGAGAGTTGAAATTTTCACAGATGATGTATTTCTGTTGTCGCTATAACAAGAAATACTAAAAAACTGAATAATATAAATATTAAAATAATAAAACGTGATTTTTGGGATATAGTTCTATTTGAATAAACTAGATGGCGCCACTTGTATACTATTATTATAATTTTTTTTTAAAGTACTTACTTTTATTTCAAAAGTAAGCGAATGCGAAAGTGAGTTTGTTTGTTACGCTTTCACGCCTATATCACGTGAATCGATCATGATGAGTTGTGATATAGAGTTAGATGGAACCCTGGAGACGGTTATAAGCTACTTTTTCTCATTAAACTTATGAAACAATCGGAATTGGTTGACAAAATCAACATTAATGCGAGCGGGTAAAAGCTAGCTTACTTTTAAAGTAATATTTTCAGTTAATTGCCATGTACCAATATAGATATACATGGCAGTTAACAATTTAATGTAAAAATTTTGCGTATTTAGGAATAAACACGCTAAATACCTACTACAATAGAACCAAGCTATCAAATGGTAGCTCATGATCGCTTCCATTTGATAGCTTAATTGTGAGAAGTTACATCAAATTTAATATAGGCCAATTAAGAACAATTGACTAGCATCACATCTCAGTCGGTAGAGGCTCTGCCTTCTGTGTAGGTCGTGAGTTCGATTCCCACTCAGTACAAGCATTTGTGTCACGAACATAGATGTTTGATTTGTGTCTGGATGTTAATTAATACTTTTTATACGTATTTATCTACATAAATCTATACAAGTACTCTATCACTTATCTGGTTCCCATAGTCCAAGCTACGCTTACTTTGGGGCTGGATGAAGCTGTGTGAAATGTCCACGACTTTTTATTTATTTAAATAATAGTAGGGACATAACACTAAGGAGCTTGCTCTGGTAATTTATAACTGTTTTATTTATGCTAATGATACTAAATAATATTACTGTAGCTCGCGTCCGTAGGTGAATACCCTCATGTGAGAGAGAGAAATGGAAATGTAACTTAGGTATTATCATTGGTACTTAAACATATGATATTGCCAAGTTCGTCCGGAGAGGTACTGCCACCACACCTGGAATCTGTCGCCAAGCAGTAGTGTTCGCATTACTGTGTTCTGATGGAAGGGTGTGGGTGTCGGTGAAATCACATGCGCATGAGACGTATCATCCCCGTCTCGGGTGATGGACGCAGCAGGATGAATGCGACTCGGTAAAGATTTGGATCTCATACTGAGTCGCGCGCATTACTGTTGTCATGGGCGAGGGTCGCCACTTACCACTAGGTGGGCCCTCAGCTCGTTCCGTAACGCAGTCACATAAAAAAAAGGCTGGTATTGAATCATAAATACATACATAGGTCAAAAGTAGGCAGCAAAGTAATTAAGATGTCCTAAAAATGGAGCTAGTTACAGAACTAGATCCGTTGATGTCAGTTTGTGCGGCGTGACTCAGCCGAGAACAAGTCTGTCATTGTGTATGGGAAAGACCCACGCTTGGGACGATGGCCTTGCCAGGCCTGGCACAATCCTGCCAACGTCACTGCAGTACCTTTACCTCCATACAGCCTCTAGAAACATGAGCACTTGAGTTTTTTTACAAACGTACAAGTTTTTTTTTTACTTCTAAAAGGTGGTCGTAAGTTCTGTATGTATTTTTTATTCACCTAAAGAAAGGAAAGGACAGAGGACGATTCGGCAATTTTTGTTTATGTCTCTTACAAAAAATAATCGCCGATCGTGAACCGATTCTGAAGAATCTTTTTTTATTGGTAGAAGAAACTCGAACACACAATTCCACCACTAAGGGCGAAACATAGGGGATGAAAATATTTAGGATGGTTTAATCGATTTTATTTTTAATCAAGCAAGTTACGTACTACACTCTTTTATTAAATAATATTAGGTATGTTATTTAATATATAATATGATATTATTTAATTGCTCGGAGATTAATTACTAACGGCCCCGCGGTTGTTCCCGTGCAAAGTCATCAGACGATGAACAAGTAACGATAAACAAGAGACGATGAACAAGTAAAAGTACAGTGGAACATATAACCTCCTCCTTTTTTTAAGTCGGTTATAAAACTGTCAGTATATGAAGTGTTTATCCAGGGTACGAGCTATCTTCTTAATTAATTTCATAACAACCAACTGCCTAGTGGTGCTGATTCCATTGCTGTCAAATTAAACTAACCGACAGACATCACTTTCTACTTCATTCACAATAAAAGAGACAGCAATCATATTATACTGAATCGACACCATAAATTATGACACGGATTTCTGTTCGGCGTTTAGATAGTATGGTTGAACTGTAAGTCTGATGTCAGGAGGAACTGAATGGACCTTGGGCTCCCGCATTTGGATCCATTAAACATATGCTCCGTTGCCCAGGTACCTATACGCAGTAGGTACTAGGAACCTGTATAATGTACCTTCCAATGTGTTGCAGCTAAAATTAACGATATTCAATAGACGTTAATTTTACGAAAATTTTAAAATCCCCGACTAGGGCTACTGGTAATGTACTGATAAACAGCAGGCGCCTTAACAGATCTTCATAAATTATACCTAAGAACTAACTCGACCACGTCGGCTTCCAAACAGAAAACCGCATCAAAATCAGTCCATTCGTTTTACGATGCCACAGAAACACAGATAGGTACACACTAAGTATCGTATTATTATATCTGTGACACTACAAACTCTAGTACCTACTAACCCCTCTTTTTCGTCGGAGTCTTTTTGTACGGTAGTCTACATCGATAAAATAAGGAATTATCAATTATCGAATTATGTATACACCATCTGTTATACAATATAAATATGTATTAGAGTTCCTGCTTTTAAAATTCACGATATGTTTGATAACAATATCATTGAGTGATTGAAAAGCGTGCAAAACAAATACAGAAATATAATCTAAACAATTTGAAGAGCATCATGTATTTTAGAACCTTCTTGAACTTATTGTACATTCAAATTTAATCGGATTATACTAGCAGTAGCTGGAAAGTGTACATGGTGCGGGTCACGCGTCACGTTTCTCAGACACGTGACGCTGCGAAGCACGCGTCCAGTCCGAACCGGGTGGCCAGAGGTCGGGAATTTGCCCGACACTTGCGGAATCTTGTAGAACTTTCTAGATTTGCCCTCTATGACAATGTTGTGGAAAATTCACGTACATGCAATTATTTTCATACGTTTCGTTTGTTGACAGTAGTATTGTACTTTGGGATATAACAAGTCATTCTTTATCAACGTTTCTGTTCCATGTATTAACGTGCGTGTAGATAATGACAAAATAAGATAAGGCTACATTTAATTCACCCTTGTACACTGCAAGGGCGATTATGTATTCAATAAGTGCTAGCTTTCAATTAGTAATCAAGATAGGTACATTATTATTACTAGTCAAAATCAAATTATTTTAAATTGGCTGTTTGATTATTTGACTTTGAAAGACATACGAAAATTGAAATTATTAAACATAATTTTCGTATGTAAACATTAAAACCTAACAAGGGTTTTAATTTTTACATATAATTCAAATATCAGGTAATGGGGTAATTCGTTTTTACAACCTGGCTACACTGACTGGTTTTGTAAAAATACGACCATTACCGGCGTAGCGAGACTCGCAGTCGAGTCAACCAATCGATGGTCGAGCAAGCGCATATTCTGGACTGTTCTATTTTCTAACCCACAGTAAAAGTTTCTACAAATCGTGTAAACTAATGTATATTCAAATTTATTCCGATAGCAGCTTAATATAACTTGATGTTCTATATTATATTCCATGCATTTAATTGAATCTAAAACATAAATAGTTCATTGTATTCAATTGTTGGGGTTGGATTTGGGAGCAATACCCTACGTTACTTTGGCGCGTCGTTTTTTTTTATTCTTCCTTCTCAAAGGCGGGAAAGAGCCAGGTACGGACTGGACATTTATATTCCACAGTCAATGAATGTTATAATAATGCAATTAAATATTAGGTATGCATGTAGACATTTCAAACTATATTTTTGTGGATAGGTAAGTGTAAACATTACACTACACGCGGTTGCGTATCGCCCAGATTATTCCAGTACATTCCAGTCACGATAACCGATTTACATAGAGGTATTTAACCGGTATGTAACAATAGTACATAATGTAGTTTAAGTACTTATTGCCTTATTGGCTAGATGCGACTTGTCTGTGAAATAAAATCGTGCCTATCAATGTTATCGTTATACTCTATCATCGCGATATTGGTTTAACCTTGAATTGCATTAAAATAGAAACAAAGGAACTTAAGAACTTCACAAAAAATATTTTTTTCAGGGTTTGCCTAAATTAACAATGTGGTCCGATTTTTCATCGATCGGGATACCACGGGACACGGGAAATTAAAATGAAAAAGGACAAGGAAACTGATTCATTAAAAAAATTAAATCATCAAAATATTCAAAAATCGTACCTAGTACCCAGATAACTATCTACTTTGATGTTCGAGTTAGTAACAAGTTTTCTATGGACCAAGTGATGATTGTATCTTGATGTTTGCATAAGGAAAATAGTAGTGCATTGATCTTAACGTTTTTATAGGTACCTATGTATATGCCGCTATAGTGTCTACTTATGAATATATATAGGGGTTTCCCTCAATTTCAATTAAACTGAAGTATGACTGGTCAGCTTTAATTAAAATTTTCCTTTTTTATTTTAATGGGATATTCTGTGAATTGATTGTGTCTATGACCTCAGCTTTACGATTTAGGTTCTCCCACAGATCACATTCGGATAATCAATAGGATAGGATTCTATGGGATTTCCGTTACGTACAAAAGCATTGCGTCTGAACCTGAGTGCTGATGATGGAACTCCTGTGTGCCTATAATTTCGACGGAACCATACCCATTATGCTAATTGGAAAACAACATCCTTCATCAACAGTTAGAGAATAAAAGTAGATCACCAAAAGTCCTTAACTATGTAGAAACACATGTAAAACATGGCTGCCCAGCAATGAGTGCAATAATTTATATTGAAACAGAGGACAATGGTCTGGATAATACGCGGCCACTGACGAGCGATCTCATTCTGGCAAACAAAACATGGCGGCCGTCTGGAAATTAAAACAGAAAACCTCGTTTATTTATGGTGTTGATGATTCGGACGATTGTAAGATCTGTAAAATTGTTATAAGTAAGTTGTTAGACTTTCAATCAATAGTAAATAACATTTCATTCAGCGCCATCTTGGGGGTCCAGTTGCTAGCTGTAGTACCAGTAAAACTATACTTAGAGTTCCAATAGTGTAATAGTTACTTACCTGTAACTATTTTAATAAAAATACTTATTAACTCATCTTGAGCACCTAGTGAGGGTCCAAATTCTAAAGTAACTGTATTTAATTTCATAAAGTAAGATAACATTGGGCGTAAAACTATAGTACGTTGTAAACTCTCAATAACAAACAATTCTAGATCTCCTATGTTCTTAGGTGGACTATCTCAGCAGCGAGCGATGCACGTTATTCATAGAACACGCGGTATTCTAGTACTTGCATTTAAATAGGCGCCCACACTAAGGTAGACACCTAGGTATATGTCTGAACACGCAAACAAACAATGCAGAAGCTCACATTCCCGTCACGGATTATGACGTGCATTGCATTTTGCATCTTGGACATCAGTACACATCCACGCAAACATTCCTTTAAATATAAATATTTAATTCTCAATTTCATTGACATAATTTTAGGTAGGTACCTACCACACCCAATAATTTTTTCATTGTACCAACTGGCAGATTACGTCATAGCGTACCACACCCTACAGATGTCGATTTGACTTTTGTTTTAAGTTATAACAAGGTTATCATTAGACATAATTGCTGCAGCAATGGAAAAGTATGAATTACCTACCTTTCGGTCACCGCGTGCCATTTATGTAGCTATCACAATGCATGTAGTTCGTTAATTACATAGCCCTGCCTGACAAGAGAAGATTCTTTGATCCAAATTTCAATAGATTTGGTATAATGACCGATATTACATTAGGGTTAGGTAGAAAAGCGGCTTCAAGTATTTTGCACTCATAGATACAATTCATAAACGATCTACTTACATATTTGTATAATATCACTCACTTTTCGTTTTTGGATATTCTGAAAGGGCCAGCAAAATAAAAAATCTTTACTTCTAAGAATAATCTTAGGAGTAAAGATTTGAATCTTGACGTCCATATTCTGTTGCTATTCAGTATGGATTTCATTCTGATGCCGTGCATTTCTCCAGTGCGGCGTGGGGGCGGAGGAGCGGGTATTTTTACTCGTGACGTCAGGACGCGGCCTCCAAACTCAGCACATGTCGTCTTGCGGCAACAAAAACAGCGAATGCAAGCTAGTTCTGTATATAAATTAACGTTATTAGGTCTGTAAACATACATAATTTATCTGTAAATTTGACATATTCAAACCAAGTGTTCTTATTGCTGAATTACTGTATAGGAGCGGTGGCTGGCACTCGTCGAGACTGACCTCCAAATTTTTGATTAATCTAACACGTAGATGAATCAGAGTAGGTAAACGTTTTCTTTTTCAACATTTAAACCGTAAGATTATAGGATACTTTAATTTACGAGATGTTTTATGAAGATTTGTCCCGATTACTCCGGATCCCTACTTCCGGAAAGAAGACCCAAATTAATTTGAATGAGAGTGGCCGGATATTGTTGGGTTAGATTATGTATTATTATAGTTCTGATGTGTCCCGTTACCGACTCGTATTCAAATCACAATACTTGCGCATGAAAATTGTGTCACGTATTGAGCGGCCTAAATTCGTTTCGAAACAAGCAAGAAATTGGGTCACTTGTTCCCGTGTTGGCACTTAACACTTCCACTTCTAGGATTCACAGTATCTACGGAGGGTTGGACACAAAACCAATCACAAAAGATCCGAAAGGAAACTTCGTGCTTATCAGTGAGCCGGGTGGGACTCAAAATAGGGAGCGGAACCTCAACTTGAAGGCAGGACCGAAGATGTCTAAAATAGTATACCCTTGCTGAACATAATAATGCAATAC
Source organism: Aplocera efformata (assembly GCA_921293045.1). NCBI lineage: Eukaryota > Metazoa > Arthropoda > Insecta > Lepidoptera > Geometridae > Aplocera > Aplocera efformata. The sequence goes on from OV121040.1 coordinate 808,334, forward strand.
CTATCTTTAAGACAATAAAAATAATACGCTGATACAGTCTGTCTGTTTACTTTTATTTGTGTCGCTCATCGCTGTTTCTATAGCTGTGAACCTCAGCGCTCCTCCAAGGTCTGCCGCGGTACCTAGGTGGTACTATAGCGTTGGCAACTTAACGCAGCTGTGCTAAAGATTATGCTGATGCTGATAGAAATCAATAACTATAGTTGCCTCTGGCAGGTACGGAAAGGTTAGAGAATCCCTGGAGGTCGCAACAAGTCTAGATACCTACGCACGCTATGATCGATTAACTATTATCATCCTCGTGATGCGTCGTCGTTCAAAGGAATGTTGATATTGTCAGCAATACGTAGTACTTACCAGCTACACGTACGATGTTGATAGGTATCTAGTTATCTAACAGGAACAAGAAATACCTCGTAAAGAATAAATAACAGTCGATTCCTTGTCTACTCAGGTTCCCAAAATGTTTTTTGGGACGACATGATGTCATCAGACTAAATGCCACTTTGATCTCATCATTCAGAAGTTCAATAGATAGAGTATGTACAAGCGTTCGTGCAGAACAAAATTTTAAGAAAGTTATAATACAGCGAGTAACCAGTTGTGACGAGAACGAACAAAAGTTGGATATACCATTCTCTGGCCATTTCATTTTTCTCCCCACCAAACTTGTCCTACTGACTGCGGCAGCGGCCAAGGTGATAATTTATTAGTTTCCTAGTCTCATCTCAGAAATCAAATATTTACTTACATCTGAATACGAAATATTATTTAGGTCAGCCGTTATCATTTTACCATTGGCTAAGTTCAATCCTGTTTTCAGGGGGGTTTACAATACTACTATTGAATTGTGCCCCAATTATTGTTTACTAATAAAATTAGGTACATCACGTGAACAGCCACAATACAAGGTGAATATAAATGTGTTAAGATTTTAAGAAATAAATCAAAGATTCATGGAATTGTAATATTGTTTATTAGTCACTTTAACAGCAATTATAAGTGATAAGTTCACTTTACGCTACATTTTACACATTCATTATTATAGAACAAGTTACAATCATATCTCAAGAATCAAAATCCTTATTTAAAACCTAAAACTTACAATTACTGTCATACTATTGGTATTTACAAAAAAATATTTACAGCTTATCAAAATTAAATATGCGCACAACAGCTCACATGTCTACCGTACTACAACGCACGGAGACCTTCAAACAAATTCAGCTAATCATTCACACAGATGTGCCACGGAACACATCATTAGGCAGCAACACAATGAGTAAACAAGTCTACGTTATTGCAGACAGTCTGATTGCAGTTTGAGCATATAAATATCATTCTGACACCCCCAACTGAACCCGCCTAGTTGGACTGGTTGAACAATTGGGGCCAACAGAATGGTCTCAATTATACACTTAAATCTGTCCTGATGAGATGCTCCATGTCACTTCAGTTTGGTAATGTATCCATTAAAATCTCTTTCACTCCTGATGATAACCGGTCAGGGAATTTGATGTCAAAGGCGACTAGCAAATCTCCTTTCCGAGTGGGCTCCTTAGGGAATGGCAGTCCATAGCCAGCAAACCGCTTCACTGTGTGAGGTTTGACAATCTCTCCTTGTAGGTTCACTGTAAGCTTCTCACCCGACATGGTTGGAACTTCAATGGTGGTACCACACAGTGCCTGTAACAATTGAAAACATCTGTTAGATATGTTATTCAAGGTGACTCATAAAAAAACTTGATTATGAATCGACTACTCCAGAAGGACATTTGTATGCTAATAAACTGATACTGCAATGCTGTTGACATAAAAGATAATAAGTACATACAGCAGCTCACTAAAGTGTAAATTTAATAAGCTATTTTAATCAGGAAATCATTTCCACAGTTAGTGAATCATTCAGATAGTTCCAGAACAACTTTTGATATCACTGTCATCAGCATACATAAACAATACAAAATAAACAAATCATCCATCACTAACAGTGTATAAATTAAAACATCCGCTTACCTGTTTGAGTGATATCTTGGCAGTGTATCTGACATCACAGCCTTCCCTCTTGAACTGTGGATGCGACTTATCCCGGATGATGAAGACTATGTCTGCGGGAATCTTGTTCCGGCCCTGGTCGCCCTCCTTCTGGAATGTGATCTTGGTGCCAGCCTTCCAGCCGGGCTTCACGTGGATGGTCAGCACTTTGTCTTCCTTCTTCGACGTGCCGTCAGGTTGAATGACGCGGCGAGAGATCTTCATTTTCTTGACGCAGCCACGCGCGATGTCTTCCAACGAGACGTACAGGTCATGTTCTATCGGCGGGTCTTGGGTTTTCTCTTTACGGTTGGGCGACCCGTGGAAGTTGAAACTGTGGCTCCTGAAGGCGCCACCGGGCCCGCTCGAGCGCTGTGTACCCATGCCCATGTTCGCGAACGGATCCATGTCGACGTCCATGTCTCGGTCGAAGAACATAGTGGTTCCGCCGTTGCCACCATTCAGGTCAAAGAAAGCCTGGAACGGCGACGCAGAGCCGAAGAACTGAGCGAATGTAGCCCGCGGGTCGCCGTGGAATGTGTACGAGTATGACTGACCGCCACCGGGGTTGTTGCCTCCCATGCCTCCCTTCAGGCCCTCTTCTCCGTGCGTATCATAGATCTCTCTTTTCTTCTTGTCAGACAATACCTCGTACGCCTCCGCGACCTCTTTGAATCTCTCCTCGGCGCCCGCCGCCTTGTTCTTGTCCGGATGGTATTTCAGAGCTAACTTACGGTACGCCTTCTTTATCTCGTCGTCCGACGCGCCTTTGGCGATTCCTAATATTTTGTAGTAATCTTTTCCCATTTTGTTAGATTAGATCTGCAACAAAATAAAAAAAACCCGTTAGTATCCGCACGGCTGACACCTTTTTTGGTGATGTAGCTCGATGATTCGCGTAAGTCGCACGGCACGAAAATACGATTTTCTCGTTTCTATTTACGAAAACCACAAAATTTTGAACAGGAAATCATGGGAAACAATATAAATTAATACTCACTGTAATTCAAAACTAGAAACAGCAATCCAATAAGTCAATAAATCCAAAATTTTAATTTAACTAAACACCACACACTTCAACACTTCACTTTCAGCAACTTCACAAATGAATGAAACGCAGCGCGGCCGTCGCGCCAAAATATATACATTGAAACGTCTAGAACATTCTAGGGCCTTCAGTCGCCGCCAAAGAGAGATAAAAGAATATAAGTAAGCGTCCAATAGACGAGTTAAAGAGAGATGCATATAATTTTGGTTGTTCAAATTTACTACAAAATGAGTTCACGTCACGGATTATCGAGGCATGGGGTTACCAGTTTTTGTAGACAATTTGCGGCGTTACAATACCGTCCCAATCTAAACAACGTCTGTAATAAGGTTTTATCGCTAACAAAGCCAAGGAAACATTATTATTAACATTTTTAATAGTGTATGATGGAAATTCGGTTGACGATTCAATTTATCCTCTGATTCGAACAAAAACTTTAGAATTTCATTTAAACTACCTCTAGAACTTAATAATGTACCATGCTTGATTAAGACGTTTACATACCCCTTTATACCCTTTGAACTTACATATGCCTTGTATCATTAGGTGTCATGAAAATACCTACCCAAAACATATAAAATTTATTCTATAAATCAGACTCACAAAATTTAAACTATGGAAGCTATGGTGGCGGTGGGTAAGAATCTCACAAGCCTTTTTTCTAATAACGTGTGTCATATAAAAATTATTTAACATTATTGCATTTATATGTTCATGTTAATCAAATTTAAAAAAAAATAGTTCATTGATTTGTTTATTATGCCAAAAGGCCCAGGGTGCAGACGGATACGACAAAAAAGCGTCGGATTCGATTGGTTTGGCAACTCTGCAGCGAGTGACACAAGTTCGTTCTCTTTGTTCTTTTTCTGTAGATATGTTTTGTTCTCATTGCCATTTAATTAGCGAAGATTATTTTCTTTATGTTGAGAATAAAGCTGAAAGATCTTTTTCCTTCACGGTACTTTTTCCGTGAGCAAAAATATTTATTTAAAATTCCGATTATCATTTTCATTATTTAAATTAACTGAAAATATACAATATTTATTGAAAGTATCTTCAAATGCAGATTATTCTTTAGACGCTTAGTTTTTAAGCAACCTTTGGCATGAGCGCTTTGCTTGTAGTGTAGGTATAAAAAGTATAAATTTAATATAATGATAGTTTTGAATCGGAAATTAGGCGAAAATAATAGTGATTTTATTAATAAGTTACCAGCATTATCATATGAAATATTTTTTGCCCATAATAATAGTGAGTATGGGCAAATAATAGTCCATGCACGAGAACCCGATATTACATATTTATTTGTAAATTATAATGAGCCCGTTCAATTCATTAGCTTACTTATAGATACTTAAACTAGAATTAAACGAGATGTTCGGAGATCAGCTCCTTACTCTTTCCTTCTTCTATTGGATAGAATAGATACTGATTTCTTTTTTTGTATGTTTAGCCACACAAATTCTGCCAAACTCCTAGTTAATGTACTTTCGCAAGTTTTATCTGCATTTGGATTAATTGTAACAAAATATACAGAGGTAAAGTATTTTGAGTTAGACATCTTATAAATCATCATGTCATTGTCTTCAATAATTCTAGCTAAATCTGTCAATGGCGCCATTAATGTCTTTGATTTTGACACTAAGATAAAGGGATGTGAGTGATTTAAAATATCGATATTTTTATCGAGTTTTTTTTTGGAGTTCGTATTTACTGAAAATAGGTATTGACACCAGTGTAATTCCACAATGTGTCAGACTGAATAAAACAAGACGACATTCATCTCGTTATCATAATTTAAAAAACAACAAAAATTGAATTAGGCACAAAATGTATTTCTTTTTTTGGCGTAGTAGCACACACCGTGTTTCCACTAGTGTTTCATAAAGTTTGAAAGCGATAGCAATAAATTTTAGAGCTGTTAATACCTATTTTAGTATTGTTTAATGTAAAAAGAATCGACTTTCCACCTGATATAAATTAAATTTCAATTTATCTTACAATTTTAGAATTTAGGTACCCATGTTACTGTTTGCGTTTATTTGATTCTTACTGTTATTTCATTATTTCTTCCTTTCTTTGCTCTACTATTTAAATTGGTAGTAACATTCTCTTCTTTTTGTAACAACAAATATAACAAATACACGGATAACGTAGTTACTATCACCTAGTTTGTGTGCATTATTAAATCAACTTATCATAATTTATGTAGCCGTTTGATTTCCCGCATAGAGAATAAAAATAAAAATGACTATTTTATTTGTGGTTCGGTCGTCGGCGTCGGCGTCGATATCGTCATTCTTTACCTAGGCTAGGTACAACCCTTCTTATTCTTAATTCTTTCTCTTTCATTCGTATGTTAAATGCTATGCTATATGCTATCCTTAATTCTGTCTGAACGCGCAAATTAAGTGATTCTTGCAAGACGTAAGTTTTGCAGCATCTATTGTATGACAATGATTTGAAAATTGATTATTTACAAAGTTTGTTTTTAACCGTATCGTTGGGGCTTCCTGCCTAGCGAACATTCAACCCGGCACACACCCGGTGCTTGCTGAGCGAGACGGAATCGTGGATCAAGGATCTATCAGCAATTTACAATTAAACAACTTTTGTATCAACACTTTATTCATCATCGAGCTAATCTTAAAAACAGTGCGTGTCGGCAGCCTTTGTAGTCGATGTCGAAGTATTTCTCGTAGAAGTCTTGCACCAGCTCCTCGACCTGCAACATTCATATTGACAATTATGTCTAACGCGAATGATATTCTGCAAGTTAAATGCTGCGTGTGCGGAGAAACGGCTCACGAGCCCTATATAGAATGCTGTGAGTGTGAAACCAATTTATGCACTGGGTGCTTCGCTACCGGTCAAGAGACAAATACGCACAGAAACGACCACAAATACGCAATCAGACGCAATGATTTTCCACTATTCGACAACTGCAATTGGTCTGCCAAAGAGGAATGCAAACTGCTTTGTGCATTGTCCACATATGGCTATGGAAATTGGGAGGAAATCGCCAAAACTGTGCACACCAGATCGAAACTAGAATGTCAGGAGCACTACAAGAAGTACTACATAGAAAATGTCCAGTACAAAGAGTTGAAATTGCTGCCTGAAACTGAGCAGTCGTTGTTTCCGAAACCAGTCACCCCATACCTCTATAGTATGGATTTGAATATAAACCCACCTAGGAACAATAGTGGTGACCAACATCTGGCTGGATACAATGCCTACAGATCTGAATTTGAACTTAGTTATGATTACAACGCTGAGACTTTGTTTAACTTTGAAAACAGTTACTCAGATGATGAGGATGATGACTGTTTAGATGCGCTCAAGATGTCATTAGTCAGTGCTTTGAACACAAGGCTAAGGGAGCGAAAACGGAGGTACAACATAATACAAAACCATGGTTTGATCATGCCCAATAAACTAGCTTCCTGGATACAAAAGTTTGATGTTACTCTATCGAGACTAAAAGCAGAGAGGTTACTGACGTTCATGCAGTTCATGACGGGGATGCAGTTTGATGCTTTCATGGAATCCATCAGCTTGGCAGAGGAGTTGCTGCAGAAGATCGGAAGACTGTGTGAATACCGCCGGAATGGAATCAAAACACTGTATTCGGCAAACTTATATAAACAATTAAAGAAGCAAAACATACTGGTTACGAAATTTCAGAAGTACGCTACTTCAATGATGATGATGAAGTTTGAGAGCCAGTCGCCGATTAAAGTAACTCAATTATCTGGTAAACGGAGCAGTATTTGGAAGTACAAAAGAACAAGCATGCCTCTAGATATAGTAGATTTGCCCGGCTTCAACAAGCTGTGTGAGTCGGAAAGGGTCTTGTGTTCTAACCTAAGGCTAGTTCCAGAAAACTACATTGAAATAAAGGAACAGTTGATATTGCAAAACAGCAAGATGGGCTTCCTCCGACTGCTGGATGCCAGAAGGATAGTGAAAATAGATGTGAACAAAACCAGGAAAATCTATGACTATTTAATATATGAAGGTTTTATAAATAAACCAGCTGTGTAAATAAAAGGTTTTCTTATATACTTGTCTTTAATACTCACTTTAAATCCAAACTTCTGGTACATGAATATGGCAGGGTTGGTTGGTGAACAATGCAGAGTGACATCTTTGCCGGTACATGTCTGCAAAGAAAATTAAGATGAACACAAGTAGAACCTGTAACTTTTTTTTGCCATATTTATTATTCTAGCTGCCATAAATAACAATGCGCCTTTCACCAGTAGTTCCTGTTCCCGTGGGAATACGGGGATAAAATATTTACTCGCTGATAATGTACTTTTCCTTGGTGTAAGAATTTTTCAAATCGGTTCGGTTTACTGTTCAAAACTTACAAATACAGGAAAATGTATAAACACTTTGGTGATTGAAACTACAATAGTTATAGACTCGTTTCAATTTTATCTGTCCTTCCATTTCAACGGTAGCGGATGTAGGCCTCTCACCTGGAGAAGGTGGTACAGCATGAAGGTACCGATGCCGGCGCGGCGCCACTCGGGCCGCGTGAGTATGAAGGAGATGTAGGCCTCGTTGTGGCCCGAGTCGGGCACCAGGAAGGCGCACCCGATCGCCAGCCGCTTGTACGACGCCACGCAACTGAACTCGGGGTACTGCAGGGCTTCGGTCACTATCGGAGGCGCACCACTCCGTTAAACAATACTTCTAGTATAAAACAGTCCACTGAATAATTAAAAAAAAAACATTCTAGAAGATTCGATATTGCATAAGAAAACCAGAACATTTCTATTAAGCATGTAAACGACACTGTGGTAGGTAAGTGGTTACGACTTAGTTCCTCCGGACCGAAGCATGGGAAGACCCAAGTTGGACCCCATTGCGCCCGTTACTCAAGACGGGGATCTTACGTCTCGTGCGAATGTGATTTCACCGGTACCCATCTTTCCACCGGAACACAGCAATACGAATGAATGCACGGCTGTTTTCCGTAACAGCCTCTAATGTTCCTGATGTAAGGACACCAGCCTACTCTCGATTTATCAGAGTGAAAGGGCTACCACAGGGTCCACGGGAGCGTAATATGGATTGGTAGATGTCACATGTCTTCGAATTGATGGTTCTAAGACATGCCGGTTTCCTTACGACTTTTTTCCTGGATGAAATTTTATGTTTAAATACAGTTTTGCTGTTTAAGTTTACCCGTAAAATTGTATTTATTGTAAAACGCAATATTTTACAAAAAATCGTTTTACAAAAAAAATTAACCGAGCTAAGCTTGGTCGCCCCTGTATTTTTGCGTAAAATGAACTTGTATTGAACACTCACAGTCTATGCCGGGCCAGAAGAACTGCGCACACAGCATGTTGACAGCGGCGATGTGCTCCGCGCGCACGTACGAGTAGTCGATGGTCGCGTGCGGGGGCGGCCGGTACCCCGCCACGTGTCTGCAGGGCACAGGGACAGGGATGTAACAAGGAGGGCAACAGTGACAGTCACGGAACGATCTGTCGGCCCACCTGATGTTGGTATTTAACGCCACCTTCCTAATATATCCGTGTCAGTCTCTAATGTTCTTACTGCAAGGACACCGGCCTGTTCTTGTTAATTGAGAGTGAATGGGCTTCAATCCGGATTGGTAGATGTCACATGTCTTAGAATGTTTGGTTCCAAGACATGCCGGTTTCCTCACGATGTATTCCTTCACCGTTTCGAAGACGTGGTATTGCGCACGTATTGTTTCTACCTATGTCCGTTATAGACTTTGAAACCGTCTAAACGATGTGCCCCAAACCGGTTTCATTAGAAAGGCAAAGATGGTTTTAACCAATGCATTGGGCACTTTAGAAGTGCATCACTACTTGGCGGTAAATTATCAGGTGTGGAGGCAATACTACTTCGAACGAACTTGGCACAAGTTTCACTACTTCTTTTAGTTACTCCTTTGGCACTACCCAGGGGGTACGTGTTGGGATACTAAAGGGTTCTGACCTACGGACTCAAGCAACTGGAAAATAAAATTCTGCCAACAATAAAACAACATTCCAGTTGATAGTAGCTCTGCCTTCTGCGCTGTAACTCATCTCCAACTAACTCAACCGTACGGGATGTGTTCTGTGTTACAAAACAACGTGCTCCTGTTCCTCAGCCACGAGCGCCTGGTACCTGTGCGTGCGGCGGAGCAGCTCGTCGGTGAGCGCGAGCCAGGCGGGGGCGGAGTGCGCGTCCCGCCGCACGTAGGGCCGCAGCAGCGCGCCGGAGTACGCGGAGCGCTGCGGCGCGGCCGGCACGCGCGCCAGCAGCGCCGTGCCCGGCTGCGGCCGGCATATCGTGCCGCACAGGCTGTCCATCATGTACTGCCGCACGAAACAACATTTACTTTTACCCGACTACACCTCCCTCCGCACGCTGGCCATAAATTCGGTCAGTCGCCTGCGGCTATTCAAGTGTCGGATATGGCCACCCCACATCAGGAGGAGGTTCTGTCACCCTCTACGGAAAGGGAAGTAGATAGAAGAAAAAGACGTCAGCATTCTCTTCTTTCTACTTTCCTTTCTGCCGCCGCAGTCTGGCCTCGGTCGGTCGCCTGCGACGGCCTTGCGAGTCCACAGCCCAGCCACCGGGGGGTAGTTGCCCCTGAGTTGCATCTCGAGCAAAGAGCTTGGTTCGAAGCTCGAAGAGTGTCGGAAGACTATGTAGTAGTAATCCCCCGGCCATTACCTTACAGCTAGCGGCCACCCAGATACTGGGGTGTAGGTGCCCCCCCCGAGCAGCAATGCCACTGGGGGGTAGTATCCCCCGAGATTCATCCCGGGTAAGTCTATCTTGACGGAAGGCCCCATAGTAGTGTAGGGGCAATTTTTACATGAACATACCTAAATAATTTTTATCAAATGTCAGACTTTTACGTATGAGTTACACTGAGAATAAGTCCTGGTAAGCCCTTCGTTGATGATAAGTCTCACTCACCGATCTCTGGAACCTGTCCAGCACTCTCTCAGTGCTCGCCGCCTCGCCGGGTTCCTCTGCCACATACCCGCCTAATACTTTTGCAATTCTAAAACACACGAAAAATAATTAGAGAACTCTATAATCTGACACAAATATAATACAAATATATTAATTACCAGAACAGTTAAAAGAGAAGTGCAAGGAATTGACTAAAAAATACACAATATGGCAAATAGAAAAATAAATTATTTAACTTATGCGCTTTCACTCTCACTGGACTTTTTCCTTATTTAAAAAAGTCAACAATTAATTTCTATTTCGGATTTACAAACAAAATTGTGAGCTGAAGGTCCACCTGATGGTAAGTGGTTACCTCCGCCCGTTACAACAGAAATTCGACCTATGTCCTCCTACCTCAGCCTCATTCCGTTGCGCCTGTCACCCGAGACGGGGATGTTACGTCTCTTGCACCTGTGATTTCACCGGTGCCCACACCCTTCAACCAAAACAAGCAATACGAGTGGACTTCTTGGCGGCAGATAACATTTCTGGCATCATAAAGGACTTTCAATAGACTTACTTATCTAAATCGAAGAGCGGCAGATGTTTGTGGCGCTTCAACCGCCTCAGAGCCAATTTAGCTTTCAAGCGATGGAGGTAGGCCTTCTTATTGGGGTCCTTGACTCTTGGTATGAGACCCTCCAGTTTCTTCAACAGCTGAATCTCTTCGTACGCACTCATCGGCACCAATTTATCCTTCGCTACGTCTGTGTGCTCCTTCTCCTCCCACGGCAAGTCTTCTGAGTTCAACTGGGTGGAGAAGAGAGATTCTCTTCGGAACGCTGGCTTTTCTTTCTTTGGTTTATCGATTATTGGTTTTTTGTCGGGTTCGGAGCCGCTGCGGGAATCAGAGTCGTAGTAGAGCGCTGACTGTTGGAGCGAGTGCACGCTGGATGTGTCGCTCTGTATTTTATTGGATTTTTTTTTATAATCATGATGATATTACACAGGTCCATATAACCCTACAATCTTTAACTATCTGGATTCCTAATAGGGATAGCAAAAAAACAAAAATAAAAACAGTATGGCTAACGAAAGTAGACTGGAAAAGGGCGGCAAATATAAATAATATATCAATGGCAATACCAAACATAATATGAGAAAATTGGAATACTTGATAATAAATTAAGTATGTATTATTAACAATAACCTTGATTTTTCTTGAAATTTTGTTTTCGCATGTAGTTCTAATAAATCAATATTGCGGTGGTGCTACACTGAACGGTGCACTAAACAAGCAAAGAAACCCTATTCTTAAACAACTCAATTTCGCAATCTAATTGCAGATGTTTGAATTATATAAAACTGTATGTTTGAATGAAATTTAAAAAAAAATGGATGATATATAAAATATAAGAATTTGAAATAATCAAAAATTCTTTTGTTTTACCTTCAACTATTTTGAATAAGGTATAGTCAATAACTCCATAAACAAAATATATAATGAGAGTCAACCTACTTGAGCTGGCATCGGGTGGTCGACAGGCGTGAACTTGTACTCCGTGAAGTCGACCGCCACCTCCACCATGTTGGAGTACTCCTCCGTCGGCACCAGCAGCGAGTCCGAGTAATGTTCTTCTGTCGTCTCATACCTGAAGAAGGCCATTCAATTCTAAATCATTTGACTGACCTCTGTTACAGTAGCTCTGGCTTCTGTGCTGTATCATGGTTTTGATTTGCACCAAAAAAAGCATTTCTGTGACAAACATACAAGGTGTTTTTTAAAGGTGTGACTATATTGAAAGGTGTTTATGTATATGTGTTTATAATTTGTAATTTTAGGGCAGCCCTAATGAGCGTTCACTGACCGTGCTGATGATTCCGCACTCACACACGCATGCGGTTACCTACATCTATCCCCTAAGTTGAATCCCTAACGCTTTTAGGGTTGAACCTCGTCAAGTTTACGTTAAAGTTTGACTTGTGATAATTTGTGACCTAGCATGCTGAGGATTGGGAGACCTGGTGGGGTGAGTTCTAGATCAATCTAGGCATATTCCGTTAAAGTTAGTTATCAAATTCCCATAGTACAAGCTATACTTTTTGCTTTGTACTAGTTTGGGGCTAGATGTCGCTGTATGTTATGTCCATAAATATTTTTTTATTTGTACATTTAACGGTCTTCCATATTAGGCCTTACCTTCCACTGTCTGAGTCCATATTTTCATAGTAGGAAGTGCCCGAGGCAGCGCTGTCCACAGAGTCGATTCGCTTCTTCTTTAAAGGAACCAGTTCTATTTCTATAGTTTCGTCTACGTCAGGGTTGATCAGATCCTTATAGCCTGCGATCAGGGCGATATAAAAAAAATGTTAGCAGCATCATTTGAGAACGACTGGACCGAACCGGGTTGCCGGGTGAAAGTCCGCGTTCGTATCACTGGTCCGCCAAGTCTGTAACGTCTCACGCGCCTGTAATTCTAGCGACCCCACACCATTTCACCGGTACACGGCGACGCGATTGCGCCACAGCTAATCGGCGAATTACCAGATATGATATCTGGGAATTCAGTAATACTCCGAACAAATTTTTTACAAAAAACGTTTTACAAGAAAATCCCCGAGCGAAGTTCGGTCACCCAGATACTATGCAAATATACACTACTTTATAATAAGGGTTTAATAAATTGATCTTACCCATTTCACAGATCTTGGCTAGGAAGTGGTTTCTGTCCATGGCGAGCTGGTTTCTAGGACGATTTTTGGGCTTATCTTTATCTCTGGCCATTTCCTGAACTAGAAAAGGAAGAAAATACAAAAAATAAATCTACAGATAAACAAACTGATGGTTGGTGGTGTAATATATGTAGCAAGTCTAAGGGTAGTGGTAAGCTTATAAAATAAAAAAAATATTGAATGTATACTTATATGAGCGGCGACAGCCGGGGAGAACTTATGAAGCAATCTCCACCAGCCAGCCTCCCCGAGGGCAGTGGAGCCCGACTTGAAGAACAGCTTGTTGTACACCGACAGCACTCCTGCAATAGTGCCCACCCAGTTTTTCTTCTGCTTGCTGGGAAAAATAAATTGGTTAGATATGTTAGCCATGCATTAATATTGCACCATCTAGCCAAAACTATGCATACCTTGTACTATGGGAACTAGATAACTAACAGAATAGTTAAATAGTACCACCCAGACACATAACAAATATCTATATTTGTCACATAAATGCTTGTCCTGGGTGGGAATTGAACCCACAATGTACAACGCAGAAGCCTGAGCTACTATAAAATGAACTGTGAAGCCAGTGATTTGTGTTTATACAATAAATGTGTGTTTCCAAAATATTTTATCAGCAATCAGGTTCCTGGCTATGCTTAATTTGGGGATGAATGGTACTGAGTCAGATGTCCCTGAATATAATATTTTGTTTTGTATATTGGTACACTTTCATTCACCATTCAGTGAATATTGAGCCTTACTTGGAAGTTCCGAACAGTGCGGTCCAGTTTCTGTCAATGAACGAGCAGATATGGGTCTTGTAGTGGAAGTATCCATGGTGGCTGATCCCATAGGACTGTGTGCAGAGGTGGTTCAGTGTCAGATATATAACATTGACCCTGGGAACAAATATAATGAGATAATCTTGAGTTTTGGGTGGTAGCCAAACAAGCAATTTGAGTAAATTTCCGAATTTGATCACATATATTATCAGATCAGATTAAGAGTGAAATGTACATGACAGACTGTATATGGCATGGCAGCGCCCATACATACTTTTTTGATTGAAATTGGCCAGCAGTGGGCCCTTTTAACGTGACCAAGATAAATTACGGGCATGAGCCTACTTACTTATCTGGATAAGTTTTTTTTATAAATTCTAAAACAACTCAAAATTGATAGAATCCACCTGCACTCTTCTTCTTCTATATGGCTTTTCCACTTGCTCTCTCGTTCAGGATTAAATTTTCACGAAACAAAAAAGAGATTGAGCTCTTTGATGAGCGAGCGGAGTTTATGATTATTTAAATAGGTTCAGGATTTATTTACTGTGTAAGTATAAAAACACTTTTAACTCACCAAGAAAATTTATATCGGCTAAAGGTCTCAGTAAGACCATCTGCTGAGCAACTAGCGCATGTAAATTCGAAGAAAATATCACAAGCAAAGTCTCCAGGAGTGCCAGGCCGGCGGAAGCACGAAAGGTGAACTAAAGACCCGCATTCCTGACACACCAAGCCTGGCCTAGTCTGTCTGTCTTCCGCCTCATCACAGTATTTACAATTGGTGCTCATTTTAGAGAAAAACTACTAAAAAGTACTTTGTTTGTTTTGATTTCTTGTTTATATTTTTGTTTAATCTGAACCTCAATTTTCTTTATTTGACATTGTCATTGACAACTCGAACTCGTGCATGATACTCCCATTGGTTCTTCTGTGAGTTGCGTGCGGCTGGCAGAATTTGTGTGGCTAAAGACAGAAAAAGCCATAAAGAAGAAGATGAGTTGCGTGCGGGGTAAGGACCTCTAGTCTAGCTTATTATTATTACCATTACATTCGTATTGCATTCAACAGTTGATATATTTTTTGATATAGGTAAACTATTATGTGTAGAATAAGCAATAATGGGACATATTATTTTTGATAACGGTTAACGATTCAAGATTGGCACAGAGATACATTACATTATCATAATACTTTAAACGAGCAATTCTTACTTTTATATATTTATTTCGCGTATCTCGGAAACGGCTCTAACGATTTGGATGAAATTTTGTGTTTAGATAAGGTATTTCTATAATTGTATTTCTTGTTTAAAAAATAAAAAATATATTTTTTATGCTACAAATTTTATTTATACTTTGCGATCTCATAAGTTTTTATGGTACTTGATTGGTAATCTACTGTTACTAATCAAGTAATATTTCCAAGAAAAATTGTCTGAATGACGCCTACATCATGAGACCAATGGCAATGGTACTATTCGTGGCCACGGCGACGTTATGCATTCGCGACGTGCTTGCTGCGCGCTCGCTGCGATCTCGTTCATGAACGCGATCGATATAATATAATCAATAAAACTCAAACAAGATGTAGGTAAATATTATTTAATTATCTAACTCAAACGCCTCAACTGCCTCCTCTTCACTTTGTACTGGTTGATCCACTCGTTGATGTTCTCTTTGTGAATGTTCCGCGCCATCAGCACGGGCTGCGGGTCGTCCGGGTGGCTTGCCATCAGGTCTAGGTGGTGCGCCGCGTCCGCGATCACTACCACCTTCACAGAGTTCGTCAGACTGTGCCGAGGCAGGCTCATGATGCCACCTGTCAATATAAATTTGGCTTTTATCATATTTTGTGGGGTGGGATGTGGATCTCGGATGTGGGTCGCAGGCCGGTTGGCCGCCCAGGTACGGCTGGGAATACGAAGCTGAGAAAGACTTGCGTGAACTTCATGTTGTCGACTGAAGGAATCCAGCAGTGGACCGGAAATCCTCTGACTCTGTTCTGAGGCCAAGATCCACTTTAGATCGTTGCGCCACAGCAGTAAGTAAGTCATATTTCGATAGGCCAGGATTGAAAGTTTTACTGCTGATTATGGTCAGCTGATCAGTCACTTACGAGCAGCTGGGCCGTTAGCTCGTCTAGCCTATATTCATTGTGTACGTTTGTGCATGTAAAAATTTACGGAATTACAATACCTGCAGCCCACGGGTCCAATAATCCATTTGTGAACACGATGTTGGTGGCAGCTTGCAGTCGCGCGCCGCCATACTTGATTCGCGCATCGTTTTCATGCGGGCGCACTCCGTACTTCTTGTAGCAGTCTTCGGAGTATTCTGTGAAGTTCCAAGGCGATGGTTCGAACATGTCCGTCTTGCCGTTGGAACAAATCGGCATCACCATCTCTGTACACGCCTGTGGACAGAGAAAAATATCATTCGCGCGTATATCAAGCAAGGAGTTTATATTAGAAAAAAATATAGTTTTTGTCTGCGGATTTTCTAGTGTGTTATCGTTTATTTGTATATTTCCACAGACGCAAGATTGGAGAAATGCGAGGTCCTGCCCAATGGCTAATGTTAATTTTACTCTTTATTGCCCGGATTGGAGGAGGAATACACGTGACACGACGTGACCTCTTGCAGGTTGCAACCTGCTACTTGATTGACGTCCCACTACCCGCGCTTTTGATTTTGACAGTGCGCGTTCGCGAGCGACATTTTATGTTTTCGTTCGGGAACGCTACAGGATCATAAAATCTTAATGCTTGCTCACAATATAATCAAATGATATTCTTTTCAAGTCGTCCACTTAAAAAAAATACAACTAAGTTGATCACGGTTGAATATATAAAACTTTTTATTTGACATACATAGATTACCCGTGAAGTGAATACCTACCTGATAGTCCCACCCGCTGGCGTCGAGGTTACCGTAGTTGTCTCCCTGCTGGTATGGGACGCACTTATTACTGTGGTTGTAGTTTGTGTAAGTGTCCAGCACTTTTCCTATTCCCTGCAACAGAAACCGGTTACGTCTAGTAAGTTGTAGACGCCATTTTTCTTTTATTAATATTAATATTAAGTCTTAATATTTTATGACAGAAAATAAATATATTTCGGTATGCTATTACTATCAAGTCTACAATGATCAAAACACATTTTTTTTGGATATGCACAATGTATCGAGGAATTACTCCTACTAACAAAATAACCATTTCAAGACAAACATTCATTGTAGTTTTGCATGAAGATTGTATTTGGATTTTGGAATTTTTAGGCTATAAATTTCTGTCTTGCCACCTGCAACTGCAGGAGTTAGAAGTTATAAGAGCTTTTGGGTGAAAGTTATATGAAGGTTTATTTAATCGACACGAAAGAAGGAGTGTGTGAGACTGTTTCTTTAATACGTACCTTCAATAGCTCCTCACCCTCGAGGTTAGTATTAAGATACTGACAGACAACCCTCACAGGGTAAGCCGGCAGCGGCCTCAGAAAGTCGCTGGGGAACGGGTAATTCACCATCGCCAGCGTCGTGTACATGGAAGACAGGAAGTCGAGCAGCTGGTCCACATTTGTCGAGTTCACTTGGTCGCACAGGTTCCAGTTCTTCTTCAGCCAGTCGGATCCGTTTGTAGTCTTTGCAAAATCCCTGAAAAAGAATTTAGATTGAAATAGTAGTGAATGGAAGATACTGCCAAATGCCTGCCACTGTTGGAGAATACTAGTTGGTATTGTTTAGTAAGCAGATTGCCGGAAAACCAATCTAAATTGACAAGTATAGTAAAGTAGAGGAGATTCGATTGTATTTTTTTTTTCAATGTTTGTTACCGTAGTACTCATTCATCTTACACTCAATATGGTTAATTATTTTATTATTTGAAAGGATATGCTTTCAGATTGGTAAATCTGAAAGCATATCCTTTCTATATATAGAAGTTTTATCAAAATCCGTTTAATGGTTAGGTTGTTAAAATCAAAATAACTGGAAAAAATATGACATTCACGTAAACAAAATTGCGTATTTTGCTTTCCTGTCCCTAGGCGAAAATAAAAGTAATGAAGTCGGCTTTTTTAAATTATTTACATTTTGTGTTCTGTCATGTTTCAGTAGATGAGTCTTTGCTGCACTGTCATAGATGAATCCTTTGGGATGAATGTTTTGGGCCCCAAGACCAGCTAGTTAACATTTATAGAATATTAATAGGCAGATATAAGAAAAAAGAAAATTAGTAAAGTCATACCTGATGACACTCCACGAGCGGCGTATGTTTTGTTCGCACTTGTGCGACGCCAGCTTGAAGCTGGAGGTGACAAGCCCGTTGAATATGTCACACGACATCATGCCGGGGAACATGTGGATCGGCGCTGACGCGGCAATGGCGCCGGCCACGAGGTGAGGGTACTTTATGCGAAAGTACGCGGCCAGCATCCCGCCGTACGAACCTGAAATGCAAACGTTTCTTTGTGAAATTAACTGAGGAGAAAGGATATTCTCAGCCCATAAATATAATATATGTATACCACAGAATAATAGTGGAAATTTTACAAAAGTATGTATGTAACTGCCATCAAAATCTATAATCATTTATCTATCGATTTTAAGCAATTGAAGGCAACCATATCTAAATATAGACTGGAAAAATGGCTAATTAGTAAAACTCATTATAGTGTTAATGAATACTTTGCAGTTAACACAAGCTCATTATTTTTTTGTTTAGAGTCCCTTTTAATATAATAGTTATAAAGAGTTGATACAAAAAGCACCAACAAGAGGTGAATGTTCTTCGTATTCGGCACAAATTACGTGGATGTAAACATGTATAAAGAATCATCACAAAGTAGGTATATAAAAACTGTGTTTCAAAGTACTAGGTCCTGGTTACTGGTGAACTGGAACACTCAAGAGCACTAGCAGAGAACCCAAAAAAGTATGTAGGTATACTCAGGTTTGTATGTATGTACCATGTCTCAAATAATCTACAAGCCTATTACATGTTTGACAATACCTACATCGCGCTATGTTTGACAATAAACTAAAGCAATGGTTAGTATCTAAAGCATTTTACACTTGAAAGAATTATTTAACGATTAATATTTATTATCTACCTACCTAATTACTTGTTGTAAGTAGGTAGTCATTTTATTTCTATGTTAGATTAGGATACTATGTAAGGTTGATTATGTTTAATGTTTAATTAATATTTTGTACCATGTTTTGTTAAACCATAGTCTACAATAAATTATATTTCTATTTCCTATCTACCTAATTACTCTGGAATGACACAGGAAAATCTAGAATATCAGAATCAGCTCACCTCCAAAAGCGATGACGGGGTACTCCGGATCCACTTTGTTTCCCTGCAGGTAGTTTACGAGATCGGCGTAGTCTGCCAGCGCTTGCGCCGATGTCAGGTACCCGATGTGCGCATTGTCCAACGACTTGTTCTTGCTGTCAAATGGCATGGACGAGCCGTAGTATCTGGAAGACATTGATCAAGTTGCATCAACTTTCAACAAAAAGTCACCATACGTCCCGCTTTCGGCGGGATACCCACGCTTTCATGCTGTCTGTCCCGCTGTCCGCAGCAAGAGAGAAAAAATGTCCCGCTCACCAAACTATACTTTAAAACTATCTACCTATAATATATTTATTACTTACGAAACCGGCGGGTTTTGTTTCGGTGTGAACAGGTTGGGACTTTGATTAACTAGTGTTTAAAATGTAGTTGAAACTGAATGTAACGAGATTAACCAACATTTAGTTAAATCCATTACCATTACAAATTCAAATCATAAGTTTAAATCTAGTCACATAGTCTTAGTGCCTGTTTCTTGGAACTTACTTCGATGCTTACAGATTATGAGTAAGAGTAAAGTCAATGCCCAGTGATGTCGTGACCTTAGGGGAATGGATATCAGTACCCTACAAAGGAATTTTTGTAGGGTACTTCATCTATTACGAAGTATCTTTTACGTATATGATATGATAGTTGCACAAGTTGATTAAATTTTGTCAGCAATTTTTATTTTTTCCGATTTAATGAATAAAATTCCGTATGGTCAATGATGTTCAGATAAATGAAGAAGAAAAAAAAGAATTATATTATATTTATTTCCTTATATCCTTGTACTAGAACTCCCTGTGGCGCAGATGGCATGGACAAATACAAACACCCAATAACCGAGAATAAATTTATTACCAACTAAGCCACCAATAGTATTATTTAAACTAACTAAATTTATTTACACTCAACTTGTATAGAGAGCTATAGAGATTCTTAGGAATGGTAAAAGCACAATTTTGATTCACGATCTAATTCTGATTGTGACACTTACCTGTGCTCAGCAAATACTAATTTGGCTCTGTACTCGCGAGCGATCTCCCACATGAATCCTGTATGCTTCGCGAACACCTCGATCTGACCCTGGAAACATAAAAAAGCCACCATAGGATCCATTGCTGATTATCTACATTAATAGGTACCTACCAACTTTTATGGCCATAGAATTGAGGAAAACAAAGAGTTCTTGTATACATATGTAACATTTTTTTAACGTAATGTAGGAGACGAAATCGGCAGATAGTCAACTGGCCGGAGTCGTTTTTGTCAATACATATAATGAGAATGTGATGTACAATACATTCGTAAACATTCACTCTTATTAGCACGTTCACAAAAAACTGACAATCATAATGTAAATACTAGGCATAAAAATAAACTCACTGTGCCCTCTACTAGGCTCCATAAGGTAAGCAATTCTTTTATAGGTCAATGTGTACGTTTTTTAACAAAATCTGGAGCGAAATTCGCTCGGGATTCGAAGACATGTGACATCTACCAATCCGGATTGGGCTCGCGTGGTAGATCGCCCGTGGCCCATTGGCTCTCAACGAGAGTAGGCCGGTTTCCTTGCAGTGGAAACATAAGAGGCTGATATGGATTAGGTACCTATTTTTTTTCACACCACAGCAAAATTTAGGCCCAGCTAAGCATAGCTTAGCGCCAATCACCTGCGACGGGAGGTTACGTCTCATGCGCATATTTTTTTACCGGCATCCACACCCTTCCTCCTGGACACAGCCGTGCGAATGCATCAGTTGGCGGCAGATTATCAGGCGTGGAGGCAGTACTTCAGTACTTCTTCGGGCAAACAAGCAGTTGCACAAGTTCTACTGCTAATAATAACAAACTGCACACGAGGATCGAAATCGAGATGAGGCCTCAGGCTTCGAAAGCAGCATTACTACCTAGCTACCTACCACGCCGAGAGGGCTATCCCTGTTCATGTACTTTAAAAAATGTGGACATACCTCGTTTCCAGTATAAAAGAAGATAGGTCCATTCCTTCTGTCCCAAAATTCCTCAGCCTCCAAATATCGAATGTTGAACGTCTCGTTTCGCTGATAGCTGAAGTGATCCAAAGGCACTTTAAACGATTTGGTCTCGTATTTATATTCACAGTTCACTATCCCGAGAGCGGCTCCTAATATACAAATACGGAGTAGCATCGTGACGTCCGCTCTGTTCGGTCTTTGAACGAGTAATGAAGACTATGGCATCCACGCTGTTGCAGCTTATGTAATTATCGTGTACTGGCGGATACACAAGTGTTATAGTGGACCTGGGTGCTCTGAAGTTAGCAGAATGTTGTTGTCCCTTTCACCTGCATCTTCCTGCTCTTATCCCACACTGAGCGGGGTCGGCATAACATGTATTTTTCTTCCATTTCCATCTGTCAGACGTCATCTCAGTACTCACTCCTTACGCATATCATCTTTCACACAATCCTGGATGGACGGCATTTTCTTTGGCTTTGGTTTTATATCCATCCAAATCGATGTTTTAAACTCTTTTTCAATATGGCATTCATCCCTCCGCATAACCTCTCCGTCACTGGTGCTACTTTCATACTCTCTCTTATAAACTCATTCCAAATTTTGTCTCTCCTTGTCACTCCACACACCCATCTCGGCATTCGCATCTGCTGCATGCATTCTTCTTTCATCCATCCCCTTGGTGGCCCAGCATTCAGATCCATACAATCCCTTTCTTCACCTGCACAATGGAAAAAGATAACAGTATTTTTGAAACGACCATCAGCTATCTTCAGGGCTGCCAACTTATGATTGTGAAACTGTATGTGAATAACGTCGTGAACGTTTTAAAGCTTGATGTATTTATTGATCAGTAATGATGATGACCGTGATGAGTGATGATGAGTGATTCCCATTGTACGGTTATTGTCCATTGCTTTTATGAGCTATTAATATGTACAAATAAATTAAATTGAAGTGTCTGTTTGTAATAACAAAATAACAGCTTTTTACTGAATGCATTTGGAAGTATATACGGTACTTATTGTAAGGTTTGGATCGCAGGACATCACCTTCCATCGAAGGAAACACAATTACTCTTAGTAGGCTTCTATTTTTTAATGACACACACATACAATATCAAACTACCCTCGGCTTAATGGTGACAGGATAGTTCCTGTCACCTACCTACATACACTACACTTATATTATAAAGAAAAGTATCATACTCCGTATTAGCCTCTATGGTCGCTGCAGGGACACTGGCCTACTTTCGATAATTGAGAGTGAATGGGCTTTGTTCTACCACGGTAGCCCAATCCGGACTGGTAGATATCACATGTCTTCGAGTTTTTGGTTCTAAGTCATGCCGGTATCCTAACGATGTTTACCTTCATAGTTTCAAGAACGTGGTATTCCGCACATAAATTTTTCAAGGGAAAATCTCATGATTTCACGTGTGAATCAGCGAAGGATTCTGAAGGAGAAAAAAAGATGGCGTCTGAGCCTTTGGGCCACCACGCTCTCTCAATTCAATATACATCGTCTTAATAAGTTTCACCCAAAAATTTGAATTAGTCTTTCAAATTTTGACGCATCCAAACGATACTAGAGACCTAAAGAAATAAGTGAGTTAGACTACGATTTTAATCTAATAAAACTAATATATTTTCAGGGCAGTCCGCCCTGATTTTTTTATTGTCTAAACCACTTGTGTATTCGCTTGTCTGATCATTTTATCCAACACATTTGACCCCTCGACCACGGCAGGATGTAGCGAGCGGCCGCAGATTAACACACAGTTTGTACCGCAGCCGATGGCATCGGCCACAGACGGTCTAACAATTAGTATGGCAGCCGCCACAGTACATGTAGCAGTTAGTATAATTTAAACCACAGATTACATTAATGTAGTTAGTATGGCGGTGTATCGTATCATTGTTTATCGAAGAAAACTGCTCTCAATACACAATTCATAATTGGAACACACGAGTAGGTTTACCTACAGGATGGTGTAAATTGAGGTTTGTTTGCGTTGAATTAATTGTAAGTACGTTATTTGGTTTTAATTAAGTTGTATTAAAAAAATAACCTTAATAAGTTAGTATTTTTCTGTGGTGGTAAATTTACCATTAAAAAACACAAATAGCAATGGCAAACACCATTGATTATTATTATTTTTTTTTTAATTTATTGCGAATAGTTAGTAGGGCTGGCAATTGCGAACAAGTCGTGTCGAGTCGTGGGCACAGCTAGCTTACGATAAAAAACGATTGAGCAGTCCATTTAAAGTAGGAATAACTTAGTTCCTGAACAGGAAAATAACAAAACAAATAGATTATGACTAATTAAATTTTATTTATAAGTTAACAGTTATATTTATCGTGTTAGTAGGTAGTAGACACGGTAATATAGTACCTAGTGTCAGAATACTTTACACTGCGCTAATACCTTTTTGGATTAGCCAGACGTCGCGTGTTCTGTTACATTCTGATTTAGTCTTTGCATTGCTCTATATATAGTTTTATAAGCATTTGGTAAAAGTGAATTAAGTAGAAAGTGAAGTAGATTGTTTAGAATAGTACAAATCATCCCCCAATTCATTAATATTACTATTTGTTTAGACTAATCTTTTAACGACGATGAGTGTCGAAATTTAAACTGCATACTCTAGGTATAGTTTACTAAGTACCCTAGATATTCTAGATATTAGCGTTTCACAAGTCCAAAACTGAAAATCACTCGTCGATCTAACAAAACCTTTTCTTTGACCTCAATTTTCATTAAAACCTCTTTGACCGCAATTTAACAAAACCTTCTTATATTTGCCCACATTCATATAAAACCTCTTTCGTTGACCTAATGTTTCTTCATTCCAGAGCGATGGCGATGGATGGTCTACATCCACCAGTCGAGTCACCTCCAGATGCGGCAGGTGTTGTCCTTGGACGCCGTGACGATGGCGTCTCCCGCGTACGAGTAGGCGCACGAGAAGATCTCTCCCTGGTGGCCTGATAACACCTGGTGGATACCGGTTCATTTAGTTAGCAATGATAGCAATAAGACAAGATATGCTTCACACGTTAGAATGTAGGTAGGGGGGTCCAGTTGCTTGCATCCGTAGTGCCCTTTGAACCTCTACACGACCTGTGTGGGTGCTAAAGGAGCAACAATAAGTAGTTTTAAAACTTGCGCAAAGTTCTCCCGGGGAAGTACTGCCTCCAAATCTGGTAATCTGGTTAAAATATCCGCTTCACTAAAACATAATAATACGGTAAAAAAGATACAGCCGCATCTTTGACTGATGTTACAGAGTTGGGGCTACTTTTTACCTTCGGAAATCTAGCTTAAAGAGTTGATTCACCTGTAAGCAGTTGCCAGTTTGTGTGTTCCATATCCTGGCACTCCTGTCGGCGGACGCCGTCAGCAGGCACCCCCCGGCTGGACTGAAGCACACCTGGCCGGAAGGGAAATTACCACCACATAATAAATAGGCAGAGGAACGGCCGCGTATGTTGAGGGAAAACGCTGCGCCGCTTTTGATTTAATAGGTCCGATTTTTATATTGTTATGATGTCATATTGAACAAATACCCTAAAATGGCTGATTCAATGTTGTTCTTTAATAATCGTACTACTGTTATTAAATGGATTGTCTATTATTGGATGGATGCTTGTTACTCAATCTCACTGGAACGGCTAACCGTATCTGGATGAAATTTGGCACAGAGATAGATTATAATTTGGAATAGCACATAGGCTACTCTTTATCCTGGAAAAATGTACGGTACCAGTAGAGTGGACCACCGCTGGTAACACCTGTTGTGACCTATTGTATATTCAAAAACAAACTGTGATTTCTTTTGCTATCCATTGTTCTTTATATTAAAGTAAATAATCAAAGATATTGTTATTATGATACTCAACCTCGATGCACATGTGCAAGTATAATACAGTACTGAGATTATTGGCCACTTATATTATAAGGCACTTGATAATAATAATAAATTATAACTTCTTTGTCAACTGTATCGTTATCTATATAAATAAGTCGCCGCAAGAATGAAAGATCATCGCTTGAGAAGGACAGATGGCAGATTATTTTTGTGTTCGTAATTTTCATGTCAAGGTATGTATGAAAAGAATAACATAGGTACTAAATTTTTTGTCTTTCAGCTTTATTGTCTCGCCCGTGGTGGCCTAAAAGTACGTACGCTGACAAGGTCGCCGGTGTCCCTGCAGTGGGACATTAGATGCTGATATGGAAGGCTACATACTTTAGAGACTTCTTCCCGATGGCCCTTCATGACGGCGAGCTCCTTAAAGTCCGCCTTCACGTCGTAAACTCGCGCGGAGCAGTCGCTTGATGATGTGGCCATGCGCTGCCCCGCCCAGTCGAAGCAGATGTCCAGAACCTTACCAAATTGCATCAAACCACTTAAATTATGTAGATTTAAATTATTTAGATATTGTATAGTGTTTTAATTTATAATGTTTTTTGTACACGTGTATTTATTTCACTGTCGTCGCACTCTCTCACCACATGTCACAGAATACCAGCGCTGTATCAGTCCACTGACGCAGCACATGCTGACTGGTTGCCTATTTTGTTGTTACATACCCTTCAATTTGTAATTTTGTTTTTAATTTTTAAGTGAGCCCTAATTATGTAACATATTATAAAATAAAGTTTTTCTATTGTATTCTATTCTATTCTATTTATGAAAACTTTAAAAGCAGGTCTTAATCATATAATTAGTTGCCCTTTTAATAGAACCTCGTTGTTTAATAATAGCATATTTTGCATGGCGCCAAAAAATTACCACCTTACCTTACCTTTTTTATGTAACATAATTGACAGGACGAGCTGAAGGCCCAGATGTTAAGTGGTTAGCTCCACCCGTAACAACAGCAACACGAAGTATGTGAAGATCCAAGTTACACTCCATTGCGCCCGTCACCCGAGACGGGGATGTTACGTCTCATATGCATGTGATTTCACCGGTACCCACACCATTCCACAGCAATACGAGTGCACCACTGCTTAGTGCATGGCAGCAGATTTCCAGGTTTCAGGAAGGGTTCAGAATACGAAGCATTATCCATAATAATAACGGCAAAAAAATCATGTCTGTTGTATGCCCCAGTTAAATATAAATTTAATCGGTAACGGAGGAGTCACGTCGATACCGAAACGCAACGATAACGCGAACTAAAATACAAGTGGCGCCATCTAGTTTCTTCACATGGAACTATATTCTAAAAATCACGTTTTTGTACGAGAGCCCCCTTCAATATTATTTTTTTTCTGTTTTTTAGTATTTGTTGTTATAGCGGCGCGGCAACAGAAATATTCAACATCATCTGTGAAAACTTCAACTCTAACTATCACGGTTCATGAGATACAGCCTGGTGACAGACGGACAGACAGACATGACGGACAACCGAGTCTTATTAATAGGATCCCGTTTTACCCTTTGGGTCCGGAAACAGTAAAAACATCGCCACTGATTACCTCATCAGTGTGTGAAGCGACCGTTGCGAGACAGGCAGTGTTCCTGGCGTCCCACAGCTTGGCGCTGCCGTCCAGGGACGAGGAGCCGACCAGCGAGCTGTCCCAGTTCAACTGCACATTAGATATCTCGCCATTGTGCCCTTGGAGTACCGCCACTCGACTGGGAACAAGGAAATTTTAGCTGCAAAGCTTGGAAGTAGTTTTAGGTGCCGTGTTTAGGAAGGACTGCCACCATATTTTTGCTGCCTAGCTATCTGCCACTTGCACATTTAACACATTAGTTATTTATTACCTGTTTGTGTGAAACTGATAAAAACTGATAAAAAAAACTGGTGTTTATTATATCCTCGGTTGTAATTTTAACCAATATTACCCTTAAAAAGACATGTTATTGTTATTAAACGTGTACTTAAATATAAATACTATATGTAGCCAGACAACAAAGGTATTGACAAAATGTTAAAGAAAAGATTTAGAAAGAAAAAGAGGCACCAACCGAGATAGTTTAACTCATAAGGCCTTTGAAGTTAGGTCTAACGCGCCTAAAATAAACATTACAGCTAAAGATCACGAGTGAGGAAATTCATGCGGAGCAAAAGTAAAGGCTGTTTATTAAACGTCAATATGATTAGGGATATGAATGAAGTGGCTTAGTTGGTAGTAGCCCTGCCTTCGAAGCGAGGGGTCCCGGCCGGGGCACACTTTGTGTGGTGAGCATGAAGTTTGTTCTCGGGTCTTGGGTGTTTGTCTTGTGTTTCTGTGTTTGTCCATGCCATCTGCGACACAGGGAATCCTAGTGCAGAGGTATGAGTGTGTTAACGTAGTGTAGCACAAAACAGCGGTTTGCTGGTATGTATAAGGAGCTGTCCATTACAATGCGTATATTCTGTCTGAGACCCACTATGTGACTCGGTCATGCATCGCGGAGCCAAGTGTCAGCAATAGGTATCGCAACAGGAAAATCATTGGCTCACTAGAGCAAGACAGCATACAGCGCAGTTCTTATCACCGAGCTAAAATCTTGTTTGGATTTGCTATGGCGCCCGAAATCTTTTGTGTCCTTAATAGAACAGTCTGTAAAAGCTGATGTAGATAGATAGATAGATAGATAGATGTAACTCACTCTTTAACCCTGGTGTCCCACATAGCGATGGTGCCATCAAAGGAGCCCGTGATTAGACGTTGGCCTTCGTTGGGGTCGAACTGGAGCGCTATCACCTCGCCAGTGTGGCCGGTGTATGTGTGCAGTTCAGCTCCTAAAGAATAAGTTACATTTTGAGCATTCGATGGATTTATTTTGTTATTATAACTTTCTAGGATAAGACATTTTTCAATTCAGAATATCTAAGTAATTCGATATTCTGTAATTCGAGAAATCCTGTTACGAACAGCTGCCAGTGAGCAGTGTTCTTGGCAGTGTGGTCCTCAGAGCTGGCCAAAGATAAGTTAGCCCAGAAAGGCCAGAATTTAACGATTGTAACTCCTGCACATTGCCTTAATTTAGCCAGGCATTCCAAGGTTACAAGGTCTAGTTCTATGCTATCTAGTTCTATGCTAGGTATAGTTCTAGTTATTCTAGTAAATAACGATGCGAAAGTAGGCCGGTGTCCCTGCAGTGGGAACATAGAAGCTGGTACGGTACAGTACCTGTGCGCACATCAAACAGCTTAGCAGTGTGGTCCATGGAGCCGGTCGCGGCCATGTCCCCCTTGGTGCTGAACTGGGCAGCCACCACCTCCCCCGTGTGCCCCCATAGTGTAGCCAGACACTCTCCGGTTTCAGGGTCCCACACTTTTGCTGATTTGTCGAAGGAGCCCGTGATGACCCGATTGCTGAAAACATGTTAGGATGAAATTAATTTAGAATCCAAAGTAAATTTATTTATTTCCTCTTAGTCATGACGTAACAGGAACCATTTGATAAAATTTTCGATGTAGCTGCTTGAATGGCATCTGTTTGACTTATACTAGGCTATATATCAAGACTAATCTCTATTTTAGCGCACGTAGACCGCTCAGTAATACGTGCAGGCACTACATATTCTCAACAGCCTAATTGCTCAGAAGTCAGATATCGATGTATTTACGATAAAGTACAATGGTTTTTTGGCTTTATGTACTGTATTTCTCACATACGTTTAGTTTTATATTATAGTGTAATAGTTTATTTATGAATAAATGGCTTGCTGCATGCGTTGGATAACACTGCAGGTGCAGTAAGCAATTGATCATGGATAAATAAATCTTGAGAGCGATTGTAGGTTAAAAAAGTAGACCTATTACTTTAATGAGTACTTTTTGTTGTTTTAAAAAAAAAACCATTTTGATTAAGAAAAGACTTACCAAGTAGGAAAGTTGAACCCAACAGTGTAAACTACATTTTGATGTCCGGCTAGGGTTTGCAATTCTTTTCCATTTTCCACATTCCAGACTTTGCATGTTCTATCGTAACTGCCTGAGAGACATCTGCAAGCATGAACAAATTCAGTAAGAAACAATGTTTAGTAGTGATCGTTTTAATGGTTTCATAGTGGGGTAGTAAGAAGTCGCCTTCGGTGGGAATTGATTATTGTATTAATAAGGCACGAGATTACACAGCAGCACGACAAGGGGTAGGCAGAGGCATTGTTCAAAGCAAGCATTCACCAACTTACAAATTTGTTACCAACTTGCGATCTTACTTTTGAAAAGTATAAATGACTCCGAACGGCACTGAATGGGCGAGTGTATCGCCGTCTCAAAAACCCGTCGAGTGGGTATGTGTATCAAAATACCAGGCCTTCAAAAATATATATTCAACTTATATGTTTAAATGTAATTTTTTTTACGCAAATGTAAGATTTTCTCAGTAATTTCTCGTTAAAAACGTCCATCTCACCTCTTTCCGGTCTTGTCGAAAGCCACGTTGGTTAGCGGCAGCACGTGGGTGTGGAGAGCCTTGAAGATGTAGAATCGTTTACCCGCCGGCCCCTCGTGCTCAATCCTCTTCTTCAAAGTGTCTAGGCATTGGTCCAGCTGATCGCGCACCTCATCGGTGATGAGGACTTCCTTCTGGTAGAGACGCTTGGCTATTTCCTTTAGATCTGAACTGTGAGTGAACGTGTCAATTTTATTCACTACCTCGCTTCTAGCTATCTCACCCGGCGCCTATGAGTTAATTCGGTTAGGTTGCTTGGTCCCGCAAATTTGTCTCGTTTGTTTATTGATTTAGGTCTCAATTTAAGATAGTTGGCAATTACACAAAATTGACTTTGTTGTGTGTGTGTTTGTCCTTTACGCTTAAACGGCTCAACGGATTTGGATGAAATTTGGTACCAGGATACCAAGTTGGTAGAAGGATTTTTACCGTGGGAAAAACATATACGCCTACCCTTCAATGTCCATTATGTTTGGGAGCCTCACATAACCCCCAAGTTCCCCCGGACCTGAAGGGTAGGCGTATATGCTACCACACTACATATACCTACTCACTAAAACCCGCGGGTTCCCGAGACCTGCTACGTGGGACGAGATAGGATCGATCTAGCATTCACTATCGCGCCCCAACAGTGTAACCGAAGATGGCAGATAGCATGGATAAACACAGAAACATAAGACAACCACCCAATACCCGAGAACAAACTTCATGCTCACCACACAATTTTAGCGTGGTGGCACAGACACCGACTTTTAATCCGAAGGTCGCTAGTTAAAACCCACACCAATGAGTTTTTCACTTGAAAAATGTATGTGCGCAATACCACGTTCTCGTAACGGTGAGATCTTGGATCCGTCCGTCTTAGAACCAAAAATTTTAAGATATGTGACATCTACCAATCCGGATTTGGCTCCCGTGGTAGATCAAGCCCATTCACTCTCGATAATGGAGGCCGGTGTCCCTGCAGTGGGAACATTAGAGGCTGATACGGAATAGAAAGGCTCACTTGGAATTGAGGTCAAGCAGATCAATGTCCTTGCTCTTGACGATTCCTTTCTGGATGTACTCCAGCACCAGCCCTGGCGGATGGTACCGCAGGTGGAACTTCAGAAGTTTCATAGTTTTTGTTTGTTATTTCGTCTATTTCACTGGGCAAATCATAGTAGCGAATATTTTTAACATTTTTATTATTGTAAAGTTTCAAAAAACTGACTGGGTATGTCAATAGATACCGTTGTCATGGTAACTGTTATTTTATTAATTAAAACTATTTTTGGAACAAGGAGGTTGCTTAGCATATTTCTTAACCCGCAGAATAACCCGCAGGCAGGATTGACATGCCATGAACAATCATAATAGCTCTTTTTTATTAGGATCGTGTAGTCTATTTGTATCTTGTATATGTATGAAGCAGCATAAATTGGTTACCAATCTGAAAATTTTAATATTAGAAATGAAAGAACTCGCACTCTTTGCTTTTATTGCGGATAAGATATGTCATTTGACGGCTCCGTAGCTTAGTTGGTAGTAGCCCTGCCTTCGAAGCGAGGGGTCTCGGGTTCGATTCTCGGTTGGGTAGGCACTGTGTGGTGAGCATGAAGTTTGTTCTCCGGTCTTGGGTGTTTGTCTTGTGTTTCTGTGTCCATGCCCCCTGTGACACGTGGAATCCTAGTGCAGTTGTCAGAGTGTGTAAACATTTATTTATTTATTAATTACTAGCTGACCCAACAGTCGTTGTCGTGTTATAATTGAGTTAAGAATCAATAAAAATAAATGCAGATTTTTTTGGAGTTTTCTCATAATCAACCAATCAATATTAGCCCCACTCATAGAGTGCAGAGGGCACTAGGATTCCCTGTGTCGCAGATGGCATGGACAAACACAGAAAGACAATCTGGTTTCACAGTGCAGTTAGTAGCTCTACCTTCTGCGCTGTAGGTGGTGAGTGCCATTCCTACTCAGGAAAGACAATTGTGTTACAAACACATATATTTGTTCTGTGTCTCTGTAATATACTGTAATCTGGTTTCCATATGAGGATTTACCATAGCTTAGGAAAATTAAATGTTCATGAATATTTATTATATTATTTACAATTTTAATAAAATGTTCACTCTCAATTATCGAGAGTAGGCCGGTGTCCCTGCAGTTGGAACATTAGAGGCTGGTACGGTACGGATATATTTTCCCAAGGATGTTTTTCCCGGCAGCCAATGCATCATATTTTCGACACAGCGGCGTAGAAAATGGTCGGGCACATAATGTCTGCCTTACACAATAGGGAAACCAATTATCGATGGCTTAATTAGCTGTTACAAGTATAATGTGAGAAATTTCATCAACATCCCCTTAAGCCATATCCCTTTCTACTTAATAAGTGAATTAATAAGTTAAGTGGGTCAATCAAGTTTATTTCTCTTTGCCAGGGTCTGAGTTTTCTGAACTACTTTCGAGTGGGGAAGTAGACAATACTGGTGTCGCAAGTTTTAAGCCACATGAACGCCTCTGACTTGGATTCTCGACTATCAAATACTTTACGATGTAAATAAAATAAAAAATATTCATGGACATTGCACACAGCGTCATCTAGCGCCAAACTAAGCATAGTCTGTACTGTGGGAACAAGACATCTTAGCGATGCAATAATGTCATGATCTAATAAAAACTTAAGAATGTGCTATATTTGGAAATAAAAAAACGACACCCATTCAGCTCTGTAGGATCCAGATAAGAGCTGGAGATTGGCCAACACAACCACAAAAGCCGGTGTGTGCTCCGCGAGCCACATCGGTGTCATCGCCACACGGGACCGCACTCAGGAGACGGTCCCAATGGACGGCTTGGATATTGCTCGCGTCCGTAGGTGAATACCCTCAGGGTCCCTACACAAGTGAAGCAGAAGGAGTAACCGAAAGTTATAGAACTTCAGCCAATTTCGCCCGGTGAAGTACTGCCAACATATCTGATCATCCACCGCCAAGTGGTGGGACACTCGCGTAAAACTGGATTACGGTGAAAAGGTGCTTGTGAAATTACAGACAGAATCTTCTCATACTTCAGTACGGACCTAAGTCATATTGCTACTGTATATGGTGGTAACCTCTCACCAACAGTTGAGCCGTTAGTTCGTTACGTAACAGAAAAAAATTACAACATCATGCTTATTGTAACGAGAACCATATTACTAAGGGTAGTACGATTCTCTGCCTTTCCTTCATGTTATGGACCGCTAAAGTTAGTAGATTTATTTTTTTATATAAATGTGTGGTACTATGTAAAAGTCCGATGTATGTAATAAAATTGTCTCCAGGATATCGAGACTGAATCGCAATCAGCTAGTGTTCTCAATATATTGTATTGTTTTTATTTAGTTTTTAATAATACAATAGTATTATATTAAATTTGGACTTGCCCTCCATCGTCGCACTAACTGCGGCCCTGGGCAAACAAACAAAAACAGTGTGAAAGACATTGCTCTGGATGTCTGCGAGATGAAAGCCTTTCAACGCTTTGTGGGGCACACATTAGCAGGCTGTTTTGAAAAACGTCCCACGGGGTTACAAGGGTTTCATTTCAATGTAGAAACAATGGTACAGCTTACGATGTAACGTGCCAACTGATGATAACGGAGCAACTCCCGAAAAGCGAGAGTGAATGGATTTCATCAGATTTGAAATCAAGCTGTGAATTTTACAAAAAAGTTGACTTGTTGCCCATGTTAAGGTCAGAGATAATCTGGTTTGTATTTTGGTAATGTGATTAATCTAAGAAAAACAAAGATCTAATATAAAAAAGGTGCGAAAAAGAAACCAAAAGAACTTCAATAAATTTCTATTTTATTAACCGTCTTTAAAAAATTTCTATGTTCCACTGTATATAAATATTTTTATTTTATGTAAGTTCACATACACAAAGCAAGTAAGTATCACATATTAAAACATCGACATGTCTTAGAACCAAAAATTCAAAGACATTGTCACATCTACCAATCCGAATTGGGCTCCCGTGGTAGATCAAAGCTCATTCATTCTCAATTATTGAGTGTAGGCCGGTGTCCCTGCAGTGGGAACATTAGAGGCTGATAAAGTGGATTTGAGAAAATGGATGCGCACCATTGGTGCTTGTCCGGATTTGAACTTCCACCCCGTCGGCCGTATTGTCTATGCACTACGCCAATCTGTTGTAATGTATTGTTCTTTGTTTCAGTTGAGTGCTCCATTACATTCACAGCGGATTAAACCAATAAACAAGACAAAGGCAGCTGAGTAAATAGTACTGAACAGAAAAACATTTTCCATACAAATAAATAAAATTGATGTCTGTTTATAATGACAAAATATCAGTTTTTTACCAAATCCAGTTGCTTGCGTCCGCAGGTGTGTACCCAACACGTACCCCCTGGGTGGTGCTAAAGGAGTAACCAAAAGTAGCTGCAGAACTTCTGCCAAGTTCGTCCAGAGAGGTACGTTTTTCAGAATTCTATAGATTCACACTTGGAATCTGCCGTCAAGCAGTAGTGCTCGCATTACTGTGCTCCAGTGGAAGGGTGTGGGTGTCAGTGAAATCCCAGGGGCATGAGACGTATCATCCCCGTCTCGGGTGATGGGCGCAGCAGAACGAATGCAACTCAGTGTAAGATCGCCATGGCAGGGTTCGCTACTTACCGCCAGGTTACAAATGCCTTTGAAAGTATATACAGTACTAGCGGATATCCGGTGTGTACTATATCGCTAAAAAAGAAACTACATTTTGTGTAAATTTTGTACTTATACTTTAATTTTAGAAATAGAAAGAAAGTATGGTTCCTGTCCGCGGAAGAATCTTGATAAATTCCACACAGATGAAGTCGCGGGGAACAGCTATAAGGGCTATAAATTTGAATGAGTTTATTAATGTGGCGACAGTGATAAGAGAAACCTAGAAAGTATATGCAAATGTGGATTAGTATTGCGATAATGATCTAGATTCACACAACGAGTATGTTTACATAAGCTTGTAAATAGTTATTTGTCCAATCGATAATAACATAAAATCTTGTGGAACTATTGTGGTGTCATAAAAAGATGAAATGAATCCAGGGTATGATGGATTTGGATGAAATTTGTGATGAAGGTAACTTCTGTTCAGCTGTTGAGTCGTGAAGGAGTAAAAACAAACATACCGACAAACTGTTACATTAAAAAAAAAACGTTTATACTCTCATACCTCTGCACTAGGATTCCCTGTGTCCCGGATGACATGGACAAACACATAAACACAAGACAAACACCCAAGAGCCGACAACAAACCACGGAGTCGTCACATGATGGATAGATGTTTGTTATTCAATCACCTGAACATATCTGGATAAAATTTGGCAGATAAGCAGCTTTTCAAATTGATACAGACATACACATGTACGCTAGTAGTTTATCTACAGTCTCTCAGTTTTGTAGATTACTGGTCACGAGTTATATAATCTGTGCTTACATAAAGCTGCATCAGAATTTACAAGCTTGAACATATATGGTTCTATCGCTGAATGAAGTTCCCAGCAGGTTCCATAATATAGATCCAGTTCTACCGTGTGAATTTGTAAGGCTTTTGTTGTACGAAAAATGAGGCTTTGTCGTCAATGGAGCGCCATATCCGGTAGGGTCGCCACATCACGATCACATCACAGTACGAGAATTAATTACATCGATAACTGACTGTATGGCAAAAGTTGTTTCCTCATCGCCAAACGAAATGTCCTATGCAAGTTTCCAGGCCTAAAGAAATTATTGTACTGCAGCTAGATGTAACAAAGACGAATGTTAACAAATTAATTATATGTACTGATTTGTAAAAGGCACTGTACCTCATTGGATATAATGACCGTAATCAATGACTTTTTATTAATGTAACGAGCACGGTTCAGTATCATTTTTGCTCATTGATGCATGCCTTCCATGCGTTGGCAACCCTGCACGTCCGGTCTGACAGGTTGCGCAGGCGCAGCGTAGGCGGTCCTTGACCGGCCGCGCGCAGTCTTTACTCACCGCGGCAGGTGAACGCGCGCGCCGTTAATTCAAAATTCGAACCGCGATCGCTACTTTTACTTTCTATTACATCACTTAGTTTTATAATCGTTTTGTGTCTGTGGTAGTGTTTGTGATATCAGGGAGTGACATAGACATGTGTTTGTGACAATAAGTGAAAAGTTCAAGTGAGTTTCCAACTACCCGCATTCGGGCCACGTTGTTTATTTCGTATCCATATTATGTAATGTCTCAGTATCCTCATTTTCGGGCTAAATATTTTAAATATGTGCAAATGGCTTGCGGAAAAATATTATAACAAAAGCTATTGTTTCTCAGTCTATAAATAGATAAGACATATGTTAATTCTATGTGCTCACGAACGTATTTTGATGGTTCCACTAGTGTGGAACTGTGTTTAATTAACGCGTAGTTTTCTTCTTGCTCTGCATCGGTAATTATATAAAAACTACTGATACTATTTTTTATGATTTAATGAATAGTCATTTCAAGATCTTGACTTTCTAACTATATTAAAAATAATTTATTGATTTATTATAAAAAACGACTTCAATATTTCATCACATAATTTACGCCCTTAATGAAATTTTGCGTTCCTGTGACTGTTTTGTTCGTTCGTTGTATTTATACCGATATGGATGTGCCTTTTTAAAATAGTAGGGTTATCCCGTTGAAGGCTTTTAGAGGCCTAACGGTGAATAATAGAGAATCAAAGTGATGAAGTCAGTTAATTCAAAAGTCAAAAGTCAAACTCATTTATTCCTTTAGATCTCAAGTATCATTTGGACACGTCGAATTTTACACATGCATGTACACATGAATTAAATTTTTAAATAAATCATTTGTTTAACAGATCCATTAACCATAAAGATAGGATAAAGATCGGATGGAGAGTCGGATAGGGTTTGAATAAGCTCATTTTTTTTAATGAAAACGCGTTATCTTTTTAGTAAATATTTACGTTAAACTAGCTGGTCCTCGCGGCTTCGACCGTGTGGAATTTTACTTTTTTATCGCGCAACGTCAATTGATTTGTTTTTCTTAAATAAAAGTATATTGCGTAGCATTTTGTCTTCTTTCGTGGAAGTGCCAAACTCTAGTGTCAAAGTTTTCAAGCCGCTCGAAGGCCTCCGACATGGCTCAATATCTTAACGTGCCCTCCGAATAACGAAATCGCTCAGTTCTAAAGCCAATGATTAATTAATACATTCAAATGCATATAGTAATAACTGATATTATGATATAACAAACAGACATTTCAATTTTATTTATTTGTGTAGAAGCACGACGTTTTTTTACACTAATACCCAGGCCTGGCTTTGTTCGACATTAATCAGCAAGGTATCCTAACATTAGTCATAGTTCCCGTGACGCATCAATGCTTCAGCTGGAAACCAGCGCTGGTATACTACAATACTACTTCCACTGAGCAGCCAAAACAGCCATAGACAAGTATTGATCCGAATATTGCTTTTTTTAAATTTGGTAGAAAGTTTTTACTCGTATACAATCTGCAAACTTGTGGTCAAACAGGTTTAGTCACATTAGTTCCGCATTGTCTCGTTCGCTAAACTCGCCGGTGGAGTATATCCGTTTGTCTACATATGCAAGTTGCGGCGCGGGATAACATAGATTCAGCTACATCTTGTTTTAGGTTCTAATTGACTTCAAAAAGGACCTTCTTCCCGTTTATGGTTGGAATTGTACGTATATTCCAACGTTTTTTTATGTTATAGTGAAAGCAGAGACGATTTTGAAAATTCTTTTTTTATTTGCCTAAGTTTATAAAGCCTCAAGTTTCTATTCCAAACGGGCAAAAATATATCCTCCATCGAGCGATTAATATTTGCGCAGTTTTTGTATAATAAGGCATATTATAAACAAACTAAACTATATTCCACTATCTAAAAATGCGTGTATAGAAATCTCTACACAACATGTCTAGAAAATATGACAATTATCTCCAATAGATAAGGATCGCTTGTTTATCATAAATGCATGTACCTCGGATGGAATGATAGATCATACATAAATGTATGAGAGTAGGTACTCGTTACGCAAACTGCTGACGCAGTTATAAGAATACGGAAATGACGATTCATTGTGCCTATCAGAATAAAATTGCAAAATTGTGAATGAGCAATTAGTAATACAGATGCTAATTTATACGCCAAATAAGCGTTTTTTTTTTCAAAATGTTGATCAAGCCATATTACTTTTAAACCAACTTCTGAAGAGGTTATCAATTCGGCAGTATTTTTTTAATGTTTGTTAGCTCAGGTCTCTGTCATTTATGAATCAAATTTGAAAATGCTTATTTTATTTGCAAGGATATGATTTCAGATTGGTCTCAAAAACATATTGTGATCGGTTATATAGTTTAGTTGCTAAATCAAAATAATTTGAAAAATATATAATATTATATCATCCAAGTAAACGAAATTGCGTATTTTGTTTTCCTGTGACTTTTTTCTTGGCCCGTGTATATTGGATGTTTCTTTTGTAAAATGGGATGAAAGTATTTAAGTTGGGTTTTTTCGATTTTTTTAAATCAGTCTTTGTCATACCTGACCACCCGCCCCAGTATCAAATGGGTACACATACATTATAACACCCAAATATCTGATAAATATTAGCTTATTCAAGGGACGCCCCGCAGATGTGAAATATGACGGCATACGAGGATGTCATATCGTTTGCCCTCACGTGAAACGAAACTGTTTAAGTGCCAAAGCGCGCCAAAAGAAATTTCACAAACATCAAACAAAATTCGAAACGTACATTAATATCAGCTATGTAATGATTTTATATAACTTTTCATAACTAGATGTTTCTCTCAATCGAACAATCTCACATTATTTTCTCTAAACAAGCAAGTCACAGAGAAAATAAGAACATCATCTTCCTGTCGCGTTGAAAATAATCTCATGCATGGAGCTGACATGCCCATGCATATATGCATGTCATAGTAGCTGGGGCAAGGTAATAAGAAAGGATTACATACGTGAAGCTGAGTTAAAAAAACAAGGCATGTTTCCGCCGTAGCGTATATTCACGGGCAATTGCAGGCAACACCGATCAATTGCAAAGCAATATTGTTTCGAAGAAAAAAAAAAAAACGCTATTATTCTTTATTTATTGACGTCACAGCTCAGTAGTAGCTTTGCCTTCTGCATTGTAAGTCGCGGGTTTGCCAATCATGACAAGCATTTCTGTCAGGAACAGAGAGGATTGTTCTGCGAATTCGTGTTAGTATGTATTGTGTTATAACTTACAGACAAAAAGTAACTATATAAGTATATTATAATTTACTTTCCCCAATAATCTATTTCCCATAGTACAAACTATACTTAATTTGGGGCGAGATGACACTGTGAAAATAAAATAAATATTTATTTATTTAACTCCCGTCTCACTATTCTTTTTTAATATATTTGAGATTGCTTGGGAATTAAAAACCGTGAGTGTCATACAAATGGTTTATATTCTTTGTATGCTTGTAATATTTGCAGAATATAAATAACTTATCATATGAGCTGACGTTATTGGAAGAAATCAATAATATCAAGGTTTCGTAACTGGCTGGAACCAGTATATCGGTTGCCGGCGACATTAGTTGCCCGTGTGGAAATCCGATAAGCTTAGCTTTAATAGGTTATCGAGAAACAAAACCACAGGAGCTCGTCGATGTGTTCAAAGCTTTTTTCTTTGTTACACGTCGATGACGTGGTTATTATACCGGCAAGGCGCGTTGATGTCTTTTGTATAGATAGATCGATAAATCATGTAGTAATAGGACATATCTTGTGACTTTTTGGCCGTGTCCAAACGATACTTTTGATCTATGAGTAAAGGACTTTGAGTTTGGAGCGAGAGAAAGACGCTAAAGCGACTAATGGATTTGAAAGTTTTTTTATGTGGCTAAAGACACAGAGCGGGCCAACTTATGTTAAGTTGTTACTGCCGCATCAGAATACAACTCAGGTCCTCCCCTATTGAGATATGAGAGGACCCAAGTCGTATCGCGTTTCTTATGTCAACCAGCGTTTATGTTTGCCCAACGGAAGCTTTTCGTAGCCTCGATCTTCATAAATCTAGATAGCACAAATAATCAAACTGATCAGTTATCAACTGTATTACAGTCAGTTTTCATGTTTTAGCTATTTGCTAGCTTATTTAGCTTATTTGTTAAGTTTACGTGTGTTCTGACCATCTAGGGAGCCAAGAGTCAAGAGTTAAATCTCAATGACCAATATATTATTGCCTTATCTAAGAAAACAAAGCTTACATCAATAACTTTTACGTAAAATAATTTGGTTCACAGAATCTACTTAATTTTCCATTTCACCACAAGCCAAGGGTCGTTCATGGCTGACTTGATATCCATCGCTTCGGAAAATCATATTTCCCCGAACGTGCGAGCGTAAATGGGGTATCAAGTTACCCCTGTCAAGTGACTGCTACTACCCTAGTACCTGTTTGTTCATCTGTGGCAGTAATTACCTGCTATTAGAGCCCTGTATGGGGTGGCGAGTGTAGAGATTCAATTATGCTCTGCAATGGAATTATCCCACAGAATAAATCATAATGCCACAGATAACTAAGCGGTCCAGATTACCTGCTACACATAATTTTGGTAACATTTGTATGACTAACATAGATATTTGTGCCGTGTCTGGGTGTTTATGTGTATGGTGTGTATTTATCATAATAAAAAATCCGATATAAGCGGTGTATTCAAAGTCAAAGTCAAAATACTTTTGACCGTTGAATTCTTAAAAAAAATACATGGAAATGCCACTTTTTTAAGCTAAATATGGACCTAAAAAATCATGCGTTCTTATTAGTTTAGCACTTGCTCAAACTGTCCGTTATTCTATCAGTAATTTGGTTCCAATAGTACAAACTATGCTTAGTTTGGGGCTAGATGGGGCTGTGTGCAATATTCATGAAAATTTAACTTTATTTACTATGGAATAATCTACAATCTTTACTTTTATAAAGAGGTAATGTTTTCTTTATCTTGGACTTCTTGGTAATTATAGTTGGTGTAAGTTACGTCAAGGTTGTTGAAATACTAAGAAATTACATGTAAGTACTAGAAGGTATCGGCTGAGTTTTTTGTCGGAAAACAATGTCAGCGATGAAGTCACAGCTTGTCAAGTCCACATTCCCACGATGGTGTGACCTACGAGGTGAAATGTGATCCTTTTAAGGCTCTGTCTACCTATTTATGTATGAATTTATGTATTGTTTGTCTATGTTTGGATGTAGGAATCTGTAGAACTACTGGTTCGATGAAAATTCTTTCGCTGTAAGAAGCTACAATATCTGGATATATTTTGTATTATGTAGTCTTTGTGCTACCCGTGCGAAGCTGGGACGAGCCACTAGTTTATTACTCCACGACCAGCAAAATATTTTGTTACATCTGTTTACATAATTAGTGATATGGAAAATGTTATTTAGATTTAAGTTCTTACTTCCCTAAGTAACCCTTCCATTAGGGGTTTCTTGCTTATCATTCCCCATGGTGGTTTGCACAAGCGCTAAACTTGGTTTTAAGAATACATGATCACGTAGGCACACAAATATGAATAGCTATGCGTGTAAAATTTCACCAAACGTTACTTGAAATATAATAGATTATAAAACATTTATTATTATTCGTGTTTTTTACCATGATTTATGAGTTTTGTTGACTCCCGATATTTCGCCGCGGTTTGATGCATCATGGTCCCGGGCAAACGAATAATAATGTTCATAACCATGATAGTTTTGAAATTTACATATAAGACATTTAGTTTTCGAGTTCTTTCGTATAGTTTAGAGAATGGCTTTGTACCGAGGATTACTAATAACAATGATAACTGTATGAAAAAACAGTTAAAATTGAAATTCAGCTGTTTCACATCTGCATACGTACTGTTTTATGGACAATAGCGATGTGCTGTAGGTATAACCGTTTATATTATCGTTTGCATACATTACTTATCATACTATTACTATAAATGCGAAAGTTTGTCTGTATTGCTACTCCTACATGCCTCAATAGTTGAACGGATTTGGATGAAATATCTTATGAAGGTAGATTAACTCGAAGGCTATTTTTATACTGAAAAAGTGAAGTATAGTTTTTGTGACTTACAAAATACGCAACTTCTGCCTTTTTTATTTAACGGCTGACTTTTTTGACCTTTAATTGTATCTTGTAGGTAATATAAACGAAAGCGCCGTGGTTTAGAAGCAAGCGAATTTCTACAGTTCGACCTGACCCTGTCGGCATTAGTGTAGGTTAATACCCTTTATCCAATATTCTATGAAACTGGGAAGGTTGGGTTATGCTGTCCAGACTGCAGTCTGCAAACGATCAACCAGTTATGGTTGCGAAATCTGGATTGGATTTTAAAGAACCTAGCTATATTGTAATTACAATGAAAGCTTTGATAACAAATGATCTCCCGTTTGGGTGATCTTTGCTCGGACGGTAATTAATAATGATTCATGCTACCTAATCAAAACAGAACATTTTCGTAAACTCCCAACATTTCCCTTTACAAATTAGAACTAGGTAAAAATGATAAATTTTTCCTATTAATATATCATTCTTTTCCCTTATGAATATCATAAAGATTTGGAACAAATCCATGTTTCTTTTCGAGGTTCTAGAGGGGTTAGACGGTTAATACTGTTCAACAACTTGAAGCGCACCACAGACTATACAAATGTACACAGATATAAACATTAAAATAGTCAATAAACACGTGCATTACTGCATGCTCATTATTATACGTCAACATGATGCAATTTCAACTTAATCTCCTCGTATTAGAGTAGAAAAGGCTTCGTAGTTGTGTGCATACGTTGCGCTAGTTCCCAAGTAGTATTGTCTTATTGTAACTTGTAAGATATGTGCTTATGGGAATGTAGTTTCTACTGATGTGAGTCAGAAGCTTCGTAGAAATTGGAAAGAAAGTTGATGCTCTCATAAAGACGGTTGATAGAATAATTCTGTCATATATTGTAGTTGGTTCACGTTGGTAGATTGTAGTATGCTGTAGTTGTGGCCAGCCAATTCTCTGTATCTATGTAGTGTATTTAGTATTATACGTACAAATTTACTGCTTGTTGTCTATAATATATGTACTAATTTTTAACTGACTTTAAAAAGCGGGAGGTTCTATATTCCACTGTTTATTGAAATATATTCTATGTATGGTCACCGATTTGTCCGCCATTTATCAACTGATTGGAAAAAATATTTTTTTATTTGAAAGGCTATGTTTTCAGATTGGTCCCATATAATTTTTAAAATCGGGTCAAAAGTTTGGTTGTTAAATCAAAATAAGATAAGATTTTTAAATCGGATACTTGTAACTAACAGCGTACAGTAATAAAAACACGCAATCTTATATAATCTATAAAAGAGGAAATATATATAATCTATAGATACGTATAGAAGAATTTTTATACCGTTCCTTTACATTTAATGCGCGGGAAACAGCAGTCGCATTAAATAAACGTTTCATCATTGCAGAATTGAGCGATGTCTTCCGAGGGGGTCGTCAATAAAGCCTTCGTGGCTGTCGACGACGGCTTCCAAACCATAGACCTGCGCACCACGAGGAAAGGAGACGCCTCTCGACAAACTATTCAGGTAAAAAGAAAGAAAGAAATACTTTATTAACTACACAAAATGTAGGTACAAATATTGAATAACAAAACTATAATAGACACAAATAATGAATAAAAAAAAAGAAAATAAAAAAAGTAAAAATATATTTAAATATTTTAGTAGTAAGACCTACTAGCCAGGACCTAACTCAGCATGTGTGCACTGACGGGCAGTGCATCGTCTCAGAGCGATGGACGCAACGCGACGCGCCTTTGTTCTTCTCATGCGTCGGTAGGGTCTTATTGCTGTTGTTTATGGGCGCAGGAACCACCTTAAGCGGGCAAATTGTGAGCATGCACGCATGCACCAAATTTTTTGCTGGGTATTCGCTAGTTTTTTTTAATGTTATTGTCTAGCTGCTGCCCCACGGTTTACGCCGTGTAGTTTCCGTTCCCGTGAGTATATAAAGATAAAAGATAGGCTATGTTACTCGCTGATCATGTGCATTCTATTGGTGAAAGAACTTTTAAATCGGTTTAGTTGTTTAGGCATGAAAGCGTAACAAACAAACTCACTTACGCGTTTATAATATTAGTAAGAATTTCAGAAAATTTATTCATTCTGCAGTATGTACGGTCCACTTATTATATTTTTTTTAATACTCTCTTTTAAAATAATTATTATGAATACAATGGAAGCTATTGGGTAACATTATTTATCGTTCAATCTCTAACCTACGCATAACAACTATATAATGGGCAACTACATACAATATGTAGAGAAGTATTATTACAGTCATAATTTTCGTCTATCTACTCGTATGTTGAATGTCACAGTAATTTCAATGAAATTTCTACAAATTATTTAAAGTATAAAATTGTTGCACTTTCTTCGGAACGACCTCATTTACCCGAATAAGTGGGCAAGTACTTGTAACTTTAATTAAAGACGAAGGTTACAAAAGCGTGGCATAATAGCGACGCAAGCGTTTGCCTCGGCCATTTCTCGATTTCCCTCCACAGGCCATAAATATGGCGCGAATTTAATTTTGTTCCAAATTCAAATTAAAGTCACGTCAAGATCGTGCCACGTGCTCAGTACCGCGACAGAATACAGATTAAAAATAGGTACCCGCTTCGGTGAGTCGAGGGAATTGGAGTCATTGAATTGTGCTAAAATCAATTTGCTCTCATATCTATTCGTACATTATACTCGATGCGGTTTTTGTTTAATGAGCCTGTCTGATACAGGAATTAAATACATTGGTAAATACAGAACTAGAAACATTATCAACTTAAATTCAAGTGCCCCGTGCATTTGGAATTGACTGCGATATTCTGATAACAGATACCTAGATTCAATCTATTGATTGTGGGTTATCTTGC
Source organism: Aplocera efformata (assembly GCA_921293045.1). Lineage (NCBI taxonomy): Eukaryota > Metazoa > Arthropoda > Insecta > Lepidoptera > Geometridae > Aplocera > Aplocera efformata. Next base: position 852,633 of record OV121040.1, read on the forward strand.
TGTCAGGTGCAGTTATTATATAATATAAATATACATCAGACTGAAATACGTTTTTAAATGTTCACAAATTGCTCATACCTTTTCTTACATTAAGTAATTTCCTTTTATTTGGTACTTCGATTTACGAAAGTGGCGCCCACCGTGTGACTCACCACAAATAATCCAATTAAATTCTGAAAGTAATTTCTTGGAAATTAAGATATTTGGCCTGCATCTTTATAATTTAAATATTATTATGGATTAGCCTTCTAATAAACATTCTGCCGCTTTCACCGGTAAATTGGTAAATTCTGACATCTGTTTGTTAATATTAATTATTATCAATATGGTGCTATGCTTAAAGCAGTTTGGGGCTAGATTCGCCGCGTGAAATTTTTGAAATAAAACCTTTTTCCTTTAAGTAGCTAACAATACCTCTTCGCTTCCCTGGATTTAGGTACTCGTATCGTGGTCCCGTGTTTATATACGCCGGTCCGTGGTCGCTGGTCGCTGCCCTCAGTAGCTCGTGAGGGCTCGTGCTGCCCGCCCGCACCACGCCGCTTTCCGCGAAAACTTTTACGATCTCGAATTGAGATAGCATTTAAACTTTTTGCATAATTTTTCAATGAGCTCGCATTAATATAAGTGCTAGTTTTAACTGGAACATTTTATAATTTTTGAACTTTGAAGAAAATGTTTTGAAGCGGTTTGCTCTCCTGTGATGAGTGAGGCTAATAAAATGGTGGGTACCTTATTTTTTAAATTATGAATATTTTATATTTAATAATTAAACTATATGAACTTTCAATTGTATTTTCAGCTATATAACAATTTGACCTTATATAGCTTTAAAATCCTAATACGATTTCAAAATCTACCTGCTCTTATGAAACATATTTTTACTAAAGCATTTGATCCTGAGGACCATATTTAGTAATGTTCAGTTTCATCACAAGGCTAACTCTTAAGTTACGTGAGAAAGAAATAATATCTGCGCTGTTGTTTACAAACCCATCCAAGAGTTTAGTTAATAGACAAATTAAAGATGTAATACCTATAGTAAATAACCTATATAACTCTTCCCATAGTAACTTTGGTAATCCAGGTTTAATTTTTCAAATAAAGATTTTACGAACAACAGGCATTTATTTCAACAGAAACTAATGTGTATTTTAACTATACTATATTAATAAAACTAATATATGTGATTAAAACGAAATTGACACAATTTTACATCACTACACCGGATATCGAACAGGCTGTTGATATATTCTGCGTAATACAAGGAGCCACGTGCGCGTGTCACGGAGCGCGTCCTTCACCTCACCACGGTAAACGATATCTATTACGTGCCGGGTGCCTGGAGAATTACATGATACATGTGAATTACCTAACGGAAATTTTCTTTTTCCCAGAGGTAGTCTGAAGAAATGCTACTTCAATATTTCCACCGCTGTTTTTGTTTTTTTTTTCTGGTGGGAGTTTTTTAATCGCCTCACCTAGGCTGGTTGATCGAATAGATCATACCAGACCCCAAAGCGTCTCCTGGCAAGCAAGTCCGATGTCACAGTAAATAACTACAATTTCCAATTCTAAATAAGCTTTACTTTTTACAAATATATACGAGTACTAATATAATAAATCTGAAGAGTTGTTTTGAACGCGCCAATCTCTGGAGGTAACAGTCGGATTTCAAAAATATTTTTTATATTATAGCCACTTTCATAAGGAAGGCTATCTAGCATTACGCTACAGCTCTTGGTTAGCCTTAAATATTGATATTTATGAAGTAAATCGGAAGAAAAGCACTATCGAACGGTTTTATCGGCGTGCGCTGGGGTAGGTAATGACTAATTGACTATACGCGGGCATAATCGCGGGGCGCAGCTAGTTAAGTATGTACCTACAAGATTACACTTTCATTTTACTAAGTTTAAACCGATTCAAACCCTATCCAACCCTCCATGGATTCCATTCTTTACGCAAGCATGATCGTGTTCTTCAATAAATTTAATTATGTTACTTGTTTTGTTTGTCAATATTGATGGTAAAGCGTAATCAGCTGACTAAGGAGCCACCCTTAGACATCCCAAAATGATATTTCTGGATTGCGTGGATTATTCCACAGTTTATTATTAGTTATTAGTTATTCGAAACTGAAGAACTTTAAAAATATATAATACTTTATGTAGCCAAGTATATTCCAAGTTCAAGCGGTAAGCTGTAGCGTCTAGGATGTCTGTCTGCTTCTCGTAAAATGCACATTATATCTTGCAACAATTCCAAGTAGATTTATATATATTGTGGACACAAGTGTAGGTATACACTTGAGAATATCTTATTCATATCATTCGCTGCGGAGAGGTGAAGGTCACCCACCACTTACATAGTCAGTTTCTATATTTAACAAACAGGTTCAGATTGAGATATTAGCAAAAAATTTCATACGTTTTTGTCCACAACTACGTTGGTTAGGCAACCTATCTCCAGTTATCTTAGGTAAATATAAAAATGGTGGTATATTAACTCGTAACTAATTAGTTTGTTCTATAGGTTGCCCGCACTAATTTTCTAGATTCCTTATCATAGTTTCATGCGCGTGTATGATTATTTTTAGGTCATTAATGTTACATTGACTGATGGTAATCTAGACTCGAAATGGCAGCAATCAAAACTCCACGGTCATTAGTGTGATGTTTGGTTATTTGCTATATGCCTAGCGCGTGATGACTCTGTGATACAGATGCTGAATTTCTATCCGAAAGTAACTGGTCCAATTCCAGACGCAATGATTTTCTCAGAGAGAAATGTACTCGTATGCAATACCATGTTCTTAATACGATGAAGGAAAACATCGCGTGACAACTGTCACGGCTAGACTAGACTAGACGCCTCCGTGGTATAGTTGGTAGTAGCCCTGCCTTTGAAGCGAGGGGTCCCGGGTTCGATTTTTTGTGTGGAAAGCATGAACTAGTGAAGAGGTATGAGTGTGTAAACGTTTATTTTTATATCCTAAAATCTAAAATACAAACACATGTGGCATCTGCCAATTCAAATTGAGCCTAGGGGGTATTTCTAAAAACTCATTCTCCCTTAGCGAGGTGTAGATGGCTGCACTTATGCATCTATATGATGATATAGACCTGCAGTGTAGATGTGTACGATACTCGATGGTAAAATAATTATTAAAATCGATTTAGTGGTTTAGGCGTGAAAGCGTAACAAGGAAACAAATAAACTCACTTTTGCATTTATAATATTAGTTAGGATTTATAAGCTGAAGATTTATAGTCGCACCGTGGCGACAGGTATATGTATATTCTGTGGCACGGGTGGTAATCAAAGGCGCGAAGGGTTAAAGCACCCTGGTCCACTGACACGCTATAATTTGATTACGGGTAATGTATGATCACGATCACGCACAGCATTTCAACTGGCGTCACAGCTCAGATGGCAATAGCTCTGCCTAGCGAAGTAGCTCGTTTGCTAATTGTATTATATCTTTATATAATGGCTCCATGGCTTAGTTGGTAGTAGCCCTGCCATCGAAGCGAGGGGTCCCGGAACTCTTTGGGTGGTGAACATGAAGTTTGTTGTTTGTCTTATGTGTCTGTGTTTGTTCATGCCATCTGTGATAGGGAATCCTAGTGCAGAAGTATGAGTGTGTTAACGTTGCTTTGTTTAAAAAAGAATTATAGAGTTCACTAGCACTCACACTGTTCTGTTCGACAGTGGATCACCCAGCGACAATACTTCTGCTACATAAATTTGTTTGGTCCACAGCTTCGCGTTAAATACTTACTTTGATTATGCAAAGTACTTACCTACTTCGAACAAAATCAATGTTAAAAGCAACAAAGCACAGGATATCAGCTGCGGCATTGTCCACGCACTATTGTATGGCTTGTATGGCCTGAATTATGGCCATTGAGCGCCAATAACGTGCTCCGCTCAATGGGAGACAGATTTAGGCCTTGATAGGCCTTCAATAGAGGGCATAGAAAGATGCTCGTTGACATTACCGCTTTAACAGCGCACAGGACCGTTTGGAATATGACTAAGTTTTATAATACGCCGTATTAACAATTGACCGGAACACGTCAGTGGCTAGTATCACTCAGCTGGTTGAAGCTCTTTGAGCTGTAGGTTTGATTCCCATCCAGGGTAAACTAGGATAAACATTTGAGTAACGAACATATGGAAAGTGGAAGAATCATGTTTCCAGCTACAAGCTACAGCATTAGGTATTTAAGGTTAAAAAAAATCAAAGTATACTCTTGTAATCAATTTTGTTCAAAAGTTTACAAATGCCCTGAACAATCATACAAGTTAAATTACAAAATACAGCTCATTATCGTATCTTGAAAGAGAGAAAAATGTCCGTTGACTCATGCCAATCGTACTCAAGACATTCCTGAGTGTCGGAAACGCCCACCTTCCGAGTTATCTTCGGATCACTAAACGGGATAAATCACTGATTAAACAATAAACTGAACATAATAATATCCGCACTAAATCTTATTTAACTAAATGTCAAATATTTGTTGGATGCGGAAGGAGCAATTGATGGTGTGTCTTTTGTAAGGGACATTAGCGTGTGGGCACTTCTAAAGAAACTTTCTTACGTCGAACACAAGCTCGTTGCTCTACAAGCAAGAGTTTAGATTCCTGCTTGTGCTACGCTGGGTGATACGTTATAGGTAGGGCCTATGGTATAGAAGAAAGAAAGAAAGAAAAATTTTTATTCTCGCAAACTCTATACAACAAACCACAATACGTAAAAATTAAAATAATAATAAAATAACACTTAAATAAGAAAAAAGAAAGTTATGCCTTGGCGGAACGCTGCCGTATACAGTGCTTGCGAGAAAAGCTCTGTGCTCAGCATGTGCTGGATAAATAGGATACCCAGCGCTGATTGTCAGCACAATATAGGTGGTATAGGTGTTCTAATGAAGAAAAAAAAGTCGGCGTCTGTACCCCACGCTCTCTCAACACAGAGAACACTAGAACACAAAGTTCAATGTCTTTTATGTACTTTTCCAGGCGGGTCAAACAGAAGGAGACCCCGACTCCACGTCTCTGGATCGCGACTCAGAAGGTCGGAGCCTGAGGTGCGGCTGGGGGGTGTTCAGGCCACACTGGCTCCAGAAGTTCCGTACTGCGAAATGGGCTCTCTTCTGCCTGTGCTGGGCTGGGGCTATCCAGGGTAAGTCTCGCTTATTTTGTTTAACTGTTAGTAAAGGTTCGAGTTTGAAATTGAAATAGACTACGTTTCTGTGACAGGATTCCACGCAATAAAAATTCAAAAAGGATTATAAAACGTATAAAAGAAACGTACATAAAACTTCATTTCAGGTGTCCTTGCCTTGTAGCTTATGGCGACCTAAACTTTTTGTAATTGATTTTAATATTTCATGCGTTACTTAAAAAACATTCTCCCAAACTCTCAAACATGATTTCGTTATCCGCAAAAAATCTTGTAACAACATCCAGCCGCAACATTTATGAGGCAATAAGTAGGTAATGTTGCTGTTGCATGACTGATGAAGGCCGGACAGGCATACCGAACTACCCGGTTATTTATGGTGATACGCCTCACGTACTAACATTGCCATTGGCAGAAAACAAAGTTATTAATATGTGTTTTTAAATGAACCCACTGTAGGAGCAACCTGGAAACAAACGAAGACAAGGGGTGCTAATCTTTAGTTTCCTGAACGATAAAGGTATTCGTGTGAAAGAAGACGCTGATTAGCCCTTATCATATCTATATTCCCGTTGATTTTATGTCCCCGTGACATATGTACCCACGTATATTGTATTTCACAATGGAAAGATGTTATTTATGGCTGCCTACTTTTAGAAAATGGATTGATTTCATGTGTATATCTAAACTTGCTGCGGTGTTATCTAAACTCGCGGTTAGAAAGAAAAAAAACTACTACATACATTAGCATGATAATGTCATTGTTAATTTATCTACGTTTTATTATATCACTAAACTTTTCTACTATTCTGACTTAAATATGCTAAATGTGGTGTAAGTGTGGTTAATTGGAAATTTAATTTGACTGTGATTTATTCTTTATGTTAACTTGCAATCTGTAATAGTTCTGTATATTTCCCAAATAAAAAAAAATAAATAAAAGTACAACCGATTGTTCTAAGAGATACAATTAACACCCAGGATCGCATTATGCACGTGATAGAAAGCTGAACTCGTGTGAAACACAGATCGATCACACTTTTTCCGAGAAATTGCCATGAAATTACCTACGTGCGCCACTAAACCGATAATAATGGCCATATTATAATGAGGCTTGTTATAATCTCGGGGTTCTGTACAGTCATTTCACCTAGCTTTAGGTTAATAGGTTGGGAATTTTTGAAAACCTATTTGACTTTGAAATTTCCAGCTGATAATGATGCTTAATCTTTATTATTTAGATAAAAATGAATTGCCGAATGTATGCAGCGCATCACTTCAGAACCGCTACACCTATGTGACTAATTCTGAATGTGTTTTTGATGTGTTTCTAATCCAGGACAAGGTATGAAAACAAAAAAAATATTGAGAAACTCGTGGTAAACGAAATTGCGTATTTTGCTTTCCTGTGACTTTTAGAAATAAGGAACGAAATAGGTTTTAAATTAGGTTTTTTAGATTTTTGAATCAGTTATCGCTCACCCTGGCATTGTGATGACGTCATAGCATGGAACCCCGAGCAGGTTCATGCAAATCGTTCGGCGAGCGTCACGGACACTTTTACCGATATTTACGTACATTTCTGTTCACCTTGAACGCGCATGCGATGCTACAATAAAATACATGTTACTGAATTGGTCACGAACGGTTGTGCATTTGCATTTTGCAATTTAGTACTAGACTAGCTGTGCCCCGCGGTTTCACCCGCGTTTTTCTTGTTTCCGTGGAAACAGCGCACGCAAAAATAGGTTTTCGATTTTACACCTTGTGTTACAAAATAGCAATTTTATTAAGGATCCTTAATTTTGAAAAAAAAAAACATAGCCTATAGACTTCCTCGATAAATGGACTACCCAACACTGAAAGAATTATTCAAATCGGACCAGTATTTCCAGAGATTAGCGCGTTCAAACAAACAAACAAACACTGCAGCTTTATAATATTAAATAGTATAGATACAGGGCTTTTTGACAGCATCATGATAAGTGATTGATTCAAAAAGCGAATTTAACGACTTTAATAAATATGTGGTGGCCATCTATGCCGATATATATATTTAAGTCGCTGGTTTAAACCCACAAGGGTACCAATGAGTTTTTTCACTTGAATAAATTATGTGTGCAATACCACGTTCTCGAAACGGTGACGCAAAACATCGTGAAAGTCCCCTAAATGTCCCTACACGTTCTTGGGTAGTGCAAAAGAAGCTACCAAAAGAAGCAGTAGAACTGGTGCCAAGTTCGTCCGGAGAGGTACTGCCACCACATCTAGAATTGACACAGTAGGATGAATGCAACTCATATACCTACATAAAAAAATTGTCTTTATAATATAAGTGTGATTTGGAAACGAAATGTGCTGTAAGTCCAAATCAATTTACAAAAATAGATATAAATAAATAAATGTCAATTTACAAGGTCACACGGTGTTATTGATAAAATAATGCGCCTGTTCAAACCCTATCTGACCCTCCATGGGGACTTAATATTTTTCTGTAATCAACCTACGGTGACATCTCCATTTAATTCCCGGCAATTGTCAGCAATGAACAGTTCGATTAGCCTGCAGTGGATCCTGGAGTATCTGGGCCCCGGGGAAATTACTCCGCGCGCCACGATCGCTTACAAACCGCTCGACTGCAACTCAGAGGAAATATATCTTCGGTTTCAGTTCGTGCAACATTTTGTGATCGGCAGATAAGAGAATAAATCGACCAAGTGAGACTGCAACTCGCACGGTCCTCTTTAGCCTTTAGGTACGGAAATATATGTTACTTTTACTTACTTCGTTACTTTTATCCCCTATGATTCATCGTAGAAACGCTGCACTTCCTAAGGTACAAGCAACATTTGTATTAAACAATACCAAATATAAAAAAAAAAATTAAATAGCTCCACAATTGGCGAAGATATCGCAGAAGAAACAAAAAAAACATACAGACAATTGATACCTTCTTCTTTTTTTAAGTCAGTGTGAAAACATTTACAAAATAAACAATAAAATGTTATTCCACACAGTAGTTAACTAAAAACAATTTATTATCTGGCAACACAGTAGATAGGTAGAACCCCATACTTCCATAGCCAAAACTCCTAATAGAAATAAAAAAAAAACACCCTCACTGGCCAGGGAGTCGCAAATCTTCATTAGCATCTGTGGACTCGTCACTCGGCCAGCGCTCCGAGTCCCACACCGTTGAAAGCATAACGCGGTGTACATCGTACCTGTGTGTATATTAAAACGCTTTATGATCTAAATGTTCTAGATATACCTACTGGAAGTTTGACGAAATATAATAGCGTAGAGGCGCCAATTTCTTTGTTTTAAACTACGCAATGTAGTTTTCGGCATTAGAAAGAGTGATTCAAGAGGAAAGTTTACATGTATATTATCTTAATATATATAAATTACGTGTCACGATGTTTGTCCGCGATGGACTCCTAAACTACTTAACCGATTTTAATCAAATTTGTACACCGTATGCAGTTTGATCCAACTTGAAAGATAGGATAAGTCACATCTCAATTTATGATCGCAATATAATTTTTTTGCAAATTATAATATCATATGGCAAAAACGTTAGCCACAGCAACGCGTGGCCGGTTCAGCTAGTAGAAGATAATTATAGGTCACTAGTAAGCTTTATAAGTGGAATAAGTGATGTTTTAATTCAAAAAATTTGCAAATTTAAGTTAAGTATACAACTATTAATTTATTTATACAGAAATATAATAATAAATACTAGAACAATGAACCTAAAACTAAAAACCTCAATAATATAATATAATAACTAAATATATTATTAAAAGGCCTTTAGGCAAGGTTCTGAAGATACTGGCCCTTTGAATAGCTAGACTAATTCTTTGTCCGAGGTAGCTGCCAGCTCTTCGGTCTCCTGTGATGTCGACTAACCTTTTTGCTATTTCCTTAAAAAGTTAAATATACATTTCTTTATCGCCAAAAATATGATGTGTCATTCATCAGCTTCGTCGTCTCATCCAGGACGTCAAGCTCCTGGTTCCAACGGGTTCCCTCTATAAATCTGCATTAGGCGCGTTCTGCCACACGGCGCGAGTTATGGTTTCCAACAGGTGTACTTTTGTAACAAAATACGCGCTTATGATATACTGCCGGGGCTATTGCACCTTTGTTTACCTCCTGCGAGCATATAATGCTTTATATTAGGCGATTAAATTATGATGTAAACATCTTATTACTTTACACGAGCAATTCTTCTATATTTGTTTCGTGTATCTCTGAAACGGGTCTAACGAGTTTGATGAAATTTTATATTCAAATGGGGTTTTGTTGTTAAATTTACCTGTATAATTTTATTTCTTTTACAAACGCATACCTTTTATCTTTTGCCTAATCGTTTTTCTTAATAAACTATGCTGAAGATTTAATACTAATAATCTCGTCAATTTTTGTGGTACTTGGTTTGTAATCTACTATTGTATTCGAAAAATGTATATTTTCAGATAAAATACGATTTTACAAAAAGAAAAATTGAAACTTGTATGATTGTTTATTGGCAAATAGCTGATGTTATGAGGAGTAACTTAGGTTTCTTTTACATTTAAAAAAAGAAATAAAGTATGGTTCCTTTTCACGGTAAAATAATGTTTAAAGAATTTTAGTACTACTTATACTCTTTATTCAATCTATTTTATATAAAATATTATACAAATAAAAAGGGCTCAAAAATGACTTTGATAGTTTATACGCTACTTAAAAAAAACGCCAACATACGGCAAAATTTTTTACTACACATACGCGCATCCTGAAATGGCGGCGAACATCTTTCCAAACGAACGCACAATATATTCCACCTTTAATTTAAAAACACGCAATAACCAAAATGAGCTCGCAGGAGTCAGCCCTACAAATCATGGGATTATAACATTTTATGGCTCTGTGATACTGCCTACGCACCCGGGTTCATCTACTCTAGCAAAGTTATTTATGTTGACAGTTTGCACTGCACAATTAAGGTAATAAATATTTATCTGGTTAGAACTACTCTCTCTTTTTTTACAAATTCTTTTTTTTTGTAATGTTCTCGATGTCTAGAAGATATTTCATTTCAATTGAATCTCAAATCTAGACTGGTGTATTTAAATTTTGTATTCTTATTGTTATTTTTATTTTATTGTAAATACTTATTGACGCGCCTTATGTGACATCCATTGTCAGTTGGCTAAATAAATGAAATATGAAAAAAAATACCCTTGACTTGAAAAGGCCCAGGTTGAGTTTTCAGAGAAAACTGACGCCGTCAGTGTTCTCCATAGTAACATTTTATGAATTTTAGTTCGTTACGAGTTGTGTTCGTTACGACTTGAGATCTAAAGGAATAAATCAATTTGACTTTGACTTTGTGGTTTAAGAGCTCGTTTGACGTGATAACGTCTTATATCGATGAACGCCGGCTGCACGCACGATAAAGCATGACTCATTGTCATGCTTTATCGTGCACGATCGGCCTAAAAGTTCGGCTTGTGACGATTGTTAATAGCACATTGTTACTCGTAATTAATTTGTATAATTTAAGAAAAAAGAATATTAAATTTAACGAGCGCAAATAATAATACCTATCGATTATAATAAATAATAATAATAATACCTATCGAAAAATCGAATAAATATACCTATCGATTTTTTTTTATATATTTTTATATATTATATAGTCTTTTTGTTTCGGATAATAATCTCCGAAACGGCTGGATTTTGATGGAATTTTCAACAGCAGATACCTGATGAGGCTACTTTTACGTTGTAACGTTGTTGTTGTTTTATTTTAGAAAATTACGGATTCCGCTCTATAAAAAAAACCACTCAGACGAAGTTCTAAATATATGTATAGTGAGTTGTTTATAGACAATCAATAAAATATGCAGAATTAGTGAAACTTCGTTTATTTCACAGCAAGTATTAGCAATTATTGAATCCCAGCAAACACACAGTCACTTGTTACGATAACTTGTCGACATACACATTCATACAATTGTATTGGAACTTATAGTGAGCTGTGGCAGGAGGGGCGAATTAACATTTATCAGGATCTGCAGTGAGATTATGGGGTGCTTTGTTTTTTTTAATTTTGCCTCATTTTTATAAATAGGAAGTGGTGGACACTAAAATATACAATATAACGTTTACGCATTCATATTTTTACTTGCACTTCAGTCGCAGTTTCGCAACACACAGACAGACAAACACGGAGCCTTGGCTTCGAAGGAAGGATAGAATATTTCAAAAAATATAAAAAAAGTGTTTTCTTTTATGTTACGAAATTTTTGTTTTAATTTAAGTTCCTGCTTGAAAATTACATATTTATTTATTTTTTATTTATTATTTATTTAATTATTAAATTTTATTTATGTGACTGACGTAACAGTTTAACTGGCAGCCTACCTGATATTAAGTGGTTACAGTCGACCGTAACAGCAATACGACTTCTCCGGTCCTCCCCTCCCATACCGAAGTCACCATACTAAAGCGACCTAAGTTCAGAAGCAAGAGCAGTACTGTCACGGTGCCAATTTGCTGAGATCAGTCTTATTCAAGTTATTTCAACAAGAAAGCATAAAAAACCTCCAACTTAAAACTTAACTCATTCTCTAGTTTCATAAATAGAAAAGTTCGAAGGTTAGTGAAGAAGTAAAAGCGTCCCAAGTGAAATGAGCCGCGCGAACACCTGTTGTAACTTGCCTAAGTTACGGCTAGTTGCTAAGTGATTTTGTTGAGAACACTGTTTTTTTTTACGTAAACGTATACTTCTATATAACAGAAGGAAGGATGTCACACTAAAATATTAACAGTCTATACATATAACACTCAGCATTTGTGTGACGACCATTGCGTCACACAATTGCTGAGTGGGAATCAAACCCATGACCTGCGCAGAAGGCCGAGCTGACAACTGAGCTGTGGCCAAACTCTTATTGAATTCCCCTAATTAACAATTTATTCGTAAAGTAATATTTGTATATTTTTAGGGTTCCGCACCTAAGTAGGTAAAAAATGGAACCCTTATAGGATCACTTCGTTCTCCTATCCGTCGGTCAAAACCTTTATTCTCAAAACTGAGTGGAGGTATCAAGTTGAAGCAGCAGTGAAGAATTCAAACTTCTAAGTCAATGCAATCAAAAGATACGACCGTTTATGCTCCGTTTATGCCGCATATTTTGACTCTCGCAAGGGAATCGAAAATCTATGTGAGACCCGTTGAAAAAAAAAAGCTTATGAAACTAGAACCATGCATTTGTTAGAAGCAATTTCATGTAGCACAAGTAAAGGAATATATCTGAAAAACGAAAAATTATATAATAGTTACATCACAAAAAATTCATGAAAAAAATCACGTTACATGTTTTTCCTACAAGTTCGTGCGGAAGACTCCGTGCGTGAGTCCGACTCGCACTTAGCCGGTTTTATTATACAAAATTAGTAGTATAGTTTTTTTTATAATCTTTATTTATTTATAGAGGGTTTGTTCAATTTGAACATGTCACCCTCGAATTTACAATGCACCTTATAATCTACGTCTTATACCTAGGTTCACAAATTTTAGTAATATTTTACATAGTTTCGAGTCTGGTTCTGCCAGTAACTGGTTACACATGCCTGTTTCATTGAGACAAATGTTATTCTGTATGCAGAAAGAATGTCTTTCGGCTTCGTTCCGGACACACTCCACTAATACATGGTAGACGTCTTCGATTACATCACATTCTGAACAGTTTGGTGATGTTGTTTTCTTCATTAAGTATCCAAAACTATTTAGTGGAATATGTCCTGAACGAAGTCTCAAAGCTAATACAACATTTGACCTATTTAATTCCGTACTTACAAACCATGGGCAGCGAGTCAGACCGGGTTGGATGGTTTTGTACCAAATTCCTTTCGTAAGGGACCTCTCATCGAAATGTTCCTTCCAAAGTTCTGTGCATTTCTTCTTACATTCATAGATAATATCAGTAAAAAAGGGGAGATAATCAAAAGAAACGTATTCCGCTGATGCCTCTTTCGCCAGGCGATCGACCTCTTCATTTCCCAATATACCTACATGCGAGGGGATCCATTGTAATTTAATATATTGACTATTATTTAAACATTTACGAATAGAGTCTATGATTGTATATGCTATAGGAGTACCTCGGATATTTTTAGTGCATCGAATTAAATGTTGCAGTGCACTTTTTGAGTCCGTCAATATAACATACCTGCCGGGGCCGAATGATTCAATGTATGACATTGCTTCCGCAATAGCAATTAGTTCTACGTGCATTATGGACATGTGTCTATCTACACTCAGTTGAAAGAAACAATTCAGTTGAGGGTCAAGGAAAGCTAACCCACAGTCATCATTTGTTTTACAACCGTCTGTATAGATTTTATAACAATTGTTGTATTCATTATCTAAAACACTATTACACATCGATTCAATTACAGATGTCTGGTAAGTTTTTTTTGGACTACTAATACTAATAATTTCACTTATAACTACATTCGACAAATCCACATAGCTGATCCAAGAATCGAACGAAAACATTTCCAATTTACTACTGCTGTGTATTTTTGTTGATTTAAGCTCTTCATGTACCAATGCTAATAAAGGTTTGCTCTTCCTTCTCCAGTAGCAGTTGTGAGTAAGTTCACTTAAAGTATCTAAAACAGAGATTATGGAGTTATCTGTAACGGACGCCGCTTTAAGCCAAAATTTAGTCGCTAAATAGTACCTACGGACATGTAAAGGCGGCAGATGTAATTCACACTCCATGACATGGATGGGCGTGCTTTTTATGAAACCTCCAATTATTCGTAGAGATTGATTTTGTAACTTGTCCAATTTTGATAGGTGTGTTTTACAACTACTGGCATACAAGAAGCTAGCATAGTCGAATCTGCTGCGAATTAGTGCAATATATAAGTGTCTCAAGTGTCGTGGATGAATGCCCCAACCTGGTCCCACTAAAATTTTAAACACATTAAGCAATTTAGAGACTTTATCTTTTAACTCATTAATATGTGTAGCCCACCTCAATGAATGGTCAAGCCAAAGGCCTAAATATTTAATTTTGTCTACTGATTGTAAATATGAATTATTAATTGTAAATTTAATTTCTTCTTTTTTAAAACCACTTTTGAAAACACAAATTTTACTTTTTGACGGAGAGATTTCTAATCCTATATTAAATAAAATATGAGACAGCTTATCAATTGCAGCCTGTAAAGTACTAGTACCATTTTCTAAAACATCACATGTTACATATAATACGAAGTCATCCGCGTACTGAGAGATGCTCACAATTTTGCTAATTTCTTTACAGATGTTTAATGTTGCCAAATTGAAAAGGATCGGTGAAAAAGGATCTCCTTGAGCTAGGCCACGTCCTGTTTTTCTACAAATAGAAGAGTTGTCTAAAATAATTTTAAGAGATCTATCTTTGAAGAAGTTCCACAGATATGAACATAATTTAGCACCTACTCCCAGATTATCCATTAAACTCAACAGTGAGGGAATATTTACATTATTATAGGCATCCTGTATATCAATAAAACACCCGATTGTGATACGCCGCTCCGAGAATCCCGTTTGTATGTTTGTTACGAGCTTAGATAAATTATCGAGCGTAGATCGGCATTTTCTGAACCCTGTAGTATCTTGAGATAACAAACAGTTTTTTTCAATGTACCACTCTAATCTTTTTATTAGAATGCAATGAAAAATTTTACAAACACAGGAAATCATCGATATGGGTCTGAGAGAAGAAACGCAATGAAAATCTCTGCCTGGTTTTGGAATGGGTATAATAGATATCTGTTTCCACTGATAAGGTACGAATGCTTCATTGAGAAATAGATTGTATAATAGCAATAAAACCTGTTTACCGTTATCGGGCAGGTGGTCGATCATTGAGTATGAGATATTGTCACAACCGGGCGACGTGTCTTTATGGCGAATGCAGCAAATTAGTTCGTGCATTTTAATTGGTATTTCTAATTTCATGTTACATGATGAGAATGTTGGGTCGGCAGGTAAAACAAAATCGGGTGTAAGCTTTAATAAAAGTCTGGTGGCAGTATCTTCTTCGACGTGATGTCTGGTTATTTTATAACCTTTAAACCACCTCATTTTACGCCACATTTCATTTTGCGTTGTGTTAACATCGATTGAGCTACAAACGTTTTGCCACGATTCACTTCTTGCTTGACGTATAGAACATTGTGAGTCACGAATTTTATCATTTAGATTATCGAGGTTCTGCGGAGTGGGGTTGCGTCTGAATTGCGCTAACGCCAGTCGTCGTTCTGCTACTGATTTAGAAAGTGTTGAGTTCCAATAGGGTTTAGGAAAGAAACGGTTGCTTGGGTTAGTGCTAGTTTTTATGTAGGGGATATGCAAATCTGCGGCTATATTTAAATATTCAATAAAATTATTATACGAATTTTGAAGATTACTTGCCAAAGAAAAAGAATGAAATAGTATTTCTAATAAATTTTTATAGCTGCTCCAGTCGGCTTTTTTATAATTTCGCCGCGATGCAACGTTCGGTTGGCAGTTAAAAGATGTCGACATCTTAATGATTATATGATCACTTCCTAGTGTTTCGTTTAATGTACTCCAATTAAATTGTAGTGCCATATCTGAAGAGACTATTGAAATATCTGGAGAAGATAGCGTAACAATACCATTACAAGCACCGAGACGTGTTGGGCTACCATCGTTTAAAGTGATGAAAGGTTTATCGATGAGAGAATCAAAAATTTGAGTGCCTCTCTGGTCAGTTTTATTCGACCAGTTCGCGTGGTGTCCGTTAAAGTCGCCTAGGATCAGAGAGTTGGACCGGAACAAGGAGAACAAGTTCTCCCAATCGCTTTGGCTTGTGCGAGCCGAAGGAGGGCAATATAAGGATATAATACATCTAACTTGATCACAATTATGAAGTTTGACACATATTAGTTCGATAGCGGGGTTGATATTTTGTATGTGAAAAGGGGTCGCTTGTATAGATGTATGGATTAGTAAAGCGACACCCCCATATGCATCGCCTCTGTCTTTACGGTAGACATTAAAATCCTTAATTTTTAATAATGATTCTGCTTCCAACCAAGTCTCAGAAAGGGCAGCGATGTGGATTTTCTCTTGTACTAATAGATTTTCTAAAGCAATTAACTTAGGTCTAATACTATGTGCATTCCATTGTAGAATATTCAACTTCACTCGCTTCCCATGGCCACCCTATGAATACTGATTGCTCAAAAGGTAGTCCATGAGGACCCTTATGAACGACCAGTCTGACATACATTCTGATAACACTGAGATAAGCCACTCTATACATATTTTAATACCACTCTGCACTTTAGATTGAAGCGATACTCCTCTTAAAAATATAAGCTCCTTCAACCTCGATAATAACTCACTGAATTTCAACCTTTCACTGTCATCATTCTGGATATGCGAAGCATCCATTTTCGTGCCATCCTCTGATGGATTCGACAAGTCTAATTCTGATGGATTATGATCCACTGCTTCCGCTTGTTGGAGATTTTTTCCTTTCTTTGTACGCCGGCGGGGAGTTTGATGGGGAACTTCTTCATTGTGTATTTCTGCCTCAGTCTCCATTACTATCTGTGCAACTGGGGGTATTTCGCGGGATGGAAGTTGTGGGAAAAGTCTATCGTATCTATTTTGTATGGGTAGTCCTGAAACGTTGTCTTTGATAGTCTCAGCGTTTTTATCTATATTTGTTTTTGGAGCCACATACATTGTTAAAGCTTTTCGGTACGTGCAGTTAAATTCCGCCATGATCTCTCTCAATTTTTTCTCTTTTAGGAAAGCAGGGCATGTTTTTGCCAATGCCATATGGTTTCCTTTGCAGTTCACGCATGTGTATGATGTCGTTTCACAGTTTAGATGGTTCTTACCGCATTTAGGGCACACGATTTTTGCAGAGGGGCATTTTTTGGCTATATGTCCCAGCTTCCAGCAGCGTGAGCACTGCGAGACCTGGAACACATATGGGTCCACTTTGATTTTTAATCCGTCAACTGACACATATGCTGGTAGGAAAGACCCTTTAAAGCACAGGCGGACAGCTTCACAAGGGGCCCATCCATCTCTGTTTGTCGAACTTCGTTTTTTTAGGCGATTGATCGAAACCAAAACAGCAGGTGAGGGGCAAGTCACGATATTCATGATATCTTCGTCAGAGAGATCAATATCTACATCTCTTATAACACCATAGGAGAGGTTTTTTTCGAAAGGCCTCTGGATGCTCCACCCCTGATCTGAAAAATCCTTGCAGTGTTCGATTTTCTCTGCATTTAGTTCGTCAGAAATTTCAAGCCGGATCTTGTATGGGTTCACATATTTGACCTTCTCGACTTCAGATATGTTATTATTTTTTAATAATCTGGCCAAAGAAAATTGTTTGGGCAGTTTTTCTTGGCTTGATATGTATATTTCAATCTTTTCAGTCAAAGGTTTCATTCTCTTTTCTTTTCCGCCGACTGAGTTTCCTTCACTAACATCTATTTCTCTTGTCCTCTTTTCTCGTCCTTTCACAACAGTCCATTCGGAGTTATCCTCTTCACTTGTTCTATGTTCTGCCATATTTAAGTAATTTTCATCTTCCAATTGCATGCTCCCGTCCTCTTGGATATTTGTTTCGAAACCTTCCTGAATGGCCCTTCTAGTATCCTCACAATAAGGCTCCATTGTTATGGGCCGGTAAACCGCTAAGTATGCAATACCTAACGATGTACCGGCGCACCGAGTATAACACGATAAACGTTGATAGCGAAACAAACTGAGACGCGACCACCTCGTACGGATACCGTAACGAGACTGAGTAGTATAGTTGTAGCTACCTATTGAAAATGGGTACAGCAAAGTTCAAAATCTCTCCGCGCCTGCAAAAGCCTTAAACCTACCCTCAAAATTCTCATGTAATTAACAAAAGAAATTAAAAAAAAATCATCATAATCCCACGTCACTCGCGTTGTCAACCCCTGGCGGTAACTTTTTAATTAAATCCAGCCAGAGGTGCCAAACTAATTAGCGTGTCTAAATTATAGCGTCAAAACTTTTGATGAGTGTCTTGCATTATTACTGACGACTTGCTGAGCTCATACAAGTATAACTGGACCGTGTGAACTTTCTAGCAAAATTGCTCGTTAATATTTAGAGGTGTGTTAGCTTTTTACCCGACTGTACCAGAAGGAAATATTTTCGAGTATATGTATGTATATTTTTGACACGCTCTGTAGCTTGACGGATTGACGCGGTTTGATGGATTTTGCTTGAGACATGTCGTTAGATTTGTTTTTATAACCTAATTACACAGATTACATTAAAATTAAAATGGCCGATTTTAGGCGCCATTTTATGTGTACACAATTTCAAGCCCTATTGAATGGGGTATCAAAATACAGGGTTTTATAAATAGCTAACAGAAATATATACAACTTTTATGTAAATAAAAAAAAACACTTTTTTCTTTTTGGTAAATTGAATCGCGATATCTCAGCCAGTTGTGGATCAATTATAATGATTGTTTTTTATTTGATAGGTGTTCCTCCAAACTGGTTCCATAGATAATTAATTTTATAGCAAAATTTCACTGCGAGCGAAAAAAAATGAATGAGTGTTGAAGTTAAAATTCGGTTTTGAAATTAGTAACTTGTTAATTAAAATGTTCGTTGTGCAGGTTGTTGTGAACAAACGAGCGAGGCAACGGTCGGAACGGTCATAAATGGATGGGAACCGTTATTATTGAGTAGCCGAGTGCTTCCACGCTATCTATAGTGTGGGATTGATATATCTGGCTTGAATATAACTACCGCTAAGTCAGAATCTGAAGCCCTCTGGTTGGCATCGAATTTCAGCAACGTAATGTCAATCATTTTGTTTGTTTTTAAGTTTTGTTTACTATCAAGTTTTGTTTGTTACTAATCAAGGGTCACTTATGTCTCCAATAGTAACGATTATTAATCCTGGTTCAAGCAGAGGGTAGACCCATTTCTAGCTATCGTACCCACTCAGCCGTGAACTTACTGAGTACGATATCAGACTCTCGAATGATTCGAAGAATCTAAAAAAAACGACTTCAATACTTTCATCATTTATTTCTTCTCCTTACCATTTTAAAAAAGAGACATTCAATTCGATCAATAATGAGCGAAGAACAAAAGTGACAGGAAAGCAAAATACGCAATTTCGTTTACTTGAATGAGATATTTTTTTCAGTTATTCTTATACTGAGTCACATTCATCTTGCAGTGTCAACACCCGAGACGGGGATGATACGTCTCATGCGCATACTCGTATGATTTCACCGGCACCCACACCCTTCCAAGTAGAAGCACTATTTCACACTAGTCGCCAAGCAGTGATGCACTCATCTTACTATGAACCAGAACAGAAGGAAGGATGTAGATGCTGGTGAAATCATAGGTACATGAAAAACGATCCTTTATGAATCTGTGTGAACTGAGGTGAACTGTAGCATTTTCAAAGTACATCCACAGTTAAGTTAACTGTACAAATATTGCTCTTTGATTAGGGACATGTTCAACACTTCACGAGCCAGTTCCTCGGTAAGCAATCAAGCCATATTTACTCGCAATCAGCTTCAGACGCGCTGATTTTCTTCTTGGATGTCATGGTATCACTACATAGTATAAAACAAAGTCGCTTTCTCTGTCCCTATATCCCTATGTATGCTTAAATCTTTAAAACTACGCAACGGATTTTGGTGCGTTTTAAAAAATAGATAGAGTGATTCAAGAGGAAGGTTTATATGTATAATACACTAGCAAGTCATCCCGGCTTCGCACGGGTAGTTTCTGATACGACACTGATGCTTTACTAACCGTGCGAAGCCGGGGCGGGTCGCTAGTCATTTATAAAACATACTAACATCTGAATACAGACCCAAAATAGTTGGCTTTATCTTTACACGCATTGATATACAAAAATACATGGAAACGTCACTTTATTTAAAATGAACATGCACCTTCAAGGTCCTGCGTTTTTATTGTTAATTCCTTATCCAACTTTTCATGGGGAAGAATAAAAAAAAACTCCCAATGAAGGGATTTCGTAACTCAGGAGTAAAATTCTACAGCTACTAAGCCTACAATATCTGTCTGTCTGTAACTTAGAGCGCTGCACAATAGCATAATCTTTACCCCCGTCTATATTTATAGAATAAGTATTTTTATATCGAATATCTTAAAATTACAATCACAATTGGTGGTACGGAAGGTTTTTATAATATGGAACGAGCCTCTAACGAAGTAAAATACTGGAAATTACACGTAGCAAGAATTGGCCGCGTTTTCTGGCAGTTATAATAATATTAATATAACAGAAGCTGATATACAACAGAAATACAAGTTCGTGCCCTAAGCACATCAACTCGTATGAATTAACTTCTAAACCAAGTGGGTATAGCCAGTAACTCGCGCGCTTACTCAAGTGGTACTCAATCCTCGAGGCGCGTTCACTCAGGCAGCGATTCCGACTGCCTACTTACCGTGTGTAAAGGTTTAATTACTTTTTATGCGCCGTCTGTTATGATGTGGATTTTGAAAGAGGCATGTTGTAGCTCAGATATTAGATGGATTCAGGCGTTAAGATAAGATTAAGATTATAATGTGTGAGTGTGAAGAGGTACTAAAAATTATTAAATTTAGATCTGCAAATATATTTAATTAATTAAGAGAGACAGAAGCTTAGAATGACGAAGAATATAATTATATCTATACCCACTCAATTATTGTTTTGAGAAAGCCCCTGAACAAAGCAACTTATTTTTTTTGTTACTGGCAAGGCATTCTACGGCCTTGTCATGGAAAAAAAATATCTTATCTCTATATTTAAAGTTATACATATAAATATTTACTTATTTCTATGTCAATAAACTTTACCCAAGATATTTTAATCAAGCCCTTTTACAGTTCCACTATTACCTAATAATAATTTATCTTTTTATCGACATCTGTCAAAGAAAGTCGTGTATTTAAAATAACACCACTTTTAAATACAGGGTTAAAAGTGATCCTTGTAGCCAATCGTAGACTCGTAGACCCGCTACGAAAACGTGGATTTGTAGAGCTCAGTCCCCGAACAATTTTCATCCAATTCCTTTGTCGCTTTAGATCTTATTCCGGAATATAATATATAAAATCCACGGCAACACCTGAGCGGGCGCGCTCCGCTCCACCGTTCAGATACGTACTCCGTGAGACCACACTTATGCGGCTTCTTATTTCTTTATACTTCCCCATGGAGGGTCGGAAAGGGTTTCAACCAGCGCGTAGCTTAGTTTTAAGAACGCATTTTTTTTTATTGAAAAATGACAGACTTAGTACAAAATAAAATTATAAAACGCTCTAAAAGCCCTAACGGGTATGATATGAGCTGCCGCCACGCTCGGCGAAACGTTGCTGTGTGCATGGTCTAGTACAGTTCGATACATTAGAAGACTCTGAGAACCGCTTACGCCCGGTCACCCGCTTGCTTTGGGTCTTTAGCTAAAGATATTAGATAACAGTTTGCAACCGGTATTAAACTTTGTTGCGAACAAGGCATTCAATTTATTCTTATATCTACACGTTATCATCCTTCTGTACCAGGTAAACTGTTCTGTGGCAATATCATAAATCCACGGGACATTATTTCCCACGTCGGCCATCGCGGGACAGTGTCATTGTTTCCGGGATTCCCGCAATTCCCGGGGTAAAACCTGGCATTAGTTTGGATTCCGGGACACATTACTCGGACTTGCGACTTTTCTCGTAAGCAAGGTATTTAATAAACCTGTGGGAAAAATGTTTTAGCTTAAATACCTTTTTGGCGGAAAATAGAATACTGTCATTGTTGTTTTGTTAACTAATGAAATATCTAGGGATTTTAAATTTCGTTAGGTTTATTGAATACATGCGTAATATGAACGATTGTAATAGCAAAGTTAAATAACATGAAACATAATTTTAGATCAATGTTATTAAAGAAAGAAAACATGTATCAACAATCAAATCGAAAGAATATTAATTATAATGTGCCAACGAGCTGATCCCCGCGACATCGTCCGCTTGGAATTTTAAATCAAATTACTTTCAAATTCATTACAAAAACAGCTGTTAATAAAAATAAATTTTCCGTCGCGGATTATACTGCAATAGTATAAAATGTACCACAGTATGAAGAGAACCAATATCTACCAACTATACTCATAACAATGGTTAGAGATGAGCCAGATGAGGTTTTGCTCTGGCGGTCGGACATGTTAGATACCGGATATCCTTGTATCCGACATTATTGAACATAATTTAGAACATGTTTGTCGAAACAAACAGTTCTAACTACAATATAATAAGCCGGCTCCTTAAATTAAAACTCATATGTACTGTAATGTCTATTGTAATTTTTTCGTCATAAAGATTACTTAATGTTTATAAAAATCTTTATATATCTTTTAATGTTTAACAGTATGCAACGAAATTTTAAATAATATAAGCAGCCGAGAAGACAGACGTTAGCTAGCCAATAAGGCTCTCATTTCATTGTCATTATGTTTCTAGGATTCCTTAGCGCAGAATTTCCATAAGGTAACACACACACATACACTAAAGTATACATAGTAGAATGGTATCAGGTACTCCGGTTAGGGTACATCAGTACATCCCTTATAATAATCCCTTTATTGTGCGCATCAAAATTCAATATGAGTGCACCTTTTGAACATTTTGTAATCCCCGAATAAGCGGCTTACGCCAAATGACACGACGCGTGCGAGGTACGTACGTACCACATAAATATATAGGTATTATATGTGACTGCGTGTGCATAGTATATTTTATTTTTAATTTTTTATTACAGGTCTGAAATAAATAAAGTTTATTTTACGAAAATTTAAAAACCCCCGGCTTGGGTATTAACATTACCCCAAACTCGGTTCAATAGTTTGGTTATTAAATCAAATATATGTCATATCTGGAAATTATATGTCATCCAAGTAAACGAAATTATGTACATACATATTTTGATTTCCTGTGACTTTTTTTCTTCGCCCGTTGTATACCGATTTAAATAATATTTCTATTTAAAATTAGAATAGTAGCTCTTTGAGGGCGAGAAATAACGGATGAAAGTATTCAAACCGGTTCTTTTTCGATATTTTAAATCAGTCACTTGTTAAAATTGCGTGATTAATTAAAACGTCAAGGATACGTATCATTACCATAATCGTCCAAGAAACCTACCAACTATCGAATTCAGTGGTTACTGAGCACAATAAGTCTTCCTGAACATCTGGACGTTTCACTGAACAATAGGAAATTCCGGTTTGAATTAAACTGTTTGCCATAAATATTCCCTTTAAGACCCCATCATTGATTACAAAGATCCATTACCGTAACCGGCGGTGGTAGCCAGTTTATGCAGCAGTGGCTAGACAATAGCCGGAGTGGCTGGGTCCAGGAGTCCGTGAGTTGATGCCCGGTCACGTACACCCCAAATAATGGCCGAAGGCCCAGGGCATACCAAGAGCAGGCTTAAATTCAGTACTTAATTTCAAATGTAGTTTTTAAATTTCATCTAAAACGGCTCTGTGGCTTAGTTGATAGTAGCCCTTTTTCGAAGCGAGTTGTCCCGGGTTCGATTCCCGGGACACACTTTATGTGGTGAGCATGAAGTTTTTTTATCGGGTTTTGGGTGTTTGTCTTGTCAACTGCGACGAACTTGGCACAAGTTAAACTGCTACTTTTGGTTGCTCCTTTAATACCACCCAGGGGGTACGTGTAGGTAATCAAAGGGTACACACCTACGGACGCGAGCAACTGGACCTTTCAGTGATCTAGTTTCCATAGTATATTGACGGCTCCGTGGCTTAGTTGGTAGTAGCCCTGCCTTCGAAGCGAGGGGTCCCGGGTTCGATTCCCGGCCGGGGCACACTTTGTGTGGTGAACATGAAGTTTGTTCTCGGGTCTTGGGTGTTTGTCTTGTGTTTCTGTGTTTGTCCATGCCATCT
Source organism: Aplocera efformata (assembly GCA_921293045.1). Taxonomy (NCBI): domain Eukaryota; kingdom Metazoa; phylum Arthropoda; class Insecta; order Lepidoptera; family Geometridae; genus Aplocera; species Aplocera efformata. The sequence goes on from OV121040.1 coordinate 876,867, forward strand.
GCGACACAGGGAATCCTAGTGCAGAGGTATGAGTGTGTAAACGTTTATTTATTTATTTATTTATAGTACCTGCAAGCTTTGCTTAGTTATGGCCAGATGCCGCTGGTGAAATTACCAGTAATATTTATTTACATATTGGATGTTAAAAATTAAAATATTTGAAACTGTCCTCACAGGTCAGTTGGTTGTGGCTATGCCTTCTGCGCCATAGGTCGCGGCTTTGATTCCTACTCAGGACAAGCATTTGTGTGACGTACATAAATGTTTGTTCTGTGTCTAATATGTATTACAAGTATGTTTACAAAAATTTTATTTGTTTGTATTCTATCAGTTATCTCGAATTTTATTCTAAATGTACATGAATATTTATTTATTAAGTAGGTAAGTCAGCTGAATTATTTAGATCGACGAATTCTGTCTCAGTGTGTCCTTTGCAATCGGGCTGTTCGCAAGATTAGCAAGTGAATAGCGTCTGTTTACGAGTTCAGATGATGAATGAAATGATGGATCGGCCTAAACAGCGTGGAAACTGTTTAGTCAGCGCGGTGACGCGGCCTTATTCACCAGCTTTCTATGCCCATATTTTAATTACATATTTGGCTTTTCACAGCGTTTTACACTGTCAATGATTATAATAAAACAACATGGCCTGGTCTCGCTTCAGGACACGCAAAATAAATTGTAATATTCATAAAATTTTCATTAACAAGATGTATAGGTGTTAATATGTTTATATGTATTTACAAGTAAACTACTACAAGTATGTAAGTTTTTAAATATACTTGTTTTATTAGTAACTAGCGACCCGCCCCGGCTTCGCGCGGTTAGTAAAGCATCAGTGTCGTATCAGAAACTACCCGTGCGAAGCCGGGGTGACTTGCTAGTGTATTATACATATAAACCTTCCTCTTGAATCACTCTATCTATTAAAAAAACCGCATCAAAATCCGTTGCGTAGTTTTAAAGATTTAAGCATACATAGGGATATAGGGACAGAGAAAGCGACTTTGTTTTATACTATGTAGTGAGTTGGTTCTCAAAGCTATGTTTAGTTTGGGGCTAAATGCCGCTGTGAGATGTCCAATGATAATAATCATTACTCACATCCCATCAAAACAGGAAACGAGAAAATATTATATATATTTCATTTTATACTGGAATCATTTTTATAGTGTAATTTGTTATATTGCTGTACATGTGATAGTTAAGGCAGTATCTAAATCTAAATTGAGGCGAAAATAATGGATGTAATTATTTGTGTGGCTTTAAAAAGAGTGTGAAGAGACTTTTAGCTGATAGGCACCGCGTTGGCAACACCTCGAGTGTTACTAGCGTCTATAGGCGACGGTAGCCACTTACCATCAGGTGGGCCGTTAGCTTGTGTGCCTCATTATTCACATAAAAAAAATAAAAAAAAAAAAAAAAAATATGAGGTATATTATCCGAGTCTTTATGATTTTAATCGACCTCTAAAAAAGGAGGAGGTTTTATGTTCCACGATATGTTTTATTTTGTTATGTATGTTCACCGATTTCGCTCTCATTTGTAAAATTCTTTTTTTATTTGAAAGGATATGCTTTCAGATAGGTCCCATAGAATTTTTATCAAAATCAGTTCAATAGTTTATTTTTTTTATTCCTTTTTAAAATAAAAGTAACTTAGGCTTATAAAAGGAGTAACTTAGGCTAAGTTACTCCTTATAACATCAGCTGATGTTATAAAAATCTGCCAGTGAAAGTCCCGTCGAAATCGGTCCAGCTGTTTCGGAGACTACCTGAATCAAACAGACACATAGACAGACAGACAAAAATTTTACAAATAATATTGTTGTTAATTTTCTTTGGTTAAAAGCTGTTATTTTGACATTACAAACAGACATTTAAATTTAATTCATTTGTATACATATAGATTCGATAATAACCTCAATCAGTTCAATATCAATTAAACGCCAAATTAAGACCAGAAATGAAAATAATTGGAATCGACGCGTGCTTCTATTTTCCACGTCCGTCCGTCCGTCTGTCCGTCCGGAACGTGAAACTTTAATAACCGATTGCCGGATCCGGGTATTTTTGGATCCGTTCACTGTGTCGAAAACTATGGAAGCGATTCGCCGATAGCTTAATGCCGGTTGTTCTAAATTCATGGTGCCTCATAATCTTGACACAACATGTCAATGAGAGTGACTAAAATTACATAAAAGTATGCTGTAAACAGTTTAGGTTATGTACTCCGTTCTCTCTCATTCTCGTCTCAACTAGGCGTCTGCCTATACTGCCTTATCCATTCACCGACTGATAACTTTTTGGGCTTTTTCGATTGTATTTGTCATGGTTTCCTTGCCTCATATCAATGTATAACGATGTTTATTTATTTTCTACTGACGTACATATGAAAAAGTATACATTATAAATATTGCAAGGGCCCTCTTTTCTATTCTATACCCATAGAAAATATATGACGTCGAAGACATGCGCGTGGTGTCTAACTCAAACTAATTTATCCCTTTAGATCTCAAGTATCATTTGGACACGTCAAACATTACATATACAAGTAAACATATTCGTGAGTATATAACGTGTCGCAGGAAATCCTCAGGCACATGTCATGCACAAAGATATGTCAAATTAGTCAGTTTTCGTGTTTTAGACAGTCTTATTTGTTAAGTTGACGTCTGTTCCAACCCTCGCGTCAAACTCCCAGATAGTTTATCTCGGAAGCATACCCGCTTAACGCAAATGCATTTGGAGTTTCGCTTCTACATGCGATGTATTTAAGTTGCATCTCTGAGCTTGACATTTGATATCCGTATCTGATGATTTGATATGAAGTTTTTTTCCGGATTGTGCCTCGAGGGAATCTCTCGTGATATTTTTGGTATATTAAATTGCATTTTTCCAGTTTTATCCAGGAATATGAAGGATTTAATTAAGTTTTAGCCTGTTAGAAATTCGAAAGATTTACTATATGAATTCTCAAATTAAATTGTTTTATGTTTGTCAGTTCTCCATCATTTATGAACCAATTTTGAAAACTCTCTTTTTATTTGAAAGGATAAAAGGTAATTGCTATTTTGCTTTCCTGTTACATTTTCCTTCGCCCGTGGTATACCGATTTGGAGGTTTGGATATTTTTCTTTTATAATGATAGGGTGTACCTTATGAGAGCAAGAAATAAGAGATGAAAGTATTGATGAAGTCAGTTACATTCGATTTAAAATCAGTCACGTGTCAAGAATTCAAGCGAAATTATTTCGACTTTCCGTTTGACTTGAAACCCGTATCTTACTGTGTTTGTATTGTTGCAGGAATGGTAGTGAACGGGTTTGTGAACGTGGTCATCACGACCATCGAGAAGAGGTTCGGCTTGAGGTCCATGCAGACGGGCGTCATCGCTGGAGGGTAAATAGCTTTCTACGACAATACGCCTTGAAAACGGTGGATCAATTTTTTGCGGCACAGTTGCTGAAATCTGAATTAAAATATGTTGCGTAGTTTAAAAGATCTAAGCGTACAAACAGAGGGAGCGACTGTTTTATACCATGTAAGGATTGTGTAATATGTATTGTTCTTAGGTACGACATGGCATCCTTCGCTTGTCTGGCTCCCGTCACGTACCTGGGCGGCCGCAGCAGCTCCTCCAAGCCTCGCTGGCTGGGTTGGGGGGTGCTGCTCATGGGAACAGGTTCCTTGCTTTTCGCACTGCCACATTTCCTCGTGGCTCCGTACAGGATAGCCAGCGAAGAGTCAGACGACCTTTGCAGAGCAAATAGAACTGTAAGTTAATAAGAGTGCTAATTCTTTAAGACTGGCAAATAAATATATATTAAGTAAAGTATTTTTTTATTGTGTTACCATTTATTATAAACTCGTATTATGTTAATTACGTGATGAAACAATGACTCTACAATGGGACAGTCCTGGCTGACAAAAAAAGTAACAGTAATGTATTTTTTATTACAAAGTTTGTTAATTTTTATCCCATATGCTTTAATGCCATCCTATCTTTGTAGCATGTCTAATGTCTCTTTGTACCCGTCTAGACCCAAGTTATGTTCAGCCAGTTGAAAATTAAGTTCGTTTCAGTATTGAATTTACGTCTTAAGAATTCCACACATCCTCTTCAAAGTACCTTAACTTATTTCACTTCCCTCAAGTGACTCTCTAAAACGTCTGGTACCAAAGACATTTTTCAAAGTTACACAATACAAGCTGTTCTCAAACTCTGCGACACAGGCCTCACAACACAAATGCACATCAATAGCAGACCTCTCATTGAATTTTACAATAGACCCAGCCGATGAGTTTAGTTCAATCAAGCATTTCGGAATGAAGATCCGATATTGGAGATCAGAATAGAATCGCTTAATGAATAGGTAGATTCACATACGTATGGAGACTACTTTATTAATTAGCGGAGCTTTCGCTGTGAGTCTATTGAATTATGCAGTTGAGTTCGATAGGATTACTTCATACAATTATGTATGATCTAGATCTTCATGATAAAACTTTTTGTAAGTGTATTGTAGTGGTATCTAATCTCTAGACATACGTTTTTTATGTCTAATTAGCTCACCCGACAGATATTTTTTGTCTCGACAAACAATTTGGCATTCAAAATTCCATAGAAAAATGCAAATACAAAAAGTTTCAGTTTTTCCCCAATTTCCGACTTGACCCGTGAATTCCCCAATCTTTGGACTTGGATAAATTTCAAACAAACAGAAAAACGATTAATTATTTAATGGGTCTATGAAAATATTTATATATTGTAACTGAAACAAAACCGTGAGTAGAGTTCGTGGCAGAACTATGGAGGCAATGAGTGCTCTGTGGCATGAAACCTACAAGTTGCAAACTGGCCCTTTGGGACTGCCTAGCCTTAGGGAAAAAGACATGAATCTGTGTAAACTATATTTTTCTCGTTGTTGACAGCTATCCCCCCGATGCGGGGAGGCGGGTGCGACAGAGACGGAAGGTGGCGCGTGGGCGGTGGCCATCTTTGTTTTCGCGCAGCTGTTGCACGGCGCCGGCGCAACCCCGCTGTTTACCCTCGGCGTCACCTACATCGACGAAAACGTCTCCAAGAAGATGTCTTCCGTATACTTAGGTAGGAAACGGAGTATCACTTCACCAGGAAATGATTTACTGATAAGATTATATGGGGTGTCCGGTTTTTCGAGGCCGCTTGTAAGCGTACCCTTTGAATCCCTTCATGTACCTACTCCCTGGATGCTAAAGAACAAAAAGCGGCAGTAGAACTTGTGCAGTGTTTGCCCGGATAAGTTCTGATGGAGAAGTTCGGAGCAGAGACGAAACATCCCATTAATTACTCATACTCATACTCATACTCATATAGAGATGCCTATTGTTATGATTAAAGTGACGGGATGACTGACGCCTTATCTGGTATTAAGTGGTTACTGTCGCCCATAGAAGTTTAAGAAGACCTAACTCGCATCACGATGCCTTCTTCATTTTGAGACGGGGATGTCAAAATTACATTTAAATATATAAGTTGTATGTATTTTTGTACGCCATTTATAAAACCGTATTTTGCTACTACACTCGATATTCATACATACAAACATAACCCTCCTTGTGGCGCAGTCGAGTAAACATACACAGATAACCGTATTTCTACCTGCAAATAAAAAACAGTATACCAGTGTTAGTACTAGAATTGAAATGGAAATACCTATAATCTTGTATCTCATGACAAAATCTCAGCAATTATTAATTTTCATCCACTAAATAAACTTATAAACTATGCTTCTTACATAGTACGTCCGCAATACTGACGGGTTGCTGTAACATACGCAGAGCTATCCGCGACTATTTGCCGACATGAGTAATTGGTCGCCATTAATTGTGCTCACCGCAGAAATGCATTAAATCCATCTCTGCTGCGTCTCGGATCGAACCCACCCCACATACCAACAAATAATCATATTAATACGAACAATCTAGTTATGCAACTAGCCACAGTTGCAAATATAGAATGCTAGTATTATTATTATTATAATCTGAGTATGGTTTACGTATCGAAGTATTTTGTCATTTTTTATGACGTTTTGATCAGCTGATTCAAATAAAATCCGCCATCTTGTATCTCAGAATGCTCATAATTAGGTCGCGGCGGTACCTATTTAGTTTTGACATTTACTTAGCCGTTTCGCAACTTTGAGACTTTGGGACCTCGGCAAGCGCTCTATTCAATTGCCACTAAATGGTCACCAATCCAACTTGTGACCGGGCCGAAAGTTGCTTAACTTAGATGATCTATTAAGAACAGCTAAGCGCAAGCACGAGCGCTTCTTGTTAAAGATGCTTAGCCTTTTTTTATGGACTATACGTTGTTGGCCGCAGATGGCCTTGACAACTTTACGCAGGCTCTGGTGAGGGCGGGTGGCTCTCAACCACCACGCCTGCTTACCCCTCAAAAATTTAATCGTAACACAGAGACACATATAGGCTTTGCAGATTACGTAAAAGTTTCGATTACCCTTTGGACAATGAACACTTAAAACTAAGAGAATTAATATTATAATTTAATACTTTTTACCTTATTCTGACTGGTCTGATATTTATCAGAGCGCGTAACTATTCACCTCCGTCTATAAAAGGTAATGATAATAAGTTAGGTACTTAAGTGCCGAAAAACTACTAGAATTTGCACACCTAGATTTATCGCTATTTCTGTAATGATAAAAAAAATTGAGCTCCATTTCCTAACACCCGGTGAGACCAGGTCAGCTCCTTGCAGGACTATTAGGACGCAGTATATTAATTTTTTTATGTCTCATGGTCGGTGTAACGTAAGTGAAAAGCCACATTAACCGAGCCACATTACTTCACGAGTACGCCGGAGTGGCTTACCGTGTTTATGGGCTCCTCTACCGCTGATGGAGGAATTATAACCACTATACCTTCCTGATGGCGAACTACTTATGGTATAGTTAAGTGGCCTCACAGCAAAATTGGCAGTGGCTCTGCGTTCTGCGTGAGCACGATTCCGACCCGGAACAGATCAGAACAGTGACGAACAAAGATATTCGTTCTGGGTGGAAATGTAGTGTACCTAATGCTAGACAGTCTATATATTAGCCTTTCTCATGAATGTGGCTATCATATACAAAAATATTTTTTCAAATCATACTGATAGTTCTAGAGATTCGCGCGTTCAAACAAAGACTTCAGCTTCATTATATTAGTACCTATAGATATGCATCTATTTGTAAATGGCGGGCGGTTTTTGTGTGTAAAACATATTTTCTGTAAAATTAACTGTGTTTGTACGAGACACATATTTATATAGGTAAAGTTATACAGAAATTCGCGTATCTCCGGGACTGCTCTAACGATTTGAATGCAAACGTTGAAGCCATCTCGGATACGCGAAATAAATATGTAGAAATATATACAAGTGTTGCTCGTTTAAAGTAATAAGATCACTTAGACACAAACATATTACAGAACTTAGATACACATTTAAGAAAAATATATTCTATTTTATTGGACTTCAATCAGAGCTGGGGTCCTTTATATCTGCGGGGCCCTGGGCTGCAGCACAAAAGTCCCTTAGTAAGTTCCTTCGGTTGGAACTTGCCATTGTTCGCGATCCAGTTTATGTTTTGTTTGTAGCCAACAGTCATAACACACAGGCATTTAAGTACCTATGGCACGTACTTTAACTTATGTACTTACGATCTATATTGTAAACCTGTATAAAGGGCAATAAGACCTATGACGTCACGAGCTACCTATTGTATATAAGGTAAGTAGGTAATGAGCTCCGCACGTAGCACGTTTTCACTTTTGAATCAATTTATTTAAACCTATATACAGAAAACGAACGCCCAAGAACTGAGAACGCACAAAGTTTGCCAAGCCGGGACACTCCCTTCGCAGACAAGGTCTAAATATCTGTTGTTATAATATCTATTGTAAGAAAACCTTTCCATTCTTTTCATGAGAAATAGCTGACGTTTTCCTCGGTATAACAAAAAGCGTGCGCCATCGACACCTCGGGGCTTCCCCGCGTCCGCCGAAGAGCGAATCACTCCATCGCCATACAGCCAGGCTTCTGGAGAGCTCCTCGATATAAGGGCGCATTCACACGGCGGCTCTTGCCATCGAGATCTGACGCGGGCTTGTCGTGTACTGCGACAGAAGCGATAGATATAAACGGTTACACTCAAACGTGCCCAACAGGGACTAATGTACCTATTTTGCTACAACACCTGTTTTTTACATTATAGAATACAATAAACTATTGCGTATTGAACTTCTGAACTAAGATTTGCATAGGATACACGACACATACACCCAAAACCCGAGATCAAATTACTCACCACACAAATTTCCCGGAAAGAGATCGAAGCTGGGAACTTTCGCTTTGAAGGCAGGGTTACTCAACTTGCTACTCATTGAAATATTTCGAATGTGCCTTTGGTTCCAAAAATGTCTGTCATAATTAAAGTGACCATGATGAGTCTTGTAAAGAGTCTCAAGTTTTGATACAGCAGTATTTAAAAATTCCGACCCCAAATCATTACAGTTAAACCTATCACCAAGTCTTTGTCTTTCTACTTATAAAAAACTGTAAAAACTTTAGAACCGTGGTACGTAACCCTTTTAAATTACAGAATATAAGCTATATGATTATGATACCGGATATTTTAACAAATAAAAATATATAACAAGACTGAGTCGCGTAAATCTAGTTTATTTTTTATTATCATAGCAACATTGTTCTCTGTCAGAAAGGTACGAAATTTTTTTGACAGATAACAATGTAATTATGCTCATCTGTTACTTGATAGGGTATAGCTATTTTGAAGTATTGTTAAATAAATAAAGCTAAGTTTGAAGATAGCCAAGCAATCTTTTGCCAGTGGGTGACAACCCTAGCCCTTGTGAGTTGCTTTTAGCTGTGAAAACAGTGGGAGCGGATGTAAGGAACGCGATATTACCGACGTTTTGCACTTTATAGGCGATAGAATTGTTTGTTGACGTGACAATGCATAAAAGAAACATTTTATTGATTTTTCTTATTATGGATGAGGTGATTCTGCGTTGAAACTGGATGGTTTACGTCTGTCTCGTTGCAAAACTAATTATTTTATGGTCTGTTTCTTACTTTCGTATGAAGGTATCTATATTGCGCAAGTGATATCGGGCAGTTTAAGACATATTAGCATATATACAGATATGAATAATGAATGTCTTTTACATGAGTTTAGTTTTTTTTGCAAAATTTCATAGGTAATTGAAGCTTTGCAGTTGAAGGCGTAAAAGCTTAACAAAAAAACCCATATTTGTGTATATATATAATATAACACAAAGAAAAATTAGGATATTCATACTTCAACTTGTCAAAAAAACTGTCGGTTCGTGGTTTCGAACATAATACCCACTTTTTGTTTAATAAAATTCGTAATCGATTTTAATAGGCATTTCCTTGGGGAAGAACAAGCGAGAAACCTGAAGATATGTGAGCATTTTGGTAATGTGTGTTCTGTTCCAGGTGTGTACTACACAATGGCGGTGGTGGGTCCAGCGCTGGGTTATGTTATCGGAGGTCAGATGCTCACCATCTACACAGATTTCATCTCCGTCGACTCCGGAGCGTAAGTACCTAAAACCCCACGGTGTCCTCTGCCGCTTAGTGGCGGGAACACGGGAACATTTTCACACACATCCGCGACCCGCCGCGGCTGACCGTTTTCGGACCCCTCAAATCTTTCTGTAAATACTTGAACAACATCTTTGTCTCCTGTGAATTGAGAGGGTCCAAATGCTAGAATGAGGTACCATTAGAACTTGTGCAAAGTTCTCCCGGAAAAGTACTGTCTCCACGCCTGGTAATCTGCCACCAAGCATTCTCCCTGCTGTATTTCGGTGAAGGGTGTAGTGAAATCACATACGTATGAGATGTAACATATCCGTCGGGGATAATTTATTCAGATATACCTGCGCCGTTTCTCAGTAAATTCACGTATACCTACTTAGTATCTTAGCCTTACTTGCCAAATTAATATTAAACTTAGCATCCCATAAAAATAATTACTTCCAAGACATAAGATAACTTTAAAAGCTTTCACGAACTAGAATAAGAAAATATCAATTAATAAAAGTTAGGAAGACTACTTGACAAAGTAGCTGCGGCGTTGTTGTGTTTATTTTTTTTTAATATTTAATCTCGGCAGCGACATCGCTTCATTCATCCAAGTCGCCCTCTTACTTTCGCCGTATTGTGAACATGCTCATAGCAACTTTTCAGCGAAATTAATTCCGTTTTACTTGCACGGCTTCACGGACGAAATATGATTTTGTGAGGCTCGAGTTTTGAACGACCTCTTTAGTGAGGCTTCGCATTTTCATTTGGCGGGAACGGGATTAAAAATACGATTGCAAAAGTTTTACCTGTTGGAAGCCTGAAAAATGGCAAGCTTTTAAAAAGTAATCAAAATAGCTTCCCGATCATATTTACTTTTGTAATGGTAGCATGATATGTACCGATAAACAAATAAACGCTTACCTACACACTGATACCCCTGAAACAGGACTCCCTGTGTCGCAGGTATCTAAGAAAAACCAATACCTGTTTCTTAAATGTTTAAAATTGGAACAAGTTGCTGCCAGCCAAAATTACCTACCCACTCAAGAGCAGTGGTGCGAACTGAGTTACCCGAGCACAGATAATACTTGGGTCTGGGTTTCGATTGTTGAGCAAACGTGGAATTTGCATAAGAAAACACTCCACACTGTGAGTACCACTCGGATCGAGCTGCCGTACAGATGTTTGCTTTGGAAGGGTTTGTTTTGGAAATATCTTGAATTTTAATGCTTTCGATATGCAAATTCGCTATTGTTTAGGCCAAAATATTCGTTTTATAATTGTTTTTAACTCGGCGAATAATTATCAGAAGATTTGGGGCCGTATTTCACGCCATATTTTGCTTAAAACGTTTTACGTAAGAATTAATACATGTCTTTTATTATTTTATCATTGTTTTGGGATATCTAAAGATGGCTCTCATTTTATGCTAGCTTTTATTTTTTAAATAGTTGAAATGTCAATTTTTTTTATTAATCAATGTAATTAAAGAATACCTTCTTGTTGCGAAGTAAAAATGACGCGTTATTATATTTTCAGTTTGGGTATCACTCCGGCCAGCTCTGTGTGGATAGGGGCGTGGTGGATCGGCTTCATCCTGTCGGCGCTGCTGTGTCTGCTCATAGCCATGCCTCTGCTCGCCTTCCCCTACGAGCTGCCAGGTTCGTGTCTTCGCACGGCCATTGGCGTAGTGATTCAAGATGTAACTAAGCTTACGACGAAGGGGTTCATTCTTAATTATCGAGAGTAGGCCGGTGTCCCTGCAGTGGGAACATTAGAAGCTGGTACGATATTCCTTATAGATCCTGAAACATAAGCTGAAGAACAAAAAAAAACGGCTTTGTGCGGGTCGGATTCTTAACTTGTAGGTTAAACGTGTATCTTATAGGTTTTTTCATGTATGTGGCGACTCACATATTTATATACACCGCTATATATATATATATATATATATATATATTTCATTTATATTTAATACACATTACATTCACACATTACATAAATACATACATACTTACTTAATTTATATTACTATAATAAATTACATACATACATACATACTTACTTAATATATATTACTATAATAAACACATTTAATATTTATTTACATATTTATTGTACATTAATTACTCTTACACTAAACTAACAATATTTTGATCGCGTCGCCCGGTAGTATGGAAACGAGAATTCGTCCATACAAACTATGTATATTCTGTACAGGCGACGCGACCGGTTCACGCGGCCGCCCGCTCGCCCTGCGCCCGCGCATCCCGGAGAATCAGTCACGATCCGACCACTCGACGCAAGACGCATGTCGCTCGTACGCGCTTCCGCTAATTATTTTTATTTGTATTCTCATAGTTACTACTTTCATCTTCTCTCGCGCCTGTGCCTGTGCTTCTTTCTACTACTGACTGTTCTCTTCTCCTTCCATTTATTTAGTGTAAAAGGTGTAAATAATAGACTATTCATCGTAAAGTGATTCTATCATTCCGGATTCGGATCAACCTTCCTCTTCTTCTTCACACACACCAAACCACTCCATAACTGGTGACCCCGCAAGGACATTACAAAATGAGCAGTGACGGTAGCGACACAGAACATTCGAGAAAATCGATGCGGCCGGCGAAGAGACAAGGGTGCGTTTCCATTGACACATCTGAGAATGCATCCGAACTTTTTCGTGTTGGCGTACGGATACCACCATTCTGGCCCGAAAAGCCCTCAATATGGTTCTGCCAGATCGAAGGTCAGTTTAGCATGTCGAGAATCACGGATGACCTGACGAAATTCCATTATGTACTTTCACACTTGGAAAGACAGTATGCAGCCGAAGTCGAGGATGTTATTACTAACCCGCCACCTACTGGCAAGTACGACAAGCTAAAAAGTGAGCTCATCAAGCGCCTCTCCATGTCCAAAGAGAAGATGGTTAAGCAGCTCCTACAGGCTGAAGAGTTGGGTGATCGCAAACCTTCACAGTTCTTGCGACACCTGCAGACCCTAGCTGGCCCCGCGATCCCAGATGATTTTTTGAGGTCGATATGGACGAGCCGACTACCTAATAATCTGCAGACTATAATAGCGTCCCAGATGAGCCTCTCTCTCGGTGAACTCGCTGACCTGGCTGATAGAGTTCACGACATCGCACCTGCCTTACCTCAAGTCGCAGCGACATCTAGTTCCAGAGCGGACTCGGCGTTGGACATCATGGCACGGCAGATCACAGAGCTCACCAAGCAAGTTAGCGCACTCACCATGGAAGTTCATGGTCGTTCCCGTTCTCACCATCGACGAGCACCACGTGACCGAACTCATTCCCGTTCTACATCCAGGCGGTCGCTGTCGAACTATAGGAAGTTCCCCAACTGTTGGTACCACTACAGATTCGGCAGCCAGGCGGAGAAATGTATCCAGCCCTGTGACTTCAAGCCATCGTCATCGTCTTCGGGAAACGCGACGGGCAGTCGATAATGGCGACTGAAGATTGCCCATCTACCACTGGTCGCCTGTTTGTGACAGATCGCAGATCGAAAGTCCAGTTTCTGGTGGACACCGGAAGCGATTTATGTGTCTTCCCCCGATCTGCGCTTCATCAACGACGTGCAAAGACGGACTACCAACTGTGTGCAGCGAACGGTTCGACAATAGACACTTACGGTTGTGTTGAGCTTAATCTTAATTTAGGCCTTCGTAGGGATTTTGTATGGCGCTTTACCGTAGCTGATGTAACAAGAGCGATTATAGGTGTAGATTTCCTTTCCTATTTCAATCTTATTGTCGATATACGTAATAAGCTTTTAATTGATGCCACTACAAAATTGTCAGCTGTAGCTTCTATTGCCTTTTCAGATAGCCTTATATCTAGTGTGAAGGTCGTGACTGGTACTTCTAAATATCATAATTTGCTTTCTGAGTTTCCAGAATTGACACGACCGGCCGGCGCTCATCGAACACCTAAACACAACACAGTACACCACATCCGTACCACACCAGGCCCTCCAGTATCGTGCACACCTCGTAGACTCGCCCCGGACAAGTTGAAAATTGCTAAGTCTGAGTTTGAAGCAATGTTGGCAAATGGTACTGCTCGCCCATCCGAGAGTCCCTGGTCGTCACCACTACACCTCGCACCTAAAAAGGACAATGGTTGGCGACCCTGCGGTGACTATCGTATGCTCAACGCTCGGACAATACCAGATAAGTACCCTATCCGACATATTCATGACTTTGCCCACAGTCTATCTGGTTGTAAAATATTCTCCACCATCGATTTGGTTAAAGCTTTCAACCAAGTACCGATATTTCAGGACGATATTTCGAAATCTGCTATATGTACTCCGTTTGGTTTATTCGAATTCCCATATATGACCTTTGGTTTACGCAATGCTGGTCAAACCTTCCAGAGATTTGTTGATGAGATGACCCGTGGCCTAGACTTCTGTTACCCGTACCTTGACGACTACTTAGTTTTCTCGAGGGACGAGCGTCAGCACGAAGACCACCTACGCCAACTCTTCACCAGGATGAAGGATTATGGTATGCTCATCAATACAGCAAAATGTGTCTTCGGTGCGTCAGAGGTAACATTTCTAGGCTACCGGATCTCCGAACACGGAACAAAACCTCTGGATGGTAAGGTGCAGGCCATCAAGGAATTTCCTGTTCCTAAAACAGCTAAACAGCTTAGAAGGTTCTTGGGTATGATAAACTTTTATAGGCGGTTTATCCCCCAAGCAGCCCAAATCCAAGCACCTTTGAACGCCTTGCTGACTGGTTCCATCAAAGCGTCGCATCCAGTCGACATAAGTGGAGACTCATTGCAAGCTTTTGAAGAGTGCAAAGATAGCTTGTGCACTGCAGCGTTACTGGCACATCCTGACTCTGAAGCCAAATTGGGTCTTGTAACTGATGCATCTGATTTTGCCATCGGAGGAGTCTTGCAACAATTGAAAGACGGAAATTGGCAGCCTCTCGCCTTTTTCTCTCGTAAACTGAGCCCATCGCAACAGAAATATTCACCGTACGATAGGGAGCTCCTAGCTATTTACGAGAGCATAAAGTATTTCAGGCATTGGCTCGAAGCAACACCATTTACCATCTATACTGACCACAAGCCGCTGTGCTTTGCATTTTGTAATCGGAAGGCTAATTGCAGCCCGCGGCAGTATAGACATCTAGATTTTATTTCACAGTTCTCGACAGATATTCAGCACATCGCCGGAAAAGATAATGTCGTTGCCGACACACTTTCCCGAGTAGATGAAATCTGTGAACTGAAGAGTCCTGTCGATCTAGAGGTCATTGCTAAGGCCCAAGTCTCCGATTCCGAATTGCAAGAGTTTTTAAAGCAGGATACCGGTTTGAAGGTCAAAAGGTTGACTATACCCGGGAGTCGCACTCAACTGTACTGCGATGTCAGCACAACGACTCCTCGGCCTTTAGTTCCCAAAGACCTACGCAAACAAATTTTTGATAGTTTGCACTCGTTGAGCCACCCCGGTGCTAACGCTAGCGCAAAATTAGTTGCCGAACGTTTTGTCTGGCCACTGATGAGGAAAGACTGTCGCGAGTGGTCTAGGGCGTGTTTGGCTTGCCAGCGCACAAAGGTAAATCGACATGTTTCGTCGCCTTTAGGCACCCTCGATTTACCTTCAGCGCGGTTCAAATACGTTCACCTAGACCTAATCGGACCATTACCTCCGTCTGGTGATTTCAGATATTGTCTGACAGCCATCGATCGCTTTACGCGATGGACTGAAGCTGTCCCCCTGACAAATATCACCGCGGAATCAGTGGCCAAGGCGTTTTTATCGGGATGGATAGCTCGATTCGGTTGCCCTACTGATATCGTTACTGATCGCGGTAGGCAATTCGAATCGGCCCTATTCGATCAACTATCAAAATTTGTTAGTTTTAGGCATCGCAAGACCACCAGCTACCACCCTCAATGTAACGGCCTAATTGAGCGGTTTCATCGGCAATTGAAAGCGGCTATAATGTGCCATGATGATAGTAGCTGGGTCGAAGCTTTGCCTATCGTACTCCTAGGCATAAGAAGTTCTTTCAAGGAAGATCTTCAATCTTCCTCCGCCGAACTAGTGTATGGCGAACCTTTACGCCTACCAGGTGAATTTTTTGGCCATAAAGACGGCAAATGTACGACTGATCTTACTGATTTTTCAGCTCGAATCAGATCATTTGCCAATCACCTACAGCCAGTTCCTACCTCCCACCACTCAAATAATAAAATCTTTATTTACAAAGATCTTTCGTCTTGCTCGCACGTATTTCTCAGAGAAGACGCATTGAGAGGTGCATTGCAGCCAGCTTATACTGGCCCTCATGAGGTAATGCAAAGAAGTCCTAAGACATATAAAATCAGAGTGAAGGGTAAAGTCGTGACGGTATCGGTAGACCGGTTAAAGCCAGCATACATATTGTCACCCCCCAACGACCCTACTCCAACTACTTCTCCCTCTCCTTCTCCCTCAACTCTTCCCTCCACTCCTGTTATTCAGACCCCATCTCCTACACAACCAGTTAAAACAACTCGTTCTGGGCGCAAAGTACATTTCCCGGATTATTATCGCCCGTAGGCACGGTCTCTGGAGGGGAGTGATGTGGCGACTCACATATTTATATACACCGCTATATATATATATATATATATATATATATATATATATATTTCATTTATATTTAATACACATTACATTCACACATTACATAAATACATACATACTTACTTAATTTATATTACTATAATAAATTACATACATACATACATACTTACTTAATATATATTACTATAATAAACACATTTAATATTTATTTACATATTTACATTAATTACTCTTACACTAAACTAACAATATTTTGATCGCGTCGCCCGGTAGTATGGAAACGAGAATTCGTCCATACAAACTATGTATATTCTGTACAGGCGACGCGACCGGTTCACGCGGCCGCCCGCTCGCCCTGCGCCCGCGCATCCCGGAGAATCAGTCACGATCCGACCACTCGACGCAAGACGCATGTCGCTCGTACGCGCTTCCGCTAATTATTTTTATTTGTATTCTCATAGTTACTACTTTCATCTTCTCTCGCGCCTGTGCCTGTGCTTCTTTCTACTACTGACTGTTCTCTTCTCCTTCCATTTATTTAGTGTAAAAGGTGTAAATAATAGACTATTCATCGTAAAGTGATTCTATCATTCCGGATTCGGATCAACCTTCCTCTTCTTCTTCACACACACCAAACCACTCCATATGTATTATTTTTTTGTGATGGAACTACAAATTTTTGATTCCCTTGCGAGAGTCAAAATATGCGACATAAATGGCCGTATCGTTTGGCCCTTGGAGTGTTTAACATTAATTTCATAACATGATGCATCCAGCCGTTCCTGAGAAAAAGGATCTTGATAGATAGACAGACAGACGGACAACGAAGTGGTCATAAGGTTTCCGTTTTTTTTGAGGTACCCTAAAAATAGGTAGCCCCTAGTTTCTTTTCTGCATGAGAAACAACAGACACCTAAAAAGGACGATTTCGTTGTCCTTCGGGAGCATACGTTATAGATATTGCGATCATGCAGCTTAATCATCGAATGTACATTATTTGACGGCTCCGTGGCTTAGTTGGTAGTAGCGAAGCGAGGGGTCCCGGGTTCGATTCCCGGCCGGGGCACACTTTGTGTGGTGAGCATGAAGTTTGTTCTCGGGTTTTGGGTGTTTGTCTTGTGTTTCTGTGTTTGTCCATGCCATCCGCGACACGGGGAATCCTAGTGCAGAGGTATGAGTGTGTAAACGTTTATACATTAATTGTAAATTTAAATGATTCGAAAAAAAAAATCAAATCATCTCAAACCCTTGAAACTGTTTCGGGAGTTCGTATAGATAGTAATTGCTTTAATACGTATGGTACAGGCGCAGCAGAGATCCGCGCCAGCAAAGTGTCTGAAGCCCACGAGTCAGCGACCAAGTCAGCGGCGTTCAGCGCTTTGCACGAGCTACCGAAAGCCGCTGCAGCGCTGCTGAAGAATCCAACCTTCTTGTTCCTCAACCTGGCGGGAGCCAGCGAGGGCATGCTGATCTCAGGGTTCGCGGCCTTCCTGCCCAAGCTTATCGAAAACCAGTTCGCGGTTAGCGCTTCGCAAGCTGCTTTATTATTAGGTAAGAAATTGGTACATTATATAACTATACTATACTAACTTTAGATACTTTTAAAAATAATGTTTTGCATTGCAAATGCGTTGTAAGCGTTTACATAGAGAAAGTGTCTCATCTCAAAGACACAATTATCATAATAATATTAAAAAGTTTCTTCATTTAAACATTCGCATTTGCCGCCTTTCCGCGTATATTCCATTGGTGATAACCGCCTCGTAAATAGAAGAAATTTCTGTGTATAAACAAAACTTAATTAGTAAATAGCAAATCTCGCACTCAAAACGGATCAAATCGATTTATACGATATCCGTATGAATTGGAATTAATCAAAAATTACTTATGAGATCGTGTTCAAATAAGACGAGTTTATACAACAATCTCCCTTCTCGTTATCTGTATAATGTACGAGTGTATGTTTTCGCGGTCCTTAGGCGATAATATACTTGCTAATCTCGTTTTCTTTTTGGTTGGACTGTAGGTAAGTTGTTTACCGCCGATGACCTTGATAACTTTACCCAGGCTTTTGGTGAGAGCAGAAGGCTCTCGACCGACTTAAAAACTAAATATTACCTAATATTGTTGCGTATCTCGTATGACATAATAATTGTTTGCGATATTTTAGTGCCTGCCGGTATTAAATGAATTAAATATTTTTTGACATTTTACACTGCGCCATCTAGCCAAAACTAAGCAATCAATGAAATTAAATTAAATGCAGGAATACCGGCCTACAATTCAGAGTGAATGGTAGGCTTTGATCTACCATGGGAGCCCAATCCGGATCGGTAGATATCCCATATCTTCGAATATTTAGTTCTATGCGCGCAAACATTTTTTCAAGTGAAAAACTCATTGGTTCACGTGTGGATTTGAACCAGCGACCTTCGAGTATGTACCATTAAACACTTACCTATTTGTATTAAATCATATCGAGGTTATTGCTTGCCATAGTAGCATACGATTTCCCGCCCAGAAACTTGCGCAGCAATTACAACAGCTGCATGGTTTTTCTCTTCCCTACTATTGGAAGACTAGAAGACCCAAGCCTCATGGCGTTGCCGTCACTCTTAGACATGAGGTTGGACCCCACAGCCTGCCACCATATCTAACCAAGTGTACCATTGCAGGTGTGATAACAGTGCCCGCGGGAGGCGGCGGCACGTTCCTGGGCGGCTGGCTGGTGAAGCGGATGCAGCTCGCGTGCGCCGGCATCATCAAGCTGTGCGTGGCGGCCACCCTCGTCGCAGCCGCCTTCACCTTCAGCTTCGTCCTCAACTGCGACGACTACCCCTTCGCCGGCGTCACTACCATGTATAACAGTCCTGCAGTGCCCGGGTATGATGTGTCCTTGATTCAGATTATTTTATTCATAACATTTTATTACAATTCAATACATTTCACAACATGACATGACACTTAAATAGTAATGTGTACCCCAGGGGCGACAGGCTGTCGGCGCAGTGCAACGCGGCGTGCGCGTGCGCCGACGCGGCATACGCGCCGGTGTGCGGCGCGGACGGCGCCGTGTACTACTCGGCGTGCCACGCGGGCTGCGCGCGCCGCTCGCTGGCGGGCGCCGCGCAGCTCTTCCATAACTGCGCCTGCATACAGACTAATGGGACACTGCCTACTTTCACCGTCGACGGAGGTACTAGTATAGTATATATATATCTATGACCGAAGTGAGCTTGAACTTACCCCCTGATTAATTTTTCACGACGGCCTGACACAGATTCTACTGCTACACATCTTGCTAGAAAGAGATAAGAAATCTAATTTCATGGTGGCCTACCTCGGTAGTCTGTAATCTGAAAATTCCTTATGTTCAATTGTTGAACACTGTAAAAACTAACTTGCAAAATATTATTTTATTTTTATATCATGTCGTTTTAAACGTGTTTCAGATACCAACTCTACAATCCAATATGAGGCCATCAACAGCATTTGTAGTACAGATTGCCCTTATCTGTGGCTGTTCGTGGCTCTTTCATTT
The DNA here is from genome assembly GCA_921293045.1 of Aplocera efformata. NCBI lineage: Eukaryota > Metazoa > Arthropoda > Insecta > Lepidoptera > Geometridae > Aplocera > Aplocera efformata. The sequence goes on from OV121040.1 coordinate 896,655, forward strand.
GGAGTGATGCTGTTCACGTTCCTAGCCACCATGCCAGCGCTATCGGCTACCTTGAGGTGACTATTATACTTTAACGATAATGAGTTAGGTACAAACAGGACCTATAGCGGTGCCTTGAGAAACGCCATAACATCTGAGGGATGTATCTAACATTTTTACTAAGATTATTGTGTTTTTATTCTTGCATGCCAGTTCAAACAACTAAGAAACAAATAACCCGAGATTTCCTTGAATCCACAAGTTGTACTATGTATGTAACTGTATCAGATGCGTGCGAGAAGACCAGCGCTCGTTCGCGCTCGGCATCCAGTGGATCAAGGTGCGGCTGCTCGGCACGATCCCGGCGCCGCTGCTTTTCGGATTCCTCATCGACCTCTCTTGTTCGCTGTGGAACACTTCTTGCGACAACACCGGCGCTTGTTTGCAGTACGACAACTATAACATGAGCAGGTGAGAGTGGTAGATGGAGTATACGAGCTGCAGAATTGGCAAGCACATCGTACTTTTTTAAATCATGTGTTTTTTAAATTATTACAATTAACTGTTTATTGAATGGCCTCACAGCTCTTTCAGTAGTAGCTGCCTTCTTCGTTGTAGTTCGTCCGTTGAATTCCTACCCAGGACAAACATTTGTGTGGTGAACATAGACGTATGTTCTGTTTCTGGGTGTTGTTATGTATGTACCTACGTACTAACAAAAAACGTATTATATCAGTATATATAAGGCGCTGGGTATATATAAGTATTTTAATTATCATACTAGCTGCGCCCCGTGGTGTTACCCGTAGTTTCCCGGGATCAAAATTAGCCTATGTGTTAATCCAGGATATAAGCTATCCTGATACCAAACTTATCCAAATTTCGAGCTGTTCGAGCGTGAAGTTGGTACAAACATACATACAAACTATCGCCTATATAATAAAAGTAAGATAAGTAAGATTCTAAGAGACAACTTTCCTAAAGAAAAAATTTGTTTGTATGTTTCAGGTACATGCTAGCTCTAGCACTGGTGGGAAAGCTGTGCTCCCTACTGTTCTTCTTCCTCGCGTGGTGGTTCTATCGCCCGCCGGGAGGGAAGAGTCCCAACGCCGTCGTCCCCTCGGTAGACCTAGTCGTAGCCAATGAGAAAGTCAACGTCAACGGCAATAGCATCATCACTAATGGTTCAGTTGACAATGGAAATGGTGTACTGCCTAATGGAAATATAGATAAAGGGAGCAACGGGTATTGTAACGCTGCTCTAGAATGTAGCGATCATTTGTAAAAGATTTTTGTGTTGAAGGAAATTGGCTAGAAATAATTATGGTGGAACGGAGTATCACAAGAAACGTACCTAATGATAATAATATAAGTAACGTTGTTAGAGAGAGCGTAGATTGAAAGATAGAAGACTCGTATCTGAATTTCATAATGTGTGTTATTTATAATAAACATGCGAAATTTGCATATAATGAGATTAACGCCAGAAGAGAGACGGATATTCTCAATTGTTATTTAATTTGACTTTTAAAAGTAATGATGAATTACTTAGGTAGACATAGAATGCAAATTAAAGTAGGTACTTTCTGCTCATAAATCTACTTAAAATACACATTCCAATAGATTTAAATGTAAATGTTGTAAAATATCTGTGATGTAGTAGTTCTAGGGTATCAATAGTTTGAATGATCAATCAGTTGCACTGACAACTAAGGTTCTTTATCGTATTAAAAAGCTCGTCTTCACAATATACGGCGGTTCCAACAATGCAGCATAACATACCGTGCTATCAGGAATTAAAAAAAGCTTACCCAATAGGGTTCCTATTAATAATAATAATTAAATTCTGTATCGTAGTTTGCTTAATATTGATGGGAATTAATGCATCAATGCATACCACACATACATGTGTATGTACAATATATATTAAACAGGTGAATATTGAAACCCAGAAAAAATATGTATTATATTTGTGGTTAATTAGTATCACTGCCTTTGGATGCTTAATTAAAAATAACGATAAGCACAATTTTACCTGTATTTGCAGGAATAATAGAGTATTTTTTTTTAAATAATAATGTTTTGTTTCATTATTTAATTCACATTTTAATGAAAGATACATTTGTACAGATATTATTTATTTGTTATATTTGCAAGATGTAATATGTTTTGGTTGAAGACTGAATGTTTAATTGTTAATTAGAAATGTGTAAATATGGAGTTTACTAGAGATCAGTTTCAACTTGAACTCAAGGCACATAGGTATTTTTTTTATTTTGGATAAAAGCTGAGATTTTATCATTGGTATGGTCTTAGAACAAACAAAATTGTTGTACTCGAGAGATTTATTTGAATCTGCTCCAAATGTTATATACAATTGAATTTGATCAACATATGAAAACTTGGAACAATTTTAGGACAACTTTTGATAAACATTTTCTAAGCCTTGAAGTTTGCTACAGTAGTTTTAATCGTTTTCTAATTTAATAATTAATGTATTGTCATAATATAATTAGGCTGATGAATTTTGAAACTGTACAATTTTACACTGTTTGATTGTAATAAAATATTTGAACTGATTATTGGTTTATTGAATTACCTATTAGGTATTAGGATTATATTATTATTTATTAATGAAACAAACAAATTAAGTTTAAACCCAATAATATATTAACTTATATATATTTTTTTACAATAACAATTACTTGGTTAATTCTATAACAAAATGCATATACTTATTATGTACTACGGCACATAAATAGAGCAACATCACAAGACAAATCTTACTAAACTATAATAATTTTAGATTTGAATGATTATGAATAAATCCAGCCTAACAGCAGATTGGAAACGAAGTAATTCTTATCAATGTATGAATTACTGGCAGAAGTCCCCTGTGCATTCGAGGAAGGCGGCCAGCATTCACAAATTATTGAAATTAAACTTAAAGCATATAGAGTTTGAGATCTGAGTGGATGTTTCAATCAACTGTCTCGGAGGAATAAATAATTTAACAGAAACAACAAATGTTTCATTCCAACTGCGACATGAAACCAACACCTCGATAACAAAAAATCACATGCAAGCGAGCTTGATTCATAGCTTGGCTTGAGAATTAAATGACTGTCACAACATTGTTATATCAAAATTACAATCAACAATGTTGCTTTGGCCTAATTTTTCTGTGGCCAGTCCTTAATTATTTATTATTAAAATAATTCGTTTTTAAGTCACCCATGAACGCTACATAAGTGCTCAGTTCAAATATCAAACCCTCCAACTACTGACTGGGCGCAAAATTACTTAATATATAACAAGGACAATTAGACAAGCTTCGCCACAAGCGCTTCTTTCTCCAGGCATCTGTATGAATATATAGAGGAATATTGAAGCTAGCTGTAATATAACTTAGTTCACTTGTCAAGAAGTTGATTTGTGCAGTTTAGAAGAACTTCACTCCCTGGTTGTCATCAAACTCCATCAGCTCGCACTTGCCCTTCGCCTCGAGGGCTCGCAGCGCCTTCAGCAGCACATTCATATCCAGCTCGTGGAATTCTGGAAGGAAAGAAACGGTATGCGATGAGGGCAGTTACAACGGAAATCAATATATTGCCAATTTGCGAAAATGTGTGTAATGTGAATGCGAAAATGTGTGTACTAAATAGTTATGTTGAAGCAAGGGAGCACTCAACTCAAATGCTACACCAATCAGTTGGTAGTCACATTGCAGGTCAAATCAAACAATGTTATTGAGCACCAAGAGAACAGAAAATGACGAAATGTTTTTTTCTTAATATCAAAGCTGGCACTTCAATAGTATTGTACTAAGTATTGTTGTATTGTCACTAAGTATTGTAATAATACCAACCTTCTTCTACTGTATTTTCTCCTTCCCGCAACTCGAACAGTGTACAAACAGAATTGGTCATTCCATTTGCACTGGCCCAATTGTAAACAATATTCCCCCATTCATCCAAAGAATGCCAGTACACCTCCCATATGTTTCTGCCTTTATCTACTGGGGCAGCCCGGCCAGTCCGAGCCATATCTTCTAGGATAGTCAGAACAGCTTCTTGGGATAGTTTCCTGTTTATAGAAGTATTATTGAATAGAGGACTGTTCTGTGATTCTCGTATGTCTATGGTCGAGAGCTTGTTGGTCTTCATATATTCGATGATTAGTTGTTCCCAAGCTTCTAGTTGTTTCTCCCTGGTCTCTGTGTGCGGTTGGATACTGTAAAGAAAAAGAAAATTATATTTGTTTGGAAGATAATATCTCTTTATAAGGGAATATATGAACCTTTATACTTTTATAAAACAAATATTTACAACAATACTTACAATTTAATTATGATCCAATTTTTTTTTATAAAGATCAATCATTTTACCTTCGGTCTCTTTTCTTTTGAGCAATGTTTTAGCTTTTTTTGGCTCCAAATCTGTCACCGCCAAGCGATATGAAATCTTTCTTTTGCCTACTTTTATATACAGGAACTCATCCATGTAATATGGGGAGAAACAGATCATTATAGAGCAATCCTTAGCAACGGCAGATAGTAGAGCAGCATGCACCGGGTCAATTTCCGTCAAGAACTTGTTTCTGCTGACATCATCTTTCAAGTAAAGATTCTGTGATGTTATTGTGTCTAGTAATGTTTCAATGTATTCTGTGCCCTGCTCTTGGATGCCGCTTAAATCATAACATTTAGTTTCTGAAAGCTTTTGAATTTTTAATAATCTATGTAAAAAAGAATTTTGGAATCTATCTAAATGACTGTGACTGATGCACTCATCCCTAACTCTTAGTGGAGAGTATCCTTTGCCTTCAAACATGTCTTCAAAATAATACTCTGATTGGACATCTCGCAACAATATCTCAATGATGAAATCTAGAAACTGCATTATAGAACTGAACATCCCCATCTTGTAGATGATTTCATCAAAATCTTTAGTACACGAATCGGCATGATATATAACTTGTCCATTCTGGAAAAGTTTTAGGTTATTTTGTGGGTTATCAAATAGGTTCATCAGAGCCCGTCTCATTCTTTCATTGTTTCCAGAGAATAAGTCTAAGGGACAATATGAACTTATTTCTTTTATTTCCCCCATTTCTAGCTTCAGATGTTGTTTAAGACAGTAGTAGCATTTTGACAAGCTGGTGAAACTTGATGATATAAAACCTTCTTTTGGTTTGATTTCAATGCAGTAATTGGTCTCACACTTTGGACTCAGAGAGGTCAGATTGAGTGTTTGAATCGCATACTGACTCACCACCGATTTAATCTTGCGCTTCTCAGGACGAAATTTTTGCAAGTCCCGACTCAAATCTGCTAATTCCGTAGGTGGTATGCATACCACTTCTTGGATACAGATAAAGTCATTATATAGTAATGGAATCATAATATAATTAACGAAATTTACAGTTGCTTGTATGCTCTTCAAATCAATAGGTTTTGTTTCTTCCTTGATGAGACGTAAGGCATATTCTGTGCCCGTTAGTTGGAGAACGATATGTACGTTGCCTTCATTAATATAACTCCACATAGAACTCTGATTCTCCATCTTTAACCAAATGCAGGGAACAAAAAAAATATAGGTGTAAATTATATTTACTTACGTAAAAAAGGGAGGAAAGTTATACTGCCAAGGCCATGAGATTTCTGTCATTTTGTAACACTAAAATATGAATTTAAATTCACACAATTTAAGCTTGAAAATAGATCTTACAAACAAAACTTTTATTGATTAAAATGAAAATGACCACACCGACCAAACCTAAAATACCACAGCACAGATAAGATATTATTTATATTTATTATAAATTTGAGTATCTAGAACACCTTTGTCAATCATAAAGCACCAGCAGACTAATAAAATGACTTTGACATTCGTTGCTCATCGTACACAAGTCACATGAGATCGATATTGCCGGACAAATCTCACGATTTTAAATAATTGTAAAATATTTAAACTGATTAAATATTTTACAATTATTTAAAATATAAATATACAAATATTTATCTGTTTATCGGAGGACTGACAAACATACACACACATTGCATGTGGTCGACGGCTCCGTGGCTTAGTTGGTAGTAGCCCTGCCTTCGAAGCGAGGGGTCCCGGGTTCGATTCCCGGCCGGGGCACACTTTGTGTGGTGAGCATGAAGTTTGTTCTCGGGTCTTGGGTGTTTGTCTTGTGTTTCTGTGTTTGTCCATGCCATCTGCGACACAGGGAATCCTAGTGCAGAGGTATGAGTGTGTTAACGTTGTTTTTTTTTTTTGTCTTTGTTTGTCAGTCCTCCGCGCTCAAACGGCTCAACAGATTTGGATGAAATATGGTATTAGGATAGATTTTGATTCAGGAAAAGTGCTGTGTTCCTTAGGACGGCCAACCACGGGTAACATCATGGATAACACTGCGAGGCGCAGATACCATTAATAATGCACTTAAAACGAACACTTGACTCACGACGGGTTTATTTGTGCATTATCGGCTCCATTCTAAATATTTAGGATCACCTTCGAAGGGTTTATCACATGTCATCTGGCAATACTCATCTTGACGTTTATTGTGTTGTGTTGTGCCCATACTCACAGCCAGTACGGATCTCGATACAGTTTTATTTTATCAATTTTTATGTTGCTATGACAAAATTCCGCTGTCATTAAATAATTAGCAATAAACAATGATTACGCTCAATAGAAAACTAAGAAAAGAACTTACAGAACCGAGTAACGGGATAAATATGGAGCCTGTGCCAAGGCGGATATCGATACGAGACAAACTGTTGGTGAAAGAAGTCCAGGAGATGAATGAGAACCTTCCAGTAACGTGTAGTGTTAGTTTCGATGACCCTAATGTGCTTAGTGAGTTTGTATTGACAGTCACTCCGGACGAAGGGTTTTGGCAAGGAGGGAAGTTTGAATTTAGTGTCTCCGTTACGGAAGAATATAATATGGCTGTAAGTATCGCATTCTTCTGCCTGTCTCTCTGGTCAATCACTGAAAAGTCTATTTATCAGAATGTAGTAAAGAGCAGAAAACTCTTCTAACCTTTTCTACCCTAGTTACCGTTTTGTATACTATGCAAACTAGTACTAGTTCCATTATCTCCTCTCGGGTTCTGCCGGTTTCTATTCACTTAAAATATTTATAAACAATTTAAATTAAATTGTTTTTTTATGTTAATAAACTTCTGGTGTCCAGTTATTGCATTGAGTTACCTTACTTACACTATAAAAAATTATCTGAGTAATAATTAAGAATGTTGAATGAAAAATACCATGATGCTTGCTTCCTTGGGTGAGCATTTTTGATGTACCTACATATTCTCCAGTGGTGCAAAAGGAAGCTACCAAAAGAAGCATTAGAGCTTGTGCCTAGTTTGTATGGAGAGGTATTGCCACCACATCTAGTAATTTGCCGCCTAGCAGTGGTGCAATCATATTCTATGGCATCTATGGGCATCGGTAACACCACATGGGCTGTCAGCTTGCTTTGTAACTTGAATGGAATAAAATAAATATATTTTGGTTCTGTTTCAGCCGCCGATAGTGAAATGTTTGACTAGTTTATGGCATCCCAACATCAGTGTAGACGGAGACATCTGTCTGTCCCTGCTTCGGCTGACATCCATAGATGAACATGGCTGGGCCCCCACTAGAAGACTTAAAGATGTAGTCTGGGGGCTTAATTCATTATTTACTGTAAGTGCTGCCTTGAAAACTTGTACCAAATTATTCTAGGGAAGTACTGCCATACCTAGTGATCCATTACTTGGATGTATGACAGTAATCACTTGTAATATTAATATTGTTTAAATGCATTTTTAATATTTCCAGTATGATTTGAGTTAGCTTCATCTTTGTTGTTGGCCATAATATTTGTAGCTTCAAGATTCATTGGATATTTTTTTCTGATAATTATTATATAAATCTGTTACTTTCCATGTTCTATTGTACTTTTGTGCTTAATTTAATTATATCAATCGCTAACCAATACTTTACTTTCAGGATCTCCTAAACTTTGATGACCCACTAAATATAAAAGCCGCTGACATGTATAGGAAGAATAAGAAAGAGTTTCAGATTACAGTAAGAGAATACATCTCCAAGAACAGGAGATGAAACATGGCAAAATCTCGCCCTAGTCACTCAAGTTTTATATTGTTTGGTAATGTTATTTTAATACAAACATGACTTTTTAAATGCAATTTGTAAAGATATCAGTTCTGATTCTATAAGTTTATTTGCTGGACAAAATTATAACATCTACATACATAGGTAGGTACCAATAGTTATCTGAACTCACACAGATTTCGCAGCGAGATTAACAGACTATAAGCAATCCTTCAAATTTTGCATGGCGTCGGTAGCGCAATTCAAAGCATATGGCTACATGAAGACAAGGTTGCGGATGTCACATTTGAGCAGAAAATTTGAGATACATTTAAAAAACAACAATCATCTTGAATTCAAACTCAGAACATTTTAATTGGTTCTATGAGACTATTCATCATCATTGTCTTGGAGTGGTTGCAACATAATGTGGCTTGTTTCATCTCATACTTAGGGAGTTACTTAACTTTAGATAAACAGGATTACATTGGGAGCTTAGCATTACATTGGTAGATCCACTGCTTGGTGGCGTAATGGCGTATTCTTTCTGTACACATTCATAAAAGATATTGTACTTTAATGTACCATTGAGGTCAAAACTTGTACTCATAGATTGGCCAATATTTTGGTCATGCTGCATGACCACAAGATAACTATTAAGTATAAAAAATTATAGAAAGAAGTTATATAAAAAGCACATAAATATTCATGGACATTTCACACAAACTAAGCTAAACTAAGCTTAGCTTGTAAGGAACCAGATTACTGTTCCCAAATTAAAAGCTAAGCTTAGATAGGGGCCCTGTGAGAAATACCTATATACTTATTTAGTTCTATTTTTGTAAATTCATACATATAATATATTTAATTTCACCACTCAAATGTTTGAGCTGGGTGGGAATCGAATCCACAATCCTACATGCAGCGCAGAAGGCAGAGTTACTATCAACTGAGTTGTGTGGCCAGTCCAAAATTTATATGCCTTTGTTCATCAGTAGTTTCAGCAGAAGTCCTTAAGTATGTTGTACACAAATAATGGCACATCAAAGTATTTTGTTTAGTGAATGAAGAGAATAAAAAATGTTCATGCTGGGTAGAATCATCAAGGCCCCACTGTTCAGCAACACGTGCTTGACCACCTATTTTTTGTAAGGTTAAAGACATCTGCCGTGGCTGTGGTTTATTCGCTGGAACACGTCTTAGCACCCAGCGAAGCGGTACCCCAAGTCTGAGTTGAGATGAGGCGGTCGAACGTCGCATGCGACGCGGCTGAATTTTAAATGGTTCACTCGCGCCGGTGGCGGTCGTTGTGGGAAACAATCCAACTTGGGACGTTTGACATTTGGTTTGACAGTTCGAAAAAATTCAGACCTACGCTGCGTGCTAAGACATGTTGTAGCGACCAATGTATTTTACTTTTGTATTAGAGACAATGACGCGTGGTGGCGCACTGCATGGCTAATTACTGTCATAGCGAGACTCCGAGTGAGGGAGGCATTGCATCGCGCTTTGGCGGCGTCATCACCAACCAACTGCACGCCACAACACTGTCCAAGCTACGATACCCATCGAGCGTGGCACCAAGCCGAGCCCTGCTCTGTGAGTTCGATGTCAGCATGCTACGTCCTGTTCTCGGCGGGTGGACTACTTGCCCGATTCACAATTTTATTTATATTAAGAACTTCCCCAGCAGATTTTTTATGTTATTAATTATGTTTTATGTAAGCTTTTTTAAATTTATATATGAATGAATTTTCGTTTGACATGACTATTTTTGCTGATTCTGTCAGTTTGCGTTGCGGAAGCACTCGTATGATAGACAGACAAGCCTAGTAATAGGGTACCCTAATCCCTATGGGTTAGGAACCCAAGACAAAAAGTAGTCTAATTCAGAATGTTATTTTCTAAAATTTGATGAAAACTTTTTGTACTTCAATGCCGATGTGTTAACGAGTCTTCCTGTTTTTTAATTCGTTATATTAAAAATATTTGACAAGATAATATAGGTAAAATACAGAGCCCTTCGGAAGGCTACGCACTGCGCATATACCATAAATTGTGATAGATTATGTAGAAGTATTCTGTGATTGTGACGTGATTTTATCACATTTCTGCGCCTGTAGATTTGTTGCATTTCCAGGTGTGTTTACCAGCATCTCTTCTCCATGCTAGATCGAAGTAGAAACTTAGGTTGCACATACATTTATTATGGATATTCACCAGATAACTTGTCACCTTGCGCAGCCCCCTTTCAAACTGCTAGAGACTGAGTTGAACGGTTACTCCTAAATGGTTGACAACATTAAAATGAATTTTAAGAAATGATGTCAGCTATTTTTGTTCAATTTTTTTTCTTTTTTTCTTGAGGCCGCGTAGCCGTCGTTTTAATTAAGAAGTCGTACGTACCTACCTAACGTTTTGATTTTTTATACTAGTTAATAGTAGGCAGGCAGAAAATATTATGAACGAATTTGTATTTACTTAATGAAATATAAAATTGAAAATATAACTAATCTCGTTTTAACTAGAAAAATATAATATTTAGTTCCCTTAGTATGTAAGGTATTATAACCAAGCGTAATAATACAAGCCTGATTTCAAGAATCAGAATGGAGAAAGCAACGACGATTAGGTAATAAGCTCGTCTAGGGTCCAGTACCACAAGTCGTGACTTTTTACCATTTCAGGCCGAGCGACGCATACAGCGCTATTTGAACAAGCGCTAAGCACGGTGTATGTTTATTTAAAAAATGACGTTCCCAAGTATTTTATAACAATACAAAGGAAATAAAGATTGTTTTGAACTAATCTGGTAATTAAGGTTTATAACAATATAGCAGATGAGCCGCATGTCAAAGTAAACAGTGTATGGAGCGACTTAAGCGCCCCTAGCGGTTGTAGTCTGAATCGTGTGCCCCGACTCCGCGTATTCAACCGCGTCGCGTGCGCCGCCCCGCCGCCGGAAACGTCAAAACGTTTCAGACTTGGCTGACAGTTTAATTATTTGGCAGAATTTGTGTAACTGAAGACAAAAGGGAAAAAAAGAACTGATGTTATAAGTACGAGGAATAGGATGATGATTCAGGTCTTAGATTTGATCCTAAACTATGAATTGTTTGGCTACGCATTTGTACAGATATACGGCCAATAAACTGTATTTATATTATGTTTCGTACAAGGTTTCAATAAGAATGCAACGATAAATCAATGCTCTTTATTAAATTCGTTAATACTGGAGCATCGCGTAACCAATTAGTATAAATAAATAAACGGTAAAAAATTGTATACAATAAATAATATAATAAATAGCTTAACATTACATAACGATTCCGTAACAATATTCCTCCATGACTAGTTCGTTTCATACAAAAATGTACATGACTTGTTGGATGAATGATGAATTTGATGAGTACTTGGTAATTGTTTGTCATAATAATATTATTTAATGTTTATCTTATTGCCATAATACAATTTGATAATTGTGTTTATTTGAGAGTTGTGAGCTGTTGTTCCTTCTATCTGTCTTTGAGTTGTTCTTCGTATTCATCCTTACAAAAATAAAATAAAATAATTTTTATAGGAATAAATAGGTAACATTTTGTTCAGTTAATACTTAATTACCTCTAATTGTTATTCTGAAAATAATATCTATATTTTTAATTGAAAAAATATTTAGCCTGTATTAAAATATCCATGACAATCAATTCCAAGTTAGGTAGGTACCTACCTATCCAAGTGCAAATCCACGAATACCCCTTGATGAGAAGTTTGTTTGAATAAAATGCATGATCTACGTTTTACATATTTAAGAAAAGTAAGTTTGTTTTTATGCAATTTTTTCATAAATTTAAATCGCAAATATCACTAAATATGTCTCTTTAAATAGAAAAAATACGCAATTTCATTATTAAACATAACTACAAAGAGACTTGACTATACAAATATGTGTTGTGCCTGAGTGGGTAGGTACCTAGTGATTAATATAGCTCCTTCTGGACGTATCAGTGTGGGGCAAAGTTATTGAGCGGCCCCTATGAGTCGGTGTGAGAGAGACTGTAGATCGCTGCGAGGTGCGAGGTGTGAGGTGCGAGGTGTGGTGTCAGTGCGAGGCGAAGTTGGTGAGCAGCTCCTCCTGCACGCTGTTGGAGCGCGCGAGCGCGCGCGGCGTGTTGCCGAACGCGAGCGCGGCCGCGTCCGACTGCGAGGCGCCGCGCGCCTTGCGCTCGTGGTACTCCTCGCTGAACTCCTGCAACACCACGGAGTTATAAAGTTACCTAACGTAAAGTACCTGCGTACCTAAAGTAACGAAACGTAATATACATAATGTAAAGTACTTAAAGTAAAGAAACTTAATATACCTAAAGTAAAGTATCTACTTAAAGTAAAGAAACGTAAAGTAAGGTACCTAATGTAAGAAACGTAAATTAAGGTACATTATGTTCGTTCGCAAGTATGGTGAAATTGTCCCTAATCAGTGCCGGATAAAACTATTACAAAATTGAGCAATTGCGTAGGGGCATCTCGTTTCAGAGGTCATGGTCACAAGTGATTGATTTAAAAATCTGAAAAACCGTTTTTTACATAGATATTAATTTGTATGTTGTACAATATTAAGGTAATGTGTACCTTGAGCCTGTTCCCGAGGAAGACGGCGCGCTCCCGCTTCTTGTTCATGAAGTCGCTCTGCGTGAGCCAGCGGTGCTCGTAGCACTCCTCGGGCAGCGGCCGCTTGAGGGGCACTCGCTTGAACAGGAACATCAGGAACCGGGTCGCCTCCTGCGCGACAGTACCGGGGGGTTACATAAACAACTTTCGAGCCAGGCGGGTGAGCGTGCTGCAGAGGGCCCGTTGAGTCGGCCCCGGATATACTAGACGTGAAGCCATATTGGAGGCCTTCGGGCGGCTTGAAAACTCACCAGAGTTGGCCACTTACTCGAAAGAATTGTAATGTAGTTATTTGGTGAAAGTAAAGCCATGTTTACTGTCAGTTTTGTGGCATGCGCAATGTTCATTAAGCACGCGTTCCTAAAGCTTAAGTTCGATTTTCCGCTTGCAAAAAACTCGCTCAACTCAAAGGCGTATCTAAGGGTAAGTAGAGGCGCGTTTTTTTCAAAACATTTTTTTTAGTATTGGGCACATCACATGCTTATTTTAAATATGCACGTGATGTGCCTGTAGAACTTGTGCCGAAAACGTAGCATTGGCTAAAACATTGTCAAACTAACTAAAAATACAGCCCAATTGCGAACTTATGTGAAACGCATAAAATTTCAAGACTTCAATTAAAAAAAAGACCAGGAGTTGCAAATGTCTATACGCGCCGGTAACCACTTAACATCAGGTGGGCCGTTCGCTTGTTTGTCTAAAAAAACCTTAGAATAAAAATCTTGGTGTTGTGAAATAGAAAAAAGCATGTTTAAATAAGAGTAGAGAAGAGTGTCGACGTTGACCTGTGTGATCTCCTTGTAGAGGTGCTCGAAGCGGTAGCGGACGAAGGAGATGTTCTGCTTGGTCTGCGCGTCGTCGTCGCCGCGGAAGGGCGCCGCGCCCGACAGCAGCACGTACGTGAGCACGCCGAGCGACCACACGTCCGTCTGCGGGTACGCCGGCTCGTCGTTCACTATCTCCGGCGCTGGCGAGTTGCACGTTACGCACAGGTTAATGATCGAAATCAATATTTACCTAGGTATGATGTACGTTTATTACGTAGGTGTATTTTTGAAACACAGCTTCCTGATCTCAGACCTCTATGGTAACTGGCTCAGATCCGGCTCGAAGGACCAAAAGTTGTGCGTACATATCAGGTCATCACATGGCTTGAGTGTTTTATATTTACGTAATGCATTACTTATTAGGGTAAAAATGCTGCAGCTAAAATCCAAATTTCACAACCTATTACGCATATCACGTAAAAGACCTTTTATACCAAATTTACATAGGTACAAAGTTGACACGAAATTAATGCAAAGACGGCAATGCAGCAAGTCTTCCGTAAAAAACCAGCATACAAGAAACAAACAATATAAGTATAAATATACCTTTGTACTCCAAGTCTCCGACCTGCGGCACCACAGTGCCGAGTTTGTTGACCTTGTACGCGGAGCCGAAGTCCACCAGCTTGACTTGCACCGACCGCACCGACGACATCACCACGTTGTCCGGCTGCAGGTCGAGGTGGCAGTACCTGAACAATTACATAATGAGTCCACTAATAATATATTAGTACCTGGATAATAACATAAAATAAAGAATATAATAACTATTTTAAGCAGGAGACTATTATTAAAGATTATTAAGATAGATTACCATAGCAAATTTTTCTTTGTTAAAAATATCTATCATCTTATTGACCGTATTAAAATGTTGCCGTGGTAACCTATTTCCAGTCCTCTATACTCCAGTAATTATAAGGTTTCACTTGGATTAAAATTGATCTCTTCTTTGTGTGAAGCAATGACAAGAGCTATATAACAATCGATGCTTACCCTCGCCAGTGGATGTACTGCAAAGCGTCCAGTAGTTGCGTGACGACTGTGGCCACCAGCTGTTCCGAATACTCGTGTCTGCTGGACAAATACGTCAGGATATCAGCTCCTTGCAGTTTTTCCATGACTAAAGCACACACCCCCGACCCTGGGAGTTGATACGCGGCTAGTAAGTTGGCTATCCTCTCGTGCCTTAACCTTCGGAGGCATTCAAACTCTCGCTGAACTTGCACTTCTGTCTCCGGACGCGTTTCCAGGATTTTGGCTACGACTACCTTGTTGCTATTGATTTCGACCCCCTTGACGACGATCGAGAACCTTCCACGTCCTAATTCAGAGATAAAACTGTATTTATCCATCAGCGGTGTCGTGCTCCATTCTACAGGGCTTTCTTCAGCCGAGTAATCGAGCTTTGGCTTATCTTCTTCTAAGACTATTTGTTGTCCGGACTCTGTGAGCGCTTGGAGATGTTTCATAGCTTTGGTGACTTCGATTTTGGCGGCGCCGGCGGGTTTCGTTTTGACCAGATTCGTCGGTATTCCCTTGTCGCTCCAGCCGATTCTGTTTCTCGAAGACAGGCGGAACTGGTAGCTGGTTTCTGGGGAGAGGTGTCGGACGACGAAGAATTCGTGGTCGATGTTATCCGCGACCGTCTTCCATTCGACGCTGTCGCCCTCCTTGTACTGTAAGCTGTAGCAGACGACCGGGGAGTTGCCGTCGTACTTCGGCTGCTTCCAGCGGAGAAGTACTTCGGAGTCTGACACTTCAGAGGCGATGGGGCTGTCGGGGGCGTCTGGGTTGGTGGCTTCCACTATCCTCGTTCGAGCCACCGTCTGGCCGACCTTGTTCCTTGCGACAACCTATCAAATCAATGGATATATTAGCTGTTGCAAAAGATATAATGCTTTATAGAATTCAAACTGAAAACGCCAATAGCTGTAATTACATAACGTGTTAGGTAATAGGTACCAAAGCAATAAAAGAAAACAATACTTTTTTAACCTTGAAATCGGGAGTAACACACCTCGCATTATGTCTGTGAGACCCACCTTATAATACCCGATGTCGTGGTGCGCGGCGGGCTCAAAGCGCAGCGTGGAGCGGCCCTCCTCGTCCTTCAGTATCTTGATGCGCTGTCCCTCCGCTATGACCATGTCGTTCTTGAACCACTGCACCGTGGGCTCGGGGTCGCCGACCGCCAAGCACGACAGCTGTGCCACTTCGCCTTCGCGGACCGGTAGCACCTGTGTTGGACATGGAAATTTAGGGACACCAAAACCAAATTTTCACAGATATATTATAGCGGGTACCCTAACAAATATTGGTGGGCAGAGCCAATTATTTATTAGGGCTTGGCGTATTTATTAATATCTATAATTTCAATCATTGAATTTGACTTGGATATGAGTACAGTTGACTTGTATAACTAATTGATGGTGGTTCACTGGAGGCCGGCTTGCGCTGAGCGCTCACTCATCGAAAAGTACCTATGGTCTCTAATAACAATACTTGCGGTTTCTCCTTAAATAAACAGACACATTTATGTAGACTGCTGTCCCAAGCGCCCAGCTTCTTGCCTTAAGCTACGGACAGCGTATCTTTCAGTTCCACATTTGTTGATTCTCTCGCGTTTTTATACTTCCCTGTATACTCTGCTGTCAATTCATCCAAAACCAGAAGGGGTGTAGTGGAAATGTAAGGTTAGGGAAAGGTACCCCAACCTTTCCCTAACCTTATATTTCCACCAGGTGTTTGGTAGGAGGCGGGAAGTGTTCTCACCTGTGGCTTCTCCCTGAGGAAGGGTAGGTGGCCGTCCCTCTTGGCCTCCATGAGGGCCTGTGCCTCGGCGTACGAGTCGAGTCTGGTCCCCAGCTCGTGCCTCAGCCGACGGATGGTGTAACTCTCTGTGCCGTAGTTGTTGATCCTCTCGCGTTGTTCGTCGTCGATCTCTTCGTCCATTATGTCGGTGAAGCGACGACGTTCGCGGATTATCGGCGTCTGGGGAACACAAACAGTATGAGATTAGATGGTCAGACGTACAAAATAACTCTGTATTGTAAATCACAAAATTTGCTCAGTGCCCGGGCACAAGCCTTGAGAAGAAGCTGTCATGCAAGTAGTTTATAAAAGCATGAGTGAATGGATTTCTATCTTCTAAGGTAACCCAGCCCGATATCTATGGAAAATTTGGTTATAGGATATGTCGCTTTTCTCACAATCTACTCCTCACTTTTACAGTTACTGAGACCACGGTATTGCGCACATATTTTTTTCAAGCGAATAATACTTGGTTCATTTCTGAATTTTGAAAAGAACCTGCCAATTAAAAGTTGTCTTTCCTACCTAACTCAACTCAACTCATTCTTAATGCCTAATCAAATATTAAAACAGACGCTACCTAAATATTATAACAGAATATAAACGAGAATCTAGTTTCTTAGTTATATTCTGTTTGACTTGTAAAAGTTAGTGTAGCAAATGCTTACCCTGGGGTCGTACAAGTCGTGCACGGCTATGTTGTAGGCGGGAGAGCGGCCGCAAGCCACCTTCATGTACTCCCTCAGTCGCACCGGGAACTGCGTGTCTCGCAGTTGCAGCAAGTACGTGTCCGGGCCGTTCTGGTAGCTGAAATATGGAAAGCGTTTATAAAAGTTCGTAAATAAACCTCACGAACGAACTTCATCAAATGTCTTTTAAAGATCTGTATACACAGATCTTTAAAAGACATTTGATGAAGTTTACGACGAAATATGTACTTTAGATCTTCAATAGTTTATTGAAGAGGCAATCGTATACGTTTATTCGCTGCATATATTCAGATACCAAAACAAAATAAATGGTCTTAATGGTCTTAATGATATTCAGACGAATAAAGTATATCCGCAGGGATCCATTTTTGGGCCGTTTCTGTTCAATGTTTGTACTAAATATTAGTCTATTCTCAAAAATATTCCATTGGTTATGTACACAACATTAAGTTTTCTGTTGCTGGTAATACCAGAGAACAATATATATATTTTGCCGACAGAAGAGCGGCACAGGTACGGCAGTTTGAAAAACACGTGGCAAAATAATGTTTAGCGTCGAGTCTAGAATTAATCAATGTTATGATACTTACTGGCTCTCAGATTTGGCGGAGACCTCCCAGTCGGGGTGGTCCCACTGCTTGAAGTTCAGGTCGAACTGGTTCGGGTTGCGATCGTGCATCGACCGGTCCGGGGTGCCTGATACAATTTAAACAATTTCTTCAACATCTGTGTTATATCATCATTATCAGAGTTAGATCAACCACTGCTGATCCACCCCTTTTTGTATCCTCATTATCTATGATTCGAGTCTTAAAACTCGAAACTACTTTCGGTCAACTACTTTTCCACTCATTAATTTTGGTAGCATATTTGAATTTTTAAATGATTTTGTCTTATTCGCAATATATAAAAACAAAGAGTTAAATATATAATTAAAAGCTTCTAGTATCTAAAGAAAATTGCAGAAAAGAGACAGCGGACATTAAAGGCATACCTTCAGGAGTGTAGATCTCTCCGGGCGGGTACACCATCTTGGAGGGATGAGTGTAAGCCCCGCTGAGCGGGCGTCGGCGGAACCACGTGCGGCACTCGGCGTTGCTCGTCCAGTCTCTGCAATAATATTTAAAGATCCACATTGTTCTAGCCACACCGGCACTTCGAAATCAATCAAGATCTTCTGCCGACTAATTAAATTCCTTCTAATACCTGTCACATTGTCTATTAATATATATCATTCGGTTCTCCTGATAGATTCGATACCAATTGAAGAAATGGGCTGGTGCTAGCTTGAATCGCTTCTAATATTATATGGAAGTTGATCCAAATGATATGGTAAGTACTGTTGAGTCCGGTCTTGGGTTCTTCTCAAATATTTTCCACCAGGTGGAAATCGCTGCCTCAAGGGACAAAGCCTCGCACTAAGTTTGTTCATTTGTCGTCTCCACTTCAGCACATGCGACAAATTTAGATAATGAAACTCACTTGTATAGGTTGTAGTAGTTCCTCAGTCTGTCAGTTGTGATGTGGTACTCCTCCTGGTAGATCTTATCTGCCAGCCCAAGCCAGGGGTGCGCGAGCGCAGCGTCCACGTCCAACCTCTCATGCCAGCTCGTCACCAGCAGTTTGGAGATGAAGTCGCGGCATTCGCGGCTCAGTCGAGACCACCACACCTGGAGATTAGAACTCCCTGATTAGAAAAGGTTTATGTTCCTTTGCGTCTTGAGCAATTAGATGGTATCCTAGTAATAGGTTGTCCTGACGTGGGTAGGCGGTAGGTCAATCCAATGTTTACTTTGGAATATTGGATTGAAGTTCAATTTTATTGGATTTAGAAATATTCTTAGAAGTTATCAAGGTTCCCAAATTTTAAATAGTCCATCCTCGTTATATTTCGTACCACGGGTTAACTAAGTTTGTTATAGTGAAGTGTGTACTCACTTCATCATGCCACTCCCACCGGCCCTCCTTCACCCTGTCCAAGGTCTCCATATCGTTGGCTCCTCTGAAGGGCGAGTGTCCGCTGAGCAGGATGTAGGTGATGATGCCCAGGCTCCACATGTCCGAGGCGAAGGACACTCCTTCTCCGTTCGCGACCTCTGGAGCCACGTACTCCGGCATGCCGTAGTCTAGAGTAGCGTGCTTCCCGAACTGGATGCGACGCGAGAGCCCGAAGTCGCAGATTTTCAGTTCGTCGCTGCCCGCGTGCGATAACAGGAGCTCGCCGATCTGTGGTATAGATAAACATTATAGACCTAAGAAATACGCTTGATTTATCAACCAAACTATTGAGTTGATTTTGATAAAAATTCTATGGGACCAATTTGAAAAAGCATATCCTTTCAAGCAAATAAAAAGAATTTTCCAAATCGGTTGATAAATGAATGACGGAGAAATCGGTGAATATAGAACCAATTACTACTGCTTTACTAACTATAATAATTTAACAATTGAACAATATTTTGGAAATATAAAAGACAAATGCGATGCTGACCGTGAGTCCGAGATGCGCGACGCTGTTGTCGTGCATGTGCTTGAGGCCGCGCAGCGTCTGGCGCATGTAGCCGGCGATCTCGCGCTCCGTGTACCCGGCGCCGCGCAGCAGCCGGTCGCGCACCAGCTCCCCGCCGGCCGCCAGCTCCGTCACCAGCGCCAGCGTGTGCTCGTGCTCGTACGCGTCGTACAGCCGGATCAGGTACCGGTCGTTCAGGATGTTCAGGATGTCCAGCTCGTTCTTCATGAACGGCTTCAGGGCGGAGTGGCCGTGCATTATCTTGGCGGCGTAGTTGCGACCTGATTGCACGAATTGGATGAATGTTAGTTGAGGAACGCTAACGCTCTGTGTTGCTGTAGAACCATGTGTAGTGTTCTGTGGGAAGTGGTGCTATCGCATTGCTGTGTTCCGCTTTCAAAGTTGTGGACGTCATGTGAATTAGGGTTTCACATTTTAATGTGAATCGCGTTACTGTTGTTGCAGGTTCCGCCGATAGCTGAGCCAGGCTTCATGGTCCAGTAACTTGTTCCGGTGAAATGAAACTGAGTTATATTCTTTCTTTTCTCTTTTTATTTGTTAACCTGTGCGCTAATTTAAATCAAACAAGCAACCAAACTAGCAGCTGACTTGTGCCAAATTCGTCACCAAGTAGTGGTGTACTCGCGTTGCTGTGTTCCTTGAGGCGTAACATCTTCATCCCAGACAACAGGTGCAAACGATGCGACTTGGGTCTTCTTATTTTAGCAGGGGAAGACCCGAGTCGTATTTAGCGGTGGGAATCGGACCCACGACCGCAGCGCAGAAGGTGGAGCTGCTATGTATGCGCTGTGTGGCCAGTACATATTGTGTACGATGAGGAATGTGTATAGTATGTGTAGTGTAGTATAGTGACCGGTGAGCCTCTCGGCGGCGTGGTAGACGACGCCCTGCACGCCGCGGCCGAGCTCGTCGCCCAGGTCGTAGAAGTCGCCGAACGGCTTCGTGCTCGGCTTGATGCGCGGCGGGTGCTCGCGGATACTGCAACATCCACACAATAATCGTTATTAACCAATTTTACAAATCGAATTGGTTGACCTCCCCAAACTAAGTGCGAGAAAACCTAAGTCGCACTCCATTGCGCCCGTAACCCAAGATGAGGATATAGCGTCTCATACACCTGCGATTTTCAAATATGCAGTTTCTATTTACAAAAGTATGTATAAAAGTATGACATCAAAAAAATTCTTTCTTTAAGTTTCTTCCACCAAATTACGTATTTGTGAAAAGCTTTCAATCTTAAGCGAAGCTCAAACTAACATCTAGAAGATTATGGATAATTAATTGATATATGACCCGGTGGTGTCCCAGTACCGGATGGATAGAAAAGTGTTCCAACGATCCGGTGAAAACATACGATTGGCCCTTCCAATAGGCCTGGCTTAGATAATACGGTAAGACTCACCGGTTCGAATACTCGTACTCCGACTCTTCCACATGCAGCATGGCGGAGGAGCTGATGCTGCCGGCGACGTTGCGCGCGGAGATCGAGTACAAGCCCTCGTCCTTCAGGATCGCGTCGTGGATGCTCAAGATGCACAGGTCCGGGTCCACAAATGATATCTGTTGTATTACGCAGGTTTGAGTTATACATTTGGGCAAGACAGGTATGCTTCTAATAATAGCTAGAGAGAGAGCCAGCTGATCTATTAGACAAGATCGCTCGTTTATATAAAGTTATGGACATAGTGGTAGCGAGTGTCTCAAAAGTGGATGTCTCGAGCGCCCGGCGATAGATATCACCATTTTAAACGAGGAATAGGAGTGATATTATATCTCTTATAAAAATATGTTTGCAATAAGTACAAATACCTCGTTCTGAGAACAGTGAAAGAAAAAAGTCGGCACGTTCTTGAACCAAAGACTCCAAGACATATGACAGCACTCCTGTTACCCTGCTCTCTATGCGGACGATCATCCTTTGACGCACCATAGAGCCTCATCAAATTCAATCTACTGCTGGACAGAGGCCATGAGTCATGTCACATTGTTCCAGCTTTTGGTAACTCACCTTGATCCTAGCGCTGGCGGCGAGCGGCTGCCAGTCCTTGTACCACTTGATGTCTGGATACGGCACTCCTGTAACCCTGGCCTCGATGCGGACGGTCCTCCTCTGAAGGACGACAGTTTCCTCCGGACGGCGAATGAAGGCGGGGTACTCTGCCAGTTCGAGCCGGACCCTCTGCCTGGCCTGGCCGTGCTCGTTGGTTGCCACGGCTTCGTACCAGCCTGCGTCGCGCTCTAACATCCTGGGGGTGAGTTGAGTATGTGAAAGATGGAATGAGCTGATGGCTCAATAGATCATCTTGAGTAATCAGGTTTTTTCTGTAATCATAGTGACGGGACGAGCTGAAGGCCTACCTGATGTTAAGTGATTACCTCCGCCCATAACAACTGAAATACAACTTAGGTCCTCCCCGACGGACGTATAAGAAGTCAAGTCGCACTCTGTTACGCCCGTCACCCGAGACGGGGATGTTACGTCTCATGCGCATGTGATATCATTCGCACCTTTTATAGTATAAAAAGTATCTGTCCTATAAGTTCTTCGTTAAAAAAGTACGTCATCTTAGGGTCAGGGTCTTGCTTGACTGTCATTGGTCAAACTTACTTGTTGATAAACAGCGTGGCCTGTCCATTCCTGGTGTAGCTCCAATCGTATCTGCCCCCGATCTCAATAGGTTCGTCATTGAAGAAGTACGTCATCTTGGGCTTGGGGTATCCGTAGACGAACCAAAAGAGGTTCGTGTTGTGTCCTTTCACTCCATACTGCGAGTCGTGCTCTTGGCGGAGGAACCGCGGCGCTTGCGCCTGGTTGTCGTGCGGGGGACGCTCTATGTCGAAATCCTGTCGTAAAACAAGCGATGTTAAGTACTGAACCTGAATACGGCGTGAACTCGTATCGTATGTGTGATGCGCTATATCACACAAAGTTACGTACAAGTTTACTTGAGAGATTTGTACAAACTCCAAAGGATGCCAAAAAATAATCCGTCTTGAGGATTAACTTAACTTTGAGGTCAGAGAGACGTATTATTTTCAGCAAATAATTGCCAAACTGTCTCTCAGCTATCGTTATGTGAAAAAGGATTAATTAATAAT
The DNA here is from genome assembly GCA_921293045.1 of Aplocera efformata. Classification (NCBI taxonomy): domain Eukaryota; kingdom Metazoa; phylum Arthropoda; class Insecta; order Lepidoptera; family Geometridae; genus Aplocera; species Aplocera efformata. The sequence continues at coordinate 919,395 of OV121040.1, forward strand.
CAGGTGGACATCTTGCTTGTCTAAACATGTTATTGTGTTGATCAATCAGATAAATTCAAAGACAAAATAACTCCGATCTAGTTGAAGGCTCTATGAATTCATATATTGTAGCCGCTACAATAGACTTACTCTAGGGAAGTATGGCGAAGTGTCGGGCCTGAAGTCGATGCCGGGCTCCAGGTAGGGCACGAACTTGGGTGGGTCGGGGTTGATCTTCTCGCGGTGCGTGATGGCGAAGGGCGAGGGGTCGCTGACCCCGTACTTGTTCTCGACGCGCACGCGGAACTTGTAGTCGCGGAAGGGCTCCAGGTTGCGGATGTCGCACGCGCACGAGCGGAGCCCCGTGCGGGCGGTGAACCAGTCGCCGTCCGGCTGCTCGCACATCTCCACCTGAGGACATCACTTCGGTACAGAAACAGTGGAACACTGCTGTGTAGTGTTCCTTCCTGGACATTGTCAATTCTTCCGCCGAATATTAATGCACTTGAGATATACAACCCTACCACTTATATAAGATGTTATAAAACCATAAGATACATTTAGTAGAGTAGTACGAGTCTGCTTAAGTCATCGAACAAACGTTTAGACACTCATACCCACTTTGATTCACTGTGTGGTAGGTGTTATGGACTTATATAATGACATGTCTACATGTAAAACAAACCTGGTAGGTGACAGGGAACCTCGGGCCGTGAGGTATGGACGGCTTCCAGGACAGCGTGAGATGCCTGTCCGCCATGCGGGAGATGATGGGGCGGTCGGCGAGCGGCATCGGGATGCCGGTCTTCTTCATCTTGTCGAAGTCCGAGTACTGGTCCGCGATCGGACGCTTGTCTTTCTGGAAGTCCAGGGCTGGAACGAGATGTTAGATAAGGTTGAAGGAAAACTGAACTCAATGTTTAGCAAATTTCAAGAGCCAAAATAAAAAATCGAACCGTTATTATGGTATCGTTAGTCTAACCGTTTGGTTTTTTTATGTGAATAAGTGTCGAAAATAAAGAATAGTGTTAAACAATAAACAGCGACTATTTAATTTTTTTTTTAATTTTTACAATTAATTTCTAAGATTTTTATGACACTTTACAATCAGGTACTTACTGTCATATGTGAGCTGTGCGGAGCAGGACTCCTCGCCATGCGGGTTGTAGATCCGGCAGCGGTAGGTGCCCACGTCGGTCGGGTCTATGCCCGAGATGGTCAGCCGAAGCAGACCGGTTGTCTCCTTGTCCATGCGGATGCGTTCGCAGGGGAACAGGCGTTCATCATTGCGGTACCTGGAAGAAACTTCATGTCAGTCCAAGAATATAGACCTGTCGAATATAGACGAAAGTGCACAAAGTGGATCTAGAATCAGATCTTGGTGATTTTGTTGTAAGTTTAATAGTACTACCGTTATAACCATTTTGGTCTCCAATAATACACTCGCATTATTTTCATACTGCTGTAGGTAAGGGACATCAGTCGTATTATTGTTCTTTATGGTGGCACTAACAACTTAATATCATGCCACCAGATGGTTCAATCACTTTAGTTGTTATTACCATTCGACGTCGGGCTCGGGCGAGCCGGTGGCGCAGGCGGTGAACTTGGCGCTCATGCCGCGAAACACCTCGATGTCACCGATTTTCTTCAGGAACGATGGCGGCTCCATCTTCTGCCTCTTGGCGCTGGGAATAATAACAATTATATTTATTTGTCAAAATATGTATATGTTTTTACGAAATAATATACGATAACAAATCGGTTCTGGCAATGTTGGCTTAGCTTGAGTAAGCGGTGATGGCAATTATCGTAGCGTGGTAGCAAAGTAAGCCAAACCTACGTGGATACCTCGGGTGGTGCATGTTAAAAATCTACCACATGCGCTCGAAATGGTGTATCACGGTAGCCTCTCTAATTTAACAGTAATGTAACCATAGACTACATGGTCACTTAACATCAGGTGATTGATTCTTGATCGTTAACCATACCAACAAAAATTCAAATGCTTGGACTAAACAGTAGAGACTCCAGCTTAAAGCACCAGGAAGTCAATTAATTCCGTACAAAGTAAACATCAACAAAGCTGAAACAAAGCTTACATTTTATCCACAACTTCTAAGTTAGCTTCGCACTCGGCCTCTCCCTCTCTGTTCTTAGCGATACACTTGTATTTCCCCGCGTCGTCCAGTGTCAGGTCCCGCACATACAGACAGACCGCGTCGCCGTCTCGCTTCACTGTATATTTCTCCGAAGGGGTCAGTTGAGAGCCGTTTTTGTACCACGTGATTTCCGGGGTCGGAATTCCGTGGACACGCGCTGGGAACTTTGCGTCGAAGGTTGGTAGCTGGAAGTTAAATAAAATAAATGAATATGAATGTATTTCTTTGCACAATCTCTTCATTGTTCTTATTTGCTATACAACTTGCAATGATACAGGCTCTCAAAAAGAAAGCGGGTTTTACAAATAATGCAGATTGTCTAAGGTCTGGTAAATAGAGAGTAAATTCTAAATAAGATACTAGTTTAGACATGCCCTTGGGAAGATTAGGTTTTGAGGTTTCGAGTTAAGAAGGATTTTACCAAAGCTATCGACATTGTATATACCTGCTGTAAATCGGAGAATTTCTGGGAAAACTTGGGCGGCTGGTAAACCTTTCGCACGACGACGTTGCCTTCGGAAGAATCTTCTCCCAGCGGGTTCACTAGTTTGACGCCGTACACGCCCGCGTCCGGGGTCTCCACAGGGTTGATCTCAAGGCCCACCTTCATATAAACCACGTATTTAACATTAGGGATACACTTTATCCGGCAAAAATTATTTCATAGTCGAATGAAGACAAAAAAACACTCAATAATGTCTTGTACATAATCAGAATAATAACGAGAAAATAATCATATTAACAAAATTCTTTACTAGATAAGTCCTAATCCTTACCCTCTTTCCGTCACAGGAGAGCTGCACTCTCTCGCTTGGCTTCAGCGGCTGTCCATCCTTGGTCCAGGTGACCTCAGGCACAGGGTTGCCAACGAACGGAACCGAGATGGCTAGAGGCTGGCCCTCTTCCGCGGTCATGTCACGCAGACCGTGGGCGAGGCGCGGACGTTCTTGTGGGTTGGAATCGTCAGTGCGACCTATAACGTAATTGTACACTATTTGATAGGAACAGATAGATCGTAATCTTTATAGCCTACTAGATGTGCCCCTCGGTGTTTGGTACACAAAACACTTATCGTTATATTTTGGCAAATTTACAGAACATGAGTAAATTGGCAAGTATTGGTAATTGTATATTACCTATATTTGACTTTATTGGCACAGTGATAGAAGTTGTGGATAGACAATGTTTCATAGAGAGAGAATTTTGTTTAAAACTGTTCTAAGCTAAAGAAACAGATCTACAGTTAGACGTGCAACTTACTGGCGACGACGAGGTCAGCGTTGCTGGCGGTGACGCCGGCGTCGTTGGTGGCGATCACGCCCCACTTGCCGGCGTCGGCCGCGACGGCTTCCGAAAGCAGGAGCGCGTGGGTTCCGTCCGGTTGGGACACCACCTTGATGCGCTGACCATCCGGGACGATCTCCTCCCCGTTGTGGGTCCTGAATACAAACGGGTTAAAGTCTCAATTCGTTTTGAATTTTTGGAAGTGCTCACAAATCTCAGGTGGAATTTGATGAGAAAAAAATGGCTAGAAACTGAATATAGTACTAAGTAATAATTTGTATACTCAACGTTTATAAAACCCTGTGGAAATCCAATAAGATAGATATATACCCAGTGAAACATATATGTATTATATGTATCTACTATAATGTTTGCAGGTTGTATGCCAGATCTCACCATTTAACTTTAGGCTGCGGATGGCCGAGGATCTTGACCTCGAGCCTGGTCGGGAAGCCCTCGATGACCTTGGCGGGTTGCAGCTCGGCGATGAAGGCGGGCTTGCGTTCTTTTTGGGAGACGTCAGCGTGTGCTTTGGACGCAGCCTGAAGAAACGAAATATATTCTTTTCATCCATCAAAATGGGCATTTACTCTATTTAAGTTTAAATTTGGAACATAAACTTTTATAAGTAGTCGCGATTGAGGTGATCAAAGAGATCGGACGACCTGTTGTATGATTGATTATATTGTATGATTGAAGTTACTGGCCAGTGAGAGCGCACGGTGAGCCAAAGCTACCTGAATGAATTTGTTCTTATTTTACTTCCTAATAGTGAGAGATGTTCTAAAGAGGGTACACTCTTTGTAACATTACTAACTATATTACAAACTATTAGGGTGAGAATATTTTTTCCCCTAGCGTACTTTGAATCCTTCGCTATAGATTCAATATTATTTGCCTCCATATTGTGGTTTTGTTAGGTAAACAATCGGGCGATAATGCTAATCACGAGCTTGAATATCAATAATTTTTCGATTAAACCAGTGATTAGAGATACTAAATACATAAATTAAAGTCCGATTTTGAACAAAAGTATAACAAGGAGATGTGTACAAAATTAAAAAGTAATTTTCAAAGACCTATAAATCTAGGCAAAATTGGAACATTTTCCGGTTTATATATCTATTGATACGTGTAGACAAGACAAGACTCACCTCTCCGAGCTTGTTGCTGACAGTCAGCAGATACATCCCGGAGTCCTCCGGCTTGCAGCTGTCGATCTGCAGACCGATCAGGCCGCCGGGCGAGTTGATGAAGTTGACGGCTTGGGATGGACGGACTGGCAGCCCTGAGGAGACAAATAAATCATCTATAGGTACTTGTAATAAAACTGAAACAGGTCCAATTCTGTACATTGATGATATTAAGAAAAAATTGCATGTCTCTGTGGTCGATACTGAAGCCAAAACTGTTTCTAAGAATTACAGCCTGTTGATGGCTGTATCTATTTAACCCTGTCCTGTTATTATTTCAAAACTAGCTAGACTAGCTGTGCCGCGCGGTTTGACCCGTGTACCCATGTGTTAATCCATGATTTTGATTTGTACTTTCTGTTTTCAGTGGCAACCATGGAACACTTAACAGTATGTCTGGTTTGCCCTGACAAGGGCCTGACCGCGCCTCCAGCGAACGCTAAAAGTATGAAACTGTCAACTGGCAAGAACACACCAAACATCTTCTTTAAAGACATGTAATTCTTGAGCAGTTCCCAAGGTTCAACGAACTGTAAATATCTTACCATCCTTGAACCACTTGACCTCGGGCGCGGGGAAGGCCATGACGCGCGCCTCCAGCTTCAGCGGCTGCCCCACCACCGCCTTCACGTTCACCAGCTCCTGGCTGAACGAGGGCTTCCTCGGCGTGGCTGCAACAAACATTGCTGACCATCTTCAAAGGGCTTCATAAGAACATTAAATAATAATTATATTTTTATCGCTGTAGGTTAAAGTTACTTATATAATGGTCATGTTATACAAATTCTGCTTGTAATTAAGTTTCAAACTGTCTGATGAAAGGTATTTATTAGTGCTTTACTTTTATGGATTTATAGTTAAAGTGGGCTAATTTTATGTTCTTGTGAAAGATTCGCAAATTTGATATCTTAGACTTGATTTTGGTTGGTACCATAATAAAAGGTAGGTATCTATTATAAAAATAATGAAACACTCACGGTTGACGGCGACGGCGCACTGGGCGGAGTGCTCCCCGTGCGGGTTGGTGATGACGAGCTTGTAGGCGCCGCAGTCTGCCGGCGTCACGTGGTCGATGGTCAGCTTCACCGTGCCGTCCGGCAGAGCGGTCTGCCGCACGCGAGGGTCTGAAGCCGGCAGGGACGCACCATCTTTGTACCTGGATCGAGAACATCACTGTATTTCAAATCATATAAATAATAATAAACGTTAAATAATATAAAGGGATTAATAAATATTAATCCTCAAAAGACTCCGCAATGACATAGATCACCCTTAAAACAACTTAATTTCTTAAATTAGTTTCAAGTTGATATTTTTAAATATTGTGTTTTAAGCTACCAAAAACGTATAGTGATAGTTTACATTAGTACACCTCCTTAAACAAGCCTAGCGTGACGCCACTTATTCTAAAACCTCTGTATGAATTGGCACAGCTTACCATTTGGCAGTAGGGATGGGGCTGCCGTCCATCTTGGCCTTGAGTTCCAGAGGCTCTCCTTCGTCCACCTCCTTGGAGCGATCCAGTTTGTGCGCGAACCCGGGGGATGTCTTCGCGATGTCGACGACGGCTTCGCAGGTCGCCTCGCCCGCTATGTTGAGGGCGCGGACCTTGTACTGTGGTACGAAACATTGAGTTTGCAAATCAAATCCGTATTTATACAGCTGCCGATAGCAATATCGCGGATTTTAGGAATTATAAAAAAAAATCAAAATCAAACTGATTTATTCCTGTAGATCTAAAGTTTCATTTGGAAAATCATAAAATGCAAAGAAATATAGCCAATTAATTATTCCTGCAAAGGCAGATAAGAATATTTTTTATAAGTAAATGATTATAAAATATGACAATAAATCATTATCTTATTGTCTTATTTCAACCTAACTACTTCACGCTGAAAGTAAACTGCAATACTGGTTCTAATTAATTAAAAAAAATGTTTGTCTGTGACTGTATTATTGAAGTAGACTCAACATTTGCGTACTGATTTATAAACGTTAATTGTACAGAAATTCTCATTACTGAATTGCGTGTCTACTTTAGCAGGTACATAGCCTATGATTACAACAACATGTATGCGCCTCACCTTGCCAGCATCAGTGGCTGCAAAGTGCTTGATCTCCAGCACGCTGTCGACCGCCCCCTTCGCCGCGGTGGTGATCACGTGCCGCTCGTCGTTCTTCACCTCCTCGTCGTCGCGGTACCACGTGACGTCCGGAGCAGGCACTCCGTCACAACGGACTTTGAGCGTGCAGTCGTCGTAGTCTTTGATAGTTTGCTTGGAGATCACTTTGGTGAAGACTGGCTCGCCAGCTGTATAATTATTATTGAATTCTTTATTTTACTACGATTACTTTACGCGATGTAGGATTAACAGTATTGCATCGCTATCTGTGGGGCCGTATCTTGATTTAAAACTTTGTGAAGTAAAAGAAATGAGCAGACTGGTTGCATATGTGTAATAAATATATATACACAACAACGTCAGGAACAACGAACTAAAAAAGAAAATGGAGATGACCCTATCAAATTATTTGATGAGTAAAGTTTAAGTATAAATATAACTGTATAAATAAATGAAATAGGTTAGAAATGTCAATGTACGTATACGTACTGTGCACAGAGAGTCTGGCCTGCTGGGAGGTTTCTCCGATCTCGTTCTTCGCCGTCAGAGTGTAGGCGCCGGCGTCATCGACCCCGACCTTCTTCACGATGAGCTTGTACGTCTCGCTCGGGAGGTCCTCGATGATTTCAATGTTGGACGAAGGCTTGATCGTGTAGCCGTCTTTGCTCCTGAGAATTTGAGAACAATCCAGATTATTCAGAAGCGGCAGAGAAATGGACTGACAAAATATGGCATGACAACACGTAATCACACAACACCCTAGACCCAAGAGCAGATTTCAGAAACTTGTTCTCAGGTGGAGATTGAAACCTTGAAGGCAGGGTCCTGCTGCTTGACCTCTCCCATTAAAGAAAGCAAGATAAGTATAAACTATGGTCAGTATATTATATAATAAGAAAATACTTAATTCCCAAATTAGAAAATAAAATAACAATTATAAATTCTACTTACCATTGGACCTCGGCAATTGGATTGGCCCGAACGTTAGCAATGAACATGGTTTCTTCAAAAGGCACGGCGACGACGTCCTTCAGACCTTCGATTTCTGGCCTCAGAAGAATGTCCAGACGAGCAGAGCATTCCCCAACCCCATACTTGTTGGTGGCTTTGAGAGTGTATTCGCCGGTATCAGCGTGACGACCTAAGGAAATTATATTTAAAAATATGTAACAAGATTCACAGTTATCAAATTGGGCCTCAAAACGGTAAATTTCAATCTGATATTGAACTGTATTACTTACATAACATTAGAAAAGACATATTCAGATTTTTTTTTCATATCAAAGCTACCTGTAGGAATATGGAGTTTGAAGGTGCACTCCTTCAAGCCATGATCGATATCCTTCTCCTCAGCAGACGTGACCACTGTAGCATCAGGAGTGAGCTCCACGCCGTTGAGGAGCCACGACACGTGAGGTTGCGGGTCCGCGGTGCAGACGGCTTGCATCGTGACGGGTTCGCGCTGCAACACGCGCTGCGCTTCGAGGGGTGTTGTGAAGTTTGGTTTGCGTAGCTCACTCTCCGCTGAAAAGAAAATACATATAACGCATTTGTCCAATGCAAAAACAAAAAAATCAAGAAAATCCATGAATCAATCTTTCTAATCCATTTGAGTAGTATAGTACCTATATTTTTATTTTGTGTAAATGCTAGAGTAAAGTTAACTTTTAAATTAATTGTTGTTGTCTAAAGATAAACTATACAAGCTATTGATTGTTAAAATAGCAATAGATCTAGAAATAAATAAAACTTACGTGCAACAGTTAGCTCTGCGCTTAGCACATTCTTGCCCAGATCATTGCTGATCTCGCACTGCCACTTGCCAGCGTCTTTCAAGTTGACAGCATCGATCTCTATCTTGTACAGATTGCCATCGTTGGTGATGTGAACCCTCTTGCAAGGCTTGACTTCTTGGCCGTCGTGGAGCCAGCGGATGATAGGCTTGGGGTTTCCGTCTGCTACAACGGTGTACACCAGTGGAAGAGTTTCGTAAACTTTGCCATCTTTCAACGTGCTTTCGCCTAGTGTAGGAGGTGCTAGAAAGAAAACACACAGATTAGAATTATCATAATTTGCATAAAAATAACGAAGCCAGTCATCAATTTCTTTTTGCAAATTTATAATTATAATAGAATTTAGCAAATAATAATATATAATTATTATTTGCTAAATTCGTGAAAACAAAGGTACCTTTTTACATCTTACTGAAAGCCAATAAAAGCCAACTGTAGCTGCTGAAAACCGAAAAATATTTACATTTCCAATACATCATAGTTTTACTCAATATGTACAGCTGTTAAAGAAAGTTTATTTTAATAGACATTATGTGTATTGAGAATACTTACCAATGCGTACGATGTTAATCATTGCGTATTTTTGCTGTATTTGTAGTATCCTTATGCGTTTTGACGTACCTTTTATTGTAGTTTGGGCTAGATAAAAAAGTAGCATCTACTAAGCGCAGAACATGCCTATAAAACATTTCGCTTACCTGTATGAGTTTGTAATGATCTCCGCCGACTTAGTGTCTCCTTCGCATTGAACTTGTGCCCCAAATATTAGTATGCCAGAAGGGAATGTTATTACGCATGCGTGCTAAAACAAATACGACAGCATTAGTCGAGAATACATTGAAACATTGAAGGATTATGTGAGATGATCTGTCATTTTAAATGATTTTATAATACTACTATCGTTTTCTTTTATAATACATTAATACAATTGTAGAAAAAAATGTCAGATCATTAGTTCACTAGTAATTTTTTTTAATATATGATTTAATTGAAAGATAATTAGCGTTATTCTGTCAAATCAGCTTAAATTTTCAAATAATGATTCCTTTTTAATTAAAATGTTGATTATCCAATTACCTTTTTCGTCTTCATGAGTAAGAATATCGTCTAAAATGCTCCGTTGTCTTTGGCTTCTCCTCAAAAGTGCTTCTATTTCGTCATCGGCTTCTTCTTCAACACTTAACAGTCTATTTGGTTGTTTTTTCTTTCGTTCAACATTCGCTTCAGTCACATCTTTCGTTATGTTTTCATTGTTTTTCATGGGCCCTAATACTAATTCTTCGATGAGTCTATTTCTAACATCATCTACTTTTTTTTCTACATTTCTAAATTCGTTTTCGTCGAATTCCTTCGAAATGTGGATGAGTTTTTCTGTGATATCGTTCTCGAATACTTTTTGTGACTTTTCATTGATTATTAATGATTCTTCTTCTCCTTCATCGGTGAAGAAGTCTTCTTTGAAAGAAGATGATCGAACGTAAGAGTCTTTACTAAATACCTTTTTACTTTCATCAATATCGAAGATTGATTTTGATAGATCTTCGATAGAAACTTCCCTAGAAAGAGGTTCGTTCTGCCAGCTCATTTCATCTTCAGAGACTGACATTATTGAAATATTTCTGTTAGCGTGTTTTTTTGCGCTTCGTGCTATACTTTCGTTATCAGAATCTGCCGCCTCTTCTATAATGCCATATGTACCCCTTCTTATGTGATCGGGAATTGTGTAATGACCCATTTCAGAAAGAAAATAACTGTGGCTCGCTATCTCTTCAACTTCTAGTGAAGTTTTATGCGGAGTATTGGGCTCAATTATCTTTTTGCCGCAATTATCATCATCTTCGTAATATACAGAAGTTGACGTCATTTTGTGCAAAGTGTGTGTTTCAGCCGGACCTACCAGTTAAAATAGTATTATGTTCACTTTAAGAGTAAATTTTACGAATGGCATGCAATGAATGAATACTGTTATAAGATTTATTTAAACAATACCTATTTGTAATTACTGATTAGTTATTAATGACTATGTAATTATTAAAAGGGCAGGAAAGAAAGGTAGGAAGCTTTATACTGACCTGTGATTATAGCACCATGAGACCGAGTGCTGCTGACTTTAGACATAATTATGCTGCCATCGACACCTTTCTTGAATGTAGTAACAGTTTCGAAAGTTCTGTCTAAACATAAAACACACGTGGAAAGTTAAGAAACACAAGTTAATCATGCAACAAGTAGAATGTAAGAGTTCTTTGCGACTAAAAGCTGTTTGCGAATCGAAGAGAAGCTTAAAGCGCAGTTTATACCTTCAATGCCAGCACTTAAAGGCTCTTCTAGGGGTTCTTTTTTGACAGATTTACGTTTCGATGACTTTAAATCTTCCTCTAAAGATACATCTTGGATCTTCTCAGGCTTTGTTGCTCCTTTTTGTCCTGTTTTTTTTTCGACGATGACTTCTTCTACGATAGGCTTCTTGTTTTGTTCATTATGGTTTTCATCCCAAATAGATTTATCTTCAGCAATTTGAGCTTCTAGCTTAGATTTAGTAACTTTAGCCTCTTTAGGTTCTTCAGCCTCTACAATTATTGGTTTATTGACTTGGTCATCATTAGCATCATCCCAGAAAGATTTTTCTTCAATCTCTTCCGGAGCAGTTACTGATTTCTGAGCTTTTATTTTGCGCGATTCGATTTCTTCGATAATGGGTTTTGACTTGTTATCATTATTGTCATCCCAGAACGAATTTTCTTTGATTTCTTCTGGTTCTGTTACAGATTTCTGAGCTTTGATTTTTGGTGATTCTACATCTTCAATGACAGGCTTCTTTGACATGTTGTAGTCATCATCTTCCCAAAATGATTTTTCATTGATTTCTTCTGCTTCTGTTATAGATTTCTGGGCCACCATCTTTGGTGATTCAATTTCCTCAATGATTGGCTTCTGTGATTTACCATCATCATCTTCATCCCAGAATGATTTTTCTTCGGCTTCTTGTGTTTCAGACTTCGATTTCATAGCCTTCAGCGATTCTACTTTTTCAACTTTTTGGCTGTCAACAGTTTTAGCTTTACCATCTTCTTCATCATCCCAGAATGATTTTTCTTCTATAGTCTCAGCTTTAGTTTTATCTTTAGTTCCAGATTGTTTCTCTGATATATTTACTTCTTCTTCCAAAGCCTGTTTAGCCTTTTTGCTTTCACCGTCCAGTTCGTTTTCAACAATATCTTGTTTCGTTATCCTCGAATGTACTTCTTTCGCTATTAAACAACAACAAAAATGGTAACAAAACATAATGACATGGGGGATAAGATTAAAGACATCACAAATGGTTGGTGTAAGTAGTACTGTGGTTGAACATTCAGTCGATTGAATGCTTGGGATGGATCAAATCTACCAAATACTCATGGTTGGTATCTAAAGGCACCACTACACACCACGTGCCAATTCTACTGGTTGTCTATGTTATTCAAACTATTACTTTACCGATGGCTGCTCCGTGATGAGGCCTCAGTTTGTCTACATTAAACTACCTTACCATTATGCGTTTGTGGGTATGTTTAATTCTGCGTCAAATAGTGGACGCTGAAAACCTTTGATACTTTTGACATAAAATTCAGTACTATTATTCACCTCGAGACAAATTTTATTATTTCACAATTCATTTCTACCTCAAGGTATACGAGGATATCTTCGATATCCTTAAAATTAGATTGATATTAGGATACTCACTGTGAACGGTAACTGTACTCTTAGACGAGACGCTACCAAATTCGTTTTCGGCTCTCACTTCATACTCGCCACCGTCTTCTTCCTTTATCAGGGTAACAGTCAAATGGTAGTTTTCTAACCTGTAATATAAGTAAGTTTACAAGTTCAATTACATTGCAACACGTTGCCGCAATAAATTCAAATAAATAAAAACGAAAGAAAAACTGCGCAAAACCTGATGAGAGCCCAGGGATACAGACGCTGATTTTGAAATCGAAGGTTAAAACTATGAGTGGAATACAAAGTTACAATCTGAAAATTCGAAGATGGAAGATGGATCCGGAGCATCAGCAGACAGTTTTATTAAATAAATTAATTTAATAAAACTATGTTAATTTATAGTAAACTAATTTCTATAGTAAACTTGTGATAATTACTGTGTAGCATAGTTTAAGTCAGTGACAAACAAAACATTTGTAAAAATTATTTGAAGTGCAATGATGAAATCTTTGAACCTAATAATAAGGTTAGAGAATCTTAGTCAAGTCACTTCTAGTCTTATTTATATTATATTTGTTATTTTTTCTATCCATATTTACCTCTTAGTATCTCTCTCGATCCGAATTCTTGCATCAGTGGAAACCTCCTTCCCGTCTTTGAACCATTTGACCTTAGGTTCGGGGCAGCCCTCCACTTCCACGTCCAGCTTGAGCGTCTTGCCGGCGTCTACTGTCATGTCTACCAGACTCTTGGTGATGCGAGGTTGCCCTAACGAAATAAAACGTAGTAAGTTATACGGGGTACATATAATAATAAATATATATTCATGACCATTTCACACAGCGGTATCTAGCAGAAGAACAGCTGGAGAGACGAAATTGAAAACTTGCTTTACTTCAAGCCATCAATGGAAAATTGTAGCAATGGACTGGGAAACGTAGCGGACACTGGTGTCGGAGGCTAAGATCCAATTTGGGCCGCTGTACCACAGCAGTAACTAAGTAAGACGTTTACCCTTAAACTAAGCATAGCTATGGGAACCAGATTAGTAATATAATACTTAATATTGCACTGTGTTTAGTAGATACCTATTTTATAATATTTATTAACACCCAGATACAGAACAAACTTTCGTTCGTCGAACAAACGTTAGAAATGGGTGGGAATCGAACCCCTGACCTACACGCAAAAGGTAATTATTAAGGAATATAGGTGATTTCGTTAACCATATTAATTTTTTTTCTACCTAATATTTGGGTATCCATCCAGTCCATTGATTCAGGAAAACAATTCCTGTATCAACAACTCAATATTGATTTGGATAGATCAATAGCTATCCAAGGCGAGAAGTTCTGTTATCGCATCAAACACCTGCTTCAGAATAATTTCTAGTATCTACATCAACATCATCATGAAATATGCAGAACTTACTGTTGACAGTGAAAGTGGCCGAGCAGCTATCGGAGCCGAGATCATTTGACACCTTGCAAGTGTACTGTCCAGCCACCTCAGCCGACACCTCCTTGAGGATGATCTTGTGAGTGGTCCCGGAGTCCACGCGGGTGAAGACAGACTTCTTCTCAGTGATTTCCACATCGCCGAGGAACCTGGACAAGAGCCGCTAGATATCAACGGATCAACTCTTGGCGTTGTAATATCGGTGGGATACTTGTTCTTGACGATATTGCCGTCAATATTCCGAATGACAGATTGAATGAATGAATCTATGACAGATTTAGAATTCCGAATTCCGAATTAGAGTAACAATATCCGCGATTTGACAGTGAACTTGGAATTGTGTCCTGCAGCTGAACAAGGGCCTTCAGGTGAGTCTTCAGCTCGTCCCGTCACTTTAGTTACATGCACTAGAGCATAGAGCCTTAACCGATGTCCGCCGTGAATACACTTACCATTTGACATTGGGTTGCGGGTAGGCGTCCACGTCGACAGTGAACTCTACGTTGGTGTCGCCCGCGCCGGCCGCCCTGTCCTGCAGCTTGCGGGTGAACACGGGCGCGCGGCGCACGTTCAGCAGGCACGAGTCGGACGCGCTGCCGTGGATGTTGCGAATCTGGGGAGCAAATAAAATAAAAAATACTTGATTATGTTATTATATAGAAAATATTGTAAAGAAAATTTGTATCCCTGTCTTCGCTCTGTAGCTAAGTTAGTTTAAACCTGCTAAAATACAAAGAGAACCGGTTTTCTTCCTCGGGAAATCATTTATGTCATGAGCATAATGATATGAAGTTATAGATATGATTATGTTACAAAGGTGAAAGAGCTAGTTGCTTATCTCTTGAGTGACATATCCTAGTATTTTGTAAGAATTCAAAGCTTATTATTATATTATTAATTTAAAGAGTATGTGGTAATAGTTTCTAACCTATTACCTCTTAAAGTACTAAACTGTAATTTACCTCACAGGAGTATTCGCCCGCGTCAGCGCGCGCGGCCGACGTGATGACCAGCGAGTGAGCGGACCCCGACGACGTTATCTTGATAGATGACGACTCCGTCACCTCTGTCTTATTCTTAAACCTGTGGAAAAGTTACCATTACAAGCTAGCCAATTCAATAAACGAAGAATCATTAAAATTGGTTTACGGACGGTAAAGTTATCGTGCCACACAACCGCACAAAAAGCTAGAATTGATTTCCTTTTTAATTTTCAGTCAGTTGGCTTATAGAGTAATGAAGAACTTACCATTTGATGGTGGGCGCCGGGTCAGACTCGGTCTCGACCTTGAACGTGACGACGTCCTTTTCATCGCACACCTTGGACTCGCCCATCGTCTTGGTGACGCGCGGCGGTGACGTCACGTGCCACTGCCAGAAGTCTGAGCACTGGCTCACTTCATTCCTGTCAGCAATATCAAGCTATTTAGCGAGCAGTACGAATTAAGAAGAAAAGATGTGAAAATGAGAGCGAAATCAACGAGCGCTTTTAAGAAATCTTAGAAATTTCCCACATCTCCAACTTATCCAAATAAAGCAAATCTTGTGCTGTTCGAGTTAAATCACTGACAGAATACTTATTAAGTCCTTCTTACAAAGAAGTACATACAAATAATAAAGGTTGGCATCTTGGCATTGAATAAACATTTATGTTACTCACACAGCGCAAAGGCCGTGTTTGAACCAACTGAGCCTTGAGGCCAATAATTTTTGATTCTTAATAAGATTGTGATATTTGATGCAGTGTTCCATCTTCATATTTGAGGAGTCTAGATACGGGTAGAAGCTTTGGCCTTGACTGATGCGATGCGATATATATCTTCAAGTATTGAAGAAGTTTGAAGTTTTCTCTACATTCTCTGTTTAAAAGGAGATAAGATCAAATTGACTTACTTGGCTACAACGGAGTAAGACCCGGTGTCAGTGATCTTGGAATCCTTGATTGTGATCTTGTAGATGTACTCTGATTCCTTAATAATTTGAATGCGCTCGGAGCTCTTGATCTCGACTCCATCTTTGTAGAATGAGACTTCAGGAGCCGGTGCACCTTCCACTTCCACAGTGACAGTGTGCGTTGAACCAGCCTGGCGATGGATAGTTATGAATTAAATTTTGCTATTTATGGTGGTACCAATTATCGTATTTAATATTCCTGTGTTCCGAGGCTGTCATTTATTTTTGATGCAATAGTTGCGGAACGTTTTAGAGAACTGATAGAGATCTTATCTTCAGGGTTCCTAATTCAAACATTAAATAAGAGGCTCTTGAAATAAGCACTAAAAAATAATCATCAGAAGAGATATAAAAATAATCTCAGAGATCTCAATATTACAATACAATAGAAGACTGCTTCACAAGCTTTTTGGTCTTCGAGGCTGCTTTCTGGTGGTGGTGATCTACTCCTAGCTCGTCGGCATTGAATACATGTTATCGTCAGACTGTCAGTATTTCTAAGTACGACGGCGATATCATTTGAAGTCACTTACCATGCAAGACTGATTCTCTACTTTTTTGATCTTAGGCGGTTGTTTGACGATAAGTTTCATGGTGGTGGTATCTTCTCCCAGTTCGTTGGTGGCTGTCACCTGGTACTCTCCCGCATCGCTCGCGCTCACGTTCTTTATCACCAGCGACATGCTCTCGTCATCCTCGTATAGGAACCTGAATGCATAGGAGATGACAAATAAGAGCCAAGCACGGAATAAAGTGTGGTTCGCATGCTTTCGATATGAATCAGCATCTTACTCAAACTCAAATCAAACTCAAAGTCATTTATTCCTTTAGATCTCAAGTATCGTTTGGACTTATTTGTATAAGTAGTATCATATGAGTCAGAAAGATATGGATGCCATATAGTTAAGTTATGGTTGGGTATGACACTAACAGAATCTATCTACCTTATTACGTTATCAAGGATCCAAGAATAGACGGCTTTATATTCTGACGGATCTTGTAACTCGGATTTCTTTGCAACCAATGTCGGTCAAAAATATAAATTATATATATATATATCGGAGATTCATAAATCCAAAACAGACTTAGTATTACATATCTACAAAATAGGTTTATCTACTTGTTAATTTCACTTTAGAACTGTGTGGCATCTCTTTCGGGGAAGGAAACCTACCATGCTAATTTGTTACCAAGTAGTAAGTGAACATGTATTGCTGTGTATCAGTTGTAAAGATATGGGTGTTGGTAAAATTACACGCACATAAGACATCTCTCTTCAAGACAAGAGTTATGGGTGTAATGCGATGCGACATGGGTCTTCTTTTAAGTACGGTAGCTGATTACGTATTGCTGTTTTATGGGGATGCAACAACCTGAACCGTGTTAACTAAAATTATAATGAAACAGAGATATAGAAATAGACATTAATTTATTTGATGTATAGCACACATATATAATACAAAATACAGAGACACCAAACAAAAAACATGATGATATCTAGAATATTGTTTACTAACTTGTGTCGAGTGTCAGGCTCGATGAGCTTTCCGTCGTGTTTGAACTGGATGGACGGTTTGGGGAAGCCCTTGCATTGCAACTCCAACATGGCCGATGCGCCAGCGGATACTATCGCGTCGCGGTGCTCGATCACCAGGGTCGGCTTCTCGGGCTCCCGGTGTAGCTCATTGATAGCCCCTATGATAAAATATATGATCAGATGATATAATTTTATTACGTTTTATTTTCTGTAGCTTCTGCCCGAGTCTTATTTTCCGTGGTATCGGGGTACATTTAGCCTGTGTAAAAGTGTAACTTCAATCATGTTAAAAATTTAAGCCAAATTGATTCAGTGGTTTATTATCCTACAAATATTCATACTTCTGCCTCTACTGTCCTTTTCATTCAAAACGCGTCGTATACTATAGTAACTTTGATATTAATTCAGAAATACCTAACCTTGCAGTAGAAAGTATCAACAACAAACTGTGCGCCAAAATATTTTGTTTTCAGTCTCAAAAAGATCAAGGTGCCAAGTCATTTGTAGGTAATAATGTTGATGCTGACTTAACCTTCAGCGCTTCTGCAGTAACCTAGGCATTCGCCCAAAACACCTATCATCTAGCTGGCCAAATGTCACGAATAACCTAAATGCCTTTTTAGAAACATGATGTTTATTTACGCTGCTGGTAATCTGTAGAATTACTGGCTTACTTGCGATAATATGCATTATAAAAGTAAAAACTGTGACAATAGCTTTTATCATCCTATCGTTAGAATTTTACAATTCCAACAAATTATGCCGACTGATCATACCTTACCCCGGTTACCTTTTTAAGGATGAATGAAAAAGTTACGAGTAAAACCGTAAAAACGAGACTACATTTGTCACTTGACATAAAAGTAAAGTAGCCATCTAAAATGTATAGTCTGCCTGCCCACACATATAGGTAACCATAGTCCAGCACTCCACCAACTGCCAAACGTTCGTTACAATCAAAAAGGAAGAAATATAAGAAATCATGGATGAAGTGAAAAACACACTTACCTTGCACAGTTAGCTCAGCCGAGCACGAGATGTTTCCCGTACTGGTCTTCGCGACACAGGTATACAATCCAGCATCTTCCGGCTTCACATGCTGGAAGACCAATGCCAAGGAGTCTTCATCATCTCCCAAAAGCACCTTGAACCGTTCCTCAGGGTCGAAGGGCTGGCCGTCTCTCTTCCATGCAAACGACGGCTTCTCGCCCTTGGCAAGTAAACCTTCGCCACCAGGAAGCAGTTCGAAGAAGATGTTCTTTTCATCTTGAAAATAATGATAGGAGAAAATATTTACTAATTGCTTTTTTTGATTTACATACATTGTATTTACATACATACAAGGAGTTACATACATTGTTATGAATTAATGTATGTATAGATTACCGATAACCAGTGTGTTAAGTCTACAGACCTCACGCCATAAAATACTCTGGGTTCAGTTTGGACGTGGGTTTAAAAAATACGTTTTACCAATCTGATTAGCATCAATATCACTGAAATACCATTCACATGAAATCACTGTTTTGAAAGTAAAGCGTAGTTTAGTTCAATACAGTTCAATACAGTTCAATACAAGTATTACAATATTGTAAAAATGTTATAGTTTTCACTTTCGGATCATTCAAGAGACGTAAAAATACAATTTTATGGATCTTATACATAACATTCAATGTCGCATCTCTGAGACCAAAGTGATGTAATAAAATAGTCTAAATCCAGGGTAGTTATTAATAGCCTAGGTAACGACTCCGAGTAAACAAATGCTGGAGGATCTCCAAATACACGTGTACAGAATATATTTTAAGATAACAAAACAGTTTATGTTTTTATGACCACACAAACAAATAAATTTCTATCGGATGCCTTACCTCACGTTGTACTTAAGGTAGCTAAGTCAATTAAGCTCATAGCTATCTTGGACTAAGTCTATTTGAAAATAAACCAGAAAATGGGAAAAATCGTTTATAATCAATGCCACACACACAACGCGTGATTGTTTGTTTAGAAAGAACCTTTCTTTTTGAACCTAGACGAACGCTCCAGGCACTTACTAAAGTTTTAGCGTCCGACTATTAATAAAATTAGTTTATTTAATAAAATAATATTCCCATCATCATTCATTCTTTACGAGTTACGAGCTTTACAATCTAAGAGCTTACCAACAACGGTAACGTTGGCTTCAGTGGTACAATCACCGTAGATGTTCATGGCCTTGCAAGAATAGTTTCCAGCGTCAGCCGGAGTGACATTAGGTATCACTAGCTCGTAACAACCCTTATCAGCGCGGGTACGGACGATGCTAATCCGGTCCGATTCCGAGGTGGAGATGATCTCCTTTCCATCACGGTAGCTAAAAAAAAAAAAATTAAAACTTAAAAGTTGAATAGCTGATTTTATTGCAGGAACATGTGCACATTGCCAAACTTCAAACCGTTCACTTACAATTTGACATCAGGATTGGGATCACCCTTCACTCTGATCATGAATCTCAAGTAGGTGTTCTCCATGATTTCAGTATCCTTGAGGGCCACCAGAAAGTACGGTGCATTGAGAGCATTCCTGTCTTTTCTTTCTTCGGGGGTCACTATAACATTGACGGATAATCAACTTGTGCTCTTTAAATATTAGAAGTCCTAATTCTCGTCAAAATGCAAAGTTATTTACATAATAATTAGTTGATTTTTTAAAGTTTTGTATTAGACACAAATGAAAAGGAAGCTGAATAAATTTGAACGAATGGCCCTACACTAAACCATATATATATTGTATATATTTAGCACTTGAAAAATTGTTGTTTCCATAAGTGTAATTTATGACGAGAATAGGACAATAACATATCATGCAACATCTACAACACATGACAACATATTGCTCGTCAGTGCTTAAATTCAGGAAAATTAAGAGATACACTGATAGATATATAAACTACGGGTTACAGCTTTACAATGTCTTAATAAATGATGTTGCGATGATACATGCACCCAAGTAATACATTTTTAGTAAGGAGGTAATAATATTGTCTGTAAAGAAAGAACTCATCAAATAAATAAAATGGGAATGCTAGATAATTGATTTTCATATAAGATACGCAGAAGAAGAGAATATAATTAAAGTAAACGCCAGCACTACCCATGCAAAAAAAATCCCTGGCACATGGAATGGGCCAATGGATCACGCATCACAAACATCCAAGTTCCAAGAACCAAGTTCATGCTCACTACACAAACTTTACCTCGGCCGACAAAAAAACCCGTCGTTACAAAGGCAGGGCTACTACCAATTTAACCATAATACCATAACCATAATCAATTATCTAGTTTCCCAACCAGTTTTATACAGTCTCATAGAGCTCAAAAGAACTTACGCTCGTACACGGCCAACTGAGCCGTGCAATGGGCATTTCCTTTTACATTTTCAGCGACGGCTGTATAAACTCCAGTATCGTCTTCACGGCAGTGCATCAGTATTAACTTATGCTCATTTTCGGATAAAGAAATAGAACAGCGATCCATCAAACGGTCAGTGAGAGGCTTGTTGTCCTTCAGCCACGTCACTTTGACTGCCTCCGCGGAATCCTTCAGTTTGCACTCGAAGATAGCATTCTCACCAGCTGAGGAGTCAAATGTCGGTTAGTAGAGCTCGTACGGCTGTGTTTACTTGGATGATTAAGTTTTTTGTTTTCAAGTGCCAATTGCAATACCAAATTGGATTTATTTCTAATGCCAAAGTGTTTCTGAATTTTGTGTACCGTACGAGCTCTTGATACATATTATGCAGTTACTTAAAAGCGTTTTATTAATGTGTAAAGTGTAAATTAGTTTCTACAAGCGTATGTACAAGCTCTAATTGGTGTTTCTACTATTATTATAGGTACTTTTACATTCAACCTGTTATGGTACTTACGCTCGATGGTTGCTCCTTCCAGTGTTTTACTGAAGACGGGTTTGCCATCATGAGACTCAGATTTAGAAACGGACTTCATTGATTGGTACTCTCCAGTGCTGATAGAACCATTGGCGATGGTAGTTTTAGACTTTGCACTTTCATAAGAAGATCCGTTTTTGGAACTTTCGTAGCTTCTTTGTACGGTAGAAGAACCACCTTCAGCCTTGCTGCCTTCAAGGGAAGTTTCAATACTGAGCTTGGAAGAGCGCCTCTCGACGTTAGATCCTTCGTATGACTCTCCCCTGCCATACTTGGAGGCGATGCTGTCAATTTTGCTCATAGATGTAGAGTCGTAATCGACACTAGCTTCACTTTTCTTGGATTCAATGCCGTATTTTGCGGCGATGCTGTCGAGTTTGCTAGTTGTATCAGATTCAATAGCATAGTTAGAACCCTCGGATTTGCTCTCGTAACTTGATTCTATTCCAATTCTAGAACCTCCTTCGGTCCTAGAGCTGGAACTGTATTTTGACTCATAGCGAGAAGAAGCGGTTCCCTCAATCGAGCCTCCACTTTCATAGCGCCCACTCTCGATACGGGACCCACTCTCTCTTCTCGATGAGTAGGAAAGTCCGGTACTGTCATGTATAGATGATGATTCGTAGCGGCCGCCGCTTGATAACTTACGGCTGCTACTGGAGTATTCTATAAATTTAAAATTTATTATAAATAGTTTATGCAAATCTATCTCAAAAATATCCTAGAATTTAAAACTATCATAGCGGAAATTAAATCAAATATGATATTTACCTCCAGATAACCGCGAACTGCGGTTGAACCTCGACATCTCGTCGTTGGATTCGTCTGCGGTCACAGTTTGACTGCTCTCAAGTACTTGTTGAGAAATTTCCACGCCACTTGTACTTAACTCTTTTGCAGCACTTAGTACTGTTTCTTCGGCTGATGAAGTTTTTACTTCTTTGGCCGACTGTTGAGATGATACCTTATCAACAGCTTGTAAAGTTTGACTCTCAGCTTTTGATGTATCAGCCGCTTTAACTGTTTCTTGACTTACAGACTGTGAAGTCACAGATTGGCTTTCAACTTTAGAGCTAGTGGTCACTGACGATTTACTTGCTAAATCTGTAGTGACTTCAGAGCTCTGTATATTAACTGCGCTTGACTCGTTAGCTTCGGATACAGACGATATTGCAACAACTTCAGACTTGGAAACTTTATTGGCGACTCCAGCTTCAATTGAAGCTTTCCGTTTGGCCTTGAGTTGTTGTAAAGACTCTTCTCTGGTTAATACTATTTCTTCAACTTCATCAACACGAGATCGTTTCTCTTCAACTTCCTTTTTAATTTCAGTATGAGCAACTTCAGTATGTTCCCTCTTTTTAGCTTCAGATGTTGTAACTGTAAGCTCGACAACTTCCTTTTTTATTTCAGTTTTAGAGCCTTCAGTGTGTTCACTCTCAGATGTTATCTTTAGCTCAGAAACTTTGTCGTCAGCTGCTTTTTTCTTAGCCTCAGGAGCTGGTTCTTCTGCCTCACCTTCAGCCTTTCTTTTAGTTTCAGTGACTTTGTCCTTAGGCACAGTAGATTCTTTATATTCCACTGGTTTTTCTTCAGAATCAGATTCTGGTGGCAGAACTTGAAGATCGTCAGCGGCGTGCTCTGCTAATGCAACTAAAACAAGATATTGACTTAAGATTTTTACTTTACTACAAACTTTTTATTGTATTTATACTTTAAAAGCCGCTTACCAACGTCACTAGCGTATTTTCTGATCTCTGTTAACCAGTTAGTCTTAACTTGCTCCTTATGAGCTGTTAGACAAACCACAGAGGAAGTGTTTTTCAAATGAAGCTCAAATTTCAATGGTTCGCCTGTATCATTGATCTCAACTTCTGGTAACTGTAAACGATATTCGAAGAAGTCAAATTTGAATTCTATTATTTAAAAGTCCTCGAGTAAATTGGCATAAATCAATAAATTAAAATAATTACCTAAACTTTCAACTTTGTTGTACGTTTTGTTCTTGTTCTTATACAATATTATTGCATACCGTTACAAAACAAACAAATTAGAAAACGAGAGGTGTTTGGAGTTTGTCCAAATGTAAATGGATGTTTTTTTCAATTGATCTATTTACGGAATAGAAATTCTTAAAGCGCTTGTTAATGGAGATAAACGTGGGAGAGTTTTCCGGAAACTATTACGTTAAAAGTAGGTATGTGCTGACGTAAAAGTTGTGCCGTCTACCTACACAGATTACGGATACGCTCATAACATTAATTTTAAATTTTACTGGTATTCAATCTTGTACACCGATCTCGGAGTACTCCATTAACGTTTAATGGTATTACAGACTCCATAAATAACTAACAGGCATGAGTTACGCCAAAAATCATTAAGCTTATTTATCGACAAGGTAAAAGTATAGCTATGAACATCTATCCAATCATTATAAAGAAGTATCTAACTACTTACTTTGATGATGTCTTTGAGATCAAAGACACTCCGATCATCAGATACCCGCTTGACTTTGCTGACAAGGATCCTCGCCTTAAAGAGGAAAAGGTATCTCTCTCTGGCCTTTCCGTCAGCGTAGGTGACCGTGAACCAGTCGTGGGTGAGTAACCTTCCGAGCTTGTGGATGTTTCCTCGGAACCCTTCGATAGATGATATGAATTTGTTGTCGGTAGCGCGGTTGGGCACACCGAGGAAGAGTTCTAGGGCCTTCTGGAGGTCAGTGCAGTCTTCGTTGAGACGAGTAGAGTATTTTACTAATTCCTGTGCATTGAAAACGAGGTGTTGTCAATGTTTTTATTTATGTGCAAGAAATGGGAATCGCAAGATATAACTCGTTTTACGAGTATTGAGCAAGAAACAATATATACCTTTAGCAGAAGCTGGTAATCGTTGATCCGTTGAATGGGAAGTTTAAGATGCTCAGTGATGCCTTTATCGTCACCAAGTTTGTCTGCTAAAGCCTGGAAAGAGATTATGGTATAAGAATATTTAAATATCATTATATAATTACGTAATTTTTTAAATTATTTTTGTAATGGATAATATACCGTTAGAGTATATGCCTTATTTTTATAAGTTTTTTTTAAGGTGGCTGTTCCACCGCTCTTTTCAACTTGATAAACACTCCTTCCATCCCAATGTTGTCTGGAAGGAATTTCTTATCAGTTAGACCGTCCATCGAAGTATCCATTTGGGAATGCAAAACAAAACAATAAGTAAGCCAAAAGTTATGAACGTTTGGCTTGCTTGTTGGTGCTTTCTGTCCGAGTCGATCTTCCAAATTATTTAACCTTTTACATTGCAAGCTTTCAATTAGGTAAGGATCTAATTAGTTTGACAGAGGCGTACGCAATTTATCTCTGCAACATTAATTGCTGGCACTGGCCGTAGAAACGTTCAATAAGATGACATTCGGATGTGACAAATAAATAACTGAAAAATTTCAGCCAAATCCATTCAAATATACATCAATTACAATTTTTACACGAATTATCATTTTTAGGATTCCGTATCTCAAAAGTAAAAACTGAACATTTATAGGATAACTTCATTATCCGTATGTCTATGTCTTTTTAAATTAATTTGAAATTAATATCAAATGCCTAAGTCTGCAGTGAAATAGTCAACGCAATCAATATGGCCGTTTACGCTCCGTTTATGACGCCTATTTTGACTCTCGCAAGGGAATCAAAACC
This sequence comes from Aplocera efformata, assembly GCA_921293045.1. NCBI lineage: Eukaryota > Metazoa > Arthropoda > Insecta > Lepidoptera > Geometridae > Aplocera > Aplocera efformata. The sequence goes on from OV121040.1 coordinate 944,201, forward strand.
TATATCTAGAGTACTTCGCATTATCACCAGCACCCACACCCTTCCCCCGAACAGCAATATGAGTGCACCATGGTTATCTGCCGATAAGCCATCGGCAGACAAACCATGGTGTTTAAATTATTACAAACAACAAATAATACAATTATATCCGCTCGAAATTTTGCGAAAACCGTATGTTCGAACAGGCGTCAGTAGAGCGATGGGTTTTCGTGGAATAAAATTAGACCACCTTGACACGTCGAGTTGAAAGCTTCGGTTTGAATTTGCTTCGGCTGTATAGCGTAATAAACAACGCCGGAGGAAATGGCTCCTGTGTTCGTAGTTACAAGTAATGACAGAACAATAATATATACCAGCTGATGATGTAATCGGACAAATGAGGGAACACGAGGGAATAGAAATATAGAAAGATCATTAGATCAGATTGAAGGTGTCAATCGCTTTTATACCAAAAGAACTGTAGATTATGGACCATAAAAAAGGTTCACAATAAAGATTTGTTTCAATAATGCCTCATATATATTAGCCATTTTCGTAAATATTTTTGTTGTCTCCCCCTATTGCTGATAATTCTATTTTTGATTTTGTTCAGAAAGATTTGCTATTGTTTATAAATTATATTTTTGAGATACTAGCTGCGCAGTTTCACTCGCGTAGTTCCCGTTCCCGTGGGAATACGGGGATAAAATATAGCTTATGTTACTCGCTGATAATGTCTTTGAAATTTCCATTGGTGAAAGATTTTTTAAAATCGGTTTCGGCGTGAAAGCGTAACAAACAAATATTTATACTCACTTTCGCATTTATAACATAATAATAATAATATACAATATACAAAGTTTACCTCTCCCCCAAACCCAGTACCCAAGGATTTAAAGACAATGGTTTTGAACAATATTTTAAGTGGGGCAGTTGCTCGTGTGTGCTCGTGCTTCCTTAGCTGAGTACCCTCAGAGTCCCTACCCGTCGTATCCCTAGAGTGGAACGAAGTTTGGTGAAATTACCAATGAAAAGTAGCAGTAGAACTTGTAAAGTTCGCGGGGAGAAGTGCTGCCTCCACACCTGGTATTCTACCGCTAAGTAGTAATGTACTCGCATTGCTGTCCCGGTGGTAACATCCCCGTCTCGGGTGAAGAGCGCAACCTTCAGCCTTTAGCACTTATAGTTACTATTGTCACGTAAAACAGTAATAATTATTTAATAATTATAATAATATATCAAATATAATAATTATAATAATATATCAAAATCATGCGATTTAGATATTTCTGATCCATTACCAAATTTTAAGAAATGTACAATACAAGACGCAAGCGATGTCTTCTTGTGACATGACAACATCTGTACAATGTTGTTGCTACGTAGATTTTTAGATTGTAGAGAATTCCTAGCTTTTGCTCTTTTTTCCACAATCTGTCTGCATTAGATTTTTTTCTCCCGTGATAACTAACTTGTTAACCAATAATTAACTTGTAGCCTATAAACTGTAAGAGACAGTTACTCGAGTTCAATTATTCAACTAATTTACTTATCTTATTTTAATATCAATTAGATTTATATGTGTTGGAATTTTAGAATTTTTCTCATGCAGTTTTTATATCTTGCTTGACATGATAGATAATAAATAGAGATATTAGTATTGACAGTTTGTTTTATAAATAAATCAAATTAAAGTGTCTGTTTGTGATATCACAATAATATATAATATTTTTACTGAATGTTTTTGAAAGTACGAGTATATATCTACGCTGCTTATAAAATTTAACAGCTAGTTAATTATAATATTATGTAATATAAAAAAAAAAAAAAAAAAACAACGTTAACACACTCACACCTCTGCACTAGGATTCCCTGTGTCGCAGATGGCATGGACAAACACAGAAACACAAGACAAACACCCAAGACCCGAGAACAAACTTTATGCTCACCACACAAAGTGTGCCTCGGCCGGGAATCGAACTCGGGACCCCTCGCTTCGAAGGCAGGGCTACTACCAACTAAGCCACGGAGTCGTCAACGTTATATCACAATCTTTCAACACCCATCCATAAGAGAATTTCGCTCATTGAGATAGTGAAATAGAATGTAGGCAAAGGGCAAAATACGATAAAACAGAAAAATATTGGCAGACATTTTTCAATTCAGTAATGAATAGAAAAATGTCTTCTGTTAGATATTTTTGGACTGTTGTCAAGAAATTATGATTATGTGTCTGAATTGAATACTGAACCTTATATTTGATGAATAAAATAAATCACCACTATACTTGCGTCTTATATTTTTTAGAGGGAGAGATCGTAGCGACTTTGGTCTCTAAGTTCTCAAAGCCGTACAAGTAGAAATTTGGACGAATCGGCATTGTGGTAATGTATGTTGGTTTGTTTGACTAACATTTCCACAATGTTTATTCAATCATCTGAAAGAATAAAGTAATGCAATTTGGTATCGCAATTTGTGAAATTAATAATAAGGATGTTTCTTATGAAGGGGGGGAGGGGGTTGTGTTGGGCAAAAGGGAAAAGAAATATCGAATTTGTTCAATCAACTGAAGATAGGTGTATGTAGAACACAACATAATCACAATTTCAGAACAAAATTTTTATCCTTGAGTTTTATGGGATTTTGTGCCAAATGAAAAACCTCTCAAGTACTTCCACTATAATAAAGCGTAACAACACAGAAATTTGGAATGTTTATAGCTTTTGAGACACAGCTAACAGGAAAGTTTGAAAATTGAACTGGGAAACTATTTTCTCCTATTCTCATTGATCCATCCAATTAGGAAGATTTGTGATAAGCTCTTCAGTTGTGGACCACTTTTTCTAAGTGCATTAACATTTTTCCTTCAGTTCCAATCCGAAGGGAGTTTATGAAGCTTGTTAGTTCAAAAGCAAGACGTCAAGGACGACTACAGTATGCGTAGGCATATGTCTTTCTGTGTTTGTCAGCTTTTATTTATTTATTTATTTATTTACTATAACTATAACTATTATTACAGGTTTACCCTAATGCAATAGCGTAGTCAATATATTTAAATACAAATTATATAACATTTTAATAATAAATTTCAAAATAAATTATTACATATATTAAATTAGTGAGTTATTTAATTATTATAATAAAATAAATTAAAATACACAGCCTTTTTCAGTTCTGCCATAGAACCGGCAAACAGATCGACTTCCTCTGCAACTCGATTTAGTGTATGCAACATCCGAACATTTTGTTCACCTAAGGCTAGAGCGTGCCGTAGCTTGTTTTTAAAACATGAAAGAGTAATCTGGTTGCGTAAATTTACGTAAAAAATTACACAAATTCATAAAACACTAAGTATTGAATTAAGTATTTGAATTAATGAGTAGTCATTATCTATCATTTGATACCAATCACGTATATGTAAGCTTACGTTTTAGGTCATTGAAGTCCATAAAGAAGACGAACAATAATAAATAGAAGGAGAGTTCCCAGTTTGTGGCAAACCACTAGTTAAATTTCACTAGACCCTGCAAACCGTTATATTGTCATTAAGTAAACAAACAGGTTTTTTTGAGTAGGCATAAGAAAAAACATAGGTTATGTGGTCATTTCGAAAAAAGAAAATTAAGAAAATCATAGTTACAGAGACATTGCTCCAGTTTATATACTATTTTCGCCTTTCTAGAACATCAGAACAAGAATTTGTGTCAAAATTAGGTCAAGGTCATCCAGCAGCTTCCAGCGCTGTGCTTTTTGACGCGACTCCTCTCACAGACCCAGCTGAAAAACATAACATGTTGCAAAGCTCATCCACCCACGCCACACTAGAAATAAACCAGACGCAATGCTGGTAACACTACACCCGTAACATTGAAACGAGGGAAAAAAATCACAGTATTTTCGCCGGAGCCGAGCCGGTCTAATAATACGTCCGGCAGAAGGGCGCTGCGTACCTGAGCGCGCAGTCGGCAATGCAATCACGAGAACACAATCACAGTCACACACTTCACTCGGACGAGTGGTCGAAGGTCGATGCGCTGGAGCGAGCGAGGTGGTCGCGGCCACGGCTTCCGAGCGACTGGTCAGCGCCGGCGCAACTCTCACTCTCGCTATACATAGAACACTCGCGGGATGGTTTTCAGAGGATACCACAGTTTCTGTGGAGACGCGTAGCGCGGGAAAGTCGTCAGGGTCGACTGCTGCACGTCAAGGCCGCCTTATAAACTTCTGTTACAGCTATAACACTCAATGATGATAACGACTTAGATCAGGACTCCCGGAACAGCCACTTATGTAGATCTTCAAAGGCAATACTAATAATGAACAATTTAATTTTGATGTTAGACTGTTTGTTAATGAATGGTCATTTGGAAACAAAACATTTAGCGACAAAGATCTTGGCAGCGGAAGTCAAACTGCATTTTTACAGAATTGCGATTCGAATGAATGGCATTAGTGTCAGTATTATTATTTCTGGAATTGAGTCAGTTGTGACGGGGTGGACGATGCGTAGGCTTGTTTATTCTTAAACCCATCATTAGATCGTTGGTCGATGCTACGCATTTTTGCAGGTATTCCAGTATTTTCTATGACTATGCTGTGAATGAAAGCTTTTGCTGATGGACACGCATTTCTTTTAGATTTTTTTTGCCAGGAATATTAAGAAAACAAGAAGTCATTAAGTGGTTCAATACTTTACACGAGGAAGTCTTGTTTAAGTTAACATTTATTGATACCAATAATGTTACAAGGCTTTCTGTATAATGGTTGAAGAGAAAAAGCGAGTCTTAGTATGGGGTAACCGGAATCAGGTGACCTTTTACCCAACCAAAACGCAGGTGTGTACTTTCCTTCAACAAGGCCACATTTGTCGTACCTCCACAATTCTAGGGCGCTCTGAAAAGGGCAGCAATTCGATCTCTGCTAAATTTAAAAAAAATAAGCCATCCAGAGACTTAGCCCTTGCATTTTCTGTATGCCGTGTAAGAACACGATCGGCCGGACTGCAGGAGCAAATCGAGACACAAAATGATTTATTTCGTCTGAATTGGCTTGAATTAGCCATAACTGAAACGGTCTTTCAGTTATTGATCATTATGTAAACAATGTTTCAATTTCGTCCGGGTATAGCCCAAAGCATACATACACATTTGTTTGCGAGGCAGAGACTACGCTGTGCACAGATGGTAAGTACCTCTTCAAGGCTATGATGAAGAGAATTAGAGGATGACTCAAGACCAAACGATCGACGATAGGGATATATGTAATTGGCATATGCCTTAGCAACATGTAGCTAATTTAAAAATAATATTTTCATCACCTATGTTTCGCCCTAAAGGTAAACAATTCGGAGACACCCTATCATTAAAATATCGGTTTATAATTGAGAAAATTACGCGGAACAAATACAAAAAAAAAACCATAAGGCGAATTGAGAATCTCCTTTTATTGAAATTGTTGAAAATGGGCCAAGATAGTACCTACTTATCAGTGACAGGTCACTATGCAAAAACAATTACATTAGAACATTATTTTTATGGTAAGCATAAAAATAATTCCAATTTTGATCTCTTGAGAATCTTAGAACATTCTACGAGTTTACGTAGTGCACGAGAAAAAGCATCATTTTATTTATTTTTGCGATGATTTTGAAGGAACGATCTATCGGCCCACCTGATGTTAAGCCATCACCATAACAGCAACGACAGGTCCTCCCCGACCGAAGTGTGAGAATACCGAATTCGTACCGCGTTGCGCCCGTCACCTGAGACATCCACCCACACCCTTAGATAACAATAACTCGGCTTAGGTCCTTCCCGCCGTAAAAATGAGAAAGCTTATGTCTGTTGTCCTGAGTCAAAAGTGGAGCAAATTCAATCCCAAGCTTTTTTGTATTTTTTATCATGTCCGTTATTAGAAGCTGGTTTTACAGACTCATTCTGAGTCATAGTATTTACAGTCATCACGATGAGTTAGTGACTAAGGGGTGGTCGGTCTAGTAATAAATAAAAATAAAAACTGTTTATTGGGAACTATAACAAAGCACTTACAGTACAAAATGAAAACGATGCTACCTGCAGAAGTATAAAACTGTATCAATAGCAAATAGCATCATAGTTGCCATTGACAGACGAATGCCAAATCTAGTATTCGCATCATCATTATCAACCTTTATTGGTCCAATGCTGGACATAGGCCTCTCCAAGTAAGCGCCATTGAGCCCGATCTTCGGCTCTTGTCATCCATCTTGAATAAACTGTTGAATAAACTGTTGAATAAACTGTTTTTCTTTCTTTCTTTCTTCTTCTTTTATCTTCTGTATGTGCACTTATCATATTAGAATTTTGCTCATACACGCCACGCTGAGGTGATGTTTTGGCGATCGCGGGACACAGGCTTGCTAATGCTGCCATCAGCGGCCAGAATTTAGAACTGTGCCTGGATTGTGGAAGGGCTATACCGCCATGAACCGGTCGCCAGAGCCTCGTTTGTTACTCCAGGATGCACCACGTGCAGATGAGGTTGACTTTTGAAGCACTGAAGTGTTGCTCCATTAACATAGCAAACAAGCAATCAATGTGTGTTGTTACATCAGTATTCGCATAAAACGACATAATTATTGCACTTGGCAACACTGTGCAATAAACCAAGGATCAAACGAAATCATATTAATACTTCCAAGTCATCTAATGGGGCGGTTGCTCCCGATATGAGTTCAATTGACAGCTCTCATAATCGGCACGCGAACTATTCTAGTTGTTGGCGCGATGCCTAACTGCTGACAGCGGCGGCGCCTGCGCACGGCCAGCTTACAGCTGCTAGAGAAGCACCATCCTAAAGTTATAATTGATTATAGGCTTCGTATTTTGATGTTTTCTCTGAAAATTCTACTATTACAAAGTAGATCACTTTGCGAAGAAAGATGAAGTAGTTACATAGCCAAAAATGATCATTGTAGGTGAATAAATTGTGTAGCGGCAATATCTTTTAGTAAGTAGGTACTTAAGGTTTCGTAGTTGTAAATCAAAGATCCAAGTGGTAAAAATGTAGGATACGCTTTGCGAACTTTTCTTGGTTAAAGTTGCGTCAATTCACACGACGGAATTTTTGGTCTTCGGCGGTATTTATCGAATGTACTACTAACGCCATCTGTATAACCACAATGTTATTAACTCATATGTTACGGCAGTAACGGTATCGCTGCGAGCTTGGATTCAAGTAACAAAATTTATTCCTTCAGTTAGTGTTCAAAAATGTAAAAAGATGGCGCTGATACGATCATTTAGCTGTGATGAGAACTATCTAGATGTCGCTACTGAGTCCAATAACTATCCAATACAGTTTGGATTATTTTGTGTGAAATACCAAGTTCAGCCGCAACCAACTAGATGGCGCTACATATATTTTTTTCTGTCTGACAGTTAATCAACCCTTTTGACCATTTCCACTGATATTTAAGTAATACGCATACCTAAATGGCAAAGGAAAATTAACAAATAGGCATGTAAAACCAACAATTAGAAGGCACCTACCAATCCGATATATTTTCCCGTGGTTGATTAAAGCTTCGTATTCGCCCAAGGAGGCCTATTCCCTGTAGGGGGAACAGATGGTATTATAGTACGATGAAGTTACCTGGAAGTACTTGTGCACGACTGGTTCCCGCAACAGATGTTGCGCGCGCGGCTCGTCGCGGCAGTATGCGACGTGCTTGTCGAACTCCCGCTCCATGCGGAGAAGCGCCCGCCCCAGCATCTTCGGCTCTTCCGCGTAATATTTGATGCCTTCGAGGAGGACCCTGGATAGAGGAATAATGTTAGAATACCAGCATAGTACATAATATGGTGAAATTACAGGCGCATTGGACATTACATCCCCGTCTCGGTGACGGGCGCAATGCGACACGACTTGACTCTTCTAATACTTCGTTATGGAGGAATGGTAACATCAGGTCTTGGGTAAAGTCGAGAAACAATTTTATAACCATGGAAGTTTTAAAAGAATGTAAATTTACTTACAGCTGAGTATTTATGTAACTCTACAACAGTAATTTACAAACCTCCTTAAAAAAGCTGTAATTAGTTACAATTATTGTGCTCTTATTAACACATTGTTATTCCAATAGGTAGATAAATAAATAATAAATTTTACGAAATAATTGTATAAATCCGGTGACGCCCTTCTTCGCGCCATTTTCGTTTGTTTTTTTTCCGTTTGCTCCCAGCTGCTAACCAGCCAGTAACTATATTTTTAGAAAAAAAATATTGCATTGAAACTCCTTGGTCATGAGCGGAACAATAACATCGAGAGCATTGTGCTATGACGCCTATTCAATCCAAAGTTTGAATTTCAAATGAGTAATTAAGACTTTTTGGTTTGATAATGTATGTGCACAATCTGCGTTCTCCGTGTGAACACAGTGAATTCAGAGGATTCTGTAAGTCAGAATAAAAATTCGAAGACATGTGATATCTACCAATCTGGGCTTCCGTAGTAGATTATAGCCCGTTCATTCTCGCTTGTAGGCAGTATATATGTAGTTTAAACAATGAATTGCTGGTGCCGGTGCGAAAAGCTGATGACCATGGGTAGCCAACAAACTATATGCACGAACGGAGTCATTTAACAAGCACGAGTATGTTTATTTGTGCAAGTAAATTTTGATGTGTCCTAATTTTACTTGACAGTTCAGTTTCATCTTTATGGCTTTTTGAAATATTATATATTCACCGGATTGAGAAATATGATTCGCCGATCATGCAGCCCTTCGTCCGTGTTCTGATCGAGTAGTCTTGGAGAGACCAGTTGATCAGAGCACGAGCGAGTTTTGTAATGATACTTTTAATTTGTTTATTTCAATTTTATTTCTTAATTAATTTATCACGAATATGGCCATTGTAAATTTCACCATGTATTACCATCTCTGAAATAAAATATGAATATAAAAAAAAGTTTAAGTTTGAGTTTGACGATGATGCAACAACAAATACTCACGTATTATGGAACTCGCAGATCTGCTTGAAGCTTGAGAAAAGTAGATCTCTGTTGTCGAATACATCTTTAGGCGTGGTCGCCTTGTCCATCGGCCGCATGTAGCGGGAGACCACCTGCTGCATGTCGCGGCCGAACTCCTCTTCTGTTTCCACCAGCTCACGGACCACAGCCCTGGAAGTAACATAACCCAACTATATTACAACGGCATGAAGTTTTTATCTTCCAAATTTATCATACGAATGCTTGTCCAGGATGGGAATCGGACCCACTATCTACAGAAGACAGCTACTTCGAGTATAAAGCTGAGATACTTTTTTTAATGTGATTAGGTGACGGAACGAGGTGGTAAGTGGTGATCCCCACCCATGACTACAATAATACGACTCAGTATAAGATTTGGATCTTAAACTGAGTTGCATTCATCACCCGAGACGGGGATGATACGTCCTCATGCGCATGTGATTTCACCGGCACCACCGTAACGCAGAATGCGAGCACTACTGCTTAGCGGCAGATTCCAGGTGTGGTGGCAGTACCTCTCCGGACGAACTTTGTACAAATTCTACTACTACTTTTGATTGCTCATTTCTGGGTGGTCTCAGGGTGATTCCCTACACGGACCTTTATCACCAGATAAAAGTACGTGTAGGGAATCAAACTGACTGAAATTTTGTAGTGCTAGCAACATCATTTGCTGCGTGTGCGTGGTAGCAGTGTAATATTAATTAACGATTAAAAATCCCAACCCTGAAAATTTTCACTCCTAACTTATTAAGCCTACATGGGGATGTCCATATTGCTCGAGTCCGTAGGGGAACCCTCAGGTGAACACGATTTTAACCACCTAACATCAAGCTACCCTTTAAATTGATTTGTCAGTGTCATAACAACGTTTGAAATGTTAAGCTTATTCTTCCAAATTTATCAACAAACTTTTCAACATCATGTGAACGCCTGATCAGCGTTCATTTCCATATTTCCATCATCTCACCTACTCCGTTGTATTGGTACACACAACGATGACAAGGGCGGAATGATAAACATTATGATATTATATTATATATGGTACCTTGACTCAGTGTTCGGGCATTCGATGGCGATGCCAAGGGGGCGTGGGAGCTCCACGCCACCTTCGCGGAGCTACCGAACTATGTGGCAAAATATCTCATCTATAAAAATTAATAAATCTGAGGTATTTGTAATTTCAAAATAACATTTTTTTACTAAATGCATTTGAAAGTACACACGGCACTCAAACAAAAAAAAACTATTTTTATTTTTTTTATCTGTCTCTGTGGTTTTTTATTATATTTCATCATCATCATCAGCCTATACTGGTCCACTGCTGGACATATGCCTCTCTTAGTACATTTACCAATAATAAATAAAATTTTCGTGGACATTTCACACAGCACCATCTAACCTCTAGATACTTTTTATACCTTACTCACAGAGCAAACATCTATGTTCGTCGCCCAAATGCTTATCTTGGGTGAGAACCGACCCCACTTACAGCACAGAAGTCAGAGTTACTACCAATAAGCGTTTTTTTTTAATTAGTATCTTAACCAACTGAGTACTTAATTCTGAAACTAGAACTCAGATTGCAGATGCTAAAAGCTATTACTATGTAGAAACACTCCAGATTACTGGATATTTGTACTAGTTCCCAAATTAACTACATAACTATTTGGGTTGTATTTTATGTGCGGCATGGATACTTAAAACAGAAACGCGGTTAAAACGGTCGCATTAATCAATTTATTATTGTATATTGAATTGCTTCATAATTATTATACAATAGCATAATGATAAATTGATAAGGTGAGCCTAATGTTGGCTAAATAATGGTGCTGGTGGTGTTGGCAGCAAACTAAACTTAATATAATCGAATTGAATATTTTTTTTCATTGGTTTATGTTGTTGACCGCAGATGGTCTAACAGCTAAATACGACTTAGAATTGCGACGCTTTAGAATTGAGTGGTAATAATAATTTGAGACTACATTAACGGAACTTAGGGTATATTTTTAAAATCATTATGTTAACATATAAATAGTGACTTGTTATCTTATATCCTTATTAATTATTTCCTCATTCCAGCACTTGGCACATATATCAGAATCCACTCGCATGATAACTCAGAGGTGGTAACGAGACAGTGTCGGTGTAATTGGCCGATTTTATTTATTGTGACAGAGTTGCAGGCGTCGCGACCCATTGTGACCAATTATTATGAACTTGAATAATGACGTTAAACCGGAAGCAGCTGTGATATAAAGTTTAAGTAGTAAAACTCATGAATATGATAGTGTTCGACGGGTCCGTAGCTAAATAGTTAGTAACGATGCTTTCGAAGCAAAGGTTCCGGGTTTCCTAGTAATGCAGACTTTGTGTGATGACTTGGTGTATTTATGGTCTCCTTGCCACCTTGCCACCTGTCGTATAACATACGATATGTTAGTGTGGGGGAACGATTGCGTAAGTTTTTACGCGTTTGTTTTTAGGCTAGCGAGCTCTTACAAACTTATCTGTGGCGGCACTAATTGATAGCATTTAGAAAATACTGATGGACTAAGAAGTATGGTCTGTCTAGGTAGATACAACCGCACCCAAAACGTCGTGGTTTACTTAGCTGTTCTGTACGTCTAAGTCAAGTAACTAAATCTCGATTCAGTCAGAAGTTGGATGGCTGACCGTTTACTTGCATTTGAACAGAGCGCTTCTTTGTGTTTGTATAAACTAGGCTACGTCACGAGTAACTTTAGAAATTTCAATATTACTTTTCACTCGCGAAATTCCCTTTGTTTTCTGCCATATGGACTATATCTCCCAAGTTTATTGCTCTCTTCGTAATTAGTTCTTTGTCTCTTTGTTCGCGACAAATTCAATGATTTATGTTTGGATTTCCGAATTCATTTGTACTTCCACGAACAACGTTTGAACTTTTTATACGACAAAACTGATTTTCAGACGGCCCATCTAAAGTTTTGTCAACTCCTCTTAAACAACTAAAGCTCTATAGCTTACTTACGAATAATTCTGCTTTTATAGAGCTCTTGGCTTCGATTTCAAAACTTTGTACGATAGGCGTAAAATATCTTAGCTTCAAATGGTTTTGGGTGTTTGTCTTTGTGTTTGTTAACGCCGCATGCAGCAGTACAGAAAATGCTACTTCTTTTTGTAAAACAAAAGTGACGGTACGAGCTAAAGGTCCCATTATACCCTAACATGTCTCCGGCTGTACTATGATAAGCAAGACCCAAGACGCATTGCGGCCCGTCATCTGAAACCAGGATGTTACGTCTCCTGCGCCTGTGAATTGTTCGACACACGACCTTTCCACTGGAACACAGAGTATACCACTGCTTGTGCGGCAGATTACCAACTGTGGCTGTAGTACTTCTCCAGGTGAACTTTGCACTTTCTACTGCTACTACTGCTGCTCCTTTAGCTCCACCAAATTTGCTGCAGGATATGAGACTGCCAACATTACCGTAACGTAAATTATATTCCTAGCTTTGTTGCATATTGGCTTATTGCCTATTGCAATCGTGTACTAGAACTGAGAGCAAACACTGATGAATAAATACCTTTCAGACGAGCCAACTGGTCGTTTCTATTTCACTACATACCATTAATTTCACAGTTATTGCGCGCTAACGATTTGTCGATATACTTGTTTGTATGTCATATGAATTGGCACTCTGGTTTATAATGGTCAATGAAATGGGCACTAGAGACGAATTTGTGTATGATTTATGTTTTGCCACATAAACTTATTTTCATACATAATGGAGAGTTATTTTGCGAATGTAATGTTGTTAATTATAAGTGTATATGTTCATATTAATTATGATTCCAATTTATATGGATCGGATAACCTGATGTTAAGGGTATTTCACAAACGGACGCTAGCAAAATGGTCATGAACAAATCGATAATATACCAGTTGCTGTTCCATTACATTTCTGACGTGGGATGGTATTAATTCATTAGATCACAAAGTAAACAGTACGGTACTAACAGTGCGATGATGCATCGCTCCAAAAGTAGACGATGGAACAATCCAAAACCAACACAAACTCATATACAATAGAACATTGCAGACCGATGGTCACCACTGCGCAGTTCCGTTTATTTACAGGATGAATGATGCATATCTGATGGGGATATCTTCAAAGTGAAAAGGAAAAGCTCCGTAAATAAACCTGGCATAGAATTAATATAATACTAGAACTCGAGTACATGCACGCAAAGTGACACCGTTCCGTGCGTGTTGAGTGGGCGTTCTTCTGCAAGGTGAGTCTAATGCTACTTAAGGCAAACAAAACTTGGCGCTCGTGGTAGCAATGTTATTACATGGAACTCGCTCGCACACATGGATTATGTTTTGGCTTCATAATTGAACGAAATTTCCTTTCCTATTCCTCTTAATTTCATTAAACTTGGACAATAGCTGATAGTAGTGATTATATATTCTTTGGTTAGGCCAATGCAAGTTGGAAATTAGTAGAGATCGCCACCCTATATGCGTTTGAAACTCTCACTAATCTTATCAAGCTACTATTTCGCCAATTTCAGATAATGAATGTGCGCAAAGTAGTTTCGCAAAAATAATTCTTATAGTCCAACTGTATATATTTTAATATTTAATATTTTGCCGGCTTCTCATACCAACAGTAACTCAAACTCAATATCCTAATATATTATAATACAAAATTTGTTTCTACCTATGTCCGTTATAGGCTTTGAAACCATCCAACTGATGTGCCCCAAACCGGTTTCGTATGGTGCGAAGATGGTTTTAGACCACTAAAACAATGCATTAGGTACAAATGTATTTCTTTTATAAATAACATAAAAAACAATGAATTTCAAAATGTAATACCCTATAAATATTCAAAATTGATTTTATCTGAAGAAATGTTTATACCACAGCTGCAAGAAACGGTATATTCAAATTAAAATTCCAACGTTGGAAAATAAAGCTTAAATAAAAGTGCCTTGGTGATTTTTTAATGCGTTCTGGAGAAGCTAAGACGAAAATTCCTGAAGGAATTAGCAGTAAATTTGTCAGATGGCTCGCGGAAAGGGATGATATGCCGAGCTGCAGTGAAAGGAGCTGAAACTGTGAATGATTGCTCGGGTCACACTTCTTTGGTAACGTTGAAAGGAAATAACTCGGATCTTTGTTAAGATTAATTAACGATTAATTCACCAAACGATCGAAACAAAATATCGGAACAGTATTTAATTCTTGTTAATTTTTTTGTCAACGCTATGTTTCTACGCCGTTGCTACAGAAAATTATCAGATCGCCTACGGTCTGCTTGACCCTGAGTCTACGCCGTAGCTCGACTCTATAGCCTACGCCGTAGCATATTTGTAATAATTTTATAAGTGTTGTGATGTGTCTATTCACATAAAGAACTTAGGTAGTATCATATATTATTCAAACAGCATTTAAAATAAATATTTATTGTATACAACAGACTCAACTGTAGGTTATGCGCAATCAGACGCCGGTCTGATGATGAATTTGAGAACGCGCAAATTTGAGTAACAAGTTCACAATCATAGCTTTGCATAGAATGTTCAGATAAGGTGCGTATCATTTGAATCAGTGCCAAGCAGCGTGAGTGATCTGGACCGATTTGAAGGTCAATGACTACCCTGGTATCACACGATTCCAATGTTTATCCTTACGCAAAGTTGGTATCTATTCGTGTGATACTTTGGCGATACATATATGATGTGTTGATAATTATGTTCTATATGTATACGTCATTTTTTGATTACTACTGCGGTCAATGAACTTTATGAAAATGACTGGTTGTGTAAAATTGGCACCTGCTGATGAAAGCTCTATCATCCTTTGACTAATCTCACGGGCCAGTTGGTAGTAGATCTTCTGCGCCATAGGAATGCATATTTAAAAAAATAAAAGCTATTTGTAGTTCTCATAGTTAAATTTTTGTTTATTTTGGAGCTAAATGACTTTTTTTATGGTACTGAAGTGATGGTACGCCCATGACAACAGCAATGCAACTTAGGTCCTCCACGACCGAAGCATGAGAAGACCCAAGTCGTATCCCGTTGCACTCATCATCCGAGACGGGGATGTTAAGTCTCAAACGCCTGTAATTTTACCGGCACCCAGACCTTTCCACCGAAACACAGAAATGTGGGTGTACCACTACATGACGGCAGATTACCAGATGTGGAGGCAGTACTTCTCCGGGTGAACTTTGCACAAGTTCTACTGCTACTTTTTGTTCCTCCTTTAGCACCGCCCAGGGGGTACATGTAGGGATTCAAAAGGAAGGGAACATATCGACGTGCCGTGCTGCCCACGTCATACAAATTTGTATGTCCTACTTAGTTCATGGCAAAAATCTTTTCATGTTTTACTAAATACGTAGTTGTATTAACCTGGTTTCTTTTCCTGTATTCTATAATTATCTTCCACGACAGGTAGGTTGTTGAAGCAAGGTTCCATACGAAACTTTGGACTATGATTTGATTTAAGATGAATCACCGTGATAAGCCCCCTCGATATTTATTTATATTATCTATTTAAAATTTCATGACAATATTTTATGTTTACCTTGACTTTCTGCCAATAAATTAATACTCAATATAGCAGCTCAAACTCAATCTGGAGTCCTGAAGAATACATCACCACATTTCGCTAAGTAGCATTGGCAGAAGTTGTAAATTAGTATAACAAGCCTTTTAAAGATGGCACCCAATGGCGTCTGGCTAAATTGAGGAAAATGAATCAAATACATCCCGATACAGAGTCGTAAAACATTGACATGAAATACAGACGACGGGATCTGGCGTTGACGCAACTACAGTAAAGTCGGTGATTTTACTGTAGTTTAGTACACGAGAGAGCTTTCTTTTGATGTTCGATATTGGGGATGAGTTTTGTATAAACTTTTACTTTCTTTGTATGTGTTGTTTTCAATCCTGTAAATTGGTTAACGGAAATCCAAAATGAGGGTTATTAAAAAAAAAACGTTTACACACTCATACCTCTGCACTAGGATTCCCTGTGTCGCAGATGGCATGGACAAACACAGAAACACAAGACAAACACCCAAGACCCGAGAACAAACTTCATGTTCACCACACAAAGTGTGCCCCGGCCGGGAATCGAACCCGGGACCCCTCGCTTCGAAGGCAGGGCTACTACTAACTAAGCCACGGAGCCGTCAAATATTATTTCAGCTTATTTAAAAGTGCAGGAATAGATGATGATGATAAAATATGAGGTATTGTAATAAGCGTCTTGTCCGCAGGCTACGAATTTTTGGAAATTATTCTAATTGGTGGGTTTGTTTCGCCAAAACGTTTTTCGAAAAGTTAAAAATTTTGTGTAAAGATTTTGCGTAAAAGTTATTTACCAATATATTTTTTAATATACCTCGAAAAGTAGAAGGTAAATTTGGCTGTAAGTTATGTTATGTACGTACGTTCCTCGTTATCTTCGCCAATTGTGATCCAATTTTCATGACTCTTTAGTATCTAAGCCCAAGAAAAGTGAGACGAAAGAATTGAAGTCAGTTTTTTCGATTCTTAAGTCAATATTCTTTATATAAATAATTCTCTATTATCGAGCAGGTTCGGTTTGTCCTAGCAGTCATTTGTAACAGTTCATAAGGTCGGAATACTACCACCCTAAACTTCTAATTAATGAGCTTTTGTTCTACTCTGCTCCAATTTTCAAAAAAACTTGAGCTCCTGTATATTCATTGATAACGAAGAATAATAAGTTTAGGTTTCTAGTTTACACTCACTGTCTTCTAGCAGCCAGCGATGTATAGTCCCGTTCTAGTGATTGTTTCTCTTGTAATATTCCCGCGGGCACCCATCCCTGTCTCGTGCACAGCTCTCCGCCTTTCACGTCGTCTATCACACGAACTAGCCATCTGTAAAAGAAAGTACATATTAGTACGCAGTATTAACTCCTCAATCACCCATTTTGACTTTTTTTTTTTCTTTTTTATTTATGTCAATGTTTGACGGAACGAGCTGAGGGCCCACCTGATGGTAAGTGGTGATCCTCGCCCATGACAACAGTAATGCGCGCGACTCAGGATTAAATAAAATAAATACATTGGATTAAATATTATACATTTGAAGCGATGCTCTCAAAAATATTTAAATCTCAACGTCAGCACTGAATCACTTATGGCTAAGCTTGCATACATTTTTTTTGCAGGTCTTATTAGTTAAACAACTCTTCGCCGGGTCAGTAATTGTATTGGTGACCGTTTAGTGGCATTCGAATTGAGTTTCAATGTTTCAAAGTTAAGATATCGGTCCAGTCTATACTTGTCGACAATCCTTCGGTGAAGACGCCAGTACCTAATTCGTCATTAACTCTTGCACAGATATTTATTTTAAGTTTAATAGATAGGGCATTGTTTAAAGGATAGTAACACTGCATAGCTGTACTATATGAAGCTGAGACTACATACCCTTCAAATCTCTAGGCTTTTGATACATATTAGCTCAGAAATATAAACGATAGTACTACTCGAAAGAATTCTACAGAGTTCAAGTAACCTGATAAATAGAAATATCAAATTTCCTAACTAGGCTAACTAGAATAAATAGAGCTTGAAGTTATCACAATGGCACCAAAAATATCCCTTTTCATGTGAGCCGCTGCCGCGCGATGTGCTCCCAATCTACGGTGGACGTGGCTTGTGCCAAAAACGTCATGATTACTTTATAAGAAGAGCTAATGCCACGTTTACATTTCTGCGAGCGTACAATCGGTCGAACTGTCGTAGATTGTTGTGCTATCCTCTTGTGTCAAAAATTAATCAAATTTGTTTCACAAGAAGTTCCGTTTGTTGTTATATTGTTATGTTGTCTTAAAATTGTTAACCTATAGAGAAATAAAAATAATGTATGTATATTTATTATTATCATGGCAAACTGGCTGTCATTTTAATACGCAAAATAATCATAATTTGCACAACTATTTATTTCTGACCGGTTAATCCTCCGATATTTTACAATCCAAGACGAATACTCAACTATGGCGGATATCGCTATCATGCGTGAATTTAGATAGATGTCTCAGTTCCTATGTACAATTACAATAGATGTAGAAATATTAAATGCATAAAAAAATTTGAATGGTATTTTATTGGCAATATTTTATTTTTATTGGCAATAGTATTTGGCCGTGTTACCGTGTTTTTATAAAAAACTAGCAGCTCGTCCCGGCTTCGCACGGGGTAGACAATTATTTATTTTTAAAAATTTGGATATAAAACACTTTGTTCTTCAATATTGTTGTACATTATTTTGTTCTACCGCTAATAGTTTCGGCAGCGCATTCGACGAAAGACATTTTAAGACTCATTTTTCTACACCTTCGGTTACATTGTTCAAATTTTACCAAGGATCCCTAATTTTTTTTCAAAATGAAATGTAGCCTATGTCAAATTGGAAGAATGTAGCATTCTATTGGTGAAAGAATTTTTTAAATCGGCCCAGTACTTTTTGAGCCTATTCATTACAAACATACAAAAATAGGTACAAATCTTTCCTCTTTATAATATTAGTGTAGATGTAGATAGCGGTAACCGTGAATGTAAACACGGCCAGCCATCAGCCGGTCTAATTTGTTCTTTCGGAAGCTTTCACGCGCTGTCAATCTTGTGTGAGGAGTGACGTCATAGATCAACGTCCGCAGGTCGTTGACCCGGTACACCAGAGTTTTCTAGACTTAGGTATTAGTTCCTAGACCTATATCAAAGCTGAAAAGATATCTACTTACTAAATGATTTCGATCTGTATGTACTTTATTAATATCAACCTGCATGCTGATATACCTGCAGTAAGATAGATTTTGATAAATGATGTCTAAATTATTTTCATAATATATTACAGAATTTTGAAATGTTTCAAATTAGATATTTATTATTATTAATTTAAAACCTTATGTTAATGGGTTTTGTTTATATATATTTAAATGGTAATATGGGTTAACTGTTACTAAAATGAGTAGTGATTTTAATTTATGTCGCAATATATGTAAACTGAAAAAGCAAAACCCTAAACACAAAATTACATCAAAATCGTTACAGCCGTTTCCGAGATACGCGAAATAAAAATTGCTTGTTTAAAGTAGGTAATAAGATATAAGATATTATGATTTTTCATGTTGTCTAGGACAGGTAAAAAATTAAATGACTTGTAATGTTTTCAAAGGAAGTGATTCATAGTGTATGGCACAGATGAGAGAGAGGAACCGATAAATTGTGCGGTACTACCCACACTATGTTAATTTCCTAGTAATTCTCGAAAGGTATCTTTAAATGACGTGGAAAATTATTGTCGTAGAGTAAAACTGTGTTCACAAGGAAAAGACCATAATTTGGCCAAAACGTTGGCCAAAAGGAAAAACCCAAGTAAATTCACAAAACATTTACTCATACACACCACACTGATGTGGTGTGTAATTTACCACTGACAAGTGGTAGGGCATACAGGACATCAAGTCGCTTAACATCATACATTTCAAACGTGTATCATTTAGGTTCATGCAAATAAATGATTTCATTTCATTTCCTACACTAGGAATTCGTGTCGCAGGTGGACAGACACAAAACACAGACATCCCATACTCTTATACAAAATAGTGACACTGGCCGGGTATCTAACTAGGGACCTGTAGCTATAAAAAGCAGAGTTTCTACAAATTCAAAATACTATATTTCCATCGAATTCTTAAAAAAATACTTGGAAATGTCATTTTTCGATAATAAATATGTGACGTTTCCAAGTAGTATTAAGTATATAGCCAAACACTATAATCTATTTTCAGTTTACAGGAGGCAGATTACCATTCCAACATTGTTGTCTCTCGAAACGGTCCATACATTTTATGACAGATAACTGTTGCTAGGGTAATCTATCTCCAGGCATCTATTAGTTGTTTATAGAGTTTGGCAGTTTAATGTTTAACGTTTACACACTAAGATTCCCTGTGTCGCAGATGGCACGGACAAACACAGAAACACAAGACAAACAAACACCCAGGACCCGCGAAGAAACTTCATGCTCACCACACAATACCAAGAGAAGATAATGGATACGTCAAAGTTGTTAGTTTTATCGCATAAAGTTCGGTAATTTTTAATTCAATTTGCATATAAACCTACCCTAACCGGCATGTCGTGCAAAATAATATATCGGCAAGGCGGTCCAGAATCTCAAGATTAAAGTATCCGAGTGACGATAATAAAGCAACGATATCAATTATTTTGCCAGCACTTTTCAGAAATGAACCGATTAAATTCCAGCGGTCTAAGACGTATTGCGATAAATATTTCATTTACGAATAGATGATGCTTTTAGTAGTGTAATTCGGTTAAGTGGTTGAGGTTTTCAAGCGTAACAAACAAACAAAGCCACTTTTGCATTTATAATATTAGATATTTAAATAACATAAATCATAAGCAGTATGTATGATAAGATTTTAAATAAGGTTCTATATTTATAAGTACTCTATCAGTTATTTAGTTTCCGTGAAAAATTAAATCAAAATGAAAAATACAAGCTATGCTTTCTTTAGAGCGACTCGTAGATGGCGCTGTGTAAAATGTCCATGAAAATTTATTTTATTTAATACTCGACTGGGGTTAATATTTTTTATTTTAATACGTTGAATTCAAAGTATTCCTTATCAATAAAAACAACATTTATCGGATCAGAATTAAAGCAGATATTGCGCAACTAATACACAAAAAACCCGCCGAATTGAGAACCTTTTCCTTTGAAATAGGTTTAAAATATTGGAATACTCGCTGCTTCCCGCGGTTTCACCCGCGTAGTATCCGTTCCTGTGGGAATACCGGGATAAAATATAGCTTATGTTACTTGCTGATAATATAGCTTTCCAGTGGTGAAAGAATTTTTAAAATCGGTTCAGCGCTTTATGGTTTGATGTGTCGTAACTTCTGTTTGATACGAGCCGGAATCTCTGAATTGTCAACACCGCGTGGAATATCGCCAAATGGTGCACGGTGCGTGATTTTTACACGAAGTAAAGTATTAGAGTGTCAATCATTAATTTAATGGCAACATTTTACGATTTTGAAATGGGCAAGTTTTAAACGGTAGAACGGGAGTGGCAAGTGATCGTTTGTCGTGGGACTTTATGGGATGGACCGGAGGCACCTGTCAGAATGACACTTTTGATCTCATACAACAGCTACAATAAAATCTAGTAGTTTGTTAATAAACACGATCTCAGCAGAATATCAATAGTTTTTTTTTATTTCACGGCCAAGGCCTATACAGATTGACAGGCGCAACGCGATGTGATAAATTCTTCTTACGTAGAGGATTATGTATCTCGTACTTCTTCTTCTAGCTTCCGTACCCAGCAGGTAAAAATACCCTATTACTAAGCAAAAATCTGTCCGTCTGTCCTTCATAGGATTGTTTTTTATTAACAAGGTAATCTTTCGAATAGTTTAATTTTTCACAGAACTTGTGTTATGGCAGTTTTTCTACATCTAGTTTAAAACTTTCTTTAAGTGCCCTGTAACTGTATTTCTGTCACAAATAAATATTATTTTTATTGTTATACATTCGATGGTACGATCCCTCAGGGTGCTAGTTTGAATCGCATAGTTTTGGTTCCCGTGGGAATACGGGGATAAAATATGGCCTATGTTACTAGCTGTTGTTTATTTTGATTGCCCGTGATGTCAACCATCTCCAGGCCCTAGCAGAGTACCTGTACGTAACGTTGTAGCTTTACTTTAGCTTACAGTACTTTTTATCCCACAAAATGTGAAATTCCTACGGGGTCATATTTGTTTCATTATCGTTTAGTTCGTTTTATAATTTTTTCCTAGATGGCGCTGTTACATAGTTTATAGTTTAGTTCGTAATTTTTCACTAGATGGCGCTATATCGGTGAATACATCACAAGGAAATCTGATAAAACTATATTAACGTGGCAAAAGCTAGTCTTTTATAAAGCTCCCATTGATTTTTGAGTTGACCCAAAACGATGCGCAGGTATTTACTTTTGCGCAACTTTCGTGTGTTGTTGGCCAATGAAGACTATTCTGAGTTTTGTTTATGTTACTATGACGAAAGCGAGAAGGCGGGCTCTGATTGATCCATGATTTGCTTTAAGATCGAACAAAGCATCTATATTGTGTATGTGAATGTTTTTGTATTTCGTACTCAAAGGGAATGGGTAAGCCGCAGTGAACTAAAGTTTTAACAAATTTAATAAAAAACAGATTTAAAATTTTGTTACTACCTTGAACAATTTTCTTCGTTTAGTACAATATATATATCTATTTCCCTGATTTTTTTCAGTATGTAGGTATAATTATGTTTTATATATATATTTTTCAAACACATAGTAGGATATCCCTATAATGATCTGTACCATCCACTGCCGTCCACATAAAATCAAGACAATCCATTACATAAAAAATTGCCTAGAAGAAATCGCTTTAAGCGATAAGGCCGCCCATTGTGATTCGCTGTTTTTAATATAAATTTGTCTAGTTCGTAGTTTTATGTCCTTAATTTAAGGTGTAATATACAATAAAGAATATATCTATCTGTCCTACTACGAGTATGTATATTTTCGCAAATAAGTGCTATTATGTATTACATCAATAAATTTGTTTCCCTTACAAGCGTAGCGTAGTTTAGGGTTAGACGGCGCTGTTTGAAATGTCAATGACTTACTAACTATAGTAAAATACACAATCGGTGGTACGGGCCTCTCGGTATGGGAATGCGAGTCGCTCTTATCCATTTTATAAATGAATTTACTCGACTGGAACTCATCTAGTCATTGGACTTAGAATGTAACAATTTGTTTGCGCGTAAACCTATGTATTATTTAGGTTAGAGATTATCCGGAACAATCATACAGACAGACGGACACAAAAAGGACAATAAAATTTAATTGATTTTTGTTTTAAGTAACTACGGAACTTATAACAAAACATTAAGTAATTTATTTTTAAATTAATTTATTTTCAATGCTTTTAGTATAAAGCTGTATAAAGCTGTAAGAAACAGGCACTTCAATTTTATTTATTTGTATAAACACATATATATGGATAATTACATTTAGTAAGTATACAGTACTTATTATTCAATGGTATGGTCTAGTGGCTAGGATACCTGGCTCTCACCCAGGAGGCTCGGGTTCGATTCCCGGTATCGGAATAACTTTTTGCAAATTAATAATTTGCAAGAAAGTTATTCCGATAATTGCGAATTATTAGTGTTCTTTAATTAAATAACAACGTATAATCAATCACCTTTTTATAACTTATAACTCTAAACGAGCAATTCTTGTATATATATATATTATTTATTTAGCGGACCTCGGATATGTCTCTAACGATTTAGATGAAATTTTGTGTTAGGATAGAGTTTTGCTGTTTATGTTTACCTGTATATAATAAGCGTCAACGAATTTTTGCCTTCGAGCGAAAATTTTTCAATTCAAAAAATTATTATACTAAAACATAAAAGAATTTTAACCTACGGCAATTTCTCGCAAATTTTGCATTCGATCGGTCAGTTGTCGTATCTGTTGTTGTAGGTGTAAAATGACTCATTTGTCTTTAGCAAGTGAAAAAAAGAATCGTCGTCACTAAGCCGATTCTGATTCCTATTTATGGACGATCCAGATAAAATTATTTCATAAAGATATCATAGTCTCACAATCAGAATAGATTACGAAAACAGTCAGTTAACATTTCCACTTTTAATTTGGTTCTCTTCTTTTTATCATCGTATGAGTAGCCAAGTCATTTTTTTATTTTTATTTGAATGAGTGAGGGAACGAGCTGAGGGCCCACCTGATGTTAAGTGGTGACCCTCGCCCAACACAACAGTAATGCGCGCGACTCAGTATTGACTATTGTAACAGAGTTATCAAACCACTCGTCTGTTTTACCTAACCACGGACACGGCGGGAAGTTGCTCATCTTAAATGATGTAATTCACCGAGTGCTTCGATTACTAGAAGTCAGTATAAACACTGAAACGGTATCAGGAAATGTCTGAAACATTTCACATTGTCTAAACATTGCCTGATGTACAATAATTGCATTGGCTGCGAATTGCTCTCAACATGACACTGTCTAGACGCAGTCGCTAGTTTTCATGACGGCTCTATGATTAATTACATGTACATGTACTGTATCAGCCTCTGATACTCCGCGGGTGTCCAATCCGGTTGGTAGATGTATGTTACGTATCTTCGAATTTTTGGTCCGAAGAAATGCAGTTTTACTATCGATGTTTCACTTGCGTTTTCACAAGACTTTTTTTTATTCATTTTTTTTTTGGGGACTTTGTCTTTTTGTAGACCATGTCAGTCTCATAATGGACTCTAATATAATATTTTTCCAGTCTCCGTGAAACAGTTTGGAAGCAGACCTGTAGAGCATGATAGCTTCATCAGAAGTCTGTGAAGCTAACAAACTCTGAAAAAGGCCGAATCCAGCCGGTTCACATGAATCTTGGTAGACAAGTTAAGTCTCAAAGATCTGCTCCGGACACATTCCACTAGAAAGTGATAGATTTCCTTTGTTTGTTTCCATTGTTCCACACTGCTCACAATTTGGGTTATTAACCTTTTCCATAAAGAACTTAAAATTCACAAGACTTACGCACGACAATCACACTAATATTATAAAGGCGAAGGTTTGTATGTGTGTGGTATATTTGTAACTCCTTCACGCTTAAACGGCTCGACGGATTTAAATGAGATTTGGGACCAGGAGAGCTTATATCCTGGATTAACACATAGGCTACTTTTGATCCCGAAAAAGCGGCGCAGCTACTTGATTTATATATACACTAGCGGTTAAAAAGTCAACACGAGTCGATGGGAAAAAACTGACAGAAGTATTTTGCTACTTACAACAAAATATTAAAAGCTTTCGCATTTATAATATTAAGTATGATATAATATATATAGATTTTAATTACTATACAGCTATGTTCCTTAAGCCCCTTGCAAAATCCGTTACTCCTTGTCCATCCAAGGAAGTCTGTAAGAGATCGCTCTACATCATTAAGACCGCGCATTCTTTCATATTAATGTGCAATTTTCTAATTACTGTTATTTTGTTTATGTGAGAAATAAATCTATGCTATTTAAAAACTGTTTTTTTAATAAGCATTAATATTAGCCTGTCATCAGACGCGGCGTCCATCACACGCCGTATATAAATAAGATCGGACGTGTGTCCTCAATCTACATCCCACATAGAGTTCATGGGGCAGGGTTAAAAAAACCAACACCGTTCATTATAATAATAAAACTAACACATTACTCGATGCCTTTTACGTTGCTAATTAGGAATGCTTTTAAAATTCTAGGCGTATGTTTACATTCGAAAAATATTTAGATGTATTTGTTTCATCAATTATATTGAAAAATGTTTGCGAAAATCTGAGTCTACATAGACAATAAATGCTATCCCGATTTCTACAAAAAAAAAAAAACCTCATGATAGGCGTTCTTGGTCCAGAAGTTAATATTTTTAAATGTTATTTATTTAAATATTAAGCCTTAATCTTAAAAAATAAATTCGTAACTGATTCTTGAACTTCTTTGTTTACAAGTCCTTCATTATTAATCGCCTTTCTATGTATTATGATGTTAATTATGTAACGCAAGAACATTTTTAACGTCAACTCTGATATTATCAAGAGCTCTTGCTTTCGAACATAACTAAAATAATTTTCATCGTTGCTAAGCCATTCTGACTTGTCGAGTTGCCATGTTTGTGAGTTTTTAATTTATACAGTTCATAAGTCATGATTTGAGATTAAGTTTCAAAAATTAGTGTAAATTATATTTTTCAAACCAATAACAGTCTTCTTCGATCAGGGTTATATTTTGGAAACCAAACAAGTTATTAAGAAAATAGGGCGAACGATGCAATAAAAATAAACTAATGCCGATCTGTCAGTTATTAACATGACATTCGTGAGATAGGCATGCCACACAAGATAAAGATAGATTGAAATAACATTCTTTCACAATAATCGTTTGCATAATATAGATAGGTAGCGTAGAAGACGGGAGAATGATGAAATTATGCATCAAACACACACCTTAATAACGCATCAAACTTTTGCCTTTGATATTTCACAAATCCTACTCCTACTAATATTATAAACGCGAAAGTTTGTAAGTATGGATGGATGTTTGTTACTCAATCACGCCAGAACGGCTGAACGGACCTGTATTGGCACAGAGATAGATTATAGTCTGGAATAGCAACTATGCTACTTTTTATCCCGGAAAAAATTACGTAGGAAGTTCAACCGCAGGTAACATCGCGAGGCGCAGCTAGTACAAAATTTTAGTAAGATTTACAGATAAGAATATTAGAGAGCAGATATATAGCAGGAAACTTGTTAATATATTATAAAAGCTTATGATTAAAAGGGCGATTGTCCAGCGGTTCCAAATTAGTTTCCTGACCCTGAAGGCCCACCTGATGTTATGTGGTTACCTCCAACCATAACAACAACCCATAACATAATACCATTTAGGTCCTCCCCTCCCCAAGTATGAGAAAACCAAAGTCGTTCGTTGGGTCCGTCACCCGAGACGGGGATGTAATGTCTAATGCTCTTTTGATTTCGATAGGTAGTAAAATCTTTCGCGAAAGAAACAATTCTAGTGAAACCATCTGCTTCAAGTTTGCGGGGCGAGTAGGTAAGAAAGCCAAGTTAAAACGGTAATAATATTCGTAAACTATTTAAAGATTCGTACCCACGCCAAAATGTCTGAACCAGTTAGCGAGACATCTCACGTCTCCCAGAAAAACCGAAAATCGACTGAGCTCGATACAAAATGACTATTACAAAGGACCAAACAAAACTGGTTGTACCGATTATATAGATTCCGTTTTCTAGTGAATCGGGTTGATCTATAATAAAACATGAAAATAATAGGGCAATTACCTGTAAAACTCCGTCATAAAATATTATACTAGAACAGATGTAAATCATAGTTGAAAGAAAAATGTAAGGGAAGCACTGCATAAATTAACGACAGACGAAACGATGTTTCAAATGGCACGTTTTCCTAATTCCATGCTTTTGAGATTAATGTAGGATTATGCCTCCTACTTACTCTGGAAAAATCATCAAAACATTACTAAATCCTGTCCCGTTTATAGATTTAGTTATTTCATTTTCCGAGCTAACCAATTTGAAAATGTTGGACTGGTAATGTTCGAAGAATTTGATTATTTTGACTCGACAGAAAAAATTAATTATCGACTGGTACTTACAAACATTGTAGCTTTTGATATAAGATTGTCTATATAGGGAACTCTCAAAGCACAAGTTTGTAGCATTTGGCCGAAATTATATATAATTATATAATAATCACGAATATCTAATTTCCTGAACGTACTTGACCGATATATCGCCGGGCTGGTTTCTGACGAAGCTCAATAAATTAGAAACACAACAGATGCGGGGTTTTACAGACGCAGACACGCATTGAATTGTTTCTATCTGGATTTTGAAATTACATCTAACAAACTAATATTGTCGTTAGCGACAAAATTTATATCAGCGGTTACTCGAGAACAATGGATATTAAACTGCAATTAATTGAGATGTTGAATTTTTTTACGTGAGTCATTGATATATAATATTTTTGTACACCCTTTAGTAATAGTTATAAATAAACATTCAATTATAGTTACTTTAAAGTTATATCAATATTTTTAGAAGTAAGCGTTCAGTGAGCATCTCTGAACCCGCTCTTCGGCTTTCCGTGACCCAAGGTTCCACCGAGAATCACCCTGGGGCACCCCGGCTTTCCCTAAGGACCCGCTCAACTGTGCATTAACTATCCAGACTTCATCACCATCTTCCCATTATGAAAGTGGTCTTAAATAATCCAATATACATATCACGAAAACGACACATAAATATGTTATCCGATACTTTAGAACTGAAGAGGAAAGCGTAAAAATATAAGTTTAATTTGATTTATCACCGGATGCAAGTTTAATCTTGACCAACTTTCTCTGAGTTGTATTCCGTGTTATAATATTTTCATGTCTAATGTTTACGAAGAAAGCCATTATGGATGTCGTTGTCACTATCATAATAAAATATTAGAGGAAACGTTGACTTTTTGACAACGAAATTTTATAATGAATTGTGATTAATTTCATATACAACTCACTTTAATATATTCGTAGACATCTTTATCATACTCGTACTCACGCCCATTTATTATCACCGTATGATTTACATTGTATAAAATACTTACTTATTTCATTACTTGATATTTACTTACATTATACTATTACAATAATTATTTAGGTATGTCTTATCTCATAAATACAATAGACAAGCAAAGTATTGGGAAGATAATATTAAAATTATCATAAAAAACCCAAGAACGAAAAAGCTGTTTATTCGAGATATTTTACACACACCAATTGCTGACCAAGTTTTAAATAATTGCTTCAGAAAGGTTTAGGAATAATCTTTGGTATCTTGATTATGAAATTTGATGGTAAACACTCAGCATAACGACATTAAAACAAGCGCAAATTCAAGTCCACGATTCGCAATTGGGTCGCAAGCAATCCCGTAGCCAATTCATCTTTATATTAGTTATAGAAAATAGCCCGCAAATTATCTAAAATAAACGCAAATGTATTAACACGGTAAGCAATTCATTTTGATTAGGTAACACGCCTGCTCGTCTGATCCAGTGACAAATTTCCGTTGACCTTCAGATCTGCAATCCAGGCCAATTCGAAGGGAATTTGGCTTGGAATTTGGATTGATTGCGAAACTTGTTATGCGAGTCTAGCGTAACTGGTCACAGAATGCAGAACTATTTCATTATCTCCCTGTGCAGCAGCTGTACAAGCAAATCAAGCGTTAGATTTTCATTTCTGTTACATAAAATTACAGATGTATGAGACGTTACAACCGCACTTGAGTGAGGGGTGCAACACGCAGCGACTTGGATTTTCCCATTGTTCGATAGGGAGGAGTTCAGTCAGTCGTTGTCGTTTATGGACGGCTGTTACCACTTAAGGTGAGCTGCTAGCACATCCCGTCACTATAGTCACAGAAAACCCTTATCAATTCCACGTCACAATTGAGGTTGCGTGCAAGGGTGATTAACTTTTCTCATATTTTACGATTTTTGTGAAAAATGCTCTCAGCTAAGTCAGATCTAAATGATGCCTTAAACTTCCTGCGACCTCATTATCAGTATGTGATCGAGAGCGCAACCCTTGCGTTATTAAACAACTGCACTATCGCATTCGCTTAGTACAGACGGGTTCGATTCCCGGCCGGGGCATACTTTGTGTGGTGAGCATGAAGTTTGTTCTCGGGTCTTGGGTGTTTGTCTTGTGTTTCTGTGTTTGTCCATGCCATCTGCGACACAGGGAATCCTAGTGCAGAGGTATGAGTGTGTAAACGTTTTCTTTTTTTTTCTAAGTACCTAGTGTTTGGTATAGTATTAAAACAAGTAGACATGCCACCTACCTTTCCCCGTTCTTCTTTCCCTTGCCCTTGGGGTGTTTCTTCTTGGGCCGCACTGCCAGCTTGTGTTTCGCAGCGGATGTGTCGAGGAGTGACGCCTCCACGTCCAGAGACGAGTCCGCAAGCCTGGAGGGAGGGGCAGGTTATTGGATTTGACTGTTAGAATTTAGACTGGGGTCTATCATGGGTCTTTATGAAACACTCCTATAGAGGATGTGGAAAACTTCGCAAAGATTTGCAACTAAATCTACTATAAATGTTGGTTTTCTTTTCCAATATAGTAGGAAGATTAATAATTTGTGAGACATATCGCATGACTTATTTTTAGGTCCCATTCAAGGATTTTTTTGGTAAAGTAGGTTCATGTTACTGTGTATCTATAGATGTATCTGTTTTTAGGAGATCTAAGCATTTTAATTTCAATCTATAAAGTTAACATAGCGGTCGATTTAACGATTAGATTGGCAGGCTGGATTCTCAATTGAAAACTCACTTAATGACAGTTAGACTTAATGATGCGAATACTGATTTCTATCTGATAATTGTAATTGGATCTTTAGATCGTTTAATATTATTTGATAATGCTTAACTTTACCTCTATTTGAAAAAAATTACAACTCTTTGTATTTATTTACTTAAAGGTCAAGTAAACAAACCTGTTTCCCACAGAATCCGATCAGAATTTTTACGAACATTCATGTGTTTTTTAATGTAGATTAACAAATAAAAAATAGATTACAAAGTTTGTGAAATTATACCAAACTTCAATACTTTTTTTATCTTGGCTTTTGAATTTACACGTGCCATCAATCCGACATCAAGTACTTCGCTGCCAGAAAGTGGGACTGTAAAATAGTTGTAATGATAACAAAGAATTTGTGAAGAGTACACGCCAGACGATCGCCAACCAGTGAGTGCAACGCTCTTCGGGATATTTCAAATATGCATCGAGCACAGAGAAAATAAACCTACTATTGTTCGAAATAAAAATACTTGAAAAA
Organism: Aplocera efformata; assembly: GCA_921293045.1. Lineage (NCBI taxonomy): Eukaryota > Metazoa > Arthropoda > Insecta > Lepidoptera > Geometridae > Aplocera > Aplocera efformata. Next base: position 974,755 of record OV121040.1, read on the forward strand.
GGTGGCGTTTGGTCACCAATTAACCACGGGTCTATATCATGTACTTTTGATATTCTACACTACAATATAAGACGAATACCAGTCTAATACGAAGTGGAATCATATATATTTCCATTGAATTTAAGGTTTTAAATGTTTGCTTACCTAGTTTTCAAATATTCTGTTCAGTATTTGAGTGATATATTAAAAACATTTTTACGTAATTTTTTTAATTCGGTATTGTTAATGTCAAAAATCTATATTTTCCTTGAATTCTTAAAGCTAACGCTTGTTCTTAAAACTAACATTATATGTATTATCAAGGTCACGCTTTTTTATTACTAGTTTTGGCGATAGTTCTAAACCAATCCGTATATCGTTTGGGAAATACATAAATCGAAAAATGAAAGTAATGGAATCGGATTGGAGGGATTCCATTATTTTCAATTCCAGACAAGAGTTTTCACTTGCTATGTGTAGTATATTTTATTTCCAACACGTCATCCGACTGCAGAAAGGTTAACCAGATGAATTTTCATCAGTCAATCATCAGGAATTCTAACTGATTTGAATCCTTTGTAGCACTTAATTGTCCTAAACTAAACTATTGTTCAAAGAAGTTCACAGATATTCATCCCGGAAAAGGACCCTATTTCTGTGTCATTACCAGTTTTGTTCTCCTAACCGATACATTGTAGGAAACCAGTCGCAGCCGTGCTTCGTTCCCGTTAGAGCCATCAATCAAGCGTCACCCGACCCTGTCAGGGCCTGACATCTGTGACGTCCACTCAGTGCCACGGCTTGAGTGACGTGGTGTAGGGTTCCATCATGTGATGCCAGTTATTTCTGCCAGAGGTCAAAGAGATCAAGAGCACTTTCTTTTTCAAGGTAAAACCTTAATTTTTTTTATTATGTCAGGACATTGCTCGCAAGAGTTTCATTAAACTGCAGTGGTCTGCCAAATTTGAAGAGTGACGCGACTTGCGGCGCAGTAGAGGCGTCCTTCCTTGATGAATTCTTGGTCATTTGGAGGTTAATGACATCAAGAGCGCATGCTTCATCCATTTATTTCCTCTGTCTAAATCAAGGGTTTATACTACTGCACCTGATAAAAATTATGATCAATCAGTGTCATTGCTATTGGCTATTTATGCAAGAGAATTATTGAGTATTACTGAGCGTAGATAGAGAATTTTCGATGTTTTTCTTCGGCAAGCATAACAGAAGATTCGGCAGTGGTCATAGACCACAACTTTACAAATATTGGTTGAAGCAGTTTGTACTTCCCAAAGGTAACGGGAATCATAGTTGTCAGCTTTCAGGGTCTGACAACTATGCCTCCCGCAGTCAATTTTGTTCAAGAACAGACGCTCAGGAGCAGTAGCAGAGCAGAATGAGTAGACACCCATTGTTACCTCAGTGTCACGGCTGAGGAGACTCTGTTTGAGATTAATCATAGTGATCACATTTGCGGCAGTTCAATGAATTCAAGATTATCTTTTGCTGCACTATTGTGAGAGATAGAGAGTCTTCTACTTATATCAATAACTTTCACTTTACCATTTCGAGCTAGATCAATTTATGTATAGATCATATTCCCTCTCTCTTTATTTCTTCTTGGCTGTTATGAATCTCTAATGTGATTAAGTTACCTTTCCTTACTCTTGCCTTCGATTTTGCTTGTCTTCCACATAGAACAAAAACATAAGAGTACTACTAAGTGTTTCAATAATTACAATGCAATTATTCTTCACCCACAGGCACATATTTTATAGGCATGTACTCTCTCACAAAATCCAAACAGACAAATCAGATTGCATCGCAAGATCAAACCATTTCAACAGTTTTAGAAGACGTACACATTTTAATTCCTGGTATATCTTAGACATCTGTTTTGTTTGGGTTTCCCCATATGTCAGGCCTACTATCCATTTCACTTGAGTCCCGCATGCACCGTGCTATTTCAGGCGGCCCAGAAACCGCGTGACGTCAATACTGGCACCGATTCGGCAGGACACAGGCCGCGCCTTGCTTGTCTTGCAACTGTTTATGTTCTGACATGGCCGTTTTAGGAGGTGACAGCGTGCAGTGTGCGCGGCTTGTTCCTCACTTTTGGGAGTCGTTGAATCAGATAGTACAGTAGTGCCGTATAACCGTTTTGAGAATGGTTTTTTGTAGGACTTTTGTAGGAGGTAGTCATTCAAATTTATGTCATAAATATTTAATTAACTAGCTGCGACCCGGTGTTACCTGCGGTTGGCTCTCTTAAGGGAACCGTATAATTTTCCAGGGAAAAGCCTTTGTACTATTCCATACTATAATTACATTCCGAATTTCATCCAGATCCGATCAGCCGTTCTGGCGTGATTGAGTAACAAACGTCCATCCAACCATACATCCAAACTTTCGCATTTATAATAGTAGTAGATGATCGCTTTTGAAGGAACTTTAATAAGAGTGACTCAAGTAACACTTACTACTAAACTAAGCTAGTTAGGAGTCTAATAGTCAGTTTCTATATTACACTAACAGTAGGTATCATATTAACATTGTTATTTTGTCAAAAATACCGACCATTTTTTGGCCAATAAACATTGTTATGACAATCTGAATATAGACATTTGTTAGTTAAATGTAGAGAGCGATCATAAATGACTTTGCAATGTTAGAACTGAGGCAATAAAATGCGCCAGATATATTTTTAGTGTACCTGATAAAAAACAGTCAGTGAAACCTTGGTTTCCAATAGGTTTTAAATGTGAAAGTAATGTTTGACAAAGGTAAGGAAAGAGGGGTCCATGTGCTCGTGTTCGTAGGTGAGTGCAATACTCGTAGGTACCTCGTGGGTGGTGCTAAAGGAGCAACAAAAAGTAACAGGAGAACTTGTTCCAAATTCAACCGGAGAAGTACTGCCTCCACGCCTGGTAATAGGCCACCAAGCTATGCTTGGCGGTGCACTCGTACTGCAGTGTTCCAGTGGAAGGGTGTCGGAGCCGGTGAAATGACATATGATAAGCAACATCCCGTCTCGGGCGACGGGCGCAACGGGGTGTGACTTGGGTCTCCTCATACTGCAGTTGCGGATGACCTAAGTCGTATTTCTGTTGTTACTTAACATCAGGTGGGCCTTTAGATCGGCCCGTCACTTCAGTAATAAAAAAAAAGTTTGTTATGCATTCACGCATTAGTTACTCAATCGATCATCATGAAATTTTGCATACACGTTGTCAGGGGAACAGAAAAGCACATATAGTATTATAGGACATACCTTTCTTTCAGAAATAATTGACCAAATTAACATTAATGGGAGCGAAATCCGCGGAAAAAAGCTAGTTCGAAATAATTTCATACTTATCTGTATCTGAAACCAGTATACATAAAAATCATATATTGTATTATCCATATCCAGTTCTGAAATTTCATATAAATCCCCTGATCATTATTTTAGCTACAAACATTTGTACCAATACGAGATCGAACTCAATACCGTTTCAGTCGATTACTACGCCTCTATTAATGGTCACAAATCGTGGTAGGTGCTCTGAATAACTCTGAATCTCTAGAAACGCAAAGTGGAATTTAACTGAATACCTAAGAGGAACTATCGATCCAACCCGGCTTCATACCGTAACGTACCGTACCAGCCTCATACATAGTGCCAGCCTCATACGGCTTCATACATAGTGTGCGTATCAAGAATCCCATACCAAATTATGAACCCGAAACTCAATACCCAAATCAAAGTTAATAGTTAATACATTATTTTCACTGAAAAAAAAAAATACTGGAAACGTCACGTTTTTTTCAAATAAATGTATATATGTAATATACCTATGTATGTACCTCCAAGAATACGAACTATTCAGACTAAATCAAGTTTGTTCGTAATCAATCACTCGTAAAAACGAGTCAGACCTTTCTCGTCTTTAGCCACTTCGCCAGGTCACAATGTCATTACTACAAATTGGCAATAATAATTTTCATCTCATAGCCCATTCATTCGCGAGTGCGAATAAAGTGTCCAGTATGACACCGTAATTGAAATGGCATCGTCCACGGTTTACCTGTACGTTTTGGCAGGCGTCCAGGGAAATATTGGCACCTAGATTTTCAGGTTACTAGTGTAAGCTGACGGCTCCGTCTGGACTATTCTATATTTAAGTAACTATTGTTTAATTATATAAAACTTCCATGGTTTTTAGGTTGGACGAAACAGGCGGGTAGGTACTTGGCAATCTGCACAGGAAGAATGACATTACCTTTGAGGGTCTTTCGATGCCATTTCGTATTTTTTCAAAGCTAAGGCCATGCTAACGTGCTTTATTCCAGTAAGCTAAATGTAAATATATAGGTATACCTAACAGATATAACTTACGTATCTGGCGGGAAAATATCCTAATAAAGTTTCAATGCAAGCGCATGTTTTTTTTTTGTTGTTCTATATAATTGAAACTGAACTGGACTGAACTGAACTAATATACTTAAAAGTACGATGAAAAGATGGCTCTTTGAGTAACTATAAAAAAAGGCTTGATTTGAATTGAATTTGAATGACACGTCTACACAAATCCCAAAACTCTGACCTAATTTTATAAGTTCTCTCATATGAAAAAAACATATTATGATCGACCTCAACCTTTGAGTTTTGAGAAAGAGCTCTTGATACAGATATATCTGCCTGATGCCCTCTGTCTAGTTAAGAGCATAGTCATTGATCCGTACTGAGATCCGTCGGGTAAGATAGTGAGTGAAAAATTAGATTTAACGTGAGCAAATATAATATATTTATATAAATAATATAACGGTAAAAGTTGCTGGTAAACACTTCAAGTTAAATTTATGATCCAAAACACAGGGATTACCGCTCATTGTGGAAAGGAAAAATCAATACCTCCCATCCATCATCTTTCTATATTTATATTGGTAAATTAGTCGGGAAATCACTAATTCACCAATAGGAATTGGAAATCAAAGAGACGATCTTTGATTTCCAATACGATGTCAAGCAGCAGCCATTCAAACGGAAGGACTCATGTCTCCGTCCACCCAAGAATGGAAAAACCCTAGAAAAGAATCCCTCCATTAAGGGTTTCATGCTTGTTCTTCAGTATGGTCGAATAGGGTTTAAACTAACGCCAAACTTAGTAATAAGAACGCATGACTTAGTAAAAATAACGTTTTTTAGAAATCAATGGAAATAAAGACTTTGAGTTTGACACATCGTACTGACCGTCTGTCTCTTAAGACTAATGATGTAATGTCTCATGTGCATGTTATATCACCGACACCATAAACAGCAGTACAATTAATTACAAATTATTTTCAGGGAAATACTGCTATGTTCTAGTTGTACACTGGCATTGCTGCATTTCGGTGGAAAGGCCGATGAGACCATACTTCCCTGTGTTATAGTGACGGAAAAAACTCACTCATTTCATTAAAGGTGGCTGTAACCACTTAACATCTGGTGTGCTATTAGATAAGGCAGATAAAAATAAATATCTCTTAGTCGTGCCTTCACATCACATCACATCATCAGTTGGCACATCTTCAGAATGAACATAATAAAGACAATAAAATCATGAAATTAAGAATTAACAAAGAGATCAACCAATTGCTACTAGTCTACATAATCCACTTCTTACATTTATTATTTTTACAATGGTTCGATATATTATTGAGAGTCGGATGAGTCAAACTGAGTTATTTTCACGGAATAACACTTAACCTATCAATGTCACACATAAATATTATAAGAGAGCAATATATTTTTTATAGATATTACAGTGTGGGTATATTTGGCATGGGCTTAGTGAGGTGACGAAAACGTGAATCTCATGACATTTTTATATCATGATTATTCGTTTTATCGAAAATATTATAAAGAATCTTAGAGCGATTTAACTAAACACTCTTAATGGTTTTTTCGTCAAACTTTTGATAATTTTTTCAGAATTAAAATAGCTAACGGTAAATTATTTCTGCATAACTATAATTTTCGTCATTTGACCAATAAGAAGAGCGTGGTGGGCCAGGGGCACAGACGCTGACTTACAATCTGAAGGTCTTGGGTTCAAACCAATGTGTTTTTCACTTAAAAAATGAATACGTGCATTCGTGCACGTTCGCGAAACGGTGAAGGAAAGCATCGTGAGAAAACTGGCATGTCTTAGAACTAAAAATTTTAACACATGTTACATGTAACAATCCCGATTGGGCTGCCGTGGTAGATCCAAGCCCATTCACTCTCAATTAACAAGAGTAGGCCGATGTCCCAGCAGTGGGGAACATTAGAGACTGGTACGGCGACCAATAAGAGAAAAGGCAGCATGATTATATTAGATACCTAAACAAAATACAAAATCTAGAAATAAGTAAAAAAAGAGCTTTTCAAGCAATATCATAAATTTTAGCAAACTGTTAACCCGTTCTACAAACGATATAATTTATTGAATATAACTATCTTATGTAGTAAATTTAATATATCTAAGTAGGTAAACATTTGTATTTATATTTCATTTGCGGACGAAAAACCGTTTTAAATAATTTATCTGAAAAATGACAAGATTCATTATATCAATTGAATTTAAAAAAATGTCTTAATTTGTATTGCATTCGGTCTACGCTAAATCTATTGATTCTAAAAGCTCGTATGATAAGATTACTTCCTTAATTTAAGTCCAATTTACAGGTCCATCGAAATATTACCAAAAGAAACTACAAAATAATTATTACTTTTATTACATACCTTCTATCATTGATTACACATTATAAACAAATAGCTATTATAAAATGTATTATCGGTAAACAGCGGCCAATAGTTATCACAATCGTTATAAATTTGATCACAACATATAATGATACATGTATACATAACAAGCTATTTATATATGACTATATTTACAATGGCGTGGTGTCTCCAGATCCGGGTGGTGTATCAGTAATAATACATTTTGTATGTTGGGACGCTAAAGACATAGTCTAAAGAGCTACCGCGGGTGTTGAAGAAATGGTTCTCGTAACAATAGAGACGTCCTCTGTACCTGCATCAACAAGTATCTCTCATTACATCGGAACACCGGTTTAGATTATCTTTGATTTTATAGAGTGCATAGGAGAGATGAACAGTATTCAAGGAGTGGCCAAGGGTGCAATTTTCAATAAAGATCTGATTGTGTTAACTCGCTTGACCAACCACAGAATCCCTTGATATAATGTTTAGTGAATTGAAGCTGTGAATTTCCGACATATGTTCGGTCTCTGTTTGTTTGTTTCGAAAAACACTAACGTTTGACCTCGTCAAGACACTCTCCCGAAGCACTCTACTGAGATAATGTAAATCGGCCATGAATGATGATTGATGATGGTTGCGTGCTGATGAGGCTCTGTTAGAGGATGGTATGTTTATTCATTGTGATGGTGATAGTGATCTGCTAGTCGAACTTAATGATGATGAATTTTAGTTTAGATCTAGTGATGGAAGTGTATTTAAGATAAATGACAAAATATTTTGAGACATGTGTATTACGATCATGCGAAAACTGATAAATTAAATTAGCTGAAAAAAAAATTAGAAACCTCGCTAGGTTACCGTTTCAAAATCAGCGTGAATATCGAGTAACGGAAGTTCAGTGCAACGAACTCTATCCTAAAATTATCCAGGAGTCCCATGCGGAATGTTCGCTGCATCTATTAAAATGCACACGAAGTATTTCCTGTATGTGCATCTCGTTTCTAAACGTAATACTCAAAGAGTAAGGACGGAAATATATTTGAGATATGAATGCGGTATATTGATGTAAAGTATATTATTTGTATAGGTGAATTTAAATGTGACATACATCATACATGACTAAATATGATTGACTTTGCTAGCGTTTAAATAATATCAAAAATAATTACAACTTATTATCCCCATGCACAGCGATAGAGAGGTAGTTTTGATTGATTTTGCCGGGCAAATTCGATTATTTATAGAAGTAAAAAATACAGCATACTATCAGTTTACAGATTCGAATTAGCTAAAATGATGAATCCACTAGGATATGAGTTACATTTTGATGAACGCCACAAATTCAGTAATATCATATGTTATTACTGAATTTGTGGCGTTCAGAATTCGCCTGTTAGTGAAAACTTATGATGTAAAGTTTAAACTCAGAGTAACAACTGCAGTAGTTGCACAAGCGGCTCATGTCGGTGGTTATTTATATTTATTTATGATATATTCCAACGGGGGCACGTTGTGCAAAGCTCATGCTATTAATAAAGAAATGTACACTCACTTGGATCCAAGACCGGTCTTTGTATCGAGAACCTCGACAATGTCACCCGTCTTCAGAGAGACTTCATCCTCGGCAGCGGCAGTGTAATCTGCCGATGCCACCACCACGTCTTCTACCTGCAACAAAGAAAAAGAGAGTTTAAATAAGCAAGCAGATTAAACTAGAGTAAAGGTTAAAAATAGAATAACTTGACAGTACTTAGGGTGTGAAACTAAATTACCTTTGGCGGGCTTCCGAGACTAGACCTAGACCTCGAAGTAGATAAAGATCGTGAAGAATATCGCTTGTAACTCGGTGTATAATCCAAACTACTCATTCTGCTTCTGGTGTTTTCTCTATCCAGAAGCACACCACTATGTCTTCGAGACCAACCACACCCAAACTTTGTGATCCTTTGATTGTTGCTAATATTACAGTATCCAGTAAATGCTTGTAAGTCTTCTTCCTTTTCGTCTGCAACAGGGCAGCTGTACATTGAGAATCTATGGGCATTAGGCTGGCTTAAGTTAAGAGCAGAGAATACATGCATGGGCTCAAAGTGTCGGATTCCATTTTCATCGAGAACTGTGTAAGCGATTTGTCCAGTCAACACAGCTCGGCTTGCTTCGCGAGGAACTACGGCTTGCAAGCCTTTCTTCATAATGAGCAATGCTCCTCGATTTCTTTTTCGCTGAAATAAGAAATCCTCCATAGCCAAGCTATTCTCGGGTTGCAGCAAGCTCAGCGGAACATCTTCTGAAGTCAATAGTGGCGTTTCTTCTGGCACTATCATCAGCGCTGCACTCTCTCGTACCAAATCTCTTAGGTTAGGATCTGTACGAGCTAGTATAGGGTCTGTTTCTAATTTACGTAAAGCTGAGAGCAAGGTCGGGGAATTGTTAGCCAATTTTCTCATTACTGTAAGTCTTTTCAAAATGTTCAAACTTGTGGGATCTGAAGCAACTTTAGCCATACAGTCTTCGTTGTTCATAATTGATAGGAGATTAGAAGCGACGTCTCTTAATCCCAGGATTTTGGCGAGACCAACAGATTGAATGATCAACGTTTTAATGTCATCTTTGTTATTTTCACTAACCATTGCTTCTAGTTCTTTGCTGCTGGCTTCTTGTACAGCATTCACAATTGCTTTTTGCAAGGTTTCTGTAGCTTCATGATCGGTTTTGATAAAAGAGATCGTGTCAGAAATACTACCCAGCACATGATATAGCAAACTGTTGTCACTTTTAGAAATGTTTTTGAATGCTGGACCCAACACTTCATTTTCAGAGCTTAAAAAGTCACCAAACTTTTGTATGATGTCTTCTTCAGGGAAGGAGTTTTTATGAATAGCTCTGTTTAAAGCTATTTTTATAAGTTCAACCTTGGGATCGGATGAATTTTCTAAAATTTCTTCGCACAAATTTTCTTTATCTTCTTCTTTTTGAAGAATGTTGAACATAGCTGAAACTAAATCTTCATCAATTGACTTGCCCAAAATTGTGTCTATAGATTTTAAAATCAGTTGATATTTTTCTTTACTGATATTATTATTTACTTCCTCGAACTGCTCAGCGGTAACTAGAGCGGCAAGTACAGCAGCAGCTATTGAATTTTTTACATGTTCTTGATGAGCAGTTTGTCCATTACCGCCAGTGTAACCAACTTTTTCTTGTGACTCCATTTTCTTCTTGCCATTCCGATTTTTCTTCGAATCATTTGAAATATCATCAGTCGAACAGTTTTCTTGTAACTCTGTTTTTAAATGAGCACTCATTTCAATGATGGATGCAATAACGTCCATCAGTTGATTAGCTACTTCATCCTTCAAACCAAAGTCAGAGACAAAAGCTTTTAAAACCTCAGCATTTCTTGTTTGATTAAGAAGAACACTGATAGCTGGAAGTTCCGCTGGAACTTGTCTTCCAATTGACATTCCTGCTTCTGAAAGTTGTCTTAACATGTTTGTATCAATAGTTAGTTCTCCTTTTGTGGAAGTTGTGTCGTTTGGATTAGTTTTTACTTTTAAGAGTTTTAACTCTTCGGGAGTGACGACAAAACTTTGTACTGAAAATTCTAGTCCTTCCTCGCCTTCTGTCAAATCGGGTGCAACAAATTTCAATCCTTCAGGTGTTTGCACAATCTGACCAGGGACAAAAGTCACTCCATGATCGTCAGATTCAATAACTCTACCAGGTACAAACCTCGGTCCTTCTTCAGTGTCAACGACTTGACCAGGTACGAATCTTGAGCCTTCATCTTCTGTCGATATTACTTGACCAGGAATAAATGTTGGACCGGCTTTAGTTTCTATAATTTGACCAGGTACAAATCGAGGCCCATCAATGGTGTGTACAGTTTGCCCTGGAACAAATTTAGGTCCAGACTTAGTGTTGACTACTTGACCAGGTACAAATTTTGGTCCATCTGCAGTATCCACCACTTGACCAGGCACAAATTGTTCACCATTTTCTGTAAAAACAATTTGGCCAGGTACAAAAATGCCTTCCACCATTGTTCCAGGCACAAATCGAGATTCATTGGCTTCATTTTTCACGAGTCGGCCTGGTACTACTTTTCCATCTATGTTAGGTACTCTAGCGCCAGGGTAAAACTCTATACCCTTTGACGTTTGCACCATGTGCCCGAAGACATATAGCGATTCTTCAGACACGGAACATGTTTTTATATCAATAGGCAATCCAACGGCAGTGCCTTCACTAAATGTTATGTCTTCTACTGATTTAGCAACAGAAAATTCTACATGGCCATCAGCTTGTACAATTGTTTTTCCAGGCATAAATTTCTCTCCGATTTCCGTGTGAACAATTTGCCCTTCGATAAATTTAGGACCATCAATAGTTTCTACAGTTGTTCCAGGAACGAATTCTAATCCTTTGTTTGTTGACTTCGTGATTCCAGGGACAAAGCAAATTTCTCCATCACACGATACGGTTTGTCCAGGAACAAATTTGAGACCGTTTGGTGTAGCTATTGTAGCTCCAGGAACGAAATGTAGTTCATTATCTTGATGTACCACTTGACCTGGAACAAACTGCCACTCGTTGTTTATTTTTGCATTTTGTCCAGGTGTAAAAGTTACACCACTGGCATCTGTCATTGTTTGGCCAGGTATGAATTGAACTCCTTCTGGGGTCATAATTGTTTGTCCAGGAACAAAAACATCTTCCGATTCAGTTTCTATTATTTTTCCAGGGACAAATTTTAATCCTTCTTCGGACAAAACTGTTTGACCTTCAACAAAACGAGGCGTTTCATCCTTGTTTTTGACTATTTGCCCACAAACAAACTCTTCTCCATCTTTAGTATTCAAAACTTGTCCAGCTAAGAAGAAAGGTTCATTGGTATTATCATTAGTAACGATATGCCCTGGTATCAGACTGGGACCATCTGGTGTGTTAACACTTAATCCCGGAACAAACACCGGTCCAAGGGGTGTTTCAACGGTCTGACCTGGCACGAAAACAGGACCTTGAGGAGTATTAATGACTTGGCCGGGAATAAACTTCTTAGCTTTGTTTATGTCTAACGTGAGTCCAGAGATTTTTGCAATTTTCTCTCGTTTTCCTTTCTTAATATTTTTTACAATGTCAGGCAAAATATCCATTGTGGGTAGCATATCAATTTTACCACTGTCTATTAACTTTTCCGTAATATCTAACGTTTCTATTAAACGTTCTTTTGGTATAGTATTCAAAGCACTTAAAATATCCTTGGATGGTCGTGATTTAATGGGTTTCAATGGGTTAACACAAGGTACACTTTCTAATGTAGTAGAGACGTCGCTGATATTACGATCCACTTCGTATGCCTCCGTCTCGCAATGATAAGGTGTGAGTTTGACCGGAGACGGTAGAGAAGTCACTTTCGATACAAATTGCTCATCTGTGATATCCTTTTCAAAAGCTTCCCAGTCCCAGGATTCGATAAGGGGATGTAGCTGTTCTCTCCATTCACCACTACACATGACAATACTCGACTTTGAACGCATATGATGTGTATCAAATTTATTATACTTGAATGTTTTGGTGTCATGCTTTTCATGTCTAATTTCTTCCATTTTTGCTTTTTTGGCAGTGCGCACTTGGCGAACCTTTTCTTCTTCAAGTTCTTGTACTTCAGCTAGTTTTTCTTTATTTTCAAATATTTTTTTCATGGAAGAAAGACCTGCTGCGCGCTTCCTCTTCTTTTTTCTCTCTTCCATTTCTTCGATTTCTCTCTGTCTTAGCACTTCAGCATTTGGACCTTCACCTTCAAACATTTCAACGTCCTCCGTAAAATCTTTAAAGTCCATGGAAACACTGCGTCCCTGCTTTGTTTTTATTAAAACAGTGTCCGAGTCCTTAGCGAGCATAACATCTCTGACATCGCCGTCTCGAACCGCTGCTTCCATTCGTGCAGAGAAAACTAAGCTACACCTTCTCTCTTGTACGGTGTACACATAGCGTTTGTCGTCCGCCACATGTTTCCCTAACAACACTTCCATCAAGTTTTTTTGCGCCTCCGTAGAGCCGTCCAACACGGGGAAAATATATCTAAAGTCCGGCAGTATGTCATGTTTCCTGTTCCCATAGTTAATTTCTGGTGCATAATGATGAGGCCCAATTTCACCAGAAACGTTGGTTATCCTGCATTTCGCCTTCGTGGAGCGAGCCGTCAGTAGTACTGGAATGTAGTGGTGCGAAGGCAGTCCGTAAGATTTACCGGTGATCCTGCAGCAGCGTTTCGCGTCTGCCGGCGAGATAGGCGCAAGGAGCGGGAAGTAGTTGGGCTTCGGCAGCCCCCTACTGCGCCCTGTGATTCTGCAGAACGACATTTTGGCTCGTGTTATACCGGCATTATTGCTTGTACACTCAGAGGATAAAAGTTTATGTTTTGTTTGGGTTCCGCGATCGAAGTATCGTGCGTGGTTTAGTGCGTGCGTGTGCGCGAGCTCTCGACACGGAGGATGCAGAGCGACTGATGCCGCGGGCTTTGGGCGGGAGCTTCTCTGTTCGCGGCCGCTTTCGCACCTTCCACTCAGACGGTGTGCCGTGTACATTGTTCCGGTTACGAGTTATTTATAAACAATAGAAAGATGAATATATTCTTAACGCTTAAACATAAAAATGACACAGTTCGATGATGAAAACAAGGGACTGGCGAATATCATAGTTTTATGCGAGAAGTTTATTGCTTCTGAGCTAATTTACTTTGAGTTATATGACAGGTACTCAAATCTCCACCTACGCAAAAGTTATATAGATTACCCAGAAACCTAACAAGACCATGATCTAAAAAACACCATAACACACACCCACACCAGTCAAAATGATAATCAAAATGATTAAGACAAAACGTTGAAGGAAAACGTCGTGAGAAAACTGGCATATCCTAGAATAAAAATTCAAATACATTTGGCATCTACTGCTCCGGTTTGTGCTCCCATGGTATATTAAATCCTTCTGACTATCATTTAACGAGAGTAAACCAGTAGCCATAAGAGGTGTTACGCGGTTTTCCGGAAATTTTCTGCGCAACTTTCTTAAATTTCTCTTTCAGGAAACTTCTGACAATAACAAACACAACAAAAACATAATTAGCAAAATTGGTTCTGCCTCAGTCCAACTCACGCGTGATGCCGTGAAGGGAAATAGGCATTAATTTTTATATAGATTAAAATATATATCACAACACCATTTCAGAATTAATTCAATGTTCCAGCATCCAATTAAAATAATGTCTAGTTGTCATCAACCTGAACAGCCAGCCTCGGCCTCAGAAATCTAGCAGTTGTCGAGTATTTATAATTTTTAATTTAAATCCGCGGACCTTCGCGCTGTACCAAGAATAAATCTGTTTATTTTCGCTTTGTAAAGTTATATCGAAGAAGACAGAAAAGTAAACCGCATTGATATACGAGAACAAACGTTTACGCCCGATGCACGTCGCGATTCAAACAAACGTGTTGCCATTTGGATACCATAATGTTTTAATGTTTTCTGTGGTTATTTTAATTTTTCTGTTTCATTATTTTTGTAATTTTTTCTTTATTTATATTATGATTATTATTATAACGGGGGCCCAGTTGCTCGCGTCCGTAGGTGAATACACTCAGAGCCCTACACGTACCCCCTGGGTATTAATAAGTAGGTATTCTTATTTAAATAACTAGAAATAAGTGGCTTCGTGGCAGCGAGGGGTCTCCCGAGTTTGATTCCCAGCTGGGACACACTTTTGAGCATGAAATCTGTTATCCGGTCTTGGATGTCTTGTGTTTCTGTGTTTGTCCATGCCATCTGCGACATTTGCTATTAATTTTATTTTACTTCTTAGTTCTGTTATCTAGTTCCCATAGCACAAGCGTTGCTTAGTTTGGGGCTAGATGGCACTGTGTGAAATACATTTCAATATTTATTTAGGAATACTGTGAATCGCTTAGCTATGTTTTAACAATAGTTAAATAAAAATAATAACAAGTATGTAGTGACAAATTATTGCACTATTCAACCTTAATAGATAAGGACAAGACTTGGATACAAACCTAAACGGGATATTTCTGTTAGTTGAATATAGACACTATAGAACAATATAAGAACGTAAGTTAGCGAACCGCATTTTCCTTGAGAATTTTTATCGTAGTGACATAGATTGATAGCTAGTATAAATAATGTCAGTACGAGAGAGAAGTAGAGAAGACACTTTATAAATCCAATCCAATCCCCGGACATAAATATATAGAAAATTAAAATCATGTTCAGTTGATTTAACCTTGAAATACATCTATTCTAAGATAAAAGGATTAAGCCAATGAGCCATTTATTACGTAAACCATTATGACAATAAATTAAGTTTTATAAAGAACAAGGCTTCTTTAATTAAGGTAATTAATTTAATTACGGCTTCGTAGCTATGTTGGCAGTACCTTTAAAGCGAATGTCCCGGGTTCGATTCACGGCCCGGGAAAAACTTTGCGTGATAAGCATACAGTTTTTTGTCGAGTCTTGGGTATTTTTTTATTGAAAATTCACTGTAATTTGATATATCTTCGTGTATGTAATGTACCAAATGAGCTCGTGTGATTGCATGCGCGCAGATATTATATTTATCTATATAAGAGTAATATGTGAATAAATGTATCCGAACAATACTTGAGACCTAAAGGAATAAATAATATTAATAATATATATATGAGAGCGTGGTGGCCCAGGGGCACAGACGCCGACTTTCAATCTGAAGGTTGCTGGTTCAAACCCACACGTGCACCAATGAGTTTTTTCACTTGAAAAATTTATGTGCGCACTACCACGTTCTCAAAACGGTGACGGAAAACATCGCGAGGAAACCGGCATGTCTTAGAACCAAAAATTCGACGTCATGTGACATCTACCAATCCGGATTGGGCTCCCGTGGTAGATCAAAGCCCATTCACTCTCAATTATCGAGAGTAGGCTGGTGTCCCTGCAGTGGGAACATTAGAGGCTGGTACGGATATAATAATAAAATATTTATTTATTTTTCTCTCACAATAGCCTTAAGTGTAACAGTGTATAAGAAAACAAATGAAAACTAACAATTGTGAGAGACTGGTGCCTGAAGTAGGTTAGCATAAACCTGTATTACAGGTCACCAGGTCCCACTTTGTAAGTAGACAAGTGTCAAATGCCAGGAGAATGCCATAGATTCGTGGTAACCACAATGCACCTTTTCTTAGGTGTACAATTAAATGTGCGAATATTAGAGTTGGAGGGTAAAGTCCGGATTTCTTCAAGGTTAAGAGAAGTTAACATTCCGAACGGTAATATATCGCAATTGATTATTTCTCTAACGTCTAACATTTGTAAGATTTTGATCGTTTCCAGCGCATCGGTTTTTACAATATTTATCGAATTTTCTATATCAATAATAATGAATTGTCGAATGTATGTAATCGCATCTGAACTATGGCTAAATCTTTTTACAAACGACTTCCAAAAGAGGAAAAAAAAATATAATAATTCGGTTATTTTTTCATATATTATGTTTGTTACCAGCCCTCCGTTATTTATCATTTCCGTTCCGTTATTATCGATTGAGAAAATGCCTATTTTATATGAAAGGATATGCTTTCAGATTGGTCCCATAAAAATGTCATCAAAATCTGTTCTGTGGTTGCTAAATCAAAATAACTGGAAAAATATCTCAGCGTATTTTGCTTTCCTGTGAGTTTTCTCTTCACCCGTCTACGAGTTTGGATGTATCTTTTTAAATGGTAGGGTGTACCCATGCATGTAAGGAATGACAGAATGGTTTTATTTAGAATTCTTTTGTTTTAATCAGTCTTTTGTTTGATTTGACATGATACTTCGCGGCGGACCAGCTAGCGGATATAACATCGTATGGGGTGTTGGTTTTGGCAACCCGTAATGATGCAGCAGGTATCGAATAAAACTACGAAGCCGTAATAAAATAAATTACCTTCATTATAGGTATTAAGATTATGTCTGTTCCATCACTCCCGAATGCGTGAGCAAATCCTAATGACATTGAAAACGCTTTAAGGTCATCTATGATATAGACGAGAATCAGGGTCGAAAGACTCATCAAATCATCGAAACTGTGATTCCAACTGACTATAAACATAATATACGATGAAAACTGGTTCATAATTAGCTTTTACAACCGATTTAACCTTCTAAATAGTAATTCACCTTCAAAGGGCTCAGAGACAAAAAAAAAACATTGGGAGGAAAAGTTCAACTGGTGGAGATTGATGGTCGTTGTAAAATACACTCTTTGATCAGTTGTACACTTCCGTTTTACTCTGCATCCGCAACGGACGCGTGAGGTCGTCTGGAAAAAAAATCTGGCAGACGAAACTCAACAGTTTTCTATGACCTTCACTAAGTGCAGAAATAGAATACAAATCAATGATTATTCGAAAACTATTACAATAGAATATATTTCCACTGTTTAGAAATCTGGATAGCGGAATGCTAATGTGAGTTTGTTTGTTTGTTACGCTTTTACGCAATAAATACTCAACTGATGCAAAAGTATAGCGTGTACCGTGTGCAAAACTTCATGATGATCAACATGAAATTTTGCATATGGTACTTAGTACAGTTTTACAGATAATAATTGACAAAATCTACATTAGCCCGAGCGAAACGAGCAAAAGCTAGTATATTGTATTGGAAATGATTAGCGTTGCGCTTAGCTATCATCGTGAATTATATATTGTAACTTGCCCCCAAGCATCCCCGGGTGCATGAAATGTGCACATACCTTATCTAATTTTCATACCCCATTGATACATTTTCACAGGAAATGGCCAAGTATAATTTGAGAACTGTGAATGCTATCTACACCTGCGCGCGCGAACGCGGCTATATTTCTGTTTGACACTTCCGCCGGACGGCAGGTGTTTGGGAACAGAAATAGGCACAGTGGTAAGAAAATAATAAACACAATTGTTGTTTTTGTTTTTACATGTTCCGAAAATTAACCGCAAAGGGCAAGCTAGTTACAATTTCAAATTATTTATGAGGGACTCTTCAAGTTTACGCTTACTCAGTGATATTTAGAGAAAATAAACAATTATTTAAGTAACATTCTAAAATTTTAGTTGCAACAAATAAACATAATTGTTTTTTGTATGAATTGATAGAAAACAGCTTATTGAATTGCCAAATTTTTGAACCATATATAAAATATAAGTGAGATATTTCAGGACAAGCTTTGATAAAAAAAATGATTTTCATACGTACACATAACAGTATTCTTGCCTTCGTAAAAGTAAAAATATACAACCAAAATATCACCGGCGTTAAACCAGGTGATTCACAATTTCAGACGAACGATTACGAAGCATTATTTGCGATTACAGCCAGAAACATGTCAACAACACGAAACATTTCTCTGAAATATTTTATGGCCGCGCTTACAGGAAAAACTTGGGTTCATTTTCCCAACGAAATAATTATCAATCCTCTGCAGATCAAGGATTTTTATACCGTAGAGACGCAGCTTAGAACAATTTTTCTGTCACAGTCACAGTACTGTCGTGCAACAAGCCTTTTTTTTATTGGTACACTGCTATTCGAGTTCACTAGGATTCCATGTATAGTAGATGTCATGGACAAACACAGAAACACAAGACAAGCACCCAAGATCCAAGAACTTCATGCTAATTACACAAAATGTGTTCCAACCAGGAATCGAACCCGAGACCCCTTGCTCCGAAGGCAGGCCACAGACTACTTTCAACTAAGCCACGGAGCCCTCAATATTAAAGTGTAGAATTGTGTCATATGTGTCAATATCGAATTGCATTCAAATATGCTTTTTGAATTTAAAAGCAAAGCAAGCTTTTAACGATGACTTCGGGGTTCATCTCACGTGCTGCAAATCCGCACAAAAAGTCCCAGTAGTAAATTGCGCGTTTAGCACTTTAGTACTTAGTCAATGCTTTAGGTTCGTGACCGTCACGGAAAAGTTTCCAGACGAGCTGGCGGGCACACCATCTGACAGCTCATTACTCGCACAACTACATTAAACTTGGGGGGAACTTCGGGGGGACTCGAGGAAGTGAATACCCTGAGGATCACCAAGAACCTTACGATTGCAGGTGATTCGATAAACAATGCATGCATATATGGCATCACATGTTTTTTTAGTCTTCCGTACCAGCCTCTATTCCCACTGCAGGGACACCGGCCTACTCTCGATAATTGAGAGTGAATATATATTTATAGGTGAACCGTCATGATTGCATGACTTTTGTCACATACTAAAAAAACAAAAGACTTTCAATCTGAAGGTCGCTGGGTCAAACCCACAAGTGCATCAATGAGTTTTTTCACTTGAAATATTTATATTTATGCGCAAAGATAGCTGATTATTGCAAACCAGTTTACTGATACAAAATATATGAAAATATGATGAAATTATGAAATATGAAATGTCAATGGATTTGCCGGAACGATAAACGAAATTATTATTATATTAAAACAGAACACCTTGTTTTGAAGACAAAGACTGCAATCTTATTTATCAAATTGGATGCCATTCAAAGAGGACAGGCCGGCTTTTAATCTCGATCTCATTATGATCTAGCACTTTTTTACGATTTCTAAGAACATCTATAACATCGAATGTTAATATCTGACGAATTGAGGAAAAAGTCAGCTTCTTCCTCAGTTCGTCAGTTCTCAGTTCGTCAATTCGTGACTCCTTCAATACTTCGAATCGACTTTAGAATTCGAATCGACTTTAGAATTCGAATCGACTTTAGACTTCAAATCGTGTGACTAGTTTACCTTGTTACGGCTCCGTGGCTTAGTTGGTAGTAGTCATGCCTTCGAAGCGAGGGGTCCCGGGTTCGATTCCCGGCCGGGGCACACTTCGTGTGGTGAGCATGAAGTTTGTTCTCGGGTCTTGGTTGTTTGTCTTGTGTTTCTGTGTTTGTCCATGCCATCTGCGACACAGGGAATCCTAGTGCAGAGGTATGAGTGTGTAAACGTTTATTGTTTATTGATGTTTTGGAATGGTTAGATATTACGCGATATTTTATTTCTCAAGTAAATTGTTATCAGCCATTTTTCAAATAACTAAATGATTCCGGCTCTGTGGCTTAGTTTGTAGCTACCCTGTCTTCGAAGCGAGGGTTCCGGGTTCAATTTCGGGTCGGGGCAAACTTTTTGTGATGAGTGTAAATTTTGTTCTCGGGTCTTACGTTTTTGTCAATGCCACCTGCGACACGGAATCTTAGTGTAGGGGTATGAAAGTGCAAACGTATTTATTATTTATTTAATTGTTTGTTTACCTGTTTTGGTCATAGCTAAATTCCAGATAATTTTTTTTTTGTGTTTTATTTCACTTTTTGTCCCTATGGATATTCAGATATTGTAGGTTTTGACAAAATTATATGACAGCTCCATGGCTTAGTAGGTAGCAGTGCTGCCTTCAAAGGGAGGGGCCTCGGGTTCGATTCCCGTTCGAGACACACTGTATGGTGAGCATGAAGTTTGTTCTCTGGTATTTGATGTTTGTATGGATATGGGTGTGTAAACGTTTATTCTTAAAATTCATTTATGACTGAATTAAAAAAACTGCTCACTTAGCAGTGTTATAGGATACCCAATATTTACCAAGCTCATACTCTCGGCTAGAGCTTTCTGTACTACCAATATGTCAGCGGTAGCTGCTGTAAAGAAACTGGCGCCAGTTGAGTCGGTTTGGCGTCGTGCTGATCCATTTAAATAGGCTGACGATGGACACGACTGTTGTTCAAAGTAATATCTCAGACATTGTCTCAGACATTCAGTGAGTAGGGAAATACGTTTAAAACATTTACTGAACAGGAAAATCATTAACAACACATTTAAAAATCTAATAAAAATCGACCAAATACGCAATTTCGTTTACTTTCTAGTTATCTATAATAGATTTAACAACCAAACTATTGAACCCATTTTGATTAAAATTCTGAGACCCATCTGAAAGCATATTCCTTCAAATAAAAAAAGATTTTTCCAAATTGGTTGATAAATGGCGGAAAAATCGGTGAACATCCATAAAATATATATATACAGTGGAACATAGAAACTCCTCCTTTTTTGAAGTCGGTTAGAAATGACGAGATTAGCTGAAGGCCCACCAGATGGTAAGTGGATAACAACAGCAATACGACTTGGGTTCCCCCGGACCGAAGTATGAGAAGAACTAAGCTGCACCCCGTTGCGCCCGTCATCTGCGAGGGGCATTCCATTCATTCCACCAGCACTCACACACTTCCACCAGAACACAGCAGAGCAAGTGCATCACTGGTAGGCGGCAGATTACTAGATGTAGTGACAGCACTTCTCTGAGTGAACATTGCACAAGTTGTACCGCTTCTTCTTGTTGAACTTTTATTACTATCCAGGGGGTACGTGTAGGGATTCAAAGGGACGCGAGCAACTAGACCCACCATGTCCTGTCACCAACTTTGGCTTATTCTAATGTTAGAACCTTTAACTATACCAGGGAAAGTGTGCAGATAACAACTTAATATTAGATGATTCGAACCTTTGCAAAATTTTAGTTGGCATTGCATTTAACCTGTTGGATAAAACAAAGCGCTATACCAAAACAATGATGTATAGCAGAATTGGGTCGGAACCAACCTAATTATAAGCTCGTAAATCCCGACAGACAGCCATAAGTTATTATCGCGGCCCTTGCAAATGCACTCCATATATCACCGTTTGGACAGGGCAAGGAAAACAGGTGACAGGCGGAGAGATTGGGTGCGGCTCGAGGAGACTGAGGGATATTAATGGAGAGTTGGCCAGTTTTGGAACCCGGGAAATACATTTAGTAATAATGGTGACCGTTATTTTATTGTGTTCTAATCTAAAGATCTATTTTCAGATATAAATGTTTTATACCTGTAAGAAGAATGAAAAAGCAATCAAATGAAATATTCATGAGTCATATTGTAACACAAATAGTTTTGGAGTTCTATCTAATTGCAACACGGGAATTGTTCTTGAAATGTGAAGAAAATAACGAGTATAATATTTCTCAAGTCAGTCTCATATACTTTTTCTCCCGCCATTTTCTGAAATACCCGTAAAAATGACTCACTCCATAGAGGCAAAACGACGAATATAATTAATCAGACACGTCCAAATAATGGCGAAGAAACGTTAAGGAATGATGAATAACACGCAACAACCGCTAATTACGCGGGAACCTTTATTTACTCTGTGGATTTACAATGTCAATTACGCGGGAACACCTTTAATATACTCTGTGGACATGAGTTCAACATACGCCAACAGCGTGGCACTGAAGTCGTAAAACGATTAGGGCTCTTAGTTTTTACGAGCAATAAAAACTGGTAATGTAACATGAATTTACCAAAAATAATCTGTGATTGATAACGCGGTAATGTTTGTTTTGTATGAAAGTACGGTAGCTTCTAATGGCGTCTGTTCTACACCAAGACCTAAGTCGTATCACATTAAACCTGCATTGATATGCCTGCCGAGGCCATAGCCAGGAATTCACTTTGAAAGGGTTTTAGCTCTGGATTTCTGAATACTAAATATAGGATTTCAATGTCATTTGCAGTTTACATTAAACATTTAGTACTATTATGTTTATAATTTATAGCACGCTAATATTTTCCTTTTTTGGAGGACCATGTAGACGTCTGTAGCTGAATACCCTAAGAATAGCTTTACAAAGAAGGAGAGTGAGGAACAATATTTCGCTCAATAGTAAAGCCGAAAAAAATGTCAATGCCTCACAGCTTAGTTGATAGTAGTCCTGGGAATCAAACTCACGACCTACAGCGTAGTAGGCACGCTGTCCATGAAAAATGTTATAATTTAATGTTCGAATGAGTTCCATCCATGTACATTGCTCCCACCAATACAAGCGTACGAATTGTTGCAAGTCTAACAACGTAATTTCTAGAAATATCTTAGCTTCAGACTCAAAGGCATAACCTTGCACACTAGAGTCACCCGTCTAAGTCGGCATAGACATCATCTATCACTATTCTAGTCTTATAATAATTCTATGGGACGTGGGAAGAAGTGTGTTTACTAGTCATTTGAGATCTGATATTCAGGTGACCCGAGAATGAAAGTACCTATTTCCCGAAAATCAACATCTCTTAATCCCAGAAGAACATGGGCTGTAAAACCTAACCCAAATAAACATCGTTATACTTCTATGTTCTATGTGTTCTTGTATACGTAGCGATAAAGCTGAATATACACTAGCATGTATTTTATAACATTTTTCATGTAAAGCTTGATTCTTTTTTTTATTATTGTGAATAAGTGACAAAAGTCTCATGAGCATGTGATTTCACCGGCACCCACACTCTTCCACTGGAACACAGTAATGTGAGCAGATTGGCGGCAGATTCCAGGTATGGTGGCAGTATCTCTCCGGACGAACTTGGCACAAGTTATACTACTGAATGAATATTGATGCAGAAGATGTGAAATTTAAAAAAAAACTGAACTAAATCCTTGGACAATAAATTTGTGGTAATAATAAATAATTTCAGAAAAAACAACTCTAAGTTTCTATAAACAAAACTCACAAGCAGTTAATTTGCTGTCGTAATTTTTTTGCGCGGAATCATATTTTTTTTTATTAAAAATATCCTAGTTACTCCTTAGAAAATAAGCTATTTCTTAGCGAAAGTCCCGTCAAAAATAGGTCCAGTCGTTTCAGAGATTAGGCGAAATAACAGACAGACAAAAACTTTAAACCTTGTTTTTTGTTATTAGTACCTTGGATAGTTTCAAATGTATTGTGTAAAAAAAATGGAGCGTAAAAGTAAACGTCGGTTTTTTCAACTTTTCAAACCAGTCTTAGATGATAAATGTTTTCCGTATCTATAATGGGGGTAAAAATGGCTTTACATCATTTGATACGTAATGTGGTGCATCGAAACGTCAGCGTTTCATAAATTCTTGTGAAGATTTATTGCGTTCTTTCAAAATCACCGAACTCTTGGACCGTGACAGCAAAATATTGATGGTAGGTATTATAATTTGCAGCTGTTTTGCGGGTACTCTGTTTAACGAGAACATATAGTAGTGTAGTAAGGTTAGATTAGCTTTAGTACTCAAACAGAACCCTGTCCACTATGCCTGCGTCTCTTTCAGTCATTAATAAATGGGCTGATTTATCTAACACTAGTTGCGCCCCGCAGTGTTACCCGCAGTTTTCCGGAAATCTGCGCAATTTTCTTAATTTTTTCTTTCGTAAGAACCTTCTCTTCACAATAACATATACAACAATAAAATAATTAGCAAAATTGATGGAGCCGTTCACGCGTGATGCCGTGACCAAGAGAAATAGGGATTACAAAAATATATTCCTTACAAAAATATATAAATGTATGATTTTTAAATTTTTTGATGATACGGAACCTTCAGTCTTAAAAGCGAGTATTAAATGTATTTCGCTAGTGTTTTTCTTACTGTAAGAATAATTGATAGATTCAGGCGTTGCTTTGCGGGAGCCTATGTTAAGGTATCTGAGAGGGGAAATATTTAGTACACAAAGTAATACCACTGCCGCAGTTTCATTAGTAATAATTAGCTTATGGGTAATCTCACGATCACAATCATAATCTCTCATCTCATAATTTTTTTCATCTTTTTATGATTTTGCACACAAAAATTATATTGTAATAACAAAGATTTTTATTTTTTGAACAGTAAAATGTAATAATTTTTGTTTAATAAACACTACAAGATTTCGTATTACTTATATGAATATAAAAATATACCTGTTTGGTTCCACCACGAGCTGTTTCTTTTATTGCCTGTGGTTACTACTAATCTATATATTTAGTATTAAAATATTTATACAATGTATGTTAACGATGTTTATATCGATTTAGTTCATATCCGCCCGTGTCCGTCTCAAACATCGTATTTATATTTTAGGAGTTTGTAAGGTACAACGTACCAGGAGATCAGATATGCTAAAATATGACTATTCTGTCCTTTTAAAAAATGTGTTAGATTGTAGTAGCACTTGGTAGTAGCTCTGCCTTCTGCGCTGTTAGTCGTGGAAGGTTAGGATAGGTTTCACCAATAGAAAGGAAAAGTTAAGTTATCAGGGAGTAACATGGGCTATATTTTATCCCCGTATTCCCACGGGAACGGGAACCACGCGGGTGAAACCGCGAGGCGGCAGCTAGTAATATTATAAATGCTAAAGTTAGTTTATTTTTTTGTTATAATTTCACGCTTCAACCACTGCACCGATTTAAAAATTCTTTCACCAATGGGAAGCTATGTTATCAGCGAGTAACATAGGCTATATTATATCCCGTATTCCACGGGAACGGGAACGGAAAATCTAACGGACGTACGAAACCGAACATTGGCGGTAACCTTCTGAGTTTTGCGTTAGCCGGCGTGACGTCACAACCCCCCTTACATTTATAATTAGTTAACTGGTTCAGGGCCGCGGGTTCACTTGGGACGTGGCCGTTTCTCCGAAACGCGTCTATGTATTATTTTGTTGACAAGATGATGTTTTGTACGAGTACTATTATGAAAATCTAGACTTTTCTTACACTGTAATAATTATAATAAGCACTAGCTGTGTTCCGCGGTAACCTGCGTAGTTCCCGTTCCCGTTGAAATACGGGGATAAAATATAGCCTACTAACTGACCCGGCCACGCGTTGCTGTGGCTAACGTTTTTGTAATTGTGACTGTCAAATAATAGACAAAATTTGCAATAAAATAATATTGCGATCATAAATTGAGATGCGAGCTAGCCTATCTTTCAAGATTAAAATCGGTTAAGTAATTTAGGAGTCCATCGCGGACAAACATCGTGACACGTAATTTATATATATTAAGATGTTGCTGGCTGATAATGTAGCTTTCCATTGGCAAAAGAATTTTTAAAATCAGTTTAGTGGTTTAGGAGTCAAAGCGTAACAAACAAATAAAGACACTTTCGCATTTATAATATTGTACTACTAGTTAAGATTCATGGTCATAATACAACCCCAACTACACAGTACCTACTTATCTACCTATCTAGCCTAAAACCAAGTATAGCTTGTAATATGAACCACATGATGATGGAAAACTTAAATCAGTGTTTTTCAATGTGTGGGTCGCGACCCCCCTGGGAAAGGGCGAAGCCTCTTTAGGAGGGTTCCGAAGCTTCTATAGGGTAGTTCCAAAAGGTAATGGAAAGCTACTGCAGTAAAAAACAATTAATATAATGCGATTACGAAAATAAACAAATATGTTGGAATATTTGTCACAAAATAAAATACATGACAAAATAGCAACGGGTAGGGGGGTCGCGAAATATTTACTGACTTAAAAAGTACTTTTGTTTCGTAAATATACATACTGGTAATACATATCAACGTCCAGACACAGAACTGACGTCTATGTCCATCACACAAATATTTGTCCTGGGTGGGAATCGAACCACCAGGCAGGATTACTATCCTCTTTGCTACGGGGCCATAAAACATCAGAAAATTGCAGTATTCAAAAGCGTGTTTTTATTAAGCAATGTGAATACGATAATGATGTAAAAATGTTGATGAGAATGACAATGAAACGTCTCAATTGATATTTTGAAACTCGCTCATGCATTTTATTTTTGTTGTCTTTGTTTGAATCAGTTACAACTGATCCCTTTTAGAGTGACCTTTTCAATCAATGACTGCCTCACAGATCAGTTAGTAGCTCTGCCTTCTGCGCTGTACGTCGCGGGTTTGATTCCCACCCAGGACAGACTTGAGTCACGAACAAAGTTGTTTGTTCTGAATGATAGTCTATATAATTATAAATTAAATTAATGGCTAAAAGTGTTGCAAAATTCGAGAACGGCTGGAGCGATTTGGCTAATTATTTTTTCTGTATTTGTTAGGAAAAAGTATATGAAAGAAAATGTTTGATTTTTTAATCGCGGGGCGCATCCAGTATATATTACATGTGAAAAAAGAACTGTATTAGTATTCTATCAGTAATCTGATTCCCATAGTACAACTATGCTTTGTATGGGGCTAGATGGCGCTGTGTGAAATGTCCATAAGCCCTTTGGCGAATCATTTCATGGTCAAGGACCGCGGGCCGTGGAGTGCTTTTATAACCGCTAGATTTATTAAAATCGTTGAAGAATGCGGCATTTCTTAAAATAATCCGGTTGTTGGACTCGTAAATAGTTTAATTCCGCCCACGTTTATCTTGAACTAGATACCGCGACTTTTTCATTGTATAATGGGCACTTTCATTGTATAATGACATTTCCATTGTGTAATGAGGCAGGGGTAATGGTGGCCTAGCTATTTTATCCCTCGGCTACAAAATATCTGGAATGAGTATACAGTGAAAGATACTTAGCTCCACTTATAGTAACTATTAAATCATGGTACCTGTACTGTGCATACGGTATAAGGTCGGTTAGGGTTGTACCAGACGCAAACTTAACAAATAAGACTATCTAAAACATGAAAACTGACTGTAATTGGACATATCTGTGTGCATGTAATGTGCCTGAGGAGCTCCTGTGACACGTTATATGCTCACTAATACAAGTATGTGTAAAATTTGACGAGTGCAAATGATACTTGAGATCTAAGGAATAAATTAGAAGAAGTAGAAGTATTTATAAATGACCTAAGTCGTATTGCTATTGTTATAGCCGGAGGTAACCACTTAACATCAGGTGGGCTTTCAGCTCGTCCCGTCACTGGCTGGCCATTATTCTCATGAATTTGCTTGTGACAATCATAAATTAGAAGCGGCAGTGCTTCAGTGTAACAAACTCCAAAAAATACATTACTTATACATTAACACAGCATCTGGATGCAATTACATGGTCATCAGTCATGTACACGTTTGTCAAAACAATACACAAAAATACTGCCAACTGCCATCGAAATAGAATCCTTGGGGGAGTTCCTAAATCTAGCGCGGAGAATCGGGCGGCCGCAATATTTGCTTCTAGAAAGGTCTATATAAAAGAGGCAACAAGACACTATTTTTTTAACTTACAACTAACCTTCCTAACTGCTCACTGCTTCACAAAGCATTATTTTAAAAGCTCTGGGATTATC
The DNA here is from genome assembly GCA_921293045.1 of Aplocera efformata. Lineage (NCBI taxonomy): Eukaryota > Metazoa > Arthropoda > Insecta > Lepidoptera > Geometridae > Aplocera > Aplocera efformata. The sequence continues at coordinate 1,002,598 of OV121040.1, forward strand.
CTAATTACTTTATTTATTTATTTATGATTAGTTAGGACATAATGTCGAAATGATCTAATACCGATGAGAATGAAGTATCAAGAAAACTCGTCTTCTTGCAAAACACAGTGCGCCATCTCTCGGAATCTCCGTCCACTACGATATGAAAATAAAACACTGCGGTTCAAAGTTTGAGTATAGGATTTTCAAACAGCACACTGTGTGGTATTCAGCTTTTCCGCTAGATGACGCTGTACAGAAATAGTGTTTATTTATAGGGCGGTAGATAAACATCACGGCCTAAAATAAAAATGTTTTGGTATTAGCTTTACGTGCGATACTTAAACCCACCTAAATGAGCTATAAGCAACGATTTATCACCTGATAAATGTACACACAATAACCAATTAGAATTAAGGTTGATGACAAGTTAACATTCATTGTACCTATTATAATTAATTGCGTGTTTTGTAAAAAACGTATTATTTAACTACTGTGACGGGTTTCTAGCTAGCTCCGTACTAACCCTAGCTCAAAGCGAGTTGTCTTGGGTGTTTGTTCATGCCACTTGCAACACAGGGAATCTTAGTTCAAGGGTACGAGTGTGTCAACGTTATTTATTTACTTGAAGAAACAATTACTTATTATAACAATGTCGCGATTCGGTTTAATCTCACGTTAGTAGACAGAATATTTATTTAGAAGTATTCAGTCACTTAATTTCACAAATATTTGTACTACAGTATTATAAAAATATATTTACGCTTCTATACTATACTATACTATACAGGTAAAATACATTTACGCTACTATACTGTAGTATTCATTTTATCTATTATATTATTTTTGTACAGTTTTGTTCTTGTAATTACAATAAACTATTAATCATCTACATTATAAATTATACACAAGTAGTAAAGTAGAATAATTGGGGAAATTATGAATGCTTATCTGCAACACCGTGTCAAACTATCGCAAGAAACATTGCTACAAAACAACCTTCTTTATTAACCTCTTATTCTTTTAGCAATAAACCAATTTATATTTTTATAACTGAATTAACAAGATGAAAACAACGCATAAACTGAAAACGGAGATAAAATATTATAAGTGTAATGTTGTAAAGTTGTGAAAGTACTTATGTCACCGGACAGCTCATAATTCTGTTTTGGACGAGGTACTTGAGTAGATATTTTTGAAGAGTAATACTGCTTTTAATAATATCTTTTTTATATACATACATAAGACCACGCCTGTTTGTACCTGCCAGTACTTTTCGTAAAAAAATGCTTCGACTAAAATTGATCGTACCTAAACCAAATCGGGGGAGAACGGACCGGGTGAATACGGGACTGGGTGAGAACGGACCGAACAAGTTTCCCGGAGTCCCCTCCGGGAAACGGGAGACACGGAGACCGCGGCTGTCCCCTTGCTACGCTCCTCATATACCCGCCTCTTTTGCTTCATTCACTCTCATCACATTCCTCATACATGCTCATCGATTACGGGTTCTCTATAACTGGCCTTGTTCTAAAACACCCATTTCGTCCAAAAACGTACGCCAAGGTCTTCGCCTTTCATCGTTCCCATTTACAATAGCCAAAGTCAAAATCAAAGTCAAAAATACTTTAATTCCATTGAATTCTTTAAAAATTTTTTGGATACTTCACTTTTTTAATTATATAAATATGTAATACCTACAAGATCATGCGTTCTTAGTACTAACTTTAGCACTTGTTCAAATCCTATCCGACCCTCCACGGCGAAGAACAAACAATAAACCTTGTGCACCGTTCTACTGCTACTTTTAGTTGCTCTTTGGCACAACCCAGGGGGTACCTGTAGGGATACTAGAGGGTTCCGTGTAGAAATACTAGAGGTTTCTAGAGGACGCGAGCAACTGGTCCCCCCATAAGTAACACAAGTAATAATATAAACAATACTCACGTCCATGTCTCTTCCTTTCACGGCAGTGCTGGCGCGGCGCTCACGTAGGAGAGCCGGCACGGCTACTCTGCTCAGCCACTCCCCGAACGCTGCACAAACGGAACACTCGCGAGTTGACACCCACCCACCTCTCAGATCTCTACTTGAAGCCTTAGAACTTAGGTTAGGATAGGATGTAAGGAGGTGGACGGTTCGACAACAAAATCGTCAGTCACAATTAGACCAGACACGTGCCTGTTTAGGTAATGAATTAGGATTGTTTGGTGACAGATGTGGATGAAAATATCAATAAGTTATTACGTACTGAGCTTTAGCGCAATTATTTTGAAAATTATGACAACTCTTCTTGAATTTATATTGCAACTTGATTTAAAAATCGAATACATGCAATATTTTCATCGTCTTTTCACCTTTTAGGGTAAAATTTTTGCAATGAAATCGGTCCACAATTGGTAAAGATCTCACAAACCAAAGTGCGGCCAATTCTAAAACTCCTACTTTTTTAAAGGACTGTAAAATTTGTTTTGTTTTTGCAGGAAACATCATTTGGAAAAAAAACGTGTCACAATATCTTAGTTACTCTTTGTACCGGGAAAATGCGCAATTAGAAATGAGAACGCGTGATTGTAGGTACTTAATTTGAAAGAAAGTGACTTTTCAATTTTTTTTTTTAAATACTACGGAAAAGAGATTTTTTTTAATACATTTTATCAGTATGCAATATTACTTGAGCTAATAGTAAAACCTACATAGTTGTCGAACCGTCTGTAGATGAATGAAAAGTCGACATACGGATGAAAAGTGGATCACATGTTGTTTCGTTGGCGATGGATGATGAATTCTACAGAGTGGTTTAGAGTTTCATAAGAAATCTTCTTTAAATGGGTACTAAATAGGAGTATAAAACAACGATGACAAAGAGTTAGAAAACGATACATGTAAGTCATTAAATTAAATTAAAAAGGGACTGCTTAAGAGTACTTCAAATAAATATAAAAATTATGTTAAAATAACTACGGTATTTATTAATACTACGACAACATTTACAAATAAAAGCTTTTAATAAGCTAAGTTTCTAAATATTTGCGCCTACAACTAAATGCGAAGCGAATGATTAAGAATAGACCTTTCTAGGTTTACGGGATAACTAATAGCTGTTATAAATTAACTGGTTTATATTTTTAGATTTTGATTAGATTATATTTTTGTTTATTTCTAAGTCTATTTTTATAATAGGTTGTGTAGTATTAGCATGTAGCCTAACTACTGTGTAGGCTTCTGTGTCTGGTAGCCCTGTGTCGGTGGAGTGTAGGACGGTCAGCGTCAAGAGAAATTTTGTTAAAATTTAGTAAAATAGTTAAACATCCAATATGCATGCCAATTTGTCAGTATAATACGAACAATACCGATGCATCCCTCAGTGTTGTTAACGCTTTTAGAATACCTAAATCCATATTTAAATTACGTCAAAGCCATTTAGGAATTTATTGGTGTGCTACGCTGTGAACTAGCTGATGATGTAGCGAACCAACGCCTGGTTTTACTACGGTTTGATATTAGCCTAAGCAAACCTTGCAAGGTTCACTTAGACTAAGCGAGGTCTATGTATGTATGGCTGTGGCGTTATTTTAGGTTATAGAGATGCATAATCTGTGGACGTGCATGTTTGTAGTCTGGATGCATCATGTCTAAATGACAAAAGTCTATTTTCAATTCGAAAAGCGCATTTGATTTTGAATAAAATTTAAGGATTGTTGAAGATAGATTTCCATCATTATTCGTACTACTTCTATCATATATTGACCACTGACCTAAAGCTTCGGCGGTCAAAATGTCTGTGTCTCGTGTAGCCATTGTGTTTTTGTTAGTGTTTCGAAACATGTATATCACAGCACTGTTACACTCGTATCACTGCTCACTTGTCCTTGAAATCACTTGCTCATGTATGCCTTGTCCTTAAAGTATTAGGAATTAGTCCAGTTTATGATTTGGTGTAGGTTTAAATTCGGTTATTTTGTATTTCTGTTGACAAACATGGTTAGGTTTCACTGTGGAAGCAATAAATGTTGCGTGTCTAGAGTACGTTGTGTTCATGTGTATCTACAATATAATAAATATTTCGTTGAGATTTCAGAAAAGAATCAGTACGAATAACTATCATTAACTCTAACGGCCAAACCCACAATATTATTTGTCTTAGAGTGTGAACCTTAGATATTTTGACGGATAACAATGTTGCTGTGGTAATCGATCTACAGTCATCTGTTAGTTAATTATAGTATTTGGTTGTCAATTAACAAATTCTACCTATGTCCGTTATAGACTTTGTAACCATCCAACCGATGTGCCCTAAATTGGTTACATTAGAAAGATAATAATGCGAAGATGGCTTTAGACCACTAAAACAATGCATTAGGCACAAAATGTATTTCCGTTCAGCAAAGTAACACAAGCCGAGTATCTGCTAGTATACTATATGCACTTTAAAAACATGTTAACGTTATGCTAAAAGGTATTTTTCGAAAGTACTTCACGATTTGTTGATTCAACATCCAGAATTATTATCGAGTTTAGTACGTAAATCTCAATGACGTAAGCAAAAGGCTCATCGAGACGCACAAATGTAAAAGATAATTCACTGTTCTTATATAAAAAGTTTTGACTGGTAGTCTGTTTAGCGTAAGAATCTCCTCGGACACATTGTATGCACGAATATGTATATTAGTGCATGTAAATATTGACTAATCCAATTAATTGATTAGTGAAATAAAATGAAGTGAAATGAAATACTCGTAATTTAATGTTTGTAATAATTTTAAATTGCTGTATGTAACTTTTAAATATCATAATGAGACTCGATCTAGTAGAAAAACCCCACGACCAATTTCATCCATAATTAAGCCGAAAGAGAGCTTAGATAGATCTCATTAGATAGACGATGAATCGAATTATATGTTGACCATCATCTTGATGACTGTTGATTAACAAAATATCTGCGTAACTTAAACTTGAGGATGAGAAGATTAATGTTACTTTGACACTCGGGTGAAGCCATCGGCGAGCAGCTAGTGTATTTATAAATGGGATTATTGAACTCACTCTCATTTGGAGCACTTAAGATTCGCAAAAACATGATCTCATGAAGATGAAGTAATCACCCGTAATATTAGTAATCTTAATGTTTTATTGTGCCCGAAATAATCCAGTAGCAGGCTCCATTTAAAATTGTGGTTGTAATGTCGCCACTTCTTTTTCAATATTTTTTTTTTATGTAAGTTTAGTAACATAATACAAAAAAGGGAAATATCATATGCGCACATGTGATAGATCATCGGCATCCAGACCCTTCCACCGGAATACAGCAATGCAAATGCACCACTGCTTGGTTTCAGGTAATCAGATATTGAGGCAATACTGCGGGTGAACTTTTCACAAGTTCCACTGCCTTATTTTGTTGCTCCTTTAGCACCACCCACGGAGTACATGGAGGGATTCAAAACTGTTTCATCGAGGGATTCAACGAGAGCAAGCACCTGTTACCCCTCCCCCCAAAATAACTACATGCGCAAGATTTTTTCGTCACAATATTTTGTTCTCTGATTATCTTGAGATGCTAGAACTGCGCGTAGCCGTTTCGTAGCCGAGCTACGAGCCACGTAGCAAGGTTACAAGGTCCACACGAAGCTTGGACTTCTACGCACGTAGCTGATCAACAATGGCTTTGCGAGATTGACAACAGAGTTCACGCGAAAAAAAAAAGAAGCAGAACGTGAGATTGATGTAGATATCTCTAGATTAAACTTATAGACCTCTTCTATATGTTTGATCTAATCATCAAAAGCCCTTCAATTTAAAAAAAAATTAACTATACTACAAAAATCCAGTCAGGAGTTTTTAAAGCTTTGTAAGATTAAAATGTTAATTTAAATAACTGTAGACCATTGCGGTGATTCATCTCGTAAAATAACCGACATTGTGGTATGGCAAACAAATTCCTCTGGATCTATAATTAGTTTACGTCGCTTCCTCAATAGATTATTTGATCCAAGAAGGGATAAGCTACTATATTATATTCCAAGGCGTTTATCTGATTCACGTTATAATATTAGTATCAATTTGGCAAATCTTGGGATGCTGTGCATCTGTGCAAATTTAATTTAATGCGCTATGAACTATACTATAAACACGTGCGTGTTTATATGCATTGGTAAAATTACTACAGGACACTCTGTCAAATTAAAAAATAAACATCCAGATTGATTCATAACTAATAAAAAAATCATGTGTAAAAAATATTATTATTGCTGCCGAATTGTGTTTTCTTATCAATCGGTTAATAATTAAAAATAACCATAAATAATACACGATTTTCCGCCATCTCTTAAAAACTAACATAGTACAATTAACAATTGACTGGAAATAAATTAGCAAATTAACATTGTTATCTGTCAAAATTACAATAAACAATGTTGACTGTGAAAACTAGCTATCAGTTTATCTCTTAAAAATGAGATAATCGGAATCACATTACCATATTTCCTATTCCAGAACATAACATAACAACAACAAAAAATCCTGGAACACCGAAAAAGTAATTTCTAAGCCGACCTTCATCCACAACTCATGCACATCAGCCAACTTCCCAAGCCAAATGGCGGCCAGTTATAAATCTGCAGAGATTGGCGATAACCCGCCTCAGATATATAGCCCGGTGTGGAGGCTGCTGTCGAGACGATGATTTAATTGATTTACGACACGTCTGCTCAGGCGATACTAATGATCCGCTAATCCGTCAGAATGTCAGCGTCCATAGTTTTAATCTTGCGACGTACTGAGCCTCATCTAAATACAGCTTTGAAACTTTATTTTGGCGAGAGAAGGTCAGTATTTCTGCAGTAGAAACAGCTTTGAAAATACGACATCCCACAGCCACAAGAGAGTTGAGATCCAAAACTTATGACCTCAAGTAATGAAGCGACGATAAATTAAGTATGATTTTATACTATGTATTTTAGTGACCATGTTTATACATTGAGATTTCTTGTTGTAGACATGAAAGCCTATGACGGTAGACTGAAAACCACAGTATAGTGGTCAGTCCAGGAAAATATTATATGTCCGTGCAAAAATATTGATCCAGATATTTAAATTTTCTAATTCCAAATATGTGATGTATTTCATATTTTGAAAAATTGACATTACGATTAAATGTCTAGTCAATGCCACACATTTCTCAAAAAAGGATAGAACTAGTTTACTAGTCGTCTTGATTATTTGATCTACATCGAACACTCTTGCATTTTATAAGTATACTTGACATATTAAAAAATCGTGGAGCGCCAGCACAAAGTGCCAGTAAACCAATTATAGAAGAATGTCAAGATAACTGGCGTACGAAGGCAAGCGTCATATCTCAATAATAGTTATTTGCATTAATAAATCATAAATGAAATGCGCAAGAGCACACACTTGCCGGATGTCAATGGCGTCTGTCGTGGCATCCGGACGTGTGCCATAAAACGGCTTGATGCAACCTTGGAGTTAATTCAGAAGTATTTTTACAATACTAGGATTAGCGATGACTAGATAAGTAGGAGTACTAGATAATAGACACTGGATCTACTTAAAGGAACACTAAACTTCAGCTTTGTTTAGAGTTTGTTGTGATTTGCCCTCCTTTGGACGTAATTAGCGAGTTTTGCCAAATTTGCTGTGCCAAAGTAAGTATTCAATGGATTGTTTACGAAAAACAATCAATTCGTCACCTCTTCTACAATTATCTCGTCATTTCGAAGTGCCATTTTTCGATTAGAACGAGAATATGACGATGAGGAAGAATAGAAATGTCAAAAATCACTGATTAACAAATATACTCATGTTGTTGATTTCAAATATTTACTAGTCGGAGAGTACATATTATCAATGTATGAACTTGAAATAGCTGCTATAATTAGCGACGCCTACGACACACGGTCTCGTTTCACTAAATACGAGATGCGAGCTTAGTCACTCCGAACTGTTACAATGTCGCAAATTCCTGTTGATTTCAACGCACCTTCAAATCGAGAGATCAAGGATTCATTTGGAGACATGGTGAAGGAAACAAAATGTTGTCACATTTTAATTATTTCAAAGTCCCAAATTTACGATTCACGGCAAATTTGCGGTTTGCAATCAGCGCTGTATTTTCATCGCATTGGCATAGACAATTCTGACAGATGGCTGACTAACATTTAATAATGAATGAAATATATTTTTGAGCGATAATGTTTCTCACCAACCGCGTTACTAAACAGGGGTGCTATTCTGCGCCCCATGTGAGGAGATATATTCAATTGAATTAAATACAACTCAAAACGATACATGTAACATTAAGGTCATGAAAAAATTTAAAGCTTTCTTTAATAATTTAAATGTATCGTTATTTTACGATAATATTTGAAATAAAAGATGCAATTTATTCTGTGAGAACGGGCAGAACGACTCCAGTATCAAGAAAATTCGTAAATGAGTTCGATGTATAACAGTGATTACGATATATCAAGATCCGTCGACAACATGTCCACAGGGGGAAATGTCAACCGGCAATGCATTGCCAGGGATAAATAAAAAGTGTGAATCATTGCGCTGAGATTGAGAAACTTACAGCATGAAGACAGGTCCACACATGTTCATAATATAAAGAAAGTCGCATGCATTTCGATCAACAGTCCCCACTTCGGATACTGTGAACAGGAACTGCACGACCTAATCCCTCTCACGTCAGGATGAGCACACGAACGGCTCAGTGCCATCCTTACCTTGCCGAAATATAGGTCATTCATACGAAACGCTTCGCTTCTGCCTTCATAACACAAACAGCTAAGGAACGGAACATCCAAAAAACTACAACCTTCTCAACTTCAAGTCAAGGGTAAATTAATATCTTCTAGACTAGAGGTTCAATACCAGCTATATTTCTACCATATTCCCGAAACTCGACAAAATATGTGAAGAATGTGTAACTATGGAAATATGCGTTGCGGCTGAGTTACGAATTGTCACTCCCTATTTTTTTACGTTTTTTGTTGGTTTTTCAAACAGTTCATTTGCACAATTAATTTTTATTTAATCTGATGGAACTACTATCCTGAGTTCAGGAGCCGTATTCTCAGCTTGATGTGACATTGGACTCAAATTGTTTACATCTTTTCTCTTCGTAATAAAAAAATACGTCACATAATTCTCTAGGATAGACTCGAAATGTTGACATTATATTGTTTAACCGACGTTTAGACAATTGAAGAGCACAAGAACCGACGCATAAATGTCACCGATTGTACTTATCAAGTCCACGCTCATTACACCTTTAATCCAAAGCACTAAGACACAAATTGCACAGTATGTTTGTGTAGAGAAATTGGGCGTAGATTACTATTCTTATCAGTAAGAATTAAGGTTTCTAATTGATTGATAGGCATGGAAGAAAGTTCAGTACGCCCGGTAGGGCGGCTAAATGCGTCCGCTTGGCACGGCAGTGGGGCAAGGACGCGCAGGCGCCGATGCAAGAGAACTGATTGACCGATTAATCTCTGCTAGACAAGAGTTTATGCAATAACTGTACAGGACATTATCATTATCATAATGGCTATCGTTGTCATTATGATGACAGTTGACAATTGATTGATTTGTTGGAAACCATTCGATGATCAGCGGTGTATCGCACAGTGATATTTATTTCACGCTGTGTGATTATCACAGGATCACAGGGCAGAATCTTGACGATAAAATAAATTGTTGCCAGTTTTACGTCTAATTTTGAAAGAATTAGCGGTAAATTTTATTCTAATCCGTCTTAAAATTGACTCTACGTAACAAAATTTATCTCAAACGTAACAAGGTTTCTCATCATCTAGATTATTAAAAAAATAAAATTTTGTAACGTTAATATTCTTAAGAACTTTGATGTTATATCTCTATTGGAACACAAACGTGTCAACAAAACTATACAATAATCAATAATGTATTCATAGTTTCTCATTCAATGTTATGTTTTGTTTATTCAAACTTTTTTATTTTTATATAAATATTCGTTGTTTTTGTTGAATAGGGTTAGTTTATTTCTCAATTAGCTTTTCATGTATGTTTTAATGATTCACATATTCACATAAACACTGTTTTCGAGATGTACAAATGCACGTGATGTTGTGGGGATGTTATATACACATGGGGGTAGGCAGCACTTTTACCGAACGGGGATTACGAAATCGATCGCGTATTATTTCGGGCGGGCGTGCGGTGCCCGACGCCGTCGGTTCAGAACTATGACTGCTAGGAATGCACGACAAGATAACACGGGACTGGACACCGTTTTCGTCCCCTATTACAACCAATCTTTTTTTGGAATGGCGTTTGTTTGTTTTTATATGTATCACTAGCTGCGCTCCACGATGAAACCTGCGGTTTTCCGGGAGTTTTCAAAAGTGTTTCAAGTATGTTAGTATAAGATAGAAGCTATTCTGGTATCAAATTTCATGCAAATCCGTTGAGCCGTTTGAGCGTGAAGGAGTTACACATATGCGCGCACCTCACACACACTCACACACACACCACATACTCACACACATACATACAAGCTTTCGCCTTTATAATATTAGTGTGAAGTGTGATTACGTATGCTTTCCATTCTTTCATAGCCCTTTGATGCACCATTTCACGATCACGGACTGCGGGCCGTGGAGTATATTTATAAACGTTACATTTATTAAAATCTTTAAAGAATTCATTGCTTTAAATAATCCGGATCCGTACAAACTTTCGTGTGTGATTTTGTTTCAGCTTTTGACTGGTTCCATAGTTGACTGCAATTCTGCCTTATGCTGTAGGTCAATTCCCACCCAGGACACATTTATCTGTCGAACTAACGTGTTTATTCTGTCTGTATAATGTTTGTATTTATAAAAAAAATCTGTATATATTATAAATCTCGTTTCCATTACGAGTTTTGCTCACTTACACAAATATTTACCAACTCAATTTCGTGATCAAAAATTACGTCAGTCAAATATTTGAATTAAAAATATCTTGATAAAATCGTGAATGCTGTGGCTAGCACTACAGGTCCGTATATCATATGTAGAAACATAATATTTATAATCGCGTCCATTGGTTGAACGGTTCTCGGTTGACGTCCGCATCCACGTGTTATTTCGATCGTCCGGCTCTGGTTAAGTCAGGAGAGATTTATTCGGTCGATATGAGTGATCGAGTTAGATTTTGTGCCGTAATGAGTCCAGTTGCTCGCGTCCGTAGGTATGTACCCTTTGATTCCCTACACGTACCCCCTGGGTGGTGCTAAAGGAGCAATCTAAAGTAGCAGTAGAACTTGTGCCAAGTTCATCCAGAAAGGTACTGCCACCACACCTGGAATTTGCCGCAAAGCTAGTGCTCACTTTCTTTATTCCGGTGGAAGGGTTTGGGTGCTGATGAAATCACATGCGCATGAGACGTATCATCCCCGTCTTGGGTGATGGACGCAGCAGGATGAATGCGACTCAGTGTAAGATCTAAATCTTATACTGAGTCGCACTACTGCCATTGTTGCCATGGGCGGGGGTCGCCACTTATCACCAGGTAGGCCCTCAGCTAGTTCCATCAAAAATTCACATAAACAAAAATATATACTGCTGTATATGGTTGGTTAATGCAACCAGCAGTATTGCAGTCTGCAAGCACTTGATGGCTCAATTGTCAGTGCGCAGGTTTATGTCAAAGTACACAATATAATCACCTCTATACTGTTTACCTACTTATTTGAACTATTATTATACCAATCTCTTGTCTCACTTACTATATACTTTTATTTCTCATCTAGTTGTCTGGCTATCTAAGTTATAATATTGTGTTTAAAAATTTAATTGTTACAGAGAGCTCTAATATGAGGCATTTACATATAAGTAGGTCTAATAAACTACTTTGTAAACCTATTTTCGAAAATATATAAAAACTCAATTAATTATTATTATTATTAATTGAGGTTTTTTATAATAACTAGGTTTTCCCCGTGACGGAGTTACCGCGTAGACATTTAACCTTTTTTTCCGCGGTGCGCTATTTTATTCTATTGTTGTGAAACGGACCTGTTTAGGTACTGTCTATTTTTTCGGTAAACTTGAAGTAATGTTTCGAATACTTGGTATGGTATCAAGAAAAGTCAGGTAGAAAGTAATTAGATAAATTATTAATTTATATAAATAAGTAACGCAAAACAAATTAATTTAGATAGCTAAATGATAATTGAAGAAGCAATATCATATTATAAATCAATCTGAAACAAAAGAATTAATAAATTAATAAAAGATTATGTATTATTTGAAATGAAAAGTAGACCGCTGATGGCCTTGATAACATTATTTGGGCTTTTGGTGAGAGCGGAAGGCTTTTGACCGGTTTAAAACTAAAAATATTCCTGCACCAAACCAAAGGCACCACTTAATACGAACTTCCAAATGATACTTGAGATCTAAAGGAATAAATGAATTTTACTTTGACTTTGGCTTGGGTCGCTGCTCGAACGTTTGACTTAATACTCGCGCAGAGCGCAAGGTAAGAGGTACATCTATCAATCATCTGTGCAAAGGTGCAGTGGTTACTCTGTCCTGTCTGGATGACAAATACACATCCTAAATTCGACTCATAATACCGCTTGGATTTGAGAGAGGCATCACCACGAGGGAAATGATATAAAGGGGTGCTCATGAGATAGAAAGATTAACTCACGTTCACTCACTAAGTCCTGGTGAGAGAGAGAAAGCGTAAGACACCGCCGCATTACACTCAGATTCTCTATCTTCACGGCTAGGACTCCACAAATGCCTCCGCGCACTCCTCTGACACCTATCACTTCGGTATAGTCGCTGCTGTCGCCGCTGTAGGCTAGCACATCGCCGAAGTATAGATAGGCATATCTGGGAACCAGATAGGTAGTCTGTGGTCTCGATTGTGCGTCATAGAACAGTTATCAGACGTCGGGTGGCCTGAAAACTCACACCAGCGCCTCCCACTCAACTCACACAACAAAGCTTTCACTATCTTACAATCTTGTAGAATTTTTACTTGGAAAGTCTAAACTGGCCAGTTGGACAGAAAATAAAAAAAAATAAAAAAATATTCATATCCAATATAAAAAAATATTCATTCATACATTACTTGTCCAAACAATTACAAACACAGTAAAAAAATAATTTGCCGAATAAGTGTATCCATTCAGATGTGTTTAACATTTGGCAATTGATGTTTATTTATAGCAAGTAGCAATTTAACAATTAAGCAAGTAAACAATTTAAGTAAATATAGTGTTCGTCCTCAATATAAAAATAAATTATTTCGTCCTGCTACAAAATTGACATTGACATCAAATAATGTGTATATAATGGCCATTAAAATTTTCAATCAAATTCCCTATGAGTTCAAGAATATGACATTTTTTAGATTTAAATCACATTTGACGACGTGGCTTGCTGAGAAATGTTTTTATAGTATACACGAATTTTTTGACTATAGATTATAAGTTCTTTTTTTTTTTTTTTTTTTTCTTTTTGACATGTTATTTTTTTTTTTTGTTACTCTTCTTTTTTTTTTACATTTCTTTTGACATATTAATTATTTAAATTTGACATTAAATATAATTTTAGACTTCTGTATATTCACATGCCTGTAAAGGTAGGATTTGGCGGATATATATAGCTATAAGACCTTATTGTACCTAATTCCTTGGTGAATAATAAATGAATATGAATATGAATATGAATATGAATATAGGCAGCAATGCCGATTTGATATTTCAAGCCAAACTCAACAGTATTGCATTAATTTCCAAATAAAAATGTTCGGAAGTCAAAATGACCTTAGGGTCCAAGGCACCAAGACGTTAGTAATTTTACTAAAGCATTCTGAAAATTCATATGATTTTTTGTAAAAGTATCCTAACCCAATATCCTCGCAAGTGCTAAGTCCGAGGGGATCCTCGGGCGGTTCGCTGACGAGCGTGAAGACGAGGCAGTCGCGAGGGTCGGTTGAGCCGTTGTTGCCGTGAGATCGAGCCATGTGGCCCAGGAGTGGCAGGTCACACTCCTGCAGTTGGAACGCTGTAAGTACAACCAGCTATTATAGTTAAAAGTTCACTGGATCCTTGAGTAATTTGTCGAAGAGAGAAGAGACGGTATCAAGGTTCAAAGTCAAAGTCAAAGCAAATACGGTTGCATTATTATATATCGCATAACATTATAGCATTGCCTGATCATAAGAACAAAAGATACAAGTAAAGACAAATATGAGAAGAAAGCGTCTAGAAATTAGCTGGTATAATTAATATCTCAAAAGACCCTGGAGTACTTTTCTGACAAAAATTAAGACGAAACCTATAATAGGTGCCCATGAATAGAGATAGAAAGATTAACTCACGGTCACTCACTAAGTCCCGGTGAGAGAGAGAAAGCGTAAGACACCGCCGCATTAACTCATATTTTCTATCTTCACGGCTAGGACTCCACAAATAAAAGGAACTTCTTAAAAACTACGGGTATACGTACTCTTCTTAAAGTTAAAGTAGCACTTGTCAGCATAGTGTTTGGGTTTGGGCAAGCTGACCGGGGTCTCGAGGTCCGCGCCGTGTCTGCCCAAGAAGCTGTATGCGACGTACAACTGTTGTATGTTGGGGTTCACCATAGCCTCGCACTCTTCGTTCAGGGCCAACCATAGAATGGTTATGTCTATGGTTTGGTAGCTATCTTCATTTTTGTCCACGCTACTTGTCCGTTGCTGAATGGAAAAATATGTGGATCGTAGTATTAACTTGCTTGGTCGCAACTTTTTGTGAGCCTATATGTTATTAAGCCCTATTCTTTACAAATGTGACAGGAGTAACATGAATTTGCAATGTTAAATCAGAAGATAAGGTTTTTGGTTCTGTGTTGTTATTTCGTCACGACATTTTCTGTTTTCAACGTGGTGCAATAACAAACATTTTGAAGCAATAAAACTCATTGGCCCCACTATTTGAATCACTGCCTTTTGATTGAGATTAAATCAACTAACGAAACTGAGTATTGCACCTATCTGAATCTGATCGCAATCATATAACTAATGAAATAACCTTCTCTTCTTCTAATGCTGAGTCCGTATACTTGACAGATTTTTTAGATACATCCACCAGTTTATTGACTGCTGAAAATATACAAATCTACAAGGACTTATGTAAAAATTTGGGGGTTGAGAAAAGGGTCATTTTTAGCCTTTAGCCAGCTACAGCGGAATAATACAGTTATACTCGTAATATTCATTTCCTTACTCTTAGGTATCACAGACTCTGCCAGTACCCACGGCGACCTCACAGAACAGAGTGAAAAAAAATCCTTGATTTTTTTTATTGCGGCGTTAGTGCAGTAATTTGACATCACAATAGCTCCTCAATAGAGGCGTTGTACGCTCCCGTCCACCTGAGCTCCATCACTGGTTGATATTATCAAAATAGTGATGGATAGACCGCAGATCTGATCGCTGTGCCTAGCTGAAGCATTCACTGTACCAAACGGAGGCGGTTGTCGACGCTAAGACGTCGCCGCGATTCTGCCGCGGCTACATCACTGCTGCGATTGAAGCTTGACGGCGATATGACTGGAAACGCGTACAATGTTCAATGCACCCACGCTAAAACATCTCTTATATAGTACGGGAATTGTAATTGTATGATGAAAAAACCGGTCGGGTTAAAAGTGCAAGTAAACTGCGCACCAAGGGTTCCGTACGAACTAGTAGATAAGTTGAACGAATACAAATTTGGTTTTCGGATTTATTCCCTTATTTGTGCTTTATGACATTGATCAACAGGAAAGTACCCTATCGGTTTCAAATCCCTTGCGAGAGTCACAATATGCGGCACAAACGGAGCACAAACGGCCGTATCTTTTGATTGCGTTGACTTAGAAGTTTGATTTTTTCATTGCTCCTAGGACTTGCAGACTTGAGTATTTGATGTTAATTTCAACTTCATACCTTTACGCGCTCCTAAAAAAGTGTCTTGACAGACAGACGGACAACGAAATATTCGTATAAGGGTTCCGTTTTTCTACTTTGATGTATGGAACCCTAAAAATAAAGCATTTGTGTAAGCACCTGCATAAAGTGGCTTATGTTCTACTGGAGCTGGTAGAAAATACAGCTCAATACCTACACATTTTTCTGTTATATGGTGTATTTAGTTATTTTCATAATAAAATAAATTACCATTCTGGTTCAAAATATTAGTAAGATGACCTTTTCCGATGTTGTTATACTGCTTGATGATGTACGGATCGCTCACGTCCTTCACATAGCCGTCAGCGCTTATACCCGCGACTGTCGTGAAAGAAAACGTTAACACACTCACACCTCTGCACTAGGATTCCCTGTGTCGCAGATGGCATGGACGAACACAGAAACACAAGACAAACACCCAAGACCCGAGAACAAACTTCATGGTCACCACACAAAGTGTGCCCCGGCCGGGAATCGAACCCGCTTCGAAGGCAGGGCTACTACCAACTCAGCCACGGAGCCGTCTAGTACACAACAAAACAAAACAAGTAAGTATGCGAGTTCTGGAGGGTCAAACAGGGTCAACCCTAGCGCTAAGCTTATTATTATGGTCGATGAAGTAAGTAAATAAATACTTAAGGACATTCCACACAGCACAATTTACCCCCAAACTGATGTTTCCAAGTATATTTAAACGGAAATAAAGTATTGAGAGAGCGTGGTGGCCCAGGGGCACAGACGACTTTAAATCTGAACGTCGCTGGTTCAAATCCACAAGTGAGCCAATGAGTTGAAAAATGTATGTGCGGAATACCACGTTCTCAGTACGGTGTAGGAAAACATCGTGAGGAAACCAGTATGCCTTAGAACCAAAATTTTTTAGATTTGTGACAATAATCCGGAGATGGCTCCCATGGTAGATCAAAGTTCATTCACTCTCAATTAACGAAAATAGGCCGGTGTCCCTGCAGTGGGAACATTAGAGGCTGGCATGGGAAGTATTTTGACTCAGACTTGAGTATGGGCCTGGTAAGTCTCGTTCCGTATCACCACAATAATTTTTATAATCGTGTGTACTATTTTATCACAAGCTTTAAACTGCTGCAAAATGTTGAAAAAAACAAACAAAAATGGTACTTCATCATCATCATCATCATCATCAACTTTCCAGGTTAGACGGTCCTGAGCCACCTTCATCCACCGTCTACCCGCGACCTTGTCGATGTCATCCGTCCACCGGGTGGGGGGTCGTCCTACTGCGTCTGCCGGTTCGTGGTCGCCACTCGAGAACCATTATTCCCCAGCGGTTGTCGGTTCTTCGAGCTATATAGCCCATTGCCACTTCAGTTATTCTAAGAACTATGTCGGTGACCCTGGTTCTTCTACGGATTTCCTCACTTCTGATTCTATCGCGTAGTGAAACTCCGAAAATAGCTCTTATAGTTCTCTGAAAATGGTACTTGTATTCTATTGAATACAGACGTGAGTAGTTAATGGAAGGAACTTACGAGATGACGCCTTATCTCGTTTCGATAATTGTGAGCACTCCGCAATATCTTTGTTCTGTTGAAAAAAATAAAGAATTATCTGCTTCGGATCTGCCTCTCAATTTCGGATTGACTATTGGTTCCTTTCATTTGGTCGGATATTTCCGCCCGGTTCCAAAATTTTACCCATATATCTCCCCTTTCTGATAGGGTTGCGTTGTCACCTGATAAGCCTAGAGAGGAGAGATAGAGGAACTAAACGATACTTAAGATATGCAGATATCTACAAAGGTTTTTTGAAAGGTGGATCTCAAGTGATTCTTAACGCTTTAGCAGGAGATTTTCCAGTAGTGGCATCTAACCTAGCTATGATTTTTCGCCAGATATTTGTTCAAGTCATGGCCAATTACTCTTATTCTAATATTGATAAGTGAGTGTACATACCAAGAATTTTTTTGCCGAACGCGCCTTCGTCATCTGCTTGGTCGCTAAGCTTTTCTGCAATTCATGTAATTAATTTAAGCAGGAATAGTCATAGTTTCTACAAGTATTTAGTACAATTATTTCTCACCACTGAACCAATGCTAGAACGGGCATCCTGCAACGAAATAAGCGGGATATTATATTGAGGTGGATAAATCTACAAGTGACTGATTAAAAAAAATCTAAAAAAAAACCTACTTTAATATTTTCTAAGTAGCGAAATACGCAATTTACACAATTTTGGATGACATATTTTTTCCAGATATTTTGATTTATCAGATTTTAATAAAAAATCTATAGAAGATTGATTCCACAGAAAAGCATATGCATTCAAATAAAAAAAAGATTTTTCCAAATCGGTTAATAAATGGCGGAGAAATCTACTGCTACTTCTCAAGATTGATAAGAATATGGTAGCTGATATAGGAGCATAGAAGGGAATTACACACTGCTACGATATCAGAAACCAATTAAAAAGGGCAAGATGATCATAAGGATGCCATCCATTATCCAAATGCCGTGGTCCACTCGCCCCTGTGATCCGGTGTAAGGGTGTGGGTGTCGGTGAAATTATGGGCGTAATTATACCGTCTCAGACTGACGAGCGCAACGCGACTTGGGTTTGTCTACTAGGGAAAAACTAAGTAAATATTTAAGCAAGGTTAGCAGACGTGGGTCTTTCATTTGCTAATAATTATTAAAAAAATACGACTTTAAAAAAAACGACTTTAAATTCTTACATCATCGATTTTCGTCATCCTAGTAAGATTTCGCTGCAAGTTTCTCTGAAAAGATATCAAGCTATTTAGCTATATTACCTGTTTCCCAGTTGACAGTATTTGAATTGGAAATAGCTTACGTCTAACGCGTGTTTCATTTCTTCGGCGTTTTTGATACTTGCCGGCTGAAATTAAATGAATATAAATAAAAGAAAATAACTATTGACATGAAATCGTTGGAAGTTTTTTTAGACAAACAATATAAAGGTATAAAATTGACTATAGTGTGTAGTAGTTTAGACCTACCTACACGCTATCTAGAAAACCTAGAACTCGGTTCATAATGTAAATCAACAATATACCTTGTACCATTATGAGAAGTAATAAAACGTTTAAACACTCACTTATAAACGTTTACACACTCACTCATAAACGTTTACACACTCATATCCCTGCACTAGCATACCCTGTGTCGCAAATGGTATGCACAAACACAGAAACACAAGACAAATACCCAAAACCCGAGGAAAAACATCATGCTCATCACACAAAGTGTGTCCCGGCCGGGATCGAACCCGGGACTCGCTTCGAAGGCAGGACTACTAACTGAGCTACGGAGCCGTCAATAAATGTATTGAGCATTCAAAGTCAGGTCAAACGACATGTATTATATACCATTTTGCTCAGTTATTTGTTCTAGAATTTTGATTTAAACTTTCTATTTTAATTTATACGCTATTTTATGAATTTTCGTGTCCTGGATATAACCAGTTCATCGTGTTTTTTTCACCATTATTTTCGTAGGTATGTCATTTTAAGTGCATTCATATGTTTGCAAAAATTAGTCCATAAAAACAGGATGAAAATAATAATACAACTAGCGTCTTTATATATCTAATATGAATTGTAACTTATTTCAGGACTGATCGTTCAAGCTCATTCTAGGAATCGAACCTCCAACCTACGGTTCGTAAACCAACGTAAATATCAACAACCATCACCCCCTTACCAGCCTCTAATGTTCCCACTGCTGGGACACCGGCCTACTCTCGATAATTGAGAGTGAATGGGCTTTGATCTACCACGGGAGCCCAATCCGGATTGGTAGATGTCACATGTCTTCGAATTTTTGGTTCTAAGACATGCCGGTTTCCTCACGATGTTTTCCTTCACCGTTTCGAGAACGTGGTATTGCGCACATAAATTTTTACAGTGAAAAAACTCATTGGTGCACGTGTGGGTTTGAACCAGCGACCTTCAGATTGAAAGTCGGCGTCTATGCCCCTAGGCCACCACGCTCTTCTCACAACCATCACCATTGCTTCAAAAATGAGTTAAAAGAAAAACATATAATAATTAAACAAAAGCATTGAAATTGAATCATTCCCTTTGAATATATTTATGTTCCTGACGATCGATAAAATTTATAACATACCTATTTAAGTGCGGTTAAAAACGTACTAACCAAATCGCTGACAATCATCCCTGTTGACCCTAAAGTCTGCAAATATTTTATCTGTATTAAACATAGAAACCAAAAAAGGATGTTTATAATAGGTGAAAAAAAACGTTGCTTACGTTTCTGCGATTGGTTCCAAACCCAACTTGAGTTTTATGTCCGAGATCCTGGAAAGGACACGGGAGTACAAGTATGACCGGCGCAGGTAGGTAACATAAACGTTTTAAGCATAATTTCATCATATTTGTTTAGTTTGCTTGTTTTTTTTATATGTTATCTGTGTCCTAATGTGTCAATCTGTGTGGAAAAAGTTGAGTGCAAGACATTACAAGAAAATTATAGAAATAATTCAGTTTTCTTTATTTAAACCATCTAGTAGAAGAAACATGGTCCTTACGAGCCGAATATAGTGATCGTTGAAAACTTATGTTTGAATTATTTGTGTCAATTTTAATAACAACATTCAATAGTTATTTTAATGTGTATTTTTTTTTATCACACTTATTTCACACATAAAGACAAAAGTTTTTATGTATATGTCTGTATGTGTGTGTGTGAGCGTGTGAGTGTGTGTGTATGTGTGTGTGTGTGTTTGTGTGTGTGTGTGTATATATTTGTTACTCCTTCACGCTTAAACGGTTCAACGAATTTGGATGAAATTTGGTGCCAGGATAACTTAGATCTTGAAATAACTGGCTTTTGATCCCGAAAAACCCAGAACGCAGCTAGTATGTACATAAATAATTGGTCTAAAATAAACGTACTGAATGGAATAAAAAAAAAAAATTGGAGAATTAGATCTGGCAACATCTCGACTCAATGCTGATGAAGGCGGTACATGGTGGTGGCGATTGTAAACACAGAAATACAGTGAACATACAATGCAGTGCTTGTCCGACCGAACATTTCACAAATTCTACTGCCACTTATAGTTGCACCATCCAGATGGTAGGTAGGGACTCAAAGGGTTCTCAAGTACGAACGCGAGCAATAGCACCCCCCAAGGGAATGTGAGTATTTCCAATTCAGATACAGATCGTACTGCGATCCTGTTCTTAAATTACAGGTTCGGACAGACGGACATGAAGCTGCGTTTCTTGGGAAAGCCATTTATTATTATATGGTGTATTTACCACTATATATTATTACCCATTTGAGATCAACTACATAATAATCCTAATTTCATACCGAAGTAGGGACAGAGATCTGAGTCTGCGAGCTGTGGCGTCGATATTCAACCTACAACAACATAAACAGATATCAGACTCACATCTGTGGGTATCATGATTTCCTGTGGTGCAGTTGGCACGGGCATACACAGATTCACAAAGTATCGTAAACCCTGAAAACATCATTCTCTTCGCATGATTTAAGAATACTGGGGACCGATTTCAATGCTCGTTTAATTTCATTTATTGTTGTTTATTTAAAATTGAGATGGAAAAACTTAATATAGATGGCTCTCCCATTAGGGTATACAAACTTTCATCATGATGAAAATTTGTATACCCTAATGAAAAAAAAAATATAATTATTTAAAGAATAAATAAATTATATAATGCAATCTCCAATAAAAATAATTAATAACTTCAGTGTCAAATTATGATAAAGCTTAAATAACAAAACAATAACAACCGTGACATATTAACGAGAGTAGGCAGGGACATCCGCAGTGGGAACATTAGAGGCTTTGCGGACTTAACAGCAACAATATGACTTCAGTCTCAATCCCAGGTGTAAAGTGAGCGATCGGATCATGTGGCAACGTGTCGTTCGGTAAAAGTACTTTCAGGAACGTCGCCCACGCAAAGCAAATGCCCGCCGCGACTTGGCACCAGCCAGCGTTCAATCTCCGATCGCACGGATACCTCGATCGTGGAGATGGGCCACAATTACATCATTTCGTTGCGCAGTTACGGAACCGATATAAAAAAATCGACATGAAAATGTATTATTTATTTACTATAACAACTATTTTAATAGGATTACCCTTATGCAACTTTTATTTTTACATTCATGATTTTAGTCACTTTAGTATATCCAATTACATTATATTAAATTTTCATCCATATTATCAATATTTACTATAACTATTTTAATAGGATTTACCTAATGCTCCTTGTTTTTTTTTAAATTTATGATTTCAGTCATATCCAATTACATTATATTAAATTTTCATCAATTTTATCAATTCTTACATCTTATAATCATATTAAATTAGTTAATACATCATTATTTTTATCATAAAACAGAACCGCCTTTTAAAATTATGTTTCCTGTCAGGTTCCAGTCAAGAATTGCGTTACAACGCGAGTAAGCATTTCTTTGTAACGTTACTTTACCTCAAATTGTGTTCAGATTCATTCAATTAACGATTCAATTGACTTCGAAAAGTAAATTAAGTAAGTGGCCGACTCTGGTGTCGGAGTTTTCATTGGATTAACGACTAGTATAGCCGGGATCGACATCATAAAGTGGCTTGACTTAGATGATCTGTAAAGAACAGCTAAGCAAGCTAAGCCACGAGCGACGTTTAAGTATTAACTGCGTCACTTCTTTATCTTAAAATTCAAACCGTATATACGAATACGGAATGTCGGCACATCTCTATTCTAATACAGATTAGTGATTAGTCAGAGCTCTGTATCTAAGCAGCGAACTAATAAACAAGTATTTATAGATGGTGTGACATTAATATTAGATCGCGTGAGACTGATGAGGGGGTTGAAATGCCACCATTGAGTATCTGAAATATTTGAATATAAGATTCATGATTTTGCACTAAAATTTGCTGAAGAAGCTAGATGTTCTTTTTTTTCCCACTCGTACCTTTGCACTAGTATTCCCTGTGTCGAAAATGGCATGGACAAACACAAGACAAATATCCAAGACCCGAGAACAAACTTCATGCTCACGACATAAAGGGTGTCCCGGCCGGGAATCGGACCTCGGACCCGGAGAGGACTAAGGTTGTCCTGAGATTATAAGATTACTTCTCCTGTGCCTGTAATTACCGGCACTCCATGCCTCTCTCATAATGCTGAACAGAAAGACCGCAAATTTACAGTAGAACTCACTTCATCGTCATATCTCGCTGAGCCATCCATGTCAAAACTCATATGGATATCTTCGGAGGGCCGAGCGTACTTTTGTGGATTCTGTCCTGATATCTGAAAAAACATTGTAAATAGGACCGGAATAACCGTAAAATTACGTCAATATATCCCCATTATACGAATACGAATAAACTATGAATATAATATTATAAATATAAATATGAATAAACCCCAACGTTAATAACGCAGAACCAACGAACCAATTTGAAAGTAAACTAGTAAGTATAGGAGTTCTTATTACCCGACTGCGCCAGAAGGAGGGTTATGTTTTTCGAGTGTATGTGTGTATGTATATTTTTGCGCACGCTGTGTAGCTTGAGAAATTTTAGCTCAAGAGGTGTCGTTCGATTGGTCTAAATTGTGACAATGATACAAGTTAAATCAAAATAATAAAAATTAAATTGAACCATTTTTGAAAATAATTAATGGGTTAACTCGAATTAAGCGATATCTTCTACCGTCAGCAACAGCAACAAACTTGAAACGTAAATATATAAATATTTAAGCATCCAATAATTATTTGAAATATACTCATGAAGACGAAGATGGAACATCTTGGTCCTCTTAATGTCATCCTCACCTCAAACTAGAATACACCGATGCAAAGTCCGAATATTTGCCAGAAATAGGTATGGCAGTACTTCACGGAAGGCAGTTGTTTACGTTCCATGAATTTCGTCCTACTGCTACAAAGTCTTTTCTGCTGTCGTTACATAATGAAACCGGAAGTTTACCGACTGCATGAAGTGATTTAACGTGGGCAGAAAAGCAGACTCGACAGTCAACATGCACCACAGGTCCAGTACTCCGAACTCATCTCCGAAGCTTTGTCCAGTGCGGCCGGTGGCCGAATGCGGCGTCTACAGAGAGTTTAAATAGGTTTTATCTCTACCTGGACTAGAATCCATCTCCTGTTATACTTGTTATTATGATTATCTCGAATTATTTATTTAATAACTCAGCACCCTTATACTAAAACGCAACGTAATTACACGTCTGCCTGGCAGTGGTAGTAAGAGTTTTAACTATAATTTTAGTTATTTCACTGTTAAATGTCAAATGAATTTTGTCACTGGATAGTATTAAGCTAATACACAGACAACACGAATATTCAGTAAAAAGTATATACTTTTTATAATAATTAAATAAATATTCATAGACAATCTAGGTATATCTTAAATACTGGATAAAATGGAAACTAGATTACTGAAAGTATACTTCTATCGTATATTAATTAAATATCAAAACACAGACACAGAACAAACATCCACATTCGTCACAAAAATGTTTGTCCTGGATGGGAATCGAAATCACGACCTTCATGCTACTATTGAGGTTCGAGGTCGGTCATCAGAAGAAACTTACCAAAACCAAAGACATATCGGTTCTTTGGTTGACATGCAGCAATGCTTCTCGCAGCGGCACCGAGCAAGCCGCCAGTGATCTCTTCTTATAGTCCAACTCACAGAGTTCTATGAGCAAGTCCTCCTATTTTCAAACAAGGCAGTTTTTTAGGGTTTAAGGCAGTTAAGTAACACTACTTACACCCAGATTTTATAGTCAAGTAATGGACGCCTATATAACAGAGATATATAATAGAATAATTTAAGAAGGCTGTTCGCGTTATTTACAATCTGGGTCCCCATGAATCATTGCGTAAAAGATTCATACTTACGTAAATATACCTACGGTTACATGTCAGTTCTTATTGGACGAGAATTTGATGTACAATCGAAAACATATCAACATGTTCTCAAAAAAAGTGAACCACAATGTAAGCACAAGGCTTGTATATAAACTCG
This sequence comes from Aplocera efformata, assembly GCA_921293045.1. Taxonomy (NCBI): domain Eukaryota; kingdom Metazoa; phylum Arthropoda; class Insecta; order Lepidoptera; family Geometridae; genus Aplocera; species Aplocera efformata. The sequence goes on from OV121040.1 coordinate 1,027,642, forward strand.
CTGTGCCCACTACTAGGCTCCATAAGGTTATCAATTTTACTAAAGGTAAGAAAAGCATACACATGTGATGTTCGCTTCGCTTACCATTAACAAAATCCCAAGCGAATATCAATAAATAAATTAAACTTATATTAAAAGATTATTTTTTTATTTCCTTTTATGTAAACAAGTGACGGAACGAGGTGAAGATCTGGTGGTATGTGAGTACCCCCGCCCATAACAACAGCAATACGACTTAGATTCTCTCCGACCGAAGCATGAGAAAACGCTAGTCGCACCCCGTTGCACCCTTCACCCGAGTTGGGGATCTTACGTCTCATGCGCGTGTGATTTCGCCGGCGCCCGCACCCTTCCACCGGAACACAGCAATGCGAATTAACCGCTTTTTGGTGGCAGATTAAAAATATATTATATATCAGATTACCTAGATGACATGGCTTTTGAAACAGGACCATATTCAAGAATATGTAATACTGGCTCCGGGAGGTTACTTGTGTCAACAGACGTAACCTTAACAAATAAGACTAACTAAAACATGAAAACTGACTGTAATTTGACATATCTGTGCGCATGTAATGTGCCTGAGGAGCTCCTGTGACACGTTATATGCTCACGAATATGTTACTATTGTGTGTAAAATTTTACGTGTCCAAATGATACTTGAGATCTAAATGAGTTCGAGTTTGAACAATAGCAAAGACATTAAATCAGTTGCAAACAACTAACGCGTTTCATGTACTCCATAAATTCTTCGTCAATGGTGACGGCATATTCCGTGACGAAGTCGAACACACAGACTCTGCCCGGCTGGATGCGGGTCATGGCCTCATTCTGCATGTAGAACTTCCACGTCATTATAAGAAGTTTGTCTCGCAAATTCAACATCGCCTGAAATGTTAGTAAGATTTCACGTTTTCGAAGCTATGATGGCTCAGTTGGGTGCAGTCTGCTCACGACCTATCGATCGTGGGTTCAAATCCTACAAACTTGAGCTTGCGTAAGTGGTTGATCTAATTTCCAGCTCGCTAGCCACCACCTTACGTATGAAAATCTGCCGCCAAGCGCCTTACGTCACGTTTCAGCAGTCTTACTTGAGAGTTGTCAAACCAAGCGTTAGGTCACTCCCGCTCTTATTCAGTACCTACTCGCCCGAAGACGGCATCACCCGCTAGATATCAGGAGCTTATCAACGTATAGTAAGGTCTTTAAAAATGTTTTTTTGTATGTATAATTCTAATTTATAAGTACGAAAATTCAGACATATATCGTGTCTTTCCAAGCGCGGTAGATATGTTGTGATGGCAACTACTAGGTGAAATCCGGAGTATTTGTATTTGAGCGATATTTTGTGAAATAACATGTTTCAAGATAAATATTGTTTACTTAACAAATAGAAATAATATAGTCCCTTTATTTTCTTTAGATTGGAATTCTCACCTCGTCAGATAAGACCAGCGTGCTGACATGCAATGTGAAGGTGCAAGATGGTGCGTTTGTACCGGCTATTTTGCTATTCGCTGCGCTAAGGCGGAGCGCGTGGTCATCCTCTTTTAGTTCACTCGGTACTTTCGGTAAAATTGATACACTTCTTACATTTGATCGTTTGGGTTCCTGGGATTCTCTCTGTAAACACACCTTGTTTAATATCCGAACGGATTTTTAAAAACCTGATTTTAAGCAGTCACTGCCATCCATTAACAACAGCAAAACGAATCCGGTCTTTCTCCACCGAAGAATGATAAGACCCATAAGATGATCTTATTATAAAATATTACCATGGTATACAGGAGGAATTGGAATTCTCATGTCCCATATATTCTGAGACATGAGATAAAATAGGGACAATTAATTTTATTTATTTGAAATTAATTTTATTTACAAATTAAAGTATATCTACATATTATAATTTCTGAGCAACACGTATTAGTTCAAAAAATAAATACAATTATTATTCTAGTTTTACGTCATTGGAAGGAACTATAGAAGATTATTTAACATAATCATAATTTACAATAAAACTGGAGCGTATATTAGATGTTCTTCTAAAACAAACATTATACATCTCTGTTTTAGGACCATCAAAGTCCTATCCAGGGCAGTAGCAGTTAAATTTGTACTTGGCATATATAGCAAATTATCACCTGTTGTTACTAGGTGACCAGCAATCGAAAGCTCAGCACCTCGGCATTTCTTGACTGAGCGACTTCATAATTCATCCCGGTTGAGTGGATCATCCGGTAATTTATACCCAATTACTATTGAGGTGATATTGAAGTCTTTCAAAAAAAAACGAGGACTGCATACTTAGCAGATACAATTCGTCATTTTTGGCGGAGGCAAGCCCAAGAACGTTGCGGGCGTAACTTCTTCCAGTCAGTTCTGCGTAGTTTTGGATTTTTTAGCTTTATATTCAGACCTTTGAGCAGCACTTCTCGGGGAGACGAGAACGTTAAATCGACGTGAAACAAATTATCACCTCTATCAGCAACTTGTACAAGAATACCGATGCACTGCCGCGTCTCATAGCTTCTGAGGTAATAAAAAAGATTACAAGTCCTATCATTGTCTACTTGACAGAAGCGCGAATAATCACCTCCGGTCGTTGGCTCAGCAGCAGCTGCCGGCACCGCGCCAACTCTTCGCTGATGGACTGGAGCGTCGCTTCCATTCTCTCAGAAGTGGCTGTTCTACAAATTGAAATGAAATGTTTTTAATATACACCTATTTTGATATCTCGTTTTTTTTTTTTCCGTGGGAAAATGCACTCGCATACCGCCCTGCCACGGGGAGACAGAGCGGTTATGTGGGACTAGACCCACTAAAACCCCACGATGTCCTCCTCTGCCGCTTAGTAGCGGGAACACGGGAACGTTATAACACACATCCGCGAACCCGCCGCGGCTGTCCGTTTCCGGACCCCCCTGTGTTGGCATCGGGTGCCACTCCTCTGTTTGCGACACGCCAGGACATATGGCGTGTCGCAACCACCTCGGGGACCAGGTCAGCGACTTGATATCTTACTTCCTAGCACAACTTTGTTTAAAATAATGATACATATAATATTATTATTCGTGTTACCGAGATATTTTAATACCATGATAGTTTTTGTAAACACGAATAATAATGTTCATAACCATGATAGTTTGAAAATTTATAATGATACATATTGTTTGTTAGGTTATCCAGGTTGAGATTGAACAATACTTACGTTGGTGATAGCATAGAATCTGGAAGTCTTTCTCCGGTGGAAAGTCTCCGAACTGGAATGGTAGACGGATGTTACTTTTTTAATTAAATAAATAAACATTTACACACTCATTCCCTTGCCCTAGCATTCTTTGTGTCACAGATGTTATTGAGAAACACGGAAACAAACTCATTTTGTGGTGAATATGACCACAAAAAGTTAGTGCCAGCCAGGAATCCAACACAAGACCACTCGCTTCAAAGGTAGGGCCACTACCTTTAAAGCAACCTTAATCGTGCTTTGCTCTCAAAACGACACTGTATGTATAAGATAAGATTATAATTAGAGATAAGATTAGATTATATAAGATTATATAAGATAAGATTATAATTAGAGAGGTATAAGATTTTAGCTATTTATTTAGGATATTATCTAGGATATTTACCTTTCACTGCTGCAGGCAGTTCCCCTTCGCTCAGTGAGCCATAGTCAGTGTTTTCCGTATTTGTGTTTGTGTCTGTGGACGTCATGGTAGCTTTCTCCTCGCCTGGAGATAATGTGGGGGAAATCAAAGACCTTCGCAGTCGGGGTGATTTCGCTAAAATAGAAATGTTCCTATATATCAAACTGGCTAGAAGAAAAACGGCTATGGAAGCTTGGCCGATGGTGTCTTTACCCGATGGTATACATTATTTTGGCCTCAGTTGAACTGGTTGTTTTATTTTTTTTATAATTTAGGCACAAAAGCACCTTACCTTATAAAACCTAAAAAACCTTTTTCAATATGTAACATTAACTAACTATATTAATAGGTGTGAAAAACATTATTGATAATTGTCACGTAAAATATTCAATTTGACTTTTTATACTTATGTCAAATTGAAGCGACAATCTTTTTTGACAATTTAAACAAAAATATTTTTATTAAATATATCAATTTATTTAGTCAGTTTGTTGTAGAATTGACACATGATGCAATAGAATACTTTCGTGAAACTTGAGTTTGCTTTCCAGAAACCGCGAATTCATCAAACCATCCGTATCTGATCTATGATCGACATGCTGGTATTCCTACAGCGGTTTCCTTCTATTTTTAGCCAAGCTTGCAAACCAATGGTTGGAGATCAAAAACATGATTCGTTCAAAAAACTTTCGTTCAATACCGCGCTCTAAAAATAGTGAAGATAACATCAGGAACCCGGCATGTAAATTGTACTAGAATAATAATTCGAAGCCATCTGACATCTACCAAACTGAATTATCCCGCGAAATATAAAAGCATGTTCACTATTAGCCTTTCGTAAGTAAACCTGTAGAAAAGTGTAGCTTTCGGAGCTGGCATGGATGATATTGTCTAGCACTCACAGTCCTTCTCCGAAGGCAGATCTGACATAGTGGATATTTCATTTTCCGTGTTGTCAGGGGATGTTGCTCGCTCGCACTTAGACCCTGGTATTGCGTAAGTATTGGGCGCAGTGTATGTAGCTGAGTCACGTCCCACTGTCGCCGATCGTTTGTCCATTTGTGTACCTGAATATACGTAAAGAGTGACTACACAAATATAAGAGTCTAACTCTATCAAGAGTTGCCCCCTTGATGAGCTGGTCGAGCTTCTGGCGACAAAGTGCCCGTAATGGCAAGGTCGGTAGAAAAGTCAATCGAGGAATTCCATAACACCATACAATTTACAGTCCTCCGTAGGTAGATTCCATAGCAACAATGACGTCTGTTAGTTCAATATAAGAACTGGACATAAGTAGTTTGGCCCACTTTTATGTTTTTCCTATTATTCTTTCCTATAGAGACAACAGTTTGCGTACTACAAAGGAGTGGAATGTTTTGCCTGAGTTCCTGTTCCCTGACCACTAAAACCTGAGAGTCTTCAAGCGTAGAGTGAATATGTTTCTCCTAAACAAGTTTTTCATCATCGGCCGCATCTTCTCTTTCCATCAGGTGAGATAGCAGCCAAACGTTTGGCTATCAATCAATAAAAATCATAATCCTTCTTCACTATATTAGAAGAACGTTTTATTTACTTAATATTATTCTTCATCAAGAACAAAAGAAGCTTTATTATTAAGTGAGATTTGGGTAACTGCAATGGTAGCAATATTATAGTAGCTTTCTAAACTCTACGACTTAACGATTTTGGAAGAGCATTATGTGAGTGATATATATCCCGTTGCAGTTAGCTTAGTAACTTGTCTAGGATTGGCGTCTATGCAGGATGGTTGGTAACGTAGCTAAGTAAAGTTTACCAATGCTATCCGTGTTCGCGTGGCAACCACATTGCTTCAGATTGGTGGGAGACGTCGTCCGAAAGCGCAAAGTTCCACTACAAGAACGGAACACGGCTACATCTCGCTTCTGCAGCGCGGGGCAGCGACATATTGTGGCATGGGATTCACAGAAAGCTATGGGAACAAGGATGACATTGGATAGGATGGGATATTTGCAAATGTATTGAAAGTACAAATTTTATATAACCTAAGCTGTTGATTAGTTTGTCACTTATGGTTACATTCTGGTGTTCTCAGTTTTATATCGAGCAGTATGGTCTATATTTTCCCAATTATTTCTGTTTCAGATGGGTATTCATGGTTAGGAACCATGGAAAATTCTCGTTCTAAAACCATCAAGAATTTAGCAAGTGGGAACACTTGAGCATGCGCCTCATAAGTACGTGGATCCAGAAAACCATATTACTATACCATATTCATTGGCGCTGTCGCCGCCCGCTCCGCCCTCGCCTGACACACCAAGCTTGTTACTAAAGCACACAGCACGCGTAACACGTATCTAACAAAAAATAACACTAATTGCATATCCCCGAGACGGCCCACCAATTTTTCTGTAGCGGTGGTCCCTACATAACATTACACGCAAACCACAAGGAACACTCACCATATTTATTCACATTATCTTTTATTTGGGTCGCTTGCTGTTTACCATCCAGTATTGAGTCAACTTGCACTGCATTGTCACATTTAAGTAAAACACTCGACGAAGACAACTTATTATTGTCAATTAATCTTGAGTCATTCTGATTATCATTTTTGGATAACCTTTTACGACTCACGATAACAGAATCAGTTACTCCTAAAGACGTATCCATTGGTTTTGAACCTACATTGTTGACACTTTTCGATTGCTTTTCATTTATAAATTTGCATTCAACTGTTTCATTGTCAGCCATATTTGACCCAGAGATGTTACAAGGTTCATTATCAAAGTCTTTGTCATTTATTAAATAGCTATCCTTACTGTTTTCTAATATTTTAACAGCTTTCTCTTCGTAAGCTATTTTCTTTTTCGTGCCGGTTCTGCTATCGTTCCTTGTTAAAGTTTTGAGGGTTTTCCTTTGATCTTTAGAACTTGGTGGATTGACGGGTATAGGACCAGGGATTTGGTAGCGGTTGTGGTCATCCACACTGGCCGGCGGAGTTGGTAGAACTTCATCTTTGATTGTAATGCTATTAACAGATTCCTGACCATATTTATCACTGAAATAATCCCGAAACAATTAGCGTATACTGAATGATGAGTCTATAGACTTTTTTGTATGACTTATAAGTGGTTAGATGGTAAGGAGGTCAACTTTTAGCTAAATTGTCGTTTAATGTGAGACAAAATTCGAACTTATTCACTTTATAATGTAGAGTAGGTCTGTGTATATAATTGACAGCTATCGGGTACTTACTACTCTCTATCTCTATCCAAGCTCTGATGACTACCCGTGATAAGATCTTCGTAATGTTTGCTAGAACCCGCTTCCTCGTTGGCTGGCGGGCTGGCGATGTCTTTTTGGCTTGTGTTATTGTCTATAAGTATTTTAGGCATACTGGTGCTATCCTTCTAAAAGTAAATAATTATCGACATGAATTTCAAACTACAGCAAAACACATAAAGGCCTCTTTTTAATCTGTTTTATGCAAATAATGTAATTTGACATATCCTGTGACATGTTATATGCTCACGAATATGTTTATTTGTGTCTGGAAAATTTTACGTGATCCAGAGGTATAAGCGAGTTTGAGTAAAAGAAAATATTTCCTAGGAAAGGTGTACTTTCCTTTCTGTAAATTTTACAATCGGAATATTAGCAAAATATTCCGCGGAAGAGTGCAAGCCGTTCCCGTAGCCCCAGCAATGGGCGTCTAGAAGGGACCGTGGGGTTTTTAGCCGGTAAGAATCCGGCATAACCCCTCCAACGTCCCCAAGGGGGGGAGGGGGGGGGGGGGGGGGGGGCGGATACCGATGAACATTTCCCCACGAAAAAAAAAAATGGTAGCAAAATATGGAATGGAACAGTCCACAGTCAGGCGTGGTTGTTTAAAAGCTCCTTGCAATAAATACGATAAGAGTGATGGTATTACCTTAACAATAGGCTCCTCTATGACAATAGGCGCGGGAATAAGCTGCATTTGAAACTCTGCTTCAGCGATATCATTTGCTTCAACATCGTTAGATTCAACATTTTTGCTTTTCGCGACCTCCCCAGCCTGATCACGATAAGATATCATTTGCTATGTAGCTATGTAAATAGTTGACAAATAAATATGAAAGTGAACAACATTGACGGCTCCGTGGCTTTTGACGGCTCCGTGGCTTAGTTGGTAGTAGCCCTGCCTTCGAAGCGAGGGGTCCCGGGTTCGATACCCGGCCGGGCCACACTGTGTGGTGAGCATGAAGTTTGTTCTCGGGTCTAGGGTGTTTGTCTTGTGTTTCTGTGTTTGTCCATGCCATCTGCGACACAGGGAATCCTAGTGCAGAGGTATGAGTGTGTAAACGGTTTATTTATTTAACGTGAACTTACAGCAGAAATAGTTATCATATCCAATTTTGTTTGTAGTTCAGCAATTTTTTTCAACAATTGTTTATTTATTTTCGCCACTACCTAAAAAGAAAAAACTTGAAATTTAATGTTGACTTTCCGGTGGCGCGTGTCGAGAAAACGTGGGGGGCAAGTGGTATCGACTCGGTTTCCAGTCCAAAGGTCAGTGGTTCAAATTTGCAGCAAAGGTGCAATGCTATGTTGAAGACAAACATCGACCACAATTAATTGAAGAAAGAAACCGGCATGTAAAGAAACCAATATTTGGGGATTCAGTTGCTTAATATTTTGGGAGGTTGAGTTGCTCGCGTCCGTAGGTGTGTACCCTTTGATTCCCTACACGTACCCCCTGGGTGGTGCTAAAGGAGCAACCAAAAGTAGCAAGTTGTGCCAAGTTCTACTGTCGCCTTGTACTTTTAATCTGCCGCCAAGCAGTAGTGCTCGCATTACTGTGTTCCGGTGGAAGAGTGTGGGTTCCGGTGAAATCACATGCGCATGAGACGTATCATCCCCGTCTCGGGTGATGGACGCAGCAAATCTTATACTGAGTCGCATTACTGTTGTCATGGGCAGACTTACCGCCAGTTGGTCCCTCAGCTCGTTCCGTCACATATTCACCGAGGGGTACGTGAAGGGAATCAAAGGGAACCTACGGACGCGAGCAACTGGACCCCCCATAAATCAGTCCTGTCCTACCTGACTATATATACCATTTAGCTATACAAACGTTTTTAAATTAAAATTTAAGATTTAATTATGGGTCATGGATGCCTTTGTGACCATACTACGTCGGGTGCAACTGTAGATTGAACTTACGGACTCCTCGTCTGTGTCACAGCTTTTGTTCAATTCGCAGTAGCCAGAATCATCTCTACTCGCAAACTTCACTTCGTCTTTTTTCGGCGAGGGCGCCAACAAAATCTGTTACAGATATACAAAGTTAAAGTCAGAAATATTTATTAAAAACCTTATTTATCACAATCCTTAGATGGTATAAAACGTCACTCCCGTTGCACGCTTACATCTTTTAAACTACGCAACGTATAATACAATATATTAATGAAGTTTTCAGCGATAGATACGAGTGATTTAAGGGGAAGGTAGTAGTAATAGCAACTTACCCCGGCTTCGCACGGGTAGTTTCTGATGCTCTACTAACCGTGCCAAGTCGGGGCGGGTCGCTAATTTTAAAATAAATAGATATCCAAGACAACGGTTATTATTAAATTATTAATTAATAAATGATTTATTTAAGATTTAATAAAAGTTTGAAAATTGCAATAATGTAACTCAAGGTATAAAAAAATGTGTCTATTAAATGCATTTGAAAGAATATACCGAACAAATAACGAAAATCAATTTTCAAAAATTTTGTCTGAATGTCTGTCCGAAACGGCTGGACAGAGTATGATAAGACTTTCACAGATAGATAGCAGATTGCTGATGTTATAAGTTACTTAGGCTATTTTCCTTTACTTTATATATTCCACGCGGTTAAAGTAGCGGGAATCACCAATTTCTTTCATATTAATAAAATGTAATGTACTGCTACATCTATCTACCTGTTTAATGGTATTTCTTGTAAACACGGATATTTTTACAAAAAAAAATGTGTTATCCGCGATTGGACTTCCTACGGGAACCGTACATTTTTCCGGGATAAAAAGTAGCCTATGTGCTATTCCAGACTATAATCTATCTGTTGAAGATTCGCTGGCCTCAGTACCGACATAGTCACAACTTTTTTATATGTACCCTACGTCTACCCTCAGTGTATACTCTTTTTGTATTCGAGTCAGATGGCTATCAACTATTACACCGATATTGTCGAACTTAGCATTTTCATTCCAAATTTATACCTGGTCCCCTACATGGTCCTGGATCTACACCGGATATCATTACCAGCACTAAATACGTGTGAGCAAGAGGATTTCATTGGTTTTGATGCCGTGGAGCGCAAATAAATGCAACGGGGAATTGCGCGTCATCAGAGTGGTCGAGAGTTCAAAGTCCAGCCGTGAAGAAACTGTGAAGTGATTTTAGTATAATAATTTTGAACCCAACACTCTAATCAGGTATAAATAGGTATTATTCGACTATATCATAAGGTTAGTAACGGTTTATATACTATTCATTGTTTAAAACTAGCTTCATTTTGTCATTCCTTGACCAACGGTTTTTACCGCTAAAACCCATTTGTAAAACGTGTCAGATAAACGGTTAGTTAGTTAAATTACTTATTTGGTTGTTCTATATATTGAATTAGAGCTTCATAGTTTAATTAACATTAAAATCCAACTAGTTTATCATTAATTTTGACATTTGCACGTGGCAAAAGAAGTTACATGTTGAATATTAAAGTTGTTGTTGTTGTGTGTTATTTTCGTTCCATAAAAGTTATAATAATTTGTTGTTGTCAGTTGTAGAATCTTATAGCTTGGTTCTGTTTTGTCAATTTTTCGTGTAAAACGATAACTTACGTACCTAAATTATTGTTTTAGCTAGGTAGGTAGCTTGATATCATTTATCAATCTGTTTCTAGGTACTTTATGTAATAATCTAAGTACTTTTGTAAACATATGTTACCCGTATCAGTTCCAGGTCGAAAGTGCCCGTCTCCCAGAATGACCGACGAAAAGGATTTAATAAAAAAGCGAGGCAGCTTCAAGGGACGTTTAACTGCCTTCGCAACTCATTTGTCTACAATTAATGTATCGTTGATGAGTTCCTCGGACGCCAGGGAGTTACAGTTGCGCATCGGTAAGATCGAATCTTTATACGAACAATATGATGAGGTACAGTTAAAGTTAGAGTGTAGCGCTGATAACATTGATTTACAATTGAGTGAAAGAAACGATTTTGACAAACAATATTACAAATTACTGGCTGACGCACAAGAAATGTTAAATACCTTTAAAAAAAGTCAAGATAATGTTGATAGTGTCTCAAACTCTCGCTCTAATCATAGGCTAGTTAAGTTACCCACCCTTCAGTTACCGAAGTTCAGTAGTTCTTATGAATCTTGGTTGGGATTCCGCGACACGTTTTCGAGCTTAATTCATAACAATAATGAAATCGATGAAATTAATAAATTTCATTACTTGAGGGCGTCGTTGGAAGGTTCGGCCGCTGTGGTAATTCAATCAATAGAATTTTCTGCTGACAACTATCAAGTAGCGTGGAAACTCTTATGCGAGCGATTCGATAATAAACGTTTATTGATACAAAATCATGTTTCAGCCTTATTCAATATCGAACCGGTCGCAAAGGAGTCATCAGTTACTTTAAAGCGTGTGATTGATGAAATAAATAAGAATTTACGTGCTTTGGAATCATTAGGGGAACCGGTCAAGCACTGGGATACTCTGTTGATTTATATCGTTACGCACAAGTTAGACGCGAAAACATACCGTGAGTGGGAAGAACATAGAGGTCATTTACCTAAAGATAAGCCTATCGACCTTGATTCCTTTCTGCAGTTTATGCGAAACCGTGCAGATTTAGTTGAAACCATTGAGTTGTCGCGTGGTGACACGACTAGTAGCAAAAATGCAATTAAAATTAAGGCTATGTTTTCACAGAGTGGTTCTAATAATAATAAAACTCAATCAACTGCAACCATCTCCGTGAAACCATGCCCTAACTGTAAAAATGATCATTTTTTGAATAATTGCCCTGATTTTCTCGCATTAAGTAGTGAAGCGCGATATAAATTATTGCCTTCTTATAAAATATGTTTTAATTGCTTTCGTAGTGGACATTACGCCAATTCATGCAAAAAACCAGGTTGCAAGGTTTGCAAACGTAAACATCACACATTGATTCATGTTAACGAGTTTGGCATGAAACAGCTGTCTCAACGCACATCTACAGATAGCGATAACGGTAATGCAAATCAATTAGTGCAGCCTTCCTTTGATAATTCTGCAAACACTAGTGTCACACTCACGGGGAGCATCGCTGCATGCGAGGAATCAGGTCGGTATGATGTTTTATTATCTACTGCATTAGTGAAACTGTATGACATCGATAATCGTGAGGTTATTGCCCGTGCGATACTCGACAGCGGGAGCACTTCGTGTCTCATGACCGTAAGATTACATAAACAATTAAAATTACCAGCTGATCGTACGGACAGGTCTGTCATGGGCATAAATAATATAACGTCGCACATTAGTCAAATGTGTCGCTTACCGATCAAGTCGTTGAATGAAAGTTTCGCAACTCATATCAATTGTTTTATTTTGCCGTCTATTACTGATAACGTGCCCAGTTGTAAAATCGATGTTAGGAACTTAGCAGTTCCGTCTGATATTTGTTTAGCGGATCCTTATTTTCATTCGCCCGCCGCCGTTGATTTAATCATCGGCGCTGATATTTTTTGGGACATTTTAGGTTCGCGAAACATAAAATTAGGTAATGGGAAGCCGATACTTTATGAAACTAGACTCGGGTTCATAGTTTCCGGTCCGGTTAACAGCGACCGTGTATCGACTTTGCCAAATAAAATTAAATGTAATTTTACTCAAATTGATACTTCGTATTCACATCCGTTTGATGATGACATTCAAAACCAATTAACGCGTTTTTGGCAGCTCGAAGAAGTTAGCTCTCAGTCATCACAGTATTTTCCCGAAGAGAAGTTATGTGAAGAACATTTTGTTAAAAATACAACTCGCCTCGCAGACGGCCGCTTCTGCGTTAGGATCCCGTTAAAGCAGACACCAGACGTGTTAGGAGATTCTTATCAGCGAGCTAAGCATTGTTTGTTATCACTAGAGCGCCGACTCAAAAATAATGAGTCATTTAGTAAAATGTATAAAGATTTCATGTTGGAATACGAATCATTAGGTCACATGTCAGAGTGCATACTTAGTACTACGGTACCTTATAATATAATTCCACATCATGGCATCCTACGTGAGAGTAGTACTACTACAAAACTGCGAGTCGTATTTAATGCGAGCAGCCCGACTTCCTCGGGAGTTTCGTTTAATGATTTGCAAATGATAGGTCCCACGGTTCAGGATGATCTTTTGTCGATACTTATTCGGTTTAGGCAGCATAGGTACGTCTTAGTGGCCGACGTTGAGAAAATGTATCGACAGATAGTGGTGCATGCCGATGACAGACCATTGCAACGTATATTATGGCGCGAAAATTCAAATGATCTTATTAAGTGTTATGAAATGAACCGCGTGAGTTACGGAACTTCTAGCGCTCCGTTCCTTAGTACGCGATGTCTGAAACAGATCGGTTTGAACTGTAAGGACCCTAAGATATCGGAAATCATTATTAACGACTTTTATGTCGACGATTTATTAACTGGAGGAGATGATATCTGTGAAGTAGCGCGCATACGTGAGCAGGTAACTACCGAGCTCGCCTCAGCTTGTATGCCTCTTAGGAAGTGGAAGTCCAACGAGCCTCAGCTACTATCAAATGCTGGTCAATCATCGCCGGTCTTTAATATCGGAAATGCTGAACCAAGCATGACTTTAGGTCTCGGATGGCACTCAGTGTCTGACCAATTTTACTTCCCCATCGGTTCTACCATTGTAGCCAACGGAAACACAAAACGTGATATTTTGTCTGTCATCGCACGAATCTTTGACCCGTTAGGGCTTTTATCACCTTGTGTTATCCTCATGAAAATTATGTTACAGAAATTGTGGCTACAACGGCTATCATGGGACGAGGAGTTACCTCCTGAGATATGCCTGGTTTGGACTGAGATAGTAGAAAATCTACCAGATCTGAGCAGCCTTCGCGTACCGCGTCGTGTAATTTGTGACTCACCTTCATGCGTCGAGTTACACATATTTACAGATGCCTCTGAACGCGCATATGGAAGCTGTATTTATGTCCGTAGTATTGACTACCGTGGTGAGGTCTCAGTTAAATTATTAATGGCTAAAAGTCGAGTTGCTCCAATTAAACCCACGACTCGACTCGATTAAATTCCGCGGCTCGAGCTCTGTGGTGCTTTGATTGGTGCTCGTATGTACGAGAAAGCCGTCAATGCACTGCGGGCTAAAGTCTTTCGTATCTCGTTTTGGACGGACTCCACTATAGTCTTAGGTTGGCTAAAAATGATGCCATCTAAGCTACAACCATTTGTGCGCAATCGAATCGCCGAAATATTAGATAAAACTGGCAACTGTAATTGGAGACACGTTCCTACTGAGCAGAACCCTGCTGACTTAATTTCACGTGGTGTTAATGTTAGTTCGCTTCACTCCTTAAATTTATGGTGGCATGGTCCAGAGTTTTTGAAACTCAATGAGTCACTCTGGCCATCCTCTCCAAGAACAGTCGCCGAGTTGCCTGAAACTCGAGTTGAAGTTTCATTACATACTACTGCTGATACCCCACGTGAACTCATCGATTTTAGTCGCTTTTCAAACTTATCTAGGCTCCAACGTACCGTCGCATACGTGTTGCGGTTCGTAGAAATGTTGCAAAAGGGAACTAAATATAAAAGAAATTATTTTAATACTGACGAACTAGATAACGCTTTAAAACTAATATGGAAGTTATCACAGATTCAGTCATTCCCTGAATATAAAAGTTTAAGTAAAAAACAAGATTTACCTAGTAAAAGCCCATTGATAAAATTTAATGTTTATTTAGATAATCAGAGTTTAATTCGCGTTGGGGGTCGATTAGACAATTCAGAATTTATGTTTGAGAAAAAGCATCCTATTATTATACAGTCCACTCATCATGTTACTAAATTATTATTTGAATCTGAGCATAGAAGATTGATGCATGCTGGCCCTCAACTTTTGCTAGCTACAATCCGTGAAACGTATTGGCCAATAGGCGGTCGGAATTTAGCGAAAAAGGTTTATCGTCAGTGCGTTCTTTGCACTCGCATGAAGGGCAGAGCATTGGCTCCTCTAATGGGAAATATGCCTCGGCAGAGACTGATGCCAGGAAAACCCACATTTGATAGCACTGGCGTCGATTACGCCGGCCCAATAGCCATTGCCAGTCGTTCTGGTCGTGGTTGTAAATTATTAAAATCATATATTGCCATTTTCATATGCTTCACAACCAAGGCCGTTCATTTAGAGTTAGTGGGTGACTTAACGAGCAACAATTACTTATTAGCGTTACGTAGATTTATTTCGCGTAGAGGCAAACCGTCTCATATTTATTCGGATAACGGTACCTCATTTGTTGGCGCGTATAATGACTTGTCAAAGTTTTTGAAGGCCAATTGTGATTCTCTGGCTGAGGATTCAGCCAAAGATAACATTAATTTTCATTTCATACCTGCACATAGCCCTAATTTTGGTCGTCTCTGGGAGGCAGGTGTTAAGTCGACCAAGTATCATTTAAATAGAGTGCTGGGACATTGTAATTTAACGTTCGAGGAGCTTACAACTACACTGGTGCAGATCGAGGCTATACTCAACTCTCGGCCTCTCACTCCTCTGTCGTCAGACCCTGATGATTTAACGCCACTCACACCCGGCCATTTCCTCATCGGTCGTCCTCTCACTGCCCTACCTGAGAAGTCATATCCGGAGCAATATCCTGCAAATAGACTGACCCAATTTCAGCGGATTGAACAATTACGTCAGCATTTCTGGACAAGGTGGAGTAAGGAGTATATAGCAGAACTCCAGCAGCGAGTTAAATGGCGATCCAGCAAGTACTCACTAAAGCCTAAAACTTTGGTCCTTTTGAAGGAAGACAATGCTCCACCCCTCAAGTGGAGGCTCGGGCGCATCATAGACGTGCATCCAGGTCCTGCAGATGGCATAAGCCGCGTAGCAGATATCCGAACGGCCAACGGCGTCGTACGAAGATCTTTTAGCAAGATTGTTCCATTGTTTGCCGAAGACCCAAACCCAGATGACAATACCTCTGGTTGAAAGACGAGCTTTCAACGCGCGGGGGCATGTTGAAGATTCGCTGGCCTCAGTACCGACATAGTCACAACTTTTTTATATGTACCCTACGTCTACCCTCAGTGTATACTCTTTTTGTATTCGAGTCAGATGGCTATCAACTATTACACCGATATTGTCGAACTTAGCATTTTCATTCCAAATTTATACCTGGTCCCCTACACTATCTCTGTGCCAAATTTCATCCAGGTCCGTTCAGCCGTTCTGGCGTGATTGAGTAACAAACATCCATCCATACTAACAAACTTTCGCATTTATAATATTAGTAGGAAGTAGGATATCTGCCTTCCGAAAACCGGGTATATAACTAGGTATCTTAATGGGATTTAATACAGCGCCATCTCGTCCATTTTAGTGGTACTAAAACGAGAGAAGCTCGATCGCCCTGGTCCTGTTTCTAAAATGTTGAATATTACCTTGGTGGGAGACCTGTTCCCAATGTTCTGTGAGTAGCAAGGCGACGACGCATCGGGACGCAAACCATCAGTTTCCGATTTTTCTTCCTGAAAATTTTAAAAATATTCCAGTATCGGTAACAATAGAGCTTAAAGACACAAAAGTTAACGTTTGGGTTAGAACAGACATGAACTTAAAATAAGACTAGTTAAAAGCTAATTTTTTTATGTAATTTAAGTGGCGGGATGAGCTGAAGGCCCACCAGATGTGCACTGGTTACCTCCGCCCATAACAACTGCAATACGATTTAGTGCGAGTGCACCACTGCTTAGCGGCAGATTACCAGGTGTGGAGGCAGTACTTCTCTAAGCGAACTTTGCACAAGGTCTACTGCTACTTTTTGTTGCTCCTATATACCCAGGGGGCTGCGACTTGGGTCTTCTCACCCTTCGGAAGGAGAGGACCTAAGTCTTATTGCACTTGTTAGAGGCAAAGTCAAAGTCAAACTCATTTATTCCTTTAAATCTCAAGTATCATTTGGACACGTCAAATTTTACACATGCATGTACACATATTCGTGAGCATATAACAACAACGTTAACACACTCATACCTCTGCACTAGGATTCCCTGTGTCGCAGATGGCACGGACAAACACAGAAACACAAGACAAACAACCAAGACCCGAGAACAAACTTCATGGTAACCACACAAAGTGTGCCCCGGCCGGGAATCGAACCCGGGACCCCTCACTTCACAGGCAGGGCTACTACCAACTAAGCCACGGAGTCGTCAAACGTGTCGTAGGTAACCACTTAACACCAGGTGGGCCTACAGCTCGTCCCGCCACTCTACCAACATTATGTGCAGTTTTGCGCGGCACAGCTAGTCTACAATAGACACACCAAACTCCTGGAAGCACTTACGTTTGAGGCGGCCAACAGCTCAATAGTGTCGACCACGTGGTTCAACTTGCTGGCCAGCTTTAACCCCGTTTCCAGTTCTTGCACCCTCCTCTTCTCTATGGACAGTTCCATTGTTAACTCGTCTGTAATAAAAACGAAAGAATGCACCATCACCCCCTCACGTTCCCTGATGGAATTTATAATAGGCGTGGAGAGAACGCCGGTGGATTTGTAAGAGAGAAAAAATATCAATTTATATAAAAATCAATTGCTGTTCGTTATTCACGCTAAAACTGCTTTGTTGTAATCGTAGTTGTCAGGACAAGGTTTGTATAAAAGAAAATATTCGGAAATTTACAGAAAAAGTTAATTTTCTATTAAAGGAAAACTGAAACAGCATTTTTCTATGGGATTTTTGGTAAATTTCGATGCATTCCCGTCTCAGGGTGACGAAGGCAACGCAATGTGACTTGAGTCTTCTCAAACTTCGGTATAAGAGGACCAGAGTCCTTTAGCTGTTGACGCAGTAACCTCTTATCATCAGCTCATCACATAAAACTAAGCTAAGAAGTATATATATGTAGTCACTAAGCACGTCTCCGTGGCCCTGCCTTCGAGGCGAGTCCCGGGTACGATTCCCGGCCAGGGCACACTGTGTGGTGAGCATGAAATGTTTTCTCAGGTCTTGGGCGTTTGTCTTGCGTTTCTGTTTATCCATACCATTTGGGACACAGGTAATCCTAGTGCAGATGTATGAGTGTGTAAACGTTTATGTAACTCACTGCACTTAGCGTCCGAGACCCTGAGCTTGTCGGCCAGTTCCTCTGCGTTCTTAGTGCGCTGCTGCAGGGCGTGTTTGCTCGCGACGTGATCGCTCCTCACGCGGAGGTTCTCATCCTGCAGGTCCGACACTTGAGCCTCCAACTTCGAAATCCGCTGGGAATACTCCTCGTGCGACTTTGAAAGCTCCTGAAATTGCAAAGTGTTAACACAACTAACTACAACCTGATATTAAGCGGTATATATCATAACTAGCGACCCGCCCCGGCTTCGCACGGTTAGTAAAGCATCAGTGTCGTAACAGAAACTACCCGTGCGAAGCCGGGGTGACTTGCTAGTGTATTATACATATAAACCTTCCTCTTGAATTACTCTATCTATTAAAAAAAACCGCATCAAAATCTGTTGCGTATTTTTAAAGATTTAGGCATACATAGGGATATAGGGACAGAGAAAGCGACTTTGTTTTATACTATGTAGTGATAATGACCGCAAATACGTATCAACTTAACAGCCTATTTTTACTTTAACTTAGAAAATAATTAGAACCATTAGATTCTAAATAGAACTAAAATACTTTAGCTTAGAAAAATCGGGGGGTTGTTGTGTGTCCATGTTGCTGTACACAGAACACTACATGCGAAAGGAATATCAAACTAGCAATACAACTTATGTAATGTTCTTTCGAAGAAGTCGGAAATAATCTAGAGATTACTAACTACCAAGAACTTTGGGGGGTCCAGTTGCTCGCGTCCGTAGGAGTGTACCCTATGATTCCCTACACGTACCCCCTGGGTAGTGCTAAAAAACAACCAAATGTAGCAGTAGAACTTGTGCCAAGTTCGTCCGGAGAGGTACTGCCACCACATCTGGAATCTACCGCCAAGCAATAGTGGTTGCATTACTGTGTTCCGGTGGAAGGGTGTGGCTGCCGGTGAAATCACATGCGCATGAGACGTATCATCCCCGTCTCGGGTGATGGACGCAGCAGGATGAATGTGACTCAGTAAAGATTTGGATCTCATACTGAGTCGCACGCATTACTGTTGTCATGGGCGAGGGTCACCACTTACCATCAGGTGGGCTCTCAGCTCGTTTCGTCACACAATCACATAAAAAAAAAAAAGAAAAATGGACCATCAAATATTTGAGAATAATCAATTTGAAGAAATACCTCTTGCAAGTTGACAATTTTCTCTTTCATTTCGTTCATGATACTGCTGCATTTGTTCTCATTGCATGGTTTCTCAGGATTTGGTCTAAAACAAAACTTTATCATATCAGCCGCTGCTCGATATATGCCTCCCCATAGATTGTCAATTCTTATTCTTAAGGTGACAAAGCCTGCATTGACATCCCCATGACAACGTCCACCAGTGGCGACTGGCGCCCATGATAACAATAATGCGACTCAGTATAAGATTTGGATCTTACTGAGTCGCATTTCAAATTTCAAATTTTCATTCACATTTCAAGTTATCAAGACATGACTATTTGCCCAATTCGAGGTATAGTTACATTTTCGTAAAATGAATTTGTTTATAGACTAATTGGAGTATACCAATTGTTTATGAACTTACTTTTCTGGAGTTTCGATCGCAGTCTCCACAGTTTTTGATGATCTGGCTGATACATCGTTTCTGGAAATAATGACCATTAAGTTATTATATTTTACTATTAATCGCACATTCGAAAGTTTCTAACGATACAAAATAAAGGAACTAACTTGGTTAAAGATTGGCAAGAGACTGCAGGCGTCCTAATGTTAGTACTGGTTCTCTTCCCATTTAAAGCGGAGAGCGAAGAATTTCTGAAATAGTTAAAACAATTGCATTTTACAAGTAACTTAAAACATCAAAGAGCCGACTACTATCGCATCCCCCTATAATTTACATTTTTATAATATCTTCAAATATTAACAAGACTTTAACATACATCGAATACAATAAAAAATAATGTGAAAATCAGTTTACGCTATTTGTATTGCAAACAAACAAAATTCAGCTTATATCATCCTTCGACAACCTATGTTCGCAAATAAATGATTAGAATATGATTATTAAATAGAACTTGTCCACCTACTTGAGAGAGCACCGTGCACATTTGTTGTTGGTGCCCTGGGCCGGGCTCTGTTTGAGGAATTGCTTGGCCGAGCAAAGCCTCATGTTGAGCACGCGGATCCGATCTGCCATGTGCTCATTTGTATTCTTTAAATTCAATATACTGAAAGGAGAGACTGATTATAAAACCAAAAAAATCGATTTCAATACTTTTGTTAACTATATTTTGCCTTTTTCATGTAATTTGTATAAATCTAGTGACTAGTGCATCATTTAAAAAGTTATGTGAGCCATTGTTTAAAACGCTGTAGAAACCCCGTTGAAAACAAGCACGTTCCAGAAACAAAAGACATGTACTCTTACGCGCACGCTTACGCTTTTTTATACTACTGAAGTGGCAGGACCAGCCGAAGGTTCATGATAGTAATTGGTTCTCTCCACCCATAACAACAGAAATTCGAGATAAGTCCTGCTACCTAGGTTACATACTGTGGCGCTCATCACCCGATATGCCACACCTGGTAAACATCCGCCAAGCAGTGGTGCCTATTGCTGTATTCCGGTGGAAGATTTGCCGGTGAAATCACATGCGCATGAGACGCAAGATCCCCGTCTCGAGTGTCGGGCGTAACGGGACGCATATTGCTGTTGTTATGGCAGAGGCACTTACCAGGCTTCCAGCTCGTCCCGTCATTACAGTACTGAAAGATAAACTTACGATTCCTTATGCTCGTTTAGAATAGCTTTGCTAGCACAGCAGTCCTTTTCCTTCCCAGCACCACCCTTCTGAAGCACCGCCATCCTCTGCATTTTAGTGGACAGAACCTTAATCTTATCCTGTTGCACGTTGACGGTCTTTTTCAGCTCCAGATTGCTCTCGAGGAGGGCAAAGTACAGGTCTTCAAGCTCTCGCTTACTCAGTTTTGAAGGGCATAGTCGGTACATATCTATAATGAGATTACAAAGCTCCCAATCTAAACTCGTTGCGTCCGTAGGTGAGTACCCTATGAATCCCTACACGTACCTCTGGGTGGTGCTAGAGGAGCAACAATTTATTTAACATTTAGGCGATTTGGTTTTACTGTTAGCCTTTGTGTTTTTTGTTGTAAATAAATAAACAAAAAGTAGCAGAAGAACTTGTGCAAACTCCACCCAGAAAAGTACCTGGTAGTCTGCCGCCAAGCAACGGTGCACTCATCACATGCGCATGACACGTAACATCCGCGTTTCGGGTGACAGCCACAACGGATTGTGATTTGGGTCATTTTGGTCAGAAGGACATGAATCTTATTGCTGTTGTTATGGGCAGAGGTAACCACTTTCGTTCCGTCACTTCTTCACATAAGAAAAATATATATTATACAGAAACATGTTTTGATTTTTGTGTATTTGATTGGAATAGATAAACTCAAAAACTACATCAACGATTTAAAAAAAAATTGTTTTGAAATTTATATTATCAATGAGATACATGGGCTATACTTTATTTCCAAAATAAGTCCGAAATAAGTTCCCTACGAAAATTGCAATAATGTAAAAAAGGGCATCAAAAATTTTGCTTTAAAAGTTGAAAGACCCAAGTTGCGCGTATCACCGGAGACGGGGATGTTACATCTTTCGTGCTCGTCATAATTAAATTTTATGCACATAGATATATACATATCTGTGTGCATGTATTTGTAAAATACGTATTTGCCTCGGCAGGGTTGCCAACTTAGCTCCTTGGTTTAAGACCAATCTTTTCTCACAGCTGGTTCACCTACTGCAGCGTAAAAGACGAACCAGCCGGGCGTGAGTTCGATTTCCGCCCAGAACAATGATTTAACGAACATACGATGTTTGTTCTGTAAGAACAAGTTTTAAAGTGTCTCAGAAATCTCGTTTCCCTAAAAGAAAGTTATGGTTAGTTTAGGTGGCACTGTGTGAAATGTCCATGAATATCTATTACTTATTTATTAGGAGGAAGGAGTGGATTGCTTGTTACAACTCTTACCTCGTTCAATCTTAGCAGAGTGGGTTCTGCATATCACATCACAGCCAATTTTCTCTTTTGTAGAAGCATTCATTTTTTTCCATTAAAACAAAAGCTTTTGCCACTGAATAAATGACCAACGATTACATAACTAAAGGACCGATCCAGTATTGTTAATTTTTACATTTTCGCTTATATATGTACTTAATTTGCGCTTAATTTCGCTTAAGCGATACCTAATCATAATCGTGAAAATTGTATACCAAAATATTTGTTACGACGAAAATAAAAAATTTATGATGCCGCCATAGCAACTAGACCATATTGTACGACTAGTTAAAGCATTGCATAATAATGTACAACCTGATAGTCCGACTATTAGGATTCCGTACCCAAATAGTAAGAGGAAACCTACTTCTAAGCCTACAACGTCTGTTTGTCTGCTCTAACTTTGAAAACTAACTTTTGAACAGTAAAGGTTGAAACTGGTTAAAATGCTTACAGAATGTGTGTTATTATAGCGTACATCATTAATAAAAAATATAAAAGCACAATTGAATAAATATTCACACTAAAATATGTAACAAATAGTTATATTTTATACAATATAAAAATTAGTACGCTCACGGATTGTGAGTATTATCTGGCCGTGCATTATTATGGCTATGT
The DNA here is from genome assembly GCA_921293045.1 of Aplocera efformata. Classification (NCBI taxonomy): domain Eukaryota; kingdom Metazoa; phylum Arthropoda; class Insecta; order Lepidoptera; family Geometridae; genus Aplocera; species Aplocera efformata. Next base: position 1,050,366 of record OV121040.1, read on the forward strand.
ATTATTGTCTCCATAGCAACCAAACGACAACACAGTATTGCCATGTAACTGACGGAAACCGAAAATGGTATCATAATTTTTTTTATGTAATTAAAGTAACGGGACTAGCTGAAGGCCCACCTGATGTTAAGTGGTTACCTCCGCCCATAACAACTGCATTACGACTCAGGTCCTCCCCGACCAAAGTATAAAAAGACCCAAGTCGCATCCCGTTGCGTCGTCACTTGAGACGGGGATATTACGTCTCATGCGCATGTGATTTCACCGGCACCAGATTTATTTCAGCGTAGATAATAAAACGATTTAATGTTTCCTGCCACCTTGAATGGAAAGCACATCTCATCATCTCATCTACACTTTATAACAATAATTTAAAAAACAAAACAGATGCAGCACAACATTTTTATTCAACAACAACGAAACATTGTCTCTACTAACAATTCCTTACATATTAATGTTTACAGTTACATGCATAATCATAATATATTAATAAATTAAAGATAATATAAAAGTTAATTAGTTAAAATATACGGATTTATAAAATATATTACACACAGATGCACCTTGCAAAAAAAAAATATTTTGAGGACTTTTTCTATGGCCTGAGTTTCTAAACAAAATGGCCGTATATAAAACAATAACCAACAAATCATAATAGTTTATTGGAGATGGAATATTAGAGTTTGTTTTTGGAAGCTTTAGTTATTATTTTAGACCATCTTTCATACAAGCGCGTCCTCAAATTGTCTGTGAAGGGACAATCTAAATAACCTAAAAATATAATCTTTTCCACTAGGTACGTAATGAATAAAATTATGTAACAATTTAAATAAAAATACGTTTAAGCTTGTCGCTACACTACTATCACCTAAAATATAATACTGAATGAAACATTGATAAACAATGGAATGTTGAAACTTATTTATTTAAAATTTCAAAATTATCATTGTCAGCGTTCAATTTCAAACCACTACAATTTTCAATTGCATTTACAAATTTTAATTAGATCGTTATCCCCTGGTTCAGACAGCTAGACCCAAGTCTTCAATATCCCGTTACATCAAAATCACAAAATCAGGATATCAAATCCCAAAAAGCACACAATCACATAAGCATCATTAATATATTATTGAATTACAAATATAATGTATCAACCCTACTCACTTTATTGTGACTACATCGCAAAGCTAAATACAATTATCTATTTCACTAACATACACAATAAGGGAAGCTAGGCTTTCAATTAAAGGCCCATAATTTATTGTCCAACTAATTTAATGCTTTGAGTATGGACAAATTAAAAAATTAAATACATCACGTTATACATTCAATTATACAATACTAGTATATAAATAACATTTTTTCTAAACAACAATTGTTATAACTACTTAAGGAATGTAATTAAAATAGGTTACATTTCCGTAAAATATGGAATATATGGTGACTATTACAAATTTCGGTAACATTGTGATGTTTTTTCAAATATGACTTGATTTTAAATTAATCGAATACACTTACATACTGATATTATAATATAATTTATTACATCATCTAAGTATAATTACAACATTGCTAATACATCAATATTATATATCTCGTAGGTAAATATTTGTTTTTAAACTCCTAATATAATATATTTGGCGAAATCTTTCCATCTCTACTCACAATTATTGTCACGATTACTTCGTACATTTTTTCCCCTAAATTTTATTTTTATATAAATTTTTTACTTTGCTTGCATATATAATGGAATGACATTATTTGAATCGTCTTATAAATAGTAAAAGAGACGTTACTTGTGATGGAAATTTATAATTACGATTAAAAATATTTATTTCGATGTTTAGGCTGTGACCATGGTTCATTTATTAGTCAATATGTTTGTTAATGTTATTATTGTATTAGCACAGTAGTAAAATCCAAAATAACTACGTATACCATAGTTGCTTTAAATCAGACACCTTTTGTCTGTCTGTACTCTCGGGCTACCACGCTCCCATATATATAATAATTAGATTTTTATATGATTGTTTCTAAGGAGAACGATACAATGCCAAGGATATCATAAAATCTATAATTACCTCAGTATATATGGAAAATTGAGAGACCTTGCTAATGGCATCTTAGTAAACTACGATAAATACGAGACTATAACTCTATAAAAGTCAATTAAAATTAAAATTTCATTTTGATCACAATCCAATTCATTTAGAATCTTAATGACCTTCATAGGCCGATTGTCCTACGCAAAAAATATATAATTTTCTTCCGCGTAACTTATGTCGTATCAATTTCCTGACTATATTATTGTCAATTATTTAATATCAGTTACACTGAGTCAATTTGTATAATATTATTCACTGGGATGTAATCAAATGCTCAAATAATCCAATCAATATTGACCACATGTTATTACCAGTATTTTTTGCCTATTTGTGCCTGAACTGACCGACTGAATTAAGTATTATGATTTTACTTGTAAAAGCTATTTCATGACTTTTAATCAGACTAGTTCAAACAGTCAGCTAACATGCATATGTATTACGTACAATACACTTTCATTTTGGTAGGAAACGCTAGTGGCATGGATGTTCTTTACTGATTATCTTATTTAAGCAACTCTGCGGCGCTTCTGTAACTATATTGGAAGCCTTCTAAAACTCCGACACTAGAGTTAGCCACATAAAGGAAAGTACACATTGTTATTTGCAAGTACTATACCATTTTAAACTGATATTTCATCATAAGTTTAGTTTAAACATATAACTGTTGCTCAAAACTGGGCATCAAAAAGCAAAGAACACAGCAGACATCAAGCCAAAGTTGCTACACGATCTATAGGCCATTGAGTCAAAACTACACAGCCAAATACGCAAAACTCAGATGTTTCGCTCCATACTACCCATCTACCCCTTATTCTGGGCGGCCTGGCGCCGCAGGTCGGAGCCGATGCCAGCCGTGATGGCGGTGCCCAGGGCGAGGAGACCGCACAGCGTGAGGTTCGACCAGCGGTCCCCCACGGCGGTCAGCATCCATTCGTACATGAGGGTGGTGCAGATGCCAAACACCTGGCAAAATAATTGAATCCCAATAAATAAAACGCAAAAATTATTTCTATGTCCGATAAAGACTTTGAAACCATCAAACCGATGTGCCCCAAACCGGTTCAAGAAGAAAATGGTTTTAGACTATTAAATTATTATACAAAATGTATTAGGCACAAAATGTATTTCTTTTTTGCGAGTAGCATACGCCGGGTATCCGATAGCAATACCCTGTGTCGCAGATGGCATAGACAACACAAGTTCTACTTTGCACAAGTTCTACTGCCAACTTTCAAGTCTGGGACTAAGTTGAAATCAGATGCCAAGCACCTTACGGCTTTTTGGCCTGACTTGAGAGGCAATTCTCATTTGCAGGCGTTAAGTAGCGTACAAAATGAATATATTTACAAAATAGATAATATATTATATAAAAAAAAAACATTGTAGTAAAGAGTAAAACCCAAGCGGTCGATGGCTAGGGCGTCAGAGAAAAGGAACCTCCTGCTGCCATTTTCCAAGTCCAGGGGTAAGTTTAAAAAATACCAAGCACCTTACGGCTTTTTGGCCTAATTAGAGGCAGTTCCTCACCCAGGCATTACGTAGCACCACCACCGACTACAAAGTCGTTTATTGTCACCGTTTATTGTAAGCAATATCACACTATTTGTACAAAAAATATTGGTTAGTTACCTGAACAACAGCATTGAGTATTCCAGACGTGGTCCCTTCAGGCTCTGGATACGTGACTTCAGATGCGAACTCGTAGCCCACGGGGAGGTAGCCCGTCATGAAGAAGCTAAAATTAAAAAAAAAAACATTGTCAAAGTCACAATACTTTATCAAATACTTCAAAAAAGGAGGAGGTTCGAAAAAGGAGGTTTTAAGTTTTATTTTTTTTATTACCTCAGATCTCCGTCATTAATAAACCGAATTTGAAAATTTTCTTTTTATTTGGAAGGATATAATATCAGAATGGTCCCATAACAAAAAAATATTAAAATCGGTTAAATAGTTTAGTTGTTAAATCAAAATGCAGTTACTTGGATGTCAAAAATATGTCATTCAAGTAAAAGAAATTGCGTCTTTTGCTTTACTGTGACTTTTTTCTTCGCCCAGTATTTCGTGTGTACTAATTTGGATGTTTCTTTTGTAAAATGGTAGAGTGTACCCTCTAAGGGCGAGAAATAAGGGGATGAAAGTATTGAACTCGTTTTTTTTTTAGATTTTTTAAATCAGCCACTTGTATATGATTGAAATCTCGGGTTAGAAGCTTAGTAGAACTTTCCAGAATGGAATCTAAAACATAAGGTTATTAAACAGTTTAACAGACAAGCTATCCTGGTACCAAATTTCATCCAAATCATTTGAGTCGTTTCAGCGTGAAGAAGTAACAAAAATACACCCACACAGAGACACAGACATCCAATCTTCGCCTGCAATTCTGCCGCAGAATTGAGTATGTTGGCAAACTCTGGACAGATACAGCACACGAAGTTAGTTCCACTGCTACTGACTCGTACCGTAATTAGGTGACACTTGGAGAGAACATTGGAAATAAGGCTAAGAAACCAATCCATCGAAACATACCCGAGTATAATGCTGCTCATGTACACGACGCCGATGATCCCACAGTTCAACGTGAAGGTGAATATCAGCATGCCGACGACAGAGGCGGAGTACACCGCCAGGGTCGTCTCCTTGAACTTGTGGGTCTTGTCCAGCACCAGGCCGCACATGACGGAGCCCGCCATACCAGCCACCACAATCACCAGCCCGATACGACCGGCGTCAGCGTTCGCGTTCTGAATTAATAGAATAGAATATTACATTCTTGTACACGATAATATCACATCAATATCTATAATCATACAAAATTAAAAAGTTATCCCTAAAAAAGAGCCCGCCATACCAGCCACCACAATCACCAGCCCGATACGACCGGCGTCAGCGTTTGCGTTCTGAATTAATAGAATAGAATATTACATTCTTGTACACGATAATATCACATCAATATCTATAATCATACAAAATTAAAAAGTTATCCCTAAAAAAGAGCTGCAATAGATAAATTAATACATCATTATTTCTTTATTTGTGAAGGCTAAACAATTAGTATATAAATTAAACATAAAACAAATTATAAACTTCATGCACACCACACAAAGAGCCTGGCTGGGAATCGAACCCGGGCCCCTGGGGAGCATAATTTGACATATATGTATGCATGTAATGTGCCTAAGGACCTTCTGTGACTCCGTTATGTTCACAGCAACTACTGAACATCAAGTGGGCCTTCAGCTCGTCGCATTGCATCAATAGTATAAAAATCGACTAACCGGGTAGTATGTCAGTATAACTTGATTGAGCAGCGTTGAGATGGCGTAGAAGGCCCCAACGTTCAGACCGTAGGAGATCAGCAGCAGGATGTAGTTCCGGTTGGTGAGGAGCTTCTTGATCGACTGCAGGAAGTTGGAGTCGAGGCTCGAGCCGAGGTCGGCGGCTGCCGAGGGGGGCGTGGGAGGCGCGTTTTTGAAGACTGAAAATCAAGAAAATAATTCTATTTTATATTTCAATTTGTTAAGTTATATAAACATATACATGGTTAAAAAAGCCTATCTTGAGCCTACCTACCATGCCATAGATTACACAAGGTATTATGCAAGGTTTCATTAATGATGATTGGATTAGGTTAGGGTTTTTTTTTATTTACCCCCTTTCCCTTGGGGAGTCGCGCTACTCTCCGACGCATGGCCAAACATTTTATATTTAATGCTGGAGTTTAAGGAGATTTTAATATGTAAGGAAACGGACGCAATCGCTCTCTACGAGGCAAAGAATGGAAGACATACAAGCAGAAAAGGTGAAGTACGAAAAGACACCCCACCCTACAGGGCATATGCGCCCGGAGTTTACTAGCCTTAATCTTAGGTTATACTGGAAAATCTTAGGATTTACCGAAGTTCGGGATTTTACAGTAACATACATAAGTATAGATTGATAGTATAACGTATAAGTTGAACTTCAATCCACATCCTTCAATCCTAGAACTGAATGAGACAGCAATAGTTTTGGACATGCCAATAGAATAATATGACTTACATAGCAATATGAATACGAAGAGTACGCTGGTGAACCCAGCCACCAAGTAAAACATGAGACGGAAGTCTGCAGCCATCTCCTCGTCTGTACCGGCAGCATCCACCAGTATTGGCGGCAGAACGAAGCCGAGAGCAACGCCTAGCTGAAAAAATAAGAACATCGGTTGGTTTCTGATATAGATAAGAAAGTAAAAAGTTCATTTTACGCAATCCATTTATGATCAAGCGCCTGAGCAGATTGATAACGTAAGCTTTCAAATAGAAAAATCGCATCATTATCGATTCATCCGCTCAGGAGTTATAGTGCCACAGACAGACCCAGATACACACTACAAACTGAGATAGATAAGATGGTTGACCATTTAGTGGCATTTGAACTGAGCGCTTCCGTGCTTCGTAGGGCATATTAAGATGTCGGTCTGTCGGAGGTCTTCGGGTGGCTTGGAAACTCCGACATCAGAGTTAGCCACACGAAAGGTGAAGAAGAATAGAGGCGCGACCAATATTTTAACGCCTGTGAAGAATATCAAAGCAAACTTGGCCACGAGCGATTCGTTTCAACGTTAAAACGTGACCTTGTCCAAATCAAGTAAACGTGAGATAACAAAGACATTATTCTAATCAATTTGCTACAATACATAGAAATAATAACCTTTTTTTTTTTATTAATGTATAGCCAAGCGTTTGGCCGCCATCTCACCTGATGGAAAGTGAATATGCGGCCGACGACGGAGCACGCTTGTCTAGGAGAAACCTATTCACTCTACTCTTGAAGACTCCCAGGTTGTAATGGTCAGGGAACATAGACTCAGGAAAGCATTCCACTCCCTTGCGTACTGCACAATAAAAGTAGTTTCAAATCGTTTGGTGCGTATTAATGGTATGTCGACTGTAAAGCAATCCTATTGTGCAAAGCGCTCTGGAACTCCCGTCACAATATTTATCGTACCTCCGTGCAAAATGATAGGCCATTTTTAGCCCCCACCGGTTGCCGATAAAATGTCACCCCTAATAAAAATTGCTTTTTCGTTTCAGTTTTGTTTTGTTTTTCACGGAACGGCCGCGCGCCGCGCTTTGTAACAACTGTCGACGGTCTAATAATTCATCTCGATGCCTGAATACACATTTTATTGGATAAATCGTGAATATATTTCTATTTATCAAGGTCCGGAATATAGGCAGGTACACATTCAGTATTGAAGGTACGAACGTATATTTGTTCATATAAAACATAAAAAAGATATAAAACAATTACAGTCATGTTCGTTTGGCATATGTTTCATACGCGTACACCAAAAAGCTACTTTTATGTACTTCAAACTTTAGGTATGCCAGGATTCATACAAAAATGTTCGGACCCCTTTTAAAGCTGACAAAGCAGCCAATTTTCAATCACCCTACTATGATCATTATTTTTTTTTTTATAATATTATAGATTAATCCTTTATCAATATCCTGCCACCTGCGAATGGCAACCAACCAACCAGCTTTGAGTAAGTTACAATTTGCCAAACAGCTGTCTAACCCAATTTGCGTAGTAGCAAAAATCCAATTAAAACACTTTCAACTGGAAGGCCGGGCAACATCTTCAATATCTGTTTTTCTAAATATTACAGGAATAATTCCGAAAATTTTAAAATAAATTGGCTAAATCGTTGAAGCCGCTTTCAAAGTGATACGCTTACTAACGAACAGCATTGATTTTTATTTATATACAAAGAAGATTTTAGTTTCGACTTCTACATTTATTTTCAAAATAGCAAAACACGCAAACTCGTTTACTTGGATGACATATTTTATCCAGTTATTTTGATTTAACAATTAAACTATTAGACCGATTTTGATAAAAAATCTATGGGATCAATCGAAAAACATATACTTTCAAATTAAAAAAATATTTTCCAAATCAATTGATAAATGGAAAAGAAATCGGTGAACATACATAAACATCCAAATTGATATAATATCATTTTTGAAGTCTGTTAAAAACAGTAATCGCTATCATTTTAGACCTAAACGTTGTGTTTACAAACCTCATCCACAAACACAACACAATGAAACTTATAAGTACCGGAAACCGCGCATTATTTGTAAGTAACACTGATCTGCACAATAGAATGGACAGGCTGATATCATACAAATTACGGACAAACGAAGTCTCAATTTGAAATGCCACAAATTGAAACGTTACTCACAAATTCACGCCCCAAATGATAACGCAGACCCTAAGTGGGTCATTTTTCACCTGTGGATTACACTATCATGGGACAAGTGGAGAGATCATACCCGCCATTATTTTCCCACAACGCCTGGGCTAACTTCCCTTTAGTAACATTATCACTCCTTAACAATCTGATTGCCAGACCAAAACTTATACCAAACTCGAATGAGTATTAAAAGGTAAACGTGGTGTGGAGACACAAATTTATCTTAGAATGAAATGCATGTGTCTCTATAACTAAAATTACAACTATTACTCGTTACCAATTTAGATTCCTTGAAGAAGAAATACATGTAGGTATAAACAATTACATAAGTATTATTTTTATACCTATTGTGTTAATGTATGATCCTTTGTGCTTTATTTGATTACTTACGCATTAGATTACTCTGAATTGTTATATTTAGACTTTAATAATAATAATTAAATTTATTTACTAGATAACGTATTATTACTCAGTTACGGAACCAACAGATAAGAAATCCTGTTTCTAAAACTAATAAATGTATTTGTTTGTCCTTGGACACACACAGATTACCAGCTCTTTAATTCCGTCAATCATTTAGGGACCACGACAAATGCCGGCCCCCATCCAGTGGTATTATAATAGAGATGAGCGGTAAGTAGTCACGCAGTGCAAATCACATCCAATGCGATCGTATCATGCAATCACAGACCCCTCTGTCTAGGCCTCCATTACAATTGGATAATCGCTTCCTACCTCTCTGTATCACTGTATTCGTGCAATCTAAAACTAGCTATAATAATACGCACTGACATATTGCACAATCAGTATTAAAGCGCAAATTTTAAAAGTGGACACAAAAGTCAAAACCATTTATAATATTTAAATTAAAACAGGTAGGTAACGATTACATGTTATCTATATATATTATAGTTATCTCTGTTATATATTATACAATATTATCACGGTGTTTCGCAAATAAGCAGAAAAAATCGAAAAATCCGATTGTTTTTTTATTTTTTGTTTGAATATCTATAATTTCGTTCTAACAAAAAATGAAAATTTTGGTCCGCTTCATTACAACAGTTCAAAAACTACATCCTTCAAGGACAGACAGGATGATATAAGCTTACTAATAAGCCTTATTTCTTGGGAACAGAACCCTCGAAACAACTGTAAACGAAATTCCGAAACGATAATTTTGCATTATATAAATTTTATCCCTACAAAACAATTAAATAAAAAGCTTACCCAACCCCACTTTATAATCAAATCTGCGGCAGAGTGAGGAGATCAAACGCTCCAACTCATTATATAAACGTTTAGGAGTAAGTATAACACTGACTGACATCCCAAATGAAATACACGGAACCTTTCCACAGCCAAATATAATCGCTTATCTCACCAACACACTGTAAAACGCTGAAAAACACATTTTGAACTTACGCATATAGACTTAAGGTTCATTATTATTATTCCCTCCTTATTTTGTTATCAGGGAGGAGCAGGACTCTTGAGCAAATAGGTGAGTAATTTGTTGTCCCTTTCTTTTTCCTCTTTTATTCCTTAACGAAACGGTTCCGTCATGATGACCTGCTTCCCTGGTTGTTACTGTTATGTTTTGTCCTCCTTGAAATACTCTTTTTATGAGAAATAAGTCCGGAGAAAATTGACGAAAGAAAACCAATTTCATGGTAAAAGTCGTATTATGAAAGTTGAGAATCTTCCTATGGAATTTATTACCATACGGATAATCTAATTCTTTTTAGAATTAATGTCTTTCTATATATTTTAGAGGTTAAGGTCCAACGGAAACTGTATATTTAATGCCTTTATCATTAGTTATTTGCAGTCAAACTAACCATTAAAAAATACAAAACGAAACATGACAACTTTACACTAAAGCGATAAATCTTTCACAAATGCATACAAAAAGACTACAAAATGAAAAATAAAAAGTACAGCACAAACATACAGCAAAAATAATAAACACCATCCTTTCATTATATTTTAAAGCCGTTTGATTAATCAGACTAGTTTCAGCAATTCGCCGAAATAATTGAAGGAATTGAAATAATACATGATTGTTCCCACTTTGATTTTAGTAGGTACCTTATTATTAACCAGAATTGTATTAATAGAATGATTTAAAAATAGGATAAACCGACTGCAATACTTCCATCACTTAATTATTATACTAATTTAAACCCTTAGGGGAGGAATTTTTCCCGAAATTTCTATGGGACCACATTGGAGATAAACCCTTTCCAATTCAAAAATAATCATATACAATTGGCGAAGCGTAACATACAAAACATAAAGACAAATTGGTAACATCATCCATTTTTAAAGTCAGCTAAAGATTTTAAAGGGGATATCAGCATTAATATCTAAAGTTTGTTTAGCCGTCACCTGCAGTCAACGGCCAAAGCACAGATTATTTAATAATACCAAAGTTCCACCAGAGATCCATTGTTCCAGTGAGATCCATTGTTTGTTAGCGGTGGGGGGCACAGAGGGAAAGATAGGGGATGACAGGCTCATCAATTAACTTTAATTGTTTTGTAAATAATGTGACTTGTGCACTATACCTCGTGTGTCAGTTTGTCAACTAACATACGAGGTATAGGTATAACTTTAAAGTTGTTGTTTAAATAAATTATAACTAATGACCTGGAATTAAAAATAACGATTGCTCATTAAAACTGACCACCCTTGTTTTTAATACACGCCCTCACACGCGCGGGCCAGTTTATTTGAAAGGATATGATTTCAGATTGGTACTATAGAAATTTTAACAAAATCGGTTCTATAGTTTGGTTGTTAAATCAACAGGAAAAAATTGGTCATTGGGAAAATAAATTGTGTATTTTGCTTTTCCGTGGCCTTTTTCTTCGCCGGTAGTATACCGATTTGAATGATTATATTTTTTTTAATAGTAGTGTGAAGCCTTTACTTGGCGGCAGATTGCCAGCTGTTGTTTTCACAGCGAAATTAAGGTTATACGCACGTTCACAAACTGTATTAATTAATAAGTTACAATTTTTACGTAAGATTTCGAAATTTAAAAAGTGAAAGGCAGATTGCGTTTAAGGACATTTTTAAATAAATTAAAAAATGGCACAACAAAAAACACAACACGTTTTGAACATTTTTTGTTGTTTGTACACAACAAAAAATGTCCTTAAACTCATCACCTTACGAGATATTTTCTAGGTAGCTATAGTATGCAAAAATATCAACATATTATCATGAAAAAGGAATAAATTTGGCTGAGTAGGTAATGTGGCTATACCACATATTTGTAGTTTTATGATTTCCAAATAGATTAAAACTAAATAAATTGGCATTACATTATGTACTATCTACACTCTGTAGTTCACACAAGTTGTCAAAATCTTTAAGTAAAGATTTTAAAACAAAATGTGACAGAACTTAATCTTACAAATGCGTTTATTTGTTGGTTACGCTTTGACGCCTAAACCACTTTTTATAAAATCTTTTTCCAATAGAAAGCTGCATTATCAGCCAGTAACATAGAGTATATTTTATCCCAGTATTCCCACGGGAACGGGAACTACGCGGGAGAAACCGTAGGGCAGCTAGTAAAATTGTCTGTAAATAGTGTCAAATCAATATATGTATTGTTGTACCTATCCTATCCTAGACTTGTCCTGGCAGTTGGGATTATTAGGATTGATTTGCCAGGAAAAGTGTTAGCTGAGTTATTCGTGGGATGCAGCTCACTTCTTATCAAGTAAACGTTCCCGCTCTATTTTACCCCGGTAATCAAAGCGCGATGTGCAACGCTCACTAATATTATAAATGCGAATGTGAGTTTGTTTGTTAGTTACGCTTTCAAGCCGTAACTACTCAACTGATCATCAGGAAATTTTGCATACTCATCGTCAGAGATACAGAAAAGGACAGAGAGAACCTATCTTTCATCAAGAATTTTTTTTTATTGAAAATACAGTAACGCGAGTGAAGCGAATAATATATCTAGTAAGCAAACCTAGTAGCATCCATGTTTTGTTCATTAACGCGTGATAGCATTTAAATTTATCGAGATAGTGAAATCTCACAGCTAAGCCCGAATTCTATTTTGTAATCTTAGGGGTGAATCTGGGAGCCGTATTCGGGTATCTAGGAAAATTTATCACAAGGACTGTGCTAGATATTGCTGGATATATGTGTATTAGGTTGGCACTAATTTGATGATTATTTGAGTTGGATGAGACAGGGTAGACGCAACGTTATCGACACGGCAAAAAGCGGTTTATAACATAATCGTACCGGGCGACCGAGATTCGCTTGGTTTTTTTGTGTAAAAAGGTTTTATTTATAATCGTTTATAATCGTGTATAGGTTTTAGTTATAATCGTTTATTTCTTGAGTTTAAGCAGTTGAAGGGAACACAAATTTAGACTGAAGAAAATATGATATTAAACTCTGTGCTAACTTCTACTAGTAATTTGATAATTTGTGTTATATTCTGTTTTATGTTCCTGCCATACCTGATTTCCGAACACGCCGATGCTGCACGCAGACGAGACCTGGTCCGCGCCGAACCACACAGCCGCCAGCCGCGGCGGCACGTTCAGGATGAACACCTGGCTGATGGCAACCACGGTCTGTCCCAAGAAGCCGAGCCAGAACATGTCCTGAGGCACGGAGAACACCTTCAGCCATGCTCCCAAGCAGGTACCGAACGCGCCAATGATCGTGGTCACCCGCAAGCCCTGGGAGAAAGAACAAGGAGTTTAGAGTACAAGGAGTATAGAGAATGAATGAATGAATGAATACTCTTTATTGTACACCTCGATAGAAACATACATGACACAAATTAAAATTAATAAAACACTCACAAAAGAAAAGAGGTTACAATGGGCGGCCTTATCGCTAATAGCGGTCTCTTCCAGGAGAGTAGTCTCTCTGTTTAGTTGGTTGTAGCTTTGTCGCGCTCTTAGTTGTGGGTTCGATTCGGGACCCGGGACAAATCATTTGTGGGACTATGTTTTTTCTGTTTGGGTCTGGTGACGTGATGTGTGTGGCCGTTAAACTATGTCGGGGGCCGTCAGACGGCTTGAACACTCCGACACCAGAGTTGGCCACTTACTAATACAAAAGAAGGTCAGCTTAATTTGGAGATAGACGGTCTGGTATGATAAAAAGAGACAGCAGACAGGATACCTAACAAGAAAACGAGATAGCTCAGTGATGCGGAGTAAGATGAAAGCGGGAAAGAAAATTTCAAGACAAAAAATAATATAATACTATATTATGTGATACGGAGTCCTAGGCCTGAGTAAGTCCAAATTATATTATATTTGGCCCGCTTTTATCCGAATGCTTTATAAAGGTACCGCATTTTTCACCAGTTAGGTCGACTGGTATAAAATGATATAAAAAAAAACACACTCATACCTCTGCATTAGGATTCCCTGTGTCACAGATGGCATGGACAAACACAGAAACACAAGACAAACACCCAAGACCCGTGAACAAACTTCATGCTCATCACACAAAGTTTACCCCGGCCGGAAATCGAACCCGGGACCCCTCGCTTCGAAGGCAAGGCTACTACCAACTAAGCCACGGAGCCATCTTTAACCACAAAATCTACTTTTTACACTCATAATTTAACATGATTCAAAAATAAAACATCACCGACGCAGTATACAGGTTTCCTTTACTCCACGTAACATTTACTAAAAACAAAAAAGCTAATGTCGATTGCTGTAATTTTGTACGACCAAAGTGCCAACAGCTGGGTGATACAACAAAAATTAATACAGACTAAACTCTCTCTGCACTGCAAAAATTAAGTTATTTCCCCCGGGAGCCTCAACAGCCTGCCGGGTACTTTCATTTTGCGAAAAAAATATATATGGGATGGGGATTTGCTAACTTTACGGCTGGTTTTAGTGTCATCACCATCACGAGTCGTTTTAATGTCGTGCTTACAGATACGTCGTCAGCGCGTGAAGACTGAAGACTTACTGAAGACACGAGGCTCGTGGGCGGCCGTCGGCGCTGACCGCTCATAGTTTCATATTAGCCATACATATTGGCGAGTCAGCTCCGATGGTCAACGTTACCGTACCAGCCTCTAATGTTCCCACTGCAAGGACACCGGGCTACTCTCGATAATCGAGTGTGAATGGGCTGTGATCTAAAACGGAAGCCATCGGATTGCTAGATGACATATGTCGTCAAATTTTTGTTTCTAAGACATGCCGGTGTCCTCACGATGTTTTCCATCACCGTTTCGAGAACGTGGTATTGCGCACATAATTTTTTCAAGTGTAAAAACTTATTGTTGCACGTGTGAGTTTGAACTATCGACCTTCAGACTGGAAGTCGGCGTCTGTGCCCCTGGGCCACCACGCTCTCTTAATAAAAAACAACATAATGCTAAAGTTGCAGATTTGTAGGTAGCAATGGATTTTTTAGCTAAGCTACCTGGTAACAGGTTTATTGCCATTTATAGCTTGGTCGTTATTACTACTCGACATAAGTTGAGATTTGGATCAACCGAAGGCCTATTAATAATTTAAAACACCTTCAAATGACAATAATAATTAAAGATGGTAAATTAATTAGGGTCATTATAAACGGCATTGGAAATGGGCTTTGCATTGCACGGAAAGACAATGAAACTCATTTGTTTTGTACTGTTTTCTTTTATATAAGCACACAATCTTGTCATTTGTAATCATATCAATTTGCGCTGTCACTTAAAACACTTTTACTACTACAAACTGTATTAGTCGTATCTGTATTAAATAAACAGATAACTAAAATGATAAATAGTTAATTATATAGCGACAGATTATAAATAATATGTTTCACACTCCCTATTTTGCATGAGACGTATTTTATTAAGAGTCCTCACTAATATTATATATGAAAATGTGAGTTTGTTTATTTGTATGTATGTTGCAAACTCACTAACTAAATACTCAATCGCTCAACATCAAATTTGGTATAAGTGCGTTGTCAGGGTAACATAGTGTAGCGTAACAAAACTGTAACGTTTAGGAATAGTTTTATGCTGAAATGGGTGCTTTTCAGAAACGCACAGAATGAAAATGAAAATGAAAAATGAAAACGTTTACACACTCATACCTCTGCACTAGGATTCCCTGTGTCGCAGATGGCATGGACAAACACAGAAACACAAGACAAACACCCAAGACCCGAGAACAAACTTCATGCTCACCACACAAAGTATGCCCCGGCCGGGAATCGAACCCGGGACTCCTCGCTTCGAAGGCAGGGCTACCACCAACTAAGCCACGGAGCCGTCTAATTGACAGGTAATCGTGATTATTTTTTGCATAAATGTGCAATATTATTTTTGTTATACGCCATTAATTTATTCACGTAAATACACGCCTTTTGCCTATAGACATAGCGTCAATGAACCACTTTTCATCTTGTGTGCTGCACTGCTGTGGGAACATCGAACTGACAATTGGTGAGCTCATCGCCGCCATTGTATTCACACGATTAACTCGGCTTGCACTTTATTTCAATAAATAAATCAGTATATAATAATCTAACGGTCAAACCGCAACGTAGCGAAATCGCCAATAAATCCGGGGTATAAAGGGGGATAAAGGACCAAGCAAATTGTAAGATGGAAAAAGAAAAAACGTTAGAATATAAGTTGCTGAGAAAACAATTTATAAGGGTTTATAAAGACAAGTTAATCATCAACAATTCCTCTTGGCCTGTAAAATGAGAGCAGAACTGAAAACCCTCAAGATTCAGGCAGTCAAGACGTAGCAAAAATAGTAGACATTTTCAGAAACTATTTAATCACCATCTCGGGTGCTCATAAAATATTCCCAAGATAAATTCCACTCAAGCGCTTTTAACAAGCGGCAAATTTGTCATGTTCTGGGAAAATTATGTTCCTTGCGGATGATAGATATGTAGATGCTAGTGTAGGAAATTCAAATCACTTTCTACTTGTCTTCGAGCTTATGGGGGTGATTGAGAATAAGCGCAGATGCTATAAAACCGGCAGCAAGTTTAGATAAAATATAGATATGATTACAGTCTATCATTTGAAGTAGAAATATTTCCAGTGTAGTTTTCGACTATTGTAATTTTATTTTCTGTATCGTTTCTGTTTTTGTATCACCGTGTAGTGAAATGGGTTTATGAACCCATTTTGCAAACTGTAAGAATCAAGGAAATTTTTATTTCATCATAAAAAATAGAAGATCATCAAGCATCGAAGATAACTTATGTGCGCACTTACTTTAACATTGTTTTAAATGGTTTCACAATAATTACGAAAATTATTTTTTCGTTAATATCCAAGTGTCTTCGTTATACAATACCAGATTGGATATTGAATCATCTTGTAGAAATATGTGTTGTTACAAACAGGGAAAATGTATCCAAGTAATATATATGTAGATGTTTAGGGTTAGTTAAGTGTGTTGTCCTTGCTCGTGTCACTGCCCCGAAATCTTGGCTTATATGGAATTAGTTAGGTTAAAGCCACATTCGCAGAAGCTGGTTTTGTGTGCTCTACATGATAAAAAAAAAAACATTTATTCGAAACACATAAAAAAAAACATCACAGGCAAACAAATCACGCGTTACAATATAAGCATAAAATAAATTAATATGCCGATGAACCGATAACCGCTGGTAGACGAGTTCTTGAGTGGAGACCGCGTGTAGGCAAACGTAGCGTAGGGCGCCCCCCGGCCAGGTGGAGCGCCGACTTGCGGAAGGTGGCTGGTAGAAAATGGATTCAGCCGAAGACTGGGCTCAATGGCGCTTAGGAATAGACTGATGATGATGATGACTGATAATGAAGTAAATACTCAAAGACAATGCTTTTACACAGCACCACCAAGACGAATTGTTTATTTACAAAAAATAATGCTATACAAGCATTCCATCAGTACGCTTAGTTTTAGGTTGGATAAATAATAATCTTGATAGGTTGTCATAAATGAATAAGAATATTAATAAAAATATTTTATTGTAATGGATCCTTGCATAAACTAGTGGCCAATCAAGTTACATGTCTCTCACAGTAATATTCCAAAGAATTATGGCAGAAACGCGAGTGGCACGCGGAAGAGCAAACATCGCGACACAAATCTTCTTAGTCAAGGCCAAAATCATTTCAGCGACGTTTATTTGGATATTGTATGAATGCTGAGATTTACTCAACAGTTTATGTTACCTGGAAGCCCATCTGTTGTTACTTCCGCGCATAACAACATTACATTCAATTTCATATTCTTTAATATATGTTGATACACTTGATTTGTGTACACGACATTTTGATACACGTTGGAACACACTGTTACTGTGCTATCAAAATGAAATAAGTAAATATCCTTTCGCTGACCTGGTCCCCGAGTTGGTTGCGGCACGCCACGTATCCTTGCATACCGCAAACGGAGGAGTGGCACTAGATGCCAAAAGAGATGGGTCCGGAAACGAACAGCCAGAATGGCGGGTTCACGGATGTGTGTGAAATTTTCCCGCCACTAAGCCAGTATGCGAGTGCATCTCCCCACGGAAAAAAAGAGGTACAAAAAAGAACATAAGACACCTAACATTAAAAAATAAATTACGGTTTTAAAATCTATATTATCGCAAACGAAGCTGCGAGTTATAGATAGTGATGCATAAATAACAACTTCATCAAACGTTTCCAATATCAAGTTGATTAGTTTATGCACAGATAATATAATATAATACTATGCTAGGTTTACGTTCCATTGTCTATTCTGTGGCATTGTGTATACTGGCGGCAAGTTAAACTGATCTGAAGTTTAATTAAATCGAGCATACAGTATGGCGATGTTTTCATCAGATGGCTGGCTCCAAGCGTCCCCGTGCTGGGGTAATGAAATTTGTTAGCGCGGTACTTCGGCACGCTATGCTACTTTCGTGTGACATGTTGCATTTCCTACCCATTCGTTTGTTTAGTTATGAATTTTACGCATACAGAATCGTCTTTTGACTCTGGATTTTGTTTGGGTTTGATCACTTCTGCACTCGCAACACTTTCATTTCGAAATTAAAGAGATTAGATAAATGCACACATTCCTGGGACCTGTTTGTCTGCACAATATACGGAATGTACCATATATCATCACATATGTTCTTGTTTATTGTAAATAGTTTTCTTATAACTATGTATAAGTTCTGTATTGTGTGTAGTCAAATGAATGTTTTTTCTTTCTTTCTTATCTATGGAAAAGCTGCTTTAGCATTATTTGCCAAGACTGTTGCCTGCAGTAAATATTCATTATTCACCTGAAAAATAAATTTATTCATATCTACACATGGCCATATAAAAAGCTGAATGTGGCCCAGCATTGTACCTCCTCTTTTCAATTAATTGTAACAACTCAGGTGTTTTTTTCTGAATATATTGCGTGACTACAATTTATTATTTGCAAAAATGTGTTTCAGGATTGTTTGTGATACATGGTAGAGTTTTTGTTTTGATAGTTTTTTGTTTTTTTCCTATCAAAGGGGATTGTTAAGGTACATATTATAGTTTCTGATAGTCTTCAGGTCTGGTGCTAAGTGAATATAAAACTTGCTCACCACTGGTCACTTACTCACACGAAAGGAGAAGGTTGGTTCGATCCCCCAATCGGGCTGATTTTATGTGTTGAGCATAAAGTTTTCACTTGGGTATTGTAAGCGGTACTAACGGTCATTGGTAATCGAATCGTCCTTGCTCGCGTAATAAATTATCAGCAAAAAGACCGCGTGATCATAAAGGTAACAAAATATCAATAAGACATTAATTTAAAAAAAAAAAAACGCGTTTGCTATAGACAAGCTATTAAAAGAAAACAAACAATGAATACTTGATTTATATCTAGACGGCTTTTGTTAGTAGCCCTGCCTTCGAAGCGAAGGGCCCCGGGTTCGATTCCCGGCCGGGGCAAACTTTGTGTGGGGAGAATGAAGTTTGTTCTCGGGTATTGGATGTTTGTCTTTTGTTTATGTGTTTATCCATGCCATTTGCGACACAGGGAATCCTAGTGCAGAGGTATGAGTGTGTAAACGTTTATTTATTTATTAATGATCCTGTTCGATCATTAAAATTTTACAAAGGTTCTTAAAGCTTAAACCAGTTAAGTTCATTGAGTACCACAGAAGAACAAAACTTCTCGTGGATTTCAATCGATTCATGCTATAGCTGTTATATCCGGATGGAAAATCCTTACCTGAATTCCGGCACTATTTCCGGATAAGTCCTGTCACGCGCAACAGCGGAAGTAATTTATTCGAAATTGAATTTGTAATCGAACCTGTTTCAAATCAATTTGGAACCTGGTTG
This sequence comes from Aplocera efformata, assembly GCA_921293045.1. Classification (NCBI taxonomy): domain Eukaryota; kingdom Metazoa; phylum Arthropoda; class Insecta; order Lepidoptera; family Geometridae; genus Aplocera; species Aplocera efformata. The sequence goes on from OV121040.1 coordinate 1,070,041, forward strand.
CAAATTTAGGAGGTGAAAAAGTCTCGTATTCGCAATTCAGATCGCTTTACAGATCAAATAATGAACAGCATCCGTGTGAGGACAAGAATAATATATTGTACACTTAAAGAAAAAGATCGCGTTCACACTGTTTATATTGTAAGCTAGCTGACCCAACAGGCGTTTTCCTGTCTTGTCCTGACAATTGTCAGACAAGACAGGATTTTCCTGTCCTGACAATTTTCAAATTTTAAATCAAAACAGGAAGACAGGCTGTCAAATGTCGAAGCTGCAAAAATCCTTTACAAAAATGCACTTTAAGTTCTTGCCCAATTTCCTACAGTTCCGGAGGGTTTCACAAGTATTTTGTTTTATAAAAACCTTGTCGTGATAACAAAGATAACAAAAAAAATGCAGTTTTCAGTAATAGATAGAGTGGTTCAAGAGGATGGTTTGCATCTACATGCATGCATATTTTTTTTGTTATACGTTTACACACTCATACCTCTGTACTAGGATTCCCTGTGACACAGGTGGCATGGACAAACACAGAAAGGAGATAAACACCCAAGACCCGAGAACAAACTACATGCTAACCCAGTTTGCCCCGGCCGGGAATCGAACCCCGGACCCCTCGACTAAACCATGGGGTCATTATAGCAAAGAAAAGTCGAGAAGTTGCATTACACCTTTATGCTCAATATACAAAATCACCCCAGCCGGGAATCAAACCATTGATTCTTTGCTAACACTGTAATATCAACTTATTACTAGGCCTGAAGACAATAAGAAACTATATAAACAGTCTTCTTCCATAGAAAGAAAACAAAAGGCTATCGAAACAAAATCTCTACAATTTGTCATACATATCTTGCAATGCAAAAAACAATAATAAAAATAATAAAGGACATATAATGAAGTGCATTCACGTTATCTATTCAGAAAAAACACCTGAGGTATTACAATTAATTGCGAAAGTCCGTCCACATTCAGATTTTTTATGTCGACAGGTGTGAATAATTTTCACAGTTTTCAGCTGAATAACCACTAAATACCTACTGCGAGCGAGTAATACGAGAGCGTGGTGGCCCAGGGGCATAGACGTCGACTTTCAATCTAAAGGTCGCTGGTTCAAACCCACACGTGCACCAATGAGTATTTTCACTTGAAAAATTGATGTGTACAATATACCAAGTTCTTGAAACGGAGACGGAAAACATTGTGAGAAAACCGGCATGTCTTAGAACCAAAAATTCGAAGACATGTGACATCTACCAAGAGTTTGGGCTCCCGTGGTAGATCAGAGCTCATTCACTCTCAATTATCGAGAGTGGGGTGTCCCTTATGCTTGTTTTAACCCAATTATCAGAAACCAGAGCTGGAGTAGGAGCCGTTCCAAAGTACAGCATTGGAGAATTAATTGGTGTCAGACGTTTAGTTCCCAAGAAGCAGACTGCGCAGATTCTAGTTATTTACGATCCAATATCGGGAGTAGTTAGTAACTCGACTGGGTAAACTCTTGTTTTTTAGTTAATTAAGTAACATAATGTTGGTTCTGTTCAATAAAATCATGCTCGCGAAAATATTAAATCGCTCCATTAGGTGTTTCTTGATTGTTCTTCATGGAGGGTCAGATAGGGTTGAACAGTGGCCAAATCATTAAAGACCTTTTGTATGAAACAATTTAAAAAAAATAACGTTTTCAAAAATGAATGTTGTGAAATGTTTTAAAAATCGTCGAGTTTAAACTATAAAAACAGTATTATATTGTATAAGTCTATCGTTTCGTTTCGAAGTATTTTTTATATAAGGTTTCAACAGAAGTAAAGTATTTTGACTTTAACTTTGATTCACAGCCGGGTCAAACTTTGTATATAAAGCATGAAGTTTGTACTTGAGTCTTGGGCGTTTATGGTAATGCCAGGAGTATGTAGCGTTCCATTATTTATATTGAAATCCACTCACCGAAACTTTACTAAATTAATTTGCTTCATTTAGCAAGGAAAGCATTCTACAGAGCCGTGGTTGAATTAATTATCTCTAAATGGATGCCAAGGGGGTGAAACTCAATCAATTTGTCACAAGTAACTCCTTCATATAGCTAACACTAGCTATTCCCCGCGCCTTCGCCCACGTGGAAAATAACATTATTTTTTTCCCCTAATTGTCCTAATTTACTTCTTATAACATCACCTGTCTGCCAGTGTCCTGTCAATATTGGTTCAGCCGTTTCGGAGACTTTCGTCCTCTCTCCCGAGAGAACGGTGCTGAATCTATATATATAAAAGAAAGTCGTGTTTGTTACAACACTTATGACTCGAGAACGGCTAGACCGATTGCCATGGTTTTTGATTTGTTGGATTTGTTTCCGTCCCGAATAGCAGAATAACTATTAAAAACATTGGAAAATTAACGAAAAAATAAAATCAATTTATCCCCGTATTCTCCACGGGAACGGGAACTATGCGGGTGAAACCGCGGGGCGCAGCTAGTTTCAAGATAAAAACTATCCCGTGGCATAGCTTCAATTCATGCCAAATTTCATTTGAAAATATCAAAATATCTTCAATGTACAGAATCTAATCTGTTACAGTTTTATTGTAAGTATAGATGTATATTTCAGACTATTCATATTTTATATTATGTAACATCCTATTTATTAGTAGCTCTTAAGGTAGCTTAGGTTAAAGTTAGTTTTTTTTATAGAAAAGTGACAGAACGTGCTAAAGGCCCACCTGATGTTAATTGGTTACCTCTGCCCATAACAATACGACTTATGTCCTCCCCGACCGTATGAGAAGACCCAAGTCGCACCCCGTTGCGTCCTTCACAGTGTTAGTCCCGGCTGGGAATCGAACCCGGCATTCTTGTTTTCAAAGGCAGATCTACTTCAAAGATAGCTACGGAGTCGTCGAATGAAAATAAGTGTTGACGTATCACGTTATTATAGGAACTCCTATCTCATCATCAACATACGTCATGAACGGGCATTAATGTGATTTATTTAGTGCTACCTACGACACAGTAATTAATATAATAGGTACAATTACGATTAGTCACGCGGTTGAATTGTATTGTATTTGTTTAAATCATTTCTATGATATCTATGATAATGCAATGGATTAAACGGTAGGCACTCAGATTAAATACTACTCGCATGAGAATATAAGTGCTTGATAAAACTACGGTACCATTATACATCACCATGTTACTAAATTGATGAGCTGAAAGCCTAGCTACCATAACCATAAACAATGCATCTAAATTCTGCCCCTGCCGAAGTATGAGAAGACCTAGATCTAGTTGCACCCTCTTGTATTTACTGTTTTCACTATTTATTGCTTACTTGTTGTAATTTTTGTTATTATTATTATTATTTTATATCGTACCTCAAAAGGTTTTTTTTTGTTTTTCTTCTCTCTGTTTATTGTATTGTATATGTGAGCTAAACATCAAATAAATGAGTGTCTATGTCTATGTCTAATTTCACCGGTACCCCCTTCCACCGGAAACACATTTCAGCAATACTTCTCTGGACGAACTCAACACAGGTTCTGCTGCTGCTGAATATTTGTTGAATCAATAGGCGAAGATACAGGAAAGGACTACCTCAAGTGATCACAATCATTCTGTAATACTAGAGGTAATTCTTATTCACTACCGGTCATCCAACCGAGCAACCAACTTTTCCTTATAAGAACCTCTGGGGGAAAACCGTAAAAGGAATTCAATTCCAAGGCTGTAACTGCTAGTTTAGTCAAATTTTAAATTCCATTATACGACATTAGTCACCAAATTAATGACGTATATTTAAATTTCTAAATTTTTTAATTCATTGTTGTTGCCGCGTGCCACCAATTATTATTTGAATCCAATCGGTTTCTGTTCCTTTAATCCTTCACGGATGAAATTGGAACAAAAAATTCTGCCAAAACAACAGCCACATTACACAGAAGTATGTAACTGTGGGTTTTAATGTACAAACGTTAAATATTTGGGTATGTGGCTCGATTATTCATTACGATGGGTAAACATATTAATGAAACTGTTCTCAAAGTTCAAAAATTCCTAAGTTTATTGAAAGTTTTATCTGGTTCTGGTTGGGGGGTTCATCAAAAACATATTAGGCGACTATATATCTCCATCATACGCAGTAGGATTGATTATGCCAGTTTTTTGTACGATAACAGCTGCCAAACTAACTTAACTAAATTGGATAGAATACAAAACCAGTCAATGCGCATAATCGGAGGTTATATACGGAGTACACCCATACATGTTATGGAAAATGACTTATGCCTACCTCCTTTATCAATAAGGAGAAGATTTTTAGCTGGGAAGTATTGGCTAAAATCAAAATCAATCAATTGCAATTTAACTAATCAGCTAATTGAGGACATTACTTTGGTAAACAGATCTCGTAACCTGACACAAAGGAAATTACCTATTCTTACATCTATTCATTCAACGCTGAGTCCACTACTCATTCATTCTAGTGATCAACTTGAAATGTTTTCGCTACGAACCTGGGTAAGTAATATAAATTTAGTTGACGTTGTAATGGATAAAATACCTTCAGTAGATCGAGCAAAACGCTTATTTAGCTGTAACGAGTTACGAGATATATGTTCCGTTTACATTGATGACAAATATAGCGAATTTTATAAAATATATACTGACGGATCCAAAGAAGGCAAAATCGGTGGTGCTGCATTTTTAGATCCTTTTTTGGGAATAAATATGAAATTTAAAATTGACTCAAACATTTCAATAATGCATCTCGAATTAATAGGTATAGCGGAAGCCCTTTCATATATAGATTCAATTGGAGGTGACAAATTTGTAATCCTTAGTGATTCAAAGAGTGCGTTGCAACATATAGCTCGGTGCACCTCTCACGTGCGAGGTACACCGATCAGCTATGCCATTTTAGAATCTATTTTAAAATTGCAGAGTAATAAAAAAACTATTTGCCTTCAGTGGATCCCGTCGCATATCCAATTACAAGAGAATGAACAAGTTGATTTATTAGCAAAACAAGCTACTTCAGATGGCATACCTTTTTTAATTACTCCTTTGTATACAGACTATTTACAATTCTTAAAAACCCAATGCAATGATTTATGGCAGGAATATTTTGATAAGCGGTCAGCTGAGAAAGGTATCTGGTTCCGAACTATACAACCTCTGATTACGTGTTATCCCTGGATTGATCATGCCTTTTTTAAACGTAGCACAATAGTTATTGCTCTCAGGTTACGCTCCGGACACATTCCATCAAACAAATTTGCTTTCCTAATGAAAAAAGTTTCATCACCCAACTGCGATGTGTGCGGGGTTATAGAAGACGTATACCATGTCTTGATGGAATGTGTACGGAGTAATAATGACAGGATGAATTTATTTGGTCGTTCAACAAATGTTAATGACCTCGGACTATGTAATAGTATTCTTGCAACCCCACTGTCTGATAAAGCCCAAGAATTATACGAATTGGCAAGAAAATGTATAGAAAGTAGAAATATGTTAAATTAGCTGTTACTTGTTTTGTTATTTAACGATTGGGCGATGTGGTCGCTAAGCGACAAAGCCCTTTTTCTTCTGTCAATAAATTAAAAAAAAAAAAAAAAAAACTGTGGGTTTTAAATAAAAACATTCAATATGTGATTATAATACATAGTGTCCATTGAATTCCGTTACACAATTCTTTTAGTAACTGCATTCGCAATGCAGAAAAAATGTATTCATTTAACGCAAATTTCATAAAATCGGTTATGTGATTGATTCAATAAATTAATTGATATCATCTAAAGGCCAGCCGCATTCACGAGCGGAATCCGCATGCGTGAGAACGCAGGAATACACGCATCCGCGTATGACACGCTACGCATATACGGAATCTAGAAAATACGTCACACTTGCGTAATCTTGATAACTGCGTAAACATATACTGCTGAAACCTCAGCTTACTAAAAAGAAATAACGAAACGTGTTATACAATGTACAAAGGTGTAGCCGCCATCCTTGGCCCGAATGCTCTGAGTTTTGACAGATCATATTTACCTTTCTTGTTATCGCCTCCGATGCGGAATACACGCTGGAAGAGTCTTCCTACATTTCATTTAGTTCCTGAACCATACAATCAAAATACAGTCTAGTCCAACCCCAACAAAGAGACCAAACAAGGTAATGGCCATCACGCCCATAAACAACAGCAATACCACTCAGGTCCCCCCTACCGAAACATAAGAGGATCAAATTTGAATCGAGTTACGCAACGCAACATTTCGTGCGTCTGTAATTTCAAAATCAATCGAACGAAAGAGATCTCCATCGATTTCTTCTTATGTTTACCATCCCGCACATCCATCCACGTGTGTTGAATACAAGCCCCTCACATAAATCCTTCCACAACAATATCGAAGACTTAATTACGGGAGCGGAAATAATGTGGTGTTAATGGTTTACGATTCTACGAAATGAGCCTATTTATTTTATACAAACAAATAATAGGAATGAGGTGCCTTTGACGTAAAGGTTTTTGATTGGGATCCTTAAGGGCGTAGGTGGAACAAGCTGTACTTGGTGTTTAGAGCTACGCTGTGAGCACGAGCCTAGCAAGGCAACGTACTCTACATGCGATCAGCGATTTTTTTTTTTTATACACGTGTTGGGATTCTGTCTAAAAAAGGTAGACCGCCTAGAATGCATGACTTAGCGCGATTCATGTCATTTTAAATTTTTGGTAAACGAAGACGTAGGCCGGTTTCTATGATCCTCTATTGCTATTCGATACTTTACAAAACCATTTGAAAAAAAAATCTTTCCAATTAAATCGTAATTTAGAATTCTTGAAAGTAAATGTCAATTGTTTTATGACGTCAGCGCACTTCCATAGCCACGCTCGCCCGTATCCGGACTTCCGCTTGCTTTGTAAACAGCACAATACTCTGATTCCATGCGACTGCTGCTCAGAGCATTCCGGCCAAGGATGACAGCTACACCTTTGTACATTTCATAACACGTTTCGTTCACATTTATTTTTAGTAAGTTGAGGTTTCAGCAGTATATGTTAAAGCAATTATCAAGATTACGCAAGTGTGACGTATTTTCTAGATTCCGTACATGCGTAGCGTGTCATACAATACGCGGATGCATATTCCTGCGTTCTCACGCATGCGGATTGCGCTCGTGATTATGCAAGTGAGGCGTATTTCTACATTCCGTATATGCGTAGGCGTCGGGACAAACTGTTCTGACCGAAACCGAAACACAAATTCAAAAGTATGAAAAGACCCAAGTTGCATCACGTTGCGCCCGTCGCTTTGAGACGGGAATGCCTCATGCACACGTAATTTATATACCTACAATGATAGGGACATTATAGTTTTGTCGTCTCGCGGCATGAGATATTGGTCATTTAGTCTCAGAGTGAGGCGGTGCATAACTTCATCTAAATTGCAAAATAATGATTTCTTATTTGTCTTTACTAAAAAAAACATTATTAATTATATAATCAATTATTATTTACATAATTATTTATTAAATTGATAACCATCTTTTTGGCAGTCGAAAAACTCTCCAACTCCAAATCTCGTCACTAAACGTCATCTTCACAACTGGCTATAAAATCCCCAAGATCGTCTCTACAAGGAAAAGTGTATGTGATACAAAATAACCAGTATGTTAAACCAGTTATATCTCTGCAAATATCCCATTTGGTTTCCTTCGATGAGCACTCGTATGTATCTTTCCGTTCTGATTGTTTAATCAAGCCTTATTAGGGGTTGACCTCGGAATGAGAGATAATGATAATAATAACATTTACCGCAAATTTTATGCTATGCAATTTTTAGGTTACCGTAGTTCAAAAGTACGTAAGTAAGTAAAAGCGGAACACTTCGTTGTCCATCTGTCAAGACCCTTTCCCCACGAATGCGTGGAAGTATCAGGTTGAAATGAATATCGACTCGCACTTGGCCGGTTTTGTTATATTAGAAGTTAACATCATTGGAGGTAGATCGCAAAAAAAAAAAACAATTCTTGTGATCTTGAATAACACACGACGCAGATTTTATGAGAATTTCGAGACAATATTTAGAAAGCCAAAATGAAAGTGAATACAATTTGCAACTTTCATTATCTCTCGTTCCGAGGTTGATCCCTTTTTTTGCATAAGTGAATGTACTTATTATTGCGATTTCGTTTCCAATGTAGTAATTTCAAATTATCTTCTTCTTCTTTTATTTATGACCTCCGTGGTTTCAAATTATCACAACAGTGCTCAAATTATCAAACGTCAAATTTGGAGACTGTCACTTTTTGTGTGTGGACGCGAAGTTACGTGCTCAACTGAAGATAAATATAATCCCATAAAAAAAAACCTGTACAAAAACACTCTCAAAGTCTCGCAACGCAAAAAGTTGTGAGATCTAATAATGTATTGGGGGGTCCAGTTGCTCGCGTCCGTCCGCATCTTTTGATTCCCTACACGTACCCCCTGGGTGCTAAAGGTGATGGTCTCGGGTGATGGTCGCAGCAGGATGAATGCGACTCAGTGTAAGATCCAAATCTTATACTGAGTCGCATTACTGTTGCCATGGGCGGGAGTTGAGGGCCCACTAGGTGGGCGTGGAGAGCGTGGTGGCCAAGGGGCATAGACGCCGACTTTCAATCTGAAGGTCGCTGGTTCAAACCCACACGTGCACCAATGAATTTTTTCACTGGAAAAATTTATGTGCGCAATACCACGTGAGGAAACCGGCATGTCTTAGAACCATAAATTCGAAGACATGTGACATCTACCAATCCGGATTAGGCTCCCGTGGTAGATCAAAGCCCATTCACTCTCAATTATCGAGAGTAGGCCGGTGTCCCTGCAGTGGGAACATTAGAGGCTGGTACATTAGGTGGGCCCTCAACTGGTTATGTCACACTATCACATTAAAAAAAAATTAAAAATATTCTGTAATTATCTATGGGAGCATACCCCACAGCTTTGTCATAAATTGTTACCTAATTAGTTCATTAGCAGCGTTTTATAGCGGCCGTATCAATATCCGACACCATTATTTTATTTTAGCTACTGCCAAGCAGTATTGCTCACATTACTGTGTTCCGGTGGAAGGGTGGGGTTGCCGGTATAATCAGGCGCATGACATAACATCCCCGTATCGGGCTACGGGCGCAACGGGGTGCAACTTGGGCCTTCTCATACTTCGGTCGGTGAGAATCCAAGTCGTATTGCTGTTGAAATGGGCTGAGGTAACTACTTAACATCAGTTGGGCCTTCAGCTCGACCAGTACTCTAGTTGCATGAAAAAAAAAAACTTGGCCTTTGCACGGCATCTAAGGTAAATCTAAGGTAAGCATTATATTAAACTGCATGTCATGAAACATGATGTTTCTGTAGTCAATCTTGTTGGTTAACTGAATACAGATAGTTATAACTTTAGTATTAAAGGTCCCAATTTCCGAGAACGTGATGAATAAGGATTAGACGGGAGAATAAGGCTGCCTTCTTGAGCATAGCGGGAAGCGACGCGTGGGCGTTTTAGGCTAAGCGTATGCTGAGATGACTATGAACACTACTGGCTTGGATTCATGAATACTTAGCCTTATATGAACATTAGTTCCCATTAACTATGTAAATAACTTGTATCTTTTTACAACAACAACAACGTTGACACACTCATACCTCTGCACTAGGATCCCCTGTGTCGCAGATGGCATGAAGGCAACAACAAACCTCATGCTCTCCAGACAAAGTCTCCCGGGACCACTTTACAACACTAATGGTATTTATCATGTCAGCTGTCTTCGAAAACAGATTCGCCCGGTTGTATTTGCCCGCTAAAATGGACCCGCCTCGCTCACCGAATAACGAGAATACAGCCTTAAAGAAGGTTCTATTCTAACCTTCGCCGACCTCTGAGCCAAAAGGTGTCCCCAAATCTGCGCATATAATATCGTGTCCTCCTCACTGAGATCCAAGTGTCACAGCCATATTCACGGCTCTCAAACACGCCGCTTATAAGACAACATTTAGAAAAAACCATTTTAAAATTTAAAAGAATTATAATATTTTAGCGTTAGAATTTTAAATACTTAATCCGTAGAATGCATCGATGCGTAAACACAATGGGAATTCGTTAAGAAAACTAAATGCTATTTTATTCATTGCATATTTATTTAATTATTCAACTTGTTTTTTTGTGACGTTCCTATGCTTGTCTGTTTTGAATGGCTCTGATCATAGATCTTGTGTTTAAAAGTATGTATTGTATATAATTTTTAATTTTAATTTTAGTTTTAATTTTGACGTAACCAAGTGTTCATTATGGTTCCTACGGTGAAATAAATGAGTATGAGTATAGTATGAGTATATCTTCAACATTGGCAAGCGCGAATTAACCTACTTATATTAAATACATTATACCTATTTTTCAAGGTATATCGTGTCATTAGTTAACTATTCGCCCATAATTAATCGTAACGAAATGTACTTGTACTAATTAGTTTCAAAGTATACTTTTTGATTTTTCATCCTCTTATATAAAATCAATCAAAAACTAATTTAAAAAAAAAAAACTCAAAGGAATCGCATTTAACATCGTAAACTATTAGATCATTGTTAGAAAATATGTTCAGCATACAATGATATTAAAAATTAGAAGGTCGAAGAATATTATTAAAAATTAGAAGGTCGAGGTTCCTGAAAATTGGCTGCAACACAATATATTTGCATCCGCAATCAGTTATTGGGCATTTCAGATGTAATACAGCGACCACAATAATTATAAAGTCTTTCTCGGTACACATGTTCGTGGTAAACACATTTGTGTGAATATGTGATTGGCTGAATCTTCTCTCCATAAGCAGAGTCATGAAACCTATCTGAAGGTGTTCTACTCATCCAGATAGGATTGAGGAACTCCAGATAAGGTCCAGATAGGACCGGCGGGGTCGCAGTCTTTAGCCGCGCACTCCAGGCGAGTATTAACCCATACACCCCGAACAGCAGCAAACCAAGCCGAGATCCGTATTATGGTATCCTTGGTTTGCTACAATAATATTAATAGTTTTAAGTCGGTCGAGAGCCTTGCGCTCTCACCAAAAGCCCACGTAGAGTTATCAAGGTCATCTACAGCAGTATTGAATAATCAAAAAAATGTTTGGCTGTCCAGTTTTTGCTAAAGCAATTTTAAATCGTCGCGTGTTCCAATTTGTGTATTCAATGTTAGTATAAGATAAGCGCTTACTTTTAAAGCGTGTGAGTATGAATGCGATGTGACAGACACACGTCAATGAAAGCGATTAGCTATAATCCTTTTTATTGGTGGTTGATGATAATCGCGACGATAGCGTGTTATGGCCGGTATCTACAAACATTTTCTACGTGATAGTCACGCCCCAGAAAATGCGTGTCTCATCGCTGACTTTAAGAAAAACATATTTTGAAAAGCCGTATTTGAAAAAAAAAAAACATATATATAAATAATCTACCAAATGCGCACTGTTTGCGTTTCTGATATCTAAATACTCCGTGGCTTAGTAAGTAGTAGCCCTGCCTTCAAAGCGGGTACCGCATTCGATACCCGACCGCGACACACTTTGTGTGCTGAGCATGAAGTTTTTTTTCGGGTCTTGGGTCCATGCCATCTGCGATACAGGGAATCCTATTGCAGGTGTATAAGTGAAAGTATACAAAATAAAATGAATTTACCATAAAATCCACCCAAGAAATTTGTGGTTCGGTACCTACAACATAAAATATCGAAATAAAACTAAAAAGGTATATAATGATCATTAAAATAAGCAAAATGTTTGATTTTTTTTTATTAAAGTTGTTTCATTTATGCCTTAGGTATCTTGAAATGTTACACAGCAATGAAACTGCACTATTAGCATATTATGCAAAGTTATACTAATGGATTGAATATATACCTGCATAATCGTTCGCTTATTTTAGCGTGTAACACTTAAAAAGTTAATAGGCAGCGTTAAAGATTCGAAAAATGTACCTACATTATACTAACGCGTAAAAACTTCACCGAGACGATTATCGTCGCGATTCCACAAAATGTGACAGCATGCCGCATCACCCGTGATGTCGTTTGCGAGGAGACCCTAATATATTTCAGTACGCACGAGCTGTAAACTTGTCATGAACTGAACAGAATCACAAATGCAGAGTGTTTTAGAGCACTCTGAAAACACTTATGTTCCCACGTGAGATGTATTAGACGTTCTATAATCCAACGAGCAGGGATGAACGTATGGACCGATACAACTTTGAACTCAATACTCGTAGTCAAGCTGGATGCTCGTGTTAATTCATGCAGCTTGTACTGCTTGCGTGCATCGCGCTATCGTTGCGTTTTGATGTGACCTGTTCGAAGCATTGTCTAGCGCCACTTAATGTATATTATACACAAAAAAAAAAAATAAAAAAAAAACGTTTACACACTCATACCTCTGCACTAGGATTCCCTGTGTCGCAGATGGCATGGACTAACACAGAAACACAATACAAACACCCAAGACCCGAGAACAAACTTCATGCTCACCACACAAATTATGTCCCGGCCGGGAATCGAACCCGGGACCCCTCGCTTCGAAGGCAGGGCTACTACCAACTAAGCCACGGAGCCGTCAAAATGTATTCTATCAGTTATCTCGTTCCCATAGTACAAGCTATGCAAAGTTTGAGGCTAGGTGATGATGTGTGCAATGTCCACGAAGTCGCATTACTGTTGTCAAAGGATGCCATAATCACATTAAAAAAAATCTTTACGCGACATATATTATTATGTTTAAGCCTATACGCCGTGTCCATTCATCGTCGAGCAAGAACATACATGTAACTACTAAGCAGAAGAAACAGCAATCTTTCAGGTAGACTTTTGGATAGCAACGTTAAAATTGGTAAAATTCTCTGGGAAACACTGAATAAAAATGCGATTGGCCTTCATTTGTTAGAGTTCCGTACTCCCGTACCCAAGGGGTAAAGAAAACCCTATTACTAAACTGTGCCTGTTTGACCTGTACCTTTGGAACTGTAAGCCGTAACGGGTTCAAATAAACTTATAATAAGGTCACATTAATGAACATTATAAGGGTGAATTTTGGTAACAAATATTAAAAAAAAAAATAGTGAGCTGAATGCCTTTGTGCGACTTTGAATCATCTCCCCCTAATAAGGTACGGGGTGTAAGTTCTCATGTACCTGTAACGTGTGAATGAGGTACAATATTATCAACTTTCAACCGACTTTCGTAGGCTTTGAGGCCATCAATTTGCCTGTTTTTATGTTTGTTACCTCGGATCTCAGTCATTTACGAGCAGATTCTGAAAATTATTTTTTTATTTGAAAAGTTATGCTTTTAGATTGAATCATATATTTTTTTATCAAAATTTGTTTAATAAGTTTAGTTGTTAAATCAAAATAACAAGAACATTATGTCATCGAAGTTAACGACATTGCATATTTTGCTTTTTTGTGACTTGTTTGTCGCTCGTCCTATACCTATTTGGATGTTTCTTTTTTATAACATAGACGTGTACTCCCTAAGAGCGAGAAATAGGGGATGAATTAAGTGACTTTTTTTTCGATTTTTGTATTAGTCACATGTAAGAACAAAAGCTTCAAAACTCTTGCAAAACCCAGACTGTAAAGTTATTGAGCGTGCGTTGAAATCTTTTAAACTGATCTCTATTATTTCATACGGAAATAAGAATGCTATTTTCAATTTAAGATATTTTCTTCGGACTCTATCGTCTGAAGCCGACGTAGTGCGCTGAAGCGTAGTATTTTGCAGGGATCAGTGAACTAAACTGTTAATTAAAAATATTCCACTAAGCTCTCTACGGGGTAAATCGTTGGACAAAAATCAGGCTATATGTAGGAAAATATGACATAACTATTATCTAGACTGCCTTATTTTTATTTGGTTTGTGTAAAATTTCTGATGACGCCATTATGTAATTAATAATTATGACTATGTACCCACTAATAAAATTCTATGATTATTCACATGCTACGGGCATGGCTAAATAATGTATATCAGATTACTATGAACAACAATACATTGTTACACCATATTTCACGTGAATAAATGTAGATTTAGAATCAGCGGATGAAACCAAATCCAAAGAATATATCCTATATAATACATAATACTTTATTTCCATTGAATTCTTAAAAAGAAACTAGAAAACGTCACTTTTTTAAATTATCATGTACCTACAAGATCATGTTCTTATTAGCAAGTTTAGCCTAAACGATTAATATTATTGACATCTCCATAGCCAAGTTGGTTAGTGGTTTGCCTATAAAGCGATCGAGTCGGTTCGATCTCCGGCAGGGGCAAGTTTTGTGTGACGGACATGAAGTTTGTTGTTGAAGTTGAAGTATGTTGGTTGTTTGTGTTTAATATCCAAGGTGCCTGCGACACAAGGAATATTATAATAGTGCAGGGGTATGTAAGCATTTGTCGTTTGCTACAAAATTCATCATAATTATTATTCCAGCGTAACTAATTTAGAAGGATTGCTAAAACATTAGAGTGACACATCTCTGTTGATAGTAGCTCTACCTTCTGACCCATAATAAGATTGAATTAAACTACCTATATGAATAATAACAATTAAATATTGATGGATATTTCACATAGCCTCAAAGCAAGCATAGCTTGTACTATGGGACACAAGGGACTTATGGAATACTTAATTATTTTTTTTAGCAAATACATAACACATATTAACACCCAAACACAAACCAAACATCTTCGACATCATATTTTTTGCTGGGTATCTAACTCATGACCTACAGAGCGAAAGGCAGAGATACCACCAACCATGAGGCAGTCCTTAAATTGACGTGCACTAACATAATTACTCTATTTCAGTTAATCTTTCATTAGGATGGAGTATCCTCTAGCTTATTAATCCAGGGTCTGTCCCATTTATCATTCACACCTGTGCCTGCCGGCCCACATATTGCTGCGGTCAAACTCAACAGAAAATGATTCCAACTAAAGCTGACTATGCAAAAGTTATAGTGTCGACAGTTACTTTATGGTTTGTGGCTGAAATACTTAGGTTACCCATAAAATTAGGTGTGCATAAAGACTTATTTTCATTACTTTGTTATGTAAAAGTCACAATTAAATAAACTATCGAACCAGATATTAAACATTTCAATCACGTTTATTAGAAACGTGATTAAGATGAAAATCAGGTTCGATGGCAAAGCACCTGGGCGACCGAGCTGGCCTCAGGCTTTTGAGGTTTTTTAAAATTTGTTTTCTTTTATATTGCGTTTTTACAATAAATACAATTATACAGGTGAAATTAAACAGCAAAACTCTAACTAAACACAAAATGTCACCAAACCATTTCCGAGATATTATACGAGAAATAAATTAATAGATATAAAATAAGTGTTCGTTTAAAGTAATAAAATAAGATAAGTTATCACAATATTTCATTTGAAAATTACGTGACGTATTGCGACCATTCTAATTTTATTTAAACGTATTCGAAAACATCTACGAGATTCTTAATTTCTGTTGTTAGTAATTGTAGTAGTTAAAAAGATTTCTCTTGGAAATTTCATGAAGAAAATACAATGGGCGTAAAGTAAGTGAATATATTGAAGTTGGTTTTTTCGACAATCAGATAATTATTTATTTCAATCATCTCGTGTGGCGTGACGGCAAACGACACGACGCTCTACCGTCATGCCTTTTATTTTTTCCCATCCAGGCGCCCCATGAAAGCAAACTTTTTATTTTAATTCAACGAAAAAAAAGATAAAGATTTTGACTTTAATTTTGACTTACATAAATTCCCCTAAGTTACTTATTTGGAAGAGATTACGTTCGGAATGTTCAAGGATAACATTGAGACACACAAGTTCCTTCAGATCATTAGCGCGGATATAAAAAACTTCCTAATTGAATTTCTTAGAAAATAATGGATATTGTTTCACTTTGTTGTAACTTATTAATTGGATAAATATTTGTTTGTATATTCAAGTTTAAGATATCACATCTCTAGAAACGAGCTGAGGGCCCGGACCTGATGCTAAATGGTTACCACCGCCCATAACAATAGATAACGTAAATATTCTTCATCGATTTGCGTCTCATCCGCCTGTAATCACCGGCACCCACACCTTTTAATGCAAACAGTAGAGCAATACGAATTCACAGAATTAATATATGTATGAAGGTGCTTCTCGAAACAAACAAACCGAAATAATGAACTAAATATACATAAATTCACACTTGTTTACCCGAGGAGTTAGACTGAGTCTCAACGAGCACTTTTTACATTGTGGGCTAAACTCTCGTAGACGTCACAGGTGGTGATCTCATCGCCACGAATGATTGCTAACCTTTTCCTTAAGTGAAATAAATAATCACACTAATATTATGAAAGCGAAATTTTGTCCGTATATTAGTTACTCCTTCACGCTCAAACGGCTCAACGGATTTGGATGAAATTTAGTACCAGGATAGCTTGTATCCTGGTTTACACATACGCTACTTTTGATCCCGGAGTGTGCAGTGCTAATCGCAGCTAGATCCCTAATAATAAAACAGACTGACAATAATGATCAACATAATAATATTGACTAATTATTTAAATTTCCGTACAAGGACACCTTTAGAATTACACAGAATTTGCATAGAATACCACATTGAGTTGATAAATTTTTAATAAACGTCATTGATACCATTTTACAATCATACTAATATCATAAATGCGATAGTTTGTCGGTATATTTGTTTGTTACTCCTTCACGCCTCAACGACTGAACGGATTGAACGGATTTGGATGAAATTTGTCACGAAGATAGCTCACACCCTGGATTAACACATAGGCTACCTTTTATCTCATCGTCGCCTTTTAAAGCGTGGGATGCCATCAAGTGTACAATGGTAAAGTTCTAACTTGCAATGCCACCAAACATTTGAAGTGCTTTACTTCTACAATACTTTTATTGTAGAAGTAAAGCACTTCAAACGGGAATCGAACCCTGGACCCCTCGCTTCAAAGGCAGGGTACAACCAACTAAGCCACGGAGCCGTCAATTAATATTCATAGACATATTTCACAGAACTAGATAACTGATAGAATACATATAGTACTTTTTTGTAAATACATACATATAATACATATTAACACCCAGACACAGAACAAACACTTATGTTCGCACACAAATGCGTGTCCTGGGTGGGACACGAACTCACCACCTACAGCGCACTACCAACAGAGCTGTGAGGCGAGTTTCTATTAATTATATCACACAAGACAATACAAATGTAAGTAATTACAATAGATTCTTTATTTACGTTGTAGTATGTTTCTTTTGACTATTCTTCTATTGTTCTAATTAACACTGTGCGATAAAGTGTCAATAAATATACTATTATCATAATGGTACTTTTATATTTTGAGTGTGATAAGCTACTACAAGTAAATGTTGCACTGTTTCAGTAAATATTGCACTGTTTCAGTAAATGTTGTATTCATTAATTTTAGTCACATATTTAATAGCAAACACATTTTCACAACATTTTATTCGTACAAAAATTCATTTTCGTACCAAAAATCATTTTCATACAAAAAGGCAAAGAAACTGCACGTAAAAAAAAATTTTTTTGTTCATTAAGGTACTTGTTGAAGATTCGCTGGCCTCAGTACCGACATAATCACAATTTTTTATATGTACCCTACGTCTACCCTCAGTGTATACTCTTTTTTGTATTAGAGTCAGATGGCTATCAACTATTACACCGTTATCGTCGAACTTAGCATTTTCATTCCAAATTTATACCTGGTCCCCTACAGTACTTATAATCAATGCTCGCGTCCGTAAGTGTGTTTGATTTCCTACACTAACCTACCCCCTGGGTGGTGCTAAAGAATCAACTAAAAGTAGCAGTAGAATTTGTGCCAATTTCGCCCAGATAAGTACTGCCTCCACCTGGTAATCTGCCACCAAACAGAGATACACTTGTATTGCTCTGTTCCGATGTAAGGGTGTGGGCACCGGTGAAATCACAGGTGCCTGAGACATAATACCCCCGTCTCGGGTGACAAGCGCAATGGGACGCAGCAGGGTCTTCTCTTAATCTCTTCTGAAATAGTATTGCTGTTGTTGTGGGCGCAGGTACATAAATAAATATTCATGAACATTTCACACAGCGCCATATAGCCACAATCTAAGTACCTTAGCTTGTAATATAGAAACTAGATAACTGATACAATACTCATAATATATATAAACACCCAGACACAGAACAACTATTTATGTTCGTCTCACAAATGGTTGTCGTAGATGGGAATGGAACTCATAAACTACAGCGCAGAAGGCAGGCACTCATCAGGACCTTCAGCTTATCCCTTTAATTGAATATTAAAAAAAAATATCCTTACGTTGATGGTCAAGGAACGCATTAAGCAGAAGGGAATTCTCGGGTGCGTGTCTGAGTGTGTATGTGTAATTGGATAACGCGCAAAATAAGATTTGTATGTAGGTTACGTAGACTATTAATCCAATAGATTTCATACATCAAATTTTATCATACGCTGACATCTACAATAAATTCACTACGTCACCATAATAACATTTTACTATGCTTTTTATAACTTTCAAATTAATATTTCTGTATGTTCTGTATGATAATTGATATAATTAAGCATTTTCGACATTAGAATTATTTATTTTATTTATATATACAATAATATAAAACTTTTTACGCCCTCACAATGAGGCAGAATATATAGACCCACATTAAAATTTTAATCTATTATAAGAATAGTTTATTTAAAAAAATTACATATTTGTAAGCATACAGCGAAAATAAATATTTTTTAATTTGACTTTAACCTTGACTGATTATATATCTACATTCTTGTAAATAAATATATCTTATACGAGGCACGATCACCACATGCGACGATGATTTGGATAAATTCATAGAGAAACACGCAAATATATGATTGTAGACATTGCGTACTCAACCAACAAGTCGTAAAAATACCATCAAACAATTTCCGGTGTTTCCTGCAGTGAGAGTGCAAAAAAAAAATGAATTTATAAATTTTTTTGGTGGAAACCCACAGTAACACGCGTGTTAGATAAGACAATGTAATTCTAAACAATAACTGAAAGATAGCGGCGACCTATCGAAAGAGTATCGAACGATATTAATCCGTATAGGTACGAGTAGGTAGAAATAGTTCAATAGCACAGCATCGGACGATAAATACACGCCTTATTTATAATTTTATATGATTTATATACAAATAAAAAATACATTAAAGTGTAACATTCAATTAAAATTTAAAAAAAAAACTCGTTGTTTTAAGGGAAAGCGCTCCTGAAAATAATATAAACATTCTTGTATATTATATAATATGTATATTGAATTTTTTTATAAGATATTACCGTTTCCTTAAAAAAATTCAGAATTAAAATGCGTTTTTGTTTTTTTATGGTTAATAGAGGCATTTTTCATAATACACAAACGGTCCGCTAGCTTACTAGCCCTGCCTTCGAAAAGAAGCGTCCCAGGTTCGCATTCCGACCGGGATCTACTTTGTGTGATGGCGGAAAGTTTGTTTCGATCTTGGGTGTTTATCTTGTGTGTCTCTATGCCACCTGCAAGACAGGGAATCCTAGTGCAGACCCCTGCATTAGGATACCTTGTGTCTCAACGTGATTTAATCGTAATAAAATTGTTTACCGTTAAACCAGTTTACATGACTTTCCTATATTTTTGGAGGAAGACATACCGAAATAATTTAATATGATTAAATGTTTATCAATATAGGTACTGTACCTATAGGAAAGCATTCGGGAATATATGGAGACTAAATTATATACATTTTTTTATAAACAGGCTATTCCAAAAATTCTATTTTTGTTAAATTGTATTATTGTTTTAATACAATTACAATTTTATGCAATTTTTTTGTATTATTATAACAAGATAGAACATACCGTTTTGTCCAAGAGCCAGCTAGCCGGGAAGATCAGCGGTATGTAAGTGATCATGTATATCATCGACGTCCAATACACCATGAAGCTCGAAACCCCATAATACTTCACCACAGCGTCCTGAATGATACTGTACTGTATCCATTGCATGCTATTAGAAGCCGAGTAAAATACAAACACGCAGAGAACCAGCCAACGGATAGGGTACACCGTGTATTCCGTCGGCTCTTTCTTAGGGGACTCCACCATCCCCTTTTCCGCCACCCCGTCCATCACGCTCCCGCAAACATCTATATTTTTCTCCGTCATTATTGTCGTAGTTACACTAATTTGGCGATTGCTTTCGAAGCTAAACTTAACCTAAGTTATTGTCGGTTTGTTCGCGCGCGTTTTTATTGGAGGTCTGGCTCTGGCAGGCGTGTATTCCGCGCGGCAGCCAGGCCACGAATGCATTGACATTTTCCTCAACAGTCTACACTCGGATCGGATCTGAATGGACGTCTTCCGGTCCACCCTCTGATTGCCGCTGAGTCTGCGTATAAAAGTCAACCTTGCAATCAAGTTATTGTTATTAATGAAGCATTGATGACGTAAGATGTCATCGATGCTTAAAAATCTCATGTAAACAGGTGTCCTTATACGAGTAGCACTCTGTGCTCTACAGAGCTCTACACCTGTTTGTCTTCGTTTGGAATTTGATTAGTACTTTTGTTCCGATGAGTAGTTAATTTGGACTTGTATACGATGACGTGTTGTTTAACATTGTTGATAACGAGAGCATACGAGCGATAGGGAATGATTTTTCATGAATAGAGTATTTACTATAAATACTCTTATCTAGTAAGACACAATTAATAATTGCTATAGTGATTAGGCATGTCATTGTTTTTCTTAATGAGGTGGCATTAAATGGAATTGAATGGAATTGAAATTATTATGTTTATGTATTCTACGTATTCTATAAAACCGACTTCAATACTTTCAAAGTAGCAAAATATGCAATTTTGTTTACATGGATGACATATTATTTTCAGTTATTTTGATTTAACAGACCGATTTTGATAAAAATTCTATGGAACCAATCTAAAAGCATATCCTTTCAAACAAAAAAGGATTTTCCAAAAAAAAATTGATAAATGACGGATATATCGGTGATAAAAAATATACAGTGGGATAGTAGAACCTCCTTTTTTTTAAGTCGGTTAAAAAGCTAAATACATAAAATATATTATGGGCCGAATACGGCATACAATGCGGGACGAAAGCAAATTTTTTATGTGAACCGAACTAAAATAACTGGAATAAATCTACCAGACTAACAAAATATGAAAACGCTAACACACTGTTTAATTTGCAGCAAAAATGTTTCTAGTGAAACACATAACTGCACTTGCAAATTCAGCATCGCTGTTTGCACAAGCCACGGCTCCCAAAACAAACCAGTTTTAACATTTATGTACCACTCATCATATTTTATATTTATAAGTCAACCTATGCATGCCCACAGCATACGATATAGAAATTAAGCGGCTGCTCGAAAATGAAATCAAACTTTTTTTTAATAACTAGCTTACTTGACTAGCTGACTTTACTGACTTTGTCCTGTTTTTATTTTCAACCGAGGAGGTTATATACATATTCGGTTGTTTTGTTAACTCAGATCTCCGATCTTATAAACAGATTTGGAAAATTATTTTTATATTATTAGGATATGATTTCAGATTGATCATAAAATGGTGGAATATACCTCCTAAGGGCGGTAAATAAGGGATGAAAGTATTGAAGGCGATTTCTTTTCGATTTTTGAAATCGGCTTCTTGTTTTACATAATGAACTCTGAGACGCGGAACAAATGTGTTCGTCACAAAAAATGCATGTCCTAAATAAGAATCAAACCCGCGACCTCAGCGCATAAGGCAGAGCTCCTACCAACGGACCTGAAAGGCCGCCAGTCACAAAACAATGATGCATAAATACGAGAGGTGAAAATGAAAACCTTGCTAACAAAGTGGACGCCAAGAGATGTTAGCGCTGACGTGAGATGCGACCCCAAAACACACATAAGTATCACCAAAAATACCAACTCTCAAGTTTCGAGAATGCCAGGGCTTTGTTAAACTGGTCCCACAGAAGGTGTGCATCTACCCTGTGGGTTGTGGTTTCGATTCCCACCGAAGACAAGCATTTGTTTAACGAACATGGATGTTTGTTATAATTATGTTTATATGTGAATGTTTATTGTCATTTATAATTAATGTAACTTAGATATTATTTTTTATTTATTTTTATTAATGACTGCGTGCATGGATTGTCACATCTGAACTAATTATATTATTATTATTACACTTTATTAATTTAACTTGCTCATTATTAACATTATTATTTTTAATCTCTCGTGTAACGAGGGGTTTGCGCTATTCCGCGGCCAAACGGGATGACGCGTGAGAATGTAACTGAACTTGTGTTATTGGTTCAAAGAAAGACATTTTCGAACTAATCTGCAAGTGTTAAGGATACTACTATCCTCTATACTTTCTGAAGTTGAATAAATGTTAATTTGTGGATATCTAGAATACTGAGACTGGTATATAACGTATAACTCCTGTAGATGAAATAATGAAATAATATTATATTATTATAGAATAAAGTGGGTGGTAAATAAATATTTTATTCGTTATCTGATATAACTTACGCTTACTTTGGTGCAGTGTCAAATGTCCATGAATATCATCAACTGTGGGTTGATACCTACCTACTGAAAAATGATAAATACCTACTGAATATACGTAGCTACTAGTATAGTATTATAATATCTGTTACGTATCGATCCCATTGTAATTGACGGCACGAGCTGAAAGCCCCCCTGATGTAATGGTTACCTCCGCCCGCCCCAAACGTTTATTATTATAAAAATAATAATAATAAACGTTTACACACTCACACCTCTGCACTAGGATTCCCTGTGTCGCAGATGGCATGGACAAACACAGAAACAAGACAAACACCCAGGATCCGATAACAAACATCATGCTCACCTCACAAAGTGTGCCCCGGCCGGGTATCGAACCCGGAACCCCTCGCTTCGAAGGCAGAGCTTCTACAACAAAGCCACGGAGCCGTCTGTATAATACTGTCACGTATAATTAAACTGATTAAATGATAGTACTTGGCTAGTCTACAATTAATTATTACAAGTTTGATTTATCAGCGAACTTCTCAATTATACCAACGGCCTTATTTGTCTCCAAAGTGCGAAAATTCAGTGAAATTATAATGAACTAGCAGCCCGTCCCGGCTTCGCACGGGGTAGTGACATAACTACAATAGTTGGACATATGCTACCGCGGAGTTTTTTGTAGACATTACGATGTTCTTCAATATTGTTGTACATTATTTTGTTCTATCGCTAATAGTTTCGGCAGCGCATTCGACGAAAGATATTTTAAGACTCATTTTTCTACACCTTCGGTTACATTGTTCAAATTTTACCAAGGATCCCTAATTTTTTTCAAAATGAAATGTAGCCTATGTCAAATTGGAAGAATGTAGCATTCTATTGGTGAAAGAATTTTTTAAATCGGCCTAGTACTTTTTGAGCCTATTCATTACAAACATACAAACATACAAAAATAGGTACAAATCTTTCCTCTTTATAATATTAGTGTAGATGAAGGCTATAGCTGCGAATAGGCACTCATCAATTACAAACTGTCAGTGTAACCACGGTGTCATCTTCACACGTTCTACAAGCGCTCGGAATCTATAATTTCCAAACGATACTTGAGATCTAAAGGAGTAAATGAGTTTGAATTTGACTTCAACCAACTTCCGGATAATTATTTTTTACTAGCGACCCGCCCCGGTAGCATGTTTAGTAGAGCATCAGTGTCGTATCAGAAACTACCCGTGCAAAGCCGGGGTGAGTTGCTAGTACTACTTAAACCTTGTTTAATCAAAACTCTCCTAATATGCCGTGCGCTACGCCATCTAAACATGATGTTAAAAAATTTACGTATATGCAGATATCTATCTGTGAATCTGCAGAACTGTCTTGATTCAAGCCTACAATGTCTGTACTTTTTTTTGTAAAGGACAGTTTTGGAAATTTTCCGTGTTTCTTAACCCTTGTCTGAATCTTACTAACGTTAACGTTTACACACCCATACATCTGCACTAGGATTCCCTGTGTCAACACAAACACAAGACAAACACCCACGACACGAGAACAAACTTCATGCACACCACAAAAAGTATGCCCCGGCCGGGAATCGAACCCGGGACCCCTCGCTTCGAAGGCAGGGTTACTACCAACTACCACGGAGTCGGCTAACTTACTTGGCCGATATTATGAAAAGTGATAAAATAATTCGCTGAAATCCGGCTTGTAGTAGTCCAATTCACAATTTCAAAAGCGTCAATCTCCAGAGAGACTTTGTCTAACGATCGCCACAATTTGCTGAAACCGCGTTGTTTTCATTACTTTTAATTAAATTGCGTTCACAATGTTCGATTTTACACGATCTTTTGCTAAATATTCAGTATTATTGTAACAATGACACTGTTTCTTTACAGCATCGAAGAACTTCCTGATACAGAAAACATTGCGGCCATTTTCAAAATTGAAACGCCATTGGAACGTCGGCTAGAAAGAACCTGCAATATCACATATTTATTTTAAAACTGTTAAAATATATATTTTTAAATTGAATATTAACGCAGATTGCAACCAGCCATCTTTTAAATTTAAATCAGAAAACGTACCACTCGGCTACAAAGTATTTCCAAGCTTTATATCTACTTCTCAACCTTTCAATAAGTAACCATATCCCTTAGATTAACGTTTTCTATAAAGAAATCGCTTTGAGCCTCCAGTCTATCCGGGTACGTAGCGAGGAAAAAGAGTATAAAGATACACAGCACTGAACCGGATTTGTAATTTCAATTTGAATGGACCCAGCGCCTTAGTCCGCCGATAAATCAAATCTGATTCAAGGGTATGGGTCCGCTTAGGTCGACAATATCACGATCTACGGGTTAGATGAGTTTTGAAAAAGACCGTGAAAAAACTATTAGCTTTCTCAATACTCATCTAACTTTTATTCCAACTACAGGAACGATTAAGAACACTTGGCAATTATTAATTTACATTAATTTCGTAAGAACTTTCAAGGCCGATTAAAACATAAATCTACCTATATAAATCAAAATCAATGTTTAAACACTAGGCGTTATGATGGGTTTAGTGATTATGTTGAGTTTAGGTAGATACTCGTATATCACTAAACGAATTACAAATCACTACTTACTAAAAACTTCCTGATTGCCACCAGTGGTAGCAAAGCTGGCGGCAATTGGGAATATAAAATTCCCAGACACCACCACTGGTGGCGAATGAGAATACTATTCTCGATTGCCATCAGTGGTGGCAAAGGTGGTAGCAACCGGGAATAGACCTTCCGAAACGGTCTAATCAGATTGTGGTGATACTTTAGTAGGGTGTATATAACTGTACGTGGCGGCCCTGGGGCACAGACGCCGACTTTCAATCTGAAGGTCGCTGGTTCAAACTCATTGGGCACGTGTACCAATGAGTTTTTCACTTGAAAAATTTATGTGCGCAATACCACGTTCTCGAAACGGTGAGGAAACCGGCATGTCTTAGAACCAAAAAATCGACGACATGTGACATCTACCAATCCGGATTGGGCTCCCGTGGTAGATCAGAGCCCATTCACTCTCAATTATCGAGAGTAGGCCGGTGACCCTGCAGTGGGAACATTAGAGGCTGGTACGAGATATAACTGTACTAAGGTATTCTGGGGAAGCCCGCGAGGGTTTCTGGCCCAAAGACATACTGAATGACTGGCTCCTGGCGTCAGAGGACGAACCTGCTAAGGAAAACAGACGTGACTCAAGTTTCATTTATGTTCCCCTCTTTACGCATTTTAAGCCAACGTATAAATCGAGGAAGATTCATCGGTCTGGAACCGCAGAAGGTCGCGAGGATTAGACCCTGGCTGACCTAAGGATAAATCTATTCGCTACTGAAATAGAGAAATGTGGGAAAGGAGGAAGGTAGAATAATTAAATAGTCACAATAAGAATAACCGTGACACAGTTTACACACTCATGCCTCTGCACTAGGATTCCCTGTGTCACAGGCGACATGAATAAACACCCATGACCCGAGAACAAACTTGACACTCATCACACAGTCTGCCCCGGTGTTTATATTTTCCTAAAATTACTTTTTAATTGGATAAGTTGCCCGGAAAACTGAAAGTGCTTTTTTCTGTGGGTCTTTTGCTACTACATGCGGAAAACTCGTTTAACGGATCATTGAAAAATTAGGAATAGAGTATAATGTCTGTCGCCAGCTAATTTATTATATTCCATAATTTTTACCTCGAAATCACTTGGAAACATGAAAGTTCGTTTGTTCGTCACAACGCGATCATATTTGCGTAGGATGTTCGTTCGTGGAAGCTTCGCTAATTTATTCAAGTGCAAACATCGGGACCTCTACATGAGTTTCTCAAACATCGAACATAAAGTTTTTGTTTGTCTAAACTCGTAATATTGACGTCTCAAAATTGAAGAAATGTTTATCTACACAAATAAATATAATTGAAGTCTGTTTTTAATGCCAAAATTACAGTTATTAGGGTTTCGTACCCAAAGGGTAAGACGGTTATTATTAAGAATCCGCTGTCTCTCTGTGTCCGTCTGTCCAATACCAGTACCTTTAATACTTTATTTTGATCATTGTTCATCTTACAAATTTATCCTTGGTGGGTATCGACCCCACAACCTCCAATAACGGAGGCAGACGTACTACTTACTAAGCTGTGTCACCTTATGACATGCAAGTTCTCGCTATGTTTATCGTAGAAGCGATAAATCGTCCAGTTATTTATTATTTCGGATATCATTCATCGGAAGTCACAAAACGAAGTGTTAGGTACATCCATCAATAACATCCAGGTACATTAAAACCTCAGTCATTTATAAAACAGACATCACACAAAATTGATGACAAAATAACTCATGGTAAAGAAAAGACGCATTTCATCAAGAATATTTCATCCTTTGACCCGGGAATAATATTTGTATAGAATCGAAACTCGGTATTGTTCTGCGGTCTATAGTGACTTGATTGAATAGACCAGTGGCCCAGTGGCCAATCCGACGTCGGTGGTACATTTCTCAATGAGTTTTTTTGCTTAAAAAGTTTATGTGCGCAATGCAATGCAATGCGTCCTGGAAACATATTATACATTTTACAGACATCGTGACACCTGCCAATTAGGTTCATAATGTGTAGATATTACGTTCCTATAATAAACTTCTGGAAAGTGCTTCTAAGCTTCCAATTCGGAGATTTAAATAAAATAGGTACCTATAAAAAATATTTTGTTTTTTTTTTTATTACATTATTGATAAAATGCCATGACCTGTTGTCGCTCTGCTTCACGACATGCAAAATATGTTTTTGAATATCACAAACAATATAACAGAGTTAAATATATTATACATTATTATATACATTCTGCGCAGGAGATCGTGATTTCGATTCCCACTCAGGACAAGCTAATAAAATTTATGTATTGAGGGTGTTTTATAAGGACGACAAATATCTAAGTATTTTAACAGTTATCTAGGTAGTTCCCATAGTACACGCTTTTCATAATTTAGGTAGATGACACCGTATGATATGTAGTAACAATATTTATTTATTTAAAAAATTATCTACTATAGGAATGCCGGTCAAGCGATGCACTCAAGTCGCGATCACAGCGAATATAAGTTAGTATTAGTTGATACCATCAAACAATAGATGGCGCTAGGAGTCGCAATTTTTTGCTTTTCGTTGTCTGTTTTCGGCCAACAGATATTGTATACTATAAAGTATATTTATTAAAAAAAATCTTTTTTATTTTAAATAGTATTTACTACACCTAGTTTCCACTAAAAAATATTGAGGACAATTAAATCTCAATTTACATTATCTGCGAAAATGATGAAGTGAAAAATACCGCATTCCATCTATTTTCGTAAAGTAAAGTGATTAAAACTAAATTTCAGTAGTTGTTAGCTTCGTAATAACTCTAAACGTACTCTGTATATCTAAATTTGTGAATGCATAGAGGTATTTATCAGTGATCCGTGATTACAAATTCTGTCCGTAAAATGCCACCGATTTTCGATGACGCCGAACTTAACGCGCAACCGTACCGCTAGATGACGCTAGGTTGCTGAAAACGACAAAGTCTAAAACGCGCTATCGTTGCGTTTTGAGAATTGAACTTACGCAGACGGGTTCCAATGACTCGTCGGATTCAAAGGGTATTAACGATATTTAACTATATCGTATCACCTACGATATTTTTGGACGGGTTACTGTGCGTTTCTACTAAACGTCACGACGACCTAATAAATTATCTATTAAACGACAAATTTAGTCATTTACGTATGGCAAGATATTTTTTATATTTTCTATACGAATTTCAAGACTACTATCTAGTTCTTGGTACGTAATCTTTTTCGTCAATCAATAAA
Organism: Aplocera efformata; assembly: GCA_921293045.1. Taxonomy (NCBI): domain Eukaryota; kingdom Metazoa; phylum Arthropoda; class Insecta; order Lepidoptera; family Geometridae; genus Aplocera; species Aplocera efformata. Next base: position 1,098,596 of record OV121040.1, read on the forward strand.
TTTAAATCAGAATAATTTTTATAATGCCAATGTATTGGCAAAAATTTACAGTGTCGTTTTTAAGACCGTGTCTCATGACAGACACCTTTAATTTATTCTATCACAACCAAAAGCTTTCGGGGCGAAGCTTGCTTAGTTGTTTTTACAGATTACCTATGTTAACTTTTTTGGGTGCGGGGGTAACTTCTGCTTTCATATAATATTTATTTAATTATAAAATTTATATAAATGGTTTACTTAGTCAAAGTCATAAATCTTTATAAATTCTTTATGGCACGCCAAGAAAAATAAATGTACAAGGATTCTTAGATAATAATGTATGATGCGCATAGAAGCATTGCTTAGAAGTGTTCTCTTCCAGACAAGCTTCGGATGGCAAGGAGTGTGGCTTGGAAGGTGGGTCAGCACTGAACATAATTATTTGAAAAGACATAAAATGAGTTATATAAAATATTATATTATGAGGTATATTCTACAAACAGAAATAGAAAGTACATAAACAAATAAAAATATTGTAATTAAATAAATTTTATGTATCATCCTGCCTGCCACCAAGTGTTTTCTTTTATCTCCATCCAAGCACAACCGGCTGAATAAACTCACTTCCAAAAACAATATGGACAACATGGATTCTGACTATCTGTGAGTTGACGGACCATATGGGGCAGTTTGAAGACGAGCTCCGCACACTATCACATCATTGACTGCAGACTATGCCAGTTTTAAGGTGTTCATAATGAAAACAGTTTGAGTTCTCCTACATCAAATAGAACTGAATACTCGCTCTTTTGAACAGCTTTAGATGCAAGATTCTGCTTATTCAGTGTTCCCGAAAAGCAGGAAGACACGGCTGGCGTTCTGGCCAAGGTTGTTACTGGAAGCCTCAAGTTCTCGCGGTTTTCCGGGATTGATATCAGTAGGTGTCATCGGATGGGTCGCACTACTTCTGATAAGGCGCGACCCATTCTCTTCAAGCTGAGGGATTTTCCACAAGCTGCTCGCACCTCAAGTGCTCCGGCACCCCATTGTCCGAATTCCTCACCAAGGCGCGTCAAGAGACGTTCATGAAGGCGAGACAGCGGTTTGGCGTGATGAGTTGCTGGACCCGGAGGAAATACGTCGTCGGCCCCGATGGCGAGAGACATTGGTAACTGGCTGGGAGACCTCAACGCGATTGTAGGACAGTCGCAGTCGGTCCAAAGACGGTGGCGGCGGCGGCATGTCTCGGAGTTCCCGTAGCTTCGGAGAAGCCATCAGGTGCGATCAAAGAGACTGCGGCACCGAAAGAAAACGTGCAGCTGTGTCTAAAACGAAAAGTCCCTCTTGATAGTTATCCGTCGGACTTTCTACATTTTGTTCCGTTATTTTTCTTGTTGCTATGCTATTAAACCTATCTAATTATGTTGCTGTGTAATGTATAGTTTGTTTTGTTTTTTTTTTGTATATATGTGAATGACCACAGCACAGACTAAGATCAGTTTTCGACATATTTTTCGTTCCTACTGTCACTGTCTCTGTCATTGTCAACTTTTCTCACGAGTTGACTATGACTATTTTGACCTTGCTGAAACGTAAGAAATTCAATATGTATTTTTTGTCTGACTGGTTTTCAAATTAGATGTATTACTCATAAGTATATTTTCCGTCATGTACAATGTATTATTCAATCCATCCATCTCAAAGAGCGTTTTGAGTACCTCCATTTTTCCAACCCACGTACAATACGTTCGTATAAAATGTATGTATCAACTACAACCTCCCATCCACTCTTCGACTTTATTAATTATCTATCTGTCATTATCGTTGAGTTAAGTATTTGAGTAATTATATGTGCATTAATAAGTAAGTAGTTGTATTGATATATTAATAATTTTTTTTATTCAATAATGTGGAACCTGGGAAATCCGGCCCCTTTCCAATTCGATACCCCTTATAATCCGAAAAGCGTATAAAAATAGCATTAAACACATTTAATACGGCAAATCTTCGTCAAATGCATGCTTAATCAATTAAATATGTGTTTTTACTGTTTCGAAGTAGAAGTATAGTATAAGAAATTGCCTGGATGAGATTGCTCTAAGCAATTGTATTTCACATGTCTTTTTTAATTTATGTTTTTACTAGCTTCCGGCGGTTACTTTTTGGGGATAAAAAGTAGCCTATGGGCATCCTATATATACCTTTAATCACAAATTTCATCCAAATCCAACAAACAACATCCGTACCTACATCTTCTCAAACTTTCACGTTTGTAATATAAGTAGGATAGGTATGTTGTAATTGTGATGTACAATAAATACTATTTAGTTCTATCTACAATATTTATCTAAGCTAAGTAATTATCCGCCCGATCAAAGTAGAATAGGTGATCGTTTAGTGGCATTTGACCGATATTTTGTGCTCTCCGAAGCATGGAAGCGCTTCCATGCTTGAAGCACAAAATGATCTTTCATAACTATCTTTCATCGGAACTGGCATTAGTAGAAAACTTTTTGAAAGATTTCTATTGATAACGCACTCTGAAATCAATACCTATTCAACAGTATTGCCTGAAAATATCCGATATCGCATGAATATTCATTTTATTCGAAATAAACCGTATTTATTTCGATTAAAATGAACCATACCAAAACCAACGCTGTCTTGATGCTAGGTTAGGAAGCTAGAGGACTTGTTTTGATGGTTATTTAGTTAAATAACACGCTTACACACTCATACCCCTGCACTACGATTCCCTGTGTCGCAGATGGCATGGATTAACGCAGAAATAAAAACAAACAACGAAAACCTGAGAATAAACTTCATGGTTACCACACAAAGTGTGACCGGCCGGGAATTGAACCCGGACCCCTTGCTTCGAAGCAGGGCTACTCCGAACTAGCTACGGAGCCGTCAATTTAGTTGCTAGAAACTGTTGTGTTGTTATTAATAATTATAGAATCTAAACGCTCACTCTGGGCGAGTATTCACCCAAGTCGAAGTTCGTACCTAAGTGTTGCCATGATTCGCTATAATTATTATTAGTTTACAGGATTAGTTACAGTATTTTTCTAAATATGTGTAACAATCTAATAATAATAAATGTTCCGATGTAAAAGTATGGGCGCCGGTAAAATCACAAGTGCATAAGATGTGACATCCCCGTCTCGGGTGATAACCTGCTTTTCTGCCTTTTGTAGAACCTACTTAGAAAAGAAGAACCTGCAAAGATCGGTTCGGACTCCAGCTGAGGGGTCCGTGCAGCCGATTGTATTTTTCATTACTTGTTGGTATATATATCCGCAATTAAAGAATTTTTTATTTTTTTATGTGAATGAGTGACGGAACGAGCTGAGGGCCCACCGGATGGTAAGTGGTGACCCTCGCCCATGACAACAGTAATGCGTGCGACTCAGGTAAACGAATGCATATGGATGGCATAAAACTACCTATGTTTACTCTCTTAGCCGTGATCAGAGTTGTAGGCCTATATCTATAAATATTTCCAGTCCATTGAGATCATAAAGTAACGTCTATTCAATTGAAATATCAAAGAAACAAAAGGTTCTATTCAGGTATCGAGTTAGCGCAGCCGATACATACATCTAGCTGACATCAAATTTATTTACGCTACATAATTTCAACAACTGAAGCCTTTTAAAACAGAATTTACTAGCATTGCTAGGTCGCTGGGCTAGTCACAATCACAAAAGATACAATCCGTATTTTGGGCTCACAATGAATGCGCTGTAGAATGTGAGCTTGTGTATTTTTGGCGTGTCTGTTTTTGACGACTTATCTTAGTTTGTACTCTACCTTCGAAGCTTCGAAGATCCAAGAATCAAAAGCGTACAAAAATCAAGCACTGACAAGAATAGGAAACGCACAAGAATGAATCAATATCACAAATAAATATCAAGGACGCACTAAACTCAACTACAAACATTAATCGAAAAGTGCCTAGTGTTGTCTAATCCAGGTTGCACTTCTGACGGATATCATTATTCCTGTAGGAATATCAGAAAGCCGATACTACTCGTAGGTATATCATGCAGAAACAATACGACGTTTGCTTTTGTATCTATCGATTCTCCAGTGGAAGTCATTCGTCTTCGTGGTCCATTACACAGATAAACTTTATAGAAACCGTTCACGAATACAGAACTCCAATATCGGTTAACGTTCAACTTTTAGAATCTGATTTGATTCAGGATTGAATTTGGATATAAATTGAGATGAAGCGAGAGGCGGCAGGTGGAGGTTGTAAAAATGAAAGCCATGAATTACGAGTAAAATTATATGAGTGGGTGGGATTGGGCGCTTCCTTTAACCAATAATGATGGAAACGAAAAGTCGTATTCTATGGGGTGATAATTTTATCTATTGGACACGTCAAATTTTACATGCACATACAAACATTATTCGTCCGCGTGTCATCTGTGCTCCTGAGGCAATAATGTCTCAATAATGTGACACAAATTACAGTAAGTTTTCATATAATATTTTAGCTATTCTTGTTTGTTAAGTTTACGTCTGTTCCAACCGACCAAGTCGAGAGGAAGAAACAGATAAGAAACTCCCAGTATTGCATATTAGCGAATAATAATGTTCCTGCGTCTTAGAGCAAATTCATTCCTAAGTTTTTGTCATCTAGGCAATCTGATATTTAATAGTAAACTTTTAAAATAAGTTTACGTAATTATGCATTAAATGTATTTCCCTCGGGAATTTGTTAAAATAGCGTAGGTACAAATTGGTTAATAAAATAAAGAATCGCTAACCTTATGGACACAGTGAGTTTATTTTTATGCTTAGTGTTTACATTTCGAGGTTAATGCTTTTAAAATGTAGTAAGTAATTGTTTTCCCTAAATACTATCTCACCACGTTGAAGACACTACAATAGAATTACTTAATTAATCGATACGATAAGATAGTTGATCTAGAAAAATCTATTCGCTCCCTTTTATAAATGGACTAGCCAAATGAGGCTATCGGGGATTTTTTCGTTAATCGACTATGAAATATCACTGTCATTACGAAACTAGGTCAGTGGTATACATCACGAATGGATAAACTCCTTTTTATGATGATTAGTCTTAGTGAGTGATGGGAAAAATGAGTTTTTATTACGGTTAAGCTGAGTTGGTAACCGTGCCTTCGATGTGAGGTTTTGTAAAACATTGTTTAGGAAAACTTAGTGAAATGTGTCCCCAGGGTGGTGCAATAGGACCAACCTAAAGTAGCAGTAGAACTCGAGCCAAGATCGATCGGAGAAGTCCACCTGGTAATCCGTTGCCAAGCAATGGTCAAATTCAAATTCAAATATATTTATTCCATTAAGATACAATTGTACACTTGGTGCACTCGCGTTGCTATTTTGTGGCAGAGGGGTTGCGATTTCGGTCTTCTCATTCGCTATGGAAGTTCTGGAGTCGCTTTGCTGTTGTCGCTTTGCTGTCAACTCTCTTCGTCAGTTAAGTATACAAGAGGCAGATAAAAACTTCCTCTTAACATGTCTATATTATATAAATTTACATGTCTCATAAATTATTATAGTTATAGTCATCTATTTTTTTATGTAACGTAACCTAGGTTTTTTGATCCAAAAATCTCCTCTATGTTATGATTAGTTCTTTTTATAACTTGTGTAAATAAATACATACAGAATTATATAATACAAAATAATAATTTATTATTGTGACAAGGTCACGCCAAAAATCACTTGCGAATAGTTTTTTTGGTATTTTCGTGTCACCAGCGAACAGGTTCTAAACCCTTAATTACCAAAACTGACACATCGGATCCCAACCAGCTCGAGGAGACCTACGGAATAGGTCACCGTGCTTTGTGAACCTTTCATCAGGGAACGCTACCCCGAGTCATCAGGGTCAGGTTACGCTGGACGGCGTAAGATGAATGGGGTGGTCAACAAAGGGTGGCTGAGGCAAACATCTCGAGCAAATTTTCAAGTTGCATGTGGTGAGGAATAGCGTTTAACACAAACGGAAGCCACTCAACATCGAACCCAGCGTGAAAAGTTTCAAATAAATATATAACGATTGCGCACTCTTACTGCTGCACTAAAGTTCCCTGTGTTGGAGATGGCATGGACAAACACACAAAAACACAAGACAAATTACCAAGAGCCCTCAACACAAAAAGTTTTCTCCGGCCGGGAATCGAAACTACTCTCTTTGAAAACAGGGTTACTATTAAGTAAACTACGAAGCTGTCAAATCAAAGTACATATGCATGATCATCCCGGTCTCTATCTGAGTCACATAACAATCCCATCCACCATCCATGCCAATTTAATAAAAAAATAAAACTGGGCGTGAAGTGCTTGCATGTAACGTAAATTGCTGATAATAATAGCAATGTCGATGGCCTTCCAGGAGATTTCTATGAGCTATATTGTATACAATATTGAATGTTCAACATTTTGACGGTATTGGTAAGTAATTAGTAAAGTAAATTGAGAGCGTGGTGGCCCAGGGGCACAGACGCCGACTTTCAATCTGAAGGTTGCTGGTTCAAACCCACACGTGCAACAATGAGTTTTTTCACTTGAAAAATTTATGTGCGCAATACCACGTTCTCAAAACGGTGACGGAAAACATCGTGAGGAAACCGGCATGTCTTAGAACCATAAATTCGACGACATGTGACATCTACCAATCCGGATTGGGCTCCCGTGGTAGTACAGAGCCCATTCACTCTCAATTATCGAGAGTAGGCCGGTGTCCCTGTGTCAGTGGAAACATTAGAGGCTGGTACGGTGGTAAGTAATTTAATTAACAAAATGCTCGAATATAAAACTCGTAGTGGGAAGTAACAAAAATATAACCATTAATTTTTCCGCAAAGTGTTTTCGTGGTAGAATAGGTTGAGAATTTTACAGCCTAATAGCATCCTTACAAATACACCTTTCAATTAACCTAAGTTGTAATTTATTGAAGAAGTTTTCCATTAAGCCAGAAAATTTCCATTCAATCATAAATATCCCTATTACGTTTTGAACCTTCGCATAGCCTGGTGTCAAGACTCCGCATTTTAGTCTGAGTACATCAGGCTCTAATGCCCGTAGGTGATTACTGTTTGAATCCGTACACGTACCCCCTGGGTGGTGCTAAAGAAGCAACAAAAAGTAGCAGTAGAACTTGTGTTCAACAAAGTTCGCCCAGAGAAGTGCCTACTGCCTCCACACCTGGTAATCTGCCGCGAAGCAGCGGTGCACTCGTATTGCAGTGTTTCAGTGGAAGAGTTTCGGCGCCGGTGAAATCACATGCGCACGAGACTCGCATGTACCGGGCGCAACGGAGTACAATTTGGGTTTTCTCATATTTCGGTAATCACAATAGGTAACCATTTAACAGCAGGTGCCTTTTGTGCGTCCAAGTAAGTTCAGAAAGTTACAATTCTAGCGCTGGATCTTGGCATCATATTAGTATATGAAAAAAAAAAAAAAAACCTTAACCCACTCATACCTCTGCACTAGGATTCCCCGTGTCACAGATGGCATGGACAAACACAGAAACACAAGGCAAACACCCAAGATCCGAGAACAAACTTCATGCTCACCACACAAAGTGTGCCCCGGCCGGGATTCGAACCCGGGACCCCTCGCTTCGAAGGCAGGGCTACTACCACCTAGGCCACGGAGCCGGAAAATACAAAAAACTCACCTTTTTATCCAGGAGCCAGCTCGCGGGGAATATCAGCGGCACATACGTTATCATGTACACCATGGACGTCCAGGAGACGACCGAGCTCTCCGCACCATAATACGTCACCACCACATCACTGATGATCGTGTACTGAGTCCACTGCATGGAGTTCGAAGCAGAATATATCACAAACAAGCCCAGAATTAACCATCTTCTCTTAGTCACTACATAGTTCACCTTGTTGGAATCAACAGTGAGTCCATCCATGACACTGCCACAGAGAGAGTTGTTTCTAGAACTTCCTGGAGACTTCAGGTTTGGCTCCGAGGGGAAAGGATCATACGTGTCTAGAGTCATCTTTATCTTATTGACACTCACTATAAACTGTTCACAAATTTCAAGGCACTTTTCAAACTTTTGGTCCCAACGAGTAATTTGTCATATCAGTCTTCGTTATTATCAAATCGTATTAGGGCCTAATATCAGCGATTTATTTGTGGATTTGTGGATTACGTTGTCTGTCTATTGCCTTATGCGTAAACATTCGTGTAGGTACTAAGATATCATTCACGTAGCACTTAATCACTGATCTTTTGAGAGTTAATTTTATTTTTCTGGGAAGGAATAAACATTATAATGTAGGAATGGTCATTCTATCCAGTATAAACAATATGATTTAGAACTATCATATATTATATTATTCTTAAACAGTACAGTTTGTTTAGAATGTTACTGCGTGCAAGCGGATGTAGGTACTAGTAGGTACACAAACAAGCGACTGAACTAAAAAGTGGCTCATTTAAAGATCGAAAAAGAAACCGACTTCAATTGTTTCATCCTTTGTTTGCCGCCATTATAGGGAACACCCTACCATGTTAAAAAAGAAACATCCAAATCGGTATACATAGGGCGAAGAAATAAAGTAAAGCAGTCCGAAGTCGTGTCACTGTTGTCCATGGGCGGCAGTAATCACTTAACATCAGGCGGGCTGTCAGCTTGTCTCGTCACTTTAGTCATAAAAAGTAGTTTTATCCCGAAAGAGTGAAGTATTCCCGCGGGATGACAAAAAGCGGTAACTACAAATTTAATATAAAAAAAAATTACATTTCCAATTATTTTTTAAAAATTCATTTGAAATAAAGATTTTTGACATTGACATTAAACAAAAACACGCGCCACAAATCACCAGCTACCTCTTTAAAGTCACAACCACAATAACTGAAGGCGTATCGATACCGATAAAAACTAATCGGGCAATAGTAAAAGCAATCGCATTGCTGTTTTATATAAACTACCTACGGAGTTTTAATAGAAGCCCACAAATAATACACAGACGAAATATTCAATATTTTGCAGCGACATTGTCAATCTCGGAGCCATGTTTGGGTTTTGCTTGTTCAACATAAAAAGGTGGTAATGCGCATTCAACATTTTTGTCAAATAAGCATTAGAAAGATGTGATATGCATCGTCAGGAACTTTTATGTTTACCTAATATAACAGATAATTTCTTTACACAATTCCGAGTATAGCCATATTTTATTAAATATAAACTTAGATATACTGGGCGTATACCTAAATTTATTTTTCTTTGCGTGCAGAAGTTTCAATAATCATTTGATATTTTTAACAAATAATTTGATATGTTTATTTGTTATATATTCCCCAATTGTGAACCAGTTTGCATGATTTATTTGATAGGCTGTTAACCCCAGTCGTAGGCATACATAAAATTGATGAAAAAAACTTCTACTAAGTCAAAACCATGGAATTCATTCATTTTATATGAGTGTACTAGTTAAAAATGTATTTACAGTTACCATTCTCCAACTTTACGCAGCAGCAACAGATTGATTTAATAATTTGAAAAATAAGTATATACGCCGCATTCACGACAAAACACTTCAAAGATACGCGTTGCCCTATAAACTAGCAATAAACTACCCTCTACGTACGTGAAGGGGTTCAAACTGGCACTGTATCGAGCGGTTACCACGCACTACTAGCTTGCTGTTACTTCAGTTAATTGGAAGTTAATTGAGCACTGAGCAGCCCGTTGATAACGGCTGATAACGCGGTAGTGACATTGGCAGCATAAACATCTGCATTAACAAAAGATTGAATATGTTCACAGGTAAGTATGTGTATGAATGAAGATAGTTATGAAAATATTGCATTTCATTATTCTGTACAAGATGAGCGTGGTCTGACTCTCAATAAATTGCGCTAATCAGTATCTAATAGTAATATTTCATAATGCTAGAGAATACAAGCTTATATAGTAAACAACAACGTTAACACACTCATACCTCTGCACTAGGATTCCCTGTGTCGCAGATGGCATGGACAAACACAGAAACACAAGACCCAAGACCCGAGAACAAACTTCATGGTCACCACACAAAGTGTGCCCCGGCCGGGAATCGAACCCGGGACCCTCGCTTCGAAAGCTACTACCAACTAAGCCACAGAACCGTCATTATGTTTAATGTTTATTTCGCGTATCTCGGAAACGGCTGGACGGCTGGCTAACGATTTGGATGAAATATTTGTGTTTAGATAGGGATTTGCTGTTTAAGTTTACCTGTATTATAGTATTTCTTGTAAAAACGCATTTTTTTACAATAAAACGTTTTTTACAAAAAAACAAGCAAGGCTCGGTCGCCCAGGGACTATAATTTGTATATGCACGGTTTCTAAACAACGTTAAATAGACCTTATATTGCTATTATCACAATAAACTAATACATTCTGCAACTAAAGAAAATACTTTTAAATATAGATAATGGTTCCGGAAGTAAATTGATTCTGAAATACTTTTTTGGATTTTAGAGCTTTAAAGCAAAACAACCCAAAACAAATCGTTCTTTGGAATTCTTGTCTTTTGACGATACAGCGCTAAATAATTTAATTCGTTCAAATTACTTAATATTACATGTTATATTAAGACAATCAAAAACCACACCTAAATTTTAGCTAATATGATATTTAATTTCGAGGTAACGAGTATTTCAGGTACGTTTGAACTTCAAACATCATTTGAGTCGCGAAGTTATTTATATACATTAATTAAACTTTCCAAAAACCTTCCCACCCATGACCTCCCATCCCTTAATTTCAAGTTTAATTTAGTGTTCAGAAATCGCTTACGAACCTCCAACTCAAATTCAAAGTTGAAGTACGCCCGACTCCCACAGTGCAATGGCGCGGCACTAATTCTATCTAATCTTTCCATCCTTTTTGTTCTGGAAGACGTCTTGAAGCCGAATTTCTTTGAACGTCTGATGTCACCGGGAATGCCATTTCAACTCAAGGTTGTATTTACTACAGGTAAAACAACGCATTATTTATATCTTATACAGACCCATCGCATTTATCACTTTAGATGATTGATCATTTCATAGCGGAAAGTAAAAGATCCATTCATAAATCATACAAATAACGCTCATTATAATAGCATTTTTTATCACGAAAAATTCGTACGCACTTACTAATAAATTAAAATGAATTGTTAATTATTTTTTGTTGTTTGTAATTGTCACAACAAAGTTTGTTTGAAAGAAAAAAAAAACAGAAAAATTTGGGGGAAAAAATATCCATATAAAAAGTGAGTGAATGAGATAGAATACAGAAGGCTGATTTTTAAAGTTATTGACAGATTGACGTCGTTATTTAATTCATTACATTACCTGGATGTGATGGCATTACATTACCTGGATTAAAATTTAGGCTACATTTTATCTAGAAAAAGTGGAGAATTTTTTAGTGACTTGCATAAATCACAGCTTCTGTCAGTTTTTTCCCATCGTCCCATGTTCAATTTTTAACCCTGGTGTACAGTTAATATTGAATAAATCACTCGTTACGTTTACTTTCTGAGTTGTCGAAAATTTAATTAAATGTGACAAGGAGACGCATTGGGCACAGGTGTAATGATGTGACAATAATCGCCTATATTTCCAGCCTACTTATTCGGGAGTCATCGTAAGCCTTTATTGTCCGCGCTGAATAACAATGAGCCCAATTAATGATATAACCGCTTTTGAAATCAAGAAGGATTTTAATTAACTTTTTCAAAGGTACGCAAATACCTTAGACTTTAATATCATGAACGCAATGTTATTTACTGAAAGTAATAAATGTAATCAATGACGCAAGATTTTTTTTTGTAAAATCTTGTTTTATCTGAAACATTAGATTACCCATCAAGTACCACAAAAACTGACGAGATGGCGCTGCATAAAATTTTCAGTATAGTTTATTATAAAAAACGTGTTTTTGTAAAAATATGCGATTTTACAATAAAATACAATTATAAAAGAAATTTAAAAAGCAAAACCCAAAATTTTATACAAATCGTTGGAGCCGTTTCCGAGATACGCGATATAAATAAATATAATACAATCATTGCTTGTTTAAAGTAATAAGATTGTGTCGATTCCAAGTAATTATAAGAATACAACGGACAAAGATTTGTGACTTTTTGAACTTGACTTGACTTCTGCGTTATGGCTTTTTGTGTTTTTTTTTTTTAACTTTATATCTCTATATTATATATAAGCGTACGCTGACATACGCTGATCCCACTGAGTCGTTAGTTCACAAAACGTCACAAGTAGAGCCAAAGGTTGCTTAGTAATAAAATGTTTTTATTTATAGAAATTGTCAACCAGACAAGATCGATGACCCCATCTTAATTTGTCTATGTGGCTACCTATTAGTCGTGTTGCGATTTTGCCAGCGCCAGCAAGAAATATCCCAATTACGTTCTTCCGATCTTCGCCCATTGATAACCGATTTTGCTGACAATTATTTTTACATAACGGGTTTTACATCAAAGGTGGTACAAAAACGATTTCAATCTAAGTACAAAAAATAGCGGCACCGTTTTTAAAGTCGGTTTTTTTATGAAAGCTGTGATTAATACGAACCTTCCACAAGAAAACGATACTTTTGAAAATCTTGAAACTTAACAATAGACTAGTGATTGCACAGTTTAAATAATTGTACATAAACGCTTACACACTTTACACCTTTACTAGAATTCAGTATGTCGCAGGTGGCATGGACAAATACAGAAACACCCAAGACAAGAGAACAAAGGTCATGCTCACACAACAATTTGTATGGAGCACTCTTGCCCGCCGGGAATAGAACCCAGAACCCCTCGCTTCCAAGGCAAGGCCAATTAAACAACGGAACTGTCAAATTATATTTAACAGCTGGTCTGAGAACTTCAAAACTTGTTTCGCTGTTTGCTATACGAGAACGCAAAGGGTGACTGAATGAAGAAAGAATCACAATAGCGTTTGGTCAAGCTTGAGATATTGTACATGTTCTATTACCCAGCTTACGACGTGGAGTTTTGTCCCTAGCTATAACCTATTTGACAATAAATAGCCCCATTCAAAATTATCGCCCCAGAAACAACAATATATAAAAAAACACTGTTATAGTGCTTTTCGCAAGCTTTTAAAATCAGTGGCATTATATTTCATGAAATATGAATAAAATTATAATTAACATTTATCCGAGAGTATTGTATTATTTGGAATCAAAACAACACAAACTAGATAAACACAGCTAAGAAATATCTTCTCTTTACAATGGAAACCTGGAGATAGTAACCACGTTATATTATATTCTAATAATTGAATTAACTTCGTAAGCTTTGGATGATCCTCAGAAAGAGACACTTCTAACCTTAACAACGCCTGATGAAATCACAAAACTCTGATTTAGTAGCACCCCGCAGATTGCTATCGGTAACTAAAACGCCGGTACACTTGATCACATCACTCGACACGGTGGAACAACACATAACTGAGCACAATCATTCAATCAATGATGTTCAATTGAAAGCCGATGGTCCGATTTATTTACGCCAATCAGATACAAGGAAATTACCACCATCGCAAACCAATAAGCTTTGAACGAAAATAATCGCAAACGATTCCGTATTGTTGTGGTCCCAGTTTATAGGTTATGTTTTGGGATGGGGTGACATGACGTGGTGACGTTTGTGCGGCGCGCATGCTCAGTACAGACTACCCTGTTTGTTACCACGTGGGACGAACAGGCTGTATGATGCGATCTCTGACTCTAAAAAAGTACTACTGGATAGTGTGCTGTCATTTTGTTTTGGTCCCTAGTTGATCGACGCCATTTGAGCGTTGTAAGCCATCCGTAAACAGATACGAGAGTTCATTAACTTGAATTACAATTGTATATAAATTGAAGACTTGAGCAATCATTTGAAATACTAGTTTGAAATATTATTTGTATAGACACTTGCATATAAAATTGGCACACAAACTAAAGGTCCAATCTATATTACATTGAGGCATCGGATGCGATGCATTGTCAGGTGATGTATGACTCACCAGTTGCCGTTTATTGACCGTTCGGGTGGTGCTACCTTCCTACCTTTCTAGCAAAAAGTACTTACGGTGAATGTAATTAAAGAAACTCGAAAACTAGCAGTTTTTCGCGACTTTGCCCGCGTGGAAAATTTAAAATTTTATGCGTAACATTGGCCCAGCCACTCAAATAGAAAGACTCACAAAAATTTTATCATAATTGCTTTTTTTTTTGCAAGTATTGTAGGTTCCTAATATACTTTCAAATGCAGTGAAAAAACTGTTTTTTTGTCATTACAGACACGTCAATTTTATTTATTTATATGGAAGATATATCATTTGAAGGCTTGAACTTCGACACCTTTGAAAACATGCAGTAATAAAAAACAAAACACATTGCATATAAAAAGTCAAGAAAAAAAATGCACAATATAAGTCACATTTTTTTTTTAATAATATCAAAAATCTATACTAATATTATAAAGCTGCAGTGTTTGTTTGTTTGAACGCGCTTATCTCTGGAACTACTGGTCCTATTTGAATGATTCTTTCAGTGTTGGGTAGTCCATTTATCGAGGAAGGCTATAGGCTATGTTTTTTTTTTCACAAAAAAAGAACTAGAAAAACGCGGGTGAAACCGCGGGGCACAGCTAGTTGTAGTATAAAGCATGTAATAATCCTATGTTTAACATATCTGACCCAAAGATTTATCAGTCATAAATTCATTTAATTTCTAGTAACACTTTTTGGTCAATAAACTTGATCTCGTCGATTAACTAATCAATAAGCCATATTGGAAGCCTTCAGGTGCCTTGAAATCTCGACAACAGAGTTGACCACCTACGAAAGAAAACCCAAACGTTCATTATGAAATATGTTATCAAGTATGTATGTAGGTAAATTCCATCATTGATTGATTTGTAAGGGACCTTGTCTGAGATTGATAAAATCCAATCAATACAAATTTATTTCTATTTATCAATCGCTTCAGTTGTTGGACCAAGCGTATCTTTTAATCAAATTGCTGTTTAAATGTACCTGCACATTAATAAATTATTACTTTATGATTAACAACGAAATATTTGGCAACGTCACTTTTTAATATAAGTATAAATTTATAAGATCTCGTGCTTTTATTACTTAGTTTAATGTGATGGGCGCAACAGGGTGTGACTTGGGTCCTCTCATACTTCGATCGGGGAGGGCCAAAGTCATAATGCTGTTGTTATGGGCGTCGTTAATCACTTAACATCAGATTGGCTTTCAGCTAGTCCCGACATTTTTCAACCGACATCCTAGATAGACGAGTACGGGCGTCGAGGTAAGATCAGTTTTTTTTATTAAAAAAAATGTGTTATCCTCTATATTTTTCTGCGAGCAAAGCCTTGACGAAGGCACAGAAAAACAGATGCGTGTTTACTACTGTTGTCACATGCACCTACATACTATGGTGACACAGAAAACCAGCGCTGAATTACCGACACCGCTAAAGCAGCACACGCAGAGCCATTTTCAAAAGATTTTAATTGTCTAACTGTGTAATCCTTCCTGTGTCTGTGTAACGCAAAATAAATGTTTTTCTATTCTATCATATCTTATGAAACCTTCAGTATTTCCTACCTTCGTACCTTCCATTATCGACGCGATAAAAAGTGTAAAACGCATTCAGGGATTCATTTATCAAAGCGCGGAGAGTTGCACTTCCAATGTCATTGAGAATTCATTTTGCACTAAATCACGGTTTCAAATTTCAATTTAATCTCGATTGAGGCCGCCACATCGACGTTCATAGGCAGGGTTGCGACAGAACAGACGCGATTATCGATTAAATGCTGCATAGTCAAAGTCAACGTCAAAATACTTTATAAGAATAAGAATAAGAATAAATTTATTTATCCAAATAAAGAAACAAGATATGTATGCTCACATTACTGAAAGTTATACAAACAAACAAATGTTAACATTTTTTAACTTAAAAATTGACGGTAGGTAGGTATTTCCGTTGAATTCTTAAGAAAATACTTGGAAACGTCACTTCACAAATAAATTGTTTTAATATGTAATATTATATTTTATTATTCGTTACTTAATAGATTTATAAGAAGGATCTCATAGATTTTAGATATTGTATAGTGTCTTAATTTGAAATGTTGTTTGTACACGTGTATTCCACTGTCGTCGCACGCTGTCACCACGGTGCCACAGAATACCAGCGCTGTATCAGTCCACTGACGCAGCACATGCTGAGTGGTTACCTATTTTGTTGTTACATATTCTTAAACGTGTAATTATATTTTTAATTTTTAAGTGAGCCCTAATTATGTAACACAAAATAAAGTTTTTCTATTCTATTCTATATATCCGGATCGAAAGTAGTTTATTAGAGAAACGCCCATTGCCCATAAAAGATATAGCAAAATGTACCAATAAAATAGCATAAAGTAACATATAACCAGAAAAAAAAACAACAGATAACAAATAAAACATTTTATATTATATTACACAAGTAAATACAAGTACAGACCCACTAATTATTATTTTTTTAAATCTCGCTTGAACATCTGCATAAAGTTAATTCCCGGGGTTTGCATGTTTAGCTAGTGTTTCTTCGTTTTTCCATGCCACCTGCGAGACGGTCTTGGCGCAGGGGTAAGAAAGTGTCGGCGGGTTCGCGGATGTGTGTGATAACGTTCCCGTGTTCCCGCCACTAAGCGGCAGAGGAGGACACCGTGGGGTTTTAGTGGGTTTAGTCCCACATAACCGCTCTGTCTCCCCGTGGCAGGGCGGTATGCGAGTGCATTTCCCCACGAAAAAAAAATAAAAAAAATAAGGGGTAAGAAAGTGTTACCGTTAAAAAAAATCAGATGGTTAGTTTGTTATAATGAATTTATCGATTGTTAAGTCGTTGACAACCCTACGTGACTTATTTCCCGTGCGGTTTCATTCCACGCACACTCCTACTCTCAAAAATGGAATCCTCAAAACGCCGATAGGATGGATATAAGTATTTTAATAGGTATTGCTGATGGTAATATTCCTAGTATATTTCTATGTAGTATATTCCGTAGTCCTATTGTATAATTCCCGGCCAGAGCAACTTTTATTGAGCTGGAAGTTCGTTCTCGGCTCTTGGATGTTTTTAGTGAGTATCTATATTATTTCCATGATAATTGCCAAAATTTAGGATCTTAGTTCAGGAAGTAAAATAGGGTAATATTATATTTTATAAATGTTTTTTCGCATTTTCTAAGAACCCTGTTTTAAAAAGTAGACGCTTGGTCCACCTCTGTATTTATTAGAACAATTTTGTGAAGCGTGTTTAAAAGTATATTAGTGAAGAACTTATCTTCTTTCTCACAGTTGTTTTCACTCACTGAAAACCAGCGCTGAATAAATATTTTTAATATACTATTCAGCATAATATAAAAACGTAAACCGACAACCAATTATTTTAACATATCACACGTCCGGCATTCGCCTGTCTTCTAATCTATACTTAATATTATAAAGCTGCAGAGTTTGTTTGTTTGAACACGCTAATCTCTGGAAGTACTGGTCCGATTTGAATAATTATTTCAGTGTTGGGTACTCCATTTATCGAGGAAGGCTATAGGCTGTTTTTTTTTTTTCAAAATTAGGGATCCGTAATAAAATTGCTATTTTGTAACACAAAGTGTAAAATCGAAAACCTATTTTTGCGTGTGCTGCAAAAACTATTGACAATAGAACAAAATGATGTACTACGGGTTTGTAGATCCCATTAAGACCTACAAAAAAATCCGCGAGAACATATATCTAGCTATCATGGTTTAATCACAATAACCAATTTTGTGTTCAAAATAATTATTAAATCATCGGAAGAAACTAGAAAAACGCGGGTGAAACCGCGGAGCACAGCTAGTAAATGAATAAATACTCAAAGATAGAATATACATGAATAAAAACAATTGAAATATGTTTGTTATGTCAAAATAACAACTTTTTGAAAATATTATACGGAACTTACAACAAAAATTTTTGTATGACCATATTAACGGCCTATGACGAGATTTCTATATTCACGGATTGCGATTGTACGTGATGGAGTGGTTTAGCTTCCGTGCCAGGGGGAACTCGATTGCATCCGGTCACAGCATACGTAGCAGTGACCTGCCTCACCGGGGGATCTCCGCTGCGGAAATCTTATCGGTCAACCTGTTCCGGGACTTGGGAACCAACCCCGCCTTACATAATCTTGTAACATTTAATATTATGTTGATCTGAAAACAGGTAATATTTAGAACACCACCGCTAATATATGCAAATAAATAGAATTTGAGTCTGTTTGTGAAGTCAAAATAGCAGCTTTTTACTAAATGTATTTGAAAAAATACATTTAGTAAAAAGCTGCTATGTTAACATATAAAAATTTTGTATATAAAAAAAAAAAATTATCTGTCTGTCTGCTTGTTCTGGCTAATTAATATCTGAAACGGCTGAACCGATTTTGACAGGAAATTCAGTGTCAGATAGCTGATTTTATAAGAAGTAACTTATACTAGATACTATTAAAAAATTAAAAAATTAAAACATTTAAGCTCTGCGCAAAAACAAAAAAAAAAAAACAACGTCAACACACTCATACCTCAGCACTAGGATTCCACAGTCACAGATGGCATGGACAAACACAGAAACACAAGACAAACACCCAAGACCCGAGAACAAACTTCATGCTCACCACACTAAGTTTGCTCCGGCCGGAAATCGAACTCGGGACCTCTTGCTTCGAAGGCAGGGCTACTACCAACTAAGCCACGCAGCCGTCTAAAAATAAAATAAAATTCCACGCAAACGAAGCTAACAAAGGAACAGCTAGAACTGAAAAAATAATATAATAATTTTTAAAAATGTTGTCTGTCTGTCTGTCTGTTTGTTCCGGCTAATCTCCGAGACGGCTTGGCCGGTTTTAAATGGGACTTTTACTGGTGTTATAGAATAACTATTCTTATTTTAGAAAAACAATAAGTCGCAGCATAAAATTCCGACCCGCTGCTTAATCTCACAAGCTCCATATGAGATAAGTTCGAAAAATGTAGTACTAGGAACGAACTTTGCGGCGGGTTCGCGGATGTGTGTTTTAACGTTCCCGTGTTCCCGCCACTAAGCGGCAGAGGAGGACACCGTGGGGTTTTAGTGGGTCTAGTCCCACATAACCGCTCTGTCTCCCCGTGGCAGGGCGGTATGCAAGTGCATTTCCCACGGAAAAAAAAAAAAAAAAAAGTTACGAACTATAAGAGCCATCCTGTTGTAATAGTTGATAACTAAGCAAACATTTTCTAGGAAAACAAATCTTATCAGATAAGCTGTGTATGTTTTTGTGCGGTATAGTAGGTTCGAGAGACAATATAGAAAATTCTTGGAGACGGCCCCGAAGCTATGGTGACCTGGCCAAACCAACGGGTCCTGAATGTTTCCGAACAGCGGTCAACGCAAACATATTCTATGAGCATAAAGTTTGTCTTCAGGTATTGGATTTATAACTATTAAAAATTATGACTAAACAATTCAGGTATAAAGTATTTTATATTTACTAGCTGTTCCTCGTGAGTTTGTTCGCGTAGATTTTATCATTTTTTTTCTACTATTTAATTATCGTAACTGCTTATAGCATCAGCTGCCTGATAGTGAAAGTTCTGTCAAAACCAGTCAATCCGTTTTGGAGATAGCCGGAACAAACAAACAGACAGACGGCCAGACATACAAACAAAAATTATAATATTGTTTTTTGTTAAAAGTACCTACCTATAGGAACTATTAAATGTATTTAGTAAAAATGTGTTATTTTGACATTACAAAAAGACACAATTTAAGATACTCAATATAATTTGTTTCATCTTTACTCCTATTATAATAGAAATATTACAACTTCACTGACCATTTGGCAATTCATTTTAGTAATATCACCATAAATTCACACATTATTTCAATTAAGATCGTGTTATCGAACTAAGTGGAAAAAATAATTTACATGTATTTTGCTACATCGCAAATGATTGATACACAAATATTGCCAACTCCGTCATCAATTTACCTATTAATATGCTATTCTGAGTAAAATCTTTACCCATAGCCGATTCGGCACACTGCGCATCACGTAGTATGCATTTAATTGTTAAGGTATTAATTTACAACGAGCTACTTGCTTCTTCCTTGCCCAGCTTTATCCAAAAATTATAGCCTGAGCGACCGAACTTCGTTAAGTTTTTTTTTTTGTAAAAGTTTTAAATGTAAATGTATAACTAAGTTTATTTTAAAAACGCATTTTTTTACAAATACAAATTTGTAAAAAATTAAATAATAGTATCTGGACGACCGATCTTTCCTATGTTTTTTTTTAATATAAAATCGTTAATTAATACAATTTTACAGGTAAATATAAACAGTAAAACCCTATACCAACACAAAATTGTATCTTAATCTTGATATTAGCGTCATTAAAGCGTGTTTCCTACTTGTCACATGCACGTGCATACTATGGTGCCACAGAAAACCAGCGCTGAATTACCGACACCGCTGATGCAGCACACGATGAGTGGTAGCCTGTTTTGCGGACACTAAACCACATTCAAAAATTTTCATTGTCTATCTATGTAATCCTGTATCTGTGTAACGCAAAATAAATGTTTTCTATTTATATAAACGCTTCGCCTTTGCCTTCATAGCGTAAACAGCTAAGGAATGGAACACTTTGGTTGTGTTGCGTGTATGTACAACCACGGTAGGTGCCATAGACATGGGAAAGTTCAGAGGTTTTGGTGTTGTGAATTTGTGTGTGAACCTGTGAAACAGGGAATTTTATTTATAAGTATGTGATTGTCATGATTTCGATTCTTTGCAGCCAGTTTTCCGACTATTACGTAATCCTCAGCGGCAGAGCCTCGGAACTGCTATTTTATTTTATAAATGGCTTATATACAGTTAGTGGACACTGGAACAATAAAATTACATTATGTGTTAAACAATGCAAATCTGTACTATAATTTATTTCTATCATCTATCGTAATAATAGAGACAGCTAACAATTTTCATACTTTCATTCACATATTTCGGGTGACCATATTGTAACGTTTCCGGGTGGATATCATTTAACCGTCTACACGAGTACGAATCCCTTTTCCTCTCTAGTCTGAGATTATAATTGGGTGGCAATGTTGCTTATATCTACAAACGTTTACACACTCATACCACTGCACTAGGATTCCCTGTGTCGCAGATGGAATGGACAAACACAGAAACACAAGAAAAACGCCCAAGACCCGAGATCAAACTTCATCCAAAGTGTGCCCCGGTCGGGAATCGAACTCGGGACCCCTCGCTTCGAAGGCAGGGCTACTACCAACTAAGCCACGGAGTCCTCAAGAGATTTATTTACAGGTACTTATATAAAGAAATATAAAAATACTATTTTAACTATTTTTGACGGCTTCTTGGCTTAATTGGTATTGGTAGCCCTGCCTTCGAAGCGAGGGGTCCCGGGTTCGATTCCCGGCCGGGCACAATTTGTGTGGTGAGCATGAAGTTTGTTCTCGGGTCTTGGGTGTTTGACTTGTGTTTCTGTGTTTGTCCATGCCATTTGCGACACAGGGAATCCTAGTGCAGAGATATGAGTGTGTAAAACACGTTTAAATGTTTATTATCAGTAATATCTCCGAACTTCCCCGATACCTGGTGTCCCTCGCCTCTCGAGATGGCGGGAGGCTTACGATAACAGCCTTCTCAACAAACCGACTCATGCGCACCGGCGGCGCACGCGCATGTCATCTTGTCTCCGCTGAATATACATCTGACACCTTATCACCGGCGGATAAGGTTGAGATTCATACGTGAGACAGTGAATTTAATTTTCGTTATTTTTGTTGTCATTGTTCGTGGTTTGTTTCATGGTGATTATTGAAGTGATTATTTTCTGTGGATTTTCGCGCTATTCTGGTAATGTACGAAGATAATGATGCTTTGTTTTTAATTAGAATGGCATAATTAACATTTTTATGCTAAGTTTGATAATGATTTGGTCAGTAAAGAAACTAATGATGATAGGTACTGCCGAAATTAATTTTCTCCATTGATTAAGTTAAGGGACTGCGTGAAACTTAGCTTAGTCGGTTTAGACAAGTACGTTACAAATGTGTTGTTAAACTAACTTTGAAAGCTTGTAAACTATACGCTAAAGGATCTGTTGTGTTCTGGGCCGAAAACTAAATTTCCGTACCAGCCTCTAATTTTCCCACTGCAGGGACACCGGCCTACTCTCGATAACTGAGAGTAAATGGGTTTTGATCTACCACGGGAGCCCAATCCGGATTGGTAGATGTCACATGTCTTCCAATTTATGGTTCTAAGACATGCTGATGTTTTCCTTCACCGTTTCGAGAACGTGGTATTGCGCACATAAATTTTTCAAGTGAAAAAACTCATTGGTGCACCTGTAGGTTTGAACCAGCAACCTTCAGATTGAAAGTCGAATTTATGCCCCTGGGCCATCACGCTCTCATACTCACGCTTTAGTTTTAGGGAAAATTAAATGTTTGTCTTATAATGCTTAAATATCTTTGCAATTATTCTTGCATTCTTCTCAATACAGTTTCTACAAAAACAGGATGGATCGTTCAATTTACGACAATGATAATATAATTATCAAAAGAACACGTTTTTATTTTTACTAATTATAGAACGAACCAAATGGATATGGAGGGGTCAAAAGTATCCATGCTACTTTAACAGGAATCCTATAGCCAGGGTATGAGTGGGAAGCGTTTCTTATTTGCTTTTGGGTCGCACTGGGCCACGTTGGGACAAAAAAAAAACAAAATACACAGACAAAAGTTAACTACAATATATTGAAATACAAACGCTATTGTGCAACACAGGTACAATGTGCAATAAGATGGAACCCAAAATCTTTAATTTTACTTACAAGAACACAATGCAAAGACTTAAGAAATAAAATAAATAACGGAATTAAACAAATACGTATAATATTTGGCAGGTTACTAATATTATAAATGCGAAAGTGACATTGTTTGTTTGTTTGTTACGCTTTCACGCCTAAAATGCGCAAACAATTTTAAAAATTCTTTCACCAATGGAATACAAGTATCTTAGGGTTTATTTTATCCCGGTATTCCCACGGGAACGGGAACTACGCGGGTTACACCGCGGGGCGCAGCTCGTCATAAATATACTCGTGCGCATATACTCGTAATATGCCAGAGGAGCTCCCTAGGCACATTACAATCATCATCATCATATCAGCCGATACACGTCCACTGTTGGACATAGGTTTCCCCCACAAGATTCCAAAACAAGCGGCCTCGAGCCACCTCCAACCTTATACCCGCGACCTTAATGATGTCATCAGTCCATGGGGTGAGGGGTAGCCCTGCACTGCGTCGTTTTTTTTGACTAGGGGGAAATACTTTGCGTACACCTCACGCCTTGGGGAGGCTTGGTATATGTCATTCACCCCCAACACTAAGAAATAGCAGTGCGGGGGAAATACAAACTGAAATCCCCGTGGTCTTCTTGCACTACGCCTTGAGGGCTACGGGTAAGGTTAAGGTCGGTAAGGTCGCTCTTGATTTTATGGGTAAGGTCGCTCTTGATTTTATGCTGCGTCTGCCGGTTCGTGGTCGCCATGCGAGAACCTTTATTCTCCAGCGGTTATCGGTTCTTCGAGCTGTATGGCATTACATTCGCGCAGGTCCAATCACAGTTTTACGTAGCCTTTCCGTTATGTATTACCAACCATATACGAGTACAAGGTACATAATAAGTAATTATCACAACCATTGACGTGACAAATGATTTTCGTTATATGTACAAATACTATGTTTGTAGCATTCAACCAACAATGGATCATTATCGTAAGTACAAACATAAGTATTATACAATACTTGTTAAAATTATGTTTTCATATTGATTAACCCGGCTTGTCCTAGAACAAAAAAGTTCAAGGCATGTGACATCTACCCATACGGATTGAGCTTCCATGGTAGATCAAAACGAAAACGTAAAATTTATTTATGACTGCAAAATATTGATAGGAGAGTGGTGACGGGACGAGCAGACGGCCCACCTGATTTTAAGTAGGTACCGCCGCCCATAAACAACTATAATATGACTCAGGCTTCCCGTACTAAAGTCTGAAGACCCAAGTCACTTAATAAATAAGCCAAAGACCATTCACTCTCACTCTCGAGTGTAGGCCGGTGTCCCTGCCGTGAACTTTAGAGAATACGAAAACGAAATATTCTACAAACATCCTAAACAGAAATTAAAAAAATTACAATTGCATCGTCACTCTAAACGTTAAGAAAGCTCACTCAGTTAAGTGTACTAGAGTAATATTATTATAGAGATTACGTTACGAAATGACAAGCATAAGCACACTACTCGATAACACGAATCATAATGTTCATAACCATGAAGTTTTAAAATTTAAACCATACAGTCTTATTGAGAACCTCCTTTTTTGAAGTCGGTTGAAATGGATACCACTAGCATGTTACTACTCTGCTGGTAAAAGTTAGGAACATGTCGGTGTTTAATTCGTGCAAACAATGTCGCCCACACTCATTGAGGGCACTTCTTGTTTTACTATTTGCTGAAACTTTCCACAATTTCTATGACCATCTCTTACATAAATGTGGATTTCGAGACTGTCATACACACATCTATAAAATTGAACGTTCAATCCAAACTAGTGGACCGATTTTGAAGAAATTTAAATGGGACCAACATCAAAATAGAATTTTCCACATCGGTTGATAAAATGATCGAGTTTCGAGGAAATAAACAAAAAGATCCTTTGGAAAGTGGTTGAAAATAAAAACATTTAAATATAATTGAAATACAAAATGAAGTAGGTATTTCAAAAGGTAGGTAGGTACATAACATGATAATGAGTGTGTCGTGCGCGCCGCGTTATCAGCGCCTTGACGTTTGTTTGCACTATACATACACTCTCGAACAGCTAGAGTACCAGTGTGTGTGCTCATGGAGATTATGCAGTAACATTGAGGCTCACCTATTTCTGGTAACGACCTTGCCATATGCCACTTTTCATTCAGTTTTCATTGATGACTGTGTAGGTTAATTAGTAAACTCAAACTTAAACTCATTTATTCCTTTAGATCATAAGTATCGTTTGGATGATTGGATGTTAGGCTTGGTAGTAGCCCTGCCTTCAAAGCGGATTCGATTTCTCGCCCGGCCTATCAGGACTTACTTTGTACGGTGAGCGCGAAGTTTGTTCTCGGGTCTTGAGTGTTCATCTTGTGTTTGTTTTTAAAGAATATATAAATCATGATAAACAAATGATGACCAAGAGATGACTACATGAATTCGCTCACTCCTACCTACCTAGAAGATTTTCTGCAGTGTTTGAATGAAACATCCAAATAATTATACATATTTTGTAATACCATTCTTATTGCTTTTTAAAGTGTCTTACAACATCTGATTGTAAGATACTGAGTTTTCGTGCGAACTATGGATCTAAAATTCGTGAGAAAACACCAATAGATAATCTCCATATTACACTTGAGAGCGCCAAGTTGGCTTCCCTTGGAATAAGCCGTGGATTACCGCGCTGACAGACAAAGTTTTTCAATTAAATTATAATTGGAAAGCTGTTCTTTTACAAAAAAATATATTTTTACCGGCGGGAATTTAATAAACTGATTATAAAAAGATATAAAAATGTAACATGCCATATTATACCATTTCGGTGGACAAGTGAATTCATGAATGACCATTTTGGTGCACCAAGTAAATTTCTCGTCAGATTTTATTTTCATAGTTTACAAGATCTCATATTTACAAGAGCTGCCTGCAAATCTCGTAGAATAAAACAAAATCTTATCGAAGTATATCGTATATTCTGTAGCAAACTACAATAGACTAAAATACAAACAAAATCACACAAACCCTGGTGACCAAACACACACAAAAGAAACATTTCAAAAGAACACTGCTGGCGTCCAATCGCCAATGGACGCGATCTTTAACGCTTAAACGCTTAAAGCACGCATCGTAGGATACCACTGAGGACCCTCGGTCTTGGGTCTTCTATAACAAATCCTGCAGCCAAAGTATTCTGGATGACATTATTGACTATTTTTACTGGAGTACCATTAAACCTCAGACCAATTAAAGACCAGCAACACAAATAATCAGCTTCAATGTTCATCCAGCAAATGTCGGGCACTATAGTGCAATCAGTAATAACAGATGAAAGCTAGAAGATGTAGCTAAAGACGACTTATGCTAGAATTTGTGTCGGCTGGCTATTATATAATAGGTAAAGCTTCAAGATGTTGAAGACGTTGCGAACACCATCGAATCATGAACAACCTATTCGAGATATTTCATAGATTCGATGATATTTATCTCACGTATCACTTTTAGGTCCTTGACTGTGTCATGACAGAAGTTGCAGTGATGATAGGCAGTTCTTTGATGCCATTCTTGGACACAACTTTGACTTGAAAGTTGGGCAGGTTGACGAACAGTCGCTGGTGAATCTCATGCACGCATAACTTAATGACTTCGTAAGCTTCTTCTTCCGATAGATCTAGAATATAATTTTCATGTTCTAAAATTTATAGCTACGATGTCCAATTACTTTAAATAAATTACGAAAATGAAGTGGAGTTGATTAGTAGAAAAATAAAAGCAGTAATGAGCTCAATAAGTTTTCTTTTATGTAACCGTAATGACGGGACCCGCTGAAGCCCCACATGATGTTAATTGGTTACCTCAGACTATAACAACAGCAATACGACTTAGGTCCTTCCCGACCAAAGTATGACACTTGCTCCATTACGTCCATCATCTGAGACGGGGATGTTAACGTCTCATGCGCAGCAGAACTGTCCCATTCTGATCTGTTCCATTTGAGGTTCTGCCTAACACTTCAGGGACAATGGCAAGAATATGTTTACGTATTCATGACTACGCAATAATAAGTAATAACATTATAATTGCATGTACCAATAGTTAGTAGAATACGCTGTAGGTAGACATAGACCATGTTCTGTCCAGTCCTATCAGATACTTACTGTATTTGTGATACTGGTCCAATATTCCTAAGCTGAGGAGCCCGCCAAAGCCGTGAGCCGCGAAGGGAACCTTGATGCACGCAGCCAGGAAGTCCAGCGAGTACAGTTCGCTGCCATCAGCGCCGTCGCACCCGGCGATCAGCATGTTCAGCATTGTAGGATTCTTGAATAATAAATGGATTGATCTGATTCTACTGAGTCTCCAGTGATTCAAGTAACTTGATTGTGATGTAAAGGACGATACCGCCTTCCTGCAAAGTAACTTGATTGCGATGTAAGGGAAGATACAGCCTTCCTGCAAGGATATTTGATCAGCAAATATTTGTTCCAAGCCTGGCTCATGTCTTACTCTGGAAACGTTTAGTATAATTGTGTATTCATCCCAAAATTGGATCGCATTGTATCGCGTAACGAGATGAGAGAATGTATTTTGCATATTGTAGCGATTTAGCAATACGATACAACTGGTTGCAGTTATGTACAGCTTGTCAGCCGTATAGAAAACGACACAGGGTACCTTTTATCCAGAACTAAAACATTAAAGCGAACGAACCTGCCGGCAGAAGCTAGTAATATTATTAATAGACATGTGAGTATGTTTGTTTGTTACGCTTTCACGCCTCAACTATTTAACCAATCATCATGTTTGCATACAGAAAAGGACCTTTCACCCAGAAAATATATTATAGTTTAGCAATCTACAATAACGCGCGTAAAAGATTGTATGTTAATATGTCGAGTACTTGTATCACATTACTTTCGTTTATTTTCTTCACAAATGCAATTCGTGTCAGATGTCGACAGAAATTATCAGTGAATGGGCTCTGATCTACCCGTGGTAGATCAGAGCCCATTCACTCTCAATTATGGAGAGTAGGCCGGTGTCCCTGCAGTGGGAACATTAGAGGCTGGTACGGTCGACAGAAATTATCTCTTGGAAATTCGAATTTAATCTAAACAAGAGTCAAATGAAATATCTCCATTGTTATCTCCATCCATCGTTATCTCCATTGTTTCTTAACAAGTTTAACGCTCAAGTAAAATTTTAATATTTTAATTTCAAATTTTCCTTTTAAGTTGTCCTTTGAACGATGTCACAAAGAACGCAAACAAAACTTAGTTCTATCGAATTATATTTACATTAATGAAAGTAAAAAATAACCCACCAACTTTGCACAAAGTTGGTACATAATTATTCCCCTTTATTCCCCTTATTATAAGATAAATATTTGTTTTGCAACTTATCCAGGAAGACAAGCTACAAAAACCATTAAATAAAATTACTACCCAAAAGTTTCGCTGTAAAAACGGAACGCGATTTCTTTCAATTTTACTGCACACAATATTTTTTGAGCCAGTCGTAAACTGAGATTTAATTAGATATTTAGAGGCCAATTAGCACTGATCTTATTATGCAGCGAATGAAAGTGTTACAAAAATCTTATAAATAAAACGAGAGCGTTTTGCTCGACCATTTAACCTACTAAGGTACAATGACGCATTACGCTTATCAGCTGTTGCAACTTTTTTTTTATAGCATTTTTACTGATACTCCTGCATTTTAATTTTTTTTTTTTTTTATTGTGTCTTCAGCTAAATTAAATCCTTACCTAATAATCTAGCTTTGATACCGTTTTCTTAATTTTCCGTATACAGATATAATTTGTTTTTTGTATATTTATAACATCCCTCTATTTACATCGTGGCTCAATAGGATCACAGGAAAGTCAAAGTCAAACTCATTAATTCCTTTAGATCTCAAGTATCATTTGGACACGTAAAATTTTACACACACAAGTAAACATATTCGTGAGCATATAACGTGTCACAGGAACTCCCCAGGTACATTACATGCACACAGATATGTCAAATTACAGTCATTTTTCATGTTTTAGATAGGAACAAAACACTAGACTAAAACGTAATTTAACTTCAATGATTGCCCGCTTGTGACGTAGACGTGTCGCTGCTCTTCACTTAGCACTTCTAGGAGGCGTCATCTCACCGACGCATTCACATACACCAGCAAAATTGTGTCTCGTTCTTCCTTCCAAATGTTGTATCGTGTTATCCTTGTCATTCCGGTTCAGATACTAAAAGCCCGCAAATTTCCAGCAGGTGTCAGATTAAACGTTTGCGATGCAGCAATTAGGCAACTGAGTGTTTGAGATAGCGGATTTACCTACTTCTAAGAGCTCTTTAAACCAAGTTTAAGTTAAATTATTTATTTTTATAAGTGCAACATTACTGAATTCCAAATCATTACATCTTAGAATAGACAACAAAAAATAATGGTAAAAAAAAGAATAAAATGTACACAAACAAAACAAAATTAACAAACATAAAAAATTACAACAGTAAAGCTCGATCAGGTACTGAAAAATCAATGAGTGAAGAAATTACTAATCCTTATAGTTTCGTTTCGTTTGTATTGTCTGTCCTGATGTCACAAGGTTGGAACGCGCATAAATCTATACAAATAAATAAAATTTATATCTGTTTGTAATGTCAAAATAACATATTTTTACTAAATTTATTTGAAAGTATATCCGGTACCAATATTAAAACCGGTCTGTTTGTTTGCTAATCTCCGAAATGGCTGAACCGATTTTTATGTGACTTTCACTGACAGATAGCTGACTTCATAATTTGGAAAAAGAAAGATGAATTAGAGTACCGCGCGAAACAATTTTGAATTCCTACAGACGAAGTCGCGAGGAACAGCTAGTTTCATGGCTAAACAAATAAGGCTAAAACATGAAACTAACTTTTATAATCTGTATATTGAGCCTCAGGATCTCCTGTGACACCGTACCAGCCTCTAACGTTCCCACTGCAGGGACACCGGCCTACTCTCGATAATTGAGAGTGAATGGGCTCTGATCTACCACGGGAGCCCAATCCGGATTGGTAGATGTCACATGTCGTCGAATTTTTGGTTCTAAGACATGCCGGTTTCCTCACGATGTTTTCCGTCACCGTTTTGAGAACGTGGTATTGCGCACATAATTTTTTCAAGTGAAAAAACTCATTGCTGCACGGGTGGGTTTGAACCAGCGACCTTCAGATTGAAAGTCGGCGTCTGTGCCTCTGGGCCACCACGCTCTCACACACACGATATATGCGTATAATATGTATACTTGTGCGTTTAAATTTTCAACCGTCTTTCAGAAAAGGTTATCACGAATTTGTTTTCTTTTTACCAACCGATTTATAGTGGGGTGAAAGTATAAAAGATTACTTTTTTCGATTTTTTTTTAATCTGTCTCTTTTATATCTCAATTTGAAATCTTGTTACGTGTCCAAACGACATCTGAAATCTAAAATATTATATAAGTTTGCGTTATAGGTCCGGGTTCAATTCCCGGCCGGGGTAAACGGTTTTGTTAAGTTTTTATCGGGCTTTGAGTGTTTGTATTGTGAGTTTGAGTCATAACATTTGCAGTTGTGTTCGCATTTCCTTACCCCACTCCTCAAGCCGTCAGCCAGGTTCTTCCTGGTGAAGTGCACCGCCGCGGCCGTGTCCAGCTTGTATGCGTTCCTCATGGTGTACAGCTGCAGGTTCTTCGAGACAAACTGTGAGAACTGTCCCACGTCTCCTGGCTCACCGACCGCGCCCATCAGCAGACCATCCGCTATCTTGTGAAGTTTGTTCATGTCTGTCATTCGTGGAGACATATAGAGATGTAGTTTAATTGTTAAAATTTAGCTTGCCGAACAGGAAAACCGCTTTAAAACAAAATTATATACAATTTTACAATACTTTGATATATAATTTGCATCTACATCAACTGTCATTACTGTCTGAGAATTTCATTAACAAAAAGCCTAAATGTTTTCAAATTTTGAAGAACCAAGCTTAAAATTTAAAGTAATTGATCTATAAAAGCTCAAAATTGTGTTTTAATTGAACTTCAGATACTTAGTTCCCATAATGACAGTAGCCATTTTAACGCCATGCAATTTGTACCTAAGTGGTACTACCTAAATATTTAATAAGAAGTAAATATACAAAGAATACATTGCCATTATTTTGCAAAACCCAAGGCGTGGTAATTTCAAAATGGGGACATGCATAATCGTGAAGATGGCTGCAGCCTCGGTGCTGCAAGACAATGGTACCTAGTTAAGTCTATCTTAGATCTAGCGTGACCTGAAATAGTGTGCTGTTGGACACTAATAATAATAAAATGGACATTCACACAGTACTATCTAGCCCCAAATTAATAATATCCTTTTTATCTTACTTGAATTAAACGAGCTACTCATCATTTCGCGTATCTCGAAAACGGTACGGTAATGCATACAAGTCCCCGCGACGCAAAAAGGGGGGTGTTACAGAGTTTGACCCCTATGTGTGTATGTGTGTCTATTATGGCTCTTAAACACGTGAACCAATTTGCTTTTTTTTTTTTGTTTTAATCTTGTTTCCTAGCGGTGGTTCATAAATGCAGTCATTTCAAGCTGATGACAGCTCATTACACGGAGTCGGAGGTTTTTTACATTTTCGTAAAGCTTCTGATAAGTCTGCCCAAAGTGCCTACCGTTCTTCATCACAATGATGCTCTGCGTGTTGGTCTGATCGGCAGCCAGCATCACAAAGTCCTGGCATTGCAAACCCAGCAAGCATTGAAGGTGTAGAGTGTTGGTCATCAGATTAAAAATATATCAAAATAGTTGACAAATTTTACAAAATTATAGTTTCTGTTGACATTGACATTGGTAGATTGAGTGATCTGTGGACTGATCCATAGATTTCTGGTTGTTTTGGTTCAAAGAGTAGGTCTACTAATATCCAAGGAGTGCCAGCACTGTCCTTTATTGCATTAACACTGGATTTGTAATTTTTCCTTGGTCGCCAATTTAATGACGCCATTTTAACTCTCTAACTAAACCCATAAAAGACAGGCCAGGGGTTTAAAATTAGAAAGACTATAGTATTAAAATAACACTCACACAAACAGATTTTGTGGATGGACACGGATAACACAACACAAACATCCATACACAAAGATTGCCCCGGCCAGGAATCGAAGCCTCGTGATAGGTAGCTTACTAATACGCAGAGTCGTCATGCAACATACGACTCTCACCTATATGAAAGTGAGAACGAATTAAAATTCCGCCATTTCCATATTAAGTGACTTGCTCCTGGTTTCCTGCTTACGTATTCACCTTTCGAAGAAAATACCCAATACGCATATCAGTTCTGATGGAGTATATAATACAGTTGATTGCAGCTTCTGTCCCTTTCAAGTCTTTAAACATGGATAGAGACTACGATACCTATATATTTTGACCAGCGATCTCTATTAAATCACTTGTCAACGGCATCTAGGTCAACAAATAATAATCCATTAAAAAAAATTATCACTGCATAGGTACTTGTCGTTTTGCTTTGTCCCATGAGGACTAATCTAACAGAAAGTTTCGTCATTTTCGTATTTAATTTTTAACCAACATCAAAAGTGTAGGAAGTTCTCAATTTGGTTGCACGTTTTTTAAGGTTTCACGATTTCTTCTTGACGATTCTTTTTGTAGATTAATAGGGTGTACCTTGATGATTCTTTGACTATGCCTTTTACTGATAACAAATAATGAGACTATTTAAAAGAAATCTGATGTCACCCCACCATTTTACGAATCCATCAGCCATACACCAGACACTGGCAGAATTCGTGTGGGTAAAGACACAAAAAGCCATAAAGAAGAAGAAATCTGATGATCTAAAATCCTCCTTCAAGCTTCAAGATTATCGTGTTAAAAAAGTAATTACTAACAACCACAACATTGACACTACAAACTGTTCTTCACTCATAGAATTTTCTAGATTTCCCGGAGTATGTGCATTATGGGAAGTTCCCATGCCCCATTGTGGCATCCCGTTGAACCCACAGAGTAATCACTAGTGCCGCTATTGTTCAGATAGCGTTATCTCTGAATATGGGAGTCTGTCTTCATTAGGTCGCGGAATAAATAATTGTATCAGATCAGGTTGAGCAACGGTGATCGCACGAAGTCGCACGAAGTATACTAGCTTGCCGTGGGCACAATGGAGACTGAGGGCAGTGGGAATTGTCGTTCTGCTATTCGCTCGCTAGTTGCTAGTTGCTACAACAATGGTGGTGCCAAAGGAGCAACCAAAAGTTGCAGTAGAACTTGTGCAGAGTTCGTCCGGAGAAATACTGCCACAGAAATACTGTGTTCCAGTGGAAGGGTGTGGGTGCCAGTGAAATAACATGCGCATGAGACGTAGCATCCCCGTCACGGGTGATGGACGCATATGAATGCGACTCAGTTTAAGATCGAAATCTTATACTGAGTCGCATTACTGTTGTCATGGGCGGGGGTCACCATTTACCACCAGGTGGGCCCTCAGATTGTCACGTCACAAATTCAAATAAAAAAAAACTCTTTATTATAGACTAACTGAACCCCGCGGTGTTACTTGTAGTTTTACGATAGCCTATGTGCCATACCGGTCTGTAATCCAAGTAATCTATCTCTGTTTATCCGTTCAGACTTATTGGCGTGATTGAGTAACAAACACATCCATCCATCCAAACTTTCGCATTTTATAATAGTAGTAAGATTATCAAATTACACACGAACATCCATCGATCCATAATTAACGAAGACATCTTTAACAAACACAACATATCATAAAGATGAATTGAAAACATCTTCTTTTTTAAGTCAGTTAAAAAGAGAATGGTGAATCACACACGGTGATAAGTGGTCTTGGTTATAAGTGGTCTTCTTTAAGACTGCCTAAATCTTCAAGGTTTAGGCAGTCTCAAAAAAGATATATTGCTTTTCGTCATAGAAAGCCATTTAATTTTACAGCATAGTATATCACAAACAACCGGCTTGCAGTACCATTGCAAATTGATTTGCGTCACTTCAAGGGCACTCCATTCACGAAGAAATTACCTACGAGTAGGTACTGCCACGTACTCGCTAACGAGGTGAATTACACCCACATGATGCATTACATCCCAGTTTCAAAATGATGGGCGCAGTGCATTACGTCTTGGGTCTTTTCTGACTTTGGTAGGACTCATATTGCTGTTGTTTAAGGGCGGCGGTAAACATCAGGTGCCAGTAGGTTCCATCACAGCTTAGCGTATAAAAAAATAAGTGTTATATTTTGCGCTACTTATTGCGTTTATAAAGCTCTTAATTCACAATAATTACGTCGAAGCACTCATGGCAAAGCTATCCGATTGGTCAGTATTTGGATGAGTAACCATTACATGGCATTTGAACTGAGCGCTTCTGTACTTCGGAGGGCACGTAAAGATGTCAGTCCCGATCGATAATCGAAGGACATGACGGTGACCTTCGGGCAGCTTAAAAACTCCGACACCAAAGTTGACCACTCACAAGAACCAAGAAGAAGAATAAATCTATCTATCTGCTAATTTAGAACAGCGTTACAATAGCGTTAGTAGAAGTTACAATACTACGAAAGTATTGAAAAATAGATAAATTCTGCACATGTATAAATAAAATATTATGCGCGCAATACCACGTTCTCCAAACGGTGAAGGAAAACATCGTTAGAACCAAAAAATTCGATCATATGTGACATCTACTAATCCGAATTGGGCTCCCGTGGCAGATCTAATACCGAAAGGCCGATGTCTCTGCAGTGGAAACATTAAGAGGCTGATACTGAATACCACCCAGAGTAACAGTTTTTGATGGACATATAAAACAAAACAATGCTGACGATGCACGTCTATTACCGACAGGAACCCCGGAATTCTGAACGTCCCTGGAATAAACCGGGAATTTCCCCGGGATAGGCACTTTGAGGAAATTCCACTCCACCGCACGGACGGAATTGTATTTCTCGTTTCAGAAGTTGGCGTCGTAAATTCAGTTTAAATTATGAAGGATAAATTTATTCAAGGCAGACCCGAACTCTTCAAATATATGTAACAATCATATTTCCCTGAGCCATAAGTATTTTGCGAACCATACATTTGTAGTTGTCAACTTAATAAGTTTATTCTCCGCACGAAATCTATATAAATTACATAATATCTTTAGGGGTGTCTCATAAGTATAAGTCACATAAATAGTATGGAATGCCATAAATATGATATTCGTCTATTATTAAGACATTATTTGCTTCCATACTATTTATTATAAAAAACGTACTGCGTCGTAAATAAACGAAAAGAGAATGATTAAAAGAAACAAAGCAATTGTACTCTTCATAGAAATAGAGCCTAGTCTTCACAAGTTACGAAATGCTTAAATTGAGGCGTAAGAATTTTCACACCCCTACTTTAACACTCTCATTGACCATAATCCAGACACGAATACTGGCAGAATGTGCCCATAATGATCCTTGCCGCACCGATAAGTGCAAACCACTTTTAAAAGATTATGTAGGTTGTAACATTATTTTGTCAAAACCTGAATCAGACGAAGCAAAATTATTATAAACGTTGTATAGGATTAAATTCTACTCGGATCAGACTAAATACCAATTTAATTAAGGATTAAAAATAATCGTGATTTGACACTTTTTTCAGATTAAAATTATTACCTAAAAATATTGTTGTAATGCCTAACACTAATTAACACATAAAATAAACTGATTTCAATCATATAAATTAAATTAATAATATTCAAAGTCAAATAAGTCTGCAGAATTTAACGTAAAATTTATTATTTTTCAGGTAAACCATCCAACCGACCAACAATATAAAAACATTATCGTGAACAAAACTCAGTGAACAAGTGATTAAGATAAACATTATGGGTGGAAACGCTTGAAGGAAGCACAGTGAGTGATTCCAGTGAGCCAGTGAGCCAGTGAGTGTCCAGCATGCCAGACACACTGTCTCTGTCTGCTGGCGTGAGCCTCGGGCTGCTGGCTGGCATCGTCTCCGGGGTCTGCTACCTCGTCGCCAACGGAGTTTGGTCCAAGTGAGTACACACCTGCTTAATTAAACGACATGAGGTGTTTAAAACCCTTATATCGTAGGGGGGATTGGGGAAGGTAGCTCATACCCTTATTAATGATACGAAAGGGGGATGCTTGAAAGCCTTATCCCGTAAGGGGAGGGATCGGTGAAAGTATCTCATACATTAACAAGTAGGCTACTCTTAATCCCAAAATGTGAAATATTTTTTATTGTGGATTGCTAAAAACGCAATTTCTATCAGTTTTTTCTTATCGTCTCATGTTGACTTTTTAACAGAGGGTAACACTGCGGGGCGGAGCTGGTTGAATAATATTTTTTAATGATTATACAATAATCATATTTACTTGTACCAACCGAAAATCTTAAACCGTCGCGTTAAATGAATCTTAGCATTAAATTTCGAAGAGTTTTTATTATAACATACCACTGAGCATAATTCCGTTCCATTTATTTTTACTTTAAGGAAAACATGGTTCTCTGAACAAATCCCAACTAAAACCCGAACGAATATTTTCACGCTGAGTAAAAAATGTTTAAAGCGCCATCTTCCGCTGTCAAACAAAATCGTTTGCAAAAACTTTTCCGTCCCAAAACATTTAAATCATAGTTCTTTGTATTTCTACTAGATGGCACTATACATTAAATAACAAAGAATTATCCGCCAGGCACGATATTATTTTGTCCACCTCTTTATTAAAGAAATTTAAACATGAGACGTAACATCCCCGTCTCGGGCGACGGGCGTAACGAGGTGTGACTTGGGTCTTCTTATACTTCGGTCGGGGAGGACCAAAGTCATATTGCTTTTGTTATGGGCGGAGGTAACCACTTAAAATCGGATGGGCATTCAGCTCGTCACTTTAATCACATAAAAAATGTCATTAGCATGAACACCTAAGTGTTACCTAAGACCGACTGTAAAAACAAGGAGGGTCTTATTATTATATCTTCAAAAATACTCTACCCTCTCTCTGGTGTTTCAAAATACAAAGTTTTATTTACTTATAAAATATATAAACCTTATATTTTTAAACGTAATTTGGATTTTTTCAAACAGGGATTTTGTTTTAAAATAACTTCTTGATACTATTATAGGCATACCACTACGAAGTTCTCTCTTCAAGAATTTCATGAAAAACTTTCCCTTTTAAGGGCGAAAAATTATGGATAGAACTATGAAAGTAGATATTTTTTTTTATCCGGCATATAAAATTACGGTTGGTAAATAAATATTATTCAGTTGCCACTGACCTTAGAGTACTTTGCATTAATGCCATCACTATGGGCCAAATATTTGAATAATTACTTTGCAAGTGCCCACAGATACGCATCGTCCCACAATATTAAAGCTGGTTTCGTCACATCCGTGTTTTGCGTGAGTGTGGACAAAGTGGACGACTGGACCGGAACGGACCACTGCGGAAAACTGATGCCAACTGATCAAAATATTCGTATATAGGACTAGCTGCGCCCCGCGGTGATACCCTCGATTTTCCGGGATCAAAAGTGCCTATGTGTTAAACTAAGTTATAAGCTACCCTGGTACTAAATTTCATCGAAATTCGTTAAGCCGTTTGAGCATGAAGGAGGGAGCACACACATACAAAATTACGCCTTTAGAATAGAAGAGAATGTATTAGAGATTGTGATATATTCTGTAGTACTATTCAAAACCATGCAAAATACGACCTTCGCAGGAAAAACAACAATTTACCGATTTTGAAATCCAATAAACCAACTTCAATGCTTTCAGCCGTGATATTTCACTCTTAGGGGTAGAATTTCTCAATGGTGGTTCTATGGGACTTCGGAGGTGCCTAGTGGTACACTCTTTACCATCCGAGCCAGTCCACAATTGGCCAAAAAATCGAGATAATACCTACTTATAACAACATAAAGCTGAATTGCGGAACTCCATAAAGTCAAAAAAAAAAAAAGTTTTTAATAAAATATGGCGTCACTAGTCACTTATAAAAGAGTATTTCAAATGTTCGGCGCATGAAGCGTCGTCAACCCCTTTTTAGTACTGGCTATCAGACGATTATAGAATAATTTATGTTACTGAAATAAAGTTTTAGCAGAACTCAGCGATAGGACAAACCAAATGATACTTGAGATCTAAAGGAATAAATGAATTTGACTTTGACTTTGACTTTGACCTGTTCCCAGGATAGTGTAATTCACAACACCAAACCGCCAAACCCTACGGGAAAGCAAAAGCCTAAACAGCAAACTCTGAGAAGTGAACGCGAGTAATACAAACCCCCTGGTGGAATTTCACTTGGTTATTCACCTCCAGGGTAAGAGTACTAGCTCGAGCGTGAGGATAGAAAAATAGACCCCGATGAACTCTCCCAGCTGAGAATTATGAGATTACATCAGATTTGCGGCGCTGGAAATAGATTACGTTGCCAAACATTAACTAATACAAGCGTTAAACTTTTTGTTTATCAAATCAAGCGTGAAAGATTTCTAGTGTTAAAACGTGAACGTCGAAAGACGAATGTCCATGCCATCTGTGACACAGGGAATCCAAGTGAAGGGGGATGAGAGTGTTGTCCTTGTTTTAGATTCATATTATAAACGAATAAGCACGTTGATACAAGTAACTGATTTAAAAATCGATAATAAAACCGATTTCAATACTTTAAAAATAGCAAAATACGTAATTTAGTTTACTTGAATGACATAATTATTCGTGTTACCGAGATATTTACCATGATTTGTGAGTTTTGTTGACTCACAAATCATGGTAAATATCTCGGTAACACGAATAATAATGTTCATAACCATGATAGTTTTAAAATTTATATTGAATGACATATTTTTGCATATTTTTTCCAGTTGTTTTAATTTAACAACCATACTATTGAACCAATTTTGAAAAAAATCTTAAAAATCTGAAAATAATAAAAGAATTTTCCTAATCTTTCCCAATGAATAGCGGAGAAATCGGTGAACATACATAAAAAATATGTATCTACAGTGGAGCATAGAACCTTCAACTTTTTTGAACTCGGTAAATAATTAAAAAAAAACTCAATACAATCATGAAAAATAGTTCTTACGATTAGATTTGTCTCAACAATGACGCTTCAGCTGATTACGATTCCATTAGCCTTATAGAGTTATTACAATCAAAAGAGAGAACTAATTAAAAAAAAATTATAAACGTTGAACTGTAAACCGTTAAATAAATTAGTGACAAGTAGAGCGTTGGTGGGACCGTGGCGAGCGCAACGTTGGCGTTCAATAGGGTGAATCTATACCATATGTTTCACGCTGGAATGGGCGCCAATTACACCAACAGCCTACAAGGAGAGGTTCCGTACATAATAAGTCTAATTAAAAAGTCCTAGTAGCCTACGTTGATGACCAGATTATTAATTTCCACGATTATCGCCCATCGTCACGATTATGAGACGTAATTGCCATTTAATTATATAAATTGAAATGCGATGTCTCATTTAAATTAATCAGTACCTGGGCGACCGAGCGCCGCTCGGATTAAAGTTTTTTTGTTTGTAAAAAATTGCGTAAAACAGTAAAACCGTATCTAAATACAAAATTTCATCAAAATCGTTAGAGCCATTTCCGAGATACGCGATATAAATATACAAGAAATTCTCGTTCAAAGTAATAAGAGATCAAAGTAATTACATTGTTTATAATAAACGTTGATGTGAAAAAAAAAAAACTAAAATATATAGTAGAGGACGTGAACTTCTAGAACTTTGATCTAGGAGAGAGTAAACTTTGTAAAAAAACTGTGAAAATTTTTACTACAGAATCTCTAGTATATAATAAATACTTTGTTTTGTTCAATCTTTTTATAAAACATTAAATTAAAAAAAAAACACATTAAATGAGCAAGAATCCGAATTTAAGCCTATTTTAAATAGGCCTTTCATAATAATTACTCATACTATAATAATTTAATCTTACGTACGCGGACAAAAACAGATGAGATATATTACATTAAACATTAAAAAAAAAAAATTACGTAAAAACCAACCAAAATGTCAATTTTTAACATAAGTTAACATTGATATTAGTAAATACAAATTTTATTTCAAAAAACACAAAAAAAAAAAAAAAAAAAACAACAACATTTATCCGTTTCGAATGAGTATTTACGTAAAAAGAACAGCAATAACTTTGATAGAATTTAATAATGAACAGGTGTAACCTTTCTTAATCCTTGTTAATCCATAAAAAATAGCATAAGAGTCATCAACTACCTAGGCGGAACCCTGAAAGGTAAAGCAGGATTCGATTACGGACGCGCGGTGCATATTACCGGTCGACAGTCACTCCGAGACTGTCTGGCGTACTGTACTTCCGAATACCAAAATATTTACGAAATTAACTGAAGACTGTTTCAATCGGCTTCATAAACTTGAAAATTTGTTTGCAGTATAAAAATGTGCTTTGTAGTAAAATTATTACCAATTTTTTTCGCAGTTTCTTTCATAACTGTTTATAAATAATTATCTTTTGGATCTGTGTGTGTGACTTATTCAAGTGCAGTGTTGGAAAAGTCAGTGTTTAAGATTAAAAAGGATTTTCTGATTTGCATGTTTTAGTAGTAAGGTAAGATTTCTTTTTCATAATAATAAAACAAAAAAACGCACTTTCTCTGCAATAATGTGCATAGTGAAAGTTGTAGTCTATATGCACTAATTGTTGCAATTTCAGAAATTTAAGTAATTTATTATACAATACGTAGTAAAAATGACTCATATTGCTCAAATCCGTGATACCGAAGCAAAATTTTAGCCAACCATAATATGTTTAAATGAATCGAATGTGAATCGGAAATAGGATTGGATCTTTCTAGCAAGATGTTTAACCAAACATGTGATAAAAATTTTAACCAACTTTAAACTAACTAGGTTATTTTTTGATACCAGCCCCGTACGTACTTTGGCAACTATGTTTTTTTTAAATCTTAGGTGCCGTTCAGGTGTCAGATATGGTCCTTAAACTGAAAGAACGGTTTCGACATAAAAAGCATGTCGTAATTTGCAGTTAAATTTGCGCGAAGTTTATTAATTACATGGGTAAGGTTACATTACATGGCAATCTTGGCTCTTTTTATCTCTAAGTCTGACATCTATGACGGTCTATTTAATTGTATCTCGGTGTTCCGGTCTGGAAATTATACAGACTGACAAAAGTATTATCATACGCAAATCATAATTATCTACGGATAAATAACTAAATTAATATTTACAGTAAAATAAAAACAGCAGTACTTACTAATCTGAAATGTGAACAAAATACAGATTTATTCAACGTAAGTACAGGGAAACCCTGATGGTACAACGTAGGAAGGGTGCGTGGTGGGGTGACAGCGTGTGTTATTATACAATACTAAGGCTATTGATTGACGGAAATGACAATTCGAAACAATGACCATGCCCACAATAAATAATATCAACATGATCCAAAATAATTTGAATTTGTTTCCTGAGCGGCTCAGGTCGCCCCACCATGCGCCTGCGCATCGGACCGTGTCGACGCGCATTTGGCAAAATTACGTCCAACGGACACAAAATTACCAACATTTCGGTAATGTAATTGACCGGCTACGTCACGCAGAGTTTTATGATCAACATGGTTGTGGAATAGTAGATTGGTTTGAGAATCGTAGACCCATCCAGACCAGAGGTAGTAATTTAATGCCATTCACTCTCATTTCCCTCACTAACCGAAAATAGGTCTGATTTCTTTAAAATAAAAACATTTGAAGGTTCCTTTATAGTTTCTATAATTATAAAAGTAACATGCCTAGGTACTATAAATTCTGCGCGGGCGTATATAATTAACAAAAAGAGTGCGGTTACAAAAATATTTCATATGAAATGTAGGTATTTACAACCATTGACTGAATGACTGATCAATCTGATTGTGCACCAGAAGTTAGGTGGTTAAAAATCAGGCGAAATAAACGCCTTTAAAAAACAGTAACACGACTCAAGTCCTCGAAGACCGAAGTACGACAATTCCTGAAACTTAGAAACAGCAAAATGTCATCTATATTTTAATCAACATCAACACTTAAAAACCTCCCCCGGTTGAGAGCCTTCCGCTCTCCCGAAAAGACCGCCCTAATGTCGTCAAGGCCATCTGCGGACAACACTGTCCAAAAAAACATTTTAATCTTTCTTATAACGATGCCTTCATCGGATACGAGACAGTTACTATTCCATGTCACGTGGTCACGCCACGATATCCTTCCGGGAGCGCATTATGAATGAGTGATGAGTTAAGGACTAAGGCCGCAAGCACACAGCTGTCTTGCTTGGCTAGGCTGCGTGCTACGTGACATGAACCGAGCTAATGCTGTTTTATCAATAGTTATTGATAAAGGCACACTGACGCTTGGCCAAGTTGTAAATAAAATGCGGTTTTACTATAATACAAAAACAATTACACAGGTAAACTTAAACATCAAAACTCTATATCTAAATACATAATTTCATCTAAATATAATCGCTCGTCCAAAGTAATAGGATTTCGAACCCATCTAACAGATGTGTTGATTTTATTGTCTTTTTGCAATCAGGAGGCTATTCTACTCCCGATGTAAGAAGATATAAAAATTCAATTTAAAACGCAAATCTTCCTCAAGTAAACCATAATTTTCATTATTCCTAGATAATAATACTTTAAGAGAAAGAAATTGAATTTGATTACTGCAACAATCATTCAAATGACATTTGTGCACATAA
Organism: Aplocera efformata; assembly: GCA_921293045.1. Lineage (NCBI taxonomy): Eukaryota > Metazoa > Arthropoda > Insecta > Lepidoptera > Geometridae > Aplocera > Aplocera efformata. Next base: position 1,141,384 of record OV121040.1, read on the forward strand.
TTCCCCCAATGAACTCAAACGCTCATTTGTTCCTTTAGATCTCAAGTATCATTTGAACACTATCAAATTTTATACACCAACTAAACATATTCGTAAGCATATAACGTACCAAAACTCCCAAAGAAAACCGATCTCAGTTTAACTCGAATTTTCCAATTTCCCAAGCTACTTTTCCTACCTTTTCTTTCCCTCAAAACTTTATTCGCATTACGAACATTTGAAGAAATAATAGGTATGGCAATTCGGTTTCGCCATCGTCATTCTAAAGTGATGTGCTAACAACGATCAGCATTATCTTTTAAAATAGACTTTAGAGAATGGCCGGAACCCAACATGGATTCGTTACTGATAGTCTGGTCAGTTGCTTCCTCTATATGGCCGTAGCTCGTGCCACAGGAAGGGGTCAATGTATTTGCTATAGGTACTACACAACACAGATTTTAGAAGCTCCGAAGTGATTTTTTTTGTTCGTCACAGTGAATACAGTGATAGTTATTATCGGGTAAAGATAAATAAGGATTCCTGTTCTTATTTTTACACTTGTTTGTCAGATATTCGGGTATATTAGAGAACCTTGGTATATGCAATTTTTTTATGGACGAACTGGAAGCCCACCTTTTGTTAAATGGTTACCTACGCCCATAACAGCAGCAATGCAACGTAGATCCTTCCCTACTAAAGTATGAGAAGACCCAAATCGCACGTGTTTGGAAATCGATGGAGTTGTTCTCAATGACTTGCCGCATTATGATCTTTCATACATGCGGCATTTGATTTTTTCACCATCCATCCAGCCCATCAGTTATCGATTCTTTGTGTGACCAGCCCACGCACATTGCCACTTCAGCTTGCAAATCATTCGAATACCTAATTAAATAGATAGCCTAATTATCACAATTTCCTCTAAATATAAATAAAATAAATAAATATTCACGGACATTAAACAGTGCCATCTAGCACCAAACTAACCATAGCTTGTACTATGGGAACTAGATAACTAATAGAATATAATTTGTTTTTATAAATACATGAAATACATATTAACGCAGAACAAACATCTATTTACGTCACACAAATGCCTGCCCTGAGTGGGAGTTGAACCTTCTATGATGTGGAACGAGGTGAATATTTAGTACACTAGCGCAAAACTTATCACCATGAGCATCCCATCCCATAGCACGGCTCCTTGCACCGCGTTATTTTCAATACATCTCAAGATAGACTTCCGCGAAGCAAGGGCGGCGTTAGATATTGCGAGGCTCCGGGCGATAGATCTTTGTGAGGCTCTTGGCGTATGAGTAATTTAGTCAGCAACAGTCAGCATCCTCTTGAAGACAGCTGCAGTACATCGAAACAAAAAACGGGTTGTTCTGTGAGGGTGCGAGGCCCTACAAAAGCGAGGCCCCGGGCGGTTGCCCTGCTTGCCACCCGCTAAGGCCGCCACTGACGCGAAGTGATGACTCAATCAAGTGACGATCAGCTCTTGAAACAATTATTTGAATATAGACACATGCCTAGTCTCGGATACGTTGTCTGGTTAGTAACGGTAGGAGCAATTTTGAGTCCTAAGGAGGGACACATTTTTTTAAATTATATCCGATGAAGCATTCCTTGACAGTCTAGTTCAGTTGGTAGTAGCTGTGCATTCTGCGCTGTAGGTCATGGATTGGTTTTCCACCCAGGAAAAACATTTGTGGAACTTAGATGTTTATGCTGTGTCTGGCTGTTGTTATGTAATGTATGTATGAATTTAGAAAAAAAAAATCTGTTACCTGGTGTTAAGTGCAAGCTATGCTTAATTTGGAGCCAGGTGGCGCTATGAAATGTCTTTGTGTTTAAATAACGGTGATTTGAGCATTTTGCTAAAGCTCTTGTAACCTGTATAAAATATCATAGCAATTTCTGATAATGAAACGCCTTAAGAAATTAATAGCAAACTTTTCTACATGTTGCGCTTTGTTTATGCAAAGGGTGCATTCCTTTTTTGGGTGCTTTGTTATTATGGTATTGTCTATGTTTCTTCTTATCTACTTCATATTCTACCCTACCTATCCTTTTTCTAACTTTCCATAGACGCACGGTCTATGTCTTAGAAAGTTAGCAGCCATAATCGGAAAATACAGAAAGAAAGACAAAAAAAATAACACAAATTGAAATAATAATTTGTAAATAGCAGTAGCGGCAGCTAAAAACACTATCATTTTTGATTGCTCACATATCGTTTTATTTTAAAACCCCAGTATAATAATAATAATATAATAAACCATAACCATTACTTCTAAGATCATCCTAGTTCACTTCTTCTTCAACACTGCTCTACTGGCCGCCGGGGTCGCTTTCACAGGCGTTGCGTTTAGAGGGGTGCTCGATGGGCTAATTTCTCCGTTGAGGTACTTCTTGCACTTTTCCTTAAGGTTCTGGTAGATTTGGTTCTCGTGGTTCAGCTGGGGAAGGACGGAGACTAGCTTGTCGGTTTCCTAGAAACAGTGGCATGTGATTAATGATGGGTTGCTATTTGGAACGTAATCTTGGCTCCCATGAACTACTCTTATGCTTTTTGCCAGCAAATCGAGAAACGGTATGTGACAAATAAGTCAAAATATCTTGCTACTAAACATTCAGAGCACATAGGCTGTGACCAACACCACGCAAAACTTCTGCATCGGTCTATTAAATCGTCTTCTTTCGTGTCTGTGGTGAGTTTCCAATCAGCCCGAAAGCCTCCGAAGTGGCTTATTGACTAGTAAAGTCAGGGCCGACATTTTAACATGTCCTCCGAAGCACGCCAACGCCCAGTTCCAATGCCACTAAACGGTCACACATCCAAATACTGACCGGGACTAATATAAATGCGAAAGTTTGTTTGTTTGTTTGTTACGCTTTCAAGGGTCAACCACTGAACTGATTTAAAAAATTCTTTCACCTGTGGAATGATACATTATCAGCGAGTAACATATGCTGTATTTTATCCCCGTGTTCCCACGGGCACGGGAACTAGCCGGGTGAAACCGCGGGGTGGCAGTAACTACATAAAATAAGTCTAAATAAACGAAGACCTCTAGAAATATCTAATTCGCTTTTGGGTCTGTAGCTACTTCATAAAAGTGCCATAACGGCTCTTTAGTCAACTGAGGCTCAAACTTATCCCGCGGGATCAATTGACCTCTTGCTCACCTGTTTGACCACAATAACATAGTACATCTTCTTATGTTCGAACAAGTCTGTGGCATACGCGAACGTTTCCAAACTGAATAGGCCCTTCAAAGAGCCATTATCATCACAAAGGTCGAAGGTGGTGAAAGAGCCCAGTCGGCACTTCTTCCTGATGTACTCCAGCATGATCCTGACTGGACAGTTCGGGTTCACCAGGAGGGTCTTCTCGACAGCCAGGTCTATCTCGGAGGAGCTGCGGCGGAGTGTGACGGAGAGTTCAGGCGCGTCTTTGTACACAACGAAAATAAACATTGTATTTGATCTGTTTCCATCGACATTTTCTTTACAGAATGAATTGTTTTGGCAGACCGTGTCATTTTGACTGAATTTGAAATCAATGATTACTAGCCCGGACTTACTGGTTACTAACTGTTCCCCGTGACTTTGCCCGCATAACTTTTTAGCGCGGATTTTTTTTTTCTTTTCCTAAAATATATTATTTCCTATAACATCAGCTATCACCCACTTAAAACCCCGTCCATATCGTTCCAAGCGTAGAAATAGTCGCAGGAAAGCTAAATACGCTATTTCGTTTACGCGGATGACATATTTTTTCCGGTTATTTTAATTTAACAACCAACTATTAAACCAATTTTGATAAATTTTCTACGGGACCAAACAAGTATAACCTTTCAAAAAAATCCGAATCGTATGATAAATGACTGAGAACTGAGGTAATAAACATACAATAAAATCCAACCAAATTGATAATCCCCTCCTTTTGTCTTTTTAGTTAAAATAGTAAATATTCTAGGACACGGTTTAACGAAATTATGGTTCTGATATAGTTAAAGTTTTAAAATAAACAGAAGAAATTGATATAGTGCCTACTTGCGTTAAGTCAAAAACGATTGATTAAGTACCTGTTTGATAATCAATACCCTGAAGGGAATTGAATGGAATTGTCCCCAATAGATAACTGTGAATACAATAAACTCATTAAGTACCTGACGGTCAATGACTTTGAGAATCGAATAAATATATATTCTTAACATGGTTTACTAAAAATATTTAAATCGATTATATAAACTGTATTTTTTTCACATCCAGTTCTGGCTAATAACCTCAAGGAGTAAGTACCTACTTCATAAACTATGAACGAATCTGAACTCATTTACAATTACACTGTTTACCAGTTAGTACCAAAATGCTGAGTAATGATCATTTTATAATCAATTTTATTATCAGTCGATTAATAATCAACATCTGAAGGAATATCAGGAAACCAAGCCGGCTTCCATTTGATCCGCTGACCTGGCAACAACCGAGGATATTAATAAATCTATACAAAAACATAATCTTAAACCTAACGTCGCTAAGGTCATTACTCAGCCTTGACCGCGTAAGAGTTGCGCACACTCGCATTTCGGTTGAGAAATGGCCCAACAAGATTCTAAAGCGACTAATATTTCATAAGAGCACTTGCAACAGATACCGGGCCTTCCATTCACGCTCCAATCCTGCGCTTGCGACGGGTCCACGGATTCCTAACACTAGCATAACGGCATTGATACCCGCTACATACACACGTACTGCGCCAACCTGATTCAACAATTAAGTCAACAATTTCTGGATGGAAAAAGCCCTCCGCATAGTGATTCTAGTGACCTAAAGTCAGCGGACAGTGAAACAAGGTATTCTTGTTCCGTGAGAGTGCGTGCGGATTAGCATTGCAAAGTTGAAAACAAAGCATTAGACGTCACACCTTGAACCGTCAACTACGTCGATTGTTATTTGAAAAACTTCGTTAAAACCGCTCTGATTCTGAACAGGACTCCAAAACAAATATCACAGATTTCAAACCTGGAAGTAATTGACTACATTTTGCAGAGCAACCTTTCGTTTATCACAATTCTCAAGACACAGTTCTGAAATGAAGACCTGAAGCTGAAATTTGCAGAAGCAGTCATGTATGTCTCAGGAGTGACCAGTCTCATGACATTTGGGGTATCAGCATGGCCTCCCCCTGGCCCTATACCCAGCTCATTCCAGTTCCACCACCAGGGATCAAACTTTGCCGTGTTTATCATCCTCTTCGCGCTCTGCATGATGGAGGTGGTCGTTATCAGGATAGTGACCGAGGAGCAAGCCAGGGAGCAGGGGTCCAGGAGTGTGACTTCTTTGTGGTTCGATCAGGATGATGAGTGAAGTATTGTGGGAATGCCATTGGAGAGTTTAAAAACTATGTAGGGAATAATTTGAGTGTAAAGTCATAAGTGATACAATTTTCCCGCAATTCGAATAGTCATGGTGATAAATGTGACTGAACTTAAAACATTTGACATCCAGCTTCAATGTTCAACTATCAAGTGACTGGAGACAGATTGTTTGAATATTAATGAAATTAAATATTGCAACGCCGCGCCGTAAATGTCAGTTTGCATGTTACGTACAGCCGAACCCTATAATCTACTAACAAATTACTGAGATGGATTACCATCGCAACATTCTTATTTGTCAAAAATGGTTATACATTATTTGACACTACAATGTTGCTTTGGAAATTTATCACAGGTAATCATAGTTGATTATAGGGATTGGATGTAATTGAGTCGCATAATATTGTAATTAAGACGTAACTAGGATTAATTAATTAGAGAGAAAATTCTGACTATGTAATTTTTCAGTGTCAAAACCACAATGTTAAAATGCTACTTACTCATAGAGCGGAAAAACGACAGCATGGCTTCCAAGCATGCAGTCCTTGGTAACCTGAACTTCTGCTTACCTGAAAGCGAAAGTTGAACTAGTCTAGTCTATAATTGTAGCTGGTTTTCGATGTTACGGAAATTGGAAGTGAGGATTTAAACTCACAGCTAAATACTAGAAAATAATAACTGGAATCTTAAACATGTTTGCCTAATATGAGCTGTACATTAATACATTACTATAATCATTCCCTACCGGTTTCCGCTCCCACATATGTGTACACACTGTACGCAATGGTTTCCACTGTCAGTGATATCTTGGATTTGGCACAGCTCGAACAGCCATGAACCGCGACGCTCTTAAGATGCGTTGTTGTCACAAATCTATACAGACTGACATCAGCATGGGTCCTTGGTTTCCGTTGCCACAAAATTTGCCTAGTCCCATGGTATGCGGTTCGAGATCGTGCGAGCTATCCGTAATATGACATACACTGACCGTATAAACCCACTTTAAAAGCAGGTAACATCAAATTATTACTGTTCAATCCCGGTTTCTTGCAAGTTTTGGAAGTCTCGTAACGTTTTCTTTTACCATTAATTCAAATCACCCTTTTTGAAAACATGAACCTTATTTTTAACCCCCAGAAAAAGAGGGGTATTATAAGTTTGTTGTATCTACCTATGTGTATAAGTGCTGCTGTGTGTCTGGCTGTAGCATCGTACCTCCTAAACGAATAGATCAATTTTGAAAGCTGACATGGTTAAGATGTTTCTTACCTATAATTTATGAAAATCTGCTCATGCGTTTGATGTTGATGGAGATTTTTACATTTCCGTAAAGTAACTTGTTTTAGATGCAACGCTCAAAAGGTAAAAAAACACTATTTAGGCTACATCTGTCATGCCTTCGAATGGCTATATATTTTACAACTAGCCGGCATAGGCTGTTGGTCAAAATATATAGCCAATATATATTGAATTTTTCAATATCTATGTGTTGTAGCGGATATCCCAAAAACGAATGCACCCTTCAATTAATGATATTGAGCACACGGTTTGGTACCTGATTTGCCTTTAGCCGGTATTTTTGTCTTCTTTGTTTTAACATCCTTTGGTCGTGGGAAATCCTTCACAATGGATTATTATTATTAAAAATCCCTCATTATCTTTATATACGTATTTATATGTAGATCATCTTAATCGCTGTTAATATAATTAACTACTCAATCGCCCCATCAATATTAAAGGTAAAAAACCCCGTCAAATTAATTACAATCAGTGAAAGTCAAAATACTGTAAGATATATAGATTACTGGCCCGCCGCGTTGTTGCAACAAAGTCATCAAAAGTTATTTGAAAATAAAAAAAATAAATAAGATTTCATAACAAATTTTAAAAAATCCGTTCAGCCGTTGTGGCGTGATAGACACACAAACATACAATACGTACAGACAAACTTTCGCATTTATAATATTAATACGATTGCGTACTCTCAAAGCATTGAACTAATGATTTCCTTTTTAACCATACCTTATTTGTAATTGCACAGATTATTTTGAGCTACAATACTTCAGGGAATAACTCTAAATGAATAATTAGATATCCATAATCACACAACTTATGAAGACAATTGTCATTATATACATATGTATATACTTAGATACGTTACCAAAATTACAATTAAAAATAAGATCTCTACATCAGGTAAGATCATACATTACTACACAAAGCTTTGCAGTCCCTTCTGGGAATAACCCTTATTGAAGTGAAAACTTCTTTGGCGCGTTGGGCATTTTTTGAGATGGGAAAAAATCATTGAAATCGCGACACTGTTACGACACCTCTGTATAAGTATCTGTAGTGTAGTCTGCTTTTGTTTTCACTTCTGTCGGCACTGTTTTTTTTTTTTTTTTCATTTTTATGCAACAACAATTTGATGATTACCTAATATTATGAAATATGAAAGATATGCCACATTGATAAGGTCATTACAAACATTTCGCTATCGTAACGTTATTTTGTTTACGTTTATTTGTCCTCGAGCGACTGCAATAAAATTAATTCAACCAAACATCGTGTTTTATATGCTTCATCTTGTCCTACTATGTTACAGATAATTTAATAAGCTTAAGAATATTCGTGAGTAAAGATATGAAGTATAAATAAATATCTATTTGTTAAAGTTATCCTCACTATATACAAATTTATTGAATAAAGAATATTATATTTTAGTCGATGTTTTATGTATAAATATGAAACGTTGTTCCCACGTTTTTTGCAATGACATAATATTTCACACAGCGCTATCTAGCCCTAAACTATAAAAATAACTTGCACTATGGGTCCCAGATTACCGACAGAATACATAAGTACCTACATTGTTTGTAAATAATACGTAATAATAAATTTTAACACCCAGACACAGAACAAACGTTTATGTTCGTCACACAATGCTTGTCCTGGGTGGAACTTGAACCCACGACTTGCAGCTTATAATGCCTAGGTATTTAGATATAGTAATAGTAAAATAATTGACAACTCAAGCGTAGCAAATATCTCTTCAAATTAGTCAGATTTATTTATTTAGCCGTTCCGTTTAAATCAATTACATGGCAAGTAAATTATTTTACGACAATACTATAATTTCATAATAGTTGTAATTAAAGTTGACATTGAGATTAAAGTCATGTTTTGACAATCACTCTATACAGGAGCTATATTAAAATGTATTCTAAACTAGCGACCCGCCCAGCCTTCGCACGGTAGAGCATCAGTATCGTATCAGAAACTACCGAGGCCGGAGTGATTTGCTAGTATTATACTATATATAAACCTTCCTCTTGAATCTGAATCCTCTTGAAAAACTGCAATAAAATACGTTGGGTAGTTTGAAAGATCTATGGGTACAAACAGCGGGAGCGACTTTGTTTTACACTATGTAAGCATATTGAATTTGGCCCATTTTGCATTTGAAAAATCTAAAAACATAGATTTATCATGAAAAACCATTGGCTGTGTCACCGCAACATTGCAATCAGAATTATAGCATAATGCAAGTTTCCTTACACATTAGGATTTCTGTCGCAGGTGGCATGAACATACGCAAAATTAACACCGAATACAACTTATGAAAATTTGTAATACAAATTAATACGTAGTGCAGTAAGTTTTGCACAGATATTATAATACCTAATATACGTTTGGGCTAGTATAGTATTATAATATCTGTGGTATAGGTGACAATCTAGTGTAGAAATATAAATATAGTTTATCGTTAACTGTCTTTTTAAAAAGATATATTTTTGTAAAGATATAAATATAATCGAATATAATTTATAAATGGTATTTTAACATCTACAAAAAATAGTTCTCATATAGTCTCATAAGTCATTAAGAGTAGCTCATACATATATATAAAAAAGCAGAATCAAAATATGACAACACATACCTAATATTCGAGTTTCGTGGAATGTGAAAAAAGATCTTTACACATTTATCATAGAAAAGAGCCACTTAATATTGCATTATTGCAACAATCGCAACATGCATTGCTTAGTGTGGGCACCTTTCACATTGCCTTAAAGCAATGTGGTAATAATTAGAATTACATCTTGTACTTCGTGGCATGTTAGCTGGTACGGACCCCGATTTTTAATCCCAAGATCACTGATTCATATGAACGAGAATGAGTTTCGTGTGTTAAATGTATGCACGCGATGTCAAATTCTGGAGAACCACCATGTTAACCCGAACCGTTTTGATGACATTCCTTTGAACCAAAAATCCGTAGACATGTTAGATATCGGTCTTCTGTCGAGAGTAAGCCTGTTAGTTAATTGTGATATCCGAGAAATATCAAGACTGATACAGTATTTCAAGCAATCACAAAAAAACAATTGTTGCTTCGGTTTTCTATCCCACGCCGAAGGTTCCGTCCCTTGAAAGAAATGGACGTATGATTGAGTAATGACGACTCCGTGGCTTAGTTGGTAATAGCCCTGCCTTCGGAGCGAGGGGTCCCGGGTTCGATTCCCGGCCGGGGCTCTCTTTGTGTGGTGAGCAGTAAGTTTGTTCTCGAGTCTTAGGGGTTTGTCTTGTGTTTCTATATTGAATCCTAGTGCAGAGGTATGAGTGTGTAAACGTATATAATGATTTCAGAATATTCCACGTCAACAAAGGTTTCTAACCGTGTTTTGTTTTGTTTACAGGGAGGAGCGCACCGACAACAGAAAATGCCTCAGAACTCTCAAAGACGACGGCGTGTGCTTGCGGTGTGGTGGTGACAAGCACGGAGGGTACATCCCATGCATATGTCAGGATTATAGGTATATAATAGTGTTATATAATAATAGTAATGTACTTATAGATAGTACCTACCTACATATATAGGACCATCAATAGTTTAGTTGGTTATCATTTTTATATCCTATTCATGCAAGTACATGAACAATTTTGACGAGGAAGTACAGAAATATGTACCTTATTTTAGTAGCACTGGCGTGATCGCAGTACTGTGTTCTGGTGGAAAGGTGTGGATGCCAGTAAATTGCAGTTGCATGAGGCGTGCAAACCTCAAAGTAAACAAAAGTCTTCACTCTGAGGAAAGTGAAGAAAAGTATTCATTCCTTGGCTCGGCTCGCCGGCTTACTAGCGGCTCGCCTCGTTACTGACGTAACAAGTTCATTTCACGAAAATGTAAAAACCCCGACTCGGTGTAATGGTATCTAAAGAGCTGATGACCTTGAAATAACTGCATGGATTTTGATAAAACATGTCTTAGAACCACCATTAGAAAACCGGCTTTTAAATAATTGTTGCGCAGTATTGTAACAATGAAAAGAGATTTCTGAACGTTCCAGGCCGGTGAAGTTCGAGCAAGGCGCTTGGTTCCTTCGTCAGGTGCAGCGCGCTGCCAGCCTGATGCCCTGGTCCATATCCACTGACAAACTGGAGCAAATCGGTAATTAACGAGCTTTCCACTTGTATTTCTACATGTATAAGCACACGTATCAGTCTCTCATGTCGCTACGGCAGGGAAACAATCTATTCTCGACAAGCGAGTGTAAAAAGGATAAGTGATAGCCAGCGGAGTTAAATACCAATTAAAATTTTTGGATTTTAGTCATTCATGACAATTCTGTTTTCCTGACCCCACGCTTGAATAAACTAAATTCCCAAATACTGGTAAACTGGTGCTTCAATTGACCAACAGAATGCAGCAAATCGGTAAGAAGATGTGAGTATTCCGCGAAGACAAATAGAAGGTCATTTGAATTTTTGGCAAAATTAACATAAGTTCAAAGAAAGACAAATAGACATAATAGGTTTTACATCATTCCTATAAGATAATCGAGTTTTATGATTTGAGTTATTTTAAGATACGTATACGTTCCAACACTTTGCATAAATCTCACGCCTTGGGGAGACGTGGGGTTATGTGTGACTCCCCCCAACACTAATTATAATGGCAGTGCTGGGAGAATACCCACTAAAACACCCTTGGTGTTCGTGCACCACGCCTTGGTGCCTAGGGCTATGGGTACGGTATCGCTCTTCCAATCCTAACCGACCAAATCTCCTGTTTCAGACGAGGAGTACGATGGGCGTGATAGCCCAGGGCCGAGTTCCCGCGAGGAACAGAACCAAGCCACGGTGCGGGAGTTTCTGGAGACGCTAGCTGCCAAGCTGTCTGGTGGGACCCTGGAGGGTACTAGAGTCTCTCCCCTGTATGATCACCCGGCCTGTGAGTACCTAGCCTTAAATGTATCTTGCTAAACCAGTTGGCTAATTTTTAATGTTGTAAATAGTAATTTAAAGATTTATGTTGCTATTGTAGGCCCGCTTTAAAGTATTATCTCTTCGTGATGTTTTTTGTTTAAAATGTCTTTCCTTGTGTGTACTAGTCTAAAATAATAAGAATGATAATCGTTATCGTAATCGAAGGTTGTGGGGTCTCCTTTTCTGGGTTTTTTGATCTATGTTAAAATACGCATAGTACCTTTTGAACAATGCTATTAAAATAATTATACAATAGCATCTTATTGAAGCATCTATTAGCATATATTAGTTGTGGAAATAGACATGTGGAAGACATATTAATAGCTTTTCAATAGAGTTTAAACGTTGCGTAGATGAGCGCATGTTGGAGAAGTACCACTCGCCGCTGCGAGTTGCGCTCGCCACCCTCAGCAACGCGCTACGCGACGCGCTCACACGTAAGCTTTATAGCATCGCATGCAGTGTAACACTTCCTTTCCTAGAACTAAAGACGTGCCAATAGGAACCACTCACTGCCTGCGCAAACCCACTGTAGTCAATTTGCGAAGCGTTGCGGCCAGAACTAAAAAACAAACCAATTGTATATTTTGTAACGTTCCAATTACCACGTAAGTATAATCATCGTCTCGACTAACATATACCTAGGCATATAAATGTGAAAAAGGTCTGCACAGTATTGTAATAGAAATTGGGATTAGGTCGACTTTGTACCTCTTGCTCTGGCTCGACATCTTGCAAGAAAGAGATGAAAAGTAGACCTGATCTGAATTTCAGCAAAACTGGTCCACCTGGTCGAGATTGAGTAGAAGAACTGCTACATGCATGAGCACATGTGAGTGAGCATATTGCATCACGGATTTTATTTTGTTGGTCTGGCCTCATCGCGTCGCCCTTCCGATTCTGCCGCAGTGCACTTAAAGGAAATTATCTGCACGCTATTTACAAGTTTGGGATGGATTGAGAGCACGGGGATCAGGGTTTTCTTGAATAGGTAGACTGTGTTGTACTTCCTTTGATTTTAAGTATACCTACAGCAAAAATATTGTAAGCGGGAAAGACTGCATGCATTTCTAAAGAAAAGCTAAAATCAGGTAAAAATAAATCTTCTTCAAAGAATGTTACCTTTTAATAAAAGACCACGTTGTCTGAGCTCTCGACTCACAACTGTTCAAAATGTTATAGTCGAATTTTAAAATGATTAAAGTGGTATGTACCTACTCTCAGAATATAGGCAATAAGTCCAAGTGATCTATAATGCTTCAGTGCACTTGGTTGGAAAAGTCACAGAATAAGTACACTCTACCAAATCACTTGAATCCACCGCAATAGCTTACAGTGAAATTTCAGAAACGAAGATGCTCCTTATATTTTTATAGAGCATAGCCGTATAGTGTTAGATTGCTGAACTTATTTAATCAGGCGTTACCAATTTTAATGAAGGGTTTTAGGTACCCGATTTGCTTTGCCATCTTAGTTATAATAGTGTTCAACAATCAACAAAGATTTCTTGTATTTTTGACAGTTCCATAGTTTAGTAGATAGGAGTCCTGTCTTCGAAGCTGTCCCGGGTTCGATTCAAGCCCCGGCCTTGAGTACCCTATGAATCTCTGCACATACGAGTAGATACGAGTAGATGGTTAGTGCAAAAAGAGCAACAAAATGTGGCAGTGGAATATCTGCAAATTTCACCCGGAAATGTACTGTGCACTCGCATAGCTGTATTCCGGTGGAAGGGTGTAAGTGCCGGTGAAATCACATGCGCATCAAACGTAACTCACATCAGGCCTTCAGCTCGCCTTGACAATTTTGTAATACAATATACAAAAAAAAAATGTACTTAAAAAAGGTCGCCTTGTTCATTTGACCCTAAGTAGTAGGTACCTATCACACTCTCTGTTTATAATAACAATGGCAACAAATTAGCACTTTTTGTGAAAAACTCGCGGTACCTGCGTGTCATTCACCCTCCAGGATTTTGAGGTGGGTATGGTCAGCAGCGTAGTTGTCAATCGCAAATCAAATACTTGTACAGAGAACTCAGAAAATATTTATTGTAAAAACCATGTAATACACGTAGTACATGTACAAAGATGGTATAAACTTTTTCAAAAGTAAAATAATGTCGCGCTGATACGATGTAATTTACGATGTTAATGTTGACACTTGATGTTAAGTGGTTACAACTGCCCGTAAACAATAGCATTACGACCCTGGTCCTTCCCTACCGTTATTAGAACGCCCAAGTCGCGTTACGTTGCTCATGTTGCTCATTTCACAGCAATGCGAATGACTGCTTGGCGGCAGATTACTATTGTGGAGGCAGTAACACTCCGGAAGAACTTGGCACAAATTCTACTGCTTTTTCGGGTTCCTCCTTTCGCACCACCCGATCACGTGTAGGAACTTTGAGGGTACTCACATACGGACGCGAGAATTATGGAAAGCTTCTTTATTTGCCAACCATACTGACTCCTTGTAATGCGCATCGCATGATTAATCACTTGTATTTTGCAATTTCCTTCGAACCTCATATCCATACTTGTTTACATTTTGGGTTTTTTCGATCGATGTCAATGATCTCAGATGATTTTTATTATTTTAAGTTACGTTGTCTTGTAATTCCACTGGTACCAACACGATTCATACTCGAACACTTACAGCATGGCAAGCAGGGCAACCGCCCGGGGCCTCGCACCCTCGCAGTACAACCCGTTTTTTGTTTCGATGTACTGTAGCTGTCTTTAGGAGGGTGCTGACTGATTACCAGTAGCCCTGTACACTTCCAACTCACCTAAATTTCTCATACGCCAAGAGCCTCACAAAGATCTATCGCCCGGAGTCTCGCAATATCTAAGGCCGCCCTTGGTTATGAGACGGCATCACTACTTTACCAGAATTTTATTTATGACTGTCCCCGCGATTTTGCGCGAATTTAAAATTTTTATTTTTCTAAACCAGTCTGCAATATATTTTTACCGTCAGACGCCAATAAAACAAAGGATCTTTTTTCTTTGGGGCAACTTTGGGAACACTAAAGCCGAAATAGTGAAACCTATTTTAGTAAAGTTTGTAATTATGAAAATAATAATTGACTGGCGTCCGTACCAGCCTCTAATGTTCCTAATGCAGGGACACCGGCCTACTCTCGATAATTGAGAGTCAATGGGCTCTGATCTACCATGGGAGCCCAATCCGGATTGGTAGATGTCACATGTCGTCCTCACGATGTTTTCCGTCACCGTTTTGAGAACGTGGTATTGCGCACATACATTTTTTTCAAGTGAAAAAAACTGACTTGACTTGGGTAGAAATCGAAAATACCGACAACAATACTTTTATCACTTATTTTACGTCTCTAAGATAGGTATTTCTTCATGGAATTTTTAAGAGACCACCTCTGAGCTTTTATCATTAAAAATAATAATCCATATATGTTCACAATTAGCGAAACAAACAAAAGAAAACAAACATCCCAACTGATAAGCTGCTCCTTTTTTGAAGTCGGTTAAAACATGTTTGTTTCTGAAAGCGGAATACTTACGAATCCGTGTCCAATATAGTATTAAATACAAAGACATCAAATGGATTCCCGTGACACGTGTAGAAACTTCCAAACGGGACAAAAACCCTAAAAATCCGATCTTTGGGCATCCAGATAATACAACACGAATTTATTTCGTACCTCACATTCCAATTCGAAAAATTCTTTGCACGAAGAAAAACTCCATGATTGGCATAACCTGCCAACTAGATGCCAAGCTTTACTACTAGATGGCGTTATGTTGCTGACAAGATGTCTACATCGCGCTATCGTTGCGTTTTGAGAATTGGTTAGATTCGAGCGAATCTCCTTGCAATGCGGACTCTAAGGGTACTATCGATATTCCGTTATATCGAAACACCTACGTTGTTTTTGAAAGGTTGTTGTGACTGTTATTACGTCACTATAACTTAATTAAATATACTTTATGATGAAGAATGGAAACAAACTGGCATTGGATCAGATACAGATATTTTCTATCATCATTAACTGGACTGAACTTGTATTTTAACAGCGCTGCCATGGTTTTC
The DNA here is from genome assembly GCA_921293045.1 of Aplocera efformata. Lineage (NCBI taxonomy): Eukaryota > Metazoa > Arthropoda > Insecta > Lepidoptera > Geometridae > Aplocera > Aplocera efformata. The sequence goes on from OV121040.1 coordinate 1,157,097, forward strand.
GGTAAGGTTAACTGATTTTCAAAATTTTTACCGACTTTAAAAAAGAAGAGGTTATCGATTGAGATTTGTAATGTTATTGGAACTGCAATATATTTACATATAATCACCTATTTGGCTTCCAAACAAATGTACAACATTTTTAAGGGTATGTATGTTTGTCCACGAATTTCTCCGAAAACAATTGTTTTGATTATGACCATTTGTCATATTCCTTCAACTTAATGAACAGAGCAAGTTTTATCAAAAAAAAGTTAGTATGTATTGATTAAAAAAACCAAAGGGTCCCCCATTCTCCTTGGGTACCCGTGTAAGAACTCAAAGGGTTATCACTATAAGCAATGTGGCCTCAGTATTTACGGAAAATCAAATACATACAAACAATGTTATAACGATTTGCAAGTAATTGTTTTAATGGCGGGTACGCTGACCTACTGTGAACTTGCATTAATTATGTATTCAAACGTTCATAATGCACGTTTCCGAGTGGCTGGAGGCGATTGTGGATATTCTATAAGTTATTGCTTGAGTGTTGCAGTACAGTCTCAACAGATGTGCCATTTATATAGCCACTGCAACAAAATTCATTTAATTAGGTACTTAAAAAATCTACTAATAATTATTTTTGCTTTTCCCAAGCTATTTTAATTTAGCAATTTTTTGTATGCCTTCTAGTAATTAGGGTGTAGGTAATCTCATCTCTTACAATTACAGGTGATACAAAAGACGCTTTACTCACACAAAAGACACCAATCCCAATGTCCCGCAGTGTACACTCGCGGCAATAAAAGTGCAGTACCCGAACCAGAGAGCAAGACTCAATGCTCGCTTTTTACGGCGCAGGCGCAACCGTGGGACCGCAAATTAAAAAAAAAACTGTATGACCGGTCGGGCTTGTAAGAAAATGTGGGCACAATTTAGGAGAACTTATTGGCTTTTAAACAGGACTTATTGGCTTAAAACGCTTGCAGCTTAGCTTGCGAAATCGTTGAAACGCAACCTAATTAAACGTAATACACGTAATTTTGGGTATAGGGGTAGGGGTAGTCTAAAATCTTAAGAGGGTCCAGTCGCGTCCGTAGTTGTGTACCCTTTGATTCCCTACACGTACCCCCTGGGTGCTAAAGGACCAACCAAAAGTAGCAGTAGAACTTGTGCCAAGTTCATCCGGTGAGGTACTGCCACACCTGGAATCTTCCGCTAAGCAGTAGTGCTCGCATTACTATGATCCGGTGGATGCGTGTGGGTGCCGGTGAAATCACATGCGCATGAGACGTATCATCCCCGTCTCGGGTGATGGACGTAGCGGGATGAATACGACTCAGTGTAAGACCCAAATCTTATATTGAGTCGCATTACTGTTGTCATGGGCGGGGGTCGCCGCTTACCATCAGGCCATCAGCTCGTTCCGTCAATTTTTCACATAAAAAAAACTTAGAGATTTAATAATATTGTAATGATACTTCTAAAACAAAATTGATAAAACGTGTTTATTTCATTGTAAATTATATCCAAGTGCAGATGGCTGGTTTTGATTCTGTGCTACCATTGAGTATTGTAATCAGAAGCTCATTGTTGGATCATCGAACGATCGATATAATCGATCTGCTTTCACGAATCGATGGGAGTCAGGCCGATAATGGGAAAATAGTATTGTCACTTTAAGAACATTTTCCATTTTGTCACAGTTTTCTTTTTGAGTTCAAGTACAATACGATTGTAGAGAAACAATAGTTTTCTATCTATAGAATTGTACCAACTTCTGATAGAATTATCTGGTCTACCCAGAGGCGGCCTTACCCATTGCGAGGCTCCGGGCGGCAGGTATTTGTGAGGTCCTTTGTCCCTCGAGAAAAAGTATGTGATGCGAAAGTAGGTCTAGTTGTTTGGTTTAGGTATTTGTCATGTTTGAGGAGAAATGCTAAAGTTATAAAAATAAATAAAATTTGAGTATTATTTAACTAACTTTATTTTAATTTACCGTTATGTTATAACCTTAATAAGTAATTAAGGATCAAAATCAAAAGTTTTAATTAAAATAAATATATTTAAAAATCTATATTTTTTTTAATTTGCTTGGGTTGTTGCGCGAGGCTCCGGGCGGATGCCCTGTCCGCCACCCCCTATGGCCGCCACTGGGTCTACCTATGATATACCTACGGGGATATTACGGGTTTTATTGCATATCTAGCAGTTCCCCGCGACTTCGTACGCGTGGCCGTTTTTACCGTGGACCCGTCATTCTGTAGTGAAGGTGTTGATAATCAAAAACACATAAACTATGGCGAAACCTGACGAAATAATAGAAAGGTGATTGCGCTGTGATGGTTTGGTAAATCGGTAATGAGCCGCTGTGGAATTTTATTGGATATTAAGGTGATTTATGTTTCGCAACATCGAGACGATGGTGCTCTGCGAAGATTCTCTGCAGTCAGACAGTCAACAGTTTCCTCTTTTGGCTTCGCACGGCTTGTGCATTTGCCAAAGACCCAAACTCATTTGAATTAATTTAAAAATGGGAACGGCCACAGATATTCAACCTATGCCACAGATATTACAAAACTTGTCGTCGTTAACTTTTCGTACATCTGTCAAACATGGTTTAAACTGTCACAACACTCTTACACCCAGGAGACAGGTGCAGGGACACTGAGGGTAATCACAGATCAATTAGTTATACTTAGCATACCCCGAAAATATTTACATATAATCTGTGGTTATGTTAATTCATGTCACTCTCCCCAAAATATCTTTGGTCTCCCCCCATGAAGATAAATAAACGATTACACACTCATACCTCTGCACTAGGATTCCCTGTGTCGCAGATGGCATGGACAAACACAGAAACACAAGTCCCGAGAACAAACTTCATGCTCACCACACAAAGTGTGCCCCGGCCAGGAATCGAATCCATGACCCCTCGCTTCGGAGGCAAGGCTACTACCAACTTAACCACGGAGCCGTTAAAATAGGCGTCGCACAAAGGTTTTTTGCAACGATTTTAGTGTTTTGATGAAATTAATATTTTCAAAAATGTTTTCACCTAATACCAAATCGTACGATAACGACTTAATTCACTGCAATTAACAGCAATACGATTCGTTCCGCTTGTAATGTTAGGGCATGTCCATACATAGCGTATCAATGGCGCGCAATTTATTTTACAGATAATGCACAATTTTGGCGCATGATCGAGTATCGATTTAATTTGACATATGCGTTTAACCAAGAACATTCTTCTTTAATAAGATTGCTTTATTTAATCACTTTATCATTTTAACTAAAATATGTACACCGCCGTCCTATAAAGCGTCACAAATGTTTAATTCCATCCAAAGGTTGTCTGGAAGCAATCGCTCTCAGCGATAAGACCGCCCGTTTTCCCAAATATAGCATAATATTTTTTAATAAGCTATCACCAAAAAAAATTATGTTGGTGTATTGTACAGTAAAGTATTTATTCATACATTCATTCGTTCATTCATTCATTCTTCATTCGCACCATTCTTGAGATCTAAAGTAATACATGAGTTTGAGTTTCTAACTTAAACCGGAACACCCAATAGCCACGACAATTACTAAGTGCCATGGACTTTTTCTAATAACAAATAACTCACATCATGGTGCTTCCCAATTCAACACAACAGCTGTATAGATACCTTTATAATCTGTTGTTTGTTAATTGAATATTTATTCATTTATTACTGTTACATTTCACTAAAATTTAGTTATAAATGATGTTTTTGTAACGGTGAGTTACATTTTTGCTTTACGCATATTTTCTGAAAGAAGACTAATTCTACTAGTTAGTTCACTAAAACCTAAAAAAACCGACTCGTTTCTTCCATCCTTTATTGCATTTAAAGAAGATTCATCCAAATTGACGAAGAAAAATATAACAAAATTGCATAAATTTTGTTTTATTAAATGACATATTTTTTCCAGTTATTTCTATTTAACAAACAAGGAATTTAATCGATTTTGATGAATGTTCCGAATCGGAAAATAAATATAAAAAATAAGTTTAAAAATAAGCGACTTTTAAAATTATTTACTTACTTCCGCTCACTTAAATTTCCTTACGAATTAAATAAAAATTAAAGAGGTACTAAACGCTTTAAAAAAATATTAAAAACTGTTTTAAGAAATAGAAACGGTCATGCTCTTGGTGATGCTACCTACTTTAATTTTGTTATTTTAATTTTTAAACTCTCCTCCAAAAAAAAAAAACATACAAAATGTCCGGATTTGTTCGCCAATTCCTAAATTATGAAGAATGGAGACTTTAAAAATCACAATAATGTAGTCGCACAATAATTCCGTTTCGATTGACTACGAACCTTTCTAGAAAATATGCAAGCATAACATAGAAGCGAAGTTTTCAAAAACCTTAAGACCTCATACTTCTTAATCAAAGAGAAACATTTAATACAAATCCGAGAAACCGTGCAAGAATCGATTACGCACGATAAGTCGATCGATTAGCGTCGCGACTGCACGTGGCAATCGAGAGGTACGTTTGCCAGTATTATTATATCTGTGGTACTGCTTTCCAATGACGAACGTTAGAGGAATCTCTACAGTGATTACATTAGGAATCCGTTCACCTTGTATTTCCACGGCAGGGCACCTGTCTCCTCTCAACAAGTGAGAGTGAATGGGCTTTCCACGGCCGTAAGCAGAATATAACAGCATCAATACATCAGTAACTAAAATTCAGTAAAAATCCCTACTATTTTTTCGTCTATATACGATGGGTTTTCTTAGACATTTCAAAGGGGTTTTACCTTTACTTTTTACCCTCACTGCCTTGCTTTGACCTACCACGGGAGCCTATTTACAGATGTCACAATACATGTCTCCCACTGTTTGGTTCTGGACATGCTGGTTTCCTATACCATTTAGAAAAACTACTGCACACATATTCAAGCGAAAACCTCGTTGATGCATCTATGAATTTTAACCAACAACCTTCGAACGAAAGTCAGCGTCACACAATTCTGCAAAAAATGACTAAGTCGGATCAATCTGAATATACCGTATCATTAAAAAAAAAAAAAACATTACAAATTGAAAATAGCCACTAGGCTGGTCCGTAAGCTGTTTCCGTCGCCTTAATACCATACAAATATATGTACAGTAACATAACATTTCTATATTTTTCCATTAATGAGCCGCCAAGCAAACATTCTTATCAGTATTTTAACTTTAGTAAATAGGCATGAACTGCTCGTTCTCCATCACGTGCATATCACGAGGTACTCTGACACTACAAGGTCAGCAATCATACAAATTGTACGATATTTTCGCTTATTGTTCCATAGTTTACGACTCAATTTATAAGTTATCATTGAAATTAACCGTTTATAAAACAAGTGACGTAAAAAATTAAGAGGCCTCTGCGCAAAATTGCTCTTAGAGCTTTTCTCCTAACATTTCTCTTGTGTTCTATTGTAAGCAATTTCATTTCATTTAATTTCATTTATTTTCCTCATATTGGTACATCAAGAACACTCTGTATCGTCAAAACCTAAATATAAATTTTACCTACTCAGAAAACAGACAAGATACCGTGATTCAGTTTGTGAATATAATAATCAAGCGCAATTAATTAATAACAACAATGTATTGTATTATTAAAATAAAAAAATACACTAACTATAGGGAAATAACTGATCTACACAATTAATTGTTTTATTTTACAATATTTTGTGTAGTTTTTTAATAGACCACTGAAGAAATAATACAGAAACAGACATAAAAATTAAAATAAAATAAAATCATGATTCTTAGAGTCATGCTTTTATTTTCTCTAATATCTTCAATTTCGTAACAGAGCGTCCAAACACGCTGCATCTTCGACACAATTTTTTACTGAAAATGCTAAGCCACAATTAGCTAATTTACTAAATTATTTTTGCGTTTTTTCCCGAATTACTTAGCTTGAGTATCGATTATAGAGCGATTATATCGAGATAATTGGACCTGATACAGTTTTATTATAAGTATAGATAGAAAATATGCAATACTTGTTGTATTGCAATACTTGTTTATCGTAATGTTTGTTGTATTGTAACTATTTGTGCAGTCCGTGACGTCATTGTCATACATTGCTTTCAATAAAAATATTTTCTTTTAACACTTGAGAACGCGGCCGGCTGCACCGATCGATGAGATAACCGATGATCCCGGATTAACCACGGTTAATCGTCGATTAGGGACAGTAGATTTGGGTTTATGTCATAGTTTTGTTAATTAGTCCTAGCTCAGATAGTTTAATTAAATACTTAGAACGTGACAGTTGATAGATTTATGATAATTCATGATGTTACGAACTTTAGCAATTCTATATTGGCTGCAAAATATTTCCTTTACGTGCATGGGATAGTTAGAGCATAGGTATGAATAAAGAAAACGAAAAGAAAAGTTCTACGACTAAGAAAGAAAGATCCAAAAAAAAATTTTTTTAGGTATCACATTTAAATGCAACATACATTTTTAATAATTTTCATGTGAACACAAATCGACCGCTGCCCAGCGATATGAACTAACAAACAAAAGGGTTTTATTGATAGTAGTAGAAGTAGGTACCTATTATCGTTGATTGTCCTGAATCCATGGTTCAAGTCCTAAGATTATTTCTATTGTTAGAAATTGACGTCAACAAGTAGACTCCAATTTACGTCACAATACTTAGTACTTTGACCAAACAGAACAAGTTATAATAAATAACATACATTATTTTTGTATGTTATAACTTAATAGCTATCGCAAATAGGAAGTTTAGTAGGTAGTAATCCTGCCTAGCGAGGGTCCCGGCCGGGGCAGACTTTGTGTGATGTACTTAAAGTTTGTTCTCGGATCTTATGCGTTTGTCTAGTGTGTGCCACCTGCGACACAGGGAATGCTAGTGCAAGGAAAGTTTGTTGTTTAATAAGTATAAATGCCATATTCATAAATATGTGGAAAATCATTAGTTAGCCTACTGAATTTATATATAGAGTTTTACTCTACCGAATCATATTTTATGTTAAAATTCGTTGCAAATATGTTCAGCGTCAGCGGTTCTTGAGATTAAGCGAAAATCGTTCCAAATCACAATAATTCATATTATAATCTAATTATCAACAACGTGATCGCGTCAAACTAATGTGAACACGAGTATGTGACAGGTAGTCTTCAAGTTTCGGTTAACAAGTGGCTGGCAACCGCATGGTGGCACCGACCGGTTTCCACTCGGTTAACTCACTACTTGGACGCCACACGCGACGCGCGTCCAACCGCGCGCTGCGAAATTTCACGCGCGAATTCAATTTCCGAACGAACTTTTTCTAACAAACCTCTTTTCATTAAAATGTACAGTGCTACAACCTCTTTCTGAAGTTCGATAAACTGTCAATTCAAATTTGGAACGTCATAGTGTTGTGAAAATTATCGGTGATTTATCACAGTGCTTATTAATTTCATAAAGGGGTATGAGTTTATAATTATATTTAAACAACTGTAACTGTAAAGTGACGCATATTTGTATTATGATATCATACAATAATTTTTATTACTTTTACCGTTGTAGAACATAAAATCTATTATTACATTTTATCATCAATCATGTTTACTTTCCTGCAGTATGCAAGAAAGTGTTAAAAAACAATGCCTATACGTAAGGCTTCTAATTTGGTTCATAAAATTTGGCACATAATCGTGCTCTCTCTTAACTAACTGAAGAATTTTAATCTACTTTATAATGAACACGATTCGTAGTTTTATCTCAAAGTCATGACTTATCAATGAAGTGAAGACAAAATAAGACAAACAATATATCTTTTCGCGCTTTAAAACTATATAAAATTATCAACAATGGTAGTAGGTACTACTTACTTTATTAAATTGTTTGCTTTACACTAGCCTAATATTACATTAAAATAAAATGTAAAATACTCGATTAGGTGAGAATCTTTGAAAGCACAGAATTAGTATACGAGTAGTATGAAGAAGAAGGAAAATTTTGCACAATGAAGCCAAAACTTAACCAATGTGTGCTCGTGAGATCCATGTCTAGACACTGTCATTACGCACACAAGCTTACGAATTATGTTACTAGTTAAACAAAAACACCATTTAGGTATTCCATTAGCTTTAAATTACACGCTATGCTTATTCGGGGCTGGATAACGCTGTGTGAAATTTCCATAGACATCTATTTATCATATTTGTTTGCTTGCTACGAAACGCCAGTTGGAGTAACAGAGAAATAGGATTATTATTTATGGTTGACCGTGTTTTAACAAAGCTTGTTATACGAATTTCAATAATACAACAGCTTTTTCATTTGGCACGCATAACGACATTGAAATTTAATAAAATATATTTGCACAGAATATTTAAGAATATAATTCAAAATGGTTTTTCTTTTTACTATTTTACTATTTACTACTCAACTTCAACGGTCTACTAGTTTTATATACTTATAGTGCAAAGTCAACATTTTGCGAATATGGATAAAAATAGTTAATTTGACTGAAACAGTTTAATCAATATCGACGTCAAATAATCTCTTTTACATTGATTAAAAAGAAATAATACTATAAATGCGAAAGTTTATCGGTATAGTATGTTTGTTAATCCTTCACGCTGGCTGAACGGATTTGAATGAATTTTGTTAGGAAGCTATCTCATACCCTGAACTAACACATAGGCTACATTTTATCCCGAAAAAGCCACGGGATTTTTCGGGATAAAATGTTCGCGGTGTTCCGCGGAGCGCAGCTAATATATATATCGAGATAAATAATAGCGTTTTGTAGTTGCCGGTAACTTCAGGATGATTTTATCAGCTAGACATTATCTTAGTATTATATGTTTGCGGAGCTGATGACTCTAAGTAAGTAACCTTCGGAGTATGTACCTTGGGACAATGCGGGCCTAGATAGTTGCTCGTTTTTTTTTTTTTAATCCGATAATAGGTTGCTCTGAAAAAGTTTTTATATTTTCTAGTAAACCTTTTAATATAATATTGCTAGTAGACAAGGGTGGCCTTTGATATTGGCTCCGGGCGATAGATTTTTATGGTACTTGGCGTATGAGGAATTTAGGTGAGTTGGAAGTTTACAGGGCTACTGGTAAGCAGTTAGCATCCTCTTAAAGACAGCTACAGTACATCAAAACAAAAAATGGGTTGTTCTGCGAGGGTGCGAGGCCCTACAAAAGCGACGCCCCGGGCGGTTGCCCTGCTTGCCACCCGCTAAGGCCGCCACTGCTAGTAGAGTCAGGAATCAGCACACCTTACTTTCTTTGAGATCCTGAACATATAATATACTAAGATTCACAGGAAAGCTAGATTTCTTACATTTAAAGAGACATTAATAAATTATCATTATTTTTACGACATAAAGGGACGAGCTGCAGGCCCTTGATATTAAGTAGTTACCTTCGCCCATAACACCAGCGAATATCTGCGAGTGCACCACTTCTTGGCGCAGATTACCAATTCATATAAATATTCAAGACATTTCTTCCCATACCTATGCTTAGTTTGGTAGACGGCGCTGTGTGAAATGTCCATATTTTTTTACCATAGTGTTTGGAGATCCGCATCTCTACAAAGTAAATACCTACAGATTATACCTAAGTATCTTTGTTTGCTCGTGATGAGAATTAAACCCGTCTTAGCGCAAAAACTCAGTAGCAAGATGAATAAGCTTTTTACTCTAAAGTAATTAGCGGATCGTATTTAACTCATTCGTTGAAAAACTGGTTTCGCAAGTGCAAAGTACAAGGATGACTGAGGAGTCACAATATGTTTGAATGTTCTTCAGGTAATTTTCAACATTAACACCCAGACACAGAACTTACATGAATGTTCCTCACGCAAAGATTTTTCCTGGGTTTAAACTACCCTACAGCGTAGAAGCAAGAGCCCTCTACCAACTAAGCAGTAAGTTAACCTGGCAGTTAACAACAATGTTTTTAAAAACGGCTCTCTTGAACTGGTTCTTAATTTCAAAACAATGCCCCATATTTAATAACCACTTCAGATAATAGAAGATTCTCAATTGGACTATTTTTTACCTGAGTGCGCCAGGAGTGTAAAAAATCGAGTATGTATGTATATTTCTTTGGAACGCTCTGTGACCCAAACAGTTTGATAGATGATAGCTTGAAAGGTGTCATTTGACTCTTATTAATTGTGAGAGTGATATAACCATCAAAATTATAAAAAAATAATGGCAGATTTGTTTTCTCAAACCTGTAAAATATATACAACTTGTTGGATACTTGTATATTAAATGGAATTTTCGCGAAGTCTGGTTTTTAATTCAATAATTTCTTGTTTATGTTGGTAACACTGTATCTCCACCAATTATAAACCAAGTTTGATGATTGCATTTTATTAATATGGCAACTAAGACTCCACATAAATATTACCTAAAGTTTTCCCCTTTGGGTGGAAAAGTAGAAAGTGACAAAAATATGTCTTTAATTCAAACTTGTTGATTAAAAAATAAAGCATGCGTAGTGAATGTATACAGATGATGCATTCAGCAATCGATTTGGATTTTCGAAATGAGGAAAACCTTTACTAATCGCCTTCTGATGAAGGTAGCCTTTATACGGGCGTTTAAGTCTTTTTCCTTATTAGGGGAAGCTGAGGTTACACTCTTGTTAAGGAGGATGTAGAGGCTCCATAGGCTAGGTGCTAGCCTATTCCCAAAGTATGGGTCGCGACCCACCAGTGGATTGCAAGCGAATATGGGTGGGCCGTAAAAAATGAACGATACATCGAACTATTATAATATGAACTAATTGAATGGAACTCATTGTAAGATTCAAATCTTATACTGAGTCGCATTATTGTTGTCACGGGAGGGGGTCGCTACTTACCAGGTGAGCCCTCAGCTCGTTCCGTAACTTATATACCTACATAAAAAAAAAAACGATTTCTCTCTAATTAGTAATATTATCGTAAAATTAAAGGTATTTATTTACTGAGGAAAATTTATATTTTTTCATGTCCATAAATTCATAAAACATTCTGAGTTTTCTTAACACTCCAACATCGTAGAACAGCCCACCGATTATCAAAATTCTTTCGCTGCAACAAAAACAATATTAATTTTACTAATTGAGATTTTTAGACTTTAAAGGACTTAATTGGACTTCATTTTAAAATATGTACCCACAAGATAATTGGAACCTGATCTCCACCGGCGCGGGAGTACTGTCATTTCGCAATATTCATGATTGATCTGGTTATTTCTGGTAAATAATTTTTTCAGTTAAAATGGACAGGTCATTTTGGACAAGTTCCCAAAACAGAACCATAGGAACCATATACATTAGCCAAGTGTAATTTGGACTCCCGTTGTATTTTTACAAGCTTAAGTCCGCGACTTCACCCGAGTTAATGTAGATTATGTCAATAAATCCATTTCTGGACGAAACATACCCTTCTATTCTAGGCCTCGCTGCTTGGTTGTAGCTCTGTCTCCTTCGACGTAGATCGTGGGTACGATTCCAACTCAAGGTAAATATTTATGTGACCAACATAGATGCTTGTTCTGTGTTTGAGTGATTTACAAAAAAAAGTACAAAGAAAAAAGTACTTATATATAAGGGGGCGTCCATAAATTACGTGAGGTGTTTTTTTCAATTTTCTGTCCCTCCCTCCCCCCTTGGTGAGATGCCGTGAGATTTTATTCAACCCCCTCCCCCACCCCTAATCTCACGTGAGATTTTTCAGAATGTGGGTTTATTACGTAAACGCGTTGGATTGTTTATTGTAAAAAGAAAAAAACAATTTGGTTCGTGCTTTTATTTACGACTAGTTAAGACTAGTAATTAATATTGCGCTTAAGATTAAATTTTAAACATGTACATATAATTTGGATAAAATAGACCAAAATAGTATATTTTTTTTTTTGTTTCAATATCAGAGAATAAATTGCGTGATATTTGTCGAGACCCCCCCTCTCCCCAACGTGAGATTAGATGAGATTTGACTCAACCCCCTCCCCCCCTCAATCATCTCACGTAATTTATGGACGCCCCCTAAGTATTATATCAGTTATCTAGTCCTCATAATTTAAGCTATGCTTAGTTTGGGGCTAGAAATGTTGATGTGTGAAATATCCAAGAACATTTATTATTATACTCTGATCTGAGATTAGCAAGGAGTAACACGGAGGCTGTTTACTGGCGTAGAACCAATAAAAGCTGGTGTAAACGAGTTCTTTAGCGGAGTGCGTCAGTCATGGCGACTCAAAAACAACGACAAAAGGTCGTTGGCAGAAAGTGGACCAACACACTGCCTGGTAGAGGCTTTATTCAGCAGTTATTGACTGATGATGATGATCAAGTATCTGCAATAGTTGAGTCTCTCCTGTGTGTAGAAATGGCGGGTGGTGGATGCACATGGGCGGAGGTATTTACGAGTTAACTCATATCTAATGCAGATTTTTGAATGTTCATTTTCATCGCCTACTTTTATCAATATTCGGTTGTCCCGTGCGTCGCCGCCACGCCGCGCGGGACGCTGCCGTGTGCATCACCCTAATAATATTAAAGACATAAGTTTCTATGGATGTGTGTGTCTGTGTATGTTTGTTACTCTTTCACGCTCAAACGGCTCAACGATTAAGAATGAAATTTTGTACCAAGAAAGCTTATATCCTGGATTAACAGATAGCACTTTAGTTCTCGGAAAAGTGCAAGTGTTTATATAGGATGGGGAATTGCTGGTAACACCGTGGGGCGCAGATAGTTTCTTAATAGATTGATAACCAGCGAAGTCTCGGCTGCTGCGTTATCTCTTATAAACAGACAACTTCGGTTTGCAATGTTACTAAGAATGCGTGTTGATTAGTTTTTGCGCAATAACTACCATAGCGTGATTCTTAACGAATAAAGCATTCACGCGATTCTTGTGAATCTTTGATTATGCAAGGCAGAGAAACCACAAGGTCGCATACTCAGCTGATGCTGAAGTGGATTTTTTCACTTTTGTATTGATAATAAGTTCCGTTGGCAAATAATTGAACCTTTGTATTTCTATAAATACTGTTCAACATTCCGGGCATTATTGACATACAGATAAGTGAGAGAGCTCTGCTTTTAAATTTAGAACGCAAATTTTGATTCGAATTCGATATTGAAATAGATTAACATGAAAACTTTTAAAATAAGAACTCTGGATAACTGCACTTGACAGAGGTTGAGGATCACAGAGGTTTTATTCTAAACGCGTATCTATGACACAGATGTCGGTCGCAATGCATATTACCCGGAAAATTGAAGATCTTAATGTTCTTATTTAATTTATATCCAAGTCTGTGACTACACTTTCCATATAGCAATTATATAATTCTAAAAGCTGCGTTCTTTGACAATCGTCTATACTCTTACTTCTTCATTTAGAAGAAACTCAAGGTCATGCCAAGTCTTGATGAATCGCAATTAACTTTCTTGTAAGAAGCCCCGTTGTGGGCGGATGAAGTCTTAAGAATGGAGAGTAAACTAAGTACCTTCAATTATAAGGTAATCCGTAGCGTGTCCGATATCCATCAATTATAGTTTATTCATAAAAGTTAATAATTATCTAGTATTTTATCGATGTTCGTGAGAAAACACATTTTTAGAACCAATTGTAGAATGCGTATTTGATTGTGTTTTACCGAACTTGTGCATAATTTTTAACTGCGCAATGCCATGCCACATCTATACGTCTGTTTTAGACGTTTCTGGTTTATAAATCCTGTGCTTATGCCACCATTAACATTGAAGGGAATTTAGTAGCAATAGTGTAGATGCTACATACAAAGTGTAGCATTTAAAATTTAAGGGTTTACAAGGCACGCTAACAATTTATCGTAACTTACGATATGTGTTGCTAGTCTAATAAAATTTCCACCAGAAGTAGCGAAAATGAAACACCTCAGTTTAAGAACTAGGCTTCTAATTCTAATCCTAAAAATGCTAAGAATCACTCGTGGCGAAGCTTGCTTAGCTATTCTTTACAGATCATCTAAGTTAAGCAACTCACGGCCCGGTCAGAAGTTGGATGGGTGACCATTTAAAACTTCGACACCTGAATTGGCTACTTACTCAAGCGAAGGGGAATGGGAATAGTTCGTTTTCCGTTAAGTACGCTAAACCGATCATCATGAAATTTTGCATACACGTTGGGGATACAAAAAAGGGGGTAGGTACCTTTTATTACGCTAGCGGGCATAAGCTGCTCTTAGATATTTTCACAATTGACATCAACAATTTTCGTTGATTACGAAACTGTATCAATATCCGCATGAACGTGATGATATAACGTGTCAGCGCCCCAGGTCACACACTTCCTAGCAGAAACAGCCTTGGATCAGGTCAGACCAGTTCGTACACATCAAACTCATTTACATTCTACCCGATAAATATACGCTTCCGACTGGCACATAAAAAAATTAAGTTAAACAGAACCACAGATTCGCAAAATATTTTACCGCCAAAAAATTATATGTTCCACGTGAAACTTTTTGCAGAGGTCTGATTTAGATGGTTATTTTTACGTTTGACTAGCTCTTGGCCGCGACTTTGCTGACGTCATAAATACCCTATTTTAAAAATTATTTCACCAATGGAAAGTTACATTATCAGCGAGTAACATAGGTTATATTTTATCCCCGTATTCCCACGGGAACAGGAACTACGCGGGTGAAACTGCGGGGCACAGCTAGTATTATTATAAAGTAAACTAAAAATACTTATGTATGTTACGTATCCTGAAAAATATAAAAGTAATATTCGAAATCCGAATTTGAATTTCGAATCGCATGAAGCCGGTTATTCTGCCGTTAAATAATGTGACCAAATTTAGTTAACACCGATCATGAATGGTATTGTAGGGACCTAAATACCTACTTATTTCAGTTGCATAAAAGTTAAACATCCAAATATTTGCACTTACGCTTTTACCGGTTATCTAGCGTATCGCACTTACGACATAACTTCTTGCCTTATGTCTTGGCAAATTAGGGTTGCCAACAAAAAAAACATTTCGGTATTTATTAAAAAAAATTACATTTACTTTGTTTAGAACAGAAAATAAATGATTCAGATCCGAATAAACCGATTTAAATCCTGGAACTAGTGACCCACCCGGTTTACGTGGATCTATACAAACATCATCCAAATTTCCAACTTTCGCGTGGATTTTCCAACAGAAACTTTAATTTATTTATTTAATATATTTTATGTTAATTGCACTATTCATATATACATACATAAATTCACGCCTTTATCTAATAGGACACTTTTCATCTTGTGGGTTAATCTATAGTGCGAACATACAGGTGACAGGTGGTACACTCATCACCGCGATTTTTTTCTCCAACAAAAACTCGTCTTAAATAATAATAATATTATTTAATAATTAATTATGGACAAACACAGAAGCACAAAACAAACACCCAAGACCCGAAAACGAGTCTTCATGCTCACCACACAAAGTGTGTCCCGGCCGAGAATCAAACCCGGAACCTCTGCTTCGAAGACAGGGTTACTACCAACTAAGCCATGAAGCGTCAGCTGTCATTATAGAAGGAGCTTTGATAATTATTAAACGAGTGGCAACCCTAAAATTGCCAGATAAATTGCATTAAATAAATCCTATCAAAAATATTACAAGTACAAAAAACACAAATCTCGCAACGCAGTTCTTCTGCTGCAAAAAGTGGTGAGATGTAATGTAAAACTAAGTCGTTAATTTATTCAGTACCTATCTATGGGAGCATCTATCCAAGAGCTTTATCATAAATTGTTACCATTCATTTAAATACACTAATATTAAAAAGGCGAAAGTTTGTATGTATGTTCGTGTGTTTGTGTTACTTCAGCTCAAACGGTTCAACGGATTTGGATGAAATTTCGTACCAGAATAGCTTATGTACTGGATTCACACATAGGCTAATTTTGATCCCGGGCATACCGCGGGAGCACCTATCCATTAAATAAACGTGTGGCAACCCTAAACTTGCCAGATAAATTGCATTAAATACATATTTACGCACACCGCCACACGGTAAGCGCGCCACGTTGCGAAACGACTCATCTGTCACAATGCGGCCACAGATATGACAGATTCGTAAATAAAATGGTTTCCCAATAACTGGTGTTGAGGTCTAGGGAAATGTGTCTCTCAACAGGCCTAACTGTATTTTTTTTAAATAAATTTGTTCTCGGTTCTGTTTTTTCTGTAAACAAGCCTTATCAAATTATTGTCTATAGACTAGTTCCAAATTGAAATTTTGTTACAATCTGTGCTTGCATTAAAATACAAAATATTATTATTATATTTCGGTATACGAGGCTCTAAGTCATATTGCTGTTATCAATAGCCGGCGGTAACCACTTAACTTCAGGCGGGCCGCCGGACTTTATTCAACCAAAGCATTATTTCCGTATTATTTCTTGCGTCACAACCACGTATGGATTTTCCATCTTTTTCTTACGGATATCATTGCAGTTTCACCAAGTAAAAGTTTTTGCAGACTGGAATACAATTTTATTCCTTTATTGGAATATATTTCGCCATACATGTAATGTTGTTTCTTAGCAGTACAGAAAGTGAAACGTATAAGTGTATTTGCTAATCTAAACTGGATATACTATACAAATAAATATAATTAAAGTGTCTGTTTTATGTCAAAATAACAGCTTGTTTCTAAAAGCCTTTGAAAGTAGTCTGTCTGTCTGTGGCTAATATCCGATTAGACCGATTTTGACGGTACTTTCACTGTATATTTTATTTTAGAAAAGTAATAGAAAAGTGTCCACGCAAACAAAATGCTACGGACGAAGTCGCGGGGAACAGCTAGTGATTTATAAATTAGCCAATCATGACATTGTATAATCTATGATTTATGAGTTGTCATAACTACTTGTATCGATGGTGAGACGGCAAAACACATCGGAGCGTTCGTAATGCATATGTCATCTCTATTTGAAAGTGGTCAAACGGCGAGGTGCGCGGGCGCAGCCTTCCGAGTAAAAGTCCGTCATAGAAGCGATTCTCTTTAACCTTCGACATGCGACTATATTATTATTTGGTACCTGGGTAACCGACACACTCGTTTTTAATTAAAAATTGTATTTCAAGCAAAAAAGCATGTTTTTTCTTGAAATACAATTATTAAATTAATATGAATACGGATAATGTTAGCAGCAAAATCCCATCTGGACACAACCTGGACCGGTTTTTAATTTAAAAATTGTATTTCAAGCGAAAAATTGCTCTTTTGCTTGAAATACAATTTTACAATTTTTACAGGTAAACTTAGCTGCAAACCCCTATCTGGACACAAAATTTCATCCAAATCGTTAGAGCCGTTTCCAAAATACGCGATATAAATATATATTTATAGAATACCTCGCTTAAAGTAATAAAATATATATTTATCTCGATGCACCCTGTGGACTTTGTACCAGTCAAACCTATAACAATGTTAACTGTTGTAATTATAGTTTGGGTAAAGAAAGCGTCTTGGAAGCACCGAATTGTGTAGTTGTTTAGTTATTTCTTTAGGAATCTTCTACCTTCTCGATGTATGGGAAACACGTCGGAAAGTGTGCTTGGAGATGCGTTATGTAAAGATGACCTTCCGGAGGGCTCAATGGAAAATGCATTGAAAGAGCGAAAGCACAACAGTACATACTCAGTCCGGAAGAGTTGCAGGTTATACACAGTTTTGGGTCTGGTTTTTTGCAGCTGACGTTTGACAACTGTTCTGTGCGTCCTGTGACAGAACGTTTAAAACTAAATTTGGGCTAGCAAGTCATATTCGCTCACATCTGCGAAAAACCTAACCATAAATGCAAGGTTCGCCGTTGGCGGATACGTCCAGGCCATCATCAGATACTTAGTAAAAGTTCTTGTTTTTTTTTTTTTATGTGAATTCGTGACGGAAGGAGCTGAGGGCCCACCTGATGGTAAGTGGTGACCCTCGCCCATGACAACAGTAATGCGCGCGACTCAGTTTCGAATACATTTCGAGTTCTGAAGGATTAGGTTGCATATTTTTTACTTTTTTATGTTTGTTTGTTAATTATACTATTGTATAGTATATTCTTAACTGTGTCATTTGTGAACCGACTGGGGATTTTTTTTCATTTGATTGTAACATATATACTGGAAAAATGTCATCCAAGTAAACGATATGGTAAAGTTAAAAAAACCTATTTCGCTTTCATGTGACTCTTTTTCTTCGCCCATTCTAAATATTCTTAAGCGATGAGATGTTAGGAATGAAATTATAAAAATAAAATCTTTTTTTTTTTTAAATCAGTCCATTATTATGTATCCAAATTCATGGGACGATCTGACGATGATGAAGCTTGCCTGTTCTTCACCGATAACGACAATCAAGACTTAGATCCTCCCCAACCTAAGTTGAGAAGACCCAAGTAGCATTGCGTTTTCCCCTTCGTCTAAGACGGGATATAACGTATCATGCTCCTGTGATTGAAGCGTGTATCTGTGTACCTGTGTATATGTGTACCTGTGTATCTGTGTACCTGTGTATATGTGTACCTGTGTATCTGTGTACCTGTGTATATGTGTACGTGTGTATATGTGTACTTGTGTATCTGTGTGTGTGGCATCATAGCTGAACGGATGAAACGATTTTGATGGGGTTTTTTCACTTTGAAAGCTGACGTCATCGAATTGAACCTAGCTATAATTGATGAAAATCATCAGCTCATTACTATTTGCCAAATCGGGAGTATTCACGTTTTGCGTAAAATGAACTTATTTCTAAGACGGTTATACTTATTACTGTCGTTCAGGCATACCATAACATTTATATGCTCGGCAAGAATACGACATACATAGTTAAAGCAACGGTAACTATTACTAGGTAACATCATTTTTATCGCCAACATCGTCCTTGCGTGCCATAAATATCTTTTCTTGAAGCATTCTACCCATTTCGACATTTGTACCTATTGTATATGGGACTTAAACTTAATAGAGAAAGAAAAACGGTAGACCTCTTAACCTCCGACAAAAAAGAGGGTTGTTATAAGTTGTTAGACACACTGCATGTTTATCTTTCATGCAATTTCTAATAAACTTTTTCAAGCGGAATCTTGAAATGTTATGCAATGGCTAACCCTCGTTTTAGCTTAGGTATATCTCAATGATCCGTATAGATCAAACCTATATAAATAAAAATCAATTGCCGCTTGTATGAAAGATCATCTTAGAACTTCAGAACGGCTCAATTGATTTGGCAGAATCTTTTTGTTGTGGTTTTTCTTGTCAGCACAGAGTTTATTAAAAGAAAAAACATACGTCATATTTTCTGTTCAGCGTTTTTCCCATTTTCTTCATTAGTAAACTCAGCCCCGCGGTTGAAAAGTCAACATGAGACGATGGGAAAAAACTGAAGCTGTTAGCATTTGCAAGTCACTAAAAAAAGCTTCACTTCAATATATGGGACTTAAACTTAATAGAGAAAGAAAAACGGTAGACCTCTTAACCTCCGACAAAAAAGAGGGTTGTTATAAGTTGTTAGACACACTGCATGTTTATCTTTCATGCAATTTCTAATAAACTTTTTCAAGCGGAATCTTGAGATGTTATGCAATGGCTAACCCTCGTTTTAGCTTAGGTATATCTCAATGATCCGTATAGATCAAACCTATATAAATAAAAATCAATTGCCGCTTGTATGAAAGATCATCTTAGAACTTCAGAACGGCTCAATTGATTTGGCAGAATCTTTTTGTTGTGGTTTTTCTTGTCAGCACAGAGTTTATTAAAAGAAAAAACATACGTCATATTTTCTGTTCAGCGTTTTTCCCATTTTCTTCATTAGTAAACTCAGCCCCGCGGTTGAAAAGTCAACATGAGACGATGGGAAAAAACTGAAGCTGTTAGCATTTGCAAGTCACTAAAAAAAGCTTCACTTTCATCCAAATCCGTTCAGTGTTCAGCGTGAAGGAGTAACAAACATACATACAAACAAACTTTCACATTTATAACATTGGCATGTTTGCAAACGTGCGAAGCCGGGGTGGGTCGCTACTTAAGAATAATGGGCGAATAACAGTATATATTTTATTGTTATTCAGTTAAAACACCTGACCTTCATGTTGTGTTACGTGTTAGGAGTATAAATACATCCAATAATCAAGGATTTCTAAACGGCAATCGTGAATATAAATCGCCATATTTCGGTCAGTAAATATTGATTACTATGAAAGAATGATAATTTGGCAATTGGTACTGATTTCAAGGTCACTTGGTCAAAAGATCACTAGTTGGTAATTTATCAAGATAATATTTGCTAGAACGGAAAACTGGTAAGTGCGAGTTACCCCCCAAATCAGTGTTCCGCGCTTTGAAAGATGTTTTCCACGTGAAAATATCTAAAACGTTATGCACTGAATTACTCATATTGAAATTACAGTCTCTCATCCCTGTTTCAGGGTGACGGGAAAACACAACTACTAAAACACTAAAATAATTTCTACGTATGTCCGTTATAGACTTTGAAACCATCCAACCGATGTGCACCAAACCGGTATCATTAGAAAGGCAATAATGCGAAGGTTTTAGACCACTAAAACAATGTATTAGGCACGAAATGTGTTTTTTTTATTGTAGCGTAGTAGTACAAGTGGGTATCCGCTTGTTCTCACAAGCGTTATGTGAACATGCAAGATGACTTTCAAAATATTTCTGCATACATCATGAGAATAAAATTTTATTAATGTATTTATGTATTTTTTTTATTAACGCTTACTGTTTATTTGGAACGAGACTTTCTACAAATATGCCGTTCAACTTATGCGTGAAAAAGTAACTATCCGAGTGTATCTGATTGTTGGGACAGTTGCCTAGTTGTCTCTGTGTTTATATAACGCAACTTTATACAAGATTTATTCAGAAATAGGAATCTACTAAGGGTTTGTTACTTGTTCTTCTCCATAGTCGAATAGGTTTTGGACAAGCGCCAAACAAAAGTATGATATCGTAGGTATACCTTTTTCAAAGTGAATTTTTGACTAGTTTTTTGACGTGGTTTTATTTAAAATTTCAAAACATAAAAATATGACTGACTTTGGTCCTAGTTATAAATGAATAAGCTAATTATCTATTGAAATATTTTTAATTATTCAGTTTTTAAATATGATCGTTAATAAATATAGAAATTTAATAAAAAATAATTATTTGCAACGACACAGTAAATACATTATGGGTCGGAACCCAAGTCGCATTCCATTGCGCTCATCAATTGAACACGATGATGAAACATCCCCGATGTAACGTCTTATACACCTGTGATTTCACCGGCGCCCACACCCTTCCGCCGGAACACAGCAATACGAGTGCACCACTGTTTCGCGGCGGATTAACAGGTGTGGAGGCAATTCTCCGGACGAACGTGGCACAAGTTCTACTGGCAAAATACAATCTCAATGGAGTGAATAACTCAAGTCATCAAGGGCCAAAGGTTGAGTTGTGTATCCATCAACAATTTTATTTAATTACAATGTTCTGTACTAAACTATAAATACGTTTTATTCCAAGTAAACAGCTAAACCGCTACAATTTTTTTTCTTCGCTAAAATCTTATTTCTGAACCGTGAGGTAACTCTTAAATAAATCTAGAATCTTCCAAACCTCGGGCAGCGACTCGGATACTCGCGTGAAGGAGATCCAGCTATTTACATGGTGACCTTCAAGAAACTGCAATCTCGACTGATAAATATGCAATCGGCAACTTGAAATTGATGGAAATGTTGAAATAATTACCTACTTGTCTGATTTCCTGGTCACCAGATCGAGCTCAGCATATCAAACAAAATACTTGGAATATATAAACTTGAAAATTTTTGTATCTGAAACACAGTTTTCCGAAAAGGTTAATACTGAAACAGAGATTTTTTTTATATATTTACAAGAATTATGGGCGGTAGTAACCACTTAAAATTAGTCGGACTGTCACTTTAGTCACGTAATAAAAATCTCTATCTATCAATAAAAAGCAAAAAGGATTGACTGATTAAAAAAAATAACGAGTGAAAAAAAACCGACATCTATACTTTCATACCATATTTCTCGCCTTTAAGGGGTACACCCTACTATTTTAATAAAGAAAACTTCCAAATCGGTATATTGTACAAGGGGCGAAGAAAAAGTCACAGGAAAGCAAATACGCAATTTCTTTTACACGTATCACATATTTTTTCCAGTTATTTTCATATAACAACCAAACTATTGAACAGATTTTGACAAAATCTTTATGGAATCAACCTTTTCAAATAAAAAAGATCTTTTTGAATCGGTGCAAAAATGACAGCTCCGAGGTAGCCAACATAAATAAAAAACAAAACAAATTGATAACCGCCTCCTTTGATAACCTTTGGAAGTCAGTTGGTAATACTCAACCATACATACATTAACGGCCCTTTAAGTCGCCAAGATGTATGATATCACCATCCAACTTGATGTACCGGTTATCACCTGCAGATACCTCAATTAGTCACGAAGATACCTCTTCAATGTTATGATAAACGATTTAGTTTCCTTGTCATCACCATATTCGGTTAAAACACTATACGTACTACGCAAAAATGATTATTTATATTAATTACAATTTTCTTCGTGTTTAGATCTTGTATTTATATATCTACATGTCATGTTACTTTGTAGTTTTGTAGGTACGTATATAAAACTAAACACATGCTCAAAGATTAGTCATAAATCCTATTGTTTTTTGGCAACAGAGATATAAAAAAAACATTTTTTTCTTTCAACGCAGCGCCGGTACCCGCAAACGAAGCATATCTTAGCACGGTAATTAATAGATAACTGATAGAATATCAATATAGTACTACCAACTGAGCTATGAGGCCTGTCAACTTTGGATGCCGCCAGTTTTCTTTTTACCCGACTGCGCCAGAACGAGGGTTATGTTTTTCGAGTGTATATATTTCTTTAGCATGCTCTATAGCCTTCAGTTGATGGAATTTAGCTTGAGAGGTGTCGTCAGAATCATCTTAATTGTCATGGTGACACTTGTTATATCAAAAAATAAATTAAAATAGCCGATTTTAGACACCTACAACTTCTATGTAATTTGGAAAATTCCACGCCAAGAAATTATAGAGAATAACATAAAACCCGATTATGTTATTCTCAATAATTTCTTGATACTAGTGTGATGAAATTTCTCAAGTTTTTCATTTAATACTGCCACCAGGCTCGCCAGTTCTCATATTTAACCAGGAAAATCAATATCATAAAATTGATCAATATCAGCTTTTAAAATAATGTCCAGTTTAAAATAATGTTGGGGGGTCCAGTTGCTCGCTTCCGTAGGTGTATACCCTTTGATTCCCTACACGTACCCCCTGGGTGGTGCTAAAGGAGCAACCAAAAGTAGCAGTAGAACTTGTGCCAAGTTCGTCCGGAGAGGTACTGCCACCACATCTGGAATCTGCCGCCAAGCAGTAGTGGTTGCGTTACTGTGTTCCGGTGGAAGGGTGTGGTTGCCGGTGAAATCACATGCGCATGAGACGTATCATCCCCGTCTCGGGTGATGGACGCAGCAGGATGAATGTGACTCAGTAAAGATTTGGATCTCATACTGAGTCGCACGCATTACTGTTGTCATGGGCGAGGGTCACCACTTACCATCAGGTGGGCTCTCAGCTCGTTCCGTAACGAATTCACATAAAAAAAAAAAAAAAAAAATGTTGACATTTCGTAAATTTTCCACAACTTACTGTTCTGTCCATTCATTCTGAAGCCGTGTACAATACTTGTTTGTTTACTAATATTTAAACGGCCCCGATGGCTAAACAATCATTCGGCTTGTTTTGTGTTTTCAAACACCCGATAGCTGATTTCGTAACAATAAACAGAAAATTTCCTTCGGAAATAAGCAATACTTGCCCGTACTTATGTTGGAAATACTTGATTCAGGATATTGTTGTTGAATTTGTAAACAGACTTCGAAAAAGAACAAAAAATTTGGCGACATTTTTTTGAGCTTTTTACGCGATTTCTCAGAGTGTATATATTTTCATTACGCATCGCAATGCGACCTATGCGACAAACATTGGGTTGGTCGTCTGCTTGAACCACCATTTAAATCTTTTTTCTTATGTGACGGAACGAGCTGAGGGCCCACCTAGTGGTAAGTGGGGACTCCCGCCCATGACAACAGTAATGCGCCTCAATATAAGATTTCGATCTTACACTGAGTCGCACTGAATGCATAACATCCCAGTCTCGGGTGACGGGCACAACTTCGATTCTCATACTTCGGTCGAGGAGGACCTAAGTCGTATTGCAGTTGTTATGGGCGGATGTAACCACTTAACTTCACGGTCACTTTAATTACATAAAACAACTTATTCTTCCGTGCATGTGGCCAACTTTACTGTCGGAGTTTTCAAGCCGCCCAAGATTGATAATAAAGAGAAGCCAAGCTCAATTTTAAAAGGCTTTATTTCTGATGAAACCTATGAACGGCATAATGAGATGAATAATTTATTCCGATTGTACCTGTCACACGTGTTGAGACATAATTAATTTTAGTGATAGTCTGAGATTTTACTTTCGCTAGAATTTAGTTTAGATAACTAAAGGATTCGCTTTCAACTGACGGCGTTGTTTGTTTCCGACTTAATGGACTTAATGGCTAATTGGCTCGTTTCGTAATTTATCAATAACATCATTGGCCTAATCAACAACAAATTAAAATCAATATTCAATCAAAATAAATTGGAAAAAATCATAATCAAAATACTGGGACAAACCTGACTCGGTTATACAGTGCCTATTGCTTCTAATATATTACTAAATGTGATCAAATAAATAAAAAAAATAATCGAGAGAAACTCTGAACGTAAAAATGTAATGATCTTCACAAACTGTGCTCTCAAACTAATAACCAAGTTAACTCACAGCCAAACCCTACAATCAACTAATCGATTATTGAATATAATTTAAAGTAGCAACATTGTTATAACATGGTCCATACATTTTGACAGATAACAATGTTGCTGTGGTAATCTGATTCTATCTTCAGTACCTAATTAGTTGATTATAGGGTTTGGCTGTAATGTGGTTTACCGTGGTGTGTAAATATATGACAAAACTAAAGAGTATTATTTTTTACTGTTTGATCTTTTATGTGCACTCACTTTCTAATATTACGTATCGGAAACCAGTAGTGTTTAAAGAATTAAACGAATCGAATTGAATTTAAATGACATCATTAAAAAGAAAGATCTCGGATGTTGACGCCAAAATGCAGAAAATCGAACTTCATTGAATAATTCTATACTCATACCGCCTGCCCAAAAGATTTCCGTAGTATCTTCGCTGATAACATCAATGCGTAGTGTTGCGTAAAGCTCGACTCAGTGATGGACAGTGAGTGATGGGAGCGTGACCATGTGGGAGTACCTGGCGATCCTTCTGCTCGGCTTCTGGCTGGGCGTGGCTATATTCCTCTACATCTCTTGCTACTGGCTAGACGAGCTATTGGGTAAGTTTTGTTTTTACTTTTTTTTTTTTTTATGTGAATGATCAGGCACACAAGCTAACGGCCCACCTGATGGTAAGTGGCTACCGTCGCCTATAGACGCTAGTAACACTCGAGGTGTTGCCAACCAAGGTGTTACTTGTTTGGGAGTCAAGCGTTGGGTCTTTTGAAACAGTGTCATAGTAATTAGTGTGTCATACGATTTTTTTTTTATTACCTCATGCCGTTTTTTGTTTTAACATTTTCAACAACATTTTCAACATTTGATAACAGATCTCGTATACCTATTAAAGAAAAAAGGTAGTATTTGGTAATGTGGGTTCGATTTCCACCCAGGACAAGTGATGTGTGTGCGAGCATAGATATTAGTTCCGTGTCTGAGTGTTAAAATATAAAAATATGATTCAAATTAAACTTTAATTATGATAATGGTGCTTTGGAAATACCTGCGCGGTTCGTGGATATTTATATCGAGAAAGAATAGATCAACCTCAAAATTTGTGTTTTCAGCAGACCAGGGTATCCAACAACGACGCTCTCTTTTAATTATTGTACCTGTATCTATGGAGATTATACCCAGACTAGTTACTAGTATAGCGAAACCCACAAGGTGGAATGCTCAATGAGACTGCCATACCCATCGAGGAAGAGGCGTGATTATCTATATTTAGCAAGATAAGATAAATGACAAGACAATCACATAATCATTGTAAACAAGTAAGGCCGCAAGTCAAAAACCTCGACACGACACTAAAATGGCAGCCTTCAAGGGACAACCACTCGATTGGTGTTATATATAAACTTAGTGTTGTAAACACTCGAATACTTTTTCAAGACTCGACTCGACTCGACTCGATGTATAAAGATACAGATATACAGAGAATGTACTGTCCGGCTTATCGAGTATTTGAATAAAATGGGGTTTGACTCGAGTTACAAACTCAGTTTATGTAACGATTCGCGTTCGAGTATGATAGTCTACTCTGGATTTAGTACCCGACTAAGTAGTTTAGTGTAGTCTTACTCATACTCATACTCATACTCATACTCATTTATTTTCACCATAGGATCATATAGCGAACACTTGGTTATGTCAAATTTAAAATTACACAACAATGTTACAGTACTATCTTATAAACTAAATTAAAATAGACAAGCATAGTAGCGTCATAGAAATACTTAAAATAATAGAAATAAAATGTTACATTAAAAATAAAATATAATTAAACAGTGGCTGCTGTATAGTGGCATTGTCAAGAAATAAATAATACATTAAAATTTCAACAATACATAAAGTATGATGGCACGATTACGATACGATTTTACATGAAAAATATATATATATAATACAATATATCAAAATGAATACCTATTTCCCTTAGTCACGGCATCACGCGTGAACGGCTGAATCAATTTTGCTAATAATTTTTTTGTATTGTTTTTTACTGTCAGAAGGTTCAAGAAAGAAAACAAATAAGAAAGTTGCGCGGAGTATTAGAAAATTAAAGAAAACTTTTCAACTATATTATCTTTTCTAATGTAACTTTCTCAGTTTTTTTAACATTATAAACTTTTCTAATGTAACCTTATAGCGTTTGACATAACTGCCAGTTCTTTAAATGTTTAACTGTCAGTTGTTTCACATAAATGTCAGCGATTGACACAATGCGTGCTACACAACTACAAATATCTTTTAACACAGATGCATCGATCGAAAATTAAAACGTCAGTCGGGTCTACCCCCTGAACTCGAGTTTCCACAACACTATTTAAACTGCGAAACATTAACACGCTTATGAAAATTGCCTGATCAATTAAGGAAGCAGTTAAAAACCAATTGCAATGCTCATGATGGATTTGGGATTGTATCTGGGTCATGGCTCCGTACCTAACCTGATTATAACTGCTTCGAAGCGTAATCCCAGATTAACCGGAGGGACTTTGGATCAACATAAAATTCTTTCCCGGATCGATGCTGGAACCAATATACATATCTATAAACGCACAGGGTAAAAAAAATATGCAGTCGAACATAGAACCCCCTTCTTTTCAGCTTTTACTAAATGCATTTGAATGTTTATTTTTGTCTTTCTGTATGTCTGTTTGTACCGGCTAATCTCCGATACAGCTGGACCAATTTTGATTTTACGGAGTAACTTAGACTACTATTATTTAAGAAAAAATAATACGGACTATGTCGCGACGAACAGCTAGTTAGCAATAAATATAAGCCAATAAGGATAAAACAGTAAGCAGGTGGTAGAGGGGCATTTAAAACGGATGCATTTACAAGAATATTCTTTATTATTTTCTATAAATATCTGTGCAAATTAAATTAGCATACGATGATAGGACGGCTTCGTAAGTAAGTTGGTAGGTGGTAGTAATATAGTATTATAATATCTGTGGTGGTAATAACTAGAAGCCCTGCCTTAGAAGCAACCCAGGATCCCGGGTTTGATGCCCGGCTGGCCTCAATCGTTAGAACTGTTTCCGAGACACGCGAAATCCTAATAATTTAATATTTTAAATGCGAAAGTGAGTTTATTTGTTTGTAACGCTGTCTACCTAACATGAGAACCTATTTTAAAAATTATTTTACCAATTGAAAGCTACATTATCAGCGAGTAACCTAGGCTGTATTTTATCCCCGTATTACCACAGGAACGGAAAAACACGGTTGAAACTGCGGAGCGGCAGCTAGTATATAAATAAAGTAATATAGTAACCTATTTCTTTTTATATTTTCAACTTTTTTAAACTGTTGTCTAGTTGTCTCTATTAACGAGCTGTGACGCCCTATAATTGCGGGACCACTATTATCTGAACCCTTTGCCTATTTTAAGTTGTATGTTCAGTGTATCCTGTGTTGGGAGTCCTCATTAAATAAATAAAGATACAAGTAATGCTCGTTTAAAGAAAGAAATAAGATAATACAGTCTAAAGAGTGGGCTTTCGAATTTCCAACCACCCATCGGACGGGTAGTAGGTTTGGAATTAGTCAAGATGAGATAATGGCATAACCTCATTAAACACAAAATTTACATTGTGAAACTTCATACATTTTGAATTGCTCATCATTAAAACAAATGAGGATCAGTCACGGACTTTGCAAATTATTGTTATTTATAAGTATTTATGTTTTAATTACTTAGGTTTTAATTGGTCACTTATCTTAAACAACTTGTCATCAAAGTTAAACTTAGCAAATACGATTAGCTAAAACATAAAACTGACTGTAATTTGACATATCTGTGTGCATGTAATGTGCCAGGAGCTCCTGTGACACGTTATAAGCTCATGAATAGTATGCTCACTTGAGATCTAAAGGAATAAATGAGTTTGTGTTTGAAAGCCCATTCACTCTCACATATCGAGAGTAGGCCGGTGTCGCTGCAGTGGGAACTTTAGAGGCTGGAATGGATGGTTACATCGATATTAGCCGTAAGCCGTTGACTAACAGAATTATCTACATACTCCGCCCAGTTATGAGCTATCCAAACAATGTTGTTTGTTTTGTGAGCTAACGCACCGTCATATAACTTAATAACTACAAACAAATGATACATAATTAATACATACGTAAGGAATGATAATGCAAAATAAGAAAATAAAACTGAGGTACCTATGTCTCTTGGCCTTCAACCCTTGTGACATTTCAAATCATTACATGTGAGAACGATCATTTATTTACTTATTTGAAATGTGAGGGCTAAACGGGCTTTTTCGTAAAAAAATCCAGATTACTAAGGATGCCAGATTACTGAGGATTAACAAAAATGTAAAAACCTGCGAACCGATTGCGAACTTCAATATAGTTTTATTGTAATTGTATTTATGGAAAAAGCAGCCTCGAACGTTCATTGAAAAATCCTTCATTTAGAGTATTTACAGCTTAGAAACAGTCCCACTGCTTCCACCAAACATCGTTTAAACTTTTTTTTATGTTATTAAAAAAGAAACACTTTGAAATTGGACCATCCGTGCACCTTAGTTTTATGAGATTGAAGTGACGTGACGAGCTGACAGCCCACCTGATGTTAAGTGGTTACCGCCACCTATAAACATCAAAAAATCAACCCAGGTCTTCCCCTACTAAAGTATGTCGCATTACGTTGCTCCCGTCACTCTAGACGAGTCAAGTGTCAAATGACACACCTCACGTGGCACAATTTTATTATGGTCGTAAAAAAATAAGACAACTCTTTTCCTCCCAGTTTGAATGGTCTCCACTGAAGCTACGCTGAGAGATATAGAAATAACGCTATGTGATTGGTTATTTTAAAACCTTAGATTTTTTTTTTGTAAGTAGCCAATCAGATTCTCCTCTCCGCTTTGGCAAAAACGGGCTTTAGCTGAGCTATTCGTGGGTTTCGCTTGTGCGATGAACATCGGCGTCTACGGTCTCCGTAATTAATCCTACGTGACCAAATTTTTTTTTTTCGATAATTTTCCACCTGAATAGGTACATTTTTATGCTGCAATTTAAACTGTAGGACGTGTAGTTAATGTAACGGATAATGTAACGGACATTTAGGTATTCTATTCAAATGATAAATCCTAATATGTAAAACACAAAAATTGTTTCTATGTCCGATAACACTGAAAACATCCAACCGCCCCAAAACCGTTTTCATTAGAACGGCAATAATACGAAGATGGTTTTACACCACTAAAACAATGCGTTAGGCACAAAATGTATTTTTTAGCGTAGTAGCACATGCCGGGTATCCGCTGGTATTATATGTCTAAATCTCACGAAACACCTCCATCACATCACAAATGCGAAACGCTTTTGTTTTGCACTTGTTTAGAAACCACACAATTTGTGTATATGCACCTAAATAATGCTATATTCTTGCACGTGTGTTTTGTATTAATATGTATAATAATTTGTAATAGTAAGCGTATGAAATTACCTTATTATGTCGATTACACTGTATTTTATGATATTACTTTATATTTTTATTTTAACAGTGTTAACTTTAAGGTACCATTGATATTTAAAGAAAATAAGGGATGAGATCATTTATAGTTTATACGATATGTAAATCAGACACTCAAAATATTTCTCTACCTTGATGTATGTAGATAAAAATATTTTAATAGCACAGCCCAGAACAAACATTATATGTCAGACAAGGTAATTTTTTTGTGACGCCGCTATTCTTTGTTTCTTACGTGTACACTGAAAAAACAATGACTGTACAGAAATTTTAGTAGCTAAATTAATATCTCAAGGTTGTTATAACTAACTGTGATAATTATTACGTACTGCAAAGAGATATCTACATATTTTATTAATCTTACTATCAGTTGCTAACTGATAGTAAGATTAATACCACAGTTTTCTAAACTCTATCTTCATTATTGATCTCTCTGCCAACAGATTTGCCACCACTCCGCAACGGATCTCAGTCAAGCGCTTCCAGTAGGCCGTCCAGCGGAGCGAGCAATGCCCACGTGCACCTGAAGCGGCTGGTCGCCAGGGTGGTGGAGGAAGCTGCAGCGCTGCCAGCGCTCGCGCGGTACGCTGCAGAGCCGCATACTCCCACCATCGAGAATTCCACGTATGAGGATCTCCTGGCCAGCGCAATACTGAACAAGGTCAGTATAACCAGCTAAATAGAAGCTTGCTAAGGCTTTTTCATTTAATTAAAAGCGCTTTTATTTTTAACCCCCAACGAAAAGAGTGGGTAGTTTGAAGTATGTATCCGTAAAAATGTGTTTTTGTGTATGTGTATGTCTGTGGCATTATAGCTCGGAAACGGATAAACCGATTTTGAAGCGATTTCTTGTTTGAAAGCTGACGTCATCGAGATCTTTCTTAGCTATTAATTTATGAAGATCTGTTCAAGCGTTTGAAGATCATTAGCTTATTACCATTCAGCAAGTCGGAGACATTTGGCGTAAATTAAATACCCTAAATCCTGGATTAACATATAGACTAATTTTGATCCCGAAAACCGTGGGTAAAATCGCGGAGCTCAGAGATTACCTACCTCGGTGAATTACAAGAATTACGAGGTAAATTACAAATTAGGAGTACCTAGATATAAGAAACAGGAGTCAGTATACATTTCGATGAGAGTTAAGTGAAGGAGCAATTTGTTTACATAAAGCGTAAGTTTCATAACCTTATTGTATGAACCCCTACAAGCGCCAGTAGGTAGTACTCGCATTCACCCATACCTAATTTAGGGGTGTGCTACACTCGTAAATATTTTTTTTATAAAAAAAATTATGTGTCGGAGTTTACCTTGATGTAAGGTGATATAGTAATTAAAATTCATTTAATATTATTGTATCTTAATATAGAAAATAAATTCGGGTTTGTTAGGACACTTATAACTCAAAAACGGCTGGAACGATTTTGATTATTTTTGATTTGTTGTATTTGTCTCCATCCTGAATAGCAGAATAACTATTAAAAACATTGGAAAATTGTCGAAAAAAAGGCATAAGCTACTACCAACAAATACTGTGCATACAACAAGCATATTTTTTTCTGCAAGCATATTATAAACGCTGTGAATTGACATAAACCCAAGGCTGGAGATGGCTCGCGTCAGGTATCACACCAATTTCAACCACACCTTCAAACTGCATTAGTAATTAGAGTGTTTCTGTTAAAACTGCAACTTCCTATAATAAAAAGATGGCGATCTCTGCATAAGGATGAATATGGATGCATTTTTGAATCTTTCTGTTTGTGGTTTAACTAATAATTTAAACATTTTGCCAACTAATTTGGCTTTATTTCACAGTCTATCTGTATGTTATTGCAACCGACTGACCTTGAAATTACGGTAATAAGTCATATTATCAGCCCCTTGCTATTAGATACATAATTTAGGTACTACGATAAGATATCGGTTAATTTACATAAATATTTAAATAGGTATGGATATATAAATATGTAACTGATAAATGTATTTTGTTTTATAACTCGTACATGATAATAGTATCACACTTAATATATTAGAGATATTATTATATGCGATTTTCACTATAGTGGAATTAGTGATTCATGTTATCTACAATCTAATATTGTTGTAATTAAAGGTAAGATTGCGTAATTGTGTACATTGTAATAAAAAAATTGATTTTATTGTAATATTCGTACTCATTTCTATTTAATGTTCAGAACTAAAACTTTGATGATGGCTAGGAATAAATCATCTGCTACATTCTGATATCTTGGACTTTGCTGCGTGTAAGCAAAAAGGGTCTTATTCTTATTCTAATTCTTGATGGGGATGACTCGGCCTGCACCGACATCCCGTGGCAGAATAAGATTTTTTTTATGCATTATTCCCCTACCCCAACTAAACCCTCCCCCGGCCCCGACCTCCTTGAAGTACCGGCGGAGCACTCTGGGTTGTTGGCAAAACTATTTCAACTTTCGCTGTAGAGAGCAAAAATAAGATATGAAACCCGTATGAAAAGAACGAAAGTAAAAAATACAGTAAAATGTCCCACTATTTTCAATAATTCTCCCCATGTTCACTCGTCCATAACAAAACCATCATAATCAGTACCTCTCATTACGTAAATGGGGCCAAAAGATTTTCCGATAGTCTATCTCCGATAAGGCATCGCTATCGCGATAACGCAGCATATCCGACCAAAGATAGTTCAGACTCCGCGTGAAAATTATAAGAAATGGTAAGTCGTAATCATAAATAAAAAAGATAATTACGATTTCGTATTCATTAGTGGCTGAAACGGGCGGGTGCGCGATGCCGGTTTGATCTCCGGAGTGCGGTGCAGTGTTTACGATGCTGGGATACCTATTTGCGTCTTTTGTGCTCTTTTTATATTTCTTGGCGTGGGTACGAATAATTTAATAATAAGACCTCACTTATGCATATAAAAAAGTGAATTGTGAATTGATAGCGTTTTAATTAAAATGGTTGTTAAAACGAAATCCTTGTTAAACTCTTTCTTTTGCTTATCGCTGAAATTATCATGTTGTTTACGTTAAACAGTATTATTATCATTAATTTAACAGATCCAAAAATTTTATTATAGTAAACTAAACAGCTAAACATAATTATTAACGAAAAATATTATTCTGTAGATAGTGGCTTCTCCGAAACGACCAAAACCACAAGTAAGTACCAAAACTAAACGCAATTTATTTTTTAATTTCATAATTTTTTTGAAACGTTGGAAAAATATGAGCAAGGTCTGACTTTAATGGTGATTTCAAATGGTGTTTAGTATGTCGGGTATAATGTTTATAGATATTTTTAAAAGTGACGGAACCAGCTTACGTGCCTACCTGATGTTGAGTTTATACACAACCGAAATCGAAATACGACTCAGGTTCTCCATTGCCGAGGTATGAGGAGACCTAAATGGCATTACATTGCGCCCATCACTGAGGCGGGGATGTACGCCTTTAATTTCACCGGCACCCTTCCACCGCAACACAGAATGAATGCACCAGTCTAGTGATAGTTAGATACCCTGTGTGGTGGCAGTACTGGCACAAGTTTTCTGCTACTTTTGGTTGCTCCTTCCGCACCACCCGCGCGTGAGGGATTCAGAGGGTCAGACACAAGCAATGTGGCCCATTATAACAATCCAATATACAATAGGTTCTTTAAATGTATTAAAAGTAAGAAATTGCCATACTATATCACACTGAGCGCTGAGTTAAGTATCCTACTGAGGTACCAATTTATGTTGGGTAGGAAGACTAGGCGCAAGAATTTCAATTTAAAATCAGACAAAAAAGCGGTTGAATATCGATTGTCGTTAATCATAACTGTTTATCACAAACGATGCAAAGATCGGCAGACGAAGTATTTCTACGATCCGCACATTGAGTACAAGAATTCGTCGCGTCGTCTATCTGGGGCAAGTCATCGGCGACGATCGTTTGTGTAGCGAATAAATCTCTTTTTGCGTAGTAAATAACTGGAAACACAAAATAAAGATCACGCGATATTTTCCGCAGCGCATTCCGCACCGTGAGTGAAAACTAAAACTATTCTATCGTCCCAAATGTGATTAGTCACAGTGAAATTACATTAAGACTAAGTACTGTCCAAAATATGTACGGTGGCTAGTCCAGTTGTCCAGTTGCTCGCGTCCGTAGGTGTGTATGTAGGTATCCTACCCTTTGATTGTGATGCTAAAGGAGCAACCAAAAGTAGCAGTAGAAATGCCAAGTTCGTCCGGAGAGGTACTGCCACTGTTACACCTGGAATCTGTCGCCAACCAGTAGTGCTCGCATAACTGTGTTAGGGTGGAAGGGTGTGGTGAAATCACATGGTCCCCGTCTCGGGTGATAGACGCAGCAGGATGTATGCGAGTCAGTGTAAGATCCAAATTTTGGGCGGGGATCGCCACTTACCATCAGATTTTGCCCTCAGCTAGTTCCATCACTTATTCACATCAGAAATATATATATTCAGAAGGTACCTTCTGAAATTCCAACTAATAGATCGTAGGTACGTTTGGAAATTATGCACGTGATGGATCAGAAACGCTAAAAATAAGTTCGAGAATAGGTAATTTAAAATTCGGAATTCAGAGTACCGATGTGGCTTTCGTTTATTCATGTAAGTAACAATGCGGAGTGTAGAACCAGGTTTGTACGTTAACACAGAAAAGCATAACAACTACGATAGCCATTAACGGTTCATAAATTCTTGTTAGTGCGATGAAAACATTAAACTATTATTTTAACCAGCTTGTAGAAAGGAGGTTTTCAATTGGTTTCAACTCTTTTTTACCTTTGCTCTCTTGACGGTGACGGAAAACATCGTGACGAAACCTTAATAACAATAATAATTCGAAGATATATGATATCTACCAAGCCGGACTGGACTCTTGTAGTAGATCAAAGCCCATTCACTCTCATGCCGGTGTCCCTGCATGGAACATTAGAAGCTGATACGGAAATAACGGTTGCATAATCTCTCTATCGTGGGAGTATATGGTCATCCCTGTATTGCATAAAGTCTGTAGCTAAATGTGAAATAATGTTTTCCGTATGATAATATATAAATGTAATCTGCATATTTCGCAGTTAGACAGCCCTATGTCATATCATGTCAACTGCACTCCGCACTCCGTTTCGCAGTGCGAAAGTGCGTTCGTGTGAAACAGACCTTTTTTCGAAATTCACATTGTTTACCGTAACGTTCATATTGCAAAGTAGTAGTGGCTAAAATCGGATGCTGGGAATCTACAAGATGTACAATTTCTTCAGCAGCTTTGTGAGCTACTTTCCCGATGGAAATTCGCCGCAGGTTTTTGTTTGACGATTCTTGTGTTTATCTGTAAATTAGAAGTTGGTACCTTTTTTTTTTCAAAGGGAAAAGTACCCACATACCGCCCTGCCACGGGAAGACAAAGCAGTTATGTGAAAAAAGACCCACTAAAATCCCACGGTGTCCTTTGCCGCTTAGTGGCGGGAACACGGGAACGTTTTCACACACATCCGCGAACCCGCTGTCCGTTTCCAGACCCCTCTGGTTTTGGCATCGAGTGCCACACCTGTTTGTGACACGCCAGAACACATACCAACCACCACGGGTACCTGACCTGCGAAAGGGCGTTAGATGACCCCGTATCTAGACGCCCTAGATCCCCATGTGATATTAGAAGTACCTAGAAATGTATTAGCTATTTATGGTTTTACTTGAACCTATTGTATCATGCTAAAACACTTTCACTTCAACACTTATAAAAATGTCCATAAAATAGGTGATAACGCTAGCCTATAAGGATAGCTAGAATAGCTAAACTTGTCGGTGACTTAACAGTCACAGTTAAATCCTACGGTGTAGATATACTTTATATTTTCCCTGACGTCAATCATAGTGGTTAGTGCTAGTTAAATATTCTAACCTCAAACTGACAAAGCTCTTGTACTCTTAAAACTAATGCACGATTAAACACAATGATAGCCAAAAGAAACACATTACATTTATTATTTTATCCCATACTAGCGACCCGCCCTGGCTTCGCACGGGTTATTTAAGAAACCAGAGAATACAAAAGTCTAAAAAGTCTGCTGTTGTGTTAGGAGGCAGTTCTTCAAGTACTAGAAGTTCGCAGTTCTAGGCGAACTTCGTACCACCTAGAACTGCGCAGTGGCAATTCCCATACAAAATTACCATTTTCGATATTGTCGAATTTTCGTAAACCAACCCAGTGTTGTAACCCAGAACAACAAAGCTAACCTCTTGTAAGCGGCATAACGGCATGTTATATCCAGAAGTTAACTAAAGTCACAAACAAACAAATAGTAGTAAAAACTATTTAAAAACGTTTCTAGAAGCCAAAACTTCATCCGTACTATCCTTGTAAACTTTCGCTTATTAAGATTGAACCACCACGTCTTCTTCCAGGTCATCGAGCGGTTCCAGAATGAGAACGGATCTGGCGGCAGAAGCAGTGGCATCCACTCGGCGAGCGCCAGCCCTACTCCTTCAGAGAGGAGTTCTCCACGCTCTCTCACCAGAAACACCAGAGACATTACACCACCTGTGAGTATGCTATTGGTAGAAATGCTTAAATAAAAGAAATAACAAAGATATTAAGGATAGATAGATAGATAAAACATTTAATTCGACATAATTACACAGGAACAATACGGCACTAGTACATCTATAATATAACAATAAACAACAAAACGAATAAATATAGAGTCCCTATGCGTCCCGTGCCGAAAAAAAGGGTTGGCTGAGCATAATATACTTAGCGCTGATTTTCAGTCAAATACCTCGCCCATTGACGACACGAACGACAGTATAGGATGTCACTTTTGTACGAAAACCAGTTAACAATGATTACAAAAAATAATATATAAAATTATTATATTATAATATTATTTTCAAACTATTATTAGAAAACATTTAATAGTTTATATTATAACAATAAGGCTATTATACAATATTATTACAACCGTCACCAACTTTTGTTATGCAATAATCAAATATATTCAGTTTCATTAATACTGTTAATAACGATACTCAAAATCAATAAGAAACATCATTAACACGCTTATTTACAAAGTTAAATACGATGAATAATAAAAGTGTAATGTAAGAAAGTATTCCATAATCTGATTGTATTCGAAAGTACCTAATCAAAAGGTGATAGGTACAATTCCGGTATCCTTACCTATCAATATTACTATTATCGTAAGCGCCAAATCTAAATATTAATTGATTAAATAGTTAGGTACCTTCGTACTTATATTTTAGCTATCTTTGCTAAGCTCAGTAAAAAACTGAAGATGTTGATTGCCATCGAGATCCGGTTTAATAAACTTAAGTTTTTATCTCAACCGTTAAAATTTGAGGTGTAATTTATCAATCATTACTTACTGCGTATATTGATAAATCATTTCAACCTTCAAAAAATCAAGTCTACAATGTTAAATGGATATTTAAAAGCATATAAATAGGTACCTACACTATGTTCGAGCATACGAATGCTCTCGAGGTGGAGAAACGACTTGCTTAAGATGCCTGGTATAAAGCGGATGATAAGAGCCGAAGATTGGACTCAGTGGCGCTTACTAGGAGAAACCTTAGCACTGGACTAGCATTGAATGATGATGATGATACACAAAACAATTTCCAATACTCACACAACATACTCAAGTATTGATTGGTGTTATTGATATTTTCCAGCTGCAGGAAGATGACGTGTCAGACTGGGAAGAGGGCGAGGCTACGGAAGAAGCCCTAGAGGTGCCACGCCGTGTGCCTTTCCCCGAGTTCGGAGGCGACATAGTGCATCACAATGGTAAGCTGCTTATATAAGCCCGGATGCATGTCGCTAGTTCCAAACTAAAGGTTATATGCACAAGGTAAAGGAACGAGCCGATGGCCTGCAATGTCAAGCGTAATAGCAGTATTTTCTGCTGTGATGGGCATGGGCAAAGCTTACCACCAACAAAAATATGGTTCCATCATATTATCCCAAACTAAAATCTTTTCAACGTCGGGATCATCATTTTCGCGATCCCTATGAAACGTATTAGGAGTACAAATAAGTTTCCGCCGTTTTAATGTAGATGGCGCGGCACGGAGTTTCGGTTAGCTTTCACAGATGATAACCGGCTTAAAAAATAGTTTGGACATTCAAGAACAACATAACCTATTAATATCATTGATTTTATATTGGTAAAATATAATTTTTATAAGTTGAAAATGTCAAAATTTGAGCCAAGTAAGTGTCATTTGCGGGAAATATTAGTTTACTTCTTTAATTTAAAGAAATCTGCTGCTGAGGCGCATCGATTGCTCGTAGAAGCATATGGTGAGGTTGCTTTGAGTGAGAGAACGTGTCGAGAGTGGTTTCAAAAGTTTAAAAACGGTGATTTCGACGTAGAAGACAAAGATCGCAGTGGAAGGCCAAAAATTTACGATATGCTGTGTATTTGGTGGGATCAGCTAGGTGTAGTGTATTATGAGTTGCTTAATCCGAGCGAAACAATTACTGGAGCCCTCTATCGAACACAATTGATGAGATTGAGCCGAGCTCTGAAGGAAAAACGCCCTCAATACTATTCTAGACACGAAAAAATTATTCTTCTGCATGACAATGCTCGTCCACATGTTGCGGCTCCCGTGAAAAAGTACTTGGAAACACTTGATTGGGAAGTGTTACCCCACCCGCCGTATTCACCAGACATTGCACCGTCCGATTATCACCTGTTCCGGTCCGTAGCACATGCTCTGACGGCGCAGCGGTTCACATCTTATGAGGATACCAAAAATTGGGTTGATTCGTGGATAACCTCAAAAGACAAGGAGTTCTTCAGACGTGGGATTCGAATGCTGCCTGAGAGATGGGAAAAAGTGGTTGCAAGTGATGGGCAATATTTTGATTAAATTTATATTACCGTTCTTCTACAATAAATATTTAATTTGTGTTAAAAAACGGCGGAAACTTATTTGTACTCCTAATAACATTATAAATTTCAGCAAAATAACGCCTTTGAGCTATATCAATATTGTTATCAATAATTAAAATAATCAGTAATCCTTTAAATCTGTTGCTAGTCTTTAAATGCTCGAAGCGAAATTTTCAATGTCGTTACATACAACTATCTTACTTTCTACGATTATTCAATAAATTTTTGAAGTGTTTTCCTGACGCAAAGTTATTGTTGCTGTAGAAATATGTTTGTTAGATTTACGACGTATTGTGTGATTTGTGTGAACTTCACACGTTAATTCGTCAATTAAAAACATTAAATTGCCACAGTATTAATAAAGTTATGCGTGACGTAACGACGGCTTGAGGAATGTTATATAATTATAATTAGTAAATACAAAACCATTATATTACAGATGAAAACGAAGAGCGTGAATTTGACGAAGTGTCCAGCAGCGACCTACAAGGCGTTGACGGCACCTGGGAAGAGAACTGGCTATTCCAAAAGAAAAAAATTAAAACTATACAGTCTGTACCAGTTCCTATGCTAGTCCCAAACTCCAACGCTGATTACAGAGCCTTAATCGGCGATAGAGACGCAGACGATACTACAGACCTATCAGACAATGCCAGTGATACCGAAGAACAAGGAGAATATAAAAGTGATATTAAAAAAGTACTAGATTCTAAACACGTAATTGGAGGTAAAATCAAAATTGATGACGAGTCTGACTTTGAACCAGACAGCCTTACAATGGACGAAGACGCAGGAAACTTCGACAAAATTGTTGAGAATGGATATAAGAATGACATAGCGATAGACGCTATCATCACGGAATCTAACAAGAACGTTAATATTGTCAAAACAACAAATAAGGTTGAAGTAGATGAGATTGATGGTAGGGTTAATGACGATGATTCTGTGTTACTTGTGGGTATTGATGATGGTCCCTTGTTAAAAGCAGAGTTTAATTTGAAAGAAGAAATACACAGGACAATGATAAATGGCGACACAAAACATTATTTTAACCAACAACACGAAGAAGTTTATGACGACAGTATAGAAAGCATGGCGAATAATAAAGGTGATGGTTATAATCTGATTATATTTTTATTGATTTGACACAACATTACATAATCTAACATATAAAAATTTTGTTACAGAATCTAATAACAACACTTTAAATCACCACGAGCGAGAAGGCGAATACGAAGAAACAGTAACAATCCCAGTTCAAAGATACGCAGACAGCTTAAGGAGAAAACACTTCGAAGATCCGAATACAGAGTAAGATTGTTGAAACGAATGATAGATTACTTTCAAAAATATGTACGCATGTCTAAACAATTTTTTTTGTTATTTTGTAGGTTGCGTACAGAAACAGAAGACTCAAGTTTGGAGGATGACTTAGTACCAGGCACGTAGTATATGATTATTTCGAATTGGGCAATAAATAAAAATACCTATATAACTAATACAGCTACTTCCGACAGAGTTCTAAAATACATTTTTTTTTTTCAGGATCTGTAGCCTACAGGGAGCGAAAAAAGTGGCTTAACTGTGTTGAAATGCCCAACAACCCATATTCACCCGAAGCTATCCAGAAACGATTACTAGCCAAGAGCACATCGTCCCTGTTCGACATGATTACAGGTAGTAAGAGTCAAGATTTCGAAGTACATGAATCATCACAAGATACAAAAGATATAGGAGACGGTAGCACTAGTGCTAATGATGACTTTGAATCTAAAGAAACAAAACCACGGAAATTATCAGCATCAATAAGCACAGAGAATATAAGAACCGACAGTGGTTCTAAAAGTCCTTCCCCAAAGGTACTAAAAGAAGTACTGGCAGAAGAAATTCCTCAATACAAACGGTACGTAGGTTATAAGTAATATTTATTGTCCCTGTCTATTATGAAAAGCTATTCTATTTTACCACGACAATACTTTTATTTACAGTTACGGCCGCGATTATTACATAAGAGAGGCAAAAGCATCCGCAGGTGCTCGCAAAAAGAACAGTCTCAGCGACACGAGCTCCATATCGTCAATGAACAAGTCTACAAGTTTAGACAATTTCGATACAGAGTTTGCATCGCCTGTAAGTGCCAGCAGCTCGTTGAGCGACCTCGAAGCATGCGCCCTTCATCAGAACATCGTCCGCGCCGTGCTCAGTCCCAGAAATGCGAGCCCCAACTTTGCCATTAATCCCATCTTTGAACATCCCGATAAACAAAACGATACCAACGAGTATCCAAAAGAACGTTATGTCGATCGCAAGCCTAACGTAAGAGAACCAAGTAGAAATGTGTGCAATGGAGGTGATGGTTATGTGGAAAACGAGGATATAGTTAGACTTAAAATACCAAACAAGCCCGAAATTACAGAAGATCTATTCGAGAGTTACACGAATGTTAGGCGCAACAACACACTGCGAAGCGAGGACCTGTACGCGCGCGCCAAGCGGCGACCTGGTCTCAATTTCACGTTCGGTGGAAGTCTCAGGTTAAGCAGAGGGTTCCGTACCGATCTATGGTGATAGAACCACTTCCGTAGTTCCAATATCTATACACCACCTACAATCTCAATAGCACTTGTAATAACTCTCAAAATTGAATCTCTACTGTGTACGATACATACATAGATAGTCAAGTCGTAACAATAAAATTAGGATAGGTTAATTATTATAATCACAACCATCTTTCATTCCGATCAGATGGTGGAAGGACATCACATAATAAATCTAAAATATCTTCGTTTTGACACACATAGTTTTGACTGATGTGTGTTGTTGGCATGTTTGTGGAATAAATTAAACGCCGACTAACAGCACTATGCACTAATAATAAGAGATATCTCTTAAAGCTGCACTTACAGATTTGTGTTCTTTCTTAATAAAATTTCAGTACTTTTACAACAGTAATACTACAAGACATTAGTGGTGAGTGTTGTATGATTTTGGCAAATGAATTATTGACTAACAGTTTGCTTGCCACTAAACTAACGAAGACCTACTATCATCGTACTTCACTAATAGCATCTTCTACATTTGCTTCAATCATATTCATTCCATTTACTCTTAAATAATTAAAACGTAACCCTACTTGGTTCACCTCAAAGATATTTATTTCGAATGCACCATTTCAGTTTTATTAATCAAAAAGCACTGAGCATGAGCACGTT
Source organism: Aplocera efformata (assembly GCA_921293045.1). Classification (NCBI taxonomy): domain Eukaryota; kingdom Metazoa; phylum Arthropoda; class Insecta; order Lepidoptera; family Geometridae; genus Aplocera; species Aplocera efformata. Next base: position 1,199,747 of record OV121040.1, read on the forward strand.
GTATACAACTTAATTAACTCATATTAAATCCGCCCTGATAACACAGTTCTTATTCATAGCTACCAGTTTTAATGCATAACGAAATATATAAGTGTTGTAATGTAAAAGACTTTTTAAATTTTATCACAATATTAACAGTTATAATGACATAATATAGATCTACTGAATGCACTATCCAACTTATAAACATATTTCAGGGATTACTTATAAAGCAGTTCAACGAGATAGCAACTAATCAACACTATACTAAATTAGCTTCAAACGATCAGATTGAATCTATCACTACAACGCCTAGTAATAAAACGGAAATTTTAATCGAATACGAAGACCACATTGACCAAAATTTATATTCGGCAAGGCCAGTCATTGTCGATGACGACACCGATGAGAAATTCGAAGAAATCTTACAATCGGCTTACAAATCAGAAATCGCAGTAAACGATACGGAACAAGACAGCGAAGAACCTATAAAATCACCGATCAGTGTTGACAACTCGTACATTAGCTCTAGCAGTTTGGAGGATTCTATCAAAATCTACAATGTTCAAACAGGTGAAGTAATCAAATGTAAGCCCGAAGATAACATATCAACAAGATACGAGACAACGGCTGACAGCAATGAAAACATCGATATAAGTGATAAGAGCATCCCGGGAGACATTTTGGATGGTGGCAGTCAAAACGGAGATCTGGACGAGGACGCAGTGATCGTTGAAGGACGAAGGGAGGATAATTCTGAGATCTCTGAATTACAAGATATTTTGCCACAGCTACCGAAAGTGAAGGAACTGGCAAAAAAATTTGTCAGCATGGAGAACTTGAATGAGTTTGTGAAGGTGGGTGGTTTAATAATATCTACTTATCTTTTGACTAAAATTTTCATGTTTCCCTTAGCTTAAGTAACATAAACAGATAACAGTTCTGCGGTGCCGAATAGTATGTGTAAATAACTACATAACTAATGGAATACATCGAAAAAAATTAAAATATTTTGGCCATTTCATATTCAACCATTGCATATTGATAGGGCCCAACAGAGACCAATACCAAGTTATTCAGAATTACTGTTACGTTGCATGCAAGTAACGTACAAACAAATAAAAATCCACATGATGTCATTACGATTAGATACTTGAGACTCGTGTCTATAGGATTAAGTATTCTATGTAATTGGTGGTTTAGTTCGCATGAAATAAAATAAGACTAACTGATAAGTTTGCCGAAAAAACTGTTAGCCAGAGATAACAAAATGATTGATCTGAGAACATAGACACTGATCCATTTCCTATATTTCAGACGCCACAGCCCTACTCAAAGAGGCGAAGGAGCAAAGAGAACGTTCTAAACGAAATGAACGGAGACAGACAGCCCAACAAACAAATGTACATGCACAGTCTCACAGCCAGGAGTATTTCTAAGGAGTTCAGAGAAGAGCTTAAGCTGTCCATGTCCACGCCACTCAAGGTCCCCGGCGGTTCTAAGGAAATTCCCGAAGGCGAAGAGGTGACTAAAGAATCCAGTAGACCCGGCAGCCCAGTCCCCGAACCCGGCACGATCAAAACGAAGTTAGCGTTCTTCGAAAGTCTCAAATCTAAGTTTAGTAACAAATAATACAGACGACCATTTCACGCCAAAAGTCAATCGTCAGGAACTAACATATCGCTAAAACAAAAGCGTTTTTGCATAAATATCAGCGCTACAGCCAGTGGACTCGTCGTGGAATGAGCTCCAGTGATAATAACCAAGGACTGCACGTCTGTTCCACTTTAAGAAGATGAAAGCATGATCGACTCATCAAACAGTATTCCAACTACCGCATGTTTGGACCAAACAAGTAGAGTAGTTGCAGTACTGTAAAAGTTAACGTAGTGTTTAGGAAGATAGGTATATAATTGGTATACCTAATTCTAGTTTTCTATTAGACATCACGGACACAGTAGTGGGTACTCAATAACTCAAAATAGGGGGTAATGTTATTGTATAAGATAATTGTAAATTTTTGATTTGTATAAGCACTTGTAAGTATATTTAGGTTATGGTGTAAATACTTAGTGCCATTTAATCATCATAAATTTCATTTGTTTAAGTCACTAAGCTAATGCCAAAGTTGTACATAGTGAATTGGTTGTATAATAACTAAACGTTAGTAAGGAGTGGTTATCTTAAGCAAGTAATATTTAAGTCATCGGGTTTGGCTTTCCACTAGAGTTATGCTTATATTAGCTGATATCGTAAGACCCTTAGAATAATCTCTTTTTTTTTAATGGGCAATACTTAGTTTGCCGCCTTGGCAACTTTAGCCGGACTTTTGATGAGAGCAGATTTCTCTGTCCTGGTAACACCACCGGATATTTGGAGGTGATCTTCATCGATATTACAGAGAATATATCTCGGTCTCATCATCATCTTCCTGCCCTTATCCCACAACATGTATTCATTTTGTGGGGTCGACACAACATGTAATTTTCTTCCATTTCCCTCTGTCATGGCTCATGACAGATAACAACATTTTAATAATACAGCAGCAAACCAAGGGTCGGATCTCGGTTTGGCTCGCGGCTACTGATCGGGACGATTGGAATAAACTCGCCTGAAGCGGACAAAGGAATTCTTCTGTGCAAATGTGCAGTGATTTCTCTGTCCTGGTAACACCACCGGATATTTGGAGGTGATCTTCATCGATATCACCGAGAATATATCTCGGTCTCATCATCATCTATCCCTTATCCCACAACATATATTCATTTTGTGGGGTCGGCACAACATGTAATTTTCTTCCATTTCCCTCTGTCAGACATCATCTCAGTACTATCCTTTCTTACGCATATCATCTTTCACACAATCCATCCATCTTTTCTCCTACCTCTTGTACACCCTTCCACATCAATATTTAAAACTCGTTTTGCAATATGGCATTCATCCCTCCGCATAGTATGTCCATATCACGCTAAGCATTACTCCTTAACCTCTCCGTGACTGGTGCTACATTCATACTCCCTCTTATATACTCATTCCTAACTTTGTATCTCCTTGTCAAACACATCACAGCATTCGCATCTCTGCTAGATGCATCCTTTTATAATACATCTCGGTCTAAGGAGACCACTATCTCTAGTGGAAAGCGGCCTAATGGAATGCAATTAAATATCTGTAAAATCTAGGGTACCAGTTTATTGTGATATACGAACATGAAATGTTTCACAAAAATAATGTATTGGATAAAGGTGATTATATAATAAAAATATGAGATACAAAGCTGATTATTTATTTTTCGTTATAAAAATACACAATTTCATATTTATGTATATAACAAAGGTAGATTGTTGAATACTTCAGTTATCAAGTCTTATCAGGCATTTCAGTTTAACTGATATGCGTCATCAACTCATCAGTAATACCTAGGTGTGATTAAGTGGATACCTAGTCTCGATTTCAATATTTATTACATTCTATATAGAAGTAAATGTCGGCCAGATAACCTTATATGAAAAAACATAGATGACTCTATAGCTTGGTTGGTAACCTGCCTTCAAATTGGTCACGGGTTCGAATCCCGGCTGGGCCTTTCGGTGAAATCTATAAAGTGATATAGTTGTTCCACCTAACCAATTCTCTAATTTGCTGGTAGCAAGTGCCGCGGGTTCGACTCCCGCACGGAATGGTAGCAAACTCTATAAATATATTCCATATGTACAAGAAAAATAATACGCATACGTATAACGAAGACTATTAAATTCAATACTATACTGTGATTGATGTCACATTAGAAAAAAATTGCTGTCTCTAGAAGACCCAAGTCTGTTATTGCACTACACCCATCACCTTAATATAATAATACAATGATTAATAAATATACTTACATATAAATAAACGATTCCCTGTATCGCAGAAGGCATTAAACACAAACACAAGACAAACACCCAAAACCAGCGAACAAACTTCATGCTCACCACATAGTGTGCCCTGGCCGGGAATCGAACCCGTAGCGCTTCCAAGGCTGGGCTTGGATGGGTAATAAAATTAATCGCTGAAACTAACATGATAGTAGTGATGCTTTTTAAGATAGATCAACCATTTTCAGGGTTCTGTACCAAAGGGTAAAAGGGTCCGTCTGTCACCAGGGTGAACCGTGATAGAGAGAAATTTTCACAGATAATGTATTTCTGTTGCCGCTATAACAACAAATAGTAAAAAACAGAATGAAATAAATATTTAAGAGGGCTCTTATACAAAAACCTAATTTTTGTATTTTGTTTTATAGATAATGGTACGGAACCCTTCGTGCGCGAGTCCGACTCCCCCTTGGCCGGTATAATTGTTTTTTCAGCTGTTCATCAATCAATAGTATATCCCTAAAGTCTTATGGAACGGTACACTTTCCATCTGCTCAGCATATTTCCTTCTGTAGCACCACAGAAAGTAGTCAATCAGGCTTGAATTTGGCGGCTCCACGCCGGGACCCCCGATGCGGCCTTCGATTCTCTTCCGTAGTAATTCTATGCAGTGGATGGAACATCCTCGGATTTCCACTTCTTTTTCAGAACCACTTGGAAGGAGAACATCTGAAAAATTAAAGAAAAAATGTATCTACGAGAGCTTCATAGAGAGTTGGCTTTAACAAGAGAATTATTTAAAAATCAAAAAAAATAACAGACTTCAAACAGACCCTACTATTTAAAAAAAAGAAACAACTATATCAGTATACAACGGGGAGGAAAACGAAACAAGCAATTTCGTTTACATTTTTTTTATATAATATATATAACAACATATTTTTATATTGACATATTTTTTCTGATAATTTTGCTTAACTAGCAAACTATTCAACAGATTTTAATAAAATATCTATGGTGCCAATCTGAAAGCATAGCATATAAGGAAATAATTTTCGAATCGGTTGATAAATTATGGAGAACTGAGGTAATTTAAATAAATACACCTGAATTGATATCTTCCTCTGGAAGTTGGTTGTAAATGAAAAGCATACTTACCATTATTCAACAAATTCATCAGGTCATCGCTGTAGCTCAATGCTCCAAAGTAAAGCAGCACCTGAGGGACCCTGTAATCAGCAAACATAGTAATCCTGCTGATATCAGAAAACTCCCCCAAACCCGTCCCTCCAAAGAAGTTCCATATATCCGCAACCAAAATCTGCGCCCTTTTGTATAGAGAGACTTTCGTATTCTTGTATACAGCTTCGTCTCTAAAAGAAGGAAAATCATTGACAATACATTCTAGAAGTTTCATTGCTGACTTGTCCGCTTCTTTGAGGCATGTTAGGAACGTTCCGTTATATTTGTTGAGTAATATGGACCCAACTTCATGGAGTATTGATAGCCTTTCTTCGAATAGGGGTATTGTCGCCTCATTGTCTCCTCTCATGATGGTCTGCAGTTGCTCTTTCGTGATCTTTGAGTAGAACTCTGGATTGGTCATGTCATGTCCTTCCTGAAGAACCACAATTACAATAAAAGAGTAACCTCCTATTCCTAAGGCTTTCAATCTCTGGAAGTTATTATTAGATACACAACAAAGATTTGCAAATAACATTCTAATGTTTGTGAACAAAATCATGGTCTTAAAAAGAAAGTAATCCTTCCATTAGGGGTTTCTTGCGAAACCCCTTCTTCCATTGCAAAGAACTATCGCCATCGAGGGGCGATAGGGTTTCAACAAGTGCTAAACTTAGTAAGAAGAATGCATGGTCTTTTAAGTACATATCTTATACATATTGTATTCTCAGATTTACATTGTCTAACCAAATATATTAAATGTAATATGGGACCTACCTTCAATGCCCTAGCAAGAGCAGCTTCCAATGCATAGTACCCAGAGTGTCCCTCTACCGTCCATTTCTTGGCTCCAGTGTAGGACCAAAAGCAGAAGTTGAGGGCATCAGCCACAAATATCCAGTCCACAGCTTTTGGATGGTCTTTTGACAAGTAGCTGATGTTAGCCCCTGTGTCTGGGATTTGGAGCTTATTGGCAGTCACTGATTTAAGCATCTAAAAACCATTATCACAATTTCCATTATTTATTTATTTATTTATTGCATCATTTACATTAGTGTTATATACTAGACACTTCTTATAAACTAATGAAATGCACCCTGCTGCTATAATGCTGCAATAATGCTGCACATTATTCAGAATTATTGTTAGATCTGTGAGTGATATGAAACTATCAACTTTAGCTCTCTATGGACACACTAATGGAAGTCAATAAATTAGTACACAACAATATTTGCTGTTGCAAGCTTAAGTTTGAAGGACTTGAAGAATGGTCTGAGTTGGCAAAACTCTGAAATAAACCGTATGTGCAAAGCAAAATATCTCAGGTTAGATCCCTGGCTATGGCAAATATTGGTGTGCTAGACTTTGTTTTTGGGACGGGGAATTTTTAGTATTTGTCACCAAGATACCTCAATCACAAGGCATCCTAGTGACGATGCGGGTATTCATTGCGAAATAATAATCTCCACAACGAAATCGAACGATATAGAAAACAAGTAAATAAAGTACTAAGTCTACAACGCCTTTGTTTGTCCGTACCTAAGGGCTAGATATTTTGAGCCCGCCGCTGTAGCGATCTCAATTTTTAACTGAATCAATCGATGGTACGGCACTTTTATTGTGAGAATGCGAAGCGAACTTGTGGAAAAAGTTCAAACTCCATTCTAACCTCAGTGCATAGTGTTTCCAGCCCATCTTCGTTTATTTTTACGTGCTCTGCGTTTTCAGCTATAAATACTGCGGATTCAGCTGGTGGTAGCACCCCTGACCTGACCATATTCACGTCAATGTAAATATTGTTGGTGAAGAAAACCAACCAAAATAAACAATAATAGCTGGTGTGTGATTTCTTTGCACAGATTATATTATATATTTTGGTCTTTTTTGTCTATTTTGTCCGACTATGTCAACTTTTTAATTCACCTAAGGTGTGACGGCTAATAGTTTGTATTAATTACAATGAAAGAGACATTGTACATTCTACAAACTAATCACAAAAACCCTGTTAACATAGCACAGCTTCAGTTAATACTATACGATGCTTGAGGCGGCAATAACGAATTTCAATTTAATGCGTCTATGTTAATATAGATATGGGTAGTAAAGTATCTTCTATCCTCTCAGTATGTATATCCACAGATACACACACACATGTGAGTTGTGAATCTGTGGCACACAGGCGTGCACGTTAAGTTTAATAATTTAGATTAATATTAATTTATTTTATTAGGAAGCATTGATACAAAAATGCCCTTAGATGTTCAAGGCACTTTTGTTTCACAGAAAATAAACAAAATCCGATGGATTCCAGAAGAGTACGTCGACACGAAGTGTTTTTTCACAGGCAGTTGGGATGATGATGTTAACTCCATCAAAGTGTGGACCCTGGAGAGTCCCCATGAAGAGGAAGAAGTTGAATACCCTCGGGCCCTATCGGAGTTTCCTGTTGACGGAGACGTAACGGAGATAAAGTTTACAGAGAAGAATAGAATAGCTGTTTCAATATCCAGTGGTGAAGTGAAATTACTCGAGATCAGTATTTATGACAAGCAGTCCCCACTTAAAGAAGTGTTTTCTTGGAAAAAACTACATAAATATGGGTATGAATATGTCCATGAATATTTATTTATTTATATTGTATAAAATGTTTAACTTTGTTCAAGTTGTAACTTATTTATTGGATGATAAATTCAATTAAATTTAAGCCCACTCAATAGTTTCAAGTAATAACAAGTAAAGTAAAATAATGTAAAGCTTCCTCTAGTAAATAATAAGTTTTAAGTGACTTTACATGTTAGTTTTATGCTTTGAAGGGAAGGTAACTATAAAATATAGCTGTGAAGCTGTCTAATTGACTAAATCAATTTGTTCCAGCGATGAACAATGTTCATGCACATCACTAGATACCGTAGAAGGAGATATAGCATCAATTGGTGAAGATGGAAACATAAATGTTCTGAGCAGTCGGCGAGGAGAGGTCACCCGCTCTATTTCTGGTGCAGATAGCTGTTCATTACATTCTGTGTGCTTCATAAAACATAATGAGGTTTGTATAGTTTGTTTACTCAATAACAATTCATTGGGGCCAACAAAAACAAGTCTGCATCCACTTTTAGAGTATGTTGCACCAAGTTACTTATATAACAATAGCAAAACCTTAACCAGCTGTCAAATTTTCGGTTAACCGAATTCAGGGTTGCACCATAACAATGGTTCAAATGACGTTATTAACCACTTAATTTCAGGTGGTTAAGGTTATATTAGGAGTACAAATAAGTTTCCGCCGTTTTTTAACACAAATTAAATATTTATTGTAGAAGAACGGTAATATAAATTTATTCAAAATATTGCCCATCACTTGCAACCCCTTTTTCCCATCTCTCAGGCAGCATTCGAATCCCACGTCTGAAGAACTCCTTGTCTTTTGAGGTTATCCACGAATCAACCCAATTTTTGGTATCCTCATAAGATGTGAACCGCTGCGCCGTCAGAGCATGTGCTACGGACCGGAACAGGTGATAATCGGACGGTGCAATGTCTGGTGAATACGGCGGGTGGGGTAACACTTCCCAATCAAGTGTTTCCAAGTACTTTTTCACGGGAGCCGCAACATGTGGACGAGCATTGTCATGCAGAATAATAATTTTTTCGTGTCTAGAATAGTATTGAGGGCGTTTTTCCTTCAGAGCTCGGCTCAATCTCATCAATTGTGTTCGATAGAGGGCTCCAGTAATTGTTTCGCTCGGATTAAGCAACTCATAATACACTACACCTAGCTGATCCCACCAAATACACAGCATAAGTTTTTTTCCGTGAATATTCGGTTTTGCTGTTGATGTTGACGCGTGGCCAGGTAATCCCCATGATTTTCTTCTTTTTGGATTGTCATAATGTATCCACTTCTCATCACCAGTTATGATACGATGTAAAAAACCCTTTTTTTATGTCTAGCTAGCAGCATTTCACTTAAGCATAATCGGCGTTCAATATCTCTCGGCTTTAATTCGTACGGAACCCAATTTCCTTGTTTATGAATCATTCCTAATGATTTTAAACGATGTGAGACTGCTTGCTGAGTGACTTCTAATGTTAGAGCAAGTTCTTTTTGTGTTTGAGATGAATCTTCCTCCAATAATTCCTCCAATTCTGCATCCTCGTAAATTTTTGGCCTTCCACTGCGATCTTTGTCTTCTACGTCGAAATCACCATTTTTAAACTTTTGAAACCACTCTCGACACGTTCTCTCACTCAAAGCAACCTCACCATATGCTTCTACGAGCAATCGATGCGCCTCAGCAGCAGATTTCTTTAAATTAAAGAAGTAAACTAATATTTCCCGCAAATGACGCTTACTTGGCTCAAATTTTGACATTTTCAACTTATAAAAATTATATTTTACCAATATAAAATCAATGATATTAATAGGTTATGTTGTTCTTGAATGTCCAAACTATTTTTTAAGCCGGTTATCATCTGCGAAAGCTAACCGAAACTCCGTGCCGCGCCATCTACAATAAAACGGCGGAATCTTATTTGTACTCCTAATAGTAACTGTCGGGGGAGTACCTAAGTCATATTGCTGTTGGTTTTTGGCGGAGGCTACCACTTAACATCAGGTGGGCCTTCAGCTTGTCCCGTCACTATTGTTACATAGAAAGATGGCGACAACGAACCGGAAAAATCGGGTATTGACCGTTATCTGTCATATTACAAAATATGTCAGTTCTGTATCACTTCTAAAGAATTGGTTGTTTGTTCCTTTCAGATTATAACTGGCAATCTCCGCGGGCACATGAAGATATGGGACCTCAGATCGCCGAACGACAAACCAACTGCCTCATTCCTTTTAGCGGGCGATGAGCAGGCAGCTACTTGCATCACAAACCACCGTACATTACCTCACATTGTGTTGGCGGGGAGTGAATCTGGGGCAGTCGCGGTCTGGGACTTACGTATGAACTCATTCCCCGCGTCCTTACTCAAAGCACATTCCGCCGGAGTCACAGAAATACAGTTCCATCCAGAAAACCCTCACAAATTGATCTCTTCTTCTGTGTCTGGTGAAATTTGGGACTGGAATATGGAACCTATGACCAAGAGCGCAAGAGCGGCGGATAGCCAGTTGGCGCTAATGCCATTGGAAGACAAGAACGCTATGGTGGTCAACTCACTGATGCCACCTCTCCATAAAGCAATCAACACTATAGATTGCGATAAAGGAAGGATATTGTGTGGTGCGGATAATGAAGCTGTGTATCTGATTAAGAACTTTAAATATTAAAGTGTTGAGCTTACATGATTGGCATGTTCTTGCAAGGATGTTTTTGTACAAAGAAAATTGGTAAGCAATTTTTAGGTTATCATAGTGAATAAAACAATGTTTTTGGAATATTATATTTTATTTAAATACTTAATAGCTTATAATTTTATTACAAAATGATATATCATTCAAAACATTACATACACAAGTCAGTCTTTGCTTGTCTAATCAAAGTATTGGTAAAATTGTATGAAAGAAAAGTTATTTACAACACTGAAATATCATTGTAGTAGGCACCATTAAAATAATAGTATAATAAGAAAATTCAGATAAAAATGAGTATAGTAGATATAAAAGAATGGGATTGTAATATAAATTTTCAAGCAAAAACTGGAATAATTTTCTGCCCAAAAGGTAACTTGTTCACAAACCAATGGCACCAAAACATTTTACTCCATATTCAATAGCCTCAATAACATTGCACTGCATGTTCTCAACTCAAGTTGTCAAGAATTCTATCAAGATCAGTAAAACCATTTTGCATCGCCTAAAGGAGTCTTACTAATCTGAATATTTGGCATCTCATTCACAACAGCTTACAACTAAGAGTATATTGTGTAAAATAATTAAAAATCACTCCGCTATGTATATTGTTCGTATTGATAAACACAGCACAACTTGACTGATACACAGTTATACTAAATGGTAATACTAAGTGAGCACCATTCTACTAAGTATATACTAAAAAGTAAGTTATATTTCGATCAAATGAATCAGAAAGCTTATTTCTGAAAGTTTAACCAACTCTGGCTTACATAATAAATTGTGATGATGATAAAGTTATAGGTACTAAATGATAAGACTTATTTACAAATTATCATGCATTTCAAGTTCAAATTGGACTACTAATTCGATTTTATCAATCGAGTCACTTTCGTATTGGATTTAATTTAGTTCTTGCTGTTCAGTTTTCGATCTCGGGGCGCTACAAACCTAGCCGCGTGGCGACCACAACTTGACCAATGTCCGTTTCCAATTCCATAAGTGGTATTGTTCTCAGAGCAGTTTCTACAATCTACTCATAAAATCACTGCCCAAGCTCTATCCTGTCCACTTTTAAACTTCAGGGTATGTTATTAATTTCCTCTGCACAAAAAAAGAATCATGACTGCAGCGATTCTGGAATTCGCCACGCTTTAGCTTCCAGAAAATGTGGAACAGAGCCTAGTTTCCACAGAATCTGCATACATTTCAAGGAATAATTTCCTCATAGTCAGTATTCAAAACTCATGCCTGAGAGTGAATGAAAGGTATATCCGCGTGTTGGTACTATGCTTCAGTATAAAGAAAATCTCAGCAGAATGGAATAACAAATATAAACATTGTACTTTCGGATAAATACTTTGGACCAAACTCAAACTATGCCCTCGATATTCAAATGGCCGAAGTATTTGGATTTACCAAGTCCTTAAGTGTTCAAGCAGTTCAGGAATTTATATATTTGTAATATACTTATATATCCAATTCCCCCCTCCATCCCCTTAGCTCTATCCTATGGAATAATTACTTTGGATTAGTCATACCCTCCGCGAGTGACCTTGTGTAGGTGAAATACGTATGGCCAAGCCAACCAACCCAGGAGCTATCCTTCAACCTTGAGTAATTCAAGCGACCCAGGCATTTTCATCTATCCTATTCCCTCATTAAGTGATTCAAGTGTGGTGGTTCCGCCGATGCGGCGGCGGTTTCCGCTGGCTGGCGGCGAGCAGAGAGGCCGGCACCGTCCACAGCTGGTCGCACCACTGCATCAGGGCTTCTGTCACGTGACAGCTGTTCGCGGCAGTCGCCAGCTGAGTCTCCAGGCTGTCTGATGATTTGATCAGCAGGCTGGAAATAGGGAATCGGATTTTTTTTAATGGTGATCAGAAATTTAATGGTGATAATGTGAAATCACCTTTTTTTTAAATAGTTTTGGTAATGGTAAGTGCCCACTTTCAATCTAAAGATCGCTGGTTTCAATCCATATTGCAGACCAATAAACTTTACACTTGAAAACATAAGATACATAATATCACGTTCTCAAAACGGCGCAGGAAATTGGCGTGTCCTTAAAACAAAAATTTAAAGACAACCTCTACCGATTGAAATTTAATTATGATAGATAGATTCAATTGTCAGTTATCGAAATATGAAACTTTTCCTAACAATGAGAATATTAGAGGCTGGTACGGTACGGAGGCATTAAATAATAATTAAACGTTTACACACTCATCATACCCCTGCACTAAAATTCCGTGTCGCACATGGCATGGACAAACACAGAAACACAATATAAACACCCAAGACCCGAGAACAAACTTCATGCTCACCACACAAAGTGTGCCCCGGGAATCGAACCCGGGACCAGTAGCCTCGAAGGCTGAGCTACAAAAAAAATTACCTTGGCGGGAAGAGGGTAGGAGCAATGATCATGGCGACGTTGTGTTCGGACATCTTGTTGGAGTCACTGGCGGCCACGATCTCGCGGCCGAGGCGCAGCAGGTCGCGCAGTGTGGCGCGGTGCTCCGGCGGCAGCAGGAGGATTAGCAGGTTCAACGCCCGGCCACGGGTCTCGCCGGTTAGCGCTGGAGACATGGACGTTGAATCAGATTGAGCAGAAACAGATTCTTATTGGTAAATAGTATTTATAATACAAAATCGGAAAAAAACCGTATTCAATTCTTTCATCCTTTTTTCTCGCCCATTTTATCATTATCTATACTAATATTATAAACCTGCAGAGTTTGTTTGTTTGAACGCGCTAATCTCTGGAACTACAGGTCCGATTTGAATGATTCTTTCAGTGTTGGATAGTCCATTTATCGAGGAAGGCTATGTATTTTTTTTTTTTCAAAATTAGGGATCCGTAAGTAAATTGCTATTTTGTAACACAAGGTGTAAAATCGAAAACCTATTTTTGCGTGCGCTGCAAAAACTATTGACAATAGAACAAAATGATGTACTACGGGTTTGTAGATCCCATTAAGACCTACAAAAAAGTCCGCAAGAACATATATCTAGCTATCATGGTTTAATCACAATAACCGATTTTGTGTATCAAATTTGTACACCGTGTGCAGTTTGATCCAACTTGAAAGATAGGATAGCTCACATCTCAATTTATGATCACAATATTATTTTATTGCAAATTATAATATCGTATGACAAAAACGTTAGCCACAGCAACGCGTGGCCCGGTCAGCTAGTATTATACGGGTAGGCCAACTAAACCTATCGATCCAATGAGACGGCGAGGTTATTAATCAATAGTTGTCTCATCATCAAAATCGGTTCACTGAGATAGACTGCGCTTTGAGCTAGTTAATCTACTTTAAAAACAAATTCGAAGCAGTAACTCACCATACGTGTGGTAGAACAGCCTCATCAGCTCCTGGGTCAGCAGCGGGGAGGGCAGCGCTCGCAGCAGCCGCTTGTACACGGCAGCTAGGTCGTGGCTGCTCGCGGAGTTGAAGGAGGTTTCGACTGCATCGCGCTGCTCGTACCACTGCCGCTCTATCTGCTGGCACAGGGCTGCTATCTGTAAGACAACAAGTCAGTGTAATTTCATTGGCAATATATCTTTTTTATTTGTGGAACACAGGGCTGCTATCTATAAGGACAACAAGTTGTGTAAGTGACTGAACGAGTAGAAGGCCCACCTGGTGCTAAATGGTTACCCCCGCCCATGATAACAATACAACCCAGAACAATGCATCCGTGCAAAGAACTTGAACAAAGTTCGTCTCTTCGTTCGTACAAAGAGGGTTCTCACAGGGATACTAAAGGGACCCCCAATCCAATGAGGTATCTGACTATGGGTTTAACGCTTCAGATTCTTATTATGTTCCCCAACTCACCCTGTGCTTATTGCCAGAGACCCGGAACAGGCCCTCGTCGTGCGTCCGCGCCCTGAGCACCGCCGCCAGCCCCCTGAAGATGCTCGGCACGCAGCTCCACGTCTCCTCCCAAAGAATCATGTCCTTGCGTACCAGCGTCTCCAGAGATACGCCGAACACTGAACCCTCTGGAATTGAATACAAGTTGCATTGTACTATAACTTTTCGCAAAGTCAAACAAGTAGGTACTTGTTGGCATCAATAGTTTTTATCTATTCGGCAATTAGTAAAAGAATTTCTACGGTGCAATACTAAAACTTTCTTGATTTTTAATTTAGTGACAATCGCTTTTCTGTTTCCATGCTAAACTTGGGTGTCGTAACTAGGGCTTATAACATAGCTTCTATTATGTAGATTACAACACAGGCCATCCTTATGCTTTATTTATATTGTAAATGTATTCTATTGGTTTAAATAAATTATTATTATATCCCTGCAGTGGATACAATAGAGGCATGTTAACAGAACTGTAAATTCGAGCTAGAATAGTGATCGCTTTTTTTATGTAACGAAGAGGACGGGAGGACGACTAAGGTCCTCCCCGACCGAAGTATGAGACTCAAGTACCAGGATACAATGTCTCATGTGCATGTGATTTCACCGGCTCCTACACCTTTCCACCGGAACACAGCACCACTACTTGTGCGGCAGATAGTATGGAGGCAGTACTTCTACGTGAGAAGCTTGCACAATTGCTACTGCTACCTTTTATTGTTCCACTCAGTTCCCCAAGTTATTTTATTCCAGGGCGATTTCTCACCTTCTTTCCTCTTCTTCTTGGGCGGCTTCCTCTTCTGGAAGGGTAGCGAGTACTTATCGAACAGTGCCGTTAGTTCCAGCCACAGCAGGGGCGGCAAGCGTTTCAATTGTGGTTCACCGATGCTCTCAATATCTACGTTGCTGTCTTCTTCAGGCCATACCTGGAAAGTACCAAAAGAAGATTTAGTTACTGAGGCACAAGTAATTTTTAAAGAATTCAATGGAAATAAAATATTTTTGCCACTAACTAACTAGTTACTTTTGCCCTTCCAAGCGACGGGTCCCGGGTTCGATTCCCGGCCGGGACATAGGTACTGTTCTCGGTTCTTGGATCTGTGTTTTGTGTTTCTGTTTGTCCTAGCCATCAGCAACAGCAGGGAATCCTAGTGCAGGGGTGTGAGTGTGTAAACTTTACGTTTTTTTCTTTGTGAACGCTACATGTAAAACTGCAGTCCAGATTTCGAGCCTCGGCTGGCGAAAATATTATTGTTGGATGTTTGTGTTGTGTATTATCCATATCACCTGCAATTGGAGTTCCAGTGCACCTTGCACTGGGTATACACGATAGTTGTATGTGTAATAAATCATTTGTTCTTACCTCGTTCCTGTTGAGCATCTGCCTGTCTAGGTTGAATTTGTGCTCAAAGCTGAGTGGTTGCTGCGTAGACACAGCGCTCTTCGTACGCGACACCGACGTGTGTTTATTTCTGCAGAAGATAAGAGGTTCCCAATGAAAAAAAAGTATATCCAAAATTAACACAACATATCATCATCATTTGCAACCAAAAATCTTGATTCGGCGCTGGCGTTCATTTAAGAATTTAGCCGCTAGGTAGATTCGTGGCTGAAAATGGAGCATGATGTTTGTGATCAACTTGATCATCACCAAAATTTAACACTTATTATTATCATCATCAGCATCCAAAAAACTTGATTCAAGCGGCGTTAGATTAAGAATTTAGCTGCTGCAGAGCTGCAAGGACGACACAATTTTTTACGATAAGCTAAAAATTGCCCCCTTCGATGATGTAGGTAGGGATAGCAAAACGTTCATGTATTAGGGTTCGCTTATGAAGATGACCTCTTCATTCATCTTCATTCTATACTACCTATATTACTATGCAGCCACAAATATTTGGTCGTGTTTGTACTTACATGAACGGGTCGTTGTCTTTCAATATAGATCCATTTATTCGCTCTTTTCCTATTCTTGGGCCTTGGACTGTGCCGTATCTTTGGTAGCCTAGGAGTTCAATACCCTCTGAAAATAAACATACAGTCAAAATGTAGTAAACATAGAATAAATGTATTGAAACTAATGTTTTCCTTGTTGAAAAGTAGAAATCTGACGAAGGTGATGACGAATGCAATGATTCTAATGAAGACATTCCACATATTAATGATTCCATAATCACGGTGGTCATAAAATGGAGGTCGCATATTTTAATGATAGAAACGACTTATGAGAAATGAATCAACAAGTCGTTAAGATAAAGAAGACAAATAAAAAGATGACGAACACTCGGATCGGATGTAAATACTTATTGTAACTACGGTTCTACTAATTTGAATAGTTTCTATAATAATACCTACGGGTGACATTGATGATCATGATTACCAATTACAATTGATGATATTTTAATATTTAACATCCGCTATCATGTACACATT
This sequence comes from Aplocera efformata, assembly GCA_921293045.1. Taxonomy (NCBI): domain Eukaryota; kingdom Metazoa; phylum Arthropoda; class Insecta; order Lepidoptera; family Geometridae; genus Aplocera; species Aplocera efformata. The sequence goes on from OV121040.1 coordinate 1,216,387, forward strand.
ACCAAAGGTCATAGGAATCATTGTCATCAGTGTCAGGTTCTTACCTGCACAAAATGCGCGTGAATTGACAAAAAATTTAGGAAACAAAAATAAGTCTTTGTTTTTCCGTTGGTGACCGAAGTGCTAGTCTCTACCACAATTTATAAGTTCAGTATCTAACAACTGAAGTTGGCCTTATGGCCAGGTTCCTTTGCTCTTGTATTCAGTAAATATGAATTAGAATTTTACCTTTATCTGAAACTAGCTGTGCCCCGCGTAGAACTTAAATATTTTTATTTATTTAATAAGGACTCCCAACACAGGATAAACTGAACATACAACTAAAATTAGGCAAGGAACAGTGGTCCCGCAATTATTGGGCGTCACAGCATGTTAATAGAGACAACTAACTAAATAAGTTAAGCGTAATGCTAAATATACCTACTTATAGATTTATTCATGAACGATTCATGAACGTAGCTACTATTTATAAAAATAATTTTTCAAATCGAGGAGGGAAATGTTCCATTCCCAAATTTAATCGAGGTTATCATAAATTATAATGGTACAATGATTTACCAGTATTAGTGGCGATGTCAGCCCAGTGCAGATCGTTCGGTTTGAAGAGCTCGTGCATGGGCAGCGGGGGGGAGAGGTCTGCGGGCGGGGAGAGGCGCGACCGGCGCGGGGCGGCCGGCGCCGACGGCGTCCGGGCGAGCGGCGCATGCGTGCCCGCTGGCGGGAAACTGTCGCTGAAAAATAAACTTATGATGAACCTGCGCGTGTGATAAACATTCCACAGAAATATAACTGATTTAAAAATCGAAAAAACAATACTTTAATTTATTTTTAAAATAGCCAAAATACGTAATTTCGTTTGCTTCGATGACATATTCTTCCAGTTATTTTCATTTTACGACCAAACTATTCAATCGATTTTGATAAAAATTCTATGGGACCAATTTGAACTCATATCCTTCCAAATAACAAAAGAATATTCAAAATTGATGGAGACCTAAGGTAACAAACATAAAAAACATTCGAATTGAGAACCTGCTTTTTTTTTGAAGTCGTTTAACAATGCTATGATGGTTAAGGGTAGACACAGAATTTGATATTGCGAGGCTCTGGGCAATAGATGTGAGAATTTTATCTGATGCCTATGAGAAATTTATCTGAATTGAAAGTATACAGCTACTGGTAATGGACCAGCATCATCAGTACATCAAAACAAAAAAAATTAGTTGTTCTGCGAGGATGTAAGGACCCGGATACATTTGGACGAATTATAAAATCAATAAAAACATCAAAGACAATTGCAGCATAGAGACTAACGCAACACTAATGGTTGATGAAGAAATCCAGCGGAATCGACTCCATTTTGATGAATTAATTTGTAAGACAGAACGCCTAGCAGGTATATTCTACATTAAATGGAGTCTTGCAATAACTAGCGACAAGTGTCTGTAGAAATCTGGTACGAGCTAGTAAACTGTCGTGATAAACTCTGAAAGTATCTACTTTAAACATAATTGAGGAAAAATAACTGAGAATAGAGAGAGTGACTCGTTAGCGAGAAAACCACGAAATAACAATTCGTTAATTGCCAGGGAATCTGAAGATTCATCTCTGTGGGAAAAGTTAACATGAGTCAAAGGAATGTGTTTTGTCTCACGAAAGTGCAATGCGACTGAAAATAAAATTTCCTCGGACACGCGCACGCGCACCGTGCACGGCGGCCCCCGTCATCTACATTCCATACATACATACTAAAGTATTTTATTCAAATGATTTTTCATCATTCTATTTATATTTCTGTCTGAAAAGTTTTATTAACGATCCGGTATTATTTTCCTTTCTTTCAACCTCTCCTTTCCTTTCGCTAGGAGGTCCCTATCATTTTAATTCAACCGCACGTGGCGTGTTCATCTCATCCCATATGTTCCAAATATGATTTATTAATCATCACAATCTTAATATTAATCATTAAAATCTCTCACTTTTCTTATCTTTAAATGTGTGCTCAAACTTAGTTTGAGTTAATTTCGGTTATCTATCCTTATGCTTACATACTTATTACAGGTATATTATTATTTATCATTTGAATTTCTCAGTTACAAGCGACACGATGCGACTTGAGTATTCCATATTTCGGGCCGGAGTCGTTTTGTTATTTATGGGCTGCAGAAACCACTTAACCGTGTACCCTGTCAGCGCGTCCTTAGCCATTAGTCGAAAAAGAAAAATAAAATAACTTACACAAAATCCGGGGGAGTGGCTGAGTCTGCCCACTCGGCAGGCGGGCTGCCCGACCCGCCGCTCGGCAGAGAATCCAAGGAGTCAGGAGTCGCGCTGCGCGACCGAGGTTCACTACCGCTTGAGTTCTGTAACAACGCAGGAAGGTTAGCATCAGTGTCGTATCAGAAACTGCCAGTGCGAAGCCGGAGTGAGTTGCTAGTACTACATATAAACCTTCCTCTTGAATCACTCTATTGCTTAAAACTACATTAAATACGTTTCGTAGTTTCAAAGATCTATGCGTTCAAACAGCGGGAGCCATTTTGTTTTATACTCGCGTTTTATCCCGCGTAGTTCCCGTTCCCGTGGGAATACGGGGAGAAATATACCCTTCAATCATAATCTGTTTTATAAAATACTTGCACGAACTCGTAACTTCACGATTATCTACCTACAAAGGTCATGCTTGGTCTGTACTTTAGTGTGGGCTATGCAAACTAAACTAACATACAAAGGAAAAAAGGAGCGCCGTATGTCAACTACAACCACTTTGAATCCATGTTTAGGTTAGCTATTCAAACTGAAGGAAAACAACACGAAGAAACCGTAATTTCTTGCTAGAAGGCGTGTTATATCTACTAATTTGGATTCGCTTTCAAATTAACTCGCAGTACTCGTTAATAAGCCTTGTGAGGGTTTCTAGATTCTTTGTTTTCTTGATCCAAGTTCCGCCGGAGAAAATAATATTACTACTTTACTAATATTACTTTCCTTAGGCACTTAACTGCAAACTCTTCAACCAATCTCCATAATTAAGCATTTTAACGCTCACCAATATGAATCGCGGAAACAAATTTAACATCATCGCAATCATTGTTCAAATACCACAGTTTTTGCTCAATTAGAAAGCATCTTAACGTGAGAATCGATGCTGCTAATAGAAAAATAATTTCTGTGTACACTTTAGTGCTAACTTGTCTCAGTGATTAACTGTGGGAGGATTTGGGCTGAATAACTAGGAACTTCTAATTAGCACGTTTTGTTTCTTTGCTATGGTTTTCTAAGATGATTGAAAATATTTCCGTAATTAAATCAATTATACAGTAAAACGAGTTACGCTCACGATATAACATTAGATAAGTTTAATAAGGCTTTCAAAGCAGTATTTGCGATATTTTAAGAAGGGATATTTTTATTGTTCGCAGGGATTTTATACTTTGAGTATGAGACTTATGTAATAATCGAACAGCTAAACAAATACATAATGATAATTGTAAAACAGCAATTTCATCAGGAAGGATAATAGGCTTATAAGAAACACATGAAAGAGAAACCAAGATTGCATTGTGTACATTGTCCCCACAATTTCTTATGTAATTTCATTCACATTAGAAAGCTAATATATTAATGACTCTTGGATGTTTAAGACGAATTTTGGCGAAGTCTATTATGGTAATGGTATGTGACATAATAACATGATTCAGCTATTATTTTGGATACAACCATCACGTAAGCCGAACAAGAAAAGGACTATTGTCAAACTCAGAATTCATTTTCTACATTGTTTACTTAAATGCTTTTAATTTCGGTCGAAAATAACAATTGAGTCATTGAAAATGTTGTAGAGAGCGAATTGTTTGGTTTCGACAAAAGCATTCAAGTTCTTAATCTCTAACTAATTAGACCATTGTGTCATACCACTTCCTTAAGCAGCGTACCATCGATTAGAAACGGTGCTATCAATATGCCAAGTTCTCCTTGTAAGGGCACCGGACCAGTTAGTACAGTGTACAAGGTAGTTAGTCAGGAAGTGAAGACTCCGCGACGCCGCACATGTGTGTCAGTGGCGACACCTGGCGTGATTAATAGCTGGTGTTTAGCACCGTGGAGAAACTGACGGGACGTAGACGAGGTACACTCCGGAAGCTTAGATACTGAGATTAGTTCGAAAAGACAAGTGTACATAAAACAAACAGAAAGTAAAATTAGCCTACAACACAAAAATTTCATTGTGGGGTAGGATGCCACGAACACTGGCTACATTCCCGCGTTGAACGGCCACAGATAAATCTTTCGGCGAGGAACGAGCCTGCCTTCTTGTCCCCGGTTGCATCTTTTCATGGATAAGTATCAATACCTACTTGTGTATGCCTTGAGCGCTGGTGCCAAATCTAATAAACAATCTAAACTGTTATTTCTAGTGGAAATTGTTCATCTTCTGAGATTTATGTTAAAAATTAGGTATCAAGTTAATGAGTTTGATTTCATATTTATATCTTAGTTCTATTTGTTCAATACTTATATTATTCTTCGCATGGTAGTTGCAATTTGTAAAGCTTTGTAACTAATAGATATAAGAAACATAGACGTTAGAATCAAAGGTATTGTCATTAGCTCCGCAAAAGCATTGTCGCGCTGTGAATAACACCATTTAAGTATGACGTTGGATGGTGCATTCAGCTAACCTATGACCTGTATTGTTTCTGTACCTGTAAAATATACCAGTCGAGGTATATGTATATAATTGTATTGTAATAAATTTATAGATAATGCTAATTTTGATAAACCTAGCCTGATTATGTATTCGCTCAGAATAACTGCGAGAAAATTAGAAAATAAACTAATTATTTGGCTGTACGTTTAAAGTTGAAGTTTACTGTATATATAAGTGAGGATTTTGTTATCCTTATGGTTTATGTAATACCGATACTGAATTCATAAGTTAAATAGGTGATAGCTATCATCAACATTCATAGGAATCCTATAATATATATTGGAATCAATAGATTTAGAATCAATAAAGTTAAAAAAAATCCTCTTATAGCACAAGGATGATCGCAGGCAGGTGAATGACTCTAAAGAAAGACAATACGGATAATATCACAGCCTTATTCGAATCAGTTACTTAAAATGGCAGGCACATAGAATAATGGACAGAGAGAATAATAATATAATATTACAGACAAGAATGGTTATTAGTTGCTTCCTCAGACTAACAATAAATACGATGTGATCGTGTTGGTAGAAAGAGTAGATTGACGCAAGCAAAATTTTTACTTGTTTCGTGATTTCTAATTAATTTCTACTATTGGTTGATTTCTTATGTCAAATTTGTACCTGTAAGTAATGTTTTCATGTAAGATTCTTAGAAATCTAATATTTTAATAGAGCCTATTCAAGATACCACAAGAAAATGGTGTTCAAAACATATTTCTTTAAAGCCTTTGTGCTGTCACTCGTCCATTCTTCTGTTTGCATTTGGGTTCGTCACTTCACCATTCAGATAATAAGTCGATCTCTCTAAGTTTTTATTACTTGTAGATACTACTATGGAATTCGTTTTCAATTCAAGTGAACCGTTTCATATTCAATGAGGCTGATAATATCATAAGAGTAGATTAGGACGGATAAACCGTGAGTACCGTGGATTATTGCGCTTCTTCGTATTGGATGTCCGCTAGAATGTAATAAGTATTTTGATGGTATAGTATTCTTGGCATTATAAACTTACATGTATTATTCACAGTCAGTTTCATAAAAGACGAGATACAGCAATCATTAAAGTACTCTCAAATTGACTTCAGAAACACACCACTTTGCCTTCGATATACCTAGTAGGACCCAATATCATATCGAGATGTTAGCACTAATTATGCTATATGGAACTGACCTTATGTCTATAGCACCAAACTTAGTGATAAGTACACTACCTATAAAAAACACTACCTATAAAAAAACACTACCTATAAAAAAACAACTCGTAGATCTCGTTGTCTAAATATTTATTAAATATGTGACGTATCCTTGTATCTTTTAAGAATTCAAAGGTATTTATGATTTTTAAATTTACGCGCGGAATTATGTTTGTCAACAATGTTACATTTTTTTCCTTGTACCATTTTGTGATAGATCGTTCTTAATTTGCCAAAAGATAATTTCGAATACATAAAGGTTAAGCCTGTCTTGTCTTATACGTAATTTTAACAGGTATTTTAAAGGCACTCCTGCGAATTCACTTTCAAGTTAAGTATCCGCAGGAAAGTTTGTACAAAAGCTCAGGTGTCATGTTTGGGAGCCTGTATCCAATCTAGTTGTGTGGCCAATCATTGGCGATATGTACGCATAGCTCACCATAGCACATATTCCAACAGAACTTTGGTATTATATACATTTTATGATTCCATATAAAGCCTTTTATGTCGAGTGTTTTTATGTAGCTTGCGTGTTTTGTGTAGTCGAGGACATAAATCGAGCTCAGGTATTAGACTGCTCAAATATTCTAGTGTGTACAGTACTAGGTACAAGCATGCAACATATTAACAACAACAGCGTTCTTACCAACCTTGGAAGTATAACTAAGTACTTAGAAATCAATAAGTGGTGTATCCTCCAAAGTCTGAAGAGTTCAGATATGGTCTATATATTTCATTTCAAATTAAAGTTACAGCCGTTCAGATATCAGTCATTATAAAACATTCGACACGAGTGGACAAAAGAAACCCATATCTAGGGTGTTTTTACTTTTAGAATGAATATCAATGTTTTTAAGAAATCAATCAGTAATTGTGTTTTAAAGTGATTTAGGTATCAAGTTATCCAAGTTTTTGACGGTGTTTACATAAACAAGATGATATTGGAAATCAGCAAACTGGATATCAAGTTGGCGACGAACAAACAACTTGCGTTTCTTTGAAAAAGAATGTAGCCTGTGCAGCGTAGATTGCTTAGAACTAACTTTTTAACATTTCATGAATTAGAGTCCTAAAATGTTACTTAGTTAATAAATTGTGATTTGTCCAACACTCTGTCAAGAACAGAGAGTAAATTATAAATTATGAATCCAGAATACACCCCTATGCGGCACAATACACCCCTATGCGGGACGTCAGTGCAGGCCTAGTCACCCCCACCCAGAATTAGAATTAGAATTAGAATCCAGAATTTATAAGACCAATCGTAGATCTTATAGTTCAAGTAAACAAGATAGACAACTAACTAGGTGCCAGCTTCCAGTCTGTCTGCCAGCTACTGTTAATATGGTAAAACATAGATACCAATGCATCCAAATAGGTTTTCATCAGCGCCAATCCCTTGCAGTTCTCAATCTTCTCGCACACCTTCGCTCGCATCGTTTCGCACAACATATCGGTAACTTTGAACCACCATCCACTGCACAGATCCACACACACCACTAACCAAACGCAAAGTGCTTAAAATTTAGTAATGTACCGGACGCGCTGCAATTATGCTAGTACCGACCGACGTCCGTCCGTAACACAGAATTCTATAATAAACACACAAATCACTTTTGTAATATCATTGCGACAATTTTTCACAATTTCATTATACTTTTCAGTTATCGAAATTTCGAAACGCAACGACACGCACGACTTTGGCTGTTCAGAAATGGAACTTTACTACTAAGTAAGGCTGTTCAGTATTCCCATAATGGCATATTTATCTAACGAGCAATGGTTATCACTGGCCCTAATTTGTCTCAAAGTTGGCGAGCACAAAACCAGCTCGCTTGAAAGTAATTTTAATGGTTTGGCTAAATTCCGCTTAAGGGTATCGGCTATTGTAATCGTTCGACATTGCCAACGAATCTACCTTAATTAAGATTCGTAGAAATATTCAATTAGTTAACTGACACACTGGCCTAATAAAGTTGTTTATGTATTTGAAACGCTTCTTCGAAAACTATTGGAAATGTCTCTTATTGACAATGCAACCTCAATTAGCGCGGATATGTAAACAAGTGTTTAATTCCTGAGTGTGTTTCTTCCCATTTGAAAATTAAAAACCAACGTCTTTCACTTGTTTTCAATTTAGTGTTTCCCTGGGCTGAAATTTTGAATTGTAATTCCACATATAACTTCATTCTTTCATTCATTAATTCATCCTAATTTCCAAAAGGAGATGGATCTTATAGATTTTTCATTATGAGCAGGACTTATAACACTACCTATAAAAAACAACTCATATCAATTAAATTTATTTAGTTTCATTGCCACATAATCTCTTTAAGAATCCTATATCATAGTTATAGATCTAAATGAATATTACTTTAAATACAAAATCCTTTATATTCTCGGACCACCTGTACACAGACCAAGTATTGTATATGAACTCGTGAGGCGCTGCCAATCAACAGATTACCTAAAGGAGTTTCTGATCAGGTGCGTGTAGAAAGTGCTCTGCTTTTCTGCTCAATTAGCCATAACCGTGTCAGTTTTAATGCACTTGTAATGATGTGATGGATAGTTAATATCTCACAACGATGGCTGACCGCAAATTAGACCCACATAGGTGTGACTACACAAGTCGGTGATAAGGTTAAAAGTTATGTATGGAATCATGATGTTGTATGACCATGATTCCATACATAACTTATTCGAATTGAGATCGGATCAACTTTTTACCTATTTCCAGCAAGATTTTCAAACAGATGAAGGAAAGCGTTTAGTTATCGATCAGACCCAAATTTCTATAGAACTGGTCTTCCATTTCAAGCCTTCAATACTAGTACTCTTGATTATTTTAGAACGGGTATGGGAATTGCGATCGACTCTTTTATCTCTTTCTGACCTTTAAATCTCAAGTATCGTTAGGGCACGTCATACAGATACAAGTTAACATATTCGTGAGCCTATAACATGTCACAGGAGCTCCTTAGGTCCATTAAGTCAATTACAGCCAGTTTTCATATTTTAGCTAGTCTTATTTGTAATGTTTACGACTGTTACAACCCTAACCGCCCAACCGGAGACGAAAAGATGAAATATAAATAAGTATCAACTCTCTTACACTTTGAAAATATTGCATCAGCAAATTCTGCGCAAACCGTAACTAGTGTGCACTGAATCTAGCCTTATGTGGCTTTGTGATAGCTGCCGTGAAAGTGCAATTTAAGACATTCCCACATTGACCGGTTTACAGAAAAAAATGGACAATTGACCAGTTTCCGAGTTTCCAATGTGAAACTGATGTAGAGCAGAAAGCCACTTGTCAATCATCTCAACAGCTGCAGAAGGTGACACAGTTATATTTACTATTGGACAAGGTTTCACTCCAACTGGCTCGATGCGTTCTTCCGTATCACTGAGCATTTGAGGCTTAGGTGCTGTCATATCGTGGAGATTTAAAGAGGGTGTTTAGAGCACTTTATCTTTACACGATGTAGTTATTCAATATGAACATCTTGTGTACCTAATTAAATGATTTGTCGGTAATGAATTCAAGGTGTCTTTTGACCCTCATCCATCATCACGATTTAACTTAACTTTTAAAAAGGTTACTATCTTATGAACGATCTATGTTTTAAGTGCTTTTTGACTAGTTATCTTATATACCAAAACTATTGTAGATCGGGAACATAATCTTTGTTTCAGAGATAGAGCTAGCAAAAATAGGTTCTTTCATCTTAGTATTCATTGTTTTAATCTACTTGGTCTGTAACCATAACGTAACCTCGTACAAGACCTCGCGCCAATGTAGGCCTATCGACAGATGTGTCATCGACATTCATTAGTTAAGAGATCTTTTATTTTAAACTAGAATTAGTTTAATATCTAAAATTGCCAAGTCAAATCACAATTGACGCATCAAAAAATTAAACATGAAATTACAAAAAATAAAACCATATCTAACTAATGTATGTTTGTATGTCAAACGTTAAATAATGTTATTTTCTTAAACGGAAAGATTATATCTGATGAATAGACGTGGCTTATAATATTACACCTAGATGTCGGTTATGGCTAACTGTAGATGATCATAAACGTTAGCTGTTGGATTTGGCCTTTGACCGTATGTTATATCTTGTTTATATAAGTACCGCAATTATGACTGCAGTAAATTGTTCAAGCAGATTTTTATCTATGATTCAAGAAATGATCTGCTAGCTAACTAAAACGGTGAAAAGTTTGACTCATTATCCATTTAAGCTTTTAGAAGATCATCAAGATTCGCAGAATCGATGTTAAATCATTCAACCTAACATGCATTTTCGTTACTGACTCATCGACTACCTGTATCTTTTCGTAGCAAATATATATAATTTTTATTTTATAATAGGTACATGATGTTTCTTTTATTCAATAGTTCGGTATTTCAAAGTTCTAAAAATGATTAAAGAATAACTTTCAAATTACTGAGAAGTCAAGAATAATTGTAAACAACACAATATTAAAAATTACGTGTACACTCTCGCTTATCGAGAGTAGGCAGCAGATCCCTGCAGCGGTATCATCAGAGATTGATAAGGATAAAAATTGTCGACTCACCTCCAAATCTCTAAAAACATCTCTTATGTCAGGCTTCCTGGCTCTGGAAGCAGCTCGTTTCCTCCTCACAGTCCGGTTGAGCCTTCGGACCCGTCTCCTGACTGCGGCGGCCTGTTCCCTGGGCAGAGGGCTGACTGCCTCACCCAGCTGGGCCTCTGTCACTTCCAGTCCTACTTGGAACGGCGCCGCGAGAGAGCCCAGTCCTGCCGCTTGCAGCCATTCTGTCTCCAATTCTCCTTCTGTAGACAATGAGAAATTGCTGTTAGAATTAGCAGGAAACGTCATTTTGATTATTTAATAAAGTTATCAGGGTTTCACTGTTACCTCTAGATCGAAGTTTTAAAACACTAGTTACCAGATCAGCCAGAAATTATATAATGTATTTGTGCCTATAGCCTATTGTAAAATGCTAAAAACCATACTGTAGTTTGGTTACATAATTTTGACCTATTAAAGACAAAATATGTATTTGATAATATCTCGATATGAAAAATCACTATATTGCCTCTGGTTCCACGCTTTGGGAGGAAAATCAAAAGAATGCTAGTCAGCAATCCATGTTGCATTATGCAGCTAGTCTCCGACCAAGATTGGCTTTCGTATCGGTGACTGCAAAGTCAACAACCTCGGGTGGGCGTCTCCAATCGCCACACTTACAAATCGTATCAAAGGAGATATCAATTCCTCATCCTACCCAGAATCCCCTTTATGTGTTAAACTAACCGAAGACCGAATCAGTGATTCATAAGATGCAAGTTGCATCGATATATGGCTATAACCATTCAACCGTTGCACTGCACGAAAGGGAAACGAACGCAGTGCGTGATTCATGAGATCCTCTCACAAAGGAAACATGGCCATACAAACAGACACAAACAAGATGTCTTCGTAACAGATCACAGTATCATGCAAATTTGCAAAAGAAATGTTTGCAATAAGTCGGTGCGGCGCAAGGTTGCAATTTGCAATTCCCGCACTGGACTGATGTTTGCATTCGTTTGTGTCACAAAATTACTTTATCTATCAATGCTACGCTATGAAAATTCAAAAAGAAATGTCTGCGTCGCGGCTGTAGATGTAGTATCGGTTGCCGCAACAAAATCAACTTACATTTATACTTTTCAACTTAATTTCCGGGGTATTTGATGCAGTTTCTGTGTGTGTACTTACATGTCCTTTGTTAAACTAGTTTATTGATGGATTGAAGGTCAAAGAACTGTTTTATTTTTTATGCAAACAACTATGATTGATGCATGGTAGATACTAGATATGCTCACACAACCTTATATTTGATATCTTAATATTTATCAATCACTACATATCATAGTACTAGACTCAATAGCAAAAACAACCTGTCAGAACAATCAAAGTATTTTTTTGGTGGCAAGTTATAGCATTTTTTTATGTTGTTACGTGTTAAAAGTTCGTTATTGAATAAATTACTATAATGAACAAAAAATTCATTGGTGTTGAAGCCGTTCTTAGAACTCGCCGTAATTAAAAAATGTTTAAGAAAAACCACTTGAATGACATCAATAGGATCATATTTAATAAAAGTAGGAAATATAACCGAGGTGGCCCAGGGTTACATACGCCGTATTTTTGAAGGCCGCTGGTTCAAATCTACAAGTGCACCAATGAGGATTTCACTTGAGAAGTTGTATCTGTCAAACGATTGAATGAACTGTGAAAAATATACATGAAAATTGAGTACGTGGATACAGCATGTCGTTGTTAGTATGAGAAAATCGAAGTAATCCGAATGTATCCTAATGAATATGTAATTAAGATGCGCTACTAGGACGGATTCATTTTGCAACGCTGTGGACTCTAAATATAGTCTGTCTGTCAGCCACGGATCCGTGACATGCTGGTTAGATATCGCAAGATAACAGCGATACTTAAGTGGTTTTTTTATGTACAGGTACAGGTATCGGGAGTAGCTGAAGGTACATTATGTTAAGTGATCACTTCCGCCTATAACAATAATACACTTATCCTCCCAGACGCAATACCATTCCATACCGGGTGTTATTGCGTTTACTTTTTCATTAAAGATAAACGTTTGATTCCCGACTGGGGCAATCCTAGTGTGATAGACGTAAAGTGTGTTGAATGTTTTGTGTTTCTGTCTAGAGAATCCTATTCGTTTTGTTGTTTATTTTTTAATTTGTATCCTATTGATCCTTTGTGTTATTGTGTCGTAATACATGTGTATTCATCTATCAAAATATTATAATGTTTATTAAAATGCATGCAGCTGAGCTGCGTTCGTTGGGATAAATAAGCAAGCAGATGCAATACAACATTACAGTATACCTAACTGCAAACTAATTGGTAAGCTGCGATGCCCTTAATTTTTATCGTTTATTTTTCAGTAACTACAGTTAACCGAATTGGTTAGCGGATGCAACAAAAATAACTATTAATGGTTAAGTTTCAACACTGCTCTTAATTGGGTTTATTGTTCCAAACGTTCAATTTACTGCAGTTTAGTTAGATGAACGCATCCTTTTAACGATGAAGGGTGAACACACTCGCGCATACAGGATCTCATAGGCATATTGCATGCAAACATGTATGTATAATTAAAGTCATTTTTAATGATTCGATTCACTATTCAGTCATAATGTCAAAATAAAGCTCGTTCCAACAATCTTACCAATAACATATTTCGCCTGAAGGTGGCATAGAGCTCCCATCACACACATTGATTACAAAATTCACTTAACCAATTTCCAAAATCACATTAAACTTTTTAAAATTACGTAAGGCACTTCAAACCCGGTTCTTATTCATTTGTTAATAAAGAAACTTGTGAGTTCGTAAAGTGTAAAACGTATTTTTTGCGTAAAAAGTTTTATGTTAGAAAAGACAAGGAGTTTTTATATGAAGGCGAAAAGAATTTGCACAATGGTTGGCAGAATGCAATGAACTACTGAACCAACTCACAATTGCACGTTTGCCAAATTGAATCGCTGTTATCGTGGGATTCATGACGAAAGAATCGATACCTACGTGATTCTACTACGAGTGTCTGCGTCACGGGATGACTCGTGAGCAGATTTTTTTTTTTTCAATTACTCCGCTTTTATCTTGGGAAATTGTGTGCAATAGTCGTGATATATCTACGCTTAGAACAAAAGCGCTTGACCATGCAGAGCTTTGAACTTGTTGCCACAAAGTATGTAGGCAGCCAGCAAGATACGGAATTAATAAAGAACTACTAGTGTTATGAGAAGTACCAAATTTTAAGTTGTATTGTTTAATCTCTCTCAACCTTACGACATATTGAGTATATTTACTGACGCTGGTTTTTCTTTGTGTATGTGTATTAACGGACATAAGTATATATGATGCGTTACATTATATAGACGTATAAAAAAGCTAGAGAAAGGTTTTAAAACTTTTGGAGGATGCCTATAGGGGTACCTAAATTATACTTTCAACTAAACTAATATAATAACTAAATATTAACAATTTAAACACAAAAATAGTGACGGAATAATATTTTTGTTTATATTGACAAAATTTGACAAAATTTTGACGTTTGACTGTACATAATCTACCTGAACTTTTACAGACTGCATGCCGTCAACTAAAGCAATTAGTCATTGTTTTTTTAAAACACTTTCCGGTTGTGAATCCGTGAGACTGATAAAAAAATTGGGTGACTGAATAGTACATAGATAAGTACTAATTTATGATATCAATGAGATCGCTATTATGTAGGTATCTATATAATCTTTAGTGCGCCGCCGTGGTATATTACATTAATTTCAAGATAGTTTAAATATTTATTTGATTGTTTGTTTTGTTCGGTGAAAATATTTTCATGAGTACAGTATTCATAGAGGGTGTGTCTATGAAGAAACAAACCCAAATCGATCCAGCCATTTTAGAGATTTTACGAGATTCACGACGATTGATATATTACATATTTTAATTTAATATTGTTTCCAACAGTTTTCACAACTAGATAAGTGTTTAAACGAGATGATCCTTAGTAAAACCTGTGGCTTGATTCAATTTCTAGTAATTACAATGATAATGTATGAGTTTCGTAAGACGTACTGATCATAAAGTGTTCTTTCTTTAACACACAACATTAATAAAACTACAATACAATGGATATGTACACTATGACATGTTGTGTCAACATTTACGACAACTGGATGTGACGTCACGGGAGCGTCAGTCGGCGTGGGATCGCGCGCCGCGGCTCTCTCAAACTGACTGATCCAACCAGCACCAGAAGTTATTATGGTCATGTATTTATAGAAACATAAACACTTACTCTCTCGATGAAAGCTCCAGCTTTTGGTTTGAATAACAGGCTGTTAATTAAAATAGATTAAATATGGCGAAACAAACCAAACGAACTAAACTATTGATAAGCGAATGATAAGAAACATAAAAAATATTCAGCCTCAAACTAAACTACTTGTACTATGGGAGCTAGATTAGTTAATTATTACTAGATTAGAAACACCCAGGTACAGAACAAACATCTATCGTCACACATATAGGTACACACATGCGTGTCCTGAGTGGTAAATGAACCCTAAACCTACAGTGCAGAAGGTAGGTTAGGTAGGTAACAGGTAGTTCAACATGAACGATATTATGTAGATATTACATATCTTATTAAAGAATATGAAGGAATAGAAGAATATTATATCATTTAGACCCAATTATAATAGAGTTAGATTTAGAGAAGAGACAAGACATGTTCATTGTATATTCATATTCAATATGAAGTAAATCGTTCACTCCTTCAACTTGCATTAAGACGCAGATAACGTAGGTACCTACCTATTTACAATTGTATCAAAGTTACACTCCGTTTTATTTTAACTTCTGCGGGGTAGGACACTGGATACTTTATAGATTTATTTTAACTTCAATATCGTTAATTACAAATAAACTATATTTTCTTTCACATTAAACTTTTTATTTTAAGAGCTTCAACGCATGTATGCTGCATTTACCAGGAACAGTTTTGATCTAGATTTGTCGTAGGCGCATTACCCACGTCTTTGTCGTACTGTCTAGACGGGCTATTCGTAGAGTGGATTTATTTCTAAACGTCATGCAATCTAAAATAGTGTTTGACGAAAAAAATATGAAAGAGTTCATTCATAAAACTTCCACAGCCAAAACCAACACGTTAATCTGTCATTACTTCTTACTACTTATAGCTGACGATCTATTTCAATTAAAAACTCACCTATTTGTTGCCGACAAAAGTATTCCGCTGCGTTATACCGGAGTCTTACAACCATTTTCAACAATAAACTTATTTTTAAGAAATACCTTATTTTAAAAATATTAATCGTCCTTTCGTGCCGACTACCGATGCACAAAACGCACTAACCGTAAAATTGAGATTTGTGAGCAAGAAAGCTACTATCTCCGGAAACAACAAACAAAAGAACGAGCTAACTAATGAGGGTCGTTAGATAATGTAAACAAGACAATAGATAAACATGGAAGATATTTAAACCACGGCGAAATAGGGATTTCTTATTTATACAAGAGTATGCAACAAAATAGAGACGAGTATCTATTAATTAAAAGCGTTATATAAATACAATGATTTTTATTTATGCTAAACACTAACAAATAAATTTATATGCAATCAGAGAATCCTGCGCGGCCAGTATTGAACCAGTAATTTAGTTGCATCTGCAGTGTACCCTGTATCTTCATTAAATAAAGAAATAAAATGAATATGATCTACCGTCCATGTATACTAAGTACAACACCTTTATGTATGTGAGGTCACTTTCGAATAAGTTAAAAATATTTTGAAGGATATATATACAATAATATATTAATAAGTTAATTTTGAAGTGATAAAAAAACGAGTTACAAGTTTAGAGTAAGTATTATTAAATTAAACTACACTACTTACTGAATATAAACACAAAACATGGATTGTCCTTCATATTTGTATTCCATTGATATAGATATTATCACGTATCTTAAAAAATACTGGCAGTTTCGATCAAATCGTTGAGTATAATGTTACCACGATAATGGATGACAGATTTGCAAAAACACAAGTTTAAAGATACAGGAGATAAAATTTCATGTAGATAACATCGAACTATGCTCGTATGTAAAAGAACTCGTGATTTTTATCTCATATTGCGCGTTATTTATTTTTAGGACGTCCTAGTTATTATTATATATATTTTTAGGTTGCTCTTTAAATATATTTCCTTGTACTATACATTATCTTAGAGGCGTTGCTTCCTTGACAATATCTGAATTATTTATAGAACCATAAAATATCTATGTTATCTGTCAGATATTTAAAAGAAAATATTAGCAAGAACCTACCTAGGTTCAATAGGCTTTATGTTAAAGATATACGTCTAACTATTACGCGTAAATAAAAATATTTTATCTATGAATTAAATTATTATATAATACCTTAACAGATAATTTAATAATATTCATCAAGAAAAACATGTTGTTTAGAAAATGCATTATTTACTGTCATAAGTTATTTTCTTTCTAATTTACCATGCTAAAATAAAACTATATTACCAAGTATAAAACATATTTCGCGGAGGTCATGCTCTAGCGTTCCCGTGTCTCTTGCAGAAAGGCACCCAGAAGGAAGACCGCGGAGTTTTAATGTGTGGGCCTCCAGCGTTATTAATCAACGCTGGAGGAGAGTCGCACATAACCCCACGCCTCCCCAAGGCGCGGGGTATACGGAAAGTATTTCTCAACGCCAAAAAAAAAAAAAAAAAGTATAAAACATATTAGTGTTTCCCAATGCGTCTCATCAAATGTTATCATGAACTACAATGCCATGAGCGATACCCTCGCTTGCGCCATTAACTACCTTTACGACAAGACAATGTAATCTGTTTTTCTCGTTGTATCTTGACAGCTTACTATGAATATTATTAAGTCAGTTTTCCTGAGTAAACAAATAATTTTCCTATTATTTTCTGAACTTCCGTCAATAATTTCCGTCTTCACTTATACACTGTAGGTTCATCTTAAAAACATGTTTACGTTTGAACCAGGTCGCAGGGCTTTTGTATAGTTTGTCTATAGCCCACCGCACAGCTACATCTGCCACTAGCAGAACAGGAAAACATATTTTTAACAGTTTACAGTTAGTTTTACACTAGTTTCATTGTGCTCTGAAAATATCCGCTACATATGTATGTCCAAAAGTATGCTTTCAACCATGACTCGTGAAGGGTACGTACTAATATTAATTACTACGTATTCTTCAATCTGGTTTCTGGGAGTAAGAATTCAATTCTTTACCTAGTAGGACTCGCCCTTGGCAACATTATATAACAAAGTTTATCAATTTGTCAGGCAATTTGTAGTTCCGTCACTTGATCACATAAAACATCTAATTTTTAGCTTCCCCAAGACTTTTCCCACGGTCGTGAGAACAGCGCGGGCGTCCGTGACGAGCGTTACCCTATTCCTCTGGGAACTTACGTGGAACATTTCTATTAGCTTGCATATTTCGCTCCCTTCAAATTCAAACTAACATACAATAACAATATTGAATATTAGAGGGAAAGCTAATTACTACATTGCCTTATAGCATATTAAAGTAGGAAATACAACAATATATTACGTCTCAATAACAGAATACAATTCCTTCTGGACACAAGCAACTTTCTCTACGCTTGTCAAAATTTTCGCAAAGACGATAGTAAGTTGGAAAATTTTACGTTCCCATTGTCAATAGTAGGAAAACATTTCCTAATAGTTATTGTTAGGTAAAGCACATGGGTTCTGTTTTTAGCCACACTGTAAATAGACGAGTGTTTCTGTTTTGTTTATGCCGCGCTCTCACAGCAACTCTGACTTTAGTTTAGATTACAGTTTCTTGACTTGTGGTATTATATAAATGTGTTGCAAACACGAGATAATAATAATAAAAAAAACTTCTATTACGACTTTCAGTAGTGTCTTGAAGGAACGACAACATACCTTCCCATGTTCCGACATGTTTCCGATTAATATTTCTACTGTCGGATAGTTGGGACAAAATTCTTACATTCAAATTATATTACCAGCAGTGGTTTGGTTTTCAAAACGATTATTCACCCATACAATTCATATGTATACAGATTTAAGTAACACAGGCGAGAGAACATTTAAATAAATGGAAGCCGGAACCCATAGAAAACTATTTTCGCTTAACAGTCAAAATCTACTACTTCTACTTGTTACTTATAAATATCAAAACTGATAGGTTAGTTAAATTTCAAGCTTGTGTCGGATGTGACTGTTATAAATAAGCACTTATCACATTGACATTTTATATTCAAAGAAATGTCAAAATTTACAGAAATATCAAATTGACAATCAATGCAGAAAGTCTCAAGTGTATCTAATGACAAATGTTAAACTTTAATGGCTGCATTTCCGAAACTACTTATTTATATTGTCACTCAGAACCGTGGTAGTAATGTTAAGGAAACTACAAACGTTCAACTATTATATTAGTTTAGAGTTCCTTTCAAGCCACCAAGTCTTTATTTGCATAAAAATTGGTTACTACGTACTTGTGTTTGGCTTCTGTCAGCAATTACAGATTTATGTATAATACATCAAGATGTATGTTAACTTTAATTGCAGGCAGGCTTTACCGGTACAAGTTTTATTTCTGATTCTAGATACCTTACATTATATAAATACTTTATTACTGTAACTAAAATCAACTAATTGTGAATTTATTAACATTGTAATAATTCTTCTAATAATTTTTCTCTTTTGTGTCTGAAATTCAAAATATAGCAATATCTTATTTTGTACAAAATTTACATTTTATTCATTTCTAGTAATTTATCATCTAGCTAATGATTTGGTTCTTGTATGCGTAATACTCTTGTAGATATGAATCTGGTGGAGCCTAATGGTAGCGAATCATCATAACAATGATGCAAGCATTGTTGGGTCTTATCATCCAGTTCATCATCATTACTGTGCATCGGAGCCAGTTCTGATGTTTGTGATATCTTGAAACGACTTATTATATTATTCAGATGACCTTATGTTTCGTAAACAAATATTTGCTTCTATACAAATAAGGAAGCATTGTCTTCTGGGTCAAATTTGACGATTACATCACGCAATATTAAAAATGTCATACTGTATACATACTTTATTGTTATTCACCTATTTTTTAAACAAGGTTTTCACTAATATTGCAATTACATAGCATTTGTGCAAATGTTAGTAAATATATGAATGCATTGTCGCTTGAATAAGTGGCAAAAGTATTGTTTTCTAAATTAAAAATAAGGCCTACCGTTATGCTATTTTTACCTATTAATAACTTCCTTGTCAATGGCCATTCACCAGTTTCTTAGCGAGTACAGAATAGAATAAAGTATACTCTGTTGTAAATATTCAGAGAATACAATGACATCATTACAATTTCAACTAAGGTCATTATATCCGACACAAAAAATCAAATCTAGATACAATAATAGACTAGATATCAATATACTGTTCATTTATATCTAGATTAAGTGGAACAAATTATTGTCCCAGTTAATTAATTTTTAGAATGACTTTCAAGATCATTTTCAAGATTTACTTACCTATTCTCTGTCTATAATTTGGATATTTTAATTGTTATCTGTATCAATTCCTAGATATGAAATTCAATTATTTCCTTAAAACAATGCCTATTATATTTTGTTCTTTAGCATTTTTTTAGAACCACTAATTCCTCTTAGTGCATTAGCTAAAATAATATAGTGTCATTCTTTTTTAGAACGCAATATATTAGTGGGTATTAATTTAGTTTATGTTCCGTATCTTTTTATGACTAAGCTCTTTGTAATATTATTTTCGCAATAATTTCAATTTTCAAGGCTATGTGAATCTTGGCCACTATTGAACTTTCAGAAACTTGTTACTACTCACAGCCTCACTGCTACAGGCTAATTCGACATACTTTTGGCCTATTATTGTCTCGAGTTTAGACAATTACTATTATTCATGTCTTGGGTGCTGGCCTACTTGTCTAAATAATTGTGATTGTCCAAATTTGTCAACAACGCCTACACCAGCATTGTACAGCGTAGGAAGTACGAGTATTATTCATCTTAATATTCTGCCATCCGTGACGGCTATCTCGGTGTGGTAGAGCATATTTTTCATTAATTCCCTTTTTTCCAGTACGTATAATTAGATCTTGGTTAGTTAATCTTTTTTATGCCGTGAAGTCATGGTCTCAATTTGGATAGGTTGCTTTTTGTCGTCCGTGCTTAATTCCACTTTACGTTTCGGATATTATTTGCGTGGATGTAGGTATCTGGGTGCTTTGTGAATTGCATTTCCTTTTTTTTTTGTAAATAAGTTGAACAAGAATTAACTATTGGAATTATCAATGTTTCACCAAACAATTTGTAGGTATTATTGTTATATTAAAAAAATATAGGTATAGGAAATAATATAGGTATATGAAAAAAATTATTACGTTCACATAATGCACTAGAATTCTCTGTGTTGCATATGGCATGAATTAATACAGACTACAATATAAGCCCAAAAATCTAGTCATAAAACGAGTAAAAGTTTAGCATTTAATGCTAATGTTAGAATAAAAATGAGAGCATTCTACAATAGATAGTTACTATAACTTACCTATAATACATCTCTTTATGCAAATTGTGATTATCAGCTTCCTATTTGTATGCAGTTAATTATTCAAAAGCCGACTGTAAAAGTACGAATCAATTATTCAAATTTTACATAAAGCTATTATATTTAATATGATAATTATGGTAATGCAGCATATTGTTCTACACGCAAGGTATACGCTCTTGCCTTGCCCTTGGTCGTGAAGGTTGTATAAATAAGTTCATGTCATCAGCTGCCAGTGAACTATCTCAAATATTTAAATTTTATTAAGAAATAGACGACTGATATAAGACACCGCCAAAGACATTTATATGTCTCATTTATCTCAATTAGTATAATAGATAAATGAAGCGTAAAATATGGAATGAGAACAAAAGGTCTAAAGAAGAAAGCTATACCTAATAGCATATATTGATGAGATGACACAAAACCTTGGGATACACTTTTGATCACAGTCGTCGATGAATTTCATTTTAGTATCGTCACACGTTTCACATTTACCAAGGAAAGTAATGTTTTCACGATCGCTGAAACAATGGCTCGCTGAGACAATGGTTCTCATGGGAGAGTGCCATGTTTTTGAAATAGCCTCCTGTCGACTTGTCAATATTGTGGTTTGACAACCAATAGCTTTTGTAAACATATCATAAAAGTTTATTAAGATATGTGCAAAAAATCCATGGTCAAGGGTCTGTGTGCCATTACAATCACAGAGGCATATGCTGGTCATGTGACAATGTAATGTTGTGACTTTCGGCTGTCCATTGTCTAAGCTAAAGTACTAAAGGACTTACGTTTTACTATTTACTTTTACTATTATGGTAATGTGCAAGAATACTAACTATTACTGCTTGTACATTTTTAAGAGCACATACGTAAAGTTCGTCCGGAGAAGTAGGTACTGTCACCACACCTGGTAATCTGCCATCTGCAAACGCCTGTTGCTCACTTTGCGTCAAAAAAATTACCAGTTTGCATATAATATATCTATATACTTGTATCTTTGCTGGGGTATAGTAAAGGAAGTATGTTTATAAGCATAAAGCGCCAGTCCAAGCTTGTCTGAATAAGTCAAACAGGTTACAAGAGAGCAGTTAATTGTTAATGATCGAAATCGAAGAGTGCCACTTAATAGCCAGGATACGAGGAACTAAGAACATTTACGACGGATGCCGCAAATTGTTGCTGATTATAGTTCACTGGCAGCTGATGACATGAACTTATTTATACAACCTTCACGACCAAGGGCAAGGCAAGAGCGTATACCTTGCGTGTAGAACAATATGCTGCATTACCATAATTATCATATTAAATATAATAGCTTTATGTAAAATTTGAATAATTGATTCGTACTTTTACAGTCGGCTTTTGAATAATTAACTGCATACAAATAGGAAGCTGATAATCACAATTTGCATAAAGAGATGTATTATAGGTAAGTTATAGTAACTATCTATTGTAGAATGCTCTCATTTTTATTCTAACATTAGCATTAAATGCTAAACTTTTACTCGTTTTATGACTAGATTTTTGGGCTTATATTGTAGTCTGTATTAATTCATGCCATATGCAACACAGAGAATTCTAGTGCATTATGTGAACGTAATAATTTTTTTCATATACCTATATTATTTCCTATACCTATATTTTTTTAATATAACAATAATACCTACAAATTGTTTGGTGAAACATTGATAATTCCAATAGTTAATTCTTGTTCAACTTATTTACAAAAAAAAAAGGAAATGCAATTCACAAAGCACCCAGATACCTACATCCACGCAAATAATATCCGAAACGTAAAGTGGAATTAAGCACGGACGACAAAAAGCAACCTATCCAAATTGAGACCATGACTTCACGGCATAAAAAAGATTAACTAACCAAGATCTAATTATACGTACTGGAAAAAAGGGAATTAATGAAAAATATGCTCTACCACACCGAGATAGCCGTCACGGATGGCAGAATATTAAGATGAATAATACTCGTACTTCCTACGCTGTACAATGCTGGTGTAGGCGTTGTTGACAAATTTGGACAATCACAATTATTTAGACAAGTAGGCCAGCACCCAAGACATGAATAATAGTAATTGTCTAAACTCGAGACAATAATAGGCCAAAAGTATGTCGAATTAGCCTGTAGCAGTGAGGCTGTGAGTAGTAACAAGTTTCTGAAAGTTCAATAGTGGCCAAGATTCACATAGCCTTGAAAATTGAAATTATTGCGAAAATAATATTACAAAGAGCTTAGTCATAAAAAGATACGGAACATAAACTAAATTAATACCCACTAATATATTGCGTTCTAAAAAAGAATGACACTATATTATTTTAGCTAATGCACTAAGAGGAATTAGTGGTTCTAAAAAAATGCTAAAGAACAAAATATAATAGGCATTGTTTTAAGGAAATAATTGAATTTCATATCTAGGAATTGATACAGATAACAATTAAAATATCCAAATTATAGACAGAGAATAGGTAAGTAAATCTTGAAAATGATCTTGAAAGTCATTCTAAAAATTAATTAACTGGGACAATAATTTGTTCCACTTAATCTAGATATAAATGAACAGTATATTGATATCTAGTCTATTATTGTATCTAGATTTGATTTTTTGTGTCGGATATAATGACCTTAGTTGAAATTGTAATGATGTCATTGTATTCTCTGAATATTTACAACAGAGTATACTTTATTCTATTCTGTACTCGCTAAGAAACTGGTGAATGGCCATTGACAAGGAAGTTATTAATAGGTAAAAATAGCATAACGGTAGGCCTTATTTTTAATTTAGAAAACAATACTTTTGCCACTTATTCAAGCGACAATGCATTCATATATTTACTAACATTTGCACAAATGCTATGTAATTGCAATATTAGTGAAAACCTTGTTTAAAAAATAGGTGAATAACAATAAAGTATGTATACAGTATGACATTTTTAATATTGCGTGATGTAATCGTCAAATTTGACCCAGAAGACAATGCTTCCTTATTTGTATAGAAGCAAATATTTGTTTACGAAACATAAGGTCATCTGAATAATATAATAAGTCGTTTCAAGATATCACAAACATCAGAACTGGCTCCGATGCACAGTAATGATGATGAACTGGATGATAAGACCCAACAATGCTTGCATCATTGTTATGATGATTCGCTACCATTAGGCTCCACCAGATTCATATCTACAAGAGTATTACGCATACAAGAACCAAATCATTAGCTAGATGATAAATTACTAGAAATGAATAAAATGTAAATTTTGTACAAAATAAGATATTGCTATATTTTGAATTTCAGACACAAAAGAGAAAAATTATTAGAAGAATTATTACAATGTTAATAAATTCACAATTAGTTGATTTTAGTTACAGTAATAAAGTATTTATATAATGTAAGGTATCTAGAATCAGAAATAAAACTTGTACCGGTAAAGCCTGCCTGCAATTAAAGTTAACATACATCTTGATGTATTATACATAAATCTGTAATTGCTGACAGAAGCCAAACACAAGTACGTAGTAACCAATTTTTATGCAAATAAAGACTTGGTGGCTTGAAAGGAACTCTAAACTAATATAATAGTTGAACGTTTATTAATGTTTCCAGAAACACCTTATTTTGTTAGATTTTTTTTACGCGGCTCTAGGAATTTATTTTAGTGTGTGTCATGACACGAATTCCTATCTAAGTATTTTTTTTTTAGTTGCCTTAGGAACACTTGGGAACTCTTGGTTTCCTCCTACACACAATTAATTAGCGGCAGTACATAAGCCTTGTAAATTTTACTTTGTCATTGAGCTTAATAATAAACTACAAATAAAAATAACAATAACAATAGAAAAGTTCGTAGCTGTATAGGGGCCTTGTCAATTATAAATAAAATTCGATAAAATTAACTTGTAATAGATTATTAAAAACCCAGGGTTCCGATAAAAATGTGATAAGAAAAAAAAAATCTGTTCGGTAATAGTTACAATAAGTATCGTGTAGCGCAGATTAGACAAACTATTCCATATATTTTTGGCGCATCAAATGATTATTTTCTTTTGTTATTTCAACTTTAAAAAATAATTATAACCCACGAGTTTTAGTTTACTCGAGATTAAGATGTTGAAATAAAATAATCTTGTTACAATTACTCAGGTATAAATTAAACTTTGGTCGACTACGCACTACATTTATGGAGATAATCTTCAGACATTTTTCAAAACTTCTCTCTCTTCTCTTCTCTTTTCTTTATGTGTTTATGGAGTTCCAGTTATTATCATTCCAGTTAGGCAACTGACCATAACTTATAATAAGATTTAATAATACTAATGAGTTAGGTACACTTATGTTTGTGCGTAAAAACACGATGATTTTAATGCTTACCTACTTTATGAAATTAAACAAACATATTGTGCTCATTGTCACAGCTTAGTTTATTAGTAGTTCCGCCTTCTCCGCTGCAGGTCGCGGGTTCGCTTCCTATCCAGAACTAACAATTATTTGTTGAACATACATGTCATGTTTTTTTCTGTAATTCATTGTTTATTACGCATTTTACCTAAGTATTTAGAAAAAAGTACTTTTATACGTATTCTACCAGTAATCTGGCTCCCATAGTACAAACTATGCTTAGTTTGGATGGCGCTATGTGAAATGTCCATGCCCATGTTTTATCACAGTTGTATGTAAAACGACCGTTGATTAAGAATATAATCAAAACACAAAAACGTAATAAAAGATGACATTCAAGATATATCCAAAAACGAAAATTTGGGTTTGCGGAAGAAGCTCTCGGCAGTAACTGGTTTTCGATCAACATGTTGATGGTCAATTGGAAAATATTGAGTGGATTGCCTATAAAGCTTATATGGCTTTTGTCTTTATTGTCTCGATCTGATGAACCTAGGCATATATATTTTAAAAGCCCCGGCTAAACAGAGCTATGCTTTAATTGCCTTGTAATTAATTGCTTTGAAGTATTTTTTTTAAGATTTGATATTTGTTTATTATACTTTTCATTCTTCTTTTGTTTTCATAACCAACTATGGTGTCGGAGTTTTCAAACCATCCGAGGCCTCTGACATAACTTATCGACTAGTAAAGCCAGGCTAGCATGGCCATTAATCAATGTTTATTTGATTAATATCATTGTTTATATGCGCCTGAATATCTTCGTTTTCCGTACCAGCCTCTAATGTTCCCACTGCAGGGACACCGGACTCTCGGTAATTGAGAATGGATGAGCTCTGATCTACTACGGGAGTTCAATCCGGATTGGTAGATGTCACATGTCGTCGAATTTTTGGTTCGAAGACATGCCGGTTTCCTCACGATGTTTTCCGTCGCCGTTTCGAGAACGTGGTATTGCGCACATACATTTTTTTCGAGTGAAAAAACTCATTGGTGCACATGTGGGTTTGAACCAGCAACCTTCAGATTGAAAGTCGACGTCTATGTCCCTGGGCCACCACGCTCTTTGTTTTGCTTCTTCGCTATGGCAAATATATTTTCTTTTAAAATTGTAATAATTTCTATGGAACAATGTATAATGTAACGTTATTACAGAACTAATACTTACGTTCCACTGCTTCCGATTACATGAACGCATTCAATCAAAATTTCTATTATCGCATAAATAATGATGTTTCTTACATCTGCGATTTTAAACTCTACAACTCACCAAATAAGAGCTATTAACCATCATAATGATAAACGCGTATATAACGCCAATGAAATCATATGGGATCAAAACCTCTAATTTTCCTTTCACTGTTCGCAAATGATTTTACAGTTTAATATATGACTTTCTATTTAATACTCTACGTGTAACTTTATTACGTATTTTAATAGAGACTTGTTATGTACTTATAATTATGTTCCCACTGCAGGGACCCTACTACTCTCGATAATTGAGAGTGAATGGGCTTTGATCAACGGGAGCCCAATGCGGATTGGTAGATGTCACGTCTTCGAATGTTTGGTTTCAAGACATCAATCTTCAGATTGAAATGAGCGTCTGTGCAATAGGGCGCTCTAACTAATGTACTATCTAACATCTATTTTATCTAGTCTTGTTTACGAGGGCTTCTCAAACGAACTCTAACTGTGCAGTGTAATTGAACTACACCTTTTGGTGTAGTTCAATTTCATCTCCTTTACGTTTTACTTTACGTTTCAAGATTATATTTTTTCATTTTATTCTCAGGTAATTTTTAATACAAAATGGATACTAAAGCAGTCAAAAGAAAAGCTTCCTATTATCCCTGGAAAAGTCTGTAATATAATAACTAGAATACTTTATATTTCAAGTTAATCTGGGTGAATTTTGTAAAATGCAAAATCTCATGTTTTTACTTTTTAAATACACTTTAGCTAATTATAAATCCTCTTTGAAAATATATTCATTATGACTAACATGATATTGTGTAATGCTTGAATTTGTAGTCTACGAATGCAAAACCAGCAAAATGAGGAAAAGATTTTTCTAACATTTCTAAACACAAAAGTCAAAATCAAAACAAAATATTCCCTTTCAATTATAATTAAACCATTTGAAAAAGTTTTTTTTTTAAATATTGTACTTTTTTTATCAATTAATAAATATCAATAGCAATAGCGACAGTTGCAATAAGCATACGTAATGCGGCGTGGAAGTGTAAGAGGCAGAGTGACCGTCAAATCTATCGATTGCTCATTACGTCACGAACTACCTGCGGCCACAGATTAAATAATGTTACTACGTAACCGCGGAGGCTGGCTAATGTGTTATTATTTGCGCTTTTCAATGGACACCTGCTGACATAAACCAGTTATAAACAGATGTGAAAAAAACAGTGATGAATGTGAACATTGGATGGAAGAAGAGGAGGAAAAGAAAGATGGATGGATTGTGGATTGTGATGATTCGTAGCAGCTGATAAAGGAGTGTGGAAGCGAGACTGCGCCAAACCCTACATTGGGAAAAGGGCAAGAAGATAATGATGTAATAAAATATTTAAACTAGCTTTTCGAGGAAAGAAAGGGGCCCAGACTATAAACAGCCGTTTCTTTTACAGAATAAACATTATTTTGGCCTAAATAGAAAATATATTTCGTGCTACGGAACTCTCGACGCAAGAGTCCGAATATCAGCAGCAATATAAGCAGGTAAACTTCAACGCTCCACACAAAGTATGCCCCGGCCGGGAATCTAACCCGGGACCCCTCGCTTCGAAGACAAAGCTACTACCAACTAAGCCACGGAGCCGTCTAAGAGATGAACCAAGCATACAAATAAGGTCAATACTTTTTACTCCTTTAAACTCCTAAAAAAACAATTGAAAGCGCTATTTTTTTTTATATGTGTTCCTTTATAATCATGTGGTCTTGTTGCTAAGTTTGAAGGTTGTATAAGCCCTATCTGACCCCATAAGACTTTTTTCTTTAACCTTTTCCGAGTTTATCAGCCAATTCCATTGTATGTTCAATTAATTGTATTAAAGTGATAAAATGTATTATTTCTGTTATCTCCCAATTGAGAAGGTTCCCACGCACCACGATATATACATAATAGCCAATTAGTCCAATTTAAAAGACAAATTCATACACATGTATCTTGTGAAGCTTGGCTCAAGGTGGGTCGATTAAAATAGGCGTAAGGCAACGATCGATCAAACTGTTTAGTCATAATCAGGTGTGTGCCGCGCCGCTTTTCCGATCTAGAAATATATTTCTCGAAATGTTATGAATGAAACCTTGTAAAACAAGTTTGTATATTACAAGGTTTTTAAAGTGTTAACCACACAACTAAAGGATAATTTTAGATATGAATTTAATTAATCCGAAAAAATTGTCACAATCGGGTCTTGGACGAACCCGCAACCATGTCTTTACCGTAGTCAGTAGTTTACAAGGGACAAAGGTACCGTGAGTGTTTTAGGGGTGAGACGCTCGGATGTAACTTCTCATGCGCATGTCATTTCACCGGCACCCGCACCCTTCCACCAGAACACAGTAATGCAACCACTACTGCTTGGCGGCAGATTCGAGATGTGGTAGCAGTACCTCTCCGGACGAACTTGGCACAAGTTCTACGAGCATATTTACCATGATTTGTGAATTTTGTTGACTCCCAATATTTCGACGCAGTTACATGCGTCTGGTCCCGAGGAAACATCTCGGTAACACGGATAATAATGTTCATAACCATGATAGTTTTAAAATTTACTATCAAGGTCCTTAGGCTATAAAGTATTGCATATTTAAACTGTATGAATGTCGAAATGTAAATCAAATAGCCATTGGACAAGTGTTAATGGTTGTTTCGTAAACTTTAATGTACCTGATCTTTTTATGGGAGCGTATACAAAAAGCCAAATTAACTCATTTGTAAATCATTAAATAAATAATCGTTAATCATTTGTAATTTAGGCATTGGAATAATTATAAATATATACCTAGGTATATAATTAATTCACATATTCTTATTTGGTAGTCTGCCTTCGAAGCGAGGGGTCCCAGGTTCGATTCCCGGGTGAAACTGTGTGTGAAGAGCATGAAGTTTGTTCTCGGACGTTGGGTGTTCGTCTTGTGTTTCTGTTTGTCCATGTCATTGGATACAGGGAATCCTAGTGCAGGGGTATAAGTGTATATGGCTAGCCTAGTTTTCTTACGACTGAATAGGACCTCCTACGACACGGTACCTAGGTACCGTAGGTACGGGGTTTTTGTTGCATAAAAGGTTTTTTGTAAAAAAAATGCATTTTTACAAGAAATACAATGATACGGGTAAATAAATAGTAAAATTCTATTTAAAACAAAATTCCATCCAAATCGTTAGAGGCGTTTCCGAGATACGCAAAATAAATATACAATAATTTGCTTGTTTAAATATTTAGGTAATGTAAGTTGGCAGTTATTCTTTATCATAATTTTTTTCTCGTAAGCTCTGTATCATTATTCGAGGTCTGTCAGCGTCAGAACTTATTGGTTGCAGTTTATTTAAGGAGCGGTTCGGTTGACCTCAGTTCGTTATTGCTAAATGACTGATTGGCCAATGATCTCCATACACTTGTATCATCAAATACAATCAGTTATTTGAAAAGGTTATGATTTTATGGTAACTAGTAGGTAACGTCATGATTGCTATAAATATTTACTTATTATTTTAAACGAGCAATTCTTGTGTATTTATTTCGCGTATCTCGGAAACTGGTCAAATGATTTGGATGAAATTTTGTGTTTAGATAGGGTTTTGCTGTTTAAGTTGTAAAAACGCATATTTTCACCAAAATAAATATGTTTTTTTTATAGTATTATAAACTATGCTGAAAATGTAATACAGCGCCATCTTGTAAATGTTTGTGGTGCTTAATTAAAATATCCTTTCAGAAAAAAAAGATTTTCAAAGAATATAATAATATACCTATTGAAAATGTAGGAAAGTTTATTTGTATTAAATTGAGAGAGCGTGGTGGCCCAGGTACACAGACGCCGACTTTCCATCTGAAGGCCGCTGATTCCAATCCACAAATGTACCAATGAATCACTTAATAAATGTGACGAAATCGGCACGCCTTAGAACACAAAACTCGAAGACATGGGACATCTACCAATCCAGATTTAGCTCCCGTAGCAGTTCCAAGTCCATTCACTCTCACTTATTGAGAGTAGATAGTACGCGTCCCTGCAGTGTGAACACTAGAGGCTGATACGGTAAACAACAAAAAACCTTTGATATCAAGCAACCTATTTGGAGTTTTGTTGCCACACCCCCACAGGCAAACACCGTAAAACACAATGGTTGACTTGGCAGGCAATAAAAACACTCCACGTCGTGGTGTGTGACAGGATAATCAATTAATCTCATATCATAGGCATTCACCTACTTGTAACTACTTCTGACAAATGATAACTAATCAGTTTTAATGAGGTATTGCGTAATTGTTTATCTGATGCCCTGAATTTATTTCGTCAAGGCCTTAGTACGAAATGTATTGAGAATGTGAGCAAATAACTTCGTTGTAATCATCACCTTATATGCGTCTATTATCTCTTTTGCCTATGGGAGGAAGAAACCTACAATGATTAACCCAAGAAAGGGATACTTAGATTAAAGCTTAACTTAATTAACCAATTAACGTTTAACGCGATAAAATGGCTTCGAAAGTAATTGATCTACTCGTATATATAATAGAATTGCCGCTCGCTAGTCTCTAATAAACTGGCTAATTTCTAAAATTTTTGGAAAATTCACGGGTAATTAAAAAAATTGGGGAATAACTGAAAGTGGATTTTTTGCGTACGTTGTTACATACGAACTGATTGTCAAATTATGAATCAAGACGGGATAAATGTGTCAATTAGTCTAGGATAAAAAAACTTTAAAGGTCATCGCGACTCTATGAAACTTTACTGTCCTCACAACTCAATTGGTTGTAGCTCTGCCTTCTGCGCGGTAGGTAATGGGTTCGATTCCCACTCAGAATAAACATTGATGTGATGAAAAACAGATATTTGTTCTGTATATGTAATATTAAGTAAGTATTTACAAAAATAAAGTACTACTATATAAGCAATCTATCAGTTCCCTAGTTCCCATAGTACAAGCTATCCTTAGTTTGGGGCTAGATTATTTATAATGTTTATGAATATGTATGAACTCTGGGTTAGACGAGCCGCCACAAGGACAACCCAGAGATGAGCGTCATCCAAAAAAAATACTTCTAACAATACTACAAGTAAACAGCTTCGAACCAAGCAGTTTTAACTGAGATTCGGTATGCAGTCAAGTGTATTATCTTCCTGGCAGTAGCCATGTATTTGTATCATTTACGATAGATATCAAGAACTTACTTTATCTTGAGTATTTAGTGGCAATACATAAAGTACTAGAAACGCTATTTCTGAGTTTTCGGCAAACAACGCCGTCGATTTTAACTCGTGACCTCTCCAAATCTCGAAAAAAAAACGCATCCTTTTATAGCGACTCGATGCGTGACACCAATATTATAATTGTTTTTGAAGTTCGCATTTTTAATACTGCGACTTGGTATAAATAGATTTTAATCTGAGTGTTGCCGGTATACAAAAAGCAATACCGCGATGGAACCATCGTGTCAATTGGATACGCATGGTGTCTGCCAGTTTTTGCAGAACTGTTAATTAGAGGCGTTGCGATAATCATGGCGAGCGGTGATCATGGAGGAGTTTTTGTTGGTGCTTCGTGAGCAATTTAGTGAGCTATCAGTATTGTTCACACTTAAATGCAATTCACTTCAATTAGATTCCTTATTGTGCACAGCGAAAGACTTCTTCTTCTTCTATATGGCCTTTTGTGTCTTTAGCCACACAAATTCTGCCAGTGTCTGGTGTTTAGCTAATGGATTCGTAAATTGGTGGGCGAGATGACATAAGAATATGACCAGTGTGAAACAGGTGGGTCATTAATTTAAATAACATTGAAAACCAAATTGATTACTCTAAAACATTATATGTAAAACTGCAATAGAAAAAAATAGTACAACGCAGTTAGTAGGTCTGATCAGCGAAAGACTATAAGAGATTTTCTCTACAATTGGGACAATGAAATATAGACAAAATAACAATACATCGATCGATTAATAGGTCAAGTCAAGACTGCTATTATCTTTGCGCTGCTATTGGCCGCAGTAGAACAGGTTTATGCATTAGGTTTCCTTCAAATCAGGGTTAACTAACGATAATATTCGCATAGCCGATTAGCTTCATTCAAGTATCGATACAGTAGTCGGACTGGTCATCCCTAGTCGGTCCCGTTACGACTCGCGCGAGTATAACGGCTATTGCGAGCACTCGGTCGATCGGCCGGCGCATCGCCGCGTTCATTAGGTCACATATATATGTATATGGCTGTGTTTACATCAGCATTGGCTCAATTTGAACTCAAATTGGCATCGGGTCACACATCGATACGGTCCAGCGGGCATCCCTATGTCCCGTTATGAAGATTCTCGTTCTGTGGTGCGCGCCAATCAAATGTTGTCCAAAGAACGAACGGTGACGCGAGCAAACAAGCGAATTTGAGTAATTTACAAACGGACACTTCATGTTTACGAAAGAAATACCGAAGGCGAAGACACGCGGTCTGACAGGGTCGTACAAATCGAACTGATCAATTACGTACGTTGCTTACGTAGCAGTAGAACTTGTGAAAAGTTCGCCCGGAGACGTACTGTCTACACATCTGGTTATCTGCCGCTCTATTTAGTGGCAGATAAGAGAGGGTGTTGGTGAAATCACATGCGCATGAGACGTAACATCTCCGTCCGTGTGCCTCTTGTATCTTCTCAAACTTCGGTTGAGGAGGACAGCAATTAAGGTCTTATGGTAGTCCCGTCAATTTGGTTGCAAAAAAAAGGAATAATGGCGGGAGTTTCCTTTGGTTACGCTTTCAACAGGCTGCGTGGATCGTTCGGTTGGTCTGGACTCTTACTATAACGGGCACCCGGTCGATTGGCCGCGGTGGAGTAAACAGTACGTTCACGGTCACATTTGCATTGCTAATGGCGTGCATTTGGCGCTGCGGATATTATGCCACTATTTTGGAGGTACAACCCATGGTTGACTAGGTTTGGCGGTGGTCATAGACGGCTATTGTTCCTTTAAAATTGATTTTTCGGTTCATTTTCATGTAGGTTTCATTTGTGTCAATAACCTTAACAAAATTTGTGTCTAGGTTTGCAGAGATCACTCACAATCGGATTAGCTTAAATAAGGCGACTCCGTAGTGTACTTGGTAGCCATGTCTTCAAAGCGAGGGGTCTCGGGTTTGATACCCGGCTGGGACACGTTTTGTGTGGTGAGCATGAAGTTTGTTCTGGGGTCTGGGGTCCATGCGTGTGTTTGTCCATGCCATCCGCGACACAAAGAATCCTAGTGCAGGGGCATGAATACGTAAACGTTTATTTATTTATTTAAAACTCTTTTAGTTAGCTACTATGTGTGTGTACTACATAAGCTAAGTATAGCATAATAATGGTCTGAAACTCGAGTCCATTCATACTGATAGAAGGCTTAAGGCCTCTACCGAGAAATTTATAACTTTAGAGCGGTATTTTCCTCAAACCGCCGCAAGTTTGCTGAGAAGGATTGACACAACGAAGAAATCGCAACAGCGAATTCCACGAAACCAGTCGGTGAGGAATGTTGGGCCGGCAATGACGTATGACCACCGTAAGAAACCTATGAAGTAAAAATGCATTTTAAATCTCTCGGAGCGTAGCTTCTCAAGGCATTATGTCGCGGTCAACAATTGAGTGTTTCAATATTAGTGATACAGTTATTTCGTTTTTATATTGATCTCTGACGTTAATAATTGAGAGCATCCCATTAAGAAGCCTTGGAAAACTCATAAAACTATCAGTCAGTATAATAGTTGGGCAATTGAAATTGAAAGGACTGTTTTTAAGCCTAATAGGTGTTCCAAAAAAGAAGTATTTCAAATGAAATATTTCAAAACTGAAAAGAACTTTTAGTAAAATTATGATGTACCTAAAATCGAAACGTTCTTTGCTCCTTTCTTCTATTGGGCTATGCGTAGTATATTGTAGTAAGAAATCATTCCAAACATTATTTATAACCAATGTTTTAGTATTTACCGTTGAAATATTTTTGCAAATTACATCGAATAGCTTTTATGATGGGCTATAAATAAATCTGTGAGTGAAAATAACAATTTTATTGCAAGTGCCAGTCGTCTTCATTTGATCACTGAGTCATTTAAACGAAGAATCGGTTATATTTTATTTCCAAAAAAGTGCTGGTGCCACAGATATAATATATTTTAGGCCTTCTACAAGTCTAGTTGACGGCTACATCATAAGCCCTCCTTAGGACGAAACGCACCGTTCAATTGAAACCCAAATACTGTCTGATAGTTGCTTATCATAGATGATCTATAAAGAACGTCTAAACAAAGTTTTGCCAAGAGCATTTCGGAGTGGCGAGTCTCACAGATGACATTCAGTTATTCTACAATCTAGACTATTGAATCTCACTCTTAGATTCGATGTCGGTTGGTATGCAGCGGTAACATTAGTTTATATAAAACTAGCTGCGCCCCGCGGTTTCACCCGCATAATTCCCGTTCCCGTGGAGAATACGGGGATAAATTGATTTTATTTTTTCGTTAATTTTCCAATGTTTTTTAATAGTTATTCTGCTATTCGGGACGGAAACAAATCCAACAAATCAAAAACCATGGCAATCGGTCCAGCCGTTCTCGAGTTATAAGTGTTGTAACAAACACGACTTTCTTTTATATATATAGATTTCTTACAAATATCAAATAGTCATCCATACGTCATTACATAGCTGTCATTATACGTCAATTTTGTTATTCCAAGTCTGATTCTTTTTTGTTATACCACGTTTTATAGTGACTGACGTTACATGTCAAGTCACACGGGAATGATGTCGAACGGGATAAAAAGTATCCTATGTCCTTCTCCTGGCTCTAAACTACCTCCCTGCCAATTTTCAGCTAAATCGGTTCAGCCGTTCTTGAGTTATAAGTGAAGTAACTAACACGACTTTCTTTTATATATATAAGATATTCAAAAAATTCACGATTGCGTACATCGTGTAAAATAATTTTATTTAACAACGATAAAGCTAATGGCCAAGAATGTTTTATTAGTCGTAAAAAATGTGATTATAGTTTTGAAACATATAAGTAGGTAAATTGTAAGGTATTATAATATATTAAATTAAATTTATTATTGCTAAGTGAATAACTGTTCATGGTTATGATATGGCTATTCTTAAGATCAATTCTACATTATCCTCAGTTCAAATATTGTTACATTACCGTACAAAAACATATTACACCATTATTTTCAGATTAAGTTTTCTCAAGTCCGTGCAATAAACAACTTTGTAAAAATTAATATAATAATATCAAAATCTTTAATGTTCGCGGGTAGATTTAGTATCCCTCCATTAGGAGTTTCTTGATTGTTCTTCCCCATCTCCATAATGGTGGTCGGATAGGGGTGTAACTATGTTAGTACTATTTTCGGTAAAGGTTTATTAAAAAAAAATGTGATTTTCGCAAGTACTTTTTTTAAGACTCGATGAAAATAAAAATTTATGACTTTGGCTTTGAATATTCTATGAATGAATATAAAGTGTGTTTTGACTTCATAAGGTTTTATCAAATGTAAACATGTTTACTTCTCCGATGTTCGAACATTTTTGGTGAATCAATAGTATGAATAAAACAGCAACGCACTCTTATAATTGGGGGCAATTGATTATCTTGTTGTCCTTTCGTCGTGTTCAAATAATCTACGCATTTAGTAATGTTTGGATACATTTTAAATAATCGCAATACGCAGTTTTATCGCTTTCGTCATCGACGTAGAAAATGAGTTTCTAGTTTATTACCAAAGAGATTACAGAAAAATAGCCCCACCTATTGCATATCGGCAATTATGTATAAAGGTAAAAGTTTCTAAACAAATATACGAATTTAAAATGTAGAGTTGAAATTTGGTGATATACTAAAATTAACGACGACTCCATGGCTTATTTTCCCTGCTTTCAAAGCGAGTAGCCCCGAGTTCAATTCCCGGCCGGGGTACACTTAGTGTGGTGCGCATGAAGAAAAGTAAAATGCAAACAAAAAATTAAAAAAGTACACATTATAACCTTATCGACATGGGCATCGCCAAGGGGACACGATCATTTTGGCCGACAGAATGCGTATTCCAATATCTCCGAGCAAAATGATTGTGACATATAAACAGAAAGCAACTTGAAGTATGGTGAGTCCATATAGCACTCTATTTCTTTAATTCAGGGATTACATATTTAATTTAGGGATTACATTTTCTCCTCTGGCCCCTTGGCTAACTACCCTCTTGCTTATCGGTAAAGTTACAGGTTGGTAACTTAGCAAACCAAGTTTGTGCAGATTACGCACGTTTCATAAATGCGCATCGTCTGCATCGAATTGATAGTTTGTACAAAAACGCATAGCAAGCGCGATATAGACACTTGATTGATATCGAAGAGCAGTTAATGATAGAAACGCGTCGTCAACGCATTTCAACGCAAATCATTGCGAATCACAATAGACTGTGCGTTTGTAATCTGCCTAATTGCTAATTCATAAGTAAGGAAAGCGCGGTGTAACGCAATTTAAACTGAAAAACCATAATCAATAAAAAAAAACAATAAAAACTTGTAAGCCGCGAGAATATTGAATAACTTTATTAACTAAATGAGTTTTTAATCAATTTGTGACATTAATCGCTTGCCAAGTCGTTAATGTTTCGGTTATAAAAAATGCGCGGCGCTGCGACATCTGTTCCACACCAAGCTCAAATAATCATTGAACATGTGGAATATATACATAGACAGTACTTACGACGCTAAGTATCTTCGGTACGTAGTAACTATGCGTACAAATCATCTCGAGAAAATATTCTTACACGTTAGAATATGGTACGAAATAAATACTCTGATACATTCTTGGAACAGTGATATTTTTTTTTTTTTTTTTTTTTTTTCATTTTATAATATATAAACATTAAACAACAGTAATTCATAGTATTAACCTACTTAGAGCCAAACTCAGAGATGGTATTTTAATGGTTAAAAACGCTTCTTACTTACTACACTAAGGGAAGCCGTAAATAACTGTAAAGCGACTGAGTGCTTCAGTAGGAGTTTTGGGGTTAAGCATTTTAACTACCTCTGTCATTATAAAATGCAATCAAAAGATCACTGCACTCAGCTTTTTGTCGGTTATCATCACTATAGATGAATAAAAATAATTCTATACATCTCGGAAAGAAAACCTGTTTAGCAATGAATTCAAGTCCGCAGAAAACCGACGATGGTGTAAGGTAGACATTCGACAACGGCCTTGCTGACCCTGATTCTGTTTACACATAGCGAGCACGGTGCGAGCAAGTGGCTTGCTAGTGATTAACTTGACATCGGATATTACGATAAAATAATATAATAGTACAAGGTTATGAGAATCTCGATGGAAAAACCAATAAATATGTCGTTGATATACCGCATATTGTTAGTAACAGATTTCGAAGATGTAATCTAATATGGACTCTCGCAGAGTAAAAAAAATACTCAAGGATGTTCAGACGCATTTTCGTTACAATAAACCGACATTCTTGTATTTAAAAGGTTGCATAAGTGTAGTTTTAATTCATTTTGGGGAATATAGAATAGAATTCAAGCGCTATGCCGATGGCGTTGGTATTTTTAGCAAAAAAATATAAAAACAAAAGCGACAGGATGATTGGCATGGGAATTAAGATTCTACACGGCCCATGTGGCGAAGGCCGAATACGTGAACCGGCGCAAGTCAAGGCACATTGGGGCCGGAGACCTCCTTACACAAAAACACCATTTATTGGAAAGAAATGAAGTGATGTGTTGTGTACTAAGTGCTTTTATTTATAGATAAATTGATTTTGGAGAGTTAATATACGTGGTGGAATGTACGACATAACGGTGCCCGTAGCTACGATCTCTGGTTCCGGTTTTCAAGATGTCCTATGATTTGCTGAGACACATTTATTTATCTGGCAACATTGATGTATAATATCCAACATTATCCACCATTGCCTGGCAAGTACTCATTTTCTTCTCATAAGCTCTTCTCTACATCGTTTTACTATCACTATATGACATAGTTGTAAAGTATTCAAAATTTGATTTTGTAGTGTATAGCATTAATATTAGCGAATGGATTTATAATATTCTAAATTTAGGCGATGGACAATTCATAATTTACATATTTTTGTTGGCACAAAATCTGCATTAAGATTATATGTAGGATCAGACAATGATGATCTCACGGCCATTGGGCAAACACAAAACCTCTTGTTCCCCAATTCAAATGCAAACACTATTAACGCTTACATAAGCGATCTTGAAGCAATGGAACTCTTAATGAATGACCTTGTGCAACACCAGACAACTAATTGATAACGTAATCGTTGCATTGTGGCGGAGTTGCAAAGTCAATGTGTATATCTTGATATATTAACTTTGAAAAAGTTTGACATTTAGAAGTTTTCGTATTAATGCAATGAACGTAATATACTATTGATGCACTTGTATGGTTTACAATTATTGAGTGACTAGAAAGTAACCAGTAGCTCTCAATGGCACTTGCTCCAGTAACATGCTTAATGT
Source organism: Aplocera efformata (assembly GCA_921293045.1). Lineage (NCBI taxonomy): Eukaryota > Metazoa > Arthropoda > Insecta > Lepidoptera > Geometridae > Aplocera > Aplocera efformata. The sequence goes on from OV121040.1 coordinate 1,255,732, forward strand.
TCAAGCGGTTTTAGTCCTTCATCTGTCTTCAATCTGTCTGCTCAATATTCCGTTTCTATACGTCACAACATAATAAACGATTTCATCAGAACTGGATTGAGTTTGTGATCATTTATACATTTTATTACAGTCACAAAATTGGATAATATATTTTAATATGAGATCCAGTGACTTCGTTATACCCACCAAAATATAATCACAGAAACTGGAAAGTGCCTACCTTCGTAAAGGTTGTCGTCGTCTTCGTTCTGCTGTGTAGGGCTGATCTGCCGGCACAGGTCCTCGTATTCTGCCCAGTAGGCGGCCAACGCCACTGGGTCGGGCGTGCGGGGCTGCGAAAGCGCCATGCGAACTTCTGGAGCCTCCTGTGGATAAAGAAATACTCGTTGAGTCTCACATCACTCTAGCTCGAACGACCTATCCCTGCTATAGGAACAGAAGTTGGTACAGAATAAAATAGATGTGATCTGTTGGGAATAATAGTGAGAAAGGATAATCTTTACATAGTATTAAATGAAGTCGATTCCGCTGTCTGTTCGCTTAGATCTTTTAAACTACTCAACGGATTTTAATGCAGTTTTCAGCAATAGATAGAGTGATTCAAGAGAAATGTACAGAAAAGCCGAATAATTCAAAGATTTGTAATGTGATGTCGTAACAAACATATTTTTGTGCGCTTAAGTCGCAAATGCTGGCTAAACCTTTACTAAATTGGTTGGTGGGAGTAACGAGATTGATCCACGGTTGAGTCCAGATACTAAACTGATAAGAAAGTTTGTTTTTGATAATTAATATAATAACTCAATAATAACACATTATTAAGTTACGTAAAGATTAACAGAACGCATCATTTTTTTAAAGGTGCAGACGAGTTAAGACCACGTCAATCCATAATGCCCTAAATAGACGCCCTATTTTGTGTATAGCTTTATTTAGACTAAGACACGAGGCCTTTTTGCCTAAATTAGCGCATTACAGCGTAACTAACCACTGTAATCAGCACACTAGTTTACACACTGGTTGTAATAGCACACTAATTTTACAACTTTAAAATTGTACTGTTTTTAAAAGTATAGAACCTAATTTTGTCTATGTTTTTACTTTGATATTGTTTTGAATTTCTTATACACGGACGAGAATGTAAGAGCGATAACACTGGATCGGTTTACTCTCATTTACCCATGTACCGAAGTCGTGAGAAGCGTGACTTACAAAACCTAGCAAATGAAACCAACTAACAAACGCTCCGAGAAAATTAATATCTGCCACTAATTGCCACAATGATTAATAGTAATATAATGGGCATTCAAAACTCGTGGACGGATTAAAACAATGAAACACGACAAGAGCGCACAAAATTTGCGAAATAGTTGCCATACGAATTGCGTTAGTCCTAATCTACAGGACAATGCTGTGCACATTGCGAAACGCATTATTTGCTCACTTACTTTGAAATACAAATATTTATCAGCCACTAAGCGCGTAATATTTGCGGTTCGAATTCTTCAATTCACACCACAGTTCGATAGCAACCAACATGTCTTAGCTTTTTATCGATAACTTGCATTAGTTCGAGAACGAAAGATTATCTAAAATGTATTACTATGTAATTCTGTTCGCGTCTTCGTTAGTTAAGACTAGATGAGCATGGGTCTCTTCTAATGAGTTTAGCATAGTCTGCATTTTCTCTCAAAATAGTAACGATCTTCTTTCTTTTCGTGAAAGTGGCCAATTCTAGTGTCCTAGTTTTCAAGTCACCTGAAAGCCTTCGACATGGCTTATCGATTTGAATAACCGGCACCGACATCCTAATGTGCCACCCATCCAACAACTGACTGGCCAGAGAGTTACTTAACTCAAATGATCTGTAAAGATCATTCAGGCAAGCTTCATTCAGCAACATCTGACAGTAATGTTGTTACTGTTAAATTATTTCATTTGTATTTGAGGTTTCAAGGCCAAACTATCCAGAACAATTGATGTTATCAGAGTACGATTATATAAGATCTATCAGAGATAAGGAGTTTAGTAATCCTACCGCATACCGACACTGGCATGCGGTAAAGACTCTCTTAAATCTAAGCTTTTAACTCTCCTCAGATGGTACAATACGTTAAATCACGTTTGATTCTGAGTGAATATCCTTAAGATGATGAACAGGTAACTGATTTAAATATTGAAAAACAATTGTTTTATCCCTTATTTCTCATAGATAGGGAACATTTTAAAAAGAAACATCCAAATCGTTATACAATGGGCGAAGAAAAAGACACTGGAAAGAAAACATGCAATTTCGTGTAACAAAAAAAGAAGGCGTTTCAAAAGTTGATATATTTTTTTATACCTTCGCTAAACTAGCGGAGGAGTTTAGTGGTGGTGTACTAATTATTACCCTTTCCACAAAGTAAAGCCTGAAGTCATCAACTATCACAAAATCCTTACATACAACTTTTTGATTTGAAAGATTTGCTACTTAAAATGCCTTTCAAGAAAGTTGACTTGTCGCCATTAATGTTTTCTGACGGTTGGATTACATAAAATTTGAACGTTTTCTGCAATGCCGTTCGGAAACAGGGGGCAAGTTTCCAAATCAAGTGATCCTCAACAGCAAGCTATAGCAATAAGGCAGAATAATTAGATTCAGTGTTGTTACGACGGTAATAGAATTGAGGCAATAAACTTAAAAAGGTTAACCTTAGATTGTGGCAGACCTGATGGGCGGTAGAACCGGTACCCGGATGAAAATACCTGAATTCCTGAGCAATAGTTACTCAAGATTACGATGCAAAGATCTAAATAGCAGTGTTTCATTAAAACGGTACATTTACGCGTACAAACAAAGTGCAAATGCCTGCTCATACTTTCTGTTTACGTAATATTTTAATTGCAGAAAATATGGGTAGCGTCAATTTACCTTTTAAAACGGGATGATTTGTGATTAGCTCGGGTGAGAGCCGATTAAATTAGGTGTATGTACACAACTTAACTTCAGCCTCTATCGGATTGATTGTTTGAATCGCTTCAAGTACAAAAGCAAGACGTCAAGCATGACAATGCGTACATATGCGTATATATCTTTATCTGTAACTAGCTGCGTCCCGCGGTGTAACCCGCGTAGTTCCCGTTCCCGTGGGAATAAGGGGATAAAATATATCTTCGCTCGCTGATAACGCAGCTTTCCATTGGTGAAGGAATTATTAAAATCGATTGTTTAGGCGTGAAAGTGTAATAAACAAACTCATATTCGCATTTACAATATTAGTTAGGATTCACAAAGCACGGCATATGAAATATGGCTGTTTGAGTATGTGTTTATCTGTCTATCAAGTCCAGTTTTTATTTACATCGTGTTAGACAGGGCTGTATTTTGTTTATTTATTACTAGCTGCACCCCGCGGTTGGAACTCCTACGGGAACCATACATTTTTTCGGGATAAAAAGTAGCCTATGAGCTATTCCAGACTATAATCTATCCCTGTGCCAAGATTTCATCCAGGTCCGTTCAGCCCTTCTGTCGTGATTGAGTATCAAACATCCATCCATACTTACAAACTTTGCGTTTATAATATTAGCAGGAGTACGATAATCAATCCACAGCTTTGATTTGATCAGACAGTCTCATTAGCCAGCGGAACATACAGGTATGGATGTAAGTTATCTTTTGTACTATTAAGTCTTGCTTTAAGTCAACCGCGCCCAACGTCGCTACACTATCTGTGACGTCAGTCAGCACAACCATTGGCAAATACTTGCTCACAGCCACCAAGGTCGATAGCAAACTTGAATGAACGTTATGTCCAATACAAAGTACTAATGTACTTTGTGCTCGGAAATGATAGATTCAAATTCAAAGTCAAACAAACGCCACCACACAAAAAAGATCAAATCTATATACAATATATATAAAAGAATGTCGTGTTTGTTACAACACTTATAACTCGAGAACGGCTGGACCGATTGCCATGGTTTTTGATTTGTTGGATTTGTTTCCGTCCCGAATAGCAGAATAACTATTAAAAACATTGGAAAATTAACGAAAAAATAAAATCAATTTATCCCCGTATTCTCCACGGGAACGGGAACTATGCGGGTGAAACCGCGGGGCGCAGCTAGTATTCAGAATAATAACAGATTGTTTTTGTTCCAAATTTATTTTCATCTTGTAGCTTTAATGTTTTGGATTAAATGTTAGTAGTTATTACATTACATAAGAGAAGCCACTGGCTCCTTTAAAACTTTTTTTTATTTTACTAGTTCTGCAGTAGTAGTAGTACTATGGATTTATAGTTTATATTGTCACGTTTCATTTAAGCCAAAATAAACATATTTGTATTTTGTATGGAAAATATAATGTGGTTAGTGTATACTACAATAGTATTTATATAATTCATCATTCACGATGAATTACTTAAATAGGAATCAAAGATGAACATTAATAAATTAGTAAGAAATGAACTTGTAATCTGTAGGCGTCGATGGAATTAGTAGTTTGTAATTTATTACTTCAAAATTATTACGATATTCTGTATTAATATTGTAAGAATACAATACAATATTCAATATACAATATTCTGTATTCTGCGACTGAGTTCGCGAATTTGACAATTTTTTTACGCGTAAACCTAATTCTTCTTTTTCCAAAATAAAAGCAGCCTATGTTACGCCTTAAAACATCATCTATCAGTAAAAATCCCAAAATCGGTAGATCCCTTTCTAAAAATAAACTTCATGTTCACCCCTAGTGTTCACCCCTACCGGGAATCGAACCCGGGACCTGGCTCGGACGACAGGACTACTACAATTAAACCACGGAGCCGTCATTTTATTTTATAACACTGTATTTTATAACATTAATAAAGTTCCCGGTCAGTGTGCTCTGCGCGTCTTTTTTATTTTTATACAATCGTAAATCTATTCTTTGCGTCGATAAATACCTTCCACTTAAATCTATGCCCATTCACCACATCGTTTCGAAAATAATTGGCCCTTGCTTCGATTCAAACTACCGCTACATAATATCTACAGCAATCATGCATTTCTCATATTCCCAGGCCATTCATTAATTTAATAAACCAGTCGCCGTGCCACCTGTCGAGAACCGAACCCGCTAACGATTTCGAAATAGGTACCAGCTTGGACATTTATGGCAGACCCAGACAGGCGTCATTATTGCTAAATGTTATTGCTATTATAATTGCTAAATTATTGCTAAGTTATTATTAAAGGCCAAAACGCACGCGTTTATATGTATGTACTTACGCGAGGCTTCCGTCAATTGGGACCACTAGGTATTAGACCGCGGTCCCAGTCACCAGATTACATTTTTGAAACGTCGACTGGGACCGCAAACCACGTGACAAAATCCGAAATAAATGTGACAATATTTTAAGTACTTTACTATACATCGTTGTTCTTGTGGAACTTTTAGGGGGTCCATTTGCTCGCGTCTGTAGTACCCTTTGAATCCCGACACGTATCCCTGGGTGGTGCTATAGGTGCAACAAACTGACATGTCTTAGAACCAAAAATTCGAAGACATGCGACATCTATCCGGATTAGGTTTCTTATGGTAAATCAAAGCCCATTCACTCTCAATCATTGAGAGTAGGCCGGTGTCCCTGCAGTGGGAACATTAGAGGTTGGTACGGTACGCTAAAGTAAGAAAAATATAACAGGAAACAAAATATAAAACATTTTTTCACATCATACTTTAAACATTACTGAGGTCCGGGTCACATCTTTGACTCGAAATATTCGCAGCATTTACCGATCGCAGCTCGAAATAAAAATGATATCACCAAACGTTTCGAAAGATCGGATTCCCAATAAAATATTGACACGATCATCAATTTCATATATAAAATTCATAGATTTATCTTTATAACTAACAGTGATTCTGAAGATTTGGTATAAAAGGCGTCATCAATACAACTTTAGAGATTTGGACATAAATAAGATATTATTTTTTGCAAATTGTAAAATTAGACCTAGGTCATAGCATAATACAACACCGTAGTAAATATCATTTTTATCCATCTCGTAAGATTTAGCCAGCAAAGAATGTTAGCGCTCAATAATATGTTTCTAAGATATCGTTACAAATCTGAATTTCTCTACTTTTCTTTATTATTATATTTATTATTGTATTACAAATATATCTATTGAAAAAAAAATCGACATCGTATACACAATAACACAAGGGTTGTTATTGTGTATACGAAGTCGACTGCAATACATTAATTTACCTATAATATTTTACGCCCTTTATACATTTTTGCAGGATAAAAAAGACCATGTGCTATCTGTGCCAAATTTCACCTAGAGCCGTTCTGCCATAATCAAACAAAAATCCCTCACATTTATAATAGTAGTAAGATAAATTTGTCAATAAATATATTTTCATCAAATTACTCTTGAGAATCAAGAACATCAGAACGCGTCACAAACTAACGGGAGACATCGGTTATTTATAAACTTTTGTTCCGTCCACAGACACAAAGATATAAACTATCTAAAGCATCCTGCCTCGCTTCCGGGCCGCCCACAATATACACCTAAATGTTATACCACTACTACACTTCTTACTACACTCTAACTCTAAATAGTATAAATATCGCAACGCAATATAGGGCTTTCACTATCATTTAGAGTATTTTCTTTTTTTAAATGCATATAATATTTGAGAAAAGTCGAGAAATTCAGATTTGTAACGATATCTTAAAAACATATTATTGAGCGCTAACATTCTTTGCTGGCTAAATCTTACGAGATAGATAAAAATGATATTTACTACGGTATTGTATTATGCTATGACCTAGGTCACACACACTGTATTACCATGCGAAGCCGGGGCGCTAGTAATTGATAATTCGCAAAAAATAATAATAGTTATTTATCTAATAATCTAATTTTGGGGGCTCCAGTTGCTCGCGTCCGTAAGTGTGTAGGCTTTGATTCCACCAAAAGTAGCAGTAGAACTTGTGCCAAGTTCGTCCGTAGAGGTACTGCCACCACACATGGAATCTGCCGCCAACCAGTAATGGTCGCATTACTGTGTTCCGCTGGTAGGGTGTGGGTGCCGGTGAAATCACATGCGCATGAGACGTATCATCCCCGTGTCGGGTGATGGACGTAGCAGGATGAATGCGACTCAGTGTATGATCCAAATCTTACACTGAGTCGCATTACTGTTGTCATGGGCGGGGGTCGCCACTTACCACCAGGTGGGCCCTCGGCTCGTTCCGTCACATATTTTTATTTTATTTTATTTTAAAAACGGAATACTGGGTTTTAAAGCACAACCGTGGTGTTTGTGAACGTGAGGTAGCTCTGAGCTTCGACTATGCTAAAACAAATGATGCTCCAACTGCGAAAACAGCCATAAATGATAAACGCCAGGTAAATACCGTAATGGCACGTCTATCGACGCACAGAACAGCGATTATTATCATTATTTGTAATGGAATTTCCAAGAATTACGCAAATAAGGCACATTATGAAGAACTTAAATAATATTTTTATAAAGTTTAAATGCTATAATAATTTGTATTTGCTAATTAATATGGCCATATACCTCTGTAACCCAGCAGTGGAGTAGTGTAGACTAATGACGGGGCTATTTCAAAATTTCAAGACTACAAGACTGTTTCACTTATTTTAAACCTAATACAAACAAGTATTATAACTGATTGAAAAATAAAAACGACTTCAATACTTTCAAAGTAGCAATTCGCAATTTCGTTTACATGGTTGACATATTTTTTCCAGTTATTTTAATTCAACAACCAAACTATTGAACCGATTTTGGTAAAAACTCGATGCGACCTATCTGAAAGCCTATTGTACACATAATAGAAACATCCTTACTTATTAATAATATTATAAAGGCAATAGTGAGTTTGTTTGTTTGTTACGCTTTCATGCCTAAACCGCTGAATCGATTATGATGAATTTTGATATAGAGATAGATGAGACACTTAGATGGTTATAGGTAACTTTAACTTGCTAAAAACTTATAGGGGTGAAAGGAGGGTTTAACTTTGTATGAAACAACCGTAATAGATTGACCAAATCAACATTAACGCAAACGAAGCCGCGGGTAAAAGCTAACTAATTTACCCGAGCTAATTGTATAAAAAAAAAACAATTTCTAAATTAATAAGAAATTAAATTAAAAAGTCATGAGACGATACAGTCCCGTCGCGTTACGGGCGCAACGAGATCCGACTTGGGTCTCGTTGTTAGAAGTATGAACTTCTATCGGGCAGGACCTCAGTCGTATTATAATTATTTTTTTTCGGGACCATGACGCATGTAACTGCGTCGAAATATCGGGAGTCAACAAAACTCACAAATCATGGTAAATATCTCGGTAACACGAATAATAATAAAACTCAGTCGTATTGCTGTATATGGGCGGAGGTAACCGCTTACCATCAGGTACTTGAGCTCATCACGTCAAAATAACCTAGAATTATAAAAGAAACAACCTACATCTTGATGGGGGTGACTAGGCCTACATATGGAGACCAGTTTCTGAATAATTGGCTGGTTTCTATTCAACCCAGGTCCTTCAGGTATGCAGTGCATCATCGCTGAATATACTATTCACATAATTATTTATGAATGGCTTATACGATTCGTAATATTGAATATGTAAATAATGGAATTACGATTCTAAGTGTTTATGGTATTATCTTTATGGCTGTGTTGACGTGATGTTTCCCGGTTACTTCTTAAGGCAAGGATGTTTCAAAGGTAACAAAGACAATGGGACAAGTTAAACGTATTACGATCTGACAAGGAAAATCATCATTCAACAGGCAACGCGCCGCATTATTGTTCCGTATTCCAAATACATTGAGATGTGTGAATCAATTCTCGGCACATCTTTAATCAATAGTATATTATTGCCGAGAATTCGTTTACTGCTTTTAATTTTCCGTAGGTGTGTACCCTTTGATTCCCTACACGTGCCCCCTGGGTGGTGCTAAAGGAGCAACCAAAAGTAGCAGTAGAACTTGTGCCAAGCTCGTCCGGAGAGGTACTGCCACCACATCTGGAATCTGCCGCCAAGCAGTAGTGTTTGCATTACTGTGTTCCAGTGGAAGGGTGTGGCTGCCGGTGAAATCACATGTGCATGAGACGTATCATCCCCGTCTCGGGTGATGGACGCAGCAGGATGAATGCGACTCAGTAAAGATTTGGATCTCATACTGAGTCGCACGCATTACTGTTGTCATGGGCGAGGGTCGCCACTTACCATCAGGTGGGCCCTCAGCTCGTTCCGTCACTCAATCACATTAAAAAAAAAAAAAAAAAAAAAAAAACTAAATAGAATACTTATATAGTACCTACTTTGTTTTTGTAAATGAATAGATTTTAACACCCAGACACAAAACAACCCTTTTTGTTCGTCACACAAATGTTCCTGGGTGGGATTGAACCAACCTACAGCGCAGAAGGCAGAGCTACTACCTACTGAGGTACGTAGCCAGTCATTTTATACAAATAAACAACGTTAACACACTCATATCTCTGCACTAGGATTCCCTGTGTCGCAGATGGCATGGAAAAACACAGAAACACAAGACAAACACCCAAGACCCGAGAACAAACTTCATGCTCACCACACAAAGTGTGCCCCGGCCGGGAATTGAACCCTCCCGGGTTCAACCCTTGCTTCGAAAGCAGGGCTACTACCAACTAAGCCACGGAGCCGTCAAATAATAATTTTATATGTGTCTCAAATATGTAATGAGGTAATAACATTACATTTCAAACAAACTGTTAAGCCGATGCATCTATAATAGCAAGTGAAACAAGACAGTATCTAACAGTCTCTTTAACGTTTTTCAACTAACGGAAAAGTCAGCATGTATCTTTTTCGGTGAGTGCGCCCATGAACTTCACGAGCTTGTCCCTCCATCTCAATTCCATCATCGGACGACGAGACGTTCGGCGGTGTACCACCTTTTTAATCCGAACTGCAAAGGAGTGGAATTCGCTGCCTGCGTGTCTTTTTCCCGAGCAGTACAATTTGGGTTTGTTTAAGAGTAGAGTGAATAGGTACTTTCTAGGCCAGCGTGTTACATCTTCGATCGCATCATCACTTACCATCAGGTGAGATAGCGGTCAAACGATGGCCTATAACGAATAAAAAAAAAAAACATGTTATCTTCAATTATTGTAATTTTATAACTACTTCGATAAATCAATATGTATTTTGATTTATCATCGTAAATAATTAATAATCAACCCATAATAAAAACCAATGATCGCTTCTTCTACTTTTTATCTAAAGTTTATGTCAGTTTATACATTCCGGCCTACTAATATAATTTAAATATAAATCAAATATTAAAATTTCATACGTTCAAAACTTTTATACTTTTCAAAGTACATATGTGAAAACAAAACCTGAAATTTCTAGTTTTCGTTAGTTGATTTCGTGTGCCAGCGATGAGCATGAGATTGACGGATGGGTGACTTGCTCGGGCACCGCCTTAATACATTAGGAGCATCCATTATCTGACGTAAAAATCAAGAACTTAAAAAAAAAAACTTTCTGTGTAGATAGCGCATAGATATAATAAAAGCAACATAAATTGAACTTTACGATTGTGTAAAAACATTACTAGGTGTGTTAATGTTAAAACACTTTGGTAGACACTCTAAGATGTTAATTTAACGTTTTAGTAGTAACAAGAACCATTAAAAACTTAATTGTTAGAGACGGAGTTCAAAAACCTTAACACTGAATATGTTTCAAAAAGCGCATGTCACTCTGTCCGCACGTTGAAAATACATGAATGTTTTTTATACGTAAGTAGATGTAATTACTGAGAGGAGCCATCGAAAAAGACAATTTCCTGACTTTTGATGTAGTGTTAGCTATAGATTATATATATATAGCTATGTAAAATTAAGGTATAGTTAGAATAAGTTATTAAATTTTATTATATCTATAGTAAATTAAGGTGTTTATTCCCTATGGGTATCGTCAGGAGTGCACCGACTACTACCGACCGCTTGGGTCTGTGAACGCGGTCAATTTTATATATATTTTTTACTTCATTTTGTAGTGTATATTTGGGTTGCTGTTGCGCAGTTGGCAGGTTTCTGACTGCCAAGAGGTGGCGGCCAACTGCGAAAAGTGTACGATTTTTTTGGAGTAATCAACCAATGTATTAGCGGCTACTTTTTGACAGGCACACATAATTGTATTTAAAAAATAGATTTTGACTAAAAACTTGATGTAATCTTGCACCCGAATCTCCGTCTTTAGATATTTCAACCCAACGACGACGGAGAGAAAAAATGTTGTGATATAAAACATCCTTCAAGATTTCAGCTTAAGCGTCTTTCACTGTGATGCAAGATATAAAACTCCAAGTTCAGAGACCTTACACTGAATGTATCATTCCTAAGGACAAAGTTTCCCCTCCGTCCGGATGTCGAAGAATCTGCTACACGGAATGTCTGATGTCACCACATGAATCACGTACGTATTTTGAGTTCCATTGGTGTTTATGGGCTCATAGGAATGTGATGCATTGACAATACATTGACGGCATTTAGTACAAACAAAATGGACCATTCAATAAACATTTTGTGTATATCATTCTGCTTTCAATTCCACGACAGAGAGTTGAAGGAGAATGCAAACAAAGCTGTCTATTAGCAACAAAAATACGACTCAGATCTTCCCCAACTAAAGTATTTGAAGACCAAAATCGCATCGTGTTGCACCGGACTCTGAGACGGGGATGTCACTCCTCAAGTGCCCGTGATTTGAACAGTCCCACACCCTTCCAACACAGCAACGTGAGTACATCAGTGCTTGGCGGCGGATTACCTGATGTGGTGGCAGTACTTCTCCGGACGAAAATAAAGCAATCGAATATAATTGCATTTTTTTATGAAGACCGTAAATCAATTAGTATCAACATATTCGTAGACGTTATTAGCTAGAAAACACGAACACTAGAGTAGGAAACTTATTAATACGAAACCAGCTCAAAAATGGGACAAACTATAGAGAACCACCACTTAAAATTACATGTACATTATACAAATATAATTATACCACATAAAACAACAGAGTTTTTGAAAAATGGTGCCCGTTGTATCTAATCAGATTCATAACTTGCTACTTTTTAACGATAGTCAGACAGCATAACCTCAAAGATTCTTCTTTCTGGACCCTCGTAACTACTCAATATGGTACTTATTAATGTTTGTCATAAAGCTGAACAGCAGCTGCCATATCAGGAGTTGAATGAACTAATGGCCACTGCAAATGGAGACAGGATTATTGTGCAATAAAACACTTAGAATACCAGAGCTAGGGTTGACAAGGCATCTCTTGAAATGTTTCGTCATCACCGTTTTAAGAGCAGTATGAAGTTACACGGACTACTAACAAGGACAGTTTAATGACGTTTTAATGCGTTTAATGGATCGTTTAACAGCCCTAAAATCTGCGCCTGCGCAGCTTGCGACAGTAGGCACCTACGACTGATATGGCGGCTACGAAATAGAGGAACTGGATGCGTTGGGCATCTGCTGGGGCCAACGACCTATGATAAGATGAGCATTTGGGTAAAAATTGAGAAAAACGTCAGTATATTTCTGATGGACGATATATCGCACCTTTAGAATGAAAGGGACCTAATTCAAAATTTCTTAAAAGGTTTTACCTTATAACCTTTAAATATCAGTATATAAATCCGCAAAAAATCATTATTTTCCATGGAAACACGGGATATATTTAAATTTATTCAACTATATATATATTTTTGAAAACTTTATTGCCGATTTCCCACAAATTGCATTTTTTTGTGGCGGTCTAGCGAGAATCTTAACAAAAAACATTAAATATAATCTACGAAACAGTTATTGTATATCCCATTCACACTTAGCGTTTTATTCTTTTTCTTCATGGAACAATCCTTTAAATCACGAAACCTGTTTTTGAATTTCAGACTATGGTATTCCAAATAGGTATACGTATATTGTAACTTCAGCATTCTCTGTATCGTACAGAAGGTAAATAAGCAAACAGGCAAGCAGATAATTAAATATCATGACTGTTAATTAATTTTAGCACAAACTTGAATCATCAAAACCTAATTATTATTACTGCTTAACAACAGGCATTACATTAGTGTGTTACGTTGTTATAATTCGGCGTACAATTAAGTGTTTTAATTATGTAAATAGTTGTGTAACACAAATTATGCGCCACAATTCGAATTTTTTGAAATTCTATTTGCATTTTTTAATTATGAAGATATGTTACGTTATCTGCAGATGTGAAATTGAAACTATACTAGCTGCGCCCCGTGTTACTTGTGGTTCACTATCCTAAGGGAACACTGCGCTTTGCCGGGATCAAAAGTAGCTTATGTGTTAATCCAGAATATAAGCTAGCCTGGTACCAAATATCTTTTAAATCCGCTGCGCCGTTTGAGCGTCAGCTTGGTTACTCACATATAAAAAAAACTGGCAACTTAAATTAAAAAAACACTGAAGAATTGAAAACAAAAGCAGACTACACACTAAAGATACTTAAATACAGAGGTGTCGGTAACGGTAACGGTAACAGTGTTGTGAGTTCAATGGTTTTTTCCCATCTCAAAAAATGCCCAGCGCGCTTAAGAAATTTTCACTTAAAAATCAATGGAAGTAATTAATAAAAAACACCGACGCGCGCCGATATAAATCGCTACTCAGAACCTGTCCGATAGGCATTGTGAACCATCGGATGAAAGCACCTGCGATGGCGATCGTCTCCGCCCCATAATCGATTATGACCTTTGCAGTCTCGCAATAATAACGTTATGACATCGATTGCTGAACTAGTGCCACTTGGGGGTACTTGGAGCATTCGTGCCGTACAGACAGCGAATATAGAAGCACAGATAAAGTGTGATTTTTTTTTTCGGTATGACATTTATAGTGCCCTGTATTTTTTGATGTGATGAAAGTTACGGCACGAGCTGAAGGTCCACCTGATGTAAGTGGCTTCCTCCGCCCATAACAACAGCAATACCACTTAGTCCTCCTCGGCCGAAGTATAATAACCCAAGTCGCACCCCGTTGCGCCCGTCATCCGAGACAGGGAATTTTACCTCTTGCTCAGATCATTTCACCGGCACCAATACTTCTCAAAACGATTTTTTGTACTGAAATTACACAACTTATTCAAAGTGAATGAAAAATTGCTTCATTTTTAAAGTCTGTTAAAAACTATTATATCATAATGTGGCTCCCATAACAAGCTACTCGTATGTTCATATATATGGAATAAACGGTACTGTGTTAAATGTCCATGAAAAAAATGCATAATTATGCATGAGCTGCATCTAGTCGTAGCTTCGTACTGTGTGGAAGTACATCAGACTTCAATGGCAGGTGGACGGACCACCGTCCACATAGCGTCACGTCTGTCGGGCGATTACTTGCGAGCAACCCGTTACGTTTCTCCGAACGGATTGAATAGAAATCAAAGCCTGAATGGCTACTGTCATCGTCGATAGGTTGTAATAATTGATTGATTTCAAAAAACGAGGGCTTTTCAATCTATACTTTCACGTACATGAAATTTTTATAGTCTCACTTTAGAGGTTAACATCAACATTAAAAAAATTAACCAAATCGGTCTTCAATTGTCGAAGAAATCGCATAAAATACATACAAAAAATCATATAACCAAATCGAGAACCTTCGTTTTTTTAAATAGGTTAAAATGGGGATTTTCCCAACAATCGATTTGATAAGTCGAGATGTAATATCAACTTTTATTGATGGGTTTTTCTAGAGACAGATGCGATTCGCGATTACTTTGTTTAAAACTGTTGATGTGTTTTAATGTACGTAGTGGATGACGTTTTTATTATGTGATAGTAGTGACGGAACGCACCGGCGGCCAACCTGATGTAAGTGGTTACCACCACCCATAGCAATATGACTCAGGTATTGCTGTTGTCTGTTATAGGCTCTCACCACTCACACTCTTCCATGAAACCGTCAGAGTGAAAAAGGGGAACGAAAGAATTGAAGTCAGTTTAATCGATAATCAGTATTTTGTTGCAATACACAATTTTTGAATGCATTCTGGACAAAATAATATTCAATAATGATTTTCTACTACTATTTTCCTCCAAGTACAAAGCATACATATACTCGCACATATCCTAGTGTTATTCTGCACTTGCGTAAGAGTTTTCTTATTTGTTATCTCGGCAATAAGTCAATCGAATCAAACCTTATATGCAACTACCTACAATACCTTCATTTCTAGATCTATAAATCTATAGATTGTGGTCTTATCATGTTCATGCTCGGAAAAATGGAAACTGGAGCATGTTCGCGAAAATAAAGTAATCCTTCCGTTAGGGGTTTCTTTCTTGTTCTTTCCCTTGGAGGGTCGGATAGGATTTGAACAAGTTGCACTTGTTCAAATCCTTACTTAGTATTAAGTCCTTGTAGGTACATTTAGTTAAAAAAAAGTGACGATTCCAAGTATTGTGGAAACTATCAAAGAATATTAGTTTAGCAATGGTCCCGATAGTTCCGCTTTTGGCCATGCCCATATACTTTACAATGTTAGAGAAGAGGGTGATTGCAACATTCAGTCTTTGAATGGCGGAGAGTACCTACAGAGTCACTACGTTCGTGACTCGTGTTTCAGTCTATTTGTCTCGAAACAATGGTCGCAGATAAAAAAAATACAAAACATGACGTAAGGCGCGCGTGCCCAATCACGAGGCATAATTGTCGCGTGTGTGTAGATAGTGGAGACGAACCTTCAGTTGATTGGACGTCGTTTCCTTTGATTTGATCTGTGGCTCGCCGCAATCAGTATACAGTTTTCAATCGATTTGTAAACCAAAATCGCGAATTAATGGTGATTTTATTGCGGGACACGTCTCATGAAAGTAGCGTAGGTTGTGCAGGATTTACCTCAATGTGGTGAATGAAACTAATAGAAAAATGGAGTTAAGACAAGTTTTGAAGTTTTTGGGGGACCCAGTTGCTCCCGTGCGAAATGACTTGTCCTTACACGTACCCCCAGGTTGGTGCTAAAGGAGCAACAAAAAGCAGCAGTAGAACTTGTTCAAAGTTACATTAAAAAAAAGACTTATCAACCATTTTAGTCAGGTGCGTGGTATCCTTTCTGCCCACTTGTTTGTCAAATACGTTTATCATTCAGATATTATTGTAACAGTGGCTGCCAACTGCTCGTGATCACATAACATGATTGATGGTGATGACGTATCTACTCCATTGAAATTTACTGAGAGAACGATCTAAGTCTTTCATTATAGATAAAAATAATGTAACACAAAAAACAAACAAACCACGATTCACCAAACGAAATGTATCCAGTACGCCAAGTTATTTTTTATATTATAGAATTTAATTAAATATATTAGTACTTGGGGAATAAGCCAATTAAGGCTTGTTTGGAATTGTTTATTCAATTAAATTAAATTATGGAGAAATCCATATTGATTCAGACTAATTATAAAAATAAGAAACAATTTCTTCAAAAGTGTATACGTTGAAAATGATTGACTGAGTTACCGATTCATACGAATGAGATATTTATACCCATTCAATAGTAAAAAGTATTCATCCATCAATACAATAGTGAAACAATTAATCTTCTAATGAAATTACACCGATGAATCAGAGAAAGCATGAAAAAACATCACGACCACAGAACAAACGATAGTTACAAATAAAACAGAGAATTGAATTAGATGAAAGTGCTATCGGTGAAAACGACGACAGAAATAAAAAATCATATGTCGCTGTAATTGGCGCACATACCGTAGATATATTACTTTTAGAGAAAACGCACTAAGAACATGATAATGAATGTACCGACAGGCAGAGGGAAGTGACAGTGCACACGCAAACTAAAAATAATACAAGAAATAGGTGAGTGGAACTGGAACAAGGCGGTGGAGGAAAAAATGGAAACCACACGAGCGCGATCTATCATCGATGGTAATTTTAAATGCAACGCGAATGATCTGCTTTTGAGATTGGGAGAGGAATAGACACGAAGCGAGACGATGAATGTGTAACACTAGTTTTGTAGCTAGAAATGGTAATTTCCATTGAATTAAATTTTAAATAGATAGATAATTATGTATTTCGTTTCAAATATATTGAACTAACAGCTATAAAACAGAAACAATCTCAGAAAACTGCAGAAATAGAAAAATATTGAAATAATATCAATAAAAATATAATATTTCCAATAACATAAAGTTCAGAACAATTATAAGTAAGAAAAAAAAATTCAAGAACACGATTCAATTATACGAAATGTAATGATTAATAACATTTCGTATAATTATAGAGCAATAAAAGGTTGGTAGGTAACGATAACCATTAATTTGTTGGATAGGTCAACATCTGCCCTTCGTAGTTATTTAAAAGCTGCACATGTTCATACTTTTTTCAAAATATTTGCATAGGTAAGAGAATAGCTATAGGCTTATTACTACAAATATACATACTGGGCTAGATATGATTGTCGAGTAAATTGTGCATAATATAGGTAGTAAATTGAACACCTCGAGTAACTTTGCAAGATTTTGATAATAAGTTATATTTATGGCTGTTCTAGTAGGTAGAACAATATGTCCAAGGAAAACTAAACCCTTAGATAATAATTGAAAGAGTTATCACAAGCAACAATAACACAATGAAAAGTACGTACAAGTAGCGATTGTACTAAATCTGTTGAACTTATATTTGGTTAGAATACTCCTAATAAATGCGAAAGTGAGTTTGTTTGTTGGTTTTTTTACGCTTTCACGTCTAAACCGTTGAATCGATTATGATGAATTTTGATTTAGTGATATATGGGACCCTGGAGACGGTTATATGCTACTTTTTAAAAACTTACAGGAGGCGGGTAAGGGGAGGGGTAAACTTTGTATGAAACAACTGAAATTGGTTGACAAAATCAACATTAACGCGAGCGAAGCCGCCGGTAAAAGCTAGTTAGAAATAACTCCGGCCAGTTTGGAAGGCATGACATGCTATCAATCTAGATTAATCTCCCGTGATAGGTCAAATCATATTCACTCTCTTGTCCAAAAGTATACCAGTATCCCTGGCCTAAGTACATTAAATTTGACACCGGTACACTACACTAGAATTCCCTGTATCGCATATGGCACAGACATACACAATCACGCAACATAAAAATCAACAACGAAATCGAAGCAACGAAACCGAGTGTCCAAAATGTGTCCTAAAGTGAATAAATAAAAGGAAATGAAAATGAAATGAAACACCCGAGAACAAATTTCATGCTCATAAACTGTTTACCCCGTCTGTGGTCGATCTATACACCAGGAGTGATCTAGCTTTCTTGGCCGGAAGCTGAGTCCTGAATTAGGATTATTTTATGAACTTTAACGAATCATATGCACAATTTTGTCATCCATTGAAATATGCATAATGTTCAGTCTCGGATTGGAAGTAAATTGTCACAATACAATTACGCGCTGTAATCGTGCCAGCCATTGATACCGGTTGTTATCGCTTTGTTGGCTCTTAATTATTGAAAGATAAACAAACGAGACTCCATTTAAAGTAAACAATGCAGAACAATTAAACTGAATTAATTGGACTAGGGCATAAAGATATTAAGATACATCGATTAGTATATCCATATTAAAAGAATCATGCAAAAATAGCGCCAACTTACCATCTTCAACATCCGCGCTCGGTGTTACTCGTAAAGTTGATACATAGAAAACCTCTAAAACAGTTTTAATTGAACCATCAAGCGTCCACAGAACACACTCACTTTTACCAAACTAATTATCGTCAGGGGGACCATTCGAAATGCGAGACGAGAGTTTGTTTTTATGTTCCGCCACGCGTTCAACGTCCACAGGTAGCTGACGGTTAACTACAAAGCTCCCTGCGTCTGTACACTTCACAACATTCAATTCGATAATCGACAAATTATGTTCGGTATTAGTATCGATGTTACAAATCACTCGGACTTCGAAAATATTAGCTGCGCTCGCGATAAAACTATGACGTTTGGTTTTATCGCGACGGGCGACTACGTTGGCGGTTGGCACGGCACTGCCGCTGGTAGCGAGAAATCGAAAATGTATCCAATAAGCTTGGTCGTGCCCCTCGCTCGTCGCCGCGCCCGCACCGTCGCATGCGCAGCCTTTCCAATTCAAAAGATCGCCCTCCAGATGATTACTTTGGCGACCTCACGCGCACCCTGTCTTTTGTCATCGTTCCAGGTGAGCAACAACAAAACGAATCCCACGTTCAAAAATCGTTATAAAATCCGGTTGGTGAAGACAGTATTTCTTGTGTCACAACAGTGCTTTTATTTTTGGAAAATTAAAACACGCATAAGTAATATTTATGATAAACACACTTAAGTAAATAATTAAACCATTCAGTCTAGCAATCTAAACAATTAAATTCAAAGTAATAACAATTATAGGGAAACTCAATGAGACCAACGAGCACATGAATGATACAGAAGAAATAACACTTGTATTGACAATGAATCATGACCGGTTTTAAAACAAGTGGCAACAACAACCAAGTTTAATAGTTGGTAAACTATGTAGTTAGTTGACGTTATTGATTAAAATGGAAAATGTAACAAAAATATAATTCGTGATACAAATTCAAGGAGTAATTGCCAATTTGCCAATATAGATAATGATTTTTATATGAACAACGTTCAAAGTCACGATACACGTAAGGTTTTACGGTAAGGTCAAAAACTCGTGATGCAATCAATAGTAATTGCCATATCTTTGAGTTTGAATGAATGGCTGCACAAATAAAGTGATTGAGTAGGTACTGGAAATCTGCAAACTTTTCCATTCTTATCAAAGACATCAAGATAACATGAGATGTGCGAAAACAAGCTGCGTAAGTCTTACACATAAACATTTTAGAAAAACTATACAAGGAATTCTTGAGAGACGGAAAAGATGAATATCTTATCAAAATGGATTCAAATAATAATGGTTAACAGCGCTCAATATCACGTCGAACTTGTGTAGTCATGATGAGTAAAGAAAAGGAAGACTGCGTTTTCTTAAAAAAATATATGATCGAAGACATCATTATTTCAAAATGATTGTAAAATTAAATTAACAAAAGTTTAAAAACGGACATCAATACTTTTGTGTGTTTTTTTCGAACAGCAGAATTGAGCCTTGATACTTTTTTGAAGACGGTTAATAAAGAAGATACGTTTGTAGTCAACGTAACATAGGAGTATGTTTCGAATCCAAGATATGTTAAACAGACTTCACAATAATTAAATCAAATAAAGATTTTCCGTAGAACTCGTTGAATTATTCATTTAATAAGTGTATTACCACTCTGTAAGGTAAGAAACTATTTGTACCACACCTTCAAAATTAATACAAAATACAAGTAAAAATTAATACAGAGTGTGAGCACAAATCGGCCGCCACTCAGTATTTGCTATAGAAGCATGGCTGCTGTAGCACTGGTTTTCAGTGGAGCCGTAGTGTGACTAT
Organism: Aplocera efformata; assembly: GCA_921293045.1. Taxonomy (NCBI): domain Eukaryota; kingdom Metazoa; phylum Arthropoda; class Insecta; order Lepidoptera; family Geometridae; genus Aplocera; species Aplocera efformata. The sequence goes on from OV121040.1 coordinate 1,276,302, forward strand.
AACTATTCAAATGAAATAAAATAATATCGTTATTATAATAACCAATATATGAAAATGTGAAAAGAATAAAATATATACCAAAAAGAACAAAAAAAATACATATAAATGCTATACTTATAAAACATTATATATATTGTAACATTATTACCTAATATATGACTGTAAATTGCAACTTCGCTGAGATTTACTTGCTGATAATAACTTTTTCAACCAATCAGTTGCCGCGAAATTGCTGTAAGAACAGTGCCGATAATTTTTTTTGCTCGGGTCGGTAACCCGACGATTCGGCGAACAATTTTTGTTCAATGGACAGCATAATGAGTCGAAGTTTATGCATGGTTACTATGTCTTCCTCTGTGGGATGGTAATTGATTCTGAAAACAAGTGGTTGATTTAAAAATCGAAAGAAACCAACTTCAATGATTTCATCCCTTATTTCTGGCCCTTAGGAAGTACACCCTATTCCTAGGGGCAAATTTACTAAAGAAACATACATATCGGTATACACTGGGCGAAGAAAAAAGTCGATTATTTGGATGACATTTATTTCCCGATTTTTTTTATTTTACTGTCTGTCATCATAACCTTTTAAACAAATAAATATTTTTCCAAATCAGTTGATAAATGAGTTATCGGTTGATAAACATCCGGATTGATAACCTCCTCCTTTCTGATGTCGGTTAAAAATAACCGGATAGAATATCTTTTTCCCTTGAATATCAACTTTCGACTATCTGTCTTGTGAAACGCTATCAGATTAAAACAGTCGATGAAAGGGAAATTCTATAAATATTTATGTAAAGTTAAAAGTCATAATTGGTCATCCAATCGAGCATGGAATGGGATTATGAGTCTGAGAACGAAGTCGGAATTTGTGGATTTCAATATACATATCTTGAAAAAGTCGCCCCAAAAATTGCGGTAACAGCAAAACCCTAAATAAATACAAAATTTCATCTGAATCTCTACAGCCGTTAGCGAGATAAGTGAGATAAATAGGTATACAAGAATAAGATACAAGAAAAAGATTTTATTTTATTTGCTTGATGTATAAAATTACATAACCAAGTGTTCCCTAGTATTCCTATGGATTCCGTACCAGCCTCGAATGTTCCACTGCAGGGACACCGGCCTACTCTCGATAATTGAGAGTGAATGATGTCACTCACCCTATGGATCAATTAAGTAAAATGACAAGTACAAACTTTTCGTGGTTTTTTTTTTTTATTTATAATTTTATTTTTTATCTATACAAATAAATAAAATTGATGTGTCTGTTTGTAATGTCAAAAGACAGCTTTTTACTAAGTGCATTTGAAAGTATACAAGGTGATTAGAACAAAAGCCAATTTTTAAAACGTTTGTCTCTGTTTTTCCGTTTGTTTGTTTGTTCCGGTAACCTCTAACTCCGCTGGAACAACTTTGACGAGGCTCGCTGGCAGATAGATGATCTTTTAAGGACTCTTTAGGCCTTAGGCTACTATTATTTATTTTAGAAAAAGAAAAAAAAGGGGTCCGCGCAAAATATCGTAAAATTCCACGCGGACGAAGTAGAGGTATGTAATAAATTTTGTCAATCTACCAGGCGCAACGCTTTCTGATCAAATGTCTTGCGTAAATCAAATCACGGCTAAATTTCTAGCCAGTTTCTAGCCTAGGAATTCTAGTGATATCAACAACATCTCAATTTTTTTATTTAATTACCAATTAGAATGAAATTCTTCAACGTGTCTGTAATTTCGTTAGTTCAGCTGACAGATTATTAAAGTATGATTTACTGAAAGATAGTAATAGCTCAGTTACTCGTGGAAAACGATGTTCGTGGTTAGCTCACTACTTGTCATGGCTACGTTCTCGATAGACTTGGACTTACAGTTCAGTTGATAGTAACTCTGCCTACTGCGCTGTGAGTTGTGTGTTTGATCCTCACCCAGGATAAGCAATTGTATGACGAACATAGATTTTTCTTCTGCGACTGGGGTGGTAATATGTGTGATTTACAAAAAAAAAGTATTGTATAAGAATCTTATATTATCGTATTCTATTCTGATTTCCATATTAAAAAAGTCGACAGATATTATTTATCACACTTATATTAAAAGGTGAAAGTTTGTGTGTATGTTTGTTACACCTTCGAGCTCAAACGGCTCATCGGATTTGGTACCAGGATTGTTTATATCCTGGATTAAATCATAGGCTACTTTTGATCCCGAAAATTCTGATAACACCGCGCAGCTAGTATTTATTAAAACAGATAATTCTAGAAATAACAAAATTGATTTTAGTTAATTTTGAAACCAGCTGTATCGTCCCTATTACAAACATTAAACACAGAATGAAACATGGTTGCGGAAATCTTCAATATTTTGGTTAAAAATACTGAGCCAGGCAATGCAGAAAAGGTGCCTTAGAGATTAAAAGAAATATATGCAAGTAGGGTCTTAGAATACGAGTGTTCCTTGGACTCATTCGACCTACGCAATACTGTTCTAATTCCTTACGTCACGTGAGGTCTGCTTGGCTCATCATGCACACATTTCCAGTGTCCCAATCCCCTAAGGATCATAATGTTACAAGCCCATGACCTCATCGGGAAATAATCAGGCGCTTGACATCGGCTGAAGCTAAAGCATATTTATTAATTTAAACGAGCAATTCTTGTATACATTTATTTATTTCGCGTATCTCGGAAACGGTTTTAAAGATTTGAATAACTTTTTGTGTTTAGATAGATTGATTTAGATAGATAAGCGAAGATCGGTCTCCCAGGTACTTTAAAAATACTTTTAATGTCCCTGCAGTGCGAATAAGAGAGCTACAAAAGCCATAAAGAAATCTCAATATATCTCATAATATAAATCATAATCTTTAATTTTTTTCCAATATGAAGTGGCGAAACAACACACGTATATTAACTTTCATAAATTTATTTTCATCGTTTCTCCACTCCGAAAATAGCGAGTACCTACCAAAATATTTCTTTTACTTTAGATCTCAGAGCATATTCGCAAAATCTTCAAAATTTTTAGATTTATACTATTTATCATTTTATCTATACGTCAGACAGCCGGATCTTTTTCTTTTATATTGTTTATCTTTTCATGTATCAACAAGGAAATACAGTTTATTACATACTCGTACCCTGCACATATTAACATATTACATAACATTAGATATTGCAATGCAGAATGCAAGCGCTTATTAAACAATGCACTGACATAACTTCAACTAATTAGAAACCTGTTATGTGATACCTTTATATCATTAGTGTTTCCGCACTTGGACACTAATTAATCGTAATCTGTCTCGGTCTAGACTCTCTGTTTAGAACCCAAAAAGGAGAAAAACACCAGCAGGTGCGAATGCACAAAGACATCATGCAAACACGTTGCGCCAGTGTTTAATAGAGGGGTAGGGTAAAGGCGGGATAGATACCCCAGTGGGATAGTTGCCTCATTTTCAATAAACCTAACTTCCCAAACACACGACTAAAAAATAATAGTATACTAAGAGCAGCAGGCACCCCGCACCTCAATTATCCACAAAATGTCGTGCGGTGAGGACGTGTTTCGTTCGTGTGTGCATTCATCTCCGCGGCGAACTTTAAAAACACGTCAAAGTTTTAAAGGTTAGTATTTACTGTTGTATAACTTTATAAGTAGTCATTAATTCCGTTATATTATTTATTACGTCAATCAAGTGATTCATCAAGTATGCATCTAAATGTAAATAGTTGCTCATTTTGTTTTTTTTTATTAAAAAAATACTTGGGCATCTATCCCTATCAAAAAGGATAGTTGCCCTGATATTTCGAGGTATAGGTGCCCCTAGGAGCATATATCCCTCGATACACCATGTTTAACCATATGTGGTTTTGAACATATTTTTGTGTTCCGTTATATTTTTGATGTGTTTACATCTATTTGTATTTGGACTTTTTAGTGATTGCAGCAGAACCATGCCACGAAAATACAAAAGAAAGGAAGGAGTTAGAGCTCGAGTATGTTCTTGGACTACAGAACAATTGCAGTCAGCTTTCGATGAAATGGATAGAAAAACCATAGGGATAAACGAAATATCCCGACAGTTTGGGATTCCATCAAGAACATTGCGAAGACGTTATGCTGCTAAAAATACAACGAAACAGACACTGGGTATGTTCATGTTATACAAAATGAAGATCTTTATTATGTTATTTTAATTTACCTATAATTTTTATTTTTGTTGAACAAATGTTTTTAGAATTTAAGTATGATTATTTTATTTGATCTCAAATTATGTAGAATTATATGCTAACGATGACAATTGAAAAAAAAATCTAAAAACTCCAAAATGCTTTTCATTATTATGCCCATGTTTATTGGAAACAATTTTTGTTTTAGAAGTAGCTTTCTACTGCTAAAACACCAATTGCCCTCAAAACCTCATAAAAGTTTGTTTGAGTTTTTCGTTTAGGTATAGGTACAGTATGAAGGGCATCTATCCCGCGCCAAAGGCATCTATCCTTCTTAGTATTTTCATGGTGGGGCAACTATCCATACGGGTAGGCATCTATCCCCAAAAAAGGAGTTCCACAAAAACCAAAAATTTGCAAAATCTGTAATTTGTAGGGCCAAAAATACAAATCACAGTTAAACATAAAAGATTAAACTAGCTAAATTCATAGAAATTTTTATATTAAATTGTTTTGTTTTTAAATTAGGAGGATATTTCAAAAAGTGGGGCATCTATCCCGCCTTTACCCTATGGTGTATTCTGAGCAGTGGAGCTGGGCCCATAACCTAATAAAATGTAATAGCAGGTCGTTTGATATAAAATAACAACTAGCATTTATTTCATTGAGGATTAATAGCAGCGAGCCGAGCGATCTTTGGTTTGCTGTTTTATTAAAATTTAGTTTAAAGTCTCACAAAAAGGGCCGGGGTAAAGTTGTCAAGGCGATTTGAAGCCAACAAAGTATTAATCAAACAAAAAAAATCATTCCGGGAATGTGGTTTGCGCATACCGGAACAATATCATTGCAAATTTGTACGCAATTTGCTTCGCAATTGCTTTTGAACCGGCGGCAGATAAAATGTGTTTTTCTTTTGCACGTTTACTGCAAATTATTTGCTATATAATTATTTGGTACACTGTACATAAGTATCATTTATCTAACGCATTGATGCAAGATACTCCGATATCTACTTTTAACCCGTCAAAAAGAATATACCATAATTTACCTATTTTTAATGTTTTCCTTGGCCGTGTGTTACTGTACACTGTATGTCGAACGTTTAGCTTCATAAGGGGACTGTAATCAAGCCCGCTTTTATTTCTACGCATCCACTCTTGGCAGAACAACGTAATAACATGAAGACATGAAGACATTATCCACAGACTGCACGCTACTCAATCAACCTTAACTTTAATGCACGCACGAGCCCTCTAACGGATTGGTTCCGATTTCCATAACGAGCGGCCGGCGCGGGCGCAGGTCGATAGAAAATTATATTGTTTATGTGGTCGTGAACTGTGCCCGCGCGGTCAAGGTGAAATATAACCACGGTAATAAGATCTTTGTTTCAGTTCTGCCACACCAAAGAAATCAACAGTCTAGTTTTTTTCACGGGACTGAACCCACAGTGTCAAAATTGAATATTGGAAAACCAATCAAATATTGTTAGCCACTTTTAAACTTACAGGACTAAATATTAAAAAAAAACAACCTTCCAATTTTGGTTCAATATATATAAAAATGAATCCCTATTTCCCTTTTCTTTTTGCTAATTCTGTTTTTCTTGTGTTTGTTATTGCCAGGAAAAGGTTCTTACGGAAAAAAATAACATAACCGCGGGGAACAATAATAATAAATATTCATGGACATAACACACTGTGCCATCTAGCCTCAAAATAAACGTAACTTGTACTATGAAAACCAGATTACTGATAGAATACTAATTTATATTTCTATAATTTCATAGTTTTGATTTGCATAAAAGTGATAATTGTCGAACTAACTATTCATCTAACTTTAAAACTAACAAAAAAATTAATCAAATAATAGAAAATGCAACATGAAAAGGCTAACCGAAAAAACAAGAGACTTACACATTCCGTTTTGAGATTCCTAAACGATGTTAGGATGCTTTCAGACCGGCTCAGAGCGCTGCTCACTCTCATTGTGTAGGTACCCTGAAATCAATTGTCAATGTAAGGATAAAATCAATACAGATAGATAGATAAACTCTTTATTGTTCACACCAGAAATTGTACAGAAAAAACAAATAAAAAAGAACATATAATTGGTGGCACAATGGGCGGCCTTATCGCTAAGAGCAATCTCGTCCAACCTTTGGATGGACACAATTTTAACAAAGAAAAAGGGGGAGGCGGTGTCACAATAATATCTACTTATAATTTTGTAATAAAAAAATATGAGTTTACTTAATATAAATAAAAAAAAATCCTGAACATACTTATGGTTAAACTAAAGAAATAAAAAAAAATACGATGTGCAAATACATTATTCAACTGTATATAGCAAAATAAAAATAATAACATACAAAAATACAGATACGTATAGCAAATAAATTTGTTAATAAAATCATGCTGGTTGTAAAAATTCTAGTCATTTCTCCGAAATAAACTGGCCATATTTTGTTATAATTAAGCCAAATGCAGAAAAGCTTGCGAAAGTACAATAACTCGGACATTGGCAAAATTTGTTAAGCCACACAAAAGGCCAAAAGGAAGAAGAAGTATAACAAATAAATGTCATCAACATAGATTAATACTGCAACATAATTATGCAATAATTTAATGATTTTCCCATGGTTATTCAAGTTGTTAAAATAGCAAAACATTCTGATTTGTGAGCCCCGTGTGAGGTAGGAAGGCAGTGAAGACAAAGGAAGTAAGTAAAGACGATAATTAAATTAGTAAAGAACAATTTAATTGATGATGTTGATTAAGAAAATTGTTGCTTGCTTAATATGCTTATTGCTTAACATACATGACACTATGGAAACAAAATACGAAGATTGTTATTGTGTTAATAAGCCCTTACAGAACATAAAAATGCGAATAGAAAAAAATTGTAAAATATTTCAAAAAAAATCGTAACCCTATTACTACACTTCGTCTGTCTTTGAAAGGTGCCTCTTTTAAACGATAAGACGTAGCGGGCTGTAATTTTCACATAAATATAGGCACTAACAAATATCTAAAAACTACAATTGGTGGTACGGAACGAATCGTATAGGCATGATTTTCGTGAATCGTGATGAAGGGAAGTATGTCAAGTGCACAGCCGCTTCCTCGTCCACTTCCTGATGCAGTTTTATTTGTTTATCGTAAATTATGGGCACAATGACTCATTGATTGGTGTTTATAATTGAGTCGGTCCAAGGATTTATTCGTTTTTCTTTCTCTGAAGATAAGCTTAGTCGATATTGTACCTACAAAACACAATGCCGGTTGCAATATCGATAGTATGTATATACGTGTAAGCATGTTCGTACCCAGGGGGGGGACAGGGGGAGGCAGCTGCCCACCCCCCCTGGAAATGAAAATTTAAAATAAAAATGCATGCATAGTCAAATTTACTTATATTTATTTAACTACCTATAGAGCAGGATCATTTGCGGCTGTTTGCCCTACCCACTAAACACTAAACTACACACTAAAGCCGCCAACGATTCGACCTAAAAAATCTGACTTGCCCCCCCTAGGCCAGAAGCTGGGTACACCCATGCGACGTCAGACGTCAGGTTTCAATTTCATTCTGTAATGTTCCCACTGCAGGAACACCAGCCTACTGTCAGCATAAGAGTATTAGTATACCAAACAGAAGACTCTCATTGGTCGACATGTCTCCGAGTTGTTTCTTCTTGGTCCGACTGCGCATAGCTGGGTATGGAACAAAATTGATACATAGGGTACACGCGGGTAATATATATTTTAAACTATCATAGTAATGAACATTATTTTTCGAGATACCGAGATATAGTATAATGATTTGTGAGTTTTGTTGACTCCCGATATTTCGACGCAGTTTCATGCGTCGGTAATGAGTATAGCTCGTGGGCTAGCGCTACTCCTAACCAAGTGTTAATTAGGCTGACTAGAAAAGGGGCGGTTGTCTAAATTGGCGATTTCTTCGCCAACTGTGAATCTTTTTTAGGTTCATATAGTGCAGGTATCTCTGAAGTGGTCCCATAGAATAGGGCATGAAAATTTTGAAGTCTGTATATTTGATTTTCAAAATGGTCACTTGAAAAGTATTCTAAACATAAACAAAGAGCTCATTTCCAGGTGACCTAGTGTTTTCTCACCCGCTCCGAGGCTGATGCACGCGCGCGGCGTCAGCCAGCCTCGCCTCGCGCCGAATGCTAAACTCGAGAAAGTGTCGTGAAAGCGAGTTCAGCGATAGTGATGCGCAAGCGCATCGGAGATTAACACAACCATGTTTATTACGTTAAAAACGTGTAATGTTCAAGATAAGGTCGGAACAATCTCGCTTTCTTCAACATATAATGTTGTTTCAAAATCCCATCCATTTGAGAAGAGTTTTATATATTTGGCTCTCAAGAGGGAAATTCCATTAATCGAATTTCAGTAAGCACGGTTTTTTTATTGGTAAAACGTATTTTATTATAATTTAATATTATATTTGTTCGTTAGCTATGGGATTGTAATTGCTTGATTAATGAACCAGCTTATATTGATTACCTATCACACTAATTCTAATTGGTAGGTACATTTTAATAATAAAATGTATTAAAATAATGTATTGATATTTTGCGAAAACTAGACTTTTGAAACTTAAAGAAGATTATAAATATATATATCTTTGTTAGACGACAAAAGAAAATTGCAAAAGAAATTACATAAATTTTAAATTTTACTGGTTTGTCAACCAGTAAAATTTTGTAAAAATTTTAAAGTTGCAACTCTTATTGAAAATCTTATTTGAAAAATTCCCCACTCTTTTCCATCTCTGCTTCTGTTCTCCTTCAAGGTGAAGAGAGAAGAAAGATTTCCCATTAAGGCAAGTTATTATTAATCAATCAATCAATTTCATTGTTATAAATTAAAGTCCTGTTCATAATTTATCTGATTGCTATATAAGATTTCCTTAGATTAGAAAGAGAACCATAAAAGTTATCGATATTTTAGTTTTGTGAATAGTCCATCACTACAGCTGCTAACATAACCACAGCAATTTGCAAAGTAGCAAGAGATACACTATATACAAGAGATACACTATATACATCTAGTGATGTCTTCTATTAGAAAAAAAACTGTTACATACTTTTTTAATAAGTTTCAATTTCATTTTAACCATTTAATTTCGAAATATTTGTAGTCAAACGAGAGAACAAACTTAAAAGGTTTAAAAAGATTACTAAATCGTTTAATATATCTAATATATCGGATAATTATTATGCACTTAATATTTTTAATTAATTTTATAAGTAAAAAAAAAAGAAAAAGTAACCAGATTTATCGAAATCGGGACCCACCGGGACGGATTCCGGCGGGATCGCGGCCCTCAGGAAATAACCCACAGATATTAAATAAAACCGCCTTTAGGAAATTACCCGATCTTGTAGAATGTGTATGAATTGTAATTAATACATTTATCACTTTGACCAAAAAAACTTTTTCGGTAAAATAAAGCATTAAATTGTTAGGAAGTACCTAAAAATATCAATTGCTTGAACGTCGCAATTGAGTCATCTACCTACTTTTTTATTACCTTTTCATGCCATAACACTTCCATTTACCACAGATAACATAATCCACGAGCTTGTAATACAAAACATAAGACATAGGTTTTGAAACTATCATGGTTATCAACATTGTTTTTTGAGTTAGCTATAAATTTACAAATGTGAGGTTTGTTGACTCCCGATATTTTGGCGCAATTAAAATATCGGTCGATTAAAGTCACAAAAATGAAAATATCTCGTTAACTATAATAGAAAAATAATAAAAACATTTTTAAAATTCCATCACACAGTTCGTTGTGAAAACTTTATTCACGCTATCAGCCACCTACCTATTATAATATCTATCAGAAAAAACACGTCTTGAGATCAAGCCAATCATCGAGCCCGAATAATGACTCATGAAAATTTTATCTGAATACCCGTCAAAAGACAGATTACATAAAATCAATAGGTATTCCTCAGAGGGCACGTATGTTGCGAAACATATTACGGCACTTGAATACAATTATGTAATCCGTACCGACAAAGATTTTTATATACATTTTTTGTATCACAATACAATATCATTGATAGTTAAATATTGTGTTAAAAAATAAAGAAAATTATTCTAAAATATCCTTGCATGAAAAGATAATGTGTGTATTTTATTAATATTTCCAAGAGATGTATTGTATTGTAATATAATCTATATATAATATGCCGTGCGTTAGTCTCGCAAAAACTCTTTATTTCTATTTTTATAGTGTATAATTTTCAGGAGAAGATTTGTATCGAAAGATAATTTTTGGAAAATTAACGTAAAATTGAGAAAGTGAATTTTTCTATGGGATTTTTATCACTACATCTTTGACAAATGGTTGTCTTATTTAAATCAAGACTGGAAAACATCTGTCGAGTCAGCAAGCAGTATAATAAATAGTTGTACTCACATTCATCAACAATCACGTATGTAGTACTTTAGGTAAATTTAGGTTTCCTATTCAATACCACATAATCTAGTCAAGTATTGCTGTTGTTATGGGCGGATGTAACCACTTAGAATCAGGTGGACCTTCAGCTCGTCACACATTCACATATTAAATAAGAAATGCCGCAAATGCCAAAAATTCTCAAGACATGCCGCACTTAACGATATCATACGCAAGTCCCTTGCCACCGTCAACGTGCCAAGTCTACTTGAGCCGACTGGTATTGCAAGAGACGATGGCAAGAGACCGGACGGTATGAGTTTGATTCCATGGAAAATGGGCCGGGTGATGGTATGGGATGCAACCTGTTCAGACACGCTGGCCCCTTCCCATCTACATGGAACCAACAATAGAGCTGGTGCGGCTTGTGAAGCAGCTGAAAAAGCTAAAGCATCCAAATACAGGGGTCTAGGTGCCGAATATGATTTTGTCCCATTCGGTGTCGAGACCCTTGGTCCGTGGGGTCCTAGCGCTATAAGACTTTTTAAAGAAATAGCAAAGAGGTTAGTCGACATCACAGGAGACCGAAGAGCTGGCAGTTACCTCGGACAAAGAATAAGTTTAGCTATTCAAAGGGGGAACGCTGCCAGTATCTTTGGAACCTTGCCTAAAGGGACTCCTTTTAATAATATATGTTAGTTCTTATAGTATATTTTTAAGATTTTAGTTTTAGATTTATTATTGCTTGTAATGTGTAATCTGTTTCTAAATAAATTATTTAATTACAATAAGAAATTGTCTTTTATAAGTAAATCTTATAAAAAACAGGATTTTCCCCGTTGTCTTATCAAGTGGTAAGAACGTAGACAATCTTTATGTACTAAGAACAAACTACATAGTATATTGTGTATTCAATTTGTTTAATTCTCGAAAGTTCAACTTTGAAAGTGTCCCGTACATATAATACTTTCAAAGCCGCCATACAAGTCGAACAATTATCGATACGCAGTTAGCATTTTGTGAATTTGTTCACGCTTGCCGCTCGTTTTGGAGCATAACGGACCAATATTCAAATAGCAGGGCGATTTCTGTTTGTGAACTGGTCGTAGGGCTCAGCAAATAGATTTAATATCATAGATATATTTGCTTACGTACGGAAACACTGGACAATCTTGCGCCATATATCGCACGACATAAGAACAAAAAATCATTGCGCGCGTGCAGAACTTAGATCATGTTACTCGCTGTTTTATGATTATGATTATGGGATGTCTGTACTTCTTAAAATAATTCGATTTCTTTTACTAGGGTGCTCAGCGTCTTACGTATAAATGGCGTCACTTAAAGAGAATGCTCGCGGTTAACCTACGCAATAGGTAATTAGTGATTTTAATATACCCTTATTTGGTGGTATAACTTAAAAAACAAGTACTTCAGGTATATTATTTTTTTATGTAACAAAAGTGACGGGACGGTGAAGGTGTTCAGTGGTTACCACCGCCCATAGCAATAGCAATACGACTTAGGTCGTCCCCGATCGAAGTATGAGAAGAATCAAGCCGCACCCCGTCACCCGTCACCCGAGGGGTTATTGTCATAATCCCCACTAAACTGTCCCCATTGAGGATTATGACAAAAAAAATAATTTAATAACACTCCACACTCGGTGCCGGTTGGTCGGTTAGGGTTGGAACAGACGTAAACTTAGCAAATAAGATTAGCTTAAACATGAAAACTGACTGTAATTTGACATATCTGTTTGGATGTAATGTGCCTGGGGAGTTCCTGTAACGCGTTATATGCACACGAATATGTGTACCTACACGCGTGTGTAAAATTTGACGTGTCCAAATGATACTTGAGATCTAAAGGAATAAATGAGTTTCACTTAAAAATAAAAATAAATTGAGTTAAAAAGAATAAACTTTCATTTAAATAAGTATTTCTAGGATAGGAGATATTTAAATTGGTAACAAAACCAGTAATATTAGGTATTTAAAACATTTGTAGGTAATTACAGTCAATACAGAGCTGCTAAGCGAAAATATCATTTTTCGTTCCCCTAAAAATGTTACAAACCTGATAATAGACAACACATTAATGAACGCCTGACAATGACAATACTGGCTTAAGTGCACTCCATTGTTGTATATTAGTCCTGTTGTATAGGCAGGTAGTCCTGCATTTCGTTGAGTGAGACACCTTTTCGACCTTTTGTCATATTTTAATGAGACTTAAATGACAACTAATTCTTGCGGCAGCGGTGAAGAAAAATAGTTAAAAAAAAATGTTATTTTGATGAGAGCAGAACAACAGTATTGCTTAAAAAAAAATTGGTAATATATGTCAGGGGGCAAAAAGCCAAAACTTTTTTGAAAATCATGTCTGTATTAATCAGATCTTAGTCAGATTTTCATGGAGTTTCACTAGTCTGAACCTCTGGCCTACCACGTTCTCAATAATGCTGAATATTCGCTATAAATATATTTTATTTTAACAAAGACCATAGAACCATACAAATAGTTTGCTCGCCAAGTAATGTCTACGTGCAATGGTGTATAAAGCAACAATGGCTGGGTTATACCGGCGTTGTTACGCGCATTTGCCGAGAATTGGCTGTGGTCTACTGACTGCTAATGGACCTGAACTGCTCGGGTCATTTCATAACTTTTATGAACCAGGGAACTCATTACTCATTACCTTCGTGACGTAACGGGGGGACTTGTAAAGTAAATCTGGGATCATCTCAAAGTTACATAATATTTTTTACCAATATAACTTTGAGATCCCGGTTTTACTTGACCAGTCATGTCGGAGGCCTTCGGCCTTCTTGTTGATTGTTAAACATTATTTTTTTTTAATTTTTATTATTTGTTCCTTTTTTTTATCTCTAACTTAAATTTGTTTCATTTTATAGTCTACATGATTAATATTGTATGTCCGAAATGGGTAGACTGCTGTTCTACCATTACTTGTGCTCTTCATTGATCACTTACTAAGTTTTGATGTACAGTTTTAACGAATATATATCAAGAATATTTGTATTTGTAAATAATTTGCTTGACTTTGTCGACGAAATCGAATTACAGAACCTCTTCGCATCACTTACTTACTTCCCTGAACGTGTATTGAATTTTTGTAGTCCAAATTTAGTGTCTAACTACACGGTACGAGTCGCGTATGTGACAGGCATACATTATTTAAGACTTATAAAGTCCTTTTCAGAAGCTAGTTAGGCAACTCAGCTTTAGATCTCGCATAATTGAATTAGCGATCACCATTTTAGCATAGTACCTGGGCTTACTAGTGCGTGGTGGCCCAGGGACATAGACGCCGACTTTCAATCTGAAGGTTGCTGGTTCAAATCCACACGTGCACCAATAAGTTTTTTCACTCGTGAGGAAACCGGTATGTCTTAGAACCAAAAATTCGACGACATGTGACATCTAACAATCTGGATTGGGCTCCCGTGGTAGATCAGAGCCCATTCACTCTCAATTATCGAGAGTAGGCCGGTGTCCTTGCAGTGGGAACATTAGAGGCTGTTACAGTATCTGGGCTCCCGATCTTAGCTTGTTTTTTTTTGTAATCGTCTGAAGTTTTAAATTTTTCAAGTAACAGGTAATCACCAATCAAGTACCACAAAAATTGACGCTGTATTAAATTTTAACACAGAACCAACAATTATGTTCGTCACACAAAATATTGTCCTGATTGTCAATCGAACCCGCAATCTACTGCACAGAAGGCAGAGCTATAAGGCCAGACGATTAAGTTGCCTTCTATTTTTCGTGGTTAGGAAAGTTCTTATGACAAAATAGTTACGTACAGAAGTCCACCTCCATAAAAAAGTCGAACAGGCGAACAATTATGCAAACGTATCACACTAAAAAACACGTTTATCCTAACTTAACACGTTTTCAGGTCATCGTGCGTTCGAGTGTGTGAGTGCGCCTGATATCTCTCGATGTATGCAGCTCGCCTTCTGTACCATGTATTTTGTGCTCAGAGGCATTACATTTGAGTGTCTATTGTTTTTACAATGCCCTGAATTTTAAGAAGTGTTTCGTCACCCACTTACGCAAGAAGGTCATACAGAATTGGAAAGAAAACCTCAGTAACTAGATTAATCCTGCAATTTCATTGGCAGTAAACGATTTCTCGGTTACGGTAACAATGGTTGAATCAACACAATTTCTGCAGGATCTTAGTTCAGTTTTTTTTTTATGTGACAATAGTGACGGGATGAGCAGACGGCCCACTTGATATTAAGTGGTTACCACAAACAACAAAAATATGACTCGGGTATTACCCTACTAAAGCTTGAGAAGACCCAAAGCGCATCGCATTGCGCCCGTCACTCTGATAAAAACGCATTATTTTACAAAATAGCGTTTTACAGAAGAGAGGTCGCCCAGGTACTAATTATTTATTTTTGTATTTTTTTTTTATGTAATAGGGGGCGGCTGAGCTTGCGAGGTACCTCATGGAAAGCGGTCACTGCCGCCCATGGATACCTGCAATACCAGAGGCAAAGTTGTTCCGCTGCCAGCCTTTCAGATGACGATTGACCTTTTGAAGGCGTATTAATTCAAATACTAATTATTAATTTAATATTTTGTATTTAAATATGGAGCGTCTCATATGGCCCAACCTTCCCCGGACAATCTCATGAAGAGTTCTTGCATCCTTATGGTCCTGCCGCCACTTTCTCCAATAATCAAGATCATTTCAATTCACGAGGGTTCCTTTAGCCACGGAAACGGGCCCAGCAGCGCGTGCGGTGACTCGGAAGAAATACGTGAAATGCGTGTACCTCTGCGGTAATGACAGTTACATCATGCGATTATTTTGATTGTTATCGTATCGTTGCGTACGTCACGTGAGATGAACTATGTGGCAGAGCCGAATCGCCGTCGGCCCATGTTGTCTTGGTTTAAAACACAGTTGTATGTTTTGGCGAGAGAGACATATACCGATGTTATAGTACCGAAATAAACCTTTGAGACAGAAGTGTATGGAATTACATTTATATAATCTATAGTCTAAAAACTCAATTTTGATTTTTTGGACGGACTTTTACTGGCGGATAGCTGAAGTCATAAGGAGTAACTTCATTGTCAGCCTATGCTAGTCCACTGCTGGACATAGGCATCTATTAGTAAGCGCCACCGAGGAGGAGTACATTTATATTAGGAAACGAAACGTTCGTCCGTGCTAACGAAATGATAAATTCTACGCAGAAAGTCACGAGGAATAAAATTTTCCTGAAAAGAATCCAGGATTATCTCATCCAAACACGCGCTGAATCGAGGTGAAAAATAGCTTACTTGAAGGTTAGGTTAATAAATATATGCCTGAGTGCTGACTATTTTATCACCACATAAATTGAGTAGCAGAAACGGTTGCGCATTTTCTACAGATGAGAAGATATTTTTCAATCGATTCTATAACTTGAGAACTAGACTAGATACCTATCTATTTCATAACAGACACAACAGACGGCTACATAATATTGTTACCCAAAAACTTGCGTTTTGATTAAATTTTAGAGATCCACTTCCTTTTGGAATAATTTTAAGATCATAAAAAATCTATCAACTAATCGTTAGCCTTAATAAATAGGAGACAGATGATCATCTGAACATTACGTAAAGATAAATTAGATTCTAAACGTTAATTATTTATTCAAATCCTTTCAGTTCGGTGTTATATCATAATTGCTATATCGATTTCCTCAAATTGTTAGATAATTTGATAATGACCTCCTTATTTCTATGAATATTTATCGAAACATTTCTAAAATTAATATTCATAATGTATTGGATAATCCAGTTTATAATTTACAATGCGTCTGTTCGTGGTGACGGTTTTTCTATAATATATTTCACCTTTTATCTAAAGTTACGTGTTTTTTTTTATTTATAACTAGCTGCGCCTTGCGGATTTCCGGGATTATAAGCCTAGAAGTTTCCTGTTTTCCTGCAACACAGTTTTCAACTAACGCAACTAAACAGTGCTACAAAATTCATTGTATTATAATATATTTTTTGGCAATAAACGCTTTGTTTTTGTACATCAGCTACTTTTTTGTTTGTAATAGAGAGGTCAATATGCTTGCTATTAGCCTACTTCATCAATTTAAGTTAGACTGCCATTTGCGCACAGATCTTTTAGGTCATTAGGCACAGTCTAGAAATAAATCTGGTGCGCTAAATGGTGTTTCCACGAATATAACATTAGGCCAGTTCAAGTTATAGTCATTTGGGAAGGCAGTGCCTTGACCTCGTTTACTCAAATTATCAACATTTAATAACTTCACGAACGCAATAAACGTACATGAACAAAATTGAAAATTAAATGTAGAGAGGAAATTGACGTTAGGTTAGCTCTAAGATTTTCCCTTGCTATGTCATCAGTTGCAAAGACTTTAAAAAAAACTCAGTCAGCTGATTAAATGCCAAATATGTTATATTTCTATACGTAGTAGAGAAATATACGTGTGCCGTATATTTCTCTACTCGAATCAATTGTCTACAAAATTTCGTGGATGGAGTGTTTAATTAAGCGATGTCTGGATGGAACTATTTTTTTTTATTTCTGACTAAAGAACAGGACGAGCTGAACGACAGAAAAAGAAAGTAATTGATTTACGCGTGAATTTACTAACAAAGAAAAATGGATAGATTAGAAAAAGTTATTAAATATTATATTATATGTTTTAATTTTCTATTCATATTTTGTTTCTGTCGTTCAGTTCGTCTTGTCACTTTAGTCAGAAAAAAAAAAACATTGCTCGATCCAGACAATCCTTAACTAAACACACTTAATTGAATTATTCGGACACGCTCAACGCGCGCTCAAGATGACATCATCTTTAATACCATCATCACTCAGATCAGACTCACAA
This sequence comes from Aplocera efformata, assembly GCA_921293045.1. Taxonomy (NCBI): domain Eukaryota; kingdom Metazoa; phylum Arthropoda; class Insecta; order Lepidoptera; family Geometridae; genus Aplocera; species Aplocera efformata. Next base: position 1,293,836 of record OV121040.1, read on the forward strand.
CCTAGAATTTAAATCCAAGTGGATTTATACAGAATGTACTAGGAAGCGTTTACTCTTCGTGATCTAGAAATCCTTGTGGACTCCGACATGAAAGAAAATGGTAGCCAGTTAACCATTTAACTAGGGTCGGAACAGGCGTAAACTCAACAAATAGCTAGCTAAAACATGAAAACTGACTGTATTTCGACATATTTGTGTGCATGTAATGTGCATGGAACTCCTGCGATACATATGCTCACGATTATGTTTACTTGTGTGTGTAAAATTTGACGTGTTTAAACGATACTTGAGATGTATAGGAATAAATGTGTTTCGAGTTTGAACTTAACCCTGTCTTAGGGTTAATTAGCGAGTAAGCCTTAATTGTAAGCCAGCTGTGTACTTGTATATGCTGATGATGATATTGACAGACAGAATCGAGACTTGAGAACGTAGGTTCGTCTCCAGTCGGGGCTGTCGTATATAGGAAATGTTTCCTTCCCAGAGAAAGCGTTCCTTCTCGAGAAGAAACACATGCCTTCTTATCCAGTTTTTATCTCAGGTCTGAAATGTATAGTATCTATGTGTGGCCATGTCACCTGCGACACACGATTTAAGTGTTACTTTTAAGGCACCTATTACTAAGCTAACAACGTATGTCTGTATGTTTCTCCTACCTTTACTATAAGTCGTCGTATGCTGAAATGTTCAAAGAATATGTTTCATTACGGCGGATCACCCAACAATTAGTTTTTATATAATATAGTTTATATAATACTTACTAACACCTCTAGATTTGTTTTACCACTTAATAGGTATGCAGTTGGTTTATTGTTTTGTATGTATGTAAATACGTGGGGCACGTACGCAATGAATAAACATACATCACGAATGAGATATGCAAGGTCGTATACATACAGTCAACAGAACAAACAGCTCAGATATAGCAGCGATGTTTGCACAGATAAGGTATTTTATTTCTCACTAGCGACCCGCCCCGGCTTCACCCAGTAGTGTGTGTGACGTAGGTCGTAATACAATTCCAAAGTACATCATTTTGATCTATCTCGTAAGGTTTACCTAGCATTAGCAATGTAAAGCGTCCAAAAATATGTATTTACGACACTTTTACTAATCATTGAAGTTATCGGCTTTTCAATATGCATGTCTCGAAAAAAAAATTTGAATGATATAGTACTAAAATCCGTATTAAAATTCGTTGCGAGGTTTAGGAAAAGCGAAGAGACTGAGAGACGAAAACAGCCACTTTGCTTTATACTATTTTGAGATAGGAACAGAAGGAACATGGTTCTGTATATAACGATAATAAGATTTAATAGTGGCAACAGAACTTAGGCCAAGTTCAAAGTATAGGTCCTTCCTACTCCAATTATTCTGCCCTAAGCACTGATGCATTCGCCAATATCAAAATCGTTTAATCGACTTCAGACCCAAATCAGCCGCTGCAAATAACATAGTGAAACTGGGGAGAGAGCCTCCCCCTCATTCAAGAATTCAATAACATATTTTATGACATATTTTTGGATGGATGATATATTTTTTCACATTCAAGAACAAATATGTCCTCCAAGTAAACGAAATAGCGTTTTAAAATAACTTTGAAAGTATTGACGCCGATTTTTTTTCGATTTTTCAATCAGTTACTTGTTGTATTTTTAAGTGGTTTAATAAACTTCTGTGAAGTTGTGGTCTCTTTGCCTGTGTCGGACTGCCCACTCAGTCCTGCATCTAGAATGCAGCGGCGGCTCACATACTCACGTGTTCAACGCTTTTGAGTTGCAAATAGTACGTCATTCTCAGTAGCACTCGCCTTATAATTCTATGGAGACGTTCACAAGACCACTAAGTCAATTCATTTCAAAATTAAAAAGTTGAAGCACGGAAATATAGATAATTTTAAATTTGAAATAACTAACACTTATCAGCAACTTATCGCTTGTACCTACTACCTATATAACCTAGGTACTAGATATTTCCAATATTAATGAAAGATCATTCGTGAGACGTGCCAGAAAGCAGAGCTTATTCCCGTTAACCCGTCGCCGTCGTTTTCTGGTGTCAGATTTTTTAAGCCGCTCGAAAGTCGACACGGCTTATCGACCGACATCTTAACATGCCCTGCGAAGCACTCTGTTCAAATGATACTAAACGGTCAACTAACGGCTATCTAACATAGTTAGGTCATATACGATTATTTTAAACCGTTATAGTAACTAATATGTTAAATTAATAAATTATATTTGCAATTAACTGTATCTATAAATAAAAACGATATTGATTTCTAGAGTGGGATGGAATTAAATCGCTATTGGAGGGGAATCATCCTCACTTATAGACGTTATTCGTTATTGAACCTGAATACTTATTAACTGACACTAGCCTAACCACAAACTAAGCCTAGCTTGTAACTATGGGAACCAGATTATTTTTTATAAACTTTTGTTTTTTGCTGATGTATTCTACAAACATAACAAATTTACCTTAACGTTCGTCACACGACTTTTCCCTGGGTACAAATAAAGCCAGCGCAAAAGACAGAGTAGGTGACATGACAACTGTGTACCACATTCTGAGATAAAACTCCAAGACAGATCATAGACAATACCTTCGCTACCAGCAAGACAGGTTTATTGTTTATCACTTGTCCTTTAATGGTGTTTTGTGATTGCGAATATTTAAGTAGGGACTCAGCTTGGCTACTATTCATGGGATCCTTTCAAGACGTGGCCAGAATACAAATCGTGGTCTTATAAATCATGGTAGGTAACACCTAGAATGTTTGTAAAGTTATTCGTTCCATATACAATTATAGAACTTCTGTAGGTAAATATAGTTTAAATATTCAGGATGTCGTGTTGTTTATAGTGTTACCTTGGTGTCAGTTGTTAGCATTGTACCAGTACAAGGATTTTTTTTTAATGTGAACGACTGACGGAACGAGCTGAGGGCCCACCTGATGGTAAGTGGTGACCCTCGCCCATGACAACAGTAATGCGTGCGACTCAGTATGAGATCCAAATCTTTACTGAGTCGCATTTATCCTGCTGCGTCCATTACCCGGGACAGGGATGATACGTCTCATGCGCATGTGATTACACCGGCAGCCACGCCCTTCCACCGTAATACAGAAATGCAACCACTACTGCTTGGCGGCAGATTCCAGATGTAGTGGCAGTACCTCTCCGGACGAACTTGGCACAGGTTCTACTGCTACTTTTGGTTGCTCCTTTAGCACCACCCAGGAACGTGTAGGGAATCAAAGGGTACACCCTACGGACGCGAGCAACTGGACCCCCCAAAATACTGGCATCAATGCTAACTACTGACTCCTGGGACACGTTAGGTATATGTTTAATTTTGTGTAAAATTTGCCAAACAATACTTGAGATATAAAGGAATTAATGATAAGACCCCTGCAGAGGTAACATTAGAAGCAATTCTGGTTACTATCTAGTCAGAGAACGTCAAAGTCAAAGTCAAACTCATTTATTCCTTTAGATCTCAAGTATCATTTGGACACGTCAAATTTTACACATGCATGTACACATATTCGTGAGCATATAACGTGTCACAGGAACTCCCCAGGCACATTACATGCATGCACATTCACGGATAAGACCATTCGTTTTAAGCTGTAAAAACATCTGATAAGAATTTCGCACAGCCACTTATGACCAAAGAAAAATAATGTTACGACATGTTTCAAAGTTGTCGTCTTTATTAGCCAAAATATGATACTACGTAACTTTCTATTTATGTGATGTAATTTTGAAATCTGTTAAGCATTGTACACATAGTTCTGCGTCACTCACAATCCTTTAATGGAAATGAGAAATTTGAAAGCGTTTTTAATATTTATTACATGACAATTGAATACTGAATGGCGCATTACTAAAAAGAAAAAGAATAAAATCTTAGGACTCGCACACCGAGGGGTGCATACTGCCTACCACCAATTGTACCCTTATCTTTTAAGATTGCAATCAAATTGTTCAAATTATACAGACTAACGTTATTTGCTTGGATGAAGAGTTCGTTTTAGCTACTGTTCAAAGAATGAATCTCTTATTTTTTCTGCGTGGAAATTGGTAGGTAGCCTATTTCACAAATAAAGTCATTTTTCATACCTACTGATTTTGATAAAACATTTCTAAGAACCACCACTAGAAAACCTGCTTTTAAATTAAAACACCGCACCCAGACTCCATCGGTTCACCCTTTTAAGAGCTACGGTGCCACAGACAGCCAGACATAAACACATAGCGGTCAAACATTTAACACCCCTCTTTTGCGTCGGGGATTAAAAAGGAACACAAAATTTTACCTTCAATGAATCCGCTTCACATTGTAACATTTTGCCACACAATTATTAAAAGCAATAAAACACTATTCGTTCAATAGGTACGTTTTGCAAACATCGCGGTGATACTAAGGTATATACTACTGAGATGAGAGATAAACTATCAGATTCCGAAAGTGGTCTTCAATGTCACTGTACATTAGATAATAGTACTTCGGCGACCGAGCATCACTCTATTTTTTTTAAATCGTGTTTTATCGGCATTTATTAGATACCCTACGAATTACCTAACGATTAACATAATAATTACATTGTTATTGGATGTGTACAATATATTCATACTTGGATAATGTCCTATAGGGCCATCTATTACTAATCAAGTACCACAAAAATTTACTAGATGGCGCTGTATTAAATTTTCAACAGTACGTTATACGTGAATAAACTATGTAGTAATAATAAAGTTATTTTTTTCTAAAAATATGCGTTTTTACAAGAAACGTAATTATAAAGGTAAGTTTAAAAAGCAAAACCCTATCTAAACATAAAATTTCATCAACATTTTTAGAGCTGTTTCCGAGATACGCGAATAAATAAATAAATTACCTATATACAAGAATTGCTCGTTATCGTAATAAGATAAGATGAATAGAAGCCACTACTCAACCAGGTTGCTCAAGCCCCACCTTAATACTTAGAACCACCCGAGAGATCCACAGAAGCCAGTCCTAACAAAATGAAAGCTAATTGTTTAAGACAAACTTTTGTCCGCAGCTTCGCTCGCGTTACTTAGATTTTTAAACTATATTTTTGGACTAGCTGTTACGAAAACGTTTTTGCATGGAACCATAATTAATTAATTCTATTCCTAAAATAAAAGTAGCCTATGTCTAGAACGATCCAATATTGAGTATTAGATAAGGATTATTACGTATCTTACGTATCAGCCTTTAATGTTCACACTTCATGAAAACTGACCTACTCTCAAGAAGTGAGAGTAAAGGGGCTATAAACTACCACAGGGGCCCAATCCGTATTGGTAGATCACACGTATCATCGAATTTTTGGTTCTAGGGTATACGGTTTCCTCATGATGTCTCCCTTCACCGTTTAGAGAACGTGGTATTGCGCACATACATTTTTCAAATGAAAAAGTTATTAGGACCACGAATAAGTTTAACCAGCGACCTTTAGATTGAGAGCCGGTGTCTGTGCCCCTGGGCAACAACGCCTTGTAACGCACCTTATGTCCTCAGAGCCATCGATACTTCTCGCTGCGTTCCGTTATGGCCAGTTGATATTGCAGGATTAGCATACTGCGACCTGATCTGGGGCAGGTGGAAGAGAGCAACCGGTATCTGGGTGTCATATAATGGTATTGATGGACCAGGCTTAATGAACTTGCTGTTCCAATCAAGTGGAGCTTAGCCTATCATTCAGTAATAGTTAAAAATCCGCATTCATTTGACCCATCAATGGGGAAAAGCAGTTTTTTATCGTGTCCTGGCTATAATTTATTTATAAATGGAAAACCAGCTATGACTAATTACAATAAAACCTTAAGCATGAAGCCAATTAAAGGTTTTCATGGATTATAGTACATTAACTCTCCACGTAATACAAAGAAAGAAAGAAGACAAAACAACATACTAAATTTTCTAAAGCCACTAAAAATTCAAATAGAACAGAACTAATTGTCAAAAATGTTTGTGCCCATGCACCGAAAATGTATCTTTTTCATACACGTTACTAAACTTATTTAAGATATTAATTACTACATGTGGACCTAATACTGCTTTTGTATTTAACTTAGCTACTTATGTAGGCCTAAGTGATTATAAGCCCTTGTGTTGCACTTGGCATGGACAAACAGAAACACAAGACAAATACCTAAGACCTGAGAACAAACTTCATACTTACCACACAAAGCCCCTCTTAAAATTACTTGGGTTTGTCGAGCGATATAACTGTGTTCACTTTTTTCTTCCTTACGGCTTTTTGTGTCTTTCGCTAGCGACCCGCCTCGGCTTCATACGATTAGTAGAGCATCAGTGTTGTATCAGAAACTAGCCGTGCGAAGCCGGGGTGAGTTGCTAGTACTACATATAAACCTTCTTCTTGAATAACTCTATCTATTGCTGAAAACTGCATTAAAATACGTTGCGTAGTTTAAAAAATCTAAGCGTAAAAACAGCGGGAGCTACTTTTCTATACTATGTAAGGAAGACTATATGGTTGATTTGATAGACAACACGTCTGTAACAGGTATGGTAGTCCAATCCAATGGGAAGGCATCGACAGGAAGTGGTTTCACTTCGGGCGCGTTCCACTTGACGCGGCTGGTCGGTAATTACACTGACGGGGCTTACATCCAACGCAATGGATACACTTCCCGGTAAGGTCGAAAACAAACAATGCGTATCTTACGCCGTATAATGCGCAAGATATGCAGCAAGATATTGATGTCGGTTTTTACGATTTTTATACCAGCTAATTCGACGATGTTTTTTTTTGGACCTACAATCAATTCTACCAGAGAAATATTCAAATTCTAACAATACTCCTTGGAGTAAGTATTGTTACTACAAGAAGTATTATTACAAACTAAAGAAGGACGGATACATAACAAGGAGTATTGTTACCCATTTGATATGTTTAACGACTTTGTAAACATTTAGCGTTCAATTTGTCAATATGCAAATTACGTGCTAAATACAATACATTTATCTCATTCGGCCTTGCCTTGTATGTTATGGGTGACGGAAGTACCAACTCAGTAAGGAGGATGTATTGATTAATAACTTCCACTTACCTTGTTGACAAAATATTGAACATACTGAACTCTCTAGTTACGTACTAAAGGAAACCACACACCAACCACACTGCAGTTAGAAATAATCCAATTTACAGTCATGGATATAGATATATTTTGACTTGAAACAAAACATTTTGCATGGAGTGGAAACTTTTCAACTGTTTTCAAAAAAGGTTATTTTGAACACAAAAGTCTATATTATTTATTTTGCCTTTTTCATTCTTCCAGAACCCTATTTAAACTCAACTTCTAGATAGGAGAGCCTACGAAAACTGGCACACAGTTCTCATAGCCCAGCCGGTTTACATTTCATAACACATGTTCTGCTCGTAAATTCTTCAAACGGACACGAGTCGGTGAATCAGAACCGGTCTGCCCGGGGGCTGATCGATGGGCAGGGTCAACAACTTGTCCACCTGACGCTTTCACCGTCGAAAACGAAAGTGAAGTGACATGTGATTGATAGGTCTCAGACTGGACGGATCTGTGATGCTGCAGACACCCTCAACTGCGTGTAAATACGACAGGACATCGCCACCCCCCGGGGCTGAACTCACTAAGCTGAGTGTATATGTACGAATAATAATACTAGCTGCGCCCCGCGTTTTTAGCCGTGTTTTCCGGGATCTAAGTGTTGCCATGTGTTAATCCAGGATACAAGCTATCAATACCAAACCATAGTACCAAATTTCATCCAAATCGTTGAGCTGTTTGGGCGTGAAGGAAAAACAAACATAAGCACACACAAACTTTCCCCTTTATAATAAGTGGAACTGTTTCGACAATCGATCAGAGCCCGAATAAGCCACTTATTTTAGCGGTACTACGTTCGTAGGAACTTAAACGTGACAAGTAGTAAGCTCTTCGCCCCCATTGTATTCCCACGAATAACTCGGCTCCAGATTTCTTCACTTTTTTTATGCCACGCAAGTGACGGGACGAGCACACGGCCCACCTGATGTTAAGTGGTAACCACCACCAATCAACAACAATACGACCTGGGTCTTCTACTGTATAATCAAACCCAAGTCGCATCATCAAGTGCCTGGTTTCAACCGCATCGACACCCTTCCACTGGAACACACCAACGCGAGTGCATCACTGCTTAGCAGCATTACCAGGTGTGGAGGCAGTACTGTCCGGACGAACTTAGCACAAATTTTACTGCTATACATTATATGAGAAGTAAATAAAAGAAAATGCATTTCGTCTTCATTATTTTAATATCCACATTAACATTGTAAATAAGCCATACTTTGTGTATGTAAGGAGGTAAGTAAGTTTATTTGCCATCTTTAAGTTACAATATTTTTATTTTTATTGTTCCTACTGTCGATGCATTGTGTCAACAAATAAATTAGAGTGAACCACTCGTGGTATAGCTTGCTTAGCTGTTTACATATCACCTAAGTTAAGCAACTTTCGGCCCAGTCAGGAGTTGGATGGGTGACCAATTGTGCTTCTGAGGGCACGTTAAGGTGTCGGTCCCGGCTATACTAGTCGTTACGCAGTGTCGGAGGCCTTCGGGCAGCTTGAAAACACCGAAACTACGAGTCACATACACAAAAAAGAAGTAAATTAGTTTAACTCAGAAAATTACGCTCAGGTAAAGGGGGTTGGATACGCGTTCCTTTTGCGTTTTTTTTAAGCAATTGCTACTCTTGCTATAATCCGACACTGTAAAAGAGGGAGCAGTAATTGAAGTCTAGTTCAGTTTGACAATAGAATCAACGGGAATCTATCAAACGGAACTCCCGGCATGTCGCAGGCGGTGGGGCGCGGTTAGCTCCTGTTGTGCCGGTTGCCCCACCCGCGGCGGTGCTCGTCCTTATACTCGTCCAGGTTGCGCTGCCGCGCCAACTCCTCGGGGTCATCGCTCTCCACCAGCTGCTCCTGATCAATAGGGTGAGGGTTGGAACAGACGTAAACTTAACAAATAAGATTAGCTTAAACATGAAAACTGACTGTAATTTGACATATCTGTGTGCATGTAATGTGCCTGGGAGTTCCTGTGACACGTTATATGCTCACGAATATGTGTAAATGCATGTGTAAAATTTGACGTGTCCAAATGATACTTGATAAAAAATGATACTTGATTAAAGGAATAAATGAGTTTGACTTTGACTTTGAATCAAAACGTTTACACTCATACCCTTGTCAAGGTCAAACATACTTTATTATTATGGCGACCCGCCCCGGCTTCGCACGGTTAGTAAAGCATCAGGGTCGTATCAGAAACTACCCGTGCGAAGCCGGGGTGACTTGCTAGTGTATTATACATATAAACCTTCCTCTTGAATCTATTAAAAAAAACCGCTTCAAAATCCGTTGCGTAGTTTTAAAGATTTAAGCTTACATAGGGATATAGGGACAGAGAAAGAGACTTTGTTTTATAATATGTAGTGGATGTACAAAAATTTACTAGGAAAAGGCACTTTTTTTAATTATATATGTTTACCTTTTTTATGTGAATGAGTGACGGAACGAGCTGAGGGCCCACCTGATGGTAAGTGGTGACCCTCGCCCATGACAACAGTAATGCGCGCGACTCAGTATGAGATCCAAATCTTTACTGAGTCGCATTCATCCTGCTGCGTCCATCACCCGGGACGGGGATGATATGTCTCATGCGCATGTGATTACACCGGCAGCTCGATTTCACAATACAAATAAATTTACCTTCCTGATTTGCTCTGACTCATCCGCATCTTCCTCCGTGCTCTGTATTGTCCTGTGTGGTATATTTGAGGCGGCTGGGAACCTGTAACAATGTTATATACCAGTTTAGTCTACGAAATAAAAACGAAATGCTGTTGGTAAGCGCATCACCGGACCAAAACTACTGTTGTTTTTGTTTGGCTAGTTATTTCTGTAATTCTTTATTGGCCCAAGTACTCCTACTTTATTTTGACACAATGTACTTTTTTTATACCTTTAATAACCAATATCAAGGTGGCTAGGTCATAAGAAACTTTAAATATAATATAATAAATAAAAAGTTAAAAGTTACTTTAAAGAAATAAGGTTGTAAGTTTATAAGTTTTAAGTATAGTATAGTATTGTATATATTATTTAGTATCTATATATGTTATAGTATTTATGTCCATACATAAACATATATATTATATGTATTAATATTACCTAATAGATGTGTTGTTTAAGTATAAGCATATCTACTAGCATCTTAATAAAATACCTTGCTACACCAGACTATTTATAAGAAGACTCCATCCAAAGGTCGTCGCTATGAGCGATAAGACCGCCCATTGTAACCTTCATTTTGTTTTTAGTTTTTATAATCTGTATTTATATTGTTACTTTTTACTTTGAGGTGTACAATAAAGTGTATCTATCAATCTAGGGTTGCCACCTTGATATTGGTAATTGGTACTACACAATAAAAAGTATGTAGGTACACTATCTGTGGGGTAAGCGGAAATTTTTATTTATTTATTTAGGACTCCCAACACAAGATACACTGAACATACAACTTAAAATAATAAAAGGTCTTAAATAACAGTGGTCCCGCAATTATAGGGCGTCACAGCGTGTTAATAGAGACAACCAGACAACATTTTAAAAAAAAGTTCAAAATATAAGAAAAAAATAGGTTAATACAGTAGGATTTATCAATAATTAATAGGAGCTGCACAAGTCAAAGACCGAGTCAACGAACCAACTGTTTATTGGCGGTCTACCCGCTACTGTATTATGTTATAAATACCACACGTCCCCCCCTTAACAAATGGGTAATATACATATAGATAAGTGACTATAAACTATTTAAACATCACATTTAAACATTTATACTTTACTAGGTATTTTTGTAACAATGCTTTAATAAGTAATTACTTATTGTTTTATTAACATTTAGAATGTAAATGCACAATTACACAATACAGTGTACATAGTAAAAAAAAAGGTATTTCTATACCTGCTGGGAAAATGAGAACATAAAAAAAAAACTTAACCATAAAACAATTAAATCTCGTGTACCTTACTTGTAAATCTTATCTTTGAACGTACATGTGCGTTTTGGACGACTTAACTTTTCAGGGGTCGTGTTAGGATCAAATAGTTGATTTGGGTTCGGTGGGACTTCGATATTAAATTTCCGAGCTGCATTAGAGGTGCCTAATGGACAGTTCAAAGTTTCCGTTTCCAAATTCTTACTCTCAGCTTTTTCCCCGATCGCATCATCAAAATCATCATCAGTCTTATCACGATCGGCTTCATCAGATGCGATAGCAGAGTGACGTAAAGTGGAACGCGATTTCGTGAGGGGTAATAACTGATCGATGTGCCTTTTCCACTGGTGACCGTCAGAACAACGCACTCGATAGGTGAGCGGTGCCTCTCGCGCGGTGACGACGGCCGGCGCCCATTTGTCGGAACGCGCGCGGTAGTCTCGCGCCAGCACGCAGTCGCCGGGCGCGGCGTGCCGCTCGGTGCCGGGGGCGTGCCGCGCCGCGCGAGCCGCTGCCGCCTCGGTGGCGCGCTCGGAGCTCGGCCGCAGCACGTCCAGCCTGCCGCGGAGCCGTCTGCCGAACATCGCCTGCGCCGGCGCTACGTCGGTTGTCGCGTGTTCACAGTTCCTATATTGAAATAGAAATTTCGAGACCGCCGTATCGACGTCTACACCTTCGTGCGCGGCCTTCTTCATGGCGCGCTTGACCGACTTCACCGCGTTCTCGGCAGCTCCATTACCCGCCGGTCTATACGGGCTCGTAACAGTATGAGTGATAAAATTTCTTTTCATAAAGTTAGAGAACTCAACCGAACCAAACGGCGGACCGCCGTCGCTCACTACTTGCGACGGAAGACCGAAACGCGCGAATAGTTCGCGAAGTTTGCTTATCGTCGCAGCCGCATTCGTGCCGGACATCTTCTGTACCTCTATCCACTTAGTATGAGCGTCCACGGACACCAAGTAATGTTTTCCCTGGAATTCTCCGAAGTCTACGTGTAGCCTTTGCCAAGGGCGGGCCGGAAATTCCCAAGGATGTAGTACAGAACGTGGGGGCACGTCACGTTGCTGACGACAAGCACTACATTCTTTCGCTATGGTCTCGATTTCTTTATCTAGAGTGGGCCAATACACATAACTTCTCGCGATGTTTTTCATTTTAACTACCCCTAGATGACCCTCGTGAAGTTCACTGAGAACTTGTTTTGTCAACGCCTTAGGTACAACTACACGATGGTTGTATAGAATACAACCACGGTCAACCGATAAGCTATCTTTTCTATGTGAATATGGCCTTTCACTCTCTGTTGTAATTTTGTCGGGCCAGCCATTGATTAAATAGTTCTTAATATTATTTAATACTCCATCCCTCTGTGTCCACGAAGCGACCTCTTTTGCGCTTATCGGAAAAGATTCTTCGACATAGTTAACGTAAGACACCGAATCCAAATCATAATTTTTGCGTTCGTTAGGTAACGGCAGCCTCGAAAGAGCGTCAACATTACAATTATCACTTGATTTAACGAATTCGATTTCGAAGTCATAAGATGCCAATCTAGTGGCATATCTCTGTAGCCTACTTGCAGCAGTTTGAGGCAGTCCAAACTTCGAACCAAATATAAAAGTTAAGGGCTTATGATCAGTTTTAATGATAAAATGACGACCGTAAATATATTGATGGTGTTTGATAACACCAGCAATAATCGCGAGTGCCTCCTTATCTAACTGGCTATAAGATCTTTCGGCTGCATTGAGCGTCCGCGAAGCGAAACAGATAGGGCGCTCCTCACCGTTTGGGAAACGATGCGAAAGCACACTGCCGATACCGTACGAACTGCTGTCTACCGCTAACACTAACGGTAGCTCGGGGTTATAGTGCACCAAAACTTTACTACTAATAATAGCCGTTTTAACATCCTGAAAAGACTTCACACAATCTGCTGTCCAGGCCCAAACACTATCTTTACGTAACAAATCGTGTAACGGGTGTAAAATTGAACTCAAACGCGGTATGAACTTCGCATAGTAATTAATCATTCCAAGAAATGACCTGAGTTGAGTCAAGTCTTTTGGTGGGGGGGCCTCAACAATGGCTTTAATTTTATTCGAATCTGGGTGCAAACCTTGTTTATCAATAACAAAACCTAAATAGGTTATGCTGTCCTTCAAAAAACTACACTTTTCTAGTTTTATTCTCAAACCAACCTCACGTAAACGGGAGAAAACGGCCCTTAAATTAACTATATGGGCCCCCCTAGTTTCCCCAGTAACAGCTATGTCATCTTGGAAAACTGCAGTGCCTTTTAAGCCCCTAAGGGTTTCTTCCATGAATTTCTGGAATTTTTCTGGAATACACTTCAAACCGAACGGAGTGCGGAGATAAACAAATGTCCCTACGTGTGTCGTGATGGCGGTACAAGCTCGTGAGCCCTCATCGAGCAATAATTGAGAATAAGCGTTGGTGAGGTCGATTTTTGAATATTGCTCGCCTCCACTTAAAGCGGCAAAGAGCTCTTCGATTCGTGGCATAGGGTACGGGTCGCGAATCAACTTCGGATTGATTGTGACTTTGTAATCGCCACAGATACGTATGTCACCTGATTTCTTAATGACCGGTACAATCGGGGTTCCGTAATCTGAATATTCCACCTTGCGAATGGTACCCTGTGCCTCGAGACGTTCTAGTTCTAATTCAACGGGCTTACGCAAAGCTAAAGGTAAAGATCTTGCTTTGATGAAAATAGGAGTCGAATCATTTAATCTCAACGAAAGCTGTTTGGTGCATGTACCGAGACCCGGAGAAAACACGGTGGGAAATTCTTTTCTTAAACTATTTTCAATTGTATTTTCATTTGATATGCTAAAAATCATTTCGTTAATTTTAATATTATCAATATTTAATTTACTCAGCCAAGACCTACCCAGTAACGGGGGTCCACCGTTTTTAATAACAAATAGTTTCAAATTTCCCGCCGAGTGAGACCCTATCTCCACATTTACAATTACATAACCGATGACTTCAATCAAACTCCCGTTATATGAATGTAAACAAACATTTTTAGCGATAAGAGGCAAATTCTTAAAGTTTTCATCATAACAATGTGTATTGATTGCAGATAACTTACTGCCAGTGTCCAACTCGAACATCATCGCCTTACCGTTCACTATCAATCTCACATTATAAGGCCGATCACTGTTGTTACAAACATTTAGATTATACAAATCGCACTCCGAATCACTCTCATTATTATCGATATAGTTTTGCCCTCGCCCCGACAACCGCACCTCACCATGAGAAAGGTTCCGCTTGCACATAACTTTGAGGTGACCTTTTTGTCCACACACGTCGCACGTATAATTTTTGAAACGACACATCATTGCACGATGGCCCTTGCCGCATCGCCAACAAGGTTGCGAAGACGCGCGCTGGCTGTTTACAGGGGCACGCGCTCCCGCTACGCTGCCGCCGCTGCTGCTACCGCTGCCACCGCTGGCGGGCGCGCCGCGCGCTGTCCCTCGTCCCGCCGCCGCTAGGCGATGCATGTGCTCGGCGCACCCAGAACCCGCCGCCGTCGCCGCTGGCGCCGCCGCCGCGCTGTAGCCCGACCCGCTCGCGAGCGCGTGCCGGTCGGCGGCCTCCAGTGCAAACGCTAACTCCACAGCTCGTTTGTACGTCAATGCCGGCTCGGCGAAAAGACGCGATCTCATATCATCACTAATCAATCCCGACACGAACTGATCCCTTAAATATTCTTCGAGACCGTTCTTAAAATTGCACGTACTAGCCAGATGTTTGAGAACTTGCAAATAATCACTGAGATTTTCACCGCCATTTTGTCGTCTCAGACGAAATACGTGTCGCTCAGCTATCTCAGAGCGCTTTGGTTCGAGATGGTCGCCGACTATCTTCACTAACTCATGAAAGCTTTTGGTCTCCGGATTGTCAGGCGCGCACAAATCACACATAAGATCGTAGGTAGCTTCACCGCCTAACGTAACTAACGTAGCCACTTGTAACACTGGTTTGATCTCATTGAGCGCCATGAATTGTTCCACGCGTCGAATGTATGCCGACCACTTTTTACTAGATAAGTCGAAATGTTCGATTTTTCCGATCGGCATTTTATAGTATTTTGCCAAAAAACACTAAGAACAATAACTTTTGATGTTTTTTTTGTACTTTATCTCGTCGCCAGTAGGATTTATCAATAATTAATAGGAGCTGCACAAGTCAAAGACCGAGTCAACGAACCAACTGTTTATTGGCGGTCTACCCGCTACTGTATTATGTTATAAATACCACAAATACATGCGAAAAAAACAAAACAAAACAACAATCAAAAGTTTAAAATATAAGAAAAAAAATAGTTTAATACATGCGAGAAAAACAAAACATTTGGACAAACATGCGATGAGAATTGAAATAATATCTATGTAGAGTAACTTCTGCATAAACAAAAACATATAGTAATAAAACATAACTGTAATCATATCTGTTGTAAGGTGATGGTGACTCACGTGCCATCGCGGACCCTCTGGTCGTAGAACTCCTCGACCGTCATGGCCGGGATGGCGGGGTACCCGGCGCCGTACACCGCCTTCTGCACCGCGTCGCGGGTGATGATCACCGGCTTGAGGGGCGGCGCCCGGGGCTTCTCCTTCGCTTTGGGCTCTGAAATTATGTCAAAGTCAAAGTTTACTTTATTGCTTGAAATACAAGTAGGTACAGAATATGTCAATATTATTATTAGTATCAATGTATTCTACCTTTCGGCATGCAATATTAGTCGCAACCATTGTAAACTATTATTTAGTATAAATTTGAAAATATTTAAAACCATAAAAAAATGTCATTTGTTTTTTTATGTGAATGAGTGACTGAACGAGCTGAGGGCCCACCTGGTAAGTGTTGACCCCCGCCCATGACAACAGTAATACGACTCAGTATGCAATATGGTGGCAGTACCTGTCTGGATGAACTTGGCACAAGCTCTACTGCTTTTGGTTGCTCCTTTAGCACCACCCAGGGGGTACATTTACGGACGCGAGTATTCGAGTTACCGAAATATTTACCATGATTTGTATGGAAATTTAATCTTGGAAGTTTGTCATCATCATTGTATACCGATTTAGATGTTTCTTTTGTAAAATGGTAGGGTAGTTGAAGTCGGGTTATTTAAATTTTTTCAATCAAATACTTATAATCTATAAATCGCTCTTTTTGTAAAACAAAAATAGCCTACGTCAATCAGATAAAGAATTTACAAAGGCTCTATTCACCAGAGGAAACACTGAAACAGTGCAGCCAACAACCCAGAGTCCTTCGGTACATGAAGGAGTTGGGATGGCAACAATGCACAACACCCCTATGCGTCAGTGCAGGCAGTCTAGCCCACCCAGAATTAAATTAGCCTGCTCTTCAGCTTTGCCCAAATCCTACTAATATTATAAACGCGAATGTTTGGATGTATGGATGGATGTTTGTTACTCATTCACGCCAGAACAGCTGGACGGACCTGGATGAAATTTGGCACAGAGATAGATTATAGTCTGGAATATCACATAGGCTACTTTTTATCCTGGAAAAATGTACAATTCCCGTAGGAAGCCCAACCGCGGGTAACACCGCGGCACGCAACTAGAAAAGATTACTCGCCTCCAGCGTGCTTGGCCATATACTCCAATATAGGTTTCTCCTGCTCAATGCTGGCGAGCTCATCGACCGCTTGATTGATGTAGGTGTGCAGCATGGTGGTGAAGTACTCCCGCTTGGTGAAGTCGTCCAGCGCGGGGTACGCCATGGCCTGCGACAGGGTGGCTAACTTGTCCTTCAGCTCCTTCATCTCTTTATACCTTTTAATCTTCGCTTCTCGAGACATCACCTGCAATTTTACATATTTATACAGAACAATGAATCCCTATTTCCCTTGGTCATGGCATCTTCTTTGTTGTGTTTGTTATTTTTAGGAGAAGGTTCTTGAAAGAAAAAATAAGTTGCGCAGAAAAATTTCGGAAAACCGCGGGCAACACCGCGGGGCGCAACTAATATATTATTATGATGGTAATGATTGTGAAGGTTTCCTCGACGCATCGAACGAACGGCGGCGAACCTTGCACTTATTATTATTATTAACAAGCTAAACCACCGCTAGAAAACCTACTTTTGAAATAAAATAAACTGCACCCAAATTGGTTCACCCGTTTAAGAGCTTCGGTGCCGCAGACAGACAGATACATAGTGGTCAAACATAAAACACCCCTTCTTGCGTCAGGGGTTAAAAGCAGATTAATATTTTCATTTCATTTGGGCTGAGAGACTTAAATCAAAAAATCAATGTGATGATTGTTTCATCTTAATAATTCTAATTAAATAAAGAATAAAGGCAAGAAATATTTACCATACTAGCAATCTTAGCTTGTTCACTGTTTGGCCTGTTTAGAGCAACCTCGGTGGAACCCTGTGGAACCTCGATATCTGTCACCCCATAGTCCTTGCACCGTTGTAGGAAATCTCTGTGAAAAAGCATTTGTTTTCTTTATCAGTTCTCATGGACAGCCACACAAGATTAAGCACAGAGAGAGAGAAAAAGTAAAGAAATATTGATTCCATTAAATTCTTAAAAAGTTACTTGGAAAAGTATTTTTTTTTTTAAATAAATATTCATGGTTAATATATTTTTACTATGTAATGTCACTTTAAACTGAGGGAAGTCCCCCTGCCCCCATGATGCTGAGTGATTACATAATATGAGTAGTATGACATGAACCCTTCATTGACTTTAAAGGTACAAGGTATATAATTTTGTTAGAATGTTGAAATGGCAAGTTGAAGTGGAATATGATTAGTAAATAACTGGCCAAGTGTGACTTGCACACTGCGGGTTCCACATAAATTTGTAGGGAAACATGTAACTTGTAGATTTTTCAAGTATTTTTTTTTTTGTGATGTTACAACAAGTTTAGGTTTTTCGGACTTATTCCTTTACTTGTGGTAAATGACAATGCTTCTTGCCAAAGTTCATGGTTCTAGGTCAACAGGTACCCTTTTTGATTCCCTTGCGAGAGTCAAAACATGCAGCATAACCAACCATGTATTTTGATTGCGTTGACTTAGAACTTTGATTTTTTCGCTGCTCCTTCGCTGCAATTTCAACTTGATACCTCCACTCATTCCTGAGAAAAAGGGTCCAGAGAGACAGATAGCAAAGTGATCCTTCCATTCCATTTTGTGATAAAGGTTCCGTTTCTTACTTTTGTGGTATTTAACCCTATGTGAGTAAATATATTTCTATGAAAAAAAGCAATATTTTCTAACTCCACTCTTATGATTGTAGTTCCGTATCTGACTGGTAATTGACAATCATAAATAGACTTTAAGCTATTACCAGATTAAATTAAAATTACAAATTTGATATTGTCAGATAACCTTTTTACCTAAAATAAACCTCAGCTACATGAATGACATCCTTTCTAGGCTGGTTGCAGAGCTTGAGACTGAGTGTGCCGAGCAGGGCAGGTAGCAGCAAGTACTGCAGGGTCTCTGTGGGGAGCTCCTCAATGGTTTCGTTTGTACTGAACATGCCAGAATAGGATACCAAGTTTGTCGCCTTTTCGAATTTCGATATCGCGGATTTCACACTCATCTGTAATTTGGAGTTTATATTAATAGTATAAAATAAAATGAGAAAGGAACTTAAGATAGTATTGAATAAGGCTTGACAAGTTGGTATTCATATTAGTTTTTTATTGTGCTAATGAAATGTTGAAGCACGAACCTAAAAATAAAAACGAGTAATGCAATAATACCTACATGCAAAAAAACTATAATTGAACTATACCCAGAAGCTGAGAGATGATCAAAATAATGGATTGCACCTAGAAAAAGAAGGAAAGTACGCACTTGCACCGGGTCGCTGTTGGTCGCTTCATTGCCGTTTTCTATTAAATCAAACAGTTTCATTGCTTGGTCGAAAATGTCCTGTATAGATTCATCGTCTGTAGATTGTCCAACTTCGTTTTGCGCCATCATGTTCAATTGTAAAACTTCAAAGAAACCCAAATTACACAGAGCTAAATTTGCAAGTTGAATTGTTCATTTTAATTCTTCCATTTTTTTGTTTGGCTTTGGTTTATTTTGATATTGAGATTGAATGACATTGACATGACATATTTGGCAAAACAAGAAGACTGTCATTGTCGTGTTTCTCTACTGCTTACTAGATGGCTCTGCAGTAGAACAGCCAGAGCATACGAGCAAAAAAAAAGCATGATTTTATGCACATAATTTAAAAGTTTCGCCCGTCAGTCATTGCTGCCACTTTTTTTCGCATTTTGACTCTATTACTAGAGCCATTTTTTTTTCGCAATCCTTGCCTATCTCTGAAATATAATCTTTCGCATGCAGCCCTTATCATCGTACAGATCTTCCCTTGATTCTAACTTAACTCCTCTGATTTTACTGACAATAACCAACCACTTCTCCCGTTTAATATATTTGCTATTTATAAAGAGTTTAATAAAAAATATTATATATTGTGCAGACCTACACATTCCTCACAAAATACCTACTAGAGATTTTAAAATATCTGCTGTATGAATCGTGAAGCTGCTCTACTGAAATGATAGGCTTGATATTGGTAGAACTGAACCGAAGTAAGCCGCATCGAGTTGCTGAGACGGGGATGTAATGTAATGTCTCTAACAGCCTTAAGTTTAGTGGCACCCACACCTTTCCATCGAAGCTTAGCAGTACGAGTGCACAACTGCTTGGATACAGATTAATTTGTAACCTATAGAGGCGTGCCTACTTCCCCGAAAGAACTTGACTCAAGTTCTACTGCTACTTTAGTAGCCTCTTTTCCTCCGACCGAAGAACAAGTGTAGAAAATCAAACATATCTAGAATCCAAATATTACCTACGGTCATGGAGCAACATGGGTTCCCTCAAATGTATGAACACGCCAAATGGTTTATCAACAACTGACATTGCAAAAAATAACAAAAGAATACAGCGAACTATAATGACAATAATTAACAACCAATGTCACGTAAAGGGGCACTGACATGACAAGTCTGTCACTTTAAGTAATATAGTAAGGCAGATATGTAATAACTTCCCCGAATAAAGCAATATCAGTCCCCTAGACACACAGCCCGCCAGTAGTAGGTTCGTACGGTAGTAGATATCGATTCAGTGGTCATTCTGTGTTGCAGACAGGAGCACGCGTCTCGGAACACATGTAAGTCTCAATGCACTGGCGCGGAACCTTGCGGCCCGGCATTATAACGTCATTATCCGTGTTCTGACGAAATCTGTGTTACTATTTTCCGGTTTTGTTTGCTCTAGATGTAAAACTCCGATGTGTGTTTCTTTTTTAATTCAATACTGATAGTTTCATTACCAAAGCATATTTTATTCACAACATACCTACGTTTAACTTATAAGCTTCTGGTGGGTCTGGGTTAAAATATGTACCTAGTGCGTCAATGCGACAGATTAAATGCTAATAACTGGCGTTTTTACAATCTAATATCAATTTTAGAATGTAAAAACGCCAGCTTGCAACCTTAATCGCCCAGCAAGGTAAACTTCAAAGCTGCACCTATACTCATCCCATAACACGCATGCGTCGTATGAGGATGCAGTGACGTTCATTACATTAATATTATTACTTACGGCACGTTTATCCATCTTTTTTCAGCCACTCTAAATTTTGTTGTTGGATTTTGACGAGTTTTTTGGAGAAGCCAGTAAATTCTTAAAAATATTATAATAACTATTTAAACAGGCTAAGGTGCAAGTGATGTAGAGATATACTTAAGATTAAAACGACAGCTCTTATACCCCCCACGTAAAGCTAAGCTATTGAAATGTATTGTGTTTCATCAAGTAGGTATAATTGATTTACGTAGAGAGGGTAATTAAATCGCCTGTAATGAAAGGTAGAGCGTAAACACCATCGCTGACTCACAGCCCAAGACATGCATTTATATAAAATTAATCAGGATTTGCCTGTCTGAATAATAATAACCTAAGTTAACTCTGCGGCCTAAGTGGGCCGCAGAGTTTCGCAACAAGTCTCAAAAATGTGTTGAGGTTTGAAGTTTTGTTGTAAGGTACATCATTTCATAGTAGGTACTCTCCACCAGCGTCTTCACATATAAAGATACATGTATATAAGGCATCGCAATTCAGGCGCCTCGTACTGCTCTCTCGGATGCATCTCAGTCAGTGCATCCACTGACAACAAAAACTCTAGTCTTTAGTTTGGGGAGTGTAAAAACGCGTACGGTGCCGATGACGGTAAACCACGACAAGTTTGATCGATGTACTGCCCAGAAAGAGACATATAGGTGTGTGAATATGACTCCGCCCCTTTTTGACAAAATAAAACACATTTGTTCGCTTACAAAATTAAAAAAAAAATTATTGAAA
Source organism: Aplocera efformata (assembly GCA_921293045.1). NCBI lineage: Eukaryota > Metazoa > Arthropoda > Insecta > Lepidoptera > Geometridae > Aplocera > Aplocera efformata. The sequence goes on from OV121040.1 coordinate 1,315,356, forward strand.
GTATGCTCCATCTGCAGCTACAACCTTCGCCCATCGTTCAGGTAGTTTTCGTATTCCTTGCTGGAAGAAGTCCTGGTCTTTTGAGCTTATCCAGTTGTCAATCCAAATTTTGATACTTTCACATGAAGTAAACTTTTCTCCAGTAAGGTCTGTCTGCATCGTCCGGAATAGGTGGTAATCCGAAGGAGCTATGTCTGGTGAATATGGCGGGTGGGGTAACACTTCCCAGTCCTGTCCCTCTAAATATCTTTTTACGACTTCTGCGGTATGCGGTTTGGCATTGTCATGCTGAAGAACTAATTTGTTATGTCTATTCACCCATTCTGGTCGTTTTTCTTCTATGGCTCGCTTCAAACGCATTAGTTGTCGTCGGTAAACTTCTCCATTAATAGTTTCAGAGGGTTTGAGCAACTCATAATATACAATACCTTTCTGATCCCACCAAATACAGAGCATGACCTTGGCACAGTGAATATTTATTTTTGGCTGTGATGGGCCTGGTTCGCCTGGTTTCACCCAAGCTTTTTTGCGTTTAGGATTTTCGTAGTGTATCCATTTTTCGTCTCCTGTGACTATCCGATGCAAAAATCCTTTTCTTTGCTGTCTTTGAAGCAGCATTTTACAAATGGTTTTCCGACGTTCCATGTCTCTTTCTTTTAAATCATGTGGAACCCAGTCACCGGCTTTTTGAATCATTCCCATCATTTGTAAACGCTTTGCAACAGTTGAACGATCAACATTTAATGCTGCAGCTAATTCTGATTGAGTTTGGCAAGAATCTTCCGCCAATAATGCTTCCAATTCAGCATCTTCAAATTTTTTTGGTGGTTTTCCATGTTCTTTATCCTCAGTACTAAAATCGTTATTTTGAAATCGTCGAAACCATTCCTTGCAAGTTGTATTAGACGGAGCATGCTCACCATAAATCTCCACAAGCAAACGATAAGTTTCCGCTGCAGTTTTCTTCGCAATAAAATAATGTAATAACACTTCCCGCAAATGACGTTTATTTGGAATAAAAACCGACATTTTCGAAAAGGTGAAAACAATTGTTGCTTACACTTCAACCAAATATCATAAAATGCGTTAGATAGCTGACATTCAGTACTATCGAATACAAGTATGGTCATTTATTAGTACAAGTAAACAATACTAAAAACGACATCTGTTCAGAAAGGGCGGAGTCATATTCACACACCTAGTTGGCGCCGTATCTGGAAAATTCTGGCGGGAAACAAGTCGCGCCGGGTCAAGCAGGATGTGACCGATTACCTTTATTGTGTCGAGCGCTTATTGCACAATGGTTTTAATTCTAAAGGCGTCTAAGGCGAACTCTCAAACATCACTCCAGACTCCTGACCACTTTCACAGATACGAGAGGGAGTTTGTTTGGTGACGATCATAACTATGTTAACCATTCAACTATTCGTGTTTGTGTATCAAGTCACATACCCATGCGAATCATCTTGTTGATTATCAACTCACTAATTGATAACTCATGCATCTAACAAACGTCTTCATTGCTTTCAGGTGTAACATGGAAACCTAAAGATTTGTAACTAAACCATCATGAATCTCTACACGGCTCTTGCTTTTGTCCTCCTTGCAACAAAAATTACGCACGGATTCAATGGAGACAGCTTCGAGCTGGAGTGTCCCGATGAATGCGACTGCCACTACTTCAGGATAAACTGGGTGACGGACTGCTCAGAGAGTAACCTCACTGAGGTTCCGTACGATGAACTCAGCTTGAGTGTATACATTCTGGATCTGAACGGAAATAACATCACAAGCCTGAAGCCGTTCCCGAGTGACATAAAGATGAGAAGGCTGCAAATTGCTGATAATCGCCTCACGAGGGTGGAGCGGGAGTCATTTAAGGGACTGGAGTACTTGATTGATGTGGACTTGTCAGGAAATAATATTAGCTACGTCGATCCTGAAGCATTTTTGTAAGTAGGACTCAATTATAAATTATGGTGTTCTCCCAAAGGATCACTTTTCACCATGCGGGTTACACTATCGAGCGAACTCGACGTGAGTTACCAGGGTTACCAGAGAATAACTAACTATCAGCAACGTTTTCTCAGACAGAGGAAAACCCAACAGGAAATACCGACAAATACCTTTCAGGCACTTAATTTCACTCGACTAAAGTATTTTTGTCGTATGATACACCGTTTACGAGTCGTTGGATTGTCCGTATTTACCTAATCTGTGCTTGCAGACTCAATTGCATTCGCATTATGAAGCGATGAGTCACGCAGCCATAAATCGGGGCTACGTGTCGTATTGTTTACTTCAAACTACCTACGTTAGGTAGTAGTACGTTTTCACATGGACATCTATTATTCGCTTCGTAAACATGACATTCATCCTGGTCACACAATGCGTGCTGATGACAAAATTGTTTAAATTGCTCGTGATCTTGTTATGTCGCGATCAGCCAGAGCTGGACAAATTGCCACCGACTACTGCCAATATTAGATAATGGTCACACAACGAATGCAAATTGAGATTTGCTCGTTCTAACTGGGCACGCTTCTGGTTACTCTCAAAACTTAACTTTAAAAGGATTCAGGGCCACAATTTCTTTTGTTTGAAGGCTTTGTGGTTAAGTTAGAAGAACCCTTGTTTGGGGTTTTGTCTCCGCCCGGGGCACACGTGTGATTTTTATGAAGTTGATTCTCGGGGCGGGTTTATTTGTTATGCTCGTCTTTTAAATCTCTCACTTGTTTTTTGATTTGTTGGGCCACCGTAGATAGCTAATGTATAATAGGAACTAGCACCTGAGCCGTAGATATATATCGCATTGCGCATTTTTCCGAAACTTCAAGGTAAAGTCCAATGTGAAGTGAAAAACCATTTCAAACGTTTACCTTTGTATTTTCCAGGGACTCTCGTGGGTTACTGAACGTGGAGCTTCAAGAGAATCCCATAAGCGTGGTGGAAGGACCTTTCTTGATTTCCCCCACTCTACAATACCTCGACATCAGCTCGTGTAATCTCAGCACCATCAACCCGCAGTTCTTCGAAAACATAACGACGCTCAACACTGTCGAACTGTCTAATAATCCCCTAGTGGCTCTAGAAGGAGGAGTGTTTGATATCCTAACCAGCTTGGAAACACTAAGGCTAAACAACTGTAAACTGAAGACTATAGCCGATACAGTCTTTGTAACTGTTGTAAATCTTAAAAACCTTGAACTAGCCGGTAATAGTCTGACGGAAACAGACTGGCCCGAAGTTCTCGGAAAATTGGTTAGACTGGAGTATTTGAACCTGAAGAAATCAGGCCTCACTTCCTTATCTGAAGACACTTTCTCGAACTGCACAAACCTAGTTTCGCTAATTTTGGCTGACAACGAGTTGCGCGATTTAGATGTTGCAGCCACATTGGGCAACAGTGTCAACCGTTTGGAGTTACTAGACTTATCCAACTGTCATATACAGGGCCCAATCTCGGGCGATGCTTTCGCCAACGCGACTAGGCTGAAAAGTTTATATCTTTCTGGAAATCCTCTCTTCGCACCAGATTTACAAGAAGCGCTCGCTCCATTGCCAAAAATTGAGAAATTGTTCTTGAGCAATTGTGGCCTCCAAAACCTTCCAGACAATTTCAACGTTTTCGATAATCTTCAAGAACTCGACATTTCTCATAATCCACTCGTCAATGTATTCACAAAGCTTTTGGCGCCACTTGAAAAACTAGAATATCTTAACATGGGATACAGTAATCTGTCCTTTATTGGTCCTGATACATTCTCAAAGATGACGTCTATGAAGAGACTCGTGCTGTCAGGCAACGACTTACTGTCTCTGGAAGCGGGGTTGTTTGGAAATTTAACACAACTGACCACTTTAGAGTTGGAGTTTTGCGGATTGAAGAGACCATTGAATGCAAATGCTTTCTTCAAAAATCTAACATATATGGACCTAAGAGAAATCAGACTTGGTGGTAATCCTCTCGTCATTCCAGAAAAAGGACCACTGTTCCCGAAGCAGCTGTCTCAAGTTACGATTCTCGATTTGAGCAATTGCAATATCACATCGTTGAACCCTGACGCCTTCCAAAATACAGAAAATATAACTGATTTGAACCTATCTGGAAATCGCATCAAATCTGAAGAAGGAAGTTTATTATTCCTAGAAAAATTACGTCACTTGGAAAAAATTAACCTTAGCAATAATAATTTGACTACTATCGATCCCCTCATATTCGTCAACAACCCTCGATTACATTCCTTGAACCTGCTTGGAAATCAGTTCGTTTGCGATTGCAAGATTGCTGAAATGTGGGACTGGGCAAACATGATAAAGGGTGACCTGGATGTTCTCGTGGGAGCCAAGAGCGCCGAGAAAGATATCGTTGTAAAAGGAAACAAGAAGAAGAAGCACTTGCACTGTCATTACAACGAGACCCAACTTCGCAACATGAGTACAACATTGAACAAATCAGTTCCGGGAAGAAGGCCTTTCATAAAGCCCAGGGAACTTACGTATGCCAATAGAACTTGGGCGAAATACGTGCGAGAATCGGGTTGTGAACCGGTGGTTAAAATACTGCGTCCAGTTGCCTTAGTGGCTGACTTTCAATATCTTGACACTTCTCCTAAGCACAACAACATTGTCGCGGTAATAGGTACCATGACATTGCTCACGGTGTGTTTAGGCTTATTTGTGGGTTACCTAACCTTCAGATATCAAGCAAAACGAGGGCTTGTGAGAATGCGTATGCGGATCTAGTTCACTCAAAACATGTACCAATGCCACCACGGTGTATACAAAAATATTGTTCTCTAAGTATTTAATTAATTGTAAATAAATGTTTTAATATGTAGTACAGTAGCAAATCAAAACGATTTTTTTAAAATAAGTACTAGTCAAGTTTATATCCAAAATAAAAATTCATTATTACTATTCATTCTGTCGTAAGCACAAACATGAACATATTCATGTATAAAATATAAGTAGATATACTATTTTATAGGTGCGTCAGTATTTAAAATAAAATAGAGGAAGGGCAATGTTCTGTTTTTTAATAATTAAATGAAACTTGTGTGAATTCTGTTTTTTCTCTTGACCTTCAAGATTCGGTAAAACTCGACAGTATTTTTGTTTGCTCATTGATTTCTACACCACTTATCCGCAACTTGTTTCAGCGTTAATAATCGATTGATCAAGATTTCAAAATTTTGCTCTCATCGATAAAAAATATGAACAGCATCATCGTCTATTTATCAATAGGTACATAAATGTTTCAATAACTACTACAGTTCGCTCGCACGACGGACGGGTTGCAGCCTGCATGCGGAAACAAGACTAGTATAGTATTATTATATTTATGGAAACAAGTAACTCATTTCAATATCAATAAAACCGACTTCAATGCTTTAAAAGTAGCAAAATACGCAATTTCGTTTGCTTGGATGACATATTTTCCCCAGTTATTTTGATTTAACAACCAAACGGTTCAATCGATTTTGATAAAAATGTTTGAGACTAATCTGAAATCATATCCTTTCAATAAAAAAAGATTTTTAAAAATCGTTTTATAAATGACTAGCTGCGCCCCGCGGTTTCACCCGCATAGTTCCCGTTCCCGTGGAGAATACGGGGATAAATTGATTTTATTTTTTTCGTCAATTTTCCTATATTATAATATATAGTTATTCTGCTATTCGGGACGGAAACAAAACCAACAAATCAAAAACCATGGCAATCGGTCCAGCCGTTCTCGAGTTATAAGTGTTGTAACAAACACGACTTTCTTTTATATATATAGATTTTATAGAAACCTCAAAAATTGTAGCCTATATGTTATTCTGATGTATAAGCTATATTGTGGTAAAGTTTCATTCAAATCCATTCAGTAGTTTTTACGTGAAAGAGTAACAAACATCCATACATCCATACTTACAAACTTTCACCTTTATAATAGTAGTAGGATGGTGATCTGAGCTAACAAACATAAAAAAATACATTCGAATTGAGAACCTCCTCCTTTTATGAAGTCGGTTGAAAAGTGGCATCGCGGGAGTACCAACTCCATGCTGCTGGCAATTTCTAAAAAGTTTGATGGGCCTCTGTATAAACAGGCAACTGAGGTTTTCCTGTAAAATTTACTCATTTTTTTACATCGTCAAAATTTTGTTATTATAAATTTCATGTTTTGGCAAGTAGGTACTAACGATATTAAATAATAAGATTTACTAACACTATGGATCACTTGGAAATCTGAACAATAAACAATTATTATTATTATTCAGTAAATTTTAAATGTAAACGAATACGCTGTTGCATCACATGAGAATACTGAGCGCATTTCACCGCAGCATTTTCATGAGTTCACCTTCATTTCCTACGTGCGTAAGAACAACCTTTAAATCCGGTTATTACATGCAAAATAAGACTACGGAACTTTTGCTTGCCTTTTTACGCTGTTTGCCTAATTAAAGTATCTACCGTTTTTGTTTTTTTTTACCGAAGAACTGCAAAGGCAAGAGTCACGTAATAAATTGACTGGCAGAAAGGAAAATTTCAATTGCACTTGCATTGCAACAGTACATCGATTTTGATTAGATTTAATTCAAAATTGCATTTACTTCACATTTATTATGATTTTTATGGAGTGAGCAAAATAAGATGCGACATTTTTTTTAAGTTATTTAATTTTTTTGGTGAATAGATTACTAATACTATCAACAAAAATAAATTAGTTATCAACTAGGTCAACTAAGGCCTGCATCTGACAAGCTGGTTTTCTTAACGTAAAAATTTTCTTTGTAAATCTTTTTCCTCGTGCCTGGCTTTTCACTTTCGGGACTGTGGTTGCTCGCCATCGTAGCCAACTCGCTGTCGAGTAGTTTCGGTATCGCTAATGGTTCAAATCCGTATTGGAATTGAGGTTCTACAAAGAACGTATTACTTTTGTACCTATGATAAGGTTGCGTGGAATGCGCTGAGTTATCTCGGGGTACCCCCTTGGAGTAATCATACTCTTGCACAAAGGGAGACGTTTTGTACTGTGCTAAAATCTGCTTCATTAAACTCTGATCCTGCGTCGGATAGTAGCTGTATGGTATGGCAGTGTACTTCTCGTTTTTCTGTTTCTTCTTATCTTCATCGTGGAATGTATATTTTTCCGGCTTCTGACTTTTGTATAGTTTGTAATAATTTACTTTGTTTTTGTAGCGGTCGGTCAAGCTCTCTGGTTTACTGACTGAATAATCCAAGAAATAGTCCTCTTTAGTTTTGTCCATATCATCCTTATAACTCAAGCGTGAAGTTTTGGGGAAGTTATCGGTTTGTTCGTGATATTGTTCAAAAGGAGAATGCTTCATATCGAAATAGCTGTGATCGTGAGGCACTCCGTAGCTCTCAGGGGCGTAGATGTCCTTTTCGACGTCAGTTGCTTTCTCGTATGCCGGGAAACCAAAGGCGGCATTTTTGTATGCCTGTTCGAAATCTTTTTCATTATCTTCCACCTTATCGAACATACCTTTAGATGGGAGATCACCGGAAGAGTGGTCATACACAGGAGTTTCTTCATGAATTAATATTTTTTTGGATTTTTCATGAACGTGGGCTGTCGGAGCATGTTGTTTCTGGTGAATCGCAGTGTTCTGGTGCGGCGCATGACTGTGATCCGGTGCAGAACTATGGTGCGGCGCAGAATTACGATGCGGAGCGGAACCATGATGCGGCGGCAAATTATGTTGCAACTTTGGCGATGGATGGTTTTGTTGTGAAGGCGGAGACGGATTCTGATGGCGGTGTTCAGGTTGCCCCTGCTGCACATGTTGATTCGGGTTCACTTTAATGGGAGCTGCGATCCTGATCTCCTCTTCAAACTGTGCTACTGGTTGAAACGACCCTGAACTCGTTTTTGTGTAGTACTGCACTGGGGCGAATTTATACGAGTGATGACCGTCATGTTGAGAGTTCTGATTGGACCCAGTATTGGGCGTATGGTGATACTCTTGTTCTCTGTGTTCGGGCTTTTGATGCGACGGCTTCGGGGAATCGTGGTGATGATTATGCTGTTCGTGGCGCTGGTTATAATGCTCATGATGTTGGTTATGATTATCATAATTTTTTTTATGATTCTGATCCTGGTGATGTTGTTGGTCATGATGTTGGTTTTGATGTTCTTCATTATTATTCTGATGCTTGGAGTGGTGATTATGTGGACTCTCCTCGGACTGTTCAGACGATTCATTTGAATCTTCAGGCACATCCTTATGTTTCTTGTTCTCGTTATTCTGATCAGCAGGACTTAAATTAAACACCAGATGTTTCGGAGTTTTTCCATTACCTTCATAGCGCACTTCCTTTATATGAACTGGCTCCTTCGAGCTGTGTACATAAGTGTAGTGGACAGGTTCTTCGTGTTTTTGCGTCCCGTACGTGATATGCACGGGTTCAGAATGCGTTTCTTTGTTATAATTAATAGCTTGTTCTTTATATGTTTCCTTATAATTGGGAGAGTTGATTTCGTATGAAAATTCTGGACTCTCGTTGGGTGTTCCTTTTATCGTTATCACTGGCCTCACCGTGGAAGCCGAAGGTATCTCGTCATAGTACGAATTTCGTACTTCGACGACTGGATATTTCTGTTTCTTTTTCGGGATGTATTTTTTAGGTTTCACTTTATCAACTGCACTATCGTAAGTTTTCGATTTATGTACGGCATTCGGCTTCTGATGTGATTTTCCTCCATTTCGGGTTAATTCAGGTAGTTTGTGGTAGGTGGCTTCATTGATACGCGGCAAAAAATGCTGTACTTGTGGGACAAGCGGGTTATCAAATGTCAATGGCTCTAGAAGACTAATATCGAGAAGAGGCACTGGTGGTTTCGTTTTTAGATTGACGCGTGTCTGCTTTCCGTTCATAAATGAGGTGATAGTGGTCTCTCTTACAGGAACGAGGGGAGCCTTTTGTTCTTCCGCTTTATCACTAACAACCGATGGAGGTGGCGCCGAAGACTCCTCTTCGGAGCTAACATCCCGCGGTTCCTGTAGTCGTTCAAACTTTGGTTCATCATTTGATTGACGATAATGCTCCTCAGACTGCGTGTTCGCGTAAATAGCCTCATTGGTGCTCGACTGGTGCTGCGCGGTGGGTTGCTGGTGACTATCGTAGCCACTGAACCGTTGATGGCTTTGAGTTGCGGGAGTTACAAAATTATGAGACTGCTTCAGCGGCTCTCCAGCCTGGGATGCCGGACTCGCGAATTGATACTGTCCCGGCAGTTGAATAAGCGGACCTTGGAACTGGGAGTGAATGACTGAGCCCGGTGCAAGACTCTTTACGTTTCCCGCGTATACGCCTTGGAAGCCTTGCGGAAAGTTGAACTGCTTGATGGGGGCCGCGGTGGCTTGAAGCGGCAGACGGTAGTGGGAGCCGATGATGATCTGCGACGCGCCTTGCTTGAAGGGGAAGGAAGGTGCGGCTAGCGGCTGCGCAAAGTGAGCAGGCAGCTCCTGCAGTTGCACGTACTGCTGCGGGAACGGCTTGAACGGCACCGCCTGCAGCGACTGTGGGGACTGGGGCGATTCCACGAATCTATTACCGTACGAATCTTTCAAGTACGCGTTCATGTTTTGGAAGGCGTAGTTCTCTTTGACAGGAATAATTCTTCCAGCCGCCGGTGTCTGCTTGGGGGAGGCGACTAGCGGCACGTTGAACGAATAAGCACCGTACGGTGCCCCGCTGGCGTACACCCCGTATCCGCGCATGTCGCGGTACAGACGCGGCTCACTTTGCGCACTTACATTGTCTACTAAACTTTTCACCGCTAACGCTCCTCCTGTCAGGAACCAGCATAAAGCTGCGGTTAATGCCTGGAAACAGAAAATCCACTGTTTATTTCACACGAAAAAAATGCACTGATTCACAGAGAAAATGTTGGCACAGAACAATAACAATTTTTTTTTTAATAAAATCAAATTTACCTCTCTCCCCATGATCGGGACGTCGTACTGAGACAGAGGGAGCGGCAATGCGCGACGCGGCGCCCTCCCCGTGCTTATATCCCTTCTAACTTGCGCACGCGCAACCGCCCGTGGCCCGTCTCGACTGACCGCCGTCTTTCAGTCAGCTCATTCATACAGCAGTCATTATATCACGCTTCATGCAACAAATGATTTACTTAATTTTTCACAAATATATAGATTACTTCCGATTTGGTTTAGATCTAATGTCGAATTTGCCACCGAATTACGTAACGGCGACACGCTTTGCAATGTCACAAAAAGAACCCATCGATAGCTTCACGGCGCATTTACAACACGTAACTGGGTTTTCTATTCACGACAAGTCAATATCTGCAACTGTTCCATTTAATTTGGTCACTCGATGTCTGCAACTAACGCTAACCTACACACAGTTTATATATGGATTTGTATTTTTTTTCTTTTCTAGCAAGTGCCCAACTATAGGAATTTCACTTACGAAGTTTAGACACCTCGAGTTGTCACCTTCTTTCTCTACTATCATTCATTCATTCATTTTTCAGCCATTGCTAAAGTAGGTTATTTTTTATGGCCGAAAAAAACATAAATAATTTTCATTCATAATAATAAATATCCATGGCCAATATACACCCATTAAGCCATAGCGCCATCAAGCCCCAAAACGTAATAGATTTCTTTCCTTTGTAAAAACATACATATAATATAGTATATACACCCAGACACAGAACAAACATCTATGTTTGTCAAACAAATGCTAGTCCTGGGTGGAAATCAAACCCACAGCCCACAGCGCAGAAGGCAGAGCTACAACCAACTGAGCTGTGGATCCTGCCAATTGGGACGCACAACTCAATTTCGCGAAGACAGTGCAACAAAACTGCAATGATACCTTGAAGATACGACAGCAGTAGGTAAAGGGCTTAATTTCACTAAACTGTTTTTACGGTTGTAAGGCAATAGCATATTGTGTCAGCGTCGGTAAGAAAAAAGGCGGATTACCATTTCCAAAGTTAATGGCATCATTGCGCTTGATTTGAACGCTTTTCATCGAGATGGAGCATTAAGAACATTCAGATCAGGCCTATTCTATGCCCGGTGCGTACTTTATGACCGACTTAAAAAAACAATTGGAGTATGGTGATAAATTCGAACCCTTTCCTTTTTTCGTTTATAATGCGATTTCGTTGCCAATTGTAGACTAACTTGGACGATTCTTACTTTATTAAATTGGGGAAAATAAGAAGCTGTAAAAGCCTAAACAATTACAAAGTGAACAAGGCTAATCACTTTCTTAGCCCAGTAACTTTCTTTGCGTTACCGCGATGCGGTCACAGTCAGTGGGTACTGGCTAGGGTGCCTAGTGTCTACCCAGTGAAAGTACCGCTTTGTTGACACCTGATAGCCTACATTTCTAGCCATGCGCTATCTGTTACACGTTTAGATATACGGGACCCACTACGATGGGGCACGACATCTGCTTTACAGTTTATTTGTATCCGATTGTCAGACGGAAAGTATTTGAAATACTAGGTATATCACACTTATATTAAGGCGAAGGGTGTATGTATGTGTGTCTGTTTGTTACTCCTTCACGTTCAAACGGCTTATCGGATTTGGATGAAATTTGATACCAGGATAACTTATATCCCGAATTAACCATAGGGTACTTTTGATCCCGGCAAACCGCAGCCAGAGCTACTATCAACTAAGCTACGGAGCCGCCACTTTGTTCCTTTTCAATATACTTACAATAATTTACCTAAGACCACTAATAACAATGGGTACAAAACTATGGTTTTGTTTGAGATAACCAGCATTTCTTAATGTAATGATGGTTGGCAACAAAATTACTTCATAGTCGGCAACATTGGAATTAATAAATTATGTGGTTGTGGTAATTTGTAAACACACTGCAATATCAAAACTACAAACAGCTTTAGTAACTAAACTCTTTTTATGACAGTCCACCCGATGTTAAGTGGATACTGCCGCTAATAAACGACAGTTATGCGGCAGTAAGACTACAGTCCTCCGTACCGAAATAAGAGTAGGACTCAAGTTTATCTCGTAGCGCCTATCAACGAGAATGTACTCATAGCAAGCATAGGAGCAAATTGTTCGTAGCATTAGAAATTATGGTTTATATTTATTTAGTTACCACAAACTAATCGCAAGACCTTGATACTGCATTTCGTGACCATGTGTATGTTATTTTATGCGACAAAAGTGACTGGCACCTACTTAACAACAGCAAAGCGACTGAGGTCCTCCCGTGCCCGTAATATAAGAAGACCCAAGTTATATTGCACTGTTGCCGCAAAATGACGAAGAAAATATTATATCTTCAATTCACACTTCTACAGAGGTCAAAGTTTATATGGATGAAAGGGTACTTACTGGTGAAATTACAGGCACTTGAAACGTAACATCTCCGACTCAGAGTGACTGACGCAAAGATGTGACTTAGGTCTCATACTTCGGTAGGGAGGAGTTCTAAGTCGAATTTCGGTTGTCTATGGGCGGCGGTAACCACTTAATATCAGGGTGGCCGTCAGATAATAATACTAAACGGTTAACACTCATACCTCTGCACTAGGATTTCCTGTGTTGCAGATGGCATGGACAAATACAGAACTTCAAGACAAACACCCAAGACCCGAATTGAAACGTCATGCTCATCACACAAAGTGTGCCCCGGCCGGGAATCGAACCCGGAACCCCTCGCTTCGAAGGCAGGGCTAGTACCAACTAAGCCACGGAGTCGTACCGTAACTCATATTTCATAATTAAAAATGCAGCTTAAAAATTAAATTCTTTACTTATCTTAATATCAAGTTAGTTAGATAACACACGGATTTAATTCTGGACGATTTATTGAAAAACAATAACTACCCTTAAAAATCTTAACTATACATATTTATAAGTGTGATGTACAAATCTGTATGCATCAACATAATTGACAACCAGACTAAATCAACTAAAGGTGTACATCCACTAAACAAACATAAGAATAAGCACGGATTTTCGTTAGTAGCTCTTTTGATATGTTCAAACCAGTGAGTTAAAAACGCCAGTGTAAACGCACATTCACAATATAAAGCAAGCTATTAAACTATTTTCTAGATATAGGTATTTAGAACAAATCTTTTTACATGTCTTCGAATTTTTGCTCTTCAGACATGCCGGTTCCCTCAAGATATTTCCTTCGCCGATTCGAGAACGGGTTAGTATTTCCGGACATAATTTTTTTTTATCATAAACCACAGCGGTGTCCTTCTGGTTTGACTTTTGTAAATGTCTGCGTCAGTACCACTAAGCCGTGCTCTATTCCGCTCCGCCTCATAGTGTCACCCTTAAAATATCGTGCAATTTCTTTGCACATCCGTAGTACAAAATCATTTAGTAAAAGCTTAACATGCTTTGAAATTTAAGCCATGGTTCGGAGCATGTGGCTAAGGCTTAAGTTTTCGCACCGATTTTAATTTAATGGACGTACGCCTTTAACATAAACAATAACATAAAAAGCACGTCGGGAGTGAAAAATACAGTTTAAAATAAAGTTATAACCTAAAACAGTGTGCTTGAAAGTAATACGCATGCTCATAATTAAGCTAAAACAATATTTTATATCTACATGACTTGCATATAACAATATTTTACATGAAATGCGTGTAAGGAGATTCATACAAAATTACACGAAGTCACAGAGCCTTGTCAAATGTAATTTATTAGTTTACAGAATGTCAAATATTTGCATATAAATGTCTAAAAACATTGTTATTGTTAAAAATATCTTAAAATTTAGTAATGCAAAATTAAAACGCAATGATTAGTGAACCCTAATTAAAACATTTTTTAACCCAAATAAAAAGATTTTTTTTTATTACTCACGATTTAGAGAACCAATTAGATGATTCTAGTGATAGATTCAGAAAAGATGGCGACTCTATGTCATAAGATAAAAAATTAGACTGAAATATCAAGAATGTCAAATAATTTTAGAACTTCAAACACATTTGTGAAACTTCTAACAGATGAGTTCCACAAAACAGAGCTCCGTGCACCGCCATCCTTTTTTATGTGACTAAATGACGGGAAGCAGATATCCCAACTGAAGTTAAGTGGTTACAGTCGCCCATAAACAACAAAAATATGACTCAGGTCTTCCCCTATTAAAGTGTAAGAAGACTTAAGTCGCATCGCATGTGATTTCAGAACATGATGTCACAGCATGAACTGCAACTGAAATGGAAATGCTCAATAGAATCGACAGTCGATTCGCCTCTCCACGAGGCATTCCCCAGGAGGCGAGATGTCGCCTTGTCAAAGGTAAAGTGACACTCTATGCTTCAGTAGGGTATCTTTAAGCTCATATCTATGATTAGTGGATGATCCGTGCTTCGGAGGACACGTTAAGTTAGGCCTCGGTTATTCTAGTCGTTAAGCCATGTCGGAGGCCTTCATGCGGCTTTAACACTTCGACATCACAGTTGGCCACGAAAGGAACAAGTTTGACCGTTTTCCGGATCGTATTAAGATAGACTTCCAGAAATTAAGGCCTGAATCCATCCAAATAGATATGATATATTATAATAGTTCCATGTAAATTTTATTAAAGGTACATACAATGCTAGAAAAATTAAAATGTTGAAATTGAAACATAAATTATTTTTGTATAAAAATCACAAGTGAATTATAAAATACCACGAAAGACTAAGTGAGACATTTTTAAGTACATAATAATATATCTTGTTGTTGTATCTTTGGACACGACAGCGCTGGATTAAAACTAGTAGTCTATAATCTGAAATTAAAAGACCTCATTGATTCTCAAGTTTGTTCAATCTGCTTAACTCTATGGCCAGCAAAGTTCCACTTAGAGGTATCTGCTGAAAAATATAATATGTTCTCACAGGAAAGGAACAAGAAAAGTTAAGCCGTTTTAAACAAATACCTCACTTCATTAAAATATTATGCACTGATATATTATTAGATATAACTTCATCTTCTTGTTAGATCTCAAGTGCTGGATCTCAGATCCGAAAAGGAATCCGAAGACCCTGGTGAACCAAGCCTTAACTGTTAAAAACAACACAGCACCCACAATCATTTATCACTCCGGCAAAATCCGAGTCCATACTTCCATTTTAAAATGCTCACATTTACGTCACATGTCACAATTGACACATGTCAAGAATCCCGCCAGTCATTTTGGACAAGCTCCTCACACGCCGCCTAGCCGATTGAACACATTCTTGGTTATGGTCAGGTTTTTGACGCCCTTCGAGCCGAGACGCGCCTTCACGCCATCTTCCGGCATAGTCAGCCTCCTCTCCGGCTTGTTGAAGATCTGAGACGCTTTAGGCGGCCCGCTGATCCGAGGAACTTTAGGCAACCCAGGCAGAACTTTCTCGATTTCTTTATACTGAATTTGGTTGGAGAATTTCACGGTTTTAGCTTTGGGGAGCGAAAGTTTCTCTCTGACGCTGACTGGAGTTTCGTCCGCGCGCATAGTGAATATCTTCCTGCTGTGTTTCGTTGTAGTTATTGTTACGTTCTTTGGGGTCGGTGGACTTTTTAGGATTCCTTCGTATTTGAGCGCGTCTTTGTCGACGGGGATGGCCTTTGGGGCGAGTGGCTTGGACCCTAGGCGCGCGTATATTGGCTTCGCACCTTGTTTTACTTCAGACTTGGCAACCGTTTTGGTTATGATAGGAGCGGGCTCGTTGTTGCCAAGGCGCGCGAACACAGTCTTGTTTAGACCTGGTGGATAGTATAAAATATTTTTAGATATCCTTTATACTTAAATTTATAAGCGAACCTCTTAAATTTTCCGTGATTTGGAGCGTATATTCGGGTAAAGTTGTTACAGGCAGATCAGATATATCAGCTATCTCATAAAGGAGAGAACGCATTTTCCAAAAAAGTAGCTTGAAAAAGGTTCAACCTATCATTAAGACACTGTAATGGATATTTATAAGTTAATTAATTTTACAATACAGAGCTCTGATATATTTAAAATATTTAGATAAAATGCGACATACATTTTATAGATTTATGTTAGAAATATTTTCACATAGATGCTTATGATAATAAAAGTAATTACCTTCTTTGGATTCCGTGTGTACGTCGAATCTGATCTGTCGAGTCTTCTTTGTCTGCAACTCTTGGTTGCCTCTGCAACAAATAACTCAATCACATTTCGAAACAGAGTATTGTTATAGAAGAGTATAGAGATGAGTGTGTGTATCTGTGTCTGCTTGTGGCATCATAACCGCTGAACGGATAAAACGATTCTGATGCGGTGTTTTCTGTTTGAAAGCTGACATCGAGATGGTTCTTAGCTATAACTTATGAAGATCTGTTCAGTCGTTTGAAGATCTTCAGCTCATCACCATTCAGCAAGTCGGGGGTTTGGTAAAATGAACTCGTTAGTCTTCCAATGCGAGATCGCTAACGCAGTTGTACGAAAAATCAGTTCGTGAAGTTCTAGCAAAGCAAGCTTACATCATTTCAGAGGAACTCCTCTTAGTTCCCTGGGAGGTGCTGGGTACGTCTGGAACCTGAGGGTTCCGCGTGTAGTGCTCCAGAATGCGGGTAGCCGCTGTGAACAAAGGAGTAAGTAAACGAAAATGCGTATATATCGCATCACATAGTTCTCTCTAAATATGTGATGCGATATATACGCACGAAAATGTTTACGTATAAATTTCGACATGTCCAAAACGATTTACAAAACAATATCTAAAAGAAAAATACATTTGTGTTTTCAGTTATTTTTTAAGAATGATATGGAAAGTTAGCGACCTAGGTTATTGATACAATAAGCTAGGTCGAACAGATAACACTCAATCAAAAGTAAACCGATCGGTTTACGGTTCCCATACAAGCTGGTATAAGCTATGCTTAGTTTTGGGATAGATGGCGCTGTGACATTATCCATGAATATTTATTTATGCATTTCTACAAAAAAACAGTGCACAAAGTTATAACTCATTGCAAATACTTACAATATAAACGACAACCACACTCAAAACACAACAGAATAGAAATTAAAAAATAAACATCCAATTTGAAAATCTTGTGTGAAGTGAATAAAAGGAAGTATGGATTAAACAGTATTATGAACATTGAAAGTATATCGGTGATCATTTCCTGCATTACCCATTTCGCGTGTGCGCATGCGCACATTAGCATAATAATTACACGCCGGTGTGTCAGTGGGACGAACCCGCTGCATCGAGCATTGTATAACAGTTACAAGTAACTGATTAAAGAAATCGAAATAAAATAACTTCAATTTTTTTTTCCTTTTATTTTTTTAAAAGAGACGTCCAAGTTAGTATGCAACGGGCGAAGAAAAGAAAACTTTAACAGGAAAGCAAATTGCAATTTTGTTTACTTGGGTGACATATTTTGCCAGGTATTTAACGAGCAATCTAATGAACCAATTGATAAAACTTGGGACCAATCTGAATTTGATCATGTCCTTTTAAATAGAAAAAGAATTTTCCAATTCGGTTGTTAAAACAACAAGAAAAATACAACAGAATATTTTGGAAATCGTTTGAAAACTAACGCGATTTTATCCTTGCGGTGCTAAGTATCCACAGACTCACTATACCCCTGGGTGGTGGAAAGTAGCAGTAGAACTTGTGTCAAGTTGTCTGAAGAAGCACTGCCCCCACACCTGGTTATCTGCCGGCAATTACTGGAAGTGTGTGCCGGCACACACTTCAATCGGAAGTGGAAATCACATGCGCGTGAGGAGTTACATCCCTTTCTGGGTCTGACGGACGCAACGCGATGCGACTGTATGTATGAGAAGAAACGAGCCGCTGAATTTTTTTTTAATGTGAATGATGAGGCACACGAGCTAACGGCCCACCTAAGTAGCTACCGTCGCCTATAGACGCGTTGGCAACACTTGAGGTGTTGCCAACGCGGTGCCTTTCAGTTATAAATCTCTTCACATATATACATATTGAACCCCATTGGAAACACCTCCAACGGAAGCTCATTCCATATCCTGAATGAGGCAGAGGTAAAAAAAATACCAGTCAAGCGCGCGTCGGACTCGCGCACCGAGGGTTCCGCACGAACTTGTAGGTAAGCGTGTAACTTAGAGTTATTTTCATGTATTATTTTTGTTTGAGAAATTACTACTACGGTTTTCGGATTACCTTTAGGTACTTGTGCTAGATAACATTGCTTCTCGGCAAATTTCATGGTTCTAGGTCAAAGGGACTACCCGTAGTTTTCATTTCCTTGCGATAATAAAGTTAAACGGAAAAGCCGTATCTTTTGATTGCGTTGACTTAGAAGTTTAATTTAATCACTGATCCTAGCGATTGCAGACCTGAGTTTTGATATTCATTTCAACTTGACACTTCCACGTGTTCCTGATAAAAAGGGTCTTGAAGAGACAGACACACTGACAACGAAGTTCCGTTCCGTATTTTCTTTTGAGGTACGGAATACTAAAGAGACAGCGCTCAATAGCGCAGTAAGCATATCGTAGACGATAGATTGATTATGTTCTATGAGGGGATAATATTATCAGCTTTTCAGATCATCTATATGTGTATATATTATAGAATAGTACCTTAACATGGACTTTTGCAAAGTAACGCCTGAGTTCATCAATTAGCGATAGATAAGGTAGGCTATTCTACGAATAATGTGAGTATATCCATTAAATTCAATTCAAACCAACCCAGAATGGTTCATATAAAAATGTAATTAATTTATTATTGCTTTTGTTTACGATAACAATATAAATCTGAAATAAATATTCGTGGATATTTCACACAGTGCATCACTATTCAGACTCAAACATAGTTTGTAATATGGGAACTGTTTTAGGTAGAAGAAACTTAGATATACTAGAAAAAAATACTTCTGTAGTTCCTTTTTTTATATACACACATTGAATACAATTAACATCCACAGGTTGGGGCTCTTACGGGAGGTGAGTTGCAGCACTTACGGGAGGAAGGCTGAGACACGGTCGTGCGGCCCGTGACCGCGGCTACCGGCACCTTGGCGCCCGTGCTGACGGCCGTGCTCAGCACCTTGTCTCGTGCCGTGTTCTCGTGCACCTGCTTTGCATGCCTGCAACAATGTTAAGCTGATGATTATAGCAAACTATGATATACTCTTTATTCATAATAGTAATAATAAAACTCAGTAATTTCAATTCTTCTATAACTACAACACATACCTTAAGATTATTATTATTATTATTCAAAAGAGGTGTTTTAAAATATTTAAAGGGTCGGCAATGCGCGAGTGATACCCCTGGTATTGCAAACGTCCATAGGCTACGGTAACCGCTTACCATCAGGTGGGCCGTATGCTTGTTTGCCACCTAAGTGGAATAAAAAAAATAAAAAATAAAAATTATTCATGTTATAGATTTATTTATTGATTTATTTGTTCACTATCTAGGATAGGAACCCCTTGTTGGGTATAGGCCTCTTCCCTATTTATAATATCTAGTATATTATAAATAAAAATATTATAACCATGAGCACCAGTGTTACCCATGGTTTTCCGAGATCAAAACTAACCTATGTGTTAATCCAGGATATAAGCTATCCTTGTATCAAATTTCATCCAAATCTATTGAGCCGTTTGAGTGTCAAGGATATACATGCACATACATATAAACTTTCGCATTTATAAAAAAAATGTGAGATATTATAAAGGCAAAAGTTATTCAAAAATGATTTTGTTACAGCTTAAGCTCTCTTACTGGATAAATGTTCTACTTAAACTAATTTAAGGATCGAAATTAAGCTATTGAATGAATGTACTTATTCAAGAAATACATTAAGTAACGTGAATGTATACAAGTGCTTAATATTATTTTTTTACATCTTAAGAAGATTCTTAATCTCTCACCTTAATATAGCTATCACATCCCCCATCCTTGTGATGCCCATGTCCTTCAAATATTCCTTGTTCAGGTCTAGCAACATGTCATTTTGGATGCGGTTCTCCGTAAATGTCAAAGCATATGTTGCTGATACGTCAGATGGAATGCCTGCTGCGGTGAAGAAACTCACCCACATACCTGTAAAGGGCATTAGAACCATACTTAGTAGTAACGGACCTACCAAAATACCAATTTTGGTAAATGCTAGTACAAGTGTTTGACAGTGTAATGACTACGGCTACAAACTACTAAATATTCATTCTTTTAGCGAAAATGCACAATAGTAGGCCTATAATAGAGTTTTGCATCTAAATAAACACGTTTGTCTCATAGTCAGGGTAATAGACTATATTACTCATAATACAAATATTTTAACCTTGACACATATATGATTTGGGTGTTATAATAACCGAATTTTTATTATAGAAAAAAACACTAACCAGTGAATTTTGAATCCATTTTGCTATTCATTTCACGTAAAATATCAAATTACACAAATTCCATCTCACAACAACAAAATTCACAGATTAGGACCAAAATGGTTGACTTTGACTTGCTTGACATTTGTTTGTGTTGTATTTATGTCAACATCAATGATATTAGTATCCTCCTTACAATATTTCATTAGCCGATACCCGGCGTGTCCTGTTACGATAAAAAAGAAAAATACATTTTGTGCCTAATGCATTTTTTTAGTAGTCTAAAACCTATTTCTATTCTACTGGCGGTGCTCCATACATAATCCAGCCGAGTCGTATGCATCGTTCGTTCGATTCGACCATACGAAACGTCAAAAACTTGAGATAATCTTCGGGTATATTTGGCTAATATTTATTTATTTCTAGCAAAGAAAAGAACATATAGATTCTAACCTAAAGCTGATCAGATTGTTTAGCTAGACGAAACGAGAGCTCGTTCGTACGGCAGGTACATATGAGAATCGCAATAACAATTGGAAAGTATACTGCTCGCTGCTGCTTTACTAATGTCAAGTTGATACCGTTTTTCTCTCCAATAGGTAAGCACATCGAGTACATGAGATTTCCTTTCGCCTTTTTAATTTTTAATTTAACGCGTATTGAATGAAATTCACCCAATTTACTTACAGGTAAACACTTCAGCATTACAAAAATGACTTCTAAGTCTTTGGAAGCTATACCCAAAGTGGATATAGACCCATCTGGTGTTTTCAAATACATTCTGATCAAAGTACATGGGGAAGTTGTAAATAATGAAGAACCCTCTGTTACCATAGTCAGAGGCTACAAGAGATGTGAATATCATTCTGATATATATGATGAGGTAGAGTACCATGCATGCCATAGATAGATTAACTTTTTTGTACATAATACCAATAAAAAAAGGAATAAATGCTAAATGTAGGTACCCAAAAAAAATATATACCTACATCTTATAAGCAAATATCATTTAAAAATATATGTTCATAACAATTATGTAGATTTATGATTTGAACATATATTTTTAAAGTTATTGAGATTTATATCACTAGTGGTTATTTCTTCTAAATGATTGCCATCCTGAGGTTTTCTGGATACTATACTATGGGCGGAAGTAACCATTTAATATCTGATGGGCCTTCAGATCATCCCATCACTCCTGTAGTATTTAAAAAATTATTTATAATGTTATACTCCGTCACATCTACTATGAACTATTATTATAAATATAAACACTATCACACTAGCCTATAAATATACTAAGCCAAATAATTAAAAAGGTACACAAATAGTCCAATAAGATCATTAACTCCATTCTTTAGTGCTTATGATCACATTGAAAATACTTATCATTTTGAAAGTGGAATACACTCATGTCTTGACTAAGTTTGGTTGGTTCACACTAAATAATTAGAATTCAAGCTTGAAGTAGATTTCTTGTGCCCGAACTGGCAGATTGGTAGATGATGGTCACAACTTTCTTATGGTCACCTGCCAACTGAAAACCTTGATTCAATGGTGTAAGAGCTTCACATATCGAAATTAAGAAGAGCTCTGCTTCTGGTTTACGCCTAAGAAGCTGGTATGCTATTTACTCTGTAGGGTTACACTCATTGGGTTTCTTGCCTTGAATACAATAAATAAATAATAAATATTCATTGACTCACACAGTGCCATTTAGCCCCAAAGTAAGCATAGTTTTGTACTATGGGATCTGCATAACTTATAAAATACTAATACAGTTGTTTTTTGTAAATACTTACATTTATTTAGTAGCGGTAGAACTTGTGCCGAGTTCGTCCGGAGAGGTACTGCCACCACATCTGGAATCTGCCGCCAAGCAGTAGTGGTTGCACTACTGTGTTCCGGTGGAAGGGTGTGGCTGCCGGTGAAATCGCATGCTCATGAGACATATCATCCCCGTCTCGGGTGATGGACGCAGCAGGATGAATGCGACTCAGTAAAGATTTGGATCTCATACTGAGTCGCGCGGATTACTGTTGTCATGGGCGAGGGTCACCACTTACCATCAGGTGGGCCCTCAGCTCGTTCCGTTACGCATTTACATAAAAAAAAAAAAAAAAAAAAATTTAACACCCATACATAGAAGAAACATCTATGTTTGGCACTGAGTGGGAATCGAATCCACAACTTACAGCTCGAAAGAAAATTGACCTGTATGGCCAGTTAATGACAATTTCTAACAAACCTAGACCAATATATATTTGTTATCTTTCAGGTAGCACCAAAACTAGAGCCGTTTGACTGTGAGCCATTAGGAGGTGGGAGAATTTCTCATGATACTGATGCCAAGAAGATTCATATATATGGGTACTCCCAGGGTTACGGCAAGGCAGACCATGAGATCACTGCACAACTTGTAAAAGATGCTTATCCTGGATATGCTATTTCAATTAGTGATGAAGGATATTAGGATTCATGTACAATATATCCTTTGTAAATATATGTTCAAATTTTTTATCACAATAATAATAATATTGTGAAATTTGTATTTTATTTATAGTGTGATAGGATGGGACTTATGGCAAAATTAAGTTAATCCTAAATACCAAAAATAAAAACTAATTTACACTCAATATTCTAGATATTGATATACCTTGACCTGAAAAGTGACTGATTCAAAAATCGAAAAAAAATTATTATATTTACTTCTATTCTTCTATTTAATTCTATTCTATTTAATCCCATATTTATAATTCCTATTTACTACCATCTTAAAAAAGAAACATCCAAATCAGTATACAATGGGCGAAGAAAAAATTCACAGGAAAGCAAAACATGTAATTTAATTTATTTGGCTTACATACTTATTCTAGTTATTTTGGTTTTATCACCAAACTATTGAACTGATTTTAATAAGGTTTCTATGAGAACAATATTGGTAAATCAAAATAACTGGAAAAAATATTTGTTAACGCCTACGTTTTTCTTCGAGCAAAGCCTTCGCCACGTTAATCTGTTTCTCACAAGGAAATATCCTACTAAATACTATTATAAAGGCGAAAGTTTGTAAGTATGGATGTATGGATGTTTGTTACTCTTTCACGTAAAAACTACTGAATGGATATGAATGAAACTTTACCACAATATAGCTTATACATCAGAATAACATATAGGCTAAAATTTTTGAGGTTTCTATAAAATCTACATATATAAAAGAAAGTCGTGTTTGTTACAACACTTATAACTCGAGAACGGCTGGACCGATTGCCATGGTTTTTGATTTGTTTCCGTCCCGAATAGCAGAACAACTATTAAAACATTGGAAAATTAACGAAAAAAATAAAATCAATTTATCCCCGTATTCTCCACGGGAACGGGAACTATGCGGGTGAAACCGCGGGGCGCAGCTAGTAAATATTTTTTGTATGCATTGTCACTTGTAATAACAGCTTCGAGAGTAAATATATATCCGCAACCCATTTCCATATTCTTGTGAATAACAAATCACGGGAGTTTTCAAAATTACGTATTTTATTTACCTACCACTTTGTTCTTCGCCCATTGTACACCGATTTCAAGGTATCTTATTTAAAATGGTAGGAGGGCGAGAACTAAGCGATGAAAGTATTGAAGTCGGTTTTTTTCGATTTTTTGAATCAGTCACTTCTTTGTTACAATAATTACTGCTTAAACTTACAAATGCATTTTGGTAAAAAGTGTTACTTTGACATTACAAAACGACACTTCAATTTTATTAATTTATATTAGGTACATATTATGTAGAATACCTAGCTACCCACCAATATTAACCAATACCAACATTAAAAATGGTAAACTGTAATTATCATTTGTACCCGCCCCACTTCTGTTTCTTTTAGTAAAATAAAATAAAAGATATTCCGCCAGTGTCTGGTGTTTGACTAATGGATTCGCAAATTGGTGGGGCGAGAGTAAATAAGAATATGACTAGTGTGAACAACACATTAGTAACCTTGAAAACCAAAAACTAATCCTCCCCACATAATCACTCTGCCTTTGATGCTACCTACTATCATTTGTATTATTTTTCCATTGCTATGTTATACAACAAGGTCATCTACGACCAACAACGTAGACTTACTTAGACTTAGTCTACGTTGGGTCTTCTCATACTTCAGTCAGGGAGGACCTAAGTTGCATTGCTGTTGTTATGGGCGGAGGTAACTACTTAACATCAGGTAGGCCTCCAGCTCGTCCTGTCACATCTGTTACAAAAAAAAAGAAAAATAAAATGTTGTTGGTCGTAGATGACCTTGAAAATCAATGTTTTCTTTAACATTAATGGAGTCAGTGTTTACTGTAGTACTACAGCAAATTTCGTTATTATCGCAACAATATACTTTTTTAAGGCTTTCAGCTCAGATGGCTCTGAAAAAGGTCTGTAATTTCTATAGTGTCAGGGGGCATAGTATAGTGTCAGAACTAGGGAAGCCAACGCATGCCAATGCTTTAATGCTCTTCGTACAATTTCAGGGTTTCGTTGCTTGTCATTTAACATTATGTTAGTCAAGAGACCTTTTTGTGACGTTAGGCTTCTTAGTAAGTTTTTTATAATATTTCTTTATCCCTCCTATTGTTGTGTGTTATATTTATTTTAACCTTTAATTCTCTTTTTATTTTTTCATATATAATTTATTAAATATTTTCTTGTTGCGAATGGTGGTATGTTATATGAAATGTCAAACGTTTAGTGTTACAGTCAAAACATATTGCAAGGTGATTTTAGTTTTAGTGCTCTTCGGACATTATCAGGATTATGTTCGTATAAAATTTGTTTTATATCATCAGGCAATAATTGTCTGGTCAACAACTACAATTTATTTCGTTTTAGTCAGTTTTTAATACTGTTTCTTAGAACTTATGTTTACAAATGTCCTAAACTAAATAAATAACAACGACTACCCTGACTGTGTGAAACTATTAAAAAGCAAAAATGAGCAATTTCACTACTGACGGTAAGATATGCATTGATCGCGAGATACAAGCTAACCCTGAAGAAGATTTTGGAGATATAATCAATAGTTTCGATATTATTGAAACATGCACATGGATATCGGATAACAACTTTGCCAAGGTAAAATACCTACTTTATTTTTTTTCTTTTATTGATTATCTCTATTTATTCTTTTACCTATTTTTTAACAATTCAGGTCTGCCTTCAATTTCCTGATGATTTATTGGGTGCAAGTGCTGCAATTTACGAAGAAATAAAGAACAGAGTTGATGTGGATTTGTACATTCTTGGAGACACTTCATATGCTAGGTATGCCTTCTGCCTGTCCCGTTCAGTGTCCATTACCATCTAATTTATCTACGGTAAAGAAACTGGTCTGTTAACAGTACCACGCCACTCAATCACAGGATTAAGCACATTATAACACTAAACCAGCCATTGCAATAACATACTATGAGCATCAATATTATAAAATGTTTACCCTAATGTTGAATTTCAGTTGCTGTGTTGACTCTGTGGCTGCCATGCATGTGCAGAGCGATGCTGTGGTCCACTACGGCCACACTTGCTTCTCTAAAACCAACATTCCAGTGTTCACTGTGTTGCCAAAGTCACAGATAAACATGGAGGTTGTGATGAAAACTCTATGTGATAAGTTTCCGTCAGATAATGATGACAAATTATGTTTGTTCTATGATCCTGCATTTGAACATTGTAAAGGTAACAATTTAACATTGTAACAATTTTATCATGAAGCTCTTTCTATTCTATTTCTGTTTCGTCTTACTTATTATTTTTTACTTTGTTGATTTACAACAAAGTAATAATAATATTAATTCAATAATTTTGACAACAAGAATTTATATTATTATTCCAAATAAATTTTGGAATAATATTTGGAATTTATAATTTATATTAGTATAGTAAAAAAATAAAATCTACTTTTCAGATGATCTTGCCAAGTTTTGGTTCCAAAGATATCCCAGAAGCTACATAGCTTTTGTGGAAAAAGAAACTAAGCCAGAGAGGTTCCTGGGGCGGGTTGTCAGAAACACAAGTGGGGAAGTGATGGCTGTTGACACGCTGAAGGACTGTGTGTGCATATACATTGGTTCTAGAGGACAGACTGTGTTTAACTATACCATATCTATTGCAGGTAAATCGTCAAGGACTAAACTGTTCCAGATTTAGCTCTTGCACATTACTTGACTGAGCTCACTCAGGCATAGACACCGACTTCCAATCTGTAGGTTGCTGGTTCAAACCCAAACATGCACCAATGAGTTTTACCCTTTAAAAATGTATGTGCGCAATACCATGTTCTCGAAACAGAGAAGGAAAACATAATGAGGAAATCGGCATGTTTTCCCGCAGGAACATCGGCATTTTTTCGCTATTCCTCATAAATCTACACCTGCTACAGAGTTCAGCCTTGGCTCATTTGGTTGTTGTCTACTTCCAATAAATGGTAAAAAAATGATGTACTGCAATGGAAAAAATTACCAGAAAATTGTCAATAACTCAAAAAAATAATAGTTTAACAAAAGCTTCTCAAAAAGTTATTGAAACTTGAATGTTTAACTTTAATTACTCATATTTATTTTTATTAAATGGGGTCTTATATGTTAAAACATATAAAACTGACTATTTTATTTATAGCTTCAAAGTGGTACCTGCTAGACCCAAGCAATAATACAATAGAGTTGATGGAGGAGACAATATGGTTCAAACGGAGAAGGTTTTTGATCGAGAAATGCAAAGATGCCAATGTGATTGGGATCCTGATCTGCAAACTGGCCGGAAACCAGACCAAGGATATCATCAGTAGAATGAAGAAGCTGTGTCGTATCAATGGCAAGAAGAGCTATATTGTGTCTGTTGGGAAACCTAATGTTGCTAAACTTGCAAACTTTCCAGAGGTAAAATATCAACATACATTTTAGGCGTATTTTAACTATTTTTTGTTTGCAATCCTAATGATGAATTAGCCTTCGTTGCTGATTCATTGCTACTTTGAGTTGCTCATTGCTCCCTACACGTTTCCCCCGGGTGGTGCTTTTGCACTCTGATAGTACACACCTATGGATGCCCCCCAAATGCCAAGTTGCTGGTTCAATTCAGATCTAATCATTTGGTGCACATCAATGTGATTTGCTTGAAAAATGAAGGTAGATGGTATGGCAACTTAGACTAATGAAGTGGTAGGTTAGCAAAACTTGGCTTACAATGAATATAGTCAACAATTTTGCGTGAAAAACAAATAGAGCGTGGTGGTCCAGGGGCACAGACGCCGACTTTCAATCTGAAGATCGCTGGTTCAAACCCACACGTGCACCAATGAGTTTTTTCATTTGATGAATTTATGTGCGCAATACCACGTGCTTTAAACGGTGACGGAAAAACATCGTGAGGAAACCGGCATGTCTTAGAACAAAAAATTCAATGACATGTGGCATCTACCAATCCGGATTGTGCTCCCGTGGTAGATCAGAGCCCATTCGCTCTAAATTATCGAGAGTAGGCTGGTGTCCCTACAGTGGGAACATTAGAGGCTGGTACGGAAAGTAATGTAAAATTTTTGTCCTCAGATTGACATCTATGTAATGATAGCTTGCCCAGAAAATGAACTCTACAGTAACAGAGATTTCTACAAACCTCTTGTATACCCTTATGAATTGGAAGTAGCCTTGAACTCAAATAGAGAACCCTATTTCACTACTCATATCACAGATTTTGATGAACTTTTGCCTGGAAAGCTCCATTATTGTGAGCTAGATCATGTGAAAGAAGAAACTGATGTCAGCTTGATAACCGGAAAGATCCGTGAAACCAAAATTGATGCATTGCAAGGTGACAGCACAGATTTGGTAGAAAAACAAAACTGGGCATTAGAAAACATCGGGCAAAATCTCCATAACAGATCATGGAAAGGCTTAGAACAGAAACTTGGAGAGACTGAGGTTAAAAAAGCAGAAGAGGGCCGTAAAGGAATACCCCTGCAGTACAATAACGAGCCTGAACAATGTTAATGAATTATTTATTTACAATGACTTAGTGTTGCATATGATTGTCCTGTTAAGGAAGACTGCACTTAATACAATAATTTAAATAGTATTATACATTTTGTGTTTTCACTTGCCACTGGTATTATATGTAATGATAAAAGAACTAATGGGGAACTTCTAAACTTTTTGATTGATTGGATTCTGGGGAGCCTTCAGCCACTCTTTCCTGAGGATCTGCTTGAGTTGGGAGAGTCTGAGAGATGGGTTGTCAGCCTTGAGCCTGGGCAGGTTGATTTCTTCGAATGCTGCATATGCTGCCTTCATTCTCTTCTCAGGGTGTTTATCAATATCATTGCCATCACTAGAAAACAAAATATTTGTTAGAAGAAATGATTATGTTAACAATCATTGAAAGATATCAGTAAAATAGTTCTCAAATTGGCTGTATATATTTTTGTCTACTGTTGGAAGGATATAAGACAAGAGGTAGGTCAAAGAAAAGATGGATGGATTGTGTGAAAGATGATATGTGTAAGAAAGGAGTGAGTACTGAGATGACATCTGACAGAGAGAATGGAAGAAAAATACATGTTGTGCCGACCCCACAACATGAATACATGCTGTGGGTTGTGGATAAGGGCAGGAAGATGATGATGATGTTCACTAGTTTTTGAGCACCAATTATGATGATTGTTTCTTTGTCAAGATGTTGTGCTTACCCAAGTATAGTCAGAGCCTCATCAACAGTCTGTGCCACTTCTCCATCAAGCTGTATCCGATTGAGATTCTCCTCCAGAGGAGGCTCCTCCACCACGACCCTAGCTGGCTGCAACAACACATTAGGTACTTCATATAACTCAAAACACAAATTAAACCAAAGTAGGGTTATTAGCAGCTCAAAAAACTATCTAACAAAACATACTAATGACTACTACAATAATAATTATAGTGTAATATACTGAAACAAGGCATTTCAAGTCCTAAAAAACCATTATTTCCAATTTGGTGGTTAAAACAATATCTCTTTTTTGCCCCGTAATTAGTCATATTATTAGTAATGACAATAATTATTCACTAATACTAATAATATTTTTATTTCAATTCAAGCACATAGAATGTAATAAAATTATAAAATTAGGAACTTGTGCTATAGATTCTGCATATCCAAATACTGGCACCATGCATTCATTTAAAAAGATATTGTTAGAATAAATAATAAAATGTAAGTGTGTACTCACAACTGGTGCAGGTGTCTCAGCCTTGATGATTTTCTCTTTCATTGAACTGATGTGTGCTCGTGTGACCTTAGGTGGAGGTGGGGCAGCTTTCGTGTTTTTGATTGCATCCATTTCTTTTTCTAATAATGCCTTTGCCTCGGCTTTTTTCTGGAGCTGCTCTAGACGCTTCTTTTCTTGGTCATCCTAATGATAAAAAAGTGTTATGAGCACATCTAATTAGAAATAAAGAAGTAAGTGTAGTTTTTTTAACCTAACCTTTTTTTGTTGTTTCTTTTTAAGTTTTTCGTCATTATCCTCCCATTCTGCATCTTCAACCAACTTCTTGACCTTTTGATCCTTCTCTTGTTTAGCGTTTTCCTTTCGCGCCCGTGCGGCGACCGCCTTACTGTTCTCTCCTACGAACTTCTTCGGCATTGCTCCTGAATCAGGTTAGTGGAAAATTAATGAAGAGATTGTACGGCTTGACAACATAAGATTCCACATTCGGTTTGCATCAGCTGGGTACTTACAGGTTGTATCTAATTCAACAATTAATCAATTTAAATTGAAAAAAATACTGGAAATTCAAACAGTTTTGTTTGCTTATTATTGTAACGTCATGTCATTGATGTCATAAATCTGAGGTTGACAGACATGACAGTCAGTAATCAGCTGTTTGTCTTCTTCTTCTTCTTCGTCGTTACGCTCTTGACAGAGCGGTCGTGATCGTCATGGAGTTGTTTTTTTTCCCGGGGCAGAAGTTATGCGCCTGTTTGTCTAAGTCTAACTAATTGCAAGACCTTTTTATCCACTTACACTTTTCAATATTCATTCATATATTTCATTTAAATTTATTTTATATTACAATATTGCCTGATCAGTGAGAATCAGGTAATATGGTTTGTAATAGTTATACAAATTAAAAAATTAATATTCCGCTGAATAAATACTATAAAGGGTTCCACCCACAAACGCGGCCGGCTCTGGTGGCATTGCTTGCTTAAAGATACTTAATTAATTCTTATCAAATGTTGCTGTAATCTATCGCACGACATTTTTATGTATGAACACATAAATGTGTCCAGAAATCGTTCTGTTTAATAGAGAAATCCCTTATCAACATCGAAAAGAGGGAATGGACTAACGCCAATGATTTTTTTTTGGCTTTTCTCGATTTGCCCAATTCTAGAACGTAAATTTTGACATGGACGTAAACATCTCCCAAAATGTCAATGTCAGTCATGTAAATATTTCGAAAACAGTTTAGTTTTTCGAGATTTACCTGTTTATCTCAATAAAATATATATTGTGATTTATCGTGGCTCGTACTAGATTAAGATGGCGTTGGTTGCTTATGAGAACAGTGACTCCAGTGAATATGAGGAAGACGACAATGAAAACACAGTGAAGTTGCTAACTCAGCCCGAAAGTAAACTGTTGCTTTTCTTTGATTTATATGCGAAATGCTTTCTAGTTTAATTATTAATTAATCATTAAATAAATTTTTAGAGCCTACAGTGCCGACTGAAGCACTGATCCATACATTTAACAATGAATCTACTGCAGACAATGGCCCTGCTCCACAACTCTTTAACCTGCTGCCTCAACCATCCACTAAGAAACAAGCTGTGTTTGAGGAAGATGACGAGTTCTTACACAAAAAGGAAACAGTTGACGTTGTGAAACCAAAAGTTAAGATAACAGTACCTTCCCTCAGTGATGTAAGTATAAAGAAAAAAATAATACTTTCATTTACAAAATACAATGTCTTAAATGTTGTTTTTTACAGTTCAGAGATGTTGATGGTCCAGTAATCACTGTGAAACCTAAAGCTCCATCTACAGTAAGTTTCTAATCACTTGCAACTGTAATTATTAAAAATTCTACATATGTATTCAAATTATTTGTGTAATTTCAGACAAAGTCAAGCTTACTCAGTATTCTACCTGAACCGAAAAACCGACTATTCACAGAATCGGCCAAATCACTTATACCAAATGTTTTGGCACAAAAACCTAATAATGTGAAAAAGAAAGCTCCATTACCATCACCAATAAAGAAACCCAAACAAGATTCAAAAGTATTAGTCACAGCATACTCTGATGAGAGTGACAATGATGATGTTCAGAATGACTTCTTCTCTTTCAACAAGCCTGTAGAATTGCCAGAACCAGCAGATTTGCCTCTAGATCCACCTACTGAAATAGAAACTATAGATGAACCAAAAGTGTCGAAACTAGAGTCTTATTTCAAGAAGGATGTGGTCAAAGATCAAGTGGAGTTGCAGCCTGACAACAATGCTTTTACAGAATATCCTGATTCAGAAGCCGGTCCAAGTTACAATGGGAACGAAGCGGAAACTACAAACAATAAAGATGTAGTGCTAGATGAGGAAGCTGTGAGTGGCATCTATTGTAATATAAAAGCTTTGTTTAAAATCTTTTCTTACCATCATTGTAATACCGGCTAGTCTTAGGCTAGGCTAGACTTAGTCTAGTTGTTAATTACTTTGCCTTTTAGGCGGGGGTTCCAAGGTTTCATATACACTAATTTAAAAAATTCTTTCACCCATGGAAATCTACATTATTAGTGGAGTAACAGGCTATACCATGGGACGCAGGTAGTGTTGTATATGTGTTTCTCTATGCCACCTGTGACATGGGGAGTTCTAGTGCAAGTGATTGTGTAAGGATTAATTTGAATGCTAACACACACACTATTATTTGATAGAAGATATCTTTTCTTCCAGATTCTGAAGCTGTGTGGTTCACGGAGCAAACGCAAGAGGGAAGAAATTCAGATAGTTGATGTGAATCAGGATGAGGTGCTGGCTGATGCCCAGCAGTGGCTGCTCAAAGGGCTCATGGATGATACAAGCAAACGAGTTTCCTCCAGCAAAAAGAGGGGGAATGAACCCACCAATATGCAGAAGAGGAAACACCAGATCACATATCTTGCACATCAAGTAAGGGCATCTCAATATCAAAACAAAGTTGCCTATTAATATTAAATTAAATTTATATAATTTTTAAATTTAATACTAATAGGCAACTATGGGTTTAAATTAGTTTGTCAATGCTACAATGACAAACTAATCTTTGTGTCCATGATTTTTCTGAACAAACTTCATTGGGTCAGAAACAGCCAGACTATTTTTGTTTTTGTAATTAAAAAGTTATGAACATTAAAATATTTTCTTGTATTCTCAATTATTTCATTGTAGTATTTTTTGTTTTTTTAGTAAACAATTTTGGAAATTTCTGTATATTTTCTAAAATAAAAAGTACTTGTTAGTACACATTTTATATTAATGTGGTATTTGTTTTTCAGGCCAAGGCAAATGAAGTGGACTTACAAAACCAATGGGCCAACAACAGAATGTCAAAGCGGAAAACACAGTCCAAATATGGATTTTAGTTGTATCAGTATCATAATCGGTGTAAATAAAACTATTAAAATACCTAATAAATATTTATTACTCACTAAATAAGAACTTATAATGCTACTTTCAATTTACAATCTTCTGGCTTTCCTAGGCCTCGGAGGGTTCCATGACACATGTGTGTTGTCTGTGATTGATACAATATCCAGGCCTCCCATTTGTAACCCCTTCACTGATGACTGGAAAACAAAAAAAGACTGAATGAGATATATGTATATTTTGTACAAAATTGTGACTGTCAAAAAAAGGACTATGTTTGACTAGCTATTATTAACATTGCATTGTGAACTAATCTACCTGCAATTACATCTACTCAACTAGCATCAAAGTTCAAGCAAGGGTATGCTGAAAACCAGCTCTGCCCAGGACTGAACACAGTACTGCTACCTACACTCAGTATTTTTGCATTATAAAATAGCACATACTATCTGGTTTTTATGAGGAAAAACTCAATTCTTACCAATCTGCCAGGTCCCAGGCCCTGCACTCTGACTCTCACAGTTTTAATTCCCCTATTGATAGCTTTCTGAAAGTAATACATTAATGAAAGGGTGTGAAGCTTATAAATAATAGTCTCATACTGTTCCTCATATGGGCCAAAAAGACACCTGATAATTTTAGTAAAAGAAAAGTAAATAATGAAATAAAACAGGCCCACAATCCAAGTGAAATATCTAATGAATGTAAAAGTTATGGAAAGATGAAAGCAAACCATCTTATCCAAATGCTTACTCTATCTTTATAAATATTTAAGACAAGTCTGCATGTGTATTCACATGGCTTACTTACACTGGCCAAAGCGATGGCCGTAGTTTGAGCAGCAATGTTGGTGCCTTTCTTCGTGTTCTTGAATCCTTCCATACCGCATGACCTTATCGCCTTCACTTTACCGTCTGGATCAGTGAGTGAGATTATAGTGTTGTTATTGGAAACTCTGATATTGCAAATAGGTAGATCTTTGTAAAGGGTTCCATCAAAGAGTTGGTTATCGGAATCCAAAGTGGGAAACAGGTTTTGTTTTCTGAAAGGGAAGTTAAGTATGTGTAAAGCAGGATATGTCCTCTAGTAGTATCTACTGCACTTCAGTGATGTGTATTTGGCTTTGTAAACTTACGCTTTTAGGGCAGAATCAAGATCTATAATCTTCTCGCCCTGAACACCCTCGTCTACTTGAGGGATTCTTTTGTGGTTAAATTTTTCCGTCGCTAGAGGCGTAGATGTTTGGAATAAACGTGCTATATTATTAACGGGGGCTCGTAATGTACTTCGGATTATATTCAACATTTTTAGTGTAAATACTGTTTATTTCCAAAACAGAAAAATATATCATTAATATTCTAACCTTAAAATTGTGTGATTGACATTGACAGTAACAGTGTTACCGGATAAAAATTCAAGACTACCGTGTCAGCAGACTAATAATTGCCGTAATTTAAGTTTAATTACCTTAGATATACTTTTAAATTACAATGTTAAAAAATACAACAGTTTGTTATATGATATTATTTTTATTAGAAATAAATTATATTTCCATTTTGTGGTCATAAATTGAAGAAGTCATTTTTGTCAATCATGTTTTGACGGTGTAAGAAAAATCAACACAATTTATATTTCGGTGAATACTACCAGATAATCTTGACCTGACAAGCAAATGCAGTGAAACATTTGGGGATTTACCGAACAGCGTCAGTCGGTGTTGCTGAATATGTCTACCTAATTGGAATACGTTTCGTTTTACGCATTTTATAATTTCGGATTCTAAATCGACGGTATTACAGTTTTACAGTGGTGGCTGTTGGTAAATTCAGCACACTTCACTCCGTTTACAACTGTGAAATTTCTATAATTTCCTCTTGCTAAGCTACTTTGGAAGGTTTTTGAACTGTAATTTGATGTTTACAGCTGGACACTTTTTTCAACTTTATTCTTTCCAATAAATTATTAGGCATCATGTTTTCGCCAAATATGGTCGCTAGTAGATATATGTCAACTTTAAGATATTGACAAAATAACGGCGAATCAAACGAAACAATTTGACGACTGCTTAGTCCATAAGCTGGTAATTGGTTTTTATAACAAGGTGATTTTAGGTGATTAAAATACTGTTGTGGTTGGTACATAATAATGATTATTGACTGAGTTATAAGAATAAATTAGATAACTTAAATTAAACTAAAGCTATTCGCCCTGAAACAAGCGCACATTGGAACAAAACCAAACAGTTTCCGAAAAGCCGCGCAGTTGGTTGGGTATGCCCGATGTCATGAGATACAGGTGTCCGGCTTCCGAGAGGTAGTTGGCAGCTTGGAGCTCCTGGACCGCCCAGCGGACCGAGTACGGGTCCTCGTCCATCTGGTAGATGTGTCCTGCAATGTGCGGGTAGATGGCGGTGGGGACTAGAGGGATGAAGAGTTGTGCGTCGAGTAACGCCTTTGTGAGCTCCGGCTCAAGAGGCTGGATTTTTAGCTCATCCTGCAACGGAATATTAGAGTCAGCAGTGTAATTTTCAATTCATAAAATGTATTAATATACATTATCAGACACTATGGGGTTAAAGTTACAAAAAATATTTACAGATAACATTGTAGCTAGTTCTACCTACGGACTACCGTTATATTACTTTGTAGTGGGTGGAGGTAATCATTTAAATTAATTTAACAAAATAGTTAATCTTAGCTAATGCCCCAAAAAAACAGCTGTATTGATTACCAACAAACATGACTAAAAACCAATTTCAACATTTAAGCTTCTCTTTTAGAGTTTTGGCCACAAAAATATAGCATGGGTCAGACATTGCCCTTACAAAAAAACACCCCTCTTTTTTAGTGGAAGTTAAAACGGAACTTTCTTCAATAAGCTAATTAAAAAAATCTTTGATGTGCTGTTACAACTAACCTCGTATTGATCAGCCAACTTCAATATGTAATCCTTGGCGTTGAGGCATTTGTTGAGGAGCAGGATCCATATCATGCCGTGCACGGAGTCAGCCGGCAACTCCTGCATGAGGTATTGGATCTCCTGGAAACATAATTGATCAATATTAGTACTAATATGGAGTTATTAAATACTCTTTTATCATTCTTGGCTTACCGAAGTAAGTCTCTTTGCTTAGTAATAATTGCGTTCATACAGTCACGTATATAGCCAGAATTGCGTTTGCTTTTCGGCACAGATGATAAATAGAAAATAGGCGGCAAAACTGAAAATTCGTCTTGATTTGTTATTTACATAATTAATAAATATAAAATATGTTTTTGTTTCCCTGCATTCTTTTGAGTAAAGCACTATATATGCTTCGGCGGAAATGGCAATTGCCTGTCTCGTATTAGTGAAACTCATACTCGACCTGCAATTGCCTATTTCACAGCCTTTGCAATAATGTACTATTATTGTTCTTTAGAGCACCATATAAGACCACCACGTCCGTTATAAAGTGGTCACCTCATCGTCTAAGAGCGGCCGTTTGACCAGCAGGTTGATGTAGACACGCCCCTCGCAGGCCGCAGACGATTCCTGTAGCAACTTGCGTAGATACTCGCAGTGGAGGCTCCGAGCCCCGCTGGAATACAAGATGGATACAAGATTATATTAATTTAGATATATCTAGAAACAAAGAACAGGACGTACGACGTTTCATGCAACGGGATTACGCCACTGACTAAAAGATGGCAACAAGTTGTCGAACAATAATGCATCTATACCTCATTTATCAAAACTGAAGAGTTTGTTTGAATAAAAAAAAGAGTAGCGCGTAAAAAATTTTAATTCTTGAGCAGACTACAGCTTGTCATTGCACGCAGTTGGCTCACCCGTGGCGGACCGGCGGCCAACACGCGAGTGCGTCGACCAGCGCCTTGCGTTGCTGCAGACTCTCCGCGGCCGACAGGAACACGGCGAACGCCTCGCGGCGCCCTTCCTCCGTCATTAGCTTCTCCTCTGTAATAGTACGCGTATTTATCTATGACATATGTTCAACCGCGCCATCTATCTCAAACCGGTTGAACTAAATCTACATGGGCGCCACCAGGAATACTTTCAGGGAGGTGCATCTGCATATACACACTATACTATTAAAATTACGAATTACAGCTGATCATACATGTACCTATGTTTTGTCATTTAATGCCAAATTCAAATCGCGCGTTCATCGCGCGTCGAGAACATAATCTCTGTGGTCGACGGTTCGGGGTTTTCCTGGTGCCAAAAATCTTATCCTTTTGTATTTTCTTTCCCCCCTGCACCCTGCTGCCGGCGCCCATTTAAATCAAATAAAGATTATCTATCCTGAGTTCAATAATTCATCTCAGATACGTAGTTCAAGCAGCCCTTTTAAGATAAGTCACACCGTTTTGGGCGTAGTAATATGATTCTGTACCTTTGCGGAATCCTCAAAATAATAGAAACAGAGATGGCAGACTGAAGTGTAGTTATAATGAACTGACCGGTAAGTTCTGCCGCATACGGCAGGTGGGGCCACTCCGCCCGGAACAGCTCCAGGCTGAAGTGCGCGATCGCGGGTAAATCATCCATGTGCGAGCGAACGCCGCCGCGTAGCGCCATCAGGCAGATCTGCCGGTGCGCAGGCAGATCCAGTTCCACTGCCTTCTGAAGGACCAGCTCGATTACTTCCTCCGGGAACTGTATACCCTCGCTGTGGTATTTCACTAGACGCGTCACCAGGGTCTCACATCTGCAATTTTATTCAAACAACACAACAATGATATTGGAGCGACAACTCGCGTAAAGCGGCTCGCCAGGAGCAAGGAGCCTATTATATAAATGTTTTTATATTCGTGGACATTTCACACAGCGCTATTTAGCCCCAAACTAAGCATAGCTTGTACTATGAGAACAAGGTTACTACCTACTTATATAGTCTTATTTAGGGTACCCAAAGGGTAAAACGGGACCCTATTCTAAGATTCCGCTGTCTGTCTGTTTGTCCGTCTGTCTGTATCTCATAAACCGTGATTAGAGAGAGTTAGACAGTTTAAATTTTCACAGATGATTTAATCATACATTGCGCAGCCACCAAAGAAATCAGAGTTAGAACAGGGTTACAAAGACTAATAGGATCTGATTCACCAGAGGAAACGCTGAAACAGTGCTGCCAACAACAACCCAGAGTCGTTCTCCGATATATAAAGGAGTTGGGATGGCTGGGGTAGGGTTTAGTTAACGGCTTAGGCCGATAACTGTAGTGATAATGAGCTTTAAGTGCCACTACAGTTGTCGGAGAGTCCGACATACCCCCCCTGTGCTCCCCGAACAGGGGGGGAGGCGCAAAGTCTTTTACCATCGTTAAAAAAAAAGGGTTTAGTTAACGGGGGACAATGCACAATACATCCAATACACATGCGGGGCGTCAGTGCGGGCCTAGTCACCCCCACCCAGAATTAGAACTAGAATTAGTAGTCACTTGTCGCGGTCGACCGTCCCGGCCAGGTGCTGCAGCAGGCGGTGCGGCTGGAGGTCCGCGTTGAGACACTGCAGCAGCGACATGAGAGCGCTGGCTTGGATGCCGAGCTCCACCAGCGCGCTCGCCGCTTCGGTCAACTTCTCCATGTCGCCGTGGGACATCTCGATGTCTCTGTAAGCAGTGCCTACATGATAGAGGTCTTACAGGCTACAAAATAAATAAAAAAAATATTGACATGAAATGATTTAATACAATATAAAGATATAAAATTGACTAGCGTAGTTTAAACCTACCTACACGCTATCTAGAGTTTTTTTTTTTTTATGTGAGTAAAATGGAACGAGCTGAGGGCCCACCTGATGGTAAGTGGTGACCCCCCGCCCATGACAACAATAATGCGTGCAACTCAGTATGAGATCCAAATCTTTACTGAGTCGCATTTATCCTGCTGCGTCCATCACTCGAGACGGGGATGATATGTCTCAAAATCTCGGATTGCAATTAATATTGCAAAAGGGCCCATAATATGAAACTCGGAATGTAAACCAACAATATATTGTAATAAAAACAACCTTTTGAGTACTGAGTATATTTTGGACACATAAAAGACACGGCAGATATCTATTGCGAATAGTTTTAGGAAAAGTCCAATTTCATATTTGTCCAATTCTTTTTACACTTAAAATTGCATTATAGTAAGAAAGGATCTTGCTGACAGACACCTATAAACACTGGGTGCAACTTGCACTTAGGTACATTGTACATCGTTAGCAATAATTATATATTTTTATTATTATATTATTTTTAAGTATTTTATTTTTAATCTCTCGTGTAACGAGGGGTTTGCGCTATTCCGCGGGGTTTTGACCAAACGGGATGACGCGTGAGGATGTAACTGATCTTATGTTATTGGTTCAAAGAAAGAAATTTTCGAACTAACCGGCAAGTTGTGGACATATTATTAAACTGACTAATATTCCTTTTCACACAGGATGACCGTGACTCATTAACGGTAACCCCTGAAATGTACCCACCGCGTCAGCTCTGACTCAGTTGGGACCAACTTCACTGCACGTACAAGAGTAGGGTGACTTACCGCCACACTTCCTCGTCGCGCGGTATGTCCGTGTTGTGTATGATGTTCTCCACGGACGGCGAGTAGTAGTTCTCGAGGAATCGCGCCCAGCGCGTCAGCTCTTGACCCACTTGGGACCAACTCTGTTCACTGAAACAATTGTACCACAAAAAACTATGTAGCATCATATAACAAGTAATCCTCATAATAAAACTGCCTATAGATATTTTTAGCAATATAAATAAGATGTCTAGATAGTTTAGTCAAGAGCAATCTTTCCAGCACTCACATTTTAAATGCAATTAGTAAAAATACTGTGGCATTAATATAACATAGTTTAAATATGGTGAAAAACCTAAACACATATTTGAATTTGAAATAAAGAAAGAAAGAAAAAAGTGCTTACGTTTTGTTGGACTTAATCTCATTTTCTTGTTCTTGAGTGCAGTAATCAACTGCTTGCATTATCATCAGATGGCGAGTGTTTTGGGGAACTCTGTAATCAAAAACATAATTTCGAACAATGGTTTATCAACTGATATAATAAGCATCAAATCACACCTGACAGAGAGTATTTTTTTTTAATAATAGACTGATTTAAGAATCGAAAAAAACTGAATTCAATATTTTGACCACTTGATTGACGCACAGGGAAAAAGGAATCAGACATTTCGGTTCACAATTGGCGAAAAAATCGCGTGACAAACTAACAGCGCGTTCACACTGCGCCGCAATTATAGGATCAGTATTTACCGAATCAGCAATACTGTCATGTACACGCTCGTACGGCATAAGCCATCGACGAATAAAAACGTATACGATAAAACGGACCTGTTTACGGACCGCTGAGTGAAAGTGCACAGGAGGGAAATTAACCTGCTTCTTAGAGCGTGCTAGAGGATACGTTCGAACTAACGCATAGTTTTACTAATGGGCACATGAACGTTGCATATTGCACATTACATCGCGAGCCTCCCTATGCGCGCCAGTACTCCGCCACAATGCACGGTTCAAGCTACGCTACTCTCTTTTGCTGATAGGCACCGCGTTGGCAACACCTAAAGTGTTACTAGCGTCTATAGGCGACGGTAGCCACTTACCATCAGGTGGGCCGTTAGCTCGTGTGCCTCATCATTCACATAAAAAACAAAACTCACTAACCCTGGAATCGGACAAGGCTGTGTCCTGTATACCTTGCTGTTTTCGTACTTGGCAACTAAATAAAATGTTTTAATTTTCTACTGCGCGTTCTGAAAAGTCTACAAAGGATTACACCTGTCGATGTTCTCGCTCGCGTGGTATCCGTGTTCATAAAGGAATGACAATCTAAGACTGATATGATTACCTCCTACATCCAAAATGGCAAAATTTATATCATTAAAATATTGTTATATAGTGTATATTTACTTGACGACTGCGAGCTCTGAGAAGCAAGTCTCCTCTACGAAACGCATTAACTCCTCCTTTGGCAGTTTGTTGAAGTAGCTGGCACACTGTCGGTACTGCTGCATCCACTTCTTACTGCTTTCGGAGCACTTCGGAACCTAAACAACATGTCACAACTTGTAACGCAGTAGGTAAAACTGGTAAATCTGTGCAGTGACATTACGCTCTCGCTCATTAAGCGAGTCTTCTGTACTAGTCCCAAATGTCCCCACTGCTGGGACGCAGGCTTACTCTCTTTTAGGGAGATGGTTGAGGATCAGTTCTTGATCCAGGTAAAATTAAGTACTGCTACAATTTAGGTCACCAAGACGCGTCAGTATTGTTTTCAGACTTCGTTTAAGGCATGAATAGTTTACGTACGTTGAAGAAGTATTTAGTGAGCCAACTTGTATACAGCGCGTTGACGGATATGGGCAGTTTGACGGCCGGCGGCAGCGTCCGGAGGAACTTGCCGATCATGCCGATGTTCTCAGTCGTCAGGATCTGTAGAAGGTGGTTGGTCAGCTCTTCCGCTGGACGCTGCTCGATCACCATTTTGTAGTCCAACTCTGCAAGTCGCAAGTTGGAAACTTAAAGCCATCTCTGAAAATTGGTATCTGATCGGGCTTTTTTGGTAGTAAGCCTGCTTTCGAAGCGTATTCTATCAGTTATCTAATTCCTATAGTACAAGGTATGCTAAGTTTGGGACTAGATCGAGATGTGTGAAATATACCTGAATGTTAATATTAATTATTACTAGCTGACACGACTGACTTCGTCCTGTCTTAATAATTTCGACCGATGCATCTGTGTTAAACGATATTTGTAGCGCGCAATCTGTCAATCGCTGACAATTATGTCAAACAACTGTCAGTTATGTCAAACGCTATATGGTTACATAAGAAAAGTTTATATTGTCAAGAACACTAAGAAAGTTAGATTACATTAGAGAAGTTAATATGGTCGTTAAGTTTTCTTAAACTTTCTCATGTTCCGCGCAACTATCTTCATTTTTCCTTTCGTAAGAACCATCTCCTGATCAAAACAAACACAACAAAAAAAATAACTATAATATCAAAATTGGTATAGCCGTTCACGCGTGATGCCGTAACCAAGAGAAAATAGGGATTCATTATTATATACCATTTTTATTTTTATATATTTAATCCAGTAATGTTATCTAATACATAAGACAAACTTCCATGAATTTACATACCTGGAGAAGCGGCCTTGCACTTCTTGAGCAACTTGATGTGTTCCGCGGGAGTCAGACCCCAGATCACCGCTTTTTCGTCCAAGTTTCTGAGCACCGTAAATATTCGTGCGAGCCCTACGAGGTTAGTTCCCTCTATTGCCGGATACACCATTTCTACGATCCTGCAACCATGTTCAGTTCAGTTTAAATACTTCGAATGCTTAATTTGCGTGAAAATGTAACTACATTATAATCTCAAAAAGAAAAAACTTAGGATTACAAATAAAATGAAATTAATAGGTATCCAGTTGCATGCGTCCGTGGGTGAATACTCTCAAAGTCCTTACACGTTCCCGTTGGGTGGTGCTAAAAGAGCATCAAAAAGTAGCAGTAGAATTTGTGCAAGTTCGTCCGGAGAAGTATTGCCTCCACACTTGGTAATCTGCCGCCAAGCAGTAGTGCTCTCGCATTGCTGTGTTCCGGTGGAAGGGCGTGGGTGCTGGTGAAATTTTTGTGGCACTAAAAGGAGCGAAACTCGATCGCCCAGGTACTTAGGATATGGTTTGGCATGGTGGCGCACTGACCGGCTGTGGGCCAGGGGGTAGCGTGCCGGCGGGATGGGGAGCGAGTCCCGCGTGATGTGCGTCTGGTTGGGGTCCGCGCGCGCGTGCTCCAGCCACGCATCGAGCTGGTTGTAACCGTACCGCTTGCAGTACGAACACGCCATCTTCAGGCTCTTGGCGCCTTGCAACCTTGGAAACAAACCTTCACTTAATACCCGTCTGAATCAAACTCAAAACAGCTTAGGCAACGCGGACGTAGGATAATGCCGGAACAAACATTCAGACCAACATTTTATATAATGTTTTTTTAATACTGTATATACTTTCTGTAATAGTAATAATGTATATAAATTTAAAAACTATCATGGTTATTAACATTATTATTTCGACGCAGTTTCATGCGTCATGCTCCATGACGCATGAAACTGATCGGGAGCCAACAAAAGTCACAAATCATGGTGAATATATTGGTAACACGAATAATAAAGGGTAATACTGTATATTTGTTTTTTTGCTTTCAATAAATATTTTATTCTAATTAACCTCATAATCACAACCAAGCTTTCATCGCTTTTTAGTCATCCGAATATAACAATATTTTTTTTAAACCATTCGAGCTCTCGAAAATGACGGGATCTCACGAGATTGTAATTTCTAATCTCGCGAGATCTCGAATTTGCGAACTCGATTGCATACCCTAATTGTGAATAAGGTAACAATACAAAGTCATTGCTTTGTAAATAAGATCTTTATTTACCTGGAAAAGCGCATTATAATCTCCCGCCTGTAGTCGGCGTCCGCTTCGAACAACAACCCGTTGACATTAATTCCGACAGAGCGTATATAATGCACGTCCGCCATCGTCGACAGCCGGTCGATGCACTGCTTGATAAGTTCCGTCTGCTCCTCGACGATTTCATTGTCTTTTACCGCGTTCTCCGCCAGCTGCATGATACAGAACACGTTAGAGCTACGATGGAGACTGGCTACGTCTATGCTACGCTGTAGGCGTGCTACGCTTGCACTTTTCTGCGCAGCGGAACAAAATAAAAAACTATCCAATTTTTTTTTTTTAAATAACCTGGCATTATAAGAATTTAAGGTCAAAGTCAAAATACAAGAATACTTGGAAATGCCACTTTCTTAAGCAAATTTGTACCAGCAAGAACATGCGTTCTTATTACTAAGTTTAACACTACACCTACTCACTTCTGTCATTTAACGCATACGGTAACTTCTACACTATATTTGTACATCGTCGCTCCACACTTTTTTAGACGCAAGACGAAGTACACCGTAGCTGTAGCATTGCTACGCCGTAGGCGTCTACGATACTTACTTCTTTCGGCTGTTTCTTTCTTTAACTGGGCGCTGTTGGTCGTAACGGCAGCTGCTTACAAAGTACAAAACAATCGTCGGACACAATGTGTTTGGTCGCATTGCGCCCGTCGCAGTGAAGAGCGATCGAGACTACTGCTACGTCGTATCCTTGCTACGTGACAGACAGGCCTACGCCGTAGACGCCTATGGTACTTAAATCTATCGGCTGTATGAGGTAAACATTATCCTTGTATTGTTCGCTGTTGGTTTTGACGCGGCTGCTTACAAAGCACAGAACAAGAGTCGGATAGTGTTTGGCCACATTGCGCCCGTCGCCGTGAAGATTAAGACGGTGCGCATTACTGCTATCGTATCCTTGCTACGCGATAGTCCTACGCCGTAGACGCCTACGGTACATACTTCTATCGGCTGCATGAGGTAAACATTATCCTTGAATTCTGCGCTGTTGGTCTTGATGGCGACTGCGTACAGAGCACAGGACACGGCTATGTCGGAATTCGCGGCCGTCACGAAACGTTTGGTCGCCACGCACTCGTCTTCGATGCCGCGGAGTAAACACGCCACCGCCACACTC
Source organism: Aplocera efformata (assembly GCA_921293045.1). Classification (NCBI taxonomy): domain Eukaryota; kingdom Metazoa; phylum Arthropoda; class Insecta; order Lepidoptera; family Geometridae; genus Aplocera; species Aplocera efformata. Next base: position 1,359,944 of record OV121040.1, read on the forward strand.
GTGTCGGCGTACAGTAGCTCCTCGGCGCATTTCTGGAGCACTGAGAAATAGGTTTAATGTTAGTAAAGTATCACTAAACTTCACATCACAACTTATTTCAAGTATTTCTAGTTTTATTAGAACTAAAGACTTTTATTGTGTAAAATTACTTTTTATGATATCGTTGAAAAACTGATTGTCTATCATTTATTCTTTAATTTCTCCTTATACATAATGTAATTCTAGCACATTTTTATTGAAATATTAGGAGTACAAATAAGTTTCCGCCGTTTTTTAACACAAATTAAATATTTATTGTAGAAGAACGGTAATATAAATTTAATCAAAATATTGCCCATCACTTGCAACCACTTTTTCCCATCTCTCAGGCAGCATTCGAATCCCACGTCTGAAGAACTCCTTGTCTTTTGAGGTTATCCACGAATCAACCCAATTTTTGGTATCCTCATAAGATGTGAACCGCTGCGCCGTCAGAGCATGTGCTACGGACCGGAACAGGTGATAATCGGACGGTGCAATGTCTGGTGAATACGGCGGGTGGGGTAACACTTCCCAATCAAGTGTTTCCAAGTACTTTTTCACGGGAGCCGCAACATGTGGACGAGCATTGTCATGCAGAAGAATAATTTTTTCGTGTCTAGAATAGTATTGAGGGCGTTTTTCCTTCAGAGCTCGGCTCAATCTCATCAATTGTGTTCGATAGAGGGCTCCAGTAATTGTTTCGCTCGGATTAAGCAACTCATAATACACTACACCTAGCTGATCCCACCAAATACACAGCATATCGTAAATTTTTGGCCTTCCACTGCGATCTTTGTCTTCTACGTCGAAATCACCGTTTTTAAACTTTTGAAACCACTCTCGACACGTTCTCTCACTCAAAGCAACCTCACCATATGCTTCTACGAGCAATCGATGCGCCTCAGCAGCAGATTTCTTTAAATTAAAGAAGTAAACTAATATTTCCCGCAAATGACGCTTACTTGGCTCAAATTTTGACATTTTCAACTTATAAAAATTATATTTTACCAATATAAAATCAATGATATTAATAGGTTATGTTGTTCTTGAATGTCCAAACTATTTTTTAAGCCGGTTATCATCTGCGAAAGCTAACCGAAACTCCGTGCCGCGCCATCTACAATAAAACGGCGGAAACTTATTTGTACTCCTAATATAAACGAATGTACGATAAATATTATCCAATAAAAAAAACGATCGTATAAAATACGTGGAGGGCGTTGCTAACTGCGACACAGTTTTATACTTTTGCAGGTAGCATCGTTACCATTTTGTACCGCAAGTGCTTTGTAATAGTTTCGCAATGGTTACAAAATGAACCCCGACCAATTCGAACCCGGGACTCTTTCAAAGGCCGGGTTACTGCCGACTGGGCCAGCCGTACACGGTAGGATCTACTGCTGGTCTCACCGTCTGCTTCCATGTCGTTCTCGATGGGGTCGTCGTACTCCATCAGACAGTTCTGCGCGTAGTACCAGTGCATCACCGAGTGGCCGACCGGTATTCTGGTGTTCACCACGTCAGGAATAGAGAAGCGGTCATACCTGCACAGACATATCATAATTTTGCCGTATTAGTAATGTCGTTCTCGAGTTTTGAGCTTAGCAACACGCAATACCGCTGAAATTTGGTATACACGCTTATTTTGGATGACAGTGCTTGCTAAGCCGTGTGACGTCATTCTAATTCCAATCATCCAAGATGGCGGACTAGTTATTTTTTCTGCACTACCACAGTACGGGTATCAAATGAAACGGCTTGCTGAGGAGAACACGAATAAAGCTTGTTATTAAAAAGATTTTTTTACCGTTATTTTATTTATAAATAAAAATGAATTGCTAAATGTGTGAAATATATTTTAAAAATATAGTATATTACGATATAATTATATTCAATCATGACTTAACCTGTAACCTATAGGTTATAAATAAATGATTTGTATCAGTCGAAAACTTACCGGTAGTAGCAGTCGGTGACATTAAGCTCCGGATATATCGAGTAGTAAAACTCTTGCACGTGCACCGCGCGCTCAACCGGTTCTGACTGGTTTGCCGTTTGACTGAAATAAACATATATTATAAAACTTGCCGCCTCCATAACTGTAGCTTTCCTGCCTTAGAAGCGAGGCTTTAGTTCGATTCCCGGCTGGGGCAAATTGTTGCTTGTGCTTCTATGTTTGTCGATGAATGAAAGGTTTTATGTTCCGAAGTGTCCCTACGTTAATAAAGCATATTTATATGGGTCATCAGGGTAGATGAGGGCGCCAGTGTTCGATTCCCGGCTGGGGCAAATTGTGTCATGTGCTTCTGTGTTTGTCGATGAAAGGTTTTATGTTCCGAAGTGTCCCTAACTTAATAAAGGATATTTATTTGAGTCATCATAGTAGAAACGTGGTAGTATTCAGTATTGATAAAACTTACTTCACACTGAACTTGTTCTCGAAGATGTCCAGCAAATAGTTGAAGAGCGGTGTCTTCTCAGACTTAGAGGGCACCAAGTCCTTCTTTTCAACTACAGGCTGAAAATGAAAAATATTTCCATATCATATATCAACATCATTGGGGGGCCATGTTGTTTGTAGTAGAATACCATCAGATTCCCTACACGCACTCCTTGGGTGGTGCAAAAGGAGACCAAAAGTAGCAGTACAACTTGTGCTAAGTTCGTCTTGGAATCTGCCGGCAAGCAGTAGTGCTCGCATTACTGTTTTCCAGTGAAAGGGTGTTGGTATCGGTGAAATCACAGGTTCATGAGACGTTGACTTGGGTCTTCTCATACTTCGGCTGGGGAGGACCCGAGTCTTAGCTCTGTTGTTATGGGCGGAGGTAATCACTTACCATCACATATGTAGTATAGAAAAAGACAACACTGTTTTTAGAAGTAAAAAAATATTTTCTCACGGTAATAATAGCGTCAGCAAACTCATCGTCTGTCGAGAGGCATCACTATTATTAGAAGTGAATTTAAAAAAAATATTGTTTTATAGTAGTAATAGCGTCAGCAAACTCATCGCCTGTCGAGAGGCATCACTATTATTAGACGTGAATTAAAAAAAATATTGTCTCACAGTAGTAATAGCGTCAGCAAACTCATCGTCTGTCGAGGGGCATCGGTCGGTGAGGCGAGCGACTTCCTTCATGGAGAGGCCCATTTGCTTCAGCCCCTCCATCTCCAGGGAGAGCCGGCTGTCCAGCATGGTCTCTATGTACTCGGGCGGGCAGTGCGTCGCCGACGCCGCGAACAGGTAGCGCCGCGTGTCGCGCTCCGCGTGCGAGTAGTTCGCCACCTGCAAACCGTACTCAATTATGTTAATATTATGCGAGCCTAATATGAATGGGACTGTAGATACACCATTATTTTTCGCAATTCTCACAAACTTCAATTGTTTTGTAAGGTTTTTAAATGTTTTATGTCATGTTTTAAAAAAGCAGTCCACAATTAAGAATTACTTTAAGACTAATTAGTTAATTGTTAGATATGTCACTTTAAGTTTTTTGTACAATCCATTATAAATAAAAATAAATAAACGTTTACCTCTGCACTAGGATTCCCTGTGTCGCAGATGGCATGGACAAACACAGAAACACAAGACAAAGACCCAAGACCCGAGAACAATATTCATGCTCACCACACAAAGATTGACCCGGCCGGGAATCGAACCCGGGACCCCTCGCTTCGAAGGCAGGGCTACTGCCAACTAAGCCACGGAGCTGTCTCCGACAATTCCAATAATCCGGCACTCTCTGGTTTTTAATAGTGCCGGATTAGTGAGACTACTGTATAATACAGGAATTGCTCGTTTATAGTAATGTATTGTAACATGATAAAAAAGAGCACGGCCCCACATAGTACCAGTTTGCGAGAATAAAATTTTTCTTTCTTTCTTTCTTTCTTACCTGCGCTATGATCTCGGCGGCCGGCGCGATGTGCAGCGCGGCCAGCCGCCGCGCCCCGTCCACGGCGGCGGTCCAGTTCTCCACGGCGCCCAGGTGCCGGCACAACTTCATAAGCACTTCGCCTTCCCTGCGACCAACGAGGTATTCAATTATATAACTCCGACTCATCCGTGCCGACGGCTCTGTGGCTTAGCTGGTAACCTGCCTTCGAAGCGAGGGGTCCCGGGTTCGATTCCCGGCCGGGGTACACTTTGCGTGGTGGGCATTAAGTTTGTTCGGGTCTTGGGTGTCTGTTTTGTGTTTGTCCATGCCATCTGCTACACAGGGAATCCTAGTGCAGAGGTCTGAGTGTGTAAAACGTTTTTTATTATTATTATCATCGTTAAACACATCGTTGGTACCGGTACGCCAAAACGTTGATCAGCCAATTAGGCCCGATGGTCCGATATGCAATTAATAAGATAGTAAGATTTACCAATTAAGTACCCATAAGATAATTATTACTAACTAACTGCGCCCCGCGGTGTTACCCGCGGTTGGACTTCCTACGGCAACCGTATATTTTTCCGGGATAAAAAATAGCCTATGTGCTATTCCAGACTATAATCTATCTCTGTGCCAAATTTCATCCAGGTCCGTTCAGCCGTTCTGACGTCATTGAGTAACAAACTATATGGGATGAACTAGCGATAATATTAATTACCAGAGGTGGTGGAGAGGCTCATTGCGCGGTTCGTGGCAATAATTCGCGATAAAGGTGATCTTGTTATACTTGCGTATACCCCACGCCTTCGGTATACGCAAAGTATAAGATGTATAATGCAGCGCTAGAGGCATACACACTAAAACTCCGTAGTGTTCCTTCTAATTGCGTGGTGCAAGAATCACCTCCAAGACATAGAGTCCTCACCTGCCTATCTCATCATCTCCCTCCACCTTGAGCAACGTGGCCAGCTTGAGCAGCTTGTGGCTCGCCAGGTAGGCGTCGGGATCTACCCTCAAGCACTCCTCGATCAGATGCATCTTATTCTCGCATAAACGCACTAAAAATAAACATTAATTCATTATTGGTATACCAAGAATAGGGTTATATTATAAAAGTAGCTGCGCCCACAAATACACGCACGCAAACAAATATCAAATATATATTGAGGAACAAAGTAACAATGGATTACAAAAAGTTTAGAAAAAACTATGATGCCTGCAGAAGTATTAAAACTGTGTCGCAGACATCAACGCCCACCCCCGTTACATGTATATGGTAGTTCCAATTATGGAAAGTAAACTAAATTTTAAATATTAAACAAATTTAAACTAAGGTGGTTTAATAATGATATGAAATACGTAATATACAAAAACAAATGTATGTGTGTTGGACACACACACACACACACACGTGTGTGTGTGTGTGTCCAACACACATACGCACAGTTACGGACCGGGTGGTTGCTTAACTTAGATGCTCCGTAAAGAACATGTTTAAATGATCGGCAAACGCCACAAGCGATTAACACAAATTGATGCAAATATACATAATTTTCTCTTTGACCTTGTATGGGCAGAATCTCCAGACCGAACGAGTAGATAATACGCAGCGCTGACAAGAGGTCCAACTCTTCCTGAATCATCGGATTCACATCTTTTATCAGGGATAGACAGCATCTGAAATAATTCAAGATTTCCTCTCGTAGTAGGAGCTATTATGCTAGGAGTCTTAAGCAATAGAACTGCGAAATTAATAAGTAAAAACAGTTGTATGAATTTGTAAGTTATACCGTCGCAAGTCGGGTCTGAAGGGGTCTAAGTTGCACATCGACTCGAAAGCTGATATAACCTACATATACCATCCAGAACAATTATTTATGTTCGTCACACAAATGCTTGTCCTAAGTGAGAATCGAACTCATGACAGCGCACCAATTGTGCTATGAGACCAGTCAAATAACATTGTAGGACGTCTAATTGGAATCTATGAAGCCTAGACTGAATATAGATGACCTAAAAGTAACGGTAAAAGAGAATAATTTGAATCTTTATATACATTACTGAATAAAACTATACTACGGGAGAAAAATTCATTGTTATAACAGCCTAAATCAACACGTTGCAGTTTCCTGACATTTGAAAAGTGGGCATCGTTCGACCGTTGTCAAAGATTAATCAACCGACGCGAGACATGTTGCGTAACTTGTTGCGAAATACATTGTGAGACATGTTGCGATACTTGTTGCAAAACGTGTTGCGAAACCATGGGCCATGGAGATGTTACGAGACATGTCGCTAAACATGTTGCGAGATGTTTCCAAGTATTTTTTAAGAATGCTACGTTATTAAAAATTTATTAAGTTTGACTTTAATGGAATAGTACAATATACATACCTGGCAAGTTCCAAAGCGGGGTCAATGAGGGAGGACGCAGAGTTGAGGTACTCCTTGGCAGCTTGCATCACCAGGTTGATAGTTCTGCCGTACGGCACCGAGTTGGGACGTTCGGCGCGGCCGTCCGCTTCGACACAGAGCACGGGGCCGGCCAGCTTGATCGCCGCTAGATCACCCGATGTCAGCAATGCTGACGCGTAGATCTATGGAAATTGGAAGAACCTTTAAAACATTTCCAATATAAAGTGCGCAGTTTACTTTGTTTATAAAGTCTAACTCGGTTAGGTTTAGAACAGACAATCTTAACAAATAAAACTAGCTAAAACATTAATTACTCAGTTAACATAAACAGACACATCTGTGTGTATGTAATGTGCCTTAGGCACGAATATATCTATTTGTTTTGTGTAAAATTTGACGTGTCCAAATGATACTTGAGATCTAAAGGAATAAATGAGTTTGACTTTCAACTTTTGACTTTTAATGTAAGAAAACTACACAATTTTTCTAATTTCGGCATTCCCAGAATATAATTGTTCAGTGATTATATTCTGGGAATGCCGAGTGGTTTTTGCCATTTCAATTCCGTCTGTATTGCTAGGATATTTTTAATCACTAACACCGCCTACCAAAATGTATAAATAACGTAGAACACATTCATCTAAAATCTATAAAACCGAGTCAGTGCTTTCATCTCTTATGTTTCGCCCTTAAGGGTGAAATTTATTCCATAAAAATCCATGGAACAAACGGTGCGGTACACCCTATTAAATAAAAATAGAATCATCTAAACGATCAGCAATTGGCAAAGACCCACACCCGTAGCTCGCAACAACAACCCAGCCTGTCACACTTACACGTATTAGTCCCCGTCTTGAAAACTAATGAACCGATTTTTATGTCACACTGTTCCCTTAGTAAGTATTAGGGTAATAAAATAATAGTTTTGGATAAATACGTGGACAAACAGACATGCGTATAAATAAACATAAATTTGTATATACACTTATAACACTTTGTATATTTGTTTGGAAGCCCTGATATAATATCATATGGGAATATGTTGCAGTTTCAATAGTATTACGCCTTTTTTGAAGTCGGTTACAAACTCACCTCATAACACTGATTCTTGGAGATGCAGTGGAAGCAAGTCGATTGCAATTCCATAATGTCTTTCAACAGTTTCTCCCAGTCACTCAGCGAGGGCCTTATTGCGCTGGAAAAAGGTCATGTACTTATTATATGTGGAAAAGATAGAAGAGAATGAAAGTAGAAAACATAGTGTGCCAACCCAACCCAGGTTGGAATAAGGATAGAAAGATGACTAATACATTTTTTTTTATGTGAAGAATTGACGGAACGAGCTGAGGGCCCACCTGATGGTAAGTGGTGACCCTCGCCCATGACAACAGTAATGCGTGCGACTCAGTATGAGATCCAAATCTTTACTGAGTCGCATTCATCCTGCTGCGTCCATCACCCGAGACGGGGATGATACGTCTCATGCGCAAGTGATTTCACCGGCATCCACACCCTACCACCGGAACACACCAATGCGATTGCACCAATTCTTGGCGGCAGATTACCAGGTGTGAAGGCCTTCTCCGGATGAACTTTGCACAAGTTCTGCTACTTTTAGCCTGTGCCTTAATGGCTCCGAACACTCTCTTTGTGGCTGCGAACATCTTGCCGAACACGATCGATGTGTACTTATTGTTAACTCTAAGCTAGAGACAGTGCTTTCATCTGGTCTACTTCTACGACGGCTCCGTGACTTAGTTGGTAGTAGCCCTGCCTTCGAAGCGATGGGTCCTGGGTTCGATTCCCGGCCGGGGCACACTTTGTGTGGTGAGCATGAAGTTTGTTCTCGGGTCTTGGGTTTTATCTTGTGTTTCTGTTTGTCCATGCCATCTGCGACATAGGGAATCCTAGTGCAGAGGTATGAGTGTATAAATGTTTGTTTGTTTGTTGTTTGTACCTCGCTCAATTAACAAGAAAACTATGAGTCCGCGCGTCCCCTAGGTTGCTTGCTTGCTTGACTGCTCTTACCTCTTGGCTAGATCTCTCGCCAGGCGGGTGAGCGTTGTATGCGCTTTGCTATCAGTGATCCGTTTCTCACACAGGTCCCGCGGGGGAACAAGGATTCCACGTAACGCGAGCCGTTTGCTCGCATTGACTGTTTGTTGCATTTCGCGCAGAAGATTCTGTATCTCATTATTTAAGGCGAGGCCTTCTCTGTTGGAAAGAATAGTACGTTATTGCAAAGGCCGTGAAATAGGCAATTGCAGGTCGAGTATGACTTCAATAATACGAGACAGGCAATTGCCATTTTCCCCATGGTATACATAGTGTTGTCAAAAGAATGTAAGGAAATAAAACATACTTATATAGATACTTTAATATTATAATTAATATTAAAAGTTACATTAGTCATATTGGGACAATTACTAAAAGAAAAGACTATTTAATAACTCCAGCACGCCGTTTCATACAACATTGCTGGAGTGTTGTAATGTTCCAAATTCAAAAAACGCTCCTGCAATTGATTTGTTTTTCTTTGTCCGTTAATTCGATACTTACCGTGTTCTTTTTTCGAAAATAATGTCAATATTTAAATGCATGTTTTTTTGTGTACTCACGGCGGCTTGATTGCTTCAAGCAGTTCGGTAGCCTGATCGAGCTGGTCCGTAGCAGTGTGAGCGTCCAGGCATCTGTGCGAAATCTTCACGCGAGTGTCGTAGTCCATACTGTACTCCTCGTTATTTTGCATCAACTGGCAACAAAATATGTACATATAATATGTTCAAGCCTTGTGCTTTCATAGCTTTCCAAATTTGTATTTACGACGCGGTAACATTTTTCTATGATGATTTCATAAGGTGTTATTAGATTTGTGTCAAATCACTCTCTCGATACTAACCTCACCTGCATAGACGTGTCCTTTTTTTATACTACGTATTTTTCAATAAACCGCTCAAGAATTTCATACGTTGGAGTTTGATTTCTGTAAGGAATTTGGCTCCCTTATGTTCTAAACTTGAACATAATATCTTCTGTACGTGAAATCGCTTTGCGTGTCTGGTGAAATCGCGCGCTTGGGTACTAGGGGGTAGAAGGGAAACTAGACTACATACACTCGTAACCACTGCTTTGAGGCAGTACTTCTCCGGACGAAATTAGCACAAATTAGAGTGCTACTTTTTATTGCTTCTTTAGCACTACATACCCCCTGTAAGGAGGTACACAATTCTAAGGGTACTCACCTACAATAGCAATTGGATCCCCCATACATACCATAGAATAGACATACCATTAAAATAGGACACAGGTCTTCATGGCTGATAATCTCGAGATACTTGTGGACGTAGAGGTGGGAGCATCCCGTTTTTCCTGAGAACTTCTCGTATCGCTTCAGGAACGGCATCAGGATCCGGTGCATGTCTTGTATGTATGTTTCTGCACTCGACTGCCACAAACAAACACAAGTTTAAGCAACATTAACCCCCAACGAAAAAACAGGGGTGTTATAAATTTGTAGTGTGTATCTATGTATGTATGAATCTGTGTATCTGTATGTCTGTCTGTGGCATCATAGCTCCTGAATGGATGAACCGATTTTAACCGATTTTGTGTTTAAAATCTGACGTCATCGAGATGGTTCTTATCTATAATTTATGAAGATCTGCTCAGGCGTTTGAAGATCTACATCGCAGAAGACAGAGCTACAAAAAACTGAGATGTGACGCCATTGACAGATAACAATGTTGCTAAGGTAATATATCTCCAATAATCAGTTAGTAAATTATTATAGGGTTGGTCCGTTATTATAACCTAGCGCTTACCAAGAGTGACAAAGATTTTTGGTAGTACTTCAACCAAGAATTTGTGCCACTCTAGAGAAGAGAGTGATGATAAAACAGCACTCACCATACTCATCAGCAATGTACAAATCTGCGGGGTACCCATTCCTTCAATTTCCTTCAAAGTAACCCCTTCCTTATTGATATCGTAAATCAAAGTATCCAGTGTGGTCAGATCAAAGAATATCTTATCTAACCCCGGGACTCCCCCGCCGTCGCACGCCAGCGTGATGAGAGAAAGGGCGTTAGTGATGATTGAACTGCGCTCTTCTATCTCCCTCGCACGCTTGGAGTACCAAGTGGCGAGGTCGCCGGTCTTTGCGAGCTCGCTAGTCGCTTCACTGTCTGGGGAGGTCTCCTCTGACCAGTTTGAACTCCATATTGAACTGAAAGGAACATTTTGATTCTCAAGGTGTTTCAAAAGGGTGTTCATATAAATCAGATTTTGAATCATATGCCTGAAAATCAGAAATCAAATCAAAACTTTTTGAAGTGAAACCTTCTTTAGCCGCGTTGAGCGATTTTTGGTAGGGGAAAAACTTATGGGTTCGCGTCACCAATGACCTCGACATGCTTGTGACAATATGTCACGCTTGCGCTAGACCAGCGACGCGTAGTATCTATATTGTTTTAAGTTATCACTTCTGTTGGTCCTTATGGCTTTCTCTGTATTTTTTACCATACAATAAAAAAATACAATAATTTGTTATTTTTTTGGGCAGCCTTAATGAGCGGTCACTGTCCGCGCTCATCATTCCGCACTCAAACACGCATGCGGTTACCTACATCTATCCCCTAGACTAAATCAATTAGATGAAAAAATGACTTACCGGAATATCGGTTTGCGGCACCAATCCTCCTCATAATGCATCGGCGCCACCTCAATATCAGGCGAATGCTCATTTCCAACCAGATCCTTGTCTATGGGCTTGATCGTCGGCAGCAAATGTTTATACGTGGACGGCGGGATTGTCTCTGGCAACTTTTCTAATATGGCCAGCTTCATCGGGATGGTGCCGATGTGGGACCACAGACAATGCAAAGCGAGGATTCTGCCCTCTTTGGCCATTTCTATGGAGCTGTGGAGTATGCTGTTTGAACGCAGCCGATGATACTCGTCCTTTACGTAGGTGGATTTCTCATGTTTGAGGATTAACTGAAATACGACTTAGTTCTCTAAAAAATACAACGTTTTCTTATAAGATAAATGCTGACACCATACCAGTAGCTCAGTCAAACCGGAGTAGCTCAAACTCAAACTTATATTCGTGAACATATAACGTGCCATACGGACTCCTCAACCACATTACTAGACATTGATGTACGAAGTTACAGTCAATTTTTATGATTTACATAGTATTATTTGTTAAGATTATGCCTATTCAAATTTCACTCGGTAGTATGCACAGCAATGGCAAAACAATATTTTGATTCGTGGACATTATCTTCCTGCCCTTATCTCACACTAAGTGGGGTCGGCACAACATGTATTTTTCTTCGTGGAATTTTCTTCCATTCAGACCCATACTATACGACAGGTATAACAATGGTCTTTTAAACTTTCCCCTTTAGTTACTGGGGTATTCGCGGATCGCACGCTACTCCTGAGACCAGTGGACAAATCAAAGTGATAATTTTAGAAAAGGGACATTTTGGGCAGTGTTCGTCTTAAGAAGATAAACGTACCTCGTATAGAAACAGACGTTCTTTATAGAAGAGCATAAGATGGCGACACCGAAGCAGCTCGCTGGTGTACGCGTTCAAATGCTCCACTGCGATATCATCGTGCGATGTGAGGGGACTGTCTTGGCCCTTGTTGATTTCCTCAAGAATGTGCTCATTGGTCAGCTCAAGCCCGAACTGCAGGAGTTCTTTGGCGGCCGGCAGTGTTTCCGGCAATCTGTCCACGCACTGGTGGACTGCCCAGATCTTTTTGGAAACTTTGCTCTATAACATGGAATGTGACTTGTTACAAAACGTGAAGAAATTATAGGGAGAGCCTATTTCATACATTTCTTTTATGTGACTAAAATGAAGGGACGCAGGCCGCACCGCCGGCCATAAAAAACAAAAATATGACCCGGGTCATGCCTGACTAAAGTCTGAAAAGGTAATTAACCCCGCAGTAATTTCACCCGCACCCACACCCTTCAATGGATCTGATCACTGGACCTCTGACACCAGAGGGAACTGACGCGCTGGTGTTGGTATCTATACTTACCAAGTATTTCTGTATAGCATCTGTGGACACTGGGTTCTTGCGCCACTGCTGTTGGTACACCAGGTCACTGTCCAGTTTGAAGGTGTCTGCCAATTTCAGCGCTTCACTGTACTGACCGCTTTCGATCTGCAAATGGCGAGCCAAGATCAAAATTAAACGAATCAATGATACTGAAAGATCGCAAATCGAATTCGTACGTTTTTTTGTACGTGGGTTAGGGTCCCGTTAACCAAAGGAAAAATCGGGACCCTATTACTAAGACTCCGCTGTCTGTCTGTCCATCTGTCACCAGGCTGTATCTCATGAACCGTTATAGTTAGAGAGTTGAAATTTTCACAGATGATGTATTTCTATTGCTGCTATAACAACAAATACTAAAAAACAGAATAAATAAATATCTCACACAAAAAAGTGTTTTTTATTTTTTTGTTCGTTTTAGCTCGGTATTATAGATAATGGTACAGAACCCGGGCGCGAGTCCGACTCGCACTTGGCCGGTTTTTTTTAAAGCATAGTTATTAGGGCCCTGGAATGTACAGCTGTTATCTACTCACCTTTCTCGAGAATAGCTCAGTAGGCGTGGTACTCTTCACGGCCAGAAGCCGGTAGACCCGCGACAAACATGTGATGCGCCGCGGCTTCGGCTGGAACTTCTCAATATCGGTGATCGCGTACAACACCGTTTTCACCATTTCCTTCACTCTTTCGAACACGGTTTCCTCTTCCTCTTCTTCGTTAACCACTTCCATCTACAACATAATGTAATTTATTATTTATTATCCGATGTTAAGTGGGGCCGCCGCCCACAAACAACAATACGACTAAGGTCTTAGTAAAGTATGAGAAAACTCCAGTTGCATTGCGTTGGGACCGTCACTCGAAGAGTGAGACGCAGCAGGATGAATGCAACTCAGTGTAAGATCCCAATCTTATACTGAGTCCCATTACTATTGTCATGTGCGGGGGTCGCCACTTACCATCAGGTGGGCCCTCAGCCCGTTCCATCGCTAAATCACATTAAAAAGAAACCTGTGGCAGAATACTGCCATTATTGGATATCCAGAACTCGTGAACAGTTGATGCGCAGAACTTACGGTCTCGTCGGTAGGGCTGCGACGAGCGGGCAGCACTTTGGCCTCGCATTCCAGCGCGAGGAACGCATTGTCAAACGCGCGGGTGACCCTCGGCGCGCCTTGCAGGAACTCCACGTTGTTTGATAATAAGTTCACCAAGTCCTCAACCCCGCAGATGGACACGGCTCCGCTGTATCTCGAAAGGATTATTTCCTGCAAAAAATATAACTTTTTCTTAAACAATACCTAAATAGCATAAAATTACTATAACAATTTGTTAATATAAATAAATAAATATTCATTGACATTATACACAGCGCCATCTAGCAAAGCTCTATCTATCAGCTATTGATTGTATTGTACAATACTTATAAACTATTATATTATCTTTGTAAATACATAGGTACATATAATACTCTACCTGGGCGACTGTCTTTTATGTAGGTAAAAAAAAATAATTAATGCCTTTGTACAAGAATTACAATTGTACAGGTAAACTTAAACAGCAAAGCCCTATCTAAATACAAAATTTCATCCAAATCGTTAGAGCCGTTTCCGAGATACACGAAATAATTAATTGCTCGTTTAAAGTAATAAGATGAACAACACAGAATAAACATTTTATTTCGTCACACAAATGCTTGTCCGGGGAACCGAGCTGTGACAGTCAGACTGACGAACAGCGACCGCCTTATACTACACAGATAGAAAAGAGGATATCAAATAAATCTTACCTCATTGTTCCACCAATTGACATCAGCGGGATGGAACACGAGCAGGTCCTTCTTCAGGACCTTCTCCTCCACGAGGGGATTCCTCAAGTCGTGTCCCGGTTGACAAGCCAATGGGAACTTATGCATGAGCTTGAGGAGAGGGAGCCGCCACATTGTGATGTCACCCATGGAGTGCACGCAAACTAACTTAGTTGCGTCGGGCGATAGCTGCATTTCGATTATAACCGACTGGGAAACATATTATTTAGGTCAATGTCAAAGTTAAAAATATTTTTTTTATTTGGCTAATATTACAATATATGTCGGGACAAGCTACAGCCACGAATGAAATAACCAAAAAATCCGGACCGAAATAATGTGCCGATTAATTGACAAACAAGACGCATATATAAGTAACATAATTATATTGTTTGTGCATGATCATGTATGCTTGCGAAAAGAAAATATTTCTTCCAGAGGTTTCTGGCTCGTTCTTCCACATGGAGGATAGGGTATAGGCGCTAAGCTTCGTTATAAAAAAGTTTGATCTCGTAGATAAATATTCATTTTAAACATAAGTGACGTTCCAACTAAGAATCAACATAAAAAAATGAATTTGTCTTTTACTTCCAATATTAAAGGGCAATATTAAAAAAGTATCAAGTTGCGTTAAAGCACTCACTAATTTCTTAGTAGATCTCAGTCTGAAGGGAACCCAGTTCTTGAACTTATTGTTGTCATGCGCCTCGACGCTATCGGAGACAACGGACAGCTTGTAATGCGGGTACTCGTTTATGAGACGCCAAGCTGTCAAACCAAAACTGTAGGCCGCGTCGGGTTCCTGACATTAAGAAACTTAATTAATCCTATTATATAAAACACAAAAATTGTTTCTACCTAGGTCTGTTATATACCTTCAAACCGGTTTGGGACACATCGGTTATCCAACAGATCTGCCCCAAACCGGTTTCATTAGATTCATTATTTTGCTTTAGATTTTTTGGTTCCCTCTAAGGCGCGAAATAAGGGGATATTGGAGACGGTATTTTCGATTTATTAAATCAGTCACTTGTTATAAATAAATAAGCAATAACATATACTTACAGTGGTTGATGGATAAGGCAGTTTTCCCACATACAGGGTGTTGTGTTGATGGCAGTAGGCAGTCGCGCCCAGGCCTCCTTTGAACTGCGTTCGGTGTTTAAATGAACACCCCTCCGTTAGGGAGATCAAGTACGATCGTAGACTACCGTCATATCCCACTAGCAACACTTCCCAGTTCCTAAAAATGTATCTACGATAAATAAATATTCATGTTCATTTCACATACCGCTCCAAACTAAGCATAGCTTGAACACACGCCATATATCTATGTCCGTCACACAATTGATTGTCCTGAGAGGGAATCAAGCCCACAAGCTACAGCGCAATTAAATTATTTAACCCAGTATTTCATTACTAAATATTAAAAATAAAAGCGGTCCTAAGGGTGATCCTTGGCCAACTCCTGATTGATAAAAGAATTATAAAATTGACAAGGCTTATGAACTGGCGCTAATTAATTGTGTTCAGGACGAAACAAAGAGTTCCTTCTTACTTAGGAATACTTTACTAACACAGATAAATGATATGATGAATATGAATTACAGTCCGTCTATCTAGTGAAAATATTACCACTTGATTTCGATGCCTTTCGCTGCTGTCGGCAAGAATATAATGCTCGCAATCGCATGGGCCATGTCAGTGCACTCCAGACCACCCGGCCTCGAACATTCCTACGACAAACACAATATTACTTTAGGCATAGATCTAATTTTGATGGTTTCACAGCTCAGTCGGCAGTCGATTCCACCCAGGGGGACGAAACGAGGAGCAACCCCCTTGGCTAATTAATTCTGTGTTCTTTAATGTACACAAAAAATGGGACAAACATCCTTATTATATCCTAATTAATCCTATATAACTTATATCCTAATTCTAATACCAAAATGAGTTTATTTGTTTGTTTCTTACGCTTTCACGCCTAACCCACTAATTTGTTTTTAAAAATTATATCACTTAAAGAAAACTACATTATCAGCGAGTAACATAGGTTATACTTTATCCCCGTATTCCCACGGGAGCGGGAACTACGCGGGGCGAAACTGCGGGGTGCAGCTAGTAAGTTATAAACAAAAAGTATGTACAAAGACGAGCTTAAGCAAGCAAGAGTTTTCTTCCAGCAAGCCTTTGAGATAGATATATTGGGATCGAAGTGGTTGGTACACATGCAAAAGAAAACACAAAAAAATTATTTGTGTTGTTTAATTTACGTGTATCCATGCCACACAGGGAATCCTAGTTGAAGGATATGAGTTGGTAAGCGTTTTCTTTACTTATACTTTTGCCTTATTTGTATAAAAAACAGAGGCAGTCTGCCGACAGAAGCGAAAACTCAAAACAATGAAATACATGTACAAAGGCCTCTGTACTACGCGTCGCTAGTCATGTCGTGGTCATCGGTGACGCGAACCCATAGATTTATCTTCTACCAAAAATCGCTCAACGCGGCTAAAGAAGTTTTGACTTCAATAACCTGTTTTGGAGTAAATTGATTATATAGTATTAAATAGAACTTCACTCACATATTCAATCGTGAACAGCTTTGACGCAGACAAATCATAGAAGTCTACATGTCCGATCCCATATGCCAGCACCAGGAATGCACAGTCCGGGCTCCACGCCATCTTTCTCCATTGAGGGTATGGATCTCTTGTCACTGCCGACAATGTAACAATGCTAGGGATTTCTTGTTTGATATTTGTTTTTTTATGTAACGAAAGCGTCGGTACGAATTGAAGGCGCATCTGATGTTAGGTGGCTCCTTTCGCCCATAACAATATCACGTCTTAGCCTCCTCAAAGCAGTATGACAAGTTGCGTAGCGTTGCGCCTGTTACCCGAGACACACACTTCCACACAACCCGAACACAGTAACGGGAGTGCACTACTGCTTGCTTGTATATGGATGTTTCTTTGTTTTTAAATGGGTGTTTAACTTAGAAGGTTTACTTAGATGCTTTATATAGAATGGGTAAGCTAGTTAATTTTGTGAAATGTTTTCATGTTCTTTAATTATTTGCTACAGGATATAATTATTACAGGATATATATTACAGGATAATCATATAATATGCAAACGGATTACTGGAGATTGATTACCATGGCAACATTGTTAATAGGTAAAAAAGGTCTATACATTACACAGATAACAATGTTGCTATGGTTGTCTAACCCAGTCATCTATTGAGTTTAGAGTTTGGATATTTACCGGTAGTCCTGGCAGCAATTGTTGCATAGTCAGAGCGCTTGGTTCTTATCTCTAGTATAGTATCAGTGAGAATGGCAATCACCTTGCCTTCGTCTCCAAGCGCTATTTGCCATTTCTGTTGATGATCTTTATGTCTGTAATAAGTTTAAGCAACTATGTCATATCCTTGCAATAAATTCAGATAAATTCAAATTGTTATCTATTTCATGAACATAGCAAATCTACATCAATAAGTCATATAGCAAATTGGAACCCCAAATAAAACTCTGCAACAAACTTATAGCTTAGTTGTCATTTTAGGTAAATTTCATTCATGATATTGTCCTATCTGAAATTGGCTATCAAATAAATATATTTAATGAACCATCAACTTCATGATATAACCACTACTTACGCAGTAATGCTGTCAAACAGTATCTTCCTAGGTCCCACATGCTTGAACCATTGTTTAACAGAAGGGATTTTTTCTGTTATAAGACTATCAGATTTTTGCTGAAATCATGTATAAATTGCTTATGCTAATCACTTACTACATTGATTAAATACAAAAACTAGAAAAAACGAATCTCATAATTAGTTATTATCAAGAAACATAGGAAATATGGGCAAAAACATGCGAAATCAGCTTTATAACGTCGTACACTTACAATGTACTCGGGTTCCGGGTTCCACTCGCAGTAAACGTATAATTCATGTAAAATAGCTTTAGATGGATCCATTATGAATTATTTTGCGGACTATCCATACATGAATAAAGCAATTTTGCGATGAAACAGTAACTTATTGATCCATTCCAAAATGCGATTGCGCGACGTAAACAAACGACTGACAGCCAGCTGATATTAATGTTCGCCACTGTCATAAAGAATTGCTGTTTCAAGTTTTGCATAGTCTATGTATCCAAAGACTACAATACCCATACCCACCCATGCCATGTATATAATTAGTCTGTGATGTGATTGTGATGAGGTTATGTTATAATATTTACATATTTTATTTAAGTTTTTTGTTCAAAATAAAAATAACGGTAAAGCCGCAAATTCGAATATTACTAAAAATGTAATAGTTGTTGACGTTTTTTTTTATCGTTCACCCTGACCATGAGTTTATTGAGTAATTTGTACCAAAAGGTATGTAGCACTTTGATAAGGTTATTTAACAATATTTGTTCCCTCAATTAGAATTAGAGGCCACAGCATAGTCTTGTTTCCCTCTGCTTTTACTGTGTCGCTCTGAATATATAAACGAGGGTGAAAATTAGTTTGTACTTACTTTACATATTTATATACACATTTTCAGAGTGTTGCTGACAATGAGATAAATCTTCAAACCTGGAAAAAGTATCTCAATCAGTTGAAAACGCTAGATTTTAATGTGTATGCGGAGAAATTAAAAGTTCCTATTTTAGTGCCAATTGGAAGTAGAATTTTCTTCAGAGGGGAACTGAAGCATACCAATGAAGTGACTGTAAACCTTGGCGCTGACTACTTTGTGAAGTGTTCTTTGAAGCAAGCAGAGGTCTTGAAGCAGCATAGAATAAAAGGTAAACATTATTCAGGTTAATATGAATTATTTATAACCTATGTATTTAATTTGAATGCCTAATGAAGACATTGTTTTCAAACATTTATTTAAACAATTGGAATTTATACCCCATACGCTTGTTGGAGTGCAGTACCTCAAGTATATATATCATACTACCTCTTCCCGTGATTACCTTTGCATGGAATTATTTTTTTTTCTAGAGCGGAACAATTTCTGTTTTTGTTTTTTCTAAAATTGTAGTTTCCTAATTTTCTCCTTATAACATTATCTATCTGCCAAAGTCCTGTCAAACTAGGTCCAGCTGTTTCAGAGATTAGGTGAAACAAACAGAAAGAAAGACAAAAATAAACTGTTTTATTTACTTGTATATAGACTACCAAAAACAAAAATTATTTAGTTGTTTTTTTTTAATATATTTTTGGTTGGTCCTTGTGGGTAATGCTGCCAGGACTATAGGTTATTTTATTTAATATTCCATTCTATTCATGAAATATTATGTACTAATATTTTAGAACTTGAGCTATTAACAGATTCAATATTCATGTAATTAATCATATTTCAGATGCAGAATCCAAACTGGACTCATTTAGACAAGAGCAGGAATTCCTGAAAGATCAACTTTTATTCACAAAACAAAATATATTTGAAAAGGATGGTCAAGAAATTGTTGAGGTTTTCACTGAAGAAGAAGATAAAGCCTGGAGGCAAAAACACAGAGAAAATGTCAGAAAATACAAACAAGGAAAAGCAAAGGAGGAAAAACTGCAAGTAGAGGGCAAGGATGAAGACCTATGGCAAAGACTAGAAGAACTTGAGCTAGAAGAGGAATTGGAAAATGAATTACTTGATAACTATAATGAAATTGGAGATAAAAGGAAGAGTAACACATTTTTAATTAGTGAAGAAAATAAATTACTAGAAACATTCAGGGAACAAGAATCACAGCTGAAAAGTAATACTGCTATAAGTAAAATATATGAAACAGAATTCAATACCCTAAAACCAAACCTAAAAAGTGATAATCAAATGAGTGAAACCAACAAATCGGATCCTAAAAAAACTGTTAAGAAAGATGTCATGCATTCATTCATTCATTCATCACAAAAAGTCATGAGTACAGATATAAAAGAACATACAAATATTTCGAAATTAGATTTATTACAAAAAGTTTTTGATAAACAGAACCAACTAGAAGTTAAACTGTTAGAACTAAGGAATAGAGATAGGCAACCAAGTAAATCTGAAAAGGATTTGTTGTCAAGATTGGATGAAATGGAGATAGTTGATGAAATTGAAGACGAAATGGATAGACTAGATGATGTTTTAGAAACAGAGGACATTGATTCAGATGATGAAATTTTACTTGAAGCAAATTCAACTAAATTGAAAAAGAGTATATCATTTGCAGATGAAGTTGAAGACACAAGTCAAACTTTAGAATTAACATTCAAACATAGTGATATAGAACCAAACAATGATCCATATGATCCCATGAAAGGAATAACAAAGCCAAGTGATATATATGAAGCTCATATACAGCATTCCAGTTTAAGTAACAAGAAACCTACTTCAATTCTGAAAAAATCAAAGTATGTTTCTGACTACAGTGAGGATGCCTTACCGAAAAATCAAGTACATGTACAATCAATTTTAGATAATTCAGAAAGTAATGACTTCCCAGTTAAAAGTACTATTGTGGTCAAAGATGTTACAGAAAATCCAACCAATAATGAAAGATCAATCAATATGGATGCAAAGCCCACAAGTCTTTTCAAAAAGAGGAGAATGCAAAAAAGAAATGAAAAATAATGAAATAAATTTGTTTTTGTCACAATGTTAATCATTTATTCATGTTACTTTAACCTCTTGATAAAGATATAATTTCTAATAAATTAATTTTTTTTTAAATTATCATGGTTATGAACATTATTATTCGTGTTACCGAGATATTTACCATGATTTGGTAGCGGCGACGTGGTCGAACGTACAAAACGAGTGCGCAAGAGGGTAGACCGATATGTCTGCCAGTGATTTTGCACACTCCACTTCGCAAAGACTTCAGTTTGCCCGGGACCATGACGCATGTAACTGCGTCGAAATATCGGGAGTCAACAAAACTCACAAATCATGGTAAATATCTCGGTAACACGAATAATAATAATAAATTAATGTTGAAAATAAAGCTTTAACAAACATTTACATGTAGTAGTATATATTTCCCATGCACATCTAATTGATGTGTTAACTGTTAACTATCAGCTTGGCTCTGTAGGCTAAGTATTTAACATACTTAGCCTACAAACCACATATATAATAATACTATACTATCTACCCATGGTTAAACCGTCCGTCTTTATTAGTGTACAATAGTGTCTTTAGTAGTGTGTATGTGTGTGTGTCCATAGTAAGCAACGGCAGAATCGCAAGCTCTGATTAGTCGGCGCGTGTTTCTGCATATACAAGTCTGTAAATTTTGTATTTTAGTTCCCTACATAGTGTAATATCAAATTGCACAAGATGAGGCTAAGGCCGATCTGCTGGTCGAATCCAAAAACGTTAGGTACTAAGGCTACCTTAGATGTGTTGATTGCATGGTAAAAATTTATAGTTTTTTTTATTTATTGTGTTTGACAGTTGTCATGTCACTTGCATAATGTTCTTGATATGTCAAAAACTTCAGATACATAATTTTAGGTTATGTTATTGTGTTGAATTGAATGTAATTTTATTAATAATTATTCTAAGATCTTAATAGACTAGCTAATAATTTACAGATTGATAATAACTTTTAAATTTAACTTTATTATTTATTTATCGACATGCTGTCTCGCAATTGGCGACAGCTATGTCGGCGTTACTCACAGGCTACCACTTTCAGGACTACGGAAAATTCGCCTGTAAGTTACACATTACTCGTAAAATCGTATTTTCAAGCAACATTTAGATTTTTTGATGAAGGCATCTAAAACTGACGTTGTTATTGGCTCCTCGGATATGGTGCATGCATACAATTTGTCATCAGTCACAACAGAGCTAGTCTGTGAAGCATATTAACGTGACCATACGTCCCGCTTTCAGGCTGTCTGTCCCGCTGTCCCCGGCGAGACCTAAAATGTCTCGCTCAAACTATAATTTATTAGACTTTCACCTATAATTATTACATTCGAACCCCGCGGGTGACGGCGTTTTGTTTTAGTGTGAATAGGTTGAGCCTTTGATTCAATCGAGTCCTAGAAGTCGCGTGCACGGGCAAACTATTAAACAACTATTTTCACATTATCTTGTTAGTAACATTAAAAAAATTCTAAATGCAAGTGTACCTAAGATGTCACTTTGCAAAATAAGTATGCATTCTAAAAACAAAAATCAAGCACACAGCTCAGACAAAAAAAAATGGTCAAAATATATATAAAACTGCTGTGTGGTTGTGTTTTTATATTTAAACAATGTATTGTCAATCTGTTCAGAAATGCATCTATCTTCTTAATATTATAAATGACTGTATTCCAGGCACAACACAATGAAAACCAAGTAGGTCTCTTCTACAAAGTTAAACCAGAAACATGCAAGCAGCTATTCACACATGGAGGCTTCCCAAGGAGTTTCACAAAACAGGCCAAGACCTTTACAGAGACCACCATTATGGTCCGGCAGCCAGCCCTGGATGTTATCAACTGCATCAAAAATTCTGATATGAGTAAACCCGTCATCAGATATGTGCTGTGTATCCTTTACAATTTATACTTGCTCTAAAGATGTTGTTGTGTGGATGTGATAGAAACATGTCTGTGCTATATTGGCTGCTAATTTATCTAACAACATTCCTAATACCATATAAAAAACATTACCTTGTCACATCTGGCTATTTTGTGGGAACTTGTTATAATTTTTTTATTGTAAGGCAAATCAAATCAACACTGTTTTTTAATATGGTTTAAGTTTCCTAAACATGAACTCAGATGGAGAGAAAGGTGTAGGTAAATCAATTACAATGGCTCATCTCCTGCACTTCGCGCATGAGGAGGGGTATCTGATAGTCCATGTGCCATGGGGTGAGTTCTACTTTTTACTGTTATAGATTAGGCAATTGTGTTGCACTGAGTGACCCCACACAATACGAAATAACTAGATATCATGTATACATAAATGACACTTATACTCCTGCACTAGGATTCCCTCTGTCAAAAGTGGTATGGACAAATATAAAGATCAAAGATCTGAAAACAAAGGTGATGGTCATCGCACAAAGTTAACGATCATACCCCTAGTTTTCAAGGTAGGATATTCTGCCATCTACCTACAATACCACCAACTATTCTATGGAGCTGTCAAAATAAATAATTATATGTTAATTCACTTGTGCACTTCCACGATAAGCATCTTTAGAGACATTGCCTGTAACATTTCAGGTGACATCGCGAGACTTGAATTAAATAAAATCAATCACTTATAATATTTAATAAGTCATACATACTCCAGCTTCAAAAGTAGCGTAATGTCGCCAGATATGTCGCGCATTGTCTCTGGAGATTTATGTGACGGCAAAAACCGTGTCCCCTTGGTAAATAGGATGTTTTAAACGTGACCTGCTTGGTTTAAATAAAGAACAACCACCCACCCTTTGGTACTAGTGCTTGCATCGCTATTAAAGAAGCTATTCAATGTCCAGTATCGGAGTGGTTGCGACGAGTGCAGCGACACAAAGAGATGTCGAACTCGACGACGCGCGACGGTTTTGTTGACCTGCCGCTAGACGCTGCAGCCTGGCTGCTCCACTTCAAGACACAGAACCAAGCTATACTCAAGGACCCCGAGGCAAGTTCTTCCATTCTTACCAAAATAATTGAGTTGCAGTTTTTTTGTATTAAGTACCTACATTTTTATTACACGATTATTTTGTACATAATCGTGACATAATCGAGAAGACATTGAGATGTAGGTCCTGGCTATGCTAGTTGACAAGTACGAGGTCGGGGAGGACTTAAGTCGTATTGCAGCTGTTTTGGGCGGAGGCAACCACTTAACATCAGGTGGTCCTTTAGTTCGTCACTTTAATAGCATAAAAAAACAATGCGATGTACATAAAATTGATTTCTCTTTTTAGGGTAGTAGCACACACCGGGTATCCGCTAGTATTAAATAAAAAGAGAAGTGAAATGCAAAATAACTACAATAAAAACTTAAAAAGCTGCTTATATTTTCATATTAAACAACTAAAGCAAAAATACACTTTTTGCTTTCTATAAAAAAAGATTCTTTGGAATTACTTGTTATTTTCTGTCACACCAAAACGCCCCACTAGAGAGTCGAATAATTCCCATTTTAAGTTTACTTGGACTCATTTCAATGAACAAATTTATAGTATAAACTATTTGTTAACTATTTATTGCCCAATAGCGCTGGCCCACTGAGAGATCCATTTCAGATCTGTGAATCCACAGCACACACTAGTTGTGAAACTTAACACCCTTACATTTTACGACGTCGAAATGTTATAAAAAGATATCCTTCCAGTTGAAAATCAGCAAAGAGTACACATGGAGCAAGCGCGAAACGACGGAGGCGGGAGCTCCGCTCGCGGCGCTGGTGGAGCACGGCATCGCGCGCGTCAAGTACGCCTGTGACGTGGTCGACGTACTACTCCGGGAAATCAAGGGACTGTCCGAACGAAAAGTGTTAGTATACTACTGCAAATAAAGTATTTCACAACTTTCCTTGCTATAAGTAGAATAAGTAGTCTGGAAGAAATGGTTTACTAGCCATAAGACCCCTCTATGTGATGTCTTATTTTGTAAGGATTATTCACCTGGTACACAATAACGTGTTATCTATCTGCGTACGACCGGTGACGATCAAGGCAGTCTTCGAAAGCAGTAATAAGTACTTATTTGGTTTAGAAAGGGTGACTTATTTGCGATTACACCTGTTGCGCCGCGGTTTCCTTACACTGGTCAAAGTCAAAGTCAAATTCATTTATTCCTTTAGATCTCAAGTATCATTTGGACACGTCAAAACGTCTGCGTGATCAAAGCGCACTCCAAACGCAGCTAAATAAACTACTGGTGTGTGTGTAAGTGTTGCGTTATGGCACTCTGCCTGCAACACCTAGTCCACGAAAAGGCACTCTCCAATGATTAAAGTTTAGTACACAATATCAAAAATAGGTTTGATACCTTTATCTATTGCATAGATACTATTTTCAGATGCAAAACGTTTGTGGCTGTAGATGGATTTAACAGTTTCTTCTACCCTTTGACGCGACTGAACACACCCACTAAGAAGAAAGTAAAGCCTGACGAAGTCTCGCTCACCACTTCTATTTTAGAGCTGACCAAAAATGACTGGGTAATTTTTTTTATGTTTACACACTGACGCTTTAATATACCCACCCTGTGTCGCATGGTGGCATGAACACCGAAATATAAAACAAAAACCCAATACCTGAGAACAAACTTTGTTCTTCACACAAAAGGTATTGGAAACTATATTATACTTTATGGTCCACTGCTGGGCAAGTCACTTCCCATTATATTCATCTCAGCCTCCAAAAAAGGTTGTAGTCACGTCTTCTCGAAAATTGGAAATATACAATAAATGCATGTTTATAGATCACTGACTGTTACTGAACTGATTTGAATTAAAATATTCTATTAAATACAGTTATGGACTTTAATATAACATTAGCCTATCAACCTCAATTAGGGTAGTGGGCATGCCCACTGTCTCTGCAATGGTGGATCTATGCTTGATTCATCTTGCACTTAAAGCTAAGAATTAATGAGCTTTAGACAGTGCACACCATTCTATTAATTTTGGTAATTATATTTACAGACCAATGGTGCAATAGTGGTGTCTGTAGATCAGTTAGCTATCCCTGAAGACCGTCAAGAAAGCCATCTACCAAAATATTTGTTGTACAAAAAGGTAACATAATTTAGAATCTAACTCTGCATTTTATTGACAAGACACACATATCAGTTTAGAGTTTAGAAATTAATCACACTTTATTTTCAGGGTTTTGAGCACTTGGATCCCTTTGTGCCCATAGAAGTAAGCAGATACTCAGAAAAGGAATTCCTGACCTGTGCTAATTATTATAGAGACCGGCTCTGGCTAAGAGGGCCTCCTGAAGTAGAAACAGAACTCAAGTTCACAAGTGCTTACAATCCTTATAGATTTATGGAACAGTGTGCACCATTGTAATTCTAAGATTTTCTGTAATATAGTAATCATAGTAAAAACTGGTTTGATTTTAGTTATGAATAATAGCACCATACTGATTTAAATTAATTTAATTTGCTGAACATAATATCTACAGAGGTACTCTTATATTAAATATTATCACTTAGACATCATAGCCAACAAGGTGACGTTTGCCGATGCATTCACCAATGTAGAACCAGAAAAGCACTTCAGCGCCAACCAGGGTATTCACAGTAGCCTGTTTCACTGTCTGGTTCTTCCATGCTCCAGTCTTGGCACTGTGCAGGAGCTTGGCGATGCCAGCCTTAATTTGGGGAATCTCGCTCATCTTAGGAGGAGCCAATTCGACGCGGGCGTATTGCAAGAAGATATTGAATTTGGGACGGGCCATGGCCATAGCCGCTGAAAATAAATTGCATGTTTTTAATGTCAATACGTAGTAGGTAGATTTTCTGTGATCATAATCAAGAAAGCATTTGGTTATAAAGATATGTAGTATGAACATGTTCCTTGATTGAAACCAATATATTACATAATCTGAACCTTAAATGATAACAATGGCTAGTTATGTCGTAGGACTTACAGCTAAGAAGAGACGGTAACTTTGCGGCTGCTGCCATTTTTATAAATCAAAACAATTGAATTCGTTACACAGCAAGCAGCACTTCAGCAAATTGATCTTCAATTTTTTTCTAATTGAACGAAGATGCAATATGGCTGCGTTAAGCGAAACCACAGACTAGTTATATATTTATGTTATGAACTTTATGTTACTAAGCGAATTTAAATTGACAGGCAGAGTTTTTTCTTTTTGATACTTTTCAGTGCTCAGTTCCAATTAATGACGTTCCAGATCGAAAATCTATTGGAAAATTTGGAAATCCAATAATTTCACTGAACTTTTTATTGATGTATTTAAACATCAAATTACATCTGCCATTACTTACAGGTAATGATTTTCTTATTAAATCAACCAATCACATACATTAATTTCTAAAATAGCTCTAAACATAAATCGTAGCCTTCACAAATCCGCTCAGAGAAGAAGGACGTGCTTAGTAGAAGGAGAAATAGTTGGTTAAAAACCGTCGTCGGCAAAGTGCTACTATGTAAAATTATAATCTAGATATGACTAAAATTTTAACATTTTTGTTTCACAAAACAATTTGAACGCTTCTCAGTTCCTCAGTCTTCTTTTTGTATTTTTGTCTTTAGCCACACATGAACGCTACTCGATTACGTACTCTTTTTCTGTCAGTCAAAATTAAACGTGTGACGTGTGTGTCAAACAAATTGTCAAGCAAGGTTGGTGTGTGGAGGTGTTCTTCGGATTTTTATTTCGACTCACCGGCGTTCAAATAAATAATTTTCCTACTTGTTTATTGGAACAAATTAGAAGTTAACTATAGGAAGCTGTACTGCTTTTATACAACATTCGATATGACACTGCGTGGTATGAATACTTATTTTATTCCCTTCATCAAGCTAGCCTAGCCATCCCACTCAAACTGAATCTGTTTGCGTCGATTTTCAATATAATTACATACTACTTAATTATTCGGTACGCTACTTATTGTTTTTGCCTTCGACAACATCCTAGTAACATAGTTTTTTCTATTTAAAGTTAAAAAAGCTTGGTACAGGTACACGTCATTGTTTTGGTAGCTACGATACCGGTGTTCAATCTTGTTTGAGGTTAAAATCTGATGTATTGGACGCATTAATGGCATCGACAGTATACCATAAGTAGGCCACCCAGAAGAAGGGGAAGAAAAGCTTACTCAAACATTCATACACATATATAAGTGATTATTGGTTATTTCCAGCATTATTTCTTCTTCTACTAAGCACTCTAGCACTATGCAATGGCAACACACTGCAGGCTACAATTGATGTGAAGAGGCTGCAAAATATCCTTCAAGACAGTACAAAGAGCAAAGATGTCTCCACACTGTACCATGCCATCAAGGGCTTAACTATCCTGAAAGCAGATTTACCTAATATCTGTGAGGTTTGTGTTTCATTTTTATATTAAACCTATTTTTTAATCAATAATGCAACATCCTCTCCAGTACAACTCACAAAACCAACAAGGTAGACTAGTTGATTTGGATAGATATATTGACTAATCATCTGAAATATTGACTCTTTGGATGTTCCAGTCCTTGTACCAACATTAAAAATTGAATTTAAACTTTTAAGTAGATACCAACTCGGTAGTGTTACAAGTACAAGTAAATTAAGTATCATGGTAAACTAGCATAACTCAATATAACTTCTCCAGCTAGGTAGATAAGTAAGACAATTTGAGTGGGACATAAATCTCAGTATATATATGTCTGAGATTAGAGATAGATCTTTCATTAAAAATGCAATTATTGACATTGGCAGGGACACTGCCTACTTATTACCAAATGTAAATTTTCCTTGTATGAAAACATTTACTCAACCAACTTTTACCCTTTTACAGGAACTCAAAACTGTGAAATATGATCTCAAAAATATAGAGCAAGTATTCTACTTAACAAATGTGGCTAAACTGACGGGGTGCCAGAACTCTCTAAAGCCTGACATCCTCGCCACTGCCAATCAGGTGCTTGATAAGAAGGATGTCACCATCCCTGAGCTGTACTACGCTGTCTACTCACTGAAGGCTCTTGGGAAAGGCTCTGTGTATGATAAAGAAGATGCTTTGAAGAACCTCATTCAGTTGCTGAAGAAAGATGACTCTCCAGCTAAGTAAGTCGGCTATTTAAGTTACTTCATCCTAAAATATAAAACAAAAATTGTTACTACCTATGTCCGTTAAAGACTTTGAAACCATTCAACCGATGGGCCCCAAACCGGTTTCATTAGAATGAAGATGGTTTTAGACTACTGAAACAATGCATTAGGCACAAAATGTATTTATTTTTTAAGCTTAGTAGCACCCACTAATATCCACTAGTAATATATATTTAGCCATCTATTCCAAGCTTTTCAGTGTTTTTATGGATCTGTACCAAGTTTTTCACTGGTACTTCAAAATACATTATACCTGCCATGTATGGTGCCATGGAGAGCGATATCAAACCGCTGCACACATTGATTGAAAATTCTTATGTTAAATAGTACATGGTGGACTTAATGCTAATTAGTATTTTATAGTATTTTAGGCGAGTGACGTCGCACATGCATACTCAAGAGTCGTTTATGCGCATGCGTCGTTTTCGCGCATTGCACCCGGCTCTGTACCTATTTACTGTGCAGTAATTCAGATTTAAATTTGTATATATAATATGTTGGCACCATTATAAATTAGACATTACAAAAGGGTTACATTTGGTATTGAGAGTGTGGGATCTCTTCTGGGAAGTTTATATAAACCTGTATTAGAAGAGCCCCCTCTTTTCTGTGGTCTATTGATGGTAACAAATATGAAAGAATAGCATACCTTACTAATCCATTGTTTTGTAGTTATGGATACGTGTTCGGTTTGTGTGAGCACATGGGTTGCGGTGCGTGGACAACGAGCCACGTAGAGGGCGTGCTGCTGGCGGCCGACGAGACAGACTCAAAAATGCTGCACTTCGAGGGAGGCCTGCCCGTCACATCCTTGCTGCTCACCACCATCATAAGGTTAGATAGCCAGGGATTATGTTCTTCTTTCCCATGATGCCTGTAAAGCAACTTAAACAGTGGTGGCAACAACCAGACCTCTGCTCCAATATTTCAAGGAGTTAGGCTTGCTGAGGCAGATCTGGTATGAAGGACGCCCCTGTGCGAAATTTCAGTGCATGCCTTGTCACCCCCACCACAAAACAAAATAACCACATAATAGCCCGACTTGAAATTACGACATTCTAAAGATGCTTGCACTCCAGGGTTATATGTAAAATACTTGTCTTGAAGTAATGACTATTGTATTGGACTAACAAAACATGTTATTCAAATAAAACATTCAGTCAGTTTTCATATAACTTGCTACTGTCAAAAAAATAATGTTTATATGGGTCCATTTATTCCATACCCAAAAGATGAGAAAAACCCTTCAACTAAGCCTACAATATACCCTGATATTTATTCTTATTATTATTATTCTTGTGTATTTAACGGACCCTTTACAGCTGCAATTAATATTATTGAATATTCTTATTATATAGTACACTAGCGACCCGCCCCGGCATATCATGAGTGCAATTTATAGCTTTAAATTTTATCGCAAAACAGTTCAAGTCCCAGAAATAAAATGAGTAGGTAACTAATAGACGAAGCTTAGGGCTGTTCGCTTACACCGCGGTATTTTCATACCCTTGTCACCTTCTAAAGGTCATATTTGAATAATTAAAAGGGGTCAACAATATTTGCAATATTTTGAAAATAAATAACAACCCATGTTGCTTGCTGATTATGTAGCTTCATATATTTTTTTACTTTATCCAATACAAAGAAACATACAAAAAAAAAAAACAAATTCTTTTTATTATATTATCAGTATTAGATGTAACATGACGTAAATAAGTATTCCTCCGTGTTCCTAAAGTATTAATAATAGGTGCAGTTTGTAACTCTCACAGGATGACAATTGTTATGGCAGATACCCTAACAAATATTAAATAAATTCCTAATCGCACATATCTGGATATGCATATGTCACATCAAAAATATACATAGGTCATTGTGGTCAATGTATCATAATTTTGGTAGTACAAAATTACAACCCTTTTTAAAACTTCTTTATGTTTTTTACAAAATTAGTTTCTAATATTTTTGTCACAAGCATCACACTTTTTCATAAGTAGTAACTATTTATTATGCATATCCTTATGTAACATAATGTGATTTTCAAGGCTCTGTTTACGTACGAATTTCTTTTGGCAAATATCACAAATGTAACATTTGTGACTACCTAACGTCGAACTCCTACAGAAACCTTTATGTACCTCTTTTTTGTGCCTATATAAAGTTTTTCTCAAAACTTTCTTGTCACAAATATCACACTTCACTGTTAGTGTTTTGTGAAGACCCATATGCAATAAAATGTGATTTCTTAGATCATGTTTACGCCTGTAGGTTTTTTGGCAAATGTCACATATCACAACTAGTGGATTTCCATCTTGTTTGCAGGACGGGTTCTTCTTTAAGGGATTCTTTACACAATAATAATTCATATGACGCTTAAGGTTATCGTACATTTTTTTATTGCAATATTTACATGTGTGCCAATTTTTGTTTTGCACATGTGAATCTGAATGTACTCGGACAAGGTGATCCCGAAGATATTTGCGTGCCTTGAAAGTTTTCTTGCAAATGTCACATTCAAAGGCAGGAGGAGTTTGGGCATGAAATATTTTTACATGTAGTCGTAAGTTGCCCTTAAGTGTGAATTTTTTACCACATGTATGGCATCTGTGTGATTCTTGTATTTGTGGATGGTTATAATTATGAGACTCCATATGCTTTTCCAAAGATTCTTTTAGTCTAAATTTTCTAGTACATATATTACAAGATTGGCTAAATGGCGCTTTTCGTTTTATTGTCATTTGATTGGCCTTTGCTAAGCTTGTGGTTCGAGTTAACCTGTGATCTTTCATGTGCTTCTTGATATCAGCTTTGGTTTGGCATACTTTTCCACAAAGATGACATAAAAGGCCATTAAACTCGCAAGATTGTTTATGCTTATCAAACCAATATTGACGAGTAAAACTTTTACCACAACTACACACATTAACATCCTTTTTCTTTTCATTTGGTTTGCAACATTTTTCAGATGTATCTCCAGTGTTTTCATTATATATATTTTGTGTTAGCAGATCAGCTCCATTTTGGATTATTTCTGGTCCAATAGTCATCTCTTCTTTGAATATATGATCTGCATACAAATCTTCTAAATCTTCTTGAAAAACAATAGATTTACGGTATGAATGATATTGACCTGTGACATCCTTTTCAAAAGTATTTTCTTCATTTGCTAGTTCATCCTTTATTTTAATATTGGTATCATTTAGTTATCTTACATCAGGATTATTCCTTTGTGAATCTTCAGAGTCTTCTTTTGACGAAGTTGTCTTCTCGAGAGCAATTACTGTATTTTCGAGGTCTGCTGGACATGATTTCGCTTCCTGCTTGATAATGTTTGATGATATATTACACAAGTACCTCTGATTGGGCAGATGATTATCCATTTCTCCTGATCCTTAATCTTGTTTTCTGTAACATTGTAAGAAAATTTTATAAATATGTCTACAATGACAAAAGCACAACAACTAGTACAACTGTACAACTGTACCAACATAATTATGGTAAGTATAAGTTTCAAATGAAATTACTGAAATGATTGTAGGCTGTCAGGTCCGCCATATCTTGGATAAGGATAAATATATGTTCCTAGTCCATTAAATAACACCCAAAAAGTACCTCTTACTTGTTAAAAGTGTAATGTAATGATTATGTATAAAAACTGTAAAGATCACTGCAATTTAATTACCACGCAAGGTTGTTCTGTTGGTTTTGGTTTGAATTGTATTCGTTCAGTTGAGTTTAGCTTGAGATGGTGAAATGAAATGCCAAAAGTAGCTACTTGCTTGCCAGCTTAGGGTTGCCAACATACGCCTTACAAAGTGTTAAATTCTTAATTAATTTACTATAATATTGCTAAAATTGAATGGCAAACGTACATGTTTTTAAGTGACTAAGATCATTCTCTATTGTGCTCATCTCTTTGAGAAGATAAAGATAAAATGCCTCAGTTTGTTCTTGGCTTTAATTTCGCCAGCACACTAACACTGCAAATCGTAAAAATGATTTAAAAACGAAATCCTGTTATTTGTGTTTGTTCGTTCTACATTCTCGCCCCTTGCGTAGGGTCTTACAAGTAATATTAATAACTTGTAATTATTGAGAGCCTGTTGGCTCATTGCCCCAGATATATATAATGTAAAGCTTTATGATCTTCGTTACCAGCTTTGTAAGTCACAATAAATAACACAATAAATCAAAATAGAAGTGGTTAAAATAAACAGCATTATTGTGTTGGCTCTTGACAACATAATGAACTCTATGTTTATTACATTATTTATGAAAGAAACATAGAGACAGAGCTGCATTGAGAAACTCCTCCTTTCTTTAAAGTATCTTAAACAAACTCCTCGCCAAGCGTTCGGTTCAGTGTGTTTGACAATTCCTTTAGTGGCCTATTACAAAATGTAAATCTAGCGCCAGTCAGGACAGTGCTTAGTTGGCAGTACTGACGCGTGCGCATGATCAGATTTGGCGTTTGTGAGCTGTCAATGTCGGACATTGCGCCTAGCAAGATAGCATAATATTACGTACGTCAAAAGACTTAGTCGATCGAACCTCGCGCAGTTTGTATATTTATTCTGTATATTCCGTATTTTACTAATATAAAACAAGTAGGTACAGCAGAGCAATAGTTTTTCTTTTATTTATTAATACAATATTGTACACGTAAACTTACAAAAAAATACGTAAACACAAAATCATTAGAGCCGTTTCCGTGATATGCGATATGAATACCTAAATACATATACAAGAATTACTCGTTTTATGTATTAAGATTTTACTACAGTCGTAATTTACTTATTTCCATATGTAATTAGTTTTTACGCAATAACTCTAACGATCAACCTTTGTTACTATATTAAATGTTAAATAATAACACCCAGACACAAAACGAACATTTATGTTCGTCACGCAAATGCTTGTCTTGACTGGGAATCGAACCTTCTTATGTGACTTGGTATTGAATAAATAGGTACAGACAAAAATTCACGCTTTTTCGAAATCTGGTCGGGGTTTAAAAATCTTGTTTTTTTTTATGTAACAAGTATCGGGACGGGTTGTAGGCTTACCTGATGGTAAGTGGTTACCTCCGCCCATAACAAAGCATAAAAAGCAATGCAACTTAGGTCCCCCCTGACCGAAGTATGAGAAAACTCAAGTCACACCTTGCTGCGCTCGTCACCCGAAACGGGGATGATACATCTCATGCGCCTGTACTTTGTATATGAATTTACCTGTATGTCTTTCTCTATAGAAGGAAATATTTAGAAGTTTGTTGTTTAGGACATATCAGGGCCAGAAGAAGGCGTCGCCTTTGAATCCGCTGCAGCGTTACAAGTTCGCGGAGTACCTGGTGTCGAGGCGCGGCGTGAGCACCGCGCGCGGCGCCGCCCTACTCCTGGACGCCGCCTCGGCGCTCGCGCAGGAACAGGTACAGTCTTCGTCATCATCATTCACATTTTAAACCGCCTACTGTGGCGAAGCCTGCTTATCGGTTCTTTACAGATCATCATCATCATCATCAGTTAAGCAACTTTCGGCGGGTTACAAGTTTGGGTGACCATATGAACAGCGCTTCCGTTCTTCGGAGGGCATGTTAAGATGTCGGTCTCGGCTATACTAGGCGATTCTTTAAGTTATACTTATTGTCGGGTTTGTCTTTATGTTATACTTATTCCTTGAGTTATTCGGGTGAAACCGCTTGGCACAGCTACATTCCCGCTTATAAAGTCAAAGGCAAACTCATTTATTCCTTTAGATCTCAAATATCATTTGGTATATTCTCTATCATTAAGTTTCCGATACTCGATACTATAATTAAGTTTCTCATCTGCCACGGGAGCCCAATCCGGATTGGTAGATGTCACATGTCCTCGAATTTTTGGTTCTTAGACATGCCGGTTTCCCCACGATGTTTTCCGTGACCGTTTCGAGAACGTGGTATTGCGCACATAAATTTTTTCATGTGAAAAAACTCATTGGTGCACGTGTGGGTTTGAACCAGCGACCTTCAGATTGAAAGTCGGCGTCTATGTCCCTGGGCCACCACGCTCTCCCAATTATAATATTGTGTAATTCCCGCAGCCGACACCCATCGCTATATCCATCAAAGGCAAGAAGTACATCACGTCGGACTCGGAGTCAATTGAGGTGTGCATCAGCGACCTCCTCGGGCGCGGCGTGCCCGGCCTCAAGCCGGAGGAGGTGGTCGCGCAGTCGGGCACCAGGCTCGCGGACGACGTCGTGGTCCTGTCCAAACAGGTGACGCTACAACATTAATTATAAGTGCAACATTACAGAATTCATTCCTAATCGTTACATCTTAGAATAGAGAAAAAATATACAAAAATAGGCAAATATGTAAAGAAAAGATTTTTTTTGCATAGGTAATAAAAATAGACTATTAATAATCTCTCTACTTATATCTAACAGCTCACAATATCTTGCATAGAATTATAAATGCATCAATATCAACCGCGTGCCTAACTTCAGGCCGGTGGGATTTAACGTGCAATCTGATATTATATACATCCAATTTTTTTATTTCTATACAGACGAGACTAGCAGACAGCCCACCTGATGTTAAGCAGTTACTGCCACCCATAAATAATAACGTCACCTATAATTTCATCGGCACCAGTAATTATCCTTGGCTTAACTTCATCGGAACTTAAGCCAGGTTCATATATCGTTATGCACCTGTAATTTCATCGACACCTGTATTTATCTAGACAATCTTGGCTCTAGTTCTACTACTGCTTCTTTGGGTGCCTCCTTTCGCATCATCAAAGATCCGTAGGGACTCCCAGGGAACTCAACTGCGGACGCGAGTAATATGGACCTCAAAAACTTTTTCTCATAGAATTAGATTGCTGATAAAGCCTATATCTTCTGAAATGTATCTGAATTTTCATAGCTAAAGTAAATATTAGACTAGCCTTATAGTTCAAAACCTTATTTCTGCCTTCCATCAGTGATTTGGTTCATAGTACATAGTTACTACTGAAATATCACCGCTTGAATGCTTATATCGTTTTCAGCCGCTTACGCCCAAACCGAACGACCCGACAACATTCGTTCTGAACCTCAGCAAGATCAAGTCCCAATACGGAGTGTACAAGATAGGCCTGAGCGCCGGCTCACACGCGGCGTCCGTGACCGTGGCGGTGCTGGGCGAGGTGCAGGTGGGCGCCCTGGAGCTCGGACTGGGCGACGTGGACGGTACCACCAGCCCGAGGATCACCACCCTGCAGTACCCCAACCGGCTCACTGAGAAACTGCACGCTGATCACTTGCAGAAGTGAGTTTGCTTCATGTGTTTTTGTTTGTGATGTACTTGATTAGGTATATCGGTTGTGTTGATGGCTCCGTAGCATGGTTGTAGTAACCCTGCCTTCTAAGGTAGCGACGAGCTCGGTCCTTGAGTATCATTTGGGGTGATACTTGGATGTGATAAGTTTGACGTGATGACAGGTCTTATAAGTTTGACCGCTATGTGTGTCTGTGTGTCTGTCTATAGCACCATAGCTCTTAAACAGGGGCACCGATGTGGGTGCGTCTTTTATTAAATATTAACAAGCAGGTTTTCTGGCGGTGGTTATTAGATATGTTTAATCATCGGTTCAGCTGTTTCAAGGTCAACAACTTTTGTTAGCTGCAGTAGAATTCTTAGATGCATAACATCTATTTACTTTAATTCTAAACATAATGTGTGACTTAAAATTTTAAACACCCATGTATGCTATATAACTATTATGGAATTCTTGGTCTGTTGCTGCAGCTAGGATACCCAGCACTCATTACTCCTAAAAAAAAAATATAGAAAAATGTTTGGATTTGTTTCGATCAGTATTTGATTAGCTATAATTTATAAAGATCTGCTTTTAGATTTATAACATTATAAAATGACCTTGTCACCAGGGTTACATTGAAGTTTACGGTCCGCGACAAGTACAGCAAGCCGGTGCTGGTGCAGCAAGCGTTCGTGCGCGTCGCCAACGAACAAGACGAGGCCATCTTCGTGGCGGAGCCTGACAACACCAAGGCGTACAAAGTGGAGCTGGTGAGTTGTCACGGTTACATCTTTGCTATGGTTCGCAATTAATACAGCAAGCCAGTACTATTGCACCAATGGTGCTGTTTGGCGCGAAGTGCCTTGAGCTGATTCGCCTTTGTGCTTTCATAATTATTGCCTGTTACATTTTGTTAAGCGTTTCACTTAAATGTGACATTTCACATCGTGTCATTCAGACACATCACGACCTGCAAACAACTTACACCTTTAAAATATACATAAGTAATTTCGTCTATTTGGCACCTATATATCCTCTAAAGATATAACAAGTGCTCATCCTAAGTA
Organism: Aplocera efformata; assembly: GCA_921293045.1. Taxonomy (NCBI): domain Eukaryota; kingdom Metazoa; phylum Arthropoda; class Insecta; order Lepidoptera; family Geometridae; genus Aplocera; species Aplocera efformata. The sequence goes on from OV121040.1 coordinate 1,397,303, forward strand.
ATAATGTTGTGAGTTTGTTTGTTACTCTTTCACGCCTTAACCAATACACCGATTTAAAAAATTCTTTCATCAATGGAAAGCTACATTATCAGCGAGTAACATAGGCTATATTTTATCCCCGTATTCCTACGGGAACGGTAACTACGCGGGTGAAAACGCGGGGCTCAGTTTTATTTTTTTAATTTTTAATTTTAATCGACCTTAAAATTAATAATTCGGCGGTATTTTACTGGTTTTGTATGTTTGCTACGCGATATCTTCGCCGTTGTGAATCAATCCTTACATAGTACAAAACAAAATCGCTTCCGTTGTTTGTACGCTTAGATCTTTTAAATTACGCAACGTATTTGAATGCAGTTTTCAGTTATAGATAGAGTGATTCAAGAGGAAGGTTTATATGTAGTGTACATGCTAGTAGAGAAAAGTCGAGTTCGAAGTCGGGGCGGGTTGCTAGTATGTAATAATTGCAATAATTGCGCACCTAATTGACATTCAACAATTTAATATGTTGAGTCATCAATCATTTATGTGTGTATTGTATTTTTAACTGACGGCTCCCGGGGTCCCGGGTTCGATTCCCGGCCGGGACACACTTTGTGATGAAGTTTGTTCTAGGGTCTTGAGTGTTTGGCCATGCCATCTACGACACAGGGAACCCTAATTCAAGGATACGTGTGTAAACGTTTAACTGACTTCATATAAGGAAGCTCTCAATCACAGTTTTATTGAATGGTTGTCGCTCTTCCAAATGAATTAATTTCCCAAACCGATGCTGACGTATTCGTTCACAACTTTGGTAAATTTTATCGCCTATTGACATCATTTTTAAATTCATATCACTGACTTATTTATAGATCAACATTATGACTTTTTTAATGTATTATAATTTAACTCTGACATGTCTAATTAGTTTTTCATGACATTATTTGTATTTACTATTGTGTATTCATTGTTTTTTTTTTATTTTTAGCATTCAGGTGATTTGGTCTCACTGTAGTCTTTATGTGTCAGTGTATGTACTATGTGTCTAGTCCTTAAACTAGACAAATAGCGGAGTTGTAACCTATTTGCCAAACAAACTATTATATTATTTAATAAACACCAAAATCTTGTTACTTGGACCATTCACAATATCGACTATTGTTTTTGCATCGTATGATTTGTATTCCTTTGTGTATACCCTCTTTATGTGTTTTGGTAAATAAATTATTTTTCTGTCTTTCTTTCTTTATGTGTTTTTTTGTAAATAAATAAATATACGGTCCCACAGGTAAATGTTAAGTATTAAGTCTGCTTTATCCATTATACCAGAACGTCGGCGCCATCGCGAAGCACCTGGGCGGCGTGTCGGGCGTGTACTCGCTCACCGTGTACCTCGGCGACAGCGCCGTCTCCAACCCCGTCGCGTGGCCGCTCGCCGATCTGCAATTGACGTTCAACGCTAACGAACTCGGTGAGAACTTATTTAAAAAGGGACGCGGCTGTGACGTGGACACGGCCGTGTTTTACGTGAACACTGGTGTAAAATCCCTAGCAAGCAATGCGCCAGTCCTCACTCAATGTCACGAATTCTTTGATCCTTTACAAATGTAATCATCTATCTGTAGACGCCATGACTTTGGGATAACAAAAGCTGGAGCAAGCAAACCTAAAGGTGTTAGGGGCATAGTTCGACCTAAGAAAACTTAATATAATGGTGTACTCTTTATAAGTGCTATGATTGATTTACTATACAAGTACGTTACTGCGTACGGTATGCTGTACGATTGTGACTTTCGGTAATAATTACTAGATTTTAACTAGAAAAGCTGAATGTCCGTGGCCGTAGCGTTACAGACACGCGCCAGACAAACTTCGTCCGCATTAAAATTAAAAAACACTTGCCTCCAAACCGATCCTACATCGATGTGGTTGTTTCGCAGGTTATCCGGTCGAGCGCAGCGCCAAAGTCCACAGAGGCGCTCTCCCCGAGATCTCCCATGAGTTCCGCGTGCCGGAGGCGCGGCCGCCGCGCGTCGTGTCCGACGTGTTCGCGTGCGCGTGCGCCGCGCCCGTGCTCCTCCTGCTGGGGCTGTGGGCCCGCCTGCGGGTCAACCTGTCCGGCATGCCGCTCGCGCCCAGCGCGCTGCTCTTCCATCTCGCTCTGGCAGGTACTGACCTAGCGTCGTCTCACTCACACGCGTTCGCTCTTTATGGGTGATTTCGCCAAGAAAAAGGTGTGAAGTTATTCAAAAAAATATGTCATCTAAGTAAACAAAATTGCATATTTTGCTTTCCTGTTACCTTTTTGTCTTCGCCCGTTGTATACCGATTTGGATTTTTATTACGTTATTTCTTCGCACAATTAGGACCAATTTGTATGATTCTTTTGTAATTAGATAGGGTGAAAAGAAATCCACGTTGGTCCAAAAAAATTATGAAATAAGTGACGAAAATATTGTAGTCGGTGCATTGGATTTGGCAATGAGACAGCGATGACTTTGTGCGCAGGTTCCCTGGGGCTGTACGCGTGGCTCTGGCTGCAGCTGTCCATGTTCGAGACGGTGCGCCTGCTGCTGCCGCTCGCCGCGCTCACCTTCCTCTCGGGGCACCGCCTGCTGCGCCGCCTCGCCACCAACAAATAAACCTCTTATTTATTCGTTTTACTGATGCTGTTCGTTCTGTTGGTGCCATGCCAAACTTAATCATGTCAAGAGTTACTTACTGACCCAGAAAGAGAACCGTTTAGTTTGTTGCCAACAGTATGGACACTGTGTCGCGAGTTGTGTTCGTGTGGTTCAGTCGGTCTCTTGAATTCTAAACTCAACTGAGTTTTCAACTTTTAGTAAAAAAATCTCGCTAAACATTTTGTTGGTTATTCATTCCGCAAACCGGCTCTTTCAGTAATTATAGTAATAAAATATGTTTTTAATTAATGCTTTAAATATGACGTCAGCCTTTTACAACGGTAAAAACGGGTCATTAGTTTAAAAGCATATATGATGGGAAGAATGCCGGCTATAAACTGCACCAGAACCGCAAGTGCATTCTGAGTTTGACGACCTAACTGATAACTACTTGCAAACTCAGAACCGATACAGATAGTGCCATTCACGAAGACGCGCCTCACTTTTCATCCTTATCACTAATTGATTGTAATCACTATTGTAAAAACACACACTAATTGCAATAGTAGTAATATAGATAGGCAATTAGTGGTATCGACGAAACTAAAATATTACCGAATTGTTGCACACTTGTACTCTATGCGATCAGAAAGAAGAGTTGGGCGCGTCTTCGTGGATGGCACAACACACATCAGTATAACGATATATCACTAGAGTTGCATTTAGCTCCTTTTAATTAAAATACATGTAGTGTTACGACGGATTTTATGTGTATGTTTTGAGAATAATGATGTGAATGTTTTATTTGGTAAGCTAAATGAAGGGGAATAAATGTCTTTAAATAAATATTAGTTTTTTTTATTTATTGCTGACCATACACTTATTCTTTTGAATCTGATGACTTGGGAGAGCAGAGCATCTGATCAGTTGGGCCGAGCAGACGGCCCAACTGATGGTAACTGGTAAAAAAAAAAACAAAAATACCGACTCACGACTACTAAAGTACCTAAGTAGCATTGCATAGCGTCCGTCGCTGACACGGGAATGGCCTCAGTAATATTTATAATAATCGATCAGTAGTTGTATAATAAAGATTTAATGACTCCGTACCCTGTGTGATGAACCGTTTGTTAGCGTTGTGTATGCCATCTGTGACACAGGGAATGCTAGACCTAGGGTAGTAAGGTTACCATTGTACTTAGATCGATATATTAAGACGATTAGTTAACAAAAAATATCTTTTCACTCCAAAACCCATTGAATGATATAATAAGTATAGATATAGGTTTCAGGGCAACTTTGTTGGCCTCGACAAAACGCAGGATTATAATAATATATGGCGAGAGCACTAATATATTTATCTGTGCCGAAAGAGAGCAACGGATATTGTTATCACAATACTCGTGACCTATTTCATTGCTCTCTTTCGTCATTGTTATCACAATACCCATGTTCCGAAGTGTCCCTACGATGAAAAACTGATATTAGGGCATATAAAAACTAAAATTAAACGATAAATCTAGAAAAAACAAACATCCAAGCGGTTTCAAAATTTTATTTCGTTATTATAAAGCGCATATCACACAAGTGTATCCATACAATATTAGAAAGGATAAAGGAATATATGAATTCGGTTCGGCACTATGAAATTTGGCTGGTAAGTATTACTGGAATTAAATCCGAACGAAATTGATCTTTAGCACGTATTAGGAATGTAGAACAATAGCTTTATTTTTATGCAGATTTATACGACGTTAAAATATATAATGTATCTAAAAATAAAGCAATTACAATACTTAAAATACAAATACTTGAAAGAATATATTGATCTATGCAACTTTAAAAAAACATCACTAAATTACTTAGAAATATTAGAATATACTCGTAGTCACTATTTATTAGGCACACGCATCCTTATCACAATAATACTAACATACCGGTTCTACCGGTACTTTGTCACCTAACTATTTTATTGGATATCTTAATCATTTACCTAATTGCATACTCATTTACAAACCAAACTTAACATTTCAAGTTGGATGCAAGTTCGAGTAATGTGCTACACTATTCTTACAATCTAACTTAAATATACTCCTCTTTCAATCCTCAATTCATCAAACTATATATTAAAATGCAAAATATATACTCATACAAAAAAAAAATTGCGGTGTATTTCACCATTGCCAATTAAGTTGCTGTTAACCCAAATAATAGTGTAAAATGTGGTGCTGTCTTATTCTGTTTAATGAGATTATGTGGGCACCATTGATATCTATTGGCGGTATCTTGACCAGTGGTGAAATAGTACCTTAGTCAGTATTTATTTGCGGCTCATCTCAACCGGATTAAACACTAAACTATTAGTTTAAATATCAGTCTCACACTGAATTCTACTAAATTCGAGTGTCTCTCACTTTATAATGACTGACCTGAGATGAAATCATTTATTTCGGTTGCTTAAGTACATAGATAACTTATTTGCCTTTGTGTTTTTGTTTTGGTTTTGGTTATATTTAGGCATCTAAGAAAAATATATTGTTGTGTTGGTGACAGGCTCTATAGGCGTTTGAACCGCTACAGATACAATTCTGCAGGTCAGCCAGGCGCATGTATCGCGTAAGTAGGAACCGTTGATAGAGCGCAGTACGTCTAGAACTCCGCATCGAGGGTGAACACGTTGTCAAGCGGCGACGTCATCACGCCCCATTTCTGGTATTCACCGACCTTCTTCTCGAAAAAGTTCGTCTTGCCCTCCAGAGAGATCAGGTTCATAAAGTCGAACGGGTTCTTCGTGTTGTAGTGCTGAAACATAACAATCACAAATGATTATCAGCACAATAAGTCACGGGCATAAACCGCGAAGGCTTGTGTCGAAGGTATTGTTCTCAAGTAACCTTGACACTTACATATAAACCTGACCTTGAAATCGTCAGACAAATACCTTTAATGTACTTAACGGTATTCTCGTACCAAGTAGTTTGTCAAAAGCAGATGTTCTACACGGTAAAGCTACTCTTTTGAATGTGGCCGTTGTAAGCCATAAAACCGTTATAAAAGACGCAACAGATGGATATCACTTCCGTGCAAATGAGGGCAGACAGGTGCTACAAGGTTCAAGATATATATAATGACAGTAATTTGAATTCCAAAGTAAAATAGATGGTATTCAAGTATAACTTCTCCCTTGTCTTTATTCCTTTACTTTGACCGCTTGACTATCATGGTAGTAATCGTGCCTGCAAAACTAGGGGTATCCTGAGTTTGATTCTTTGCGGCACACATATTGTGGTGGGCACGAAGATTGTGCTCGTGTCTGTTGTGTTTGTGTTGTCAGATTGTATGTGTACATGGTAACACAGGGAATCCTAGAAGGTGTATGAGTGTATTGTATAACTCTTAGATAAGTGTTAAAAAATGACAGCCGTTATTCGTTCCCAACTTTATTGCCCTTACCTTGGGGGGTGGAACTTCAATTCCTATAGGACTACAGATGAGGGTAACCCTATTCAATTTAAAAGATATCGCGTTTCACACAAACGAAAAAGCAGCTGAATTAAAACACTCTTTTTTTTAAGGGGCGATTAAAAGTAGTGTCATTCATATCCGGTAATTCTGTCTTGGGCCATATACTCGTATATGTATGTCGTGAATCTCTCGCCGCAGTTGTCGTGCATTTAAATATTAAAATACACTTACACTACAGAATTTTGCAGCACGTTTTCGTGGCTGTATGCTAAATTTATTACTTACACACGCAATAATAATTAATAAACACTATAGACTACTAAACTATTATTAAGTTATTGTAGGCGCGGATATTATAAGTACAATAAATTGCACGTTTTCGTGGCTCATGTAAGGTGTTATATCAAGAGTAATTTTGTAGTTGTTTCAATTGATACCGAATGATTTTGTATTCAGTTTGTTTCTTGAGATGACGATAGATACCTCTTATAAAGGAACCTTTCCTCATAAACTTAAACATGCCAATGTTTAATATTAGACCGAAATGGAAATGATTAACTGGACGTCGCATCCAATTTTCCGAATCAGACGCACGCGCCGGTTGATCAACCAATTGTTACAAAACATCGCAGTTAATGTCGAGCAACCGGCCAGAACTCCTAACTCATATAAACATCAAGACATCCTTCATAGACTGCAGCATCCTATAGTCCTCCTATACGGTGTTACCTTCTCTCCAATAAGGTCGACGAGCAGCCGGTCTGCCACAAACTCGATGTAATCGGACATCATCTCGCAGTTCATGCCCAGCAGGCGCACGGGCAGGGCGTCCGTGAGGAACTCCTGCTCGATGACGACGGCGTCCTTCACGATCTGCAGCACGCGCGCCTTGCTCGGCTTCTGGACCAGGTGCTTGAACATCAGGCACGCGAAGTCCGTGTGCAGGCCCTGCCAATACACACCATAAGGATAAGCAGCTGTGTGTTCAAATATTGTAGTTAGTAATGATGTAAGTTTTGTTTTTAGATCATTTTGAAATGTGAGGTTTTATTTAAATAGGGTGAACCAGAATTATAAGGGCTAAATTAGTAATTAAATTAAAGTTTTGAAGTTTATTCGTCTGTCGTTCCTACCAAAGAGTTACCTTTTGAACCAGAACATAAGCTTAAATTTTAACATGGGACCCAAAATTATATACTCAGTTACACAAAATTATTTCAAGATTCATAATAGTTGCACCCCGCGGTTTTCTGGGATAATGTTAATGTAGGATATAAGCTATCCTGGTACCAAATTTCATTCTAATCCATTGAATACACAAACTTTCGACTATATAATATAAGTAATAATAATAATAAGTTTATTTTGAACAAAAATGGCTTAGATAATGACGCTGGGCCGGAACGAACCGGTTTAATATCTGACCGAAATGTTCAGCAATAAACATCTACCTATCACATTAAAAATTTAGCGTAAATATGTCGTTGATTAGGTATTTTATTTGTTATATATTTAACATATTTTATGTATTATGTATTTGCGTGTATTATAGTATAATAAACACCAATTTGGTACTGAATCTTTGTAGTTATAAACTGTCTATAAAAATATATTTTTTGATAAAAAATAACGAAAATATAACGTATAACGTTAACACACTCATACCTCTGCACTAGGATTCCCTGTGTCGCAGATGGCATGGACGAACACAGAAACACAAGACAAACACCCAAGACCCAAGAACAAACTTCATGCTCACCACACAAAGTGAGCCCCGGCCGGGAATCGAACCCGGGACCCCTCGCTTCGAAAGCAGGGCTACTACCAACTAAGCCACGGAGCCGTCAAAATAAGATAAGTAAATAGAATAGGTATAGACCAAGTAATTGCTATTCATATCTCATTATTGATAATTTACAACGCAAATAGTATCCGCTAATTAAACGAAAAAAATTCCACATATCTTACCCATTAGGAAATTTATTTCAGTGCTATCATTAAAATTGAATGGGTTATGGAAAGTCATCATAATGTTGTTTCTACTATTAGTTTTCAACTAAATGACCGTAGCAGCCTGTAATGCTCCCACTGCACAGTCATTAGCATTTGTGACTGTGTTATTATCAAACAATCTATTTTGTCAGAACTCTTTTTTTGGATAATAAACTATTTTTGATTAAACTATTTTTATTGCTAAACCTACCTCGTCCCGCGATATGAGCTCATTGCTGAAAGTGAGTCCGGGCATGAGTCCTCTCTTCTTCATCCAGAAGATAGAAGCGAAACTACCAGAGAAGAAGATTCCCTCGACAGATGCGAATGCCACGATTCGCTCGCCGAACGTGGCCGTCTTACTGCCGATCCACTGCAGCGCCCAGTCTGCCTTCTTCTTCACGCAGGGCAGCGTTTCCACCGCGTTGAAAAGTAAGTCTCTACAAAAGAACGTAATATGACTTCAATGATTTTGAAGGACAAATCGTGACAATTCAATGTGTTTGATGGACGAATAGAGACATTTCAATGAATGAATTGGGACAATTCAATAAATTAATGGATTTATTGGGATAATTTAATGTGCTTGATGGATGTATATGGACAATTCAATGAGTTTGAATGACAAACTGTCACAATGTGTGAGTAAAAATAAAACAAGTTAATCACTTTCTCCATCAAAATCTGACAGAGCTATTGGACCCATCCACAAAGGAAATCAAAAACTAAGACAAGATTTTGGGGGCTCTATAAATGGAAATATGATGCAATACCCTTTGCGGAGTCTGAACCCTGTGGATGGTGCTAGAAGAGCTATGTGCCACGTTTGTCAGGAAAAATACTGCCACAACACCTGGCAATTTACCGTCAAGAAGTGGTGCACTTGATGAATAGGGACAATAATTAGTTGAGTTTGATGGTTGAAATGGGATAATCCAATAGGTTTTAAATACAAGTTAGATCTACTGATAGCAAACATGTCTCGTAAGTGGCGGCATCGGAATTTTGTTCCCGAGTAGTTATTTACCAAAAAGAAATACTATGCGATTATTAGTAAAAGTAGGTACTCTAACAAACGGATTTTGATAGCATAGTAGGAAAATTTTCAATGACTCATTGTGCCACAATAGGTATAAATAACCTAGATAAGCTCATAACTCCCGAGTAAAGACTTGTTTATTATAAAATAGCGGCCCGCTCCGGCTTCGCACGGGTATAAAATATATAGCCTATGTCATTCACTGAAAAAATTATTAAAAACGATCCAATAGTTTTGATTTATTCATTACTGCCCGAGGCGCACACGCGTTAAATTTAGAGTAAATCATTTAAATCATATGCTGTAAAGGGCCACATAGATCTATTATATATTAAATCAACAATGTATTTAAGGTATTTAATTAGATTAGGATTAATGCTGTATTGGTTAAAATCGCTTCGAAAATTAGCCATTATTTGTCGTAAAAAGTAAATGACAAAAAAATGTTATTGTGGGATATCCATAAGAGATAGATATAATAATATACCATAGCGGAATTTTCTGTAGACTTTTTCAATGTGTAAAATACTTAGTACATTATTTTGATAAATCTCGTAGGGTTCAGCCTGCGTTTGCAATGTAAGCGGAAAAAATTTAATTATTTACGACATCACATCAGAAACCTTAAAAATAACAATATTTCTCCACTATTTAATGGATGTTATTATACATATAAATCTTCCTCTTCAATCACTCTATCTATTAAAAAAAACCGCATCAAAATCTATTGCGTAGTTTTAAAGATTTAAGCATACATAGGGATATAGGGACAGAGAACTTTGTTTTATACTATGTAGTGATTAAGCTCAACACACAGTCTTAGCTCTGCTAGAGTTTGAACCCAACAGTTGAACAACCCCTTGAGTTTTCCTTGAATAGAAATTATCAAAGTAAAATAAAACAAGTCTAAAAAGATGTGATATTTAACAAATATAATTACTAGTCTTACCTCTCTTGAGGCTCTCTGATGTAAGTGTCAATAAGCAGAGAGTACATCTCAGAATGTACATTCTCCATGGCAATCTGGAAGCCATAGAAGCACCGAGCTTCAGTGACTTGTACTTCTTGAGAAAATCTCTCCACCAGATTCTCATTGACTATGCCATCTGAAGCTGCAAAGAATGCTAGAACATGCTTTAAGAAGTGACGCTCGCAGTCCTTGAGACTGTCCCAGTCCGACAGGTCCTGTTAATGATAATACATGTTTTAATGAATTATGATATTTTTTCCTGAATCATTTATAACTTTGTATACACCAAATTAATAAGGAAAATAAGAGAAATCTAAAAAAATGTTTACCTAAGACCTACAAATGCAATTTCTAAGATAATTTCGACATACTTTGTGTATGTGAAATGATAAGTAACATTTTCATATGTTTAAATTTGGACTTTTACAAGAATTCCTTAGACGTTGTCTTCTGATTTAAAAAAGTGTGAAAAAGAACAAGATACCTTAGACAAATCCACTTCCTCAACAGTCCAGAAGGATGCTTCTGCCTTCTTGTACATTTCCCAGATGTCTGGATACTGAATGGGAAACACCACGAATCTCCGAGGGTTTTCCCGAAGCAGAGGCTCCTTCTGTGGGTCAAACTCCACCACTTGGTTGTCTTTTTCAATATCCATTTTATCTACTTTTACGTCGCCGTTTCTCTCGGTCAATATGCTGTTTTTTACTGGAGACTGCAATGACATAAAATGCATGAATAATTATAAAATTACTATCTGATCCTATTCGAGAGAAAATTACATGAAATGCTATTAAAATCCAATGACTAACCTTGATATGCACGTTGTTGATACCATTGAGAACATTTTCCTTGCCGTTTATGAAAGACATTTTGTTTGTGGAGCTGCTCTGTGTACGTAGAACAGTTTCAGCTGTACTCACTCACTGTAAATTACGAAATGCCGGCTACCTCGTATCCACCAGTTCACACAACTAATTTAACTCGAACTATTTTATAAACGTAAAAAAATGTCACTCAAGAAATGGCGGGAAATTGCGGAGTGAGGGAAGAATGATCTAGCTGAGTGAGCGGTTAGCGACGCGACGTCATTCCGACTGACCGATTTAACACTAGAAACCCATTCATATTTCGCTAATATATTATGAAACGTATTAACTAAGTTTAAATGTCTATAAACAAATATGGAGGACCTTAATCATTTAATCCTTCTTTCTACATTAGATTTTTATATATACTAACTAATCTCTAGCTACGTTGATATGTAGAAACGTAGCTAGAGATTGGTTAAAAAATACGTAAAAAAAAATAATACTTTTGCATTGTATAAATAGTTCTAATTTATAAATATATTCATGTATTTCCGGTGTTCCTGTCCTTCTGATCCTAATTCCGATGTCGTTAATTGCTAAATTTTTACTTTAAAGAAATAAATATATCATTCAACCATTAACATGAAGAATCGCAATAAACAAGCCGTGTCAAGCCAAGAGGAAAAAAAACAAATATGGATATTATATTAGCAACATCTTTCAAATTCAGCAATAATTTTAAATTGAATAAATGGAACGAACGAACGAGAACACGACAAGAACTCTACAACACAATTCGGTATACATAACATATTTTTTTATCTCTTGTTTTCGGTTAAGTTCATTGAACCAGATTGAACCATTCACAAAACAACTGGGTCTTTGCGCGGGAATTTTAGCTCCTCCCACTACAATCGAGACGAATCCAGAAATTCACAGAAAGTAAAAATTATGATCACTTTTATACATTTCAGCATTCCAATTAATCCTATAATGAAAAAATGTTTACTATATACACTTAAATAGATAAGATACATGTTTTTTATACGAAAAACATTTACGCGGGAACGGTCATTTTTAGCTTCTTAGTTGATTGGTTTCTAAAATTATCCAATCCATGAAGTCTATTTAACTTCATCAGTATCCGGCTGGCCATAGAAATCGTAACGCAACGTAACAAAAATTTTAGTGCGTATAGCGAGAATTTTATGAAAATTTCCATCTAAGATAAACATATGTCAGTGTCTTTCATTCAATTGTCAAATAATTTGACTGTCAATGTAATTGTCAAATGTCATCCTTCAGACAGAGTTGCGTTGCGAAAAGCGTTTGTGTTCTTTCTTTTTCTGTTTGTAGTTATTAAATTATTCCAAAGAAAACTCCTAAAATGTCTGATAATGATGACGATTACATGTGTGAGGAGGAAGAAGACTATGGTTTGGTAAGAGCGGCTTTTTATATAGCACCAAATAACGAATCAATTCAGCACCTTGACTGCTCGATATCAGAGTATCGATGTGATTTCGCCGACAATAGCCCGGCTTCTTGTTATTTGCCTCTTCGTGGGGAGCTTGGAAAGCAGTCTTCTGTATTTTAAACTCTATGTAAACTGTGAATAGCTTTTCTGAAAAAAGATGGATCAGTAATGTATTAACAATTTCTTGCTTTATCATCTCGAATTGTTGAGGTGTTACCTTATTAAAACAGCCCTGAAATAACATATGAGGAGAATGGTTTAATGTCTTTAGTCTGCTATGTTTTAAAACTACTTGTGACATATGGTTATGCATTGCCTTTCCTGCAGGAGTATTCAGAAGACAGCAACTCAGAGCCAGATGTAGACTTAGAGAACCAGTACTACAACAGCAAGGCATTGAAAGAAGATGAACCTCAGGCGGCTTTGACTAGCTTTCAGAGGGTATTGGAGCTCGAAGGGGGGGACAAGGGTGAATGGGGGTTCAAGGCACTGAAACAAATGATTAAAATAAACTTTAAATTGGTAAGGTTATAAGCAATTTGATAACATTTTTAACCAACTTCATAAACAAGAGGTGGTTCTCAATTTGGCTCTCTTAGCTCTAGTTTTTTTTAATGCTAAATCTTCATTAATTTTGCTGATTTGAATGATCTTATTTGTTTGATAATTGACATTATGGTTGGTACTCCCATAAAAATTTCATGGTAACTTAATGTTTGTGTTGTGCATTGGCTTTCCACAGGTAATTCTAGTGTGATGGTTTAACAATTCTTTATGTATAATGTTATAATTTCAGGGTAATTTCACAGAGATGATGGTGAGGTACAAACAGCTGCTTACATACATTAAGAGTGCAGTCACCAGGAACCATTCGGAGAAGTCCATCAACTCCATCCTGGATTACATTTCTACTTCAAGGAATGTAAGTTATGACAAATTTATATTAGGAGCTAAGAAAGGAGGAAATTCTTGAAGTTTTTAATAATATAAGTTTACATTGATAATTTCCATTTACAACTGGCCATTTATCCGATTGGACCACCATGGCAGGTTTGCTCTCAATTGCTGAAAGTAAGCCAGTCTCCACAGTGGGAGAATTCAAGGGCTATTCTTAACTTTAAATAGTTATAAGATGCTCTTTTCAGGAAAATAAAATACTCTTATAAGATACTCTCTGTACCGAGTCTGAATTATATAAACAACACAGTGTTTGATGCTGGCGGTGGCTGGGTTTTGCTACATTTAGTGGCACAAGATGAGCAGGCAGCCCACTTGATATGAGGTATCTGCCGCCCAAATCCCGAGACAAGACCCAAGTCACATCATGTTCCCTTAATTTTACCAGTAGCCACACCTTTTCACAGGAACTCGAATGCACCACAGCTTGACAGATTATCAATAAGTAGAGGTAGTACTTCTCCAGACAAACTTGACACAAGTTCTATTGCTACTTTGGGTTACTCCTTTTGCACTACCTGAGGAACACATATAGAAACTGTAAGGATACTTTCCAACAAAGGAGAGCAACATCTCCCGTCTCTTAGCTATATTGTATAATATATATAAGTTGTCATAACATGTTAAAATTGCACCAACATTCAGCTTTTTCCCTTACCAGTCCTTTTCGCAGATGGAACTACTCCAAGATTTCTATGAAACAACACTCGAGGCTTTGAAAGACGCAAAGAATGACCGACTGTGGTTCAAAACGAACACTAAATTAGGCAAGCTCTACTACGATAGGGGGGACTTCAACAAATTAGCCAAGATATTGAAGCAGCTTCATCAGAGTTGTCAGGTAAGGCAAAGCCCCTGGTTCTTTTTTAATCTTCCTAATATGTATTTGTCTACATATCAACAAAAGACATGATGACCTAAGTTATTTAAAAACAAAATTGGCCTCCATATATTTATTAATTCCACAGAAATAAAGATTTTTTACTATTAATAGTCATAATAATAGTAATTAGTAGTCATAGTAAAATTTAATTTTCGTTTACGTTACCTGCATAACCTCAAAGGAAGATCTTTGTCTGAAATTTCATTTAGCACACCAAGGCACATTTCTATAAAAATCTTCATAATATTCTATATTTAAATTTTGTTTCAGACAGATGAGACCTTCATAATATTCTATATTTAAATTTTATTCAGACTTGTATTTTATTTCAGACAGATGAGGGTGAAGATGACTTGAAAAAAGGCACCCAACTACTAGAAATATATGCACTTGAGATACAGATGTACACCGCACAAAAGAACAACAAGAAGTTGAAAGCTCTTTACGAACAGTCATTGCACATTAAATCGGCGATTCCACATCCTCTCATCATGGGCGTGATTCGAGGTGAGAAATAAAAGTGGGAAGGTGACTTAGTTGATAGTAGTAGCTCTGCCTTCAGAGCAAGGGGTCCCGGATTCAATTCCCGGCCAGGGCACACTTTGTGTGGTGAGCATGAAGTTTGTTCTTGGGTCTTGGGTGATTGTCTTGTGTTTCTGTTTGTCCATGCCATCTGCATAGGGATCCTAGTGCAGAGGTATGAGTGTAAAGAAAAGGAATAAATTAATTTGAGTTTGCTAATCGACATTGACTAATTTACATTAAAAGTAAACTTAAATTGCAATACCTTATATTTATCTAAACACAAAATTTCATCCAAATCGTTAGTGCCGTTTCCGAGATACCCGAAATAAATAACTAAATATATATATGGTATAATGTGTATATATATTAAACGATACTTGAGATCTAAAGGAATAAATGAGTTTGAGTTTATATAATATATATATATTATATATTATGTCTATATCAGAATTGCTCGTTTATGATATTTTATCGTTTCAGAATGTGGCGGTAAAATGCACTTACGGGAAGGGGAATTCGAGAAGGCCCACACGGACTTCTTTGAAGCCTTCAAGAACTACGACGAGTCCGGCAGCCCCAGGAGAACCACATGTCTTAAATATCTAGTCTTAGCTAACATGTCAGTATAAACATCACATATTCCTTAGTTTCTAAATATTAGTATCTAGGTATTAATATGTTATGGCGCTAAACGTATGAGATTATATTAAGACGATTTGTGCGCTTATGGCCTGGACTAAACAATACTATTGGCCCAGTGGGACACCCACCTACTCTCGATAGTTGAGAGTGAATGGGCTTTGATGTACCACGGGAGCCTAATCCGGATTGGTAGATGTCACATGTCTTCGAATTTATGGTTCTAAGACATGCCGGTTTCCTCACGATGTTTTCAGAAACCGTTTCGAGAACGTGGAACGTGTGAGTGACGTCACATCACATTAAAATTAAGTTAGGCGTTAATGTTTTCATTCTTTTTTTACTAGTAGGTTTCTATGGGGTAATGGCTAATTGTTATTACAAGAACAAAATATTAAAATACATGCTATATTTCTTAGATCAGTTGATTACGTTAGTTACGAATAATTTAATTTCATTAAATTTTTATGACATATCCACCTATAGAACTAGACTGTCGTTGGTGAAACAGACATCTAATATTTGAATAATAATTTCGTCAGGCTCATGAAATCCGGCATCAACCCGTTCGACTCGCAAGAGGCCAAGCCGTACAAGAACGACCCCGAGATCCTCGCGATGACCAACCTGGTCAGCGCGTACCAGAACAACGACATCAACGAGTTTGAAGCCATACTCAAACACAACAGGTATTTTTTACACTACTAAAAATACTTGGTGCAACATAGGTCTTTACATACATAACATACTTTAAATACATTAAAAAAAAATTACAAGACGAGTTGAGTGGTGGTGGTACACTTGGTGTTAAGTGGTTACAACCGTCCATAACAAAAAAAATTATTTAGGTACCCAAGTCGATACCGTTGCGCCCGTCACCCGCAACGCAAATTTCCATAGTTAGATTTAATCTTCACGTTTTTTGTGGAGTTTGGGAAATGCGATAGATATGTAGTGGCAGCGGGTTCACTGGAACCAGCTAAATTATAATCCTTAATATATAGTCAGAGTCTAAAAATATCTTGATTTTTTGCATGGTCTCACTGTTCTGTTGGTAGTAGCTCAGCCGTCTGCGGTCATTGTTTTGAATCCCAGACTGACCCACCTTAACACAAGATGGCGCTGTCTGAACTGTCCATGAATACATTATTATTTTTGAGTCAGCTTATGAAGGAGTTGTTTTTATATTGATTCCCAGGAACAACATAATGGACGATCCGTTCATTCGCGAGCACATCGAAGATCTCCTGCGCAACATCCGCACTCAAGTGCTCATCAAGCTGATTGGGCCCTACACGCGCATCCACATCCCCTTCATCTCCAAGGAGCTGAACATCGACGAGAAGGAAGTAGAAAACCTACTCGTCACCTGCATCCTCGACAAGTGAGTTCCGTATACTGGTATACTGACTGAGGCCCAGCGGCATAGACGACTTTCAATCTGAAGGTCGCTGGTTCAAACCCACACGTGCACCAATGAGTTTTTTCACTTGAAAAATGTATGTGCGCAATACCATGTTCTCGAAACGGTGAAGGAAACCGACATGTCTTAGACCCATAAATTCGTAGATCAGAGCCCTTTCACTCTCAATTATCGAGAGTAGGTAGTCCCTGCTGTGGGAATATTAGAGGCTGGTACGGCTTACAATGCCTTTAGTACATCAAAAATAATTAATTGAATTGATCCCTTCGTGTCAAAGTGACTAATGTTTGTTGTGGCTTATTTTAGTTTAACCTGTGGACCACTCAATAATATCAAACTATATTTCGCAAGACTGGTATTTTGAAATATTTATAAACTGTACTGGTTTCAATTGTCCCACAGTACGATCAGCGGGCGCATCGACCAGGTGAACTCTGTGCTGGAGTTGGCTTCCAGCGCGCGCGGCGCGGCGAGGTACGCGGCTCTCGACAAGTGGACCTCGCAGCTCTCCTGTTTACACCAAGCGCTCGCCAACAAGATGGCGTAAACCTCGTCATTTTGTTACCAGTAGTGGACACTCGTCAAAAAGATGGCATAATCGTCGTCTTTCTTACCAACTTTCTTAGACTAGTTGATCAGACAACTCGCAGACTAGATGGAGTAACCGCCCCGTGCTAAAGTTGCTTACGTTTTGTTGCTGATGAGTGGATCGCACTGCACCTCTGCCTACATGCGACGCTCGCCACTAGGATGGCGGCCGCGAACATACGCCCTTTCTTTTCGTTATGAGGACTGAACAATTCGCGATATAGATTGCGTAACCGGACAGCGCTACGTTTAATTCGCTTCACTTAAAATGACCGCTGTACAGTAGGCAATTTATGGATCTGTTTGGTGGTGCGAGGGGCGCGACGGAGTTGTACTCTTTCGTCTCGTATTGGCTCGTCACTCACCCACCGTCACGGCTTATGATGCGCAAAAAATCCCTTACAGTGATTTAGCGCTCTTTTAGTTACTTAGGTGTGGCTACACTAGCCGTACGGCATGCGCCCGTTACAAGACTTGAAATTGAAACCTTTTGTGTTCCTGTAATTTCAATGGCCTGGCCTTTATCATGAGTAGGTGTGGCCTACGCATGATAGAGGCGCGAGCCACTAGTCGGACTGGTATAGGAAGCCGATCATCTCAGAAATTCATCATTAGTCTATGGGCAGTTCGGGGAGCGCACTGATGGCACAAATACACTTTAAAAAACTATTAGTGATGACATTAACCGTATGTTGTGACAATATGTGAGCAAAAATAACATTATCGGCAAGCATATTGCTCTTTCCGTGGTAATGCGTGAGGCATTTATTATTACGAAATTCTAAGTTCATAGTGATTTTTTTCTTGGAATCTGACAGTTTGATTTTGCGTGTAAATGTAATTAGAGCAATGTTTTGCGGTCTGTAATTATTCCTGTGGTTTAAATTGTAATTATAACAAAACAATGAATACATGCCACCTTTTGAGAGATTAATCATTTAGTGTTATATTGATGGTGAAAGTTTCAAAGCGGCACAAACGCAAAATTGTTTTCTACTAACGCCAGTTTTGAAACCACTCATCAAAGCCAGGATGAATGATATGGTAATCATTTCGACATGATCAGTCCTTCGGTCACCGGGCTTCTTATTTTGTAAATACTGTCTGACCTAGGCACAACATTCTGTACATTAAGAATTATTGATCGCGTTCACAGAAATGAAAGTTGTGTACAAATCAGTTGTCTCGCTTTGGCAAGTGTATAAGTCTATTCTCCTTCTAGAAGTGTCGTCACGTGTAACTTTAAATTGGCGATCTATGTCCCTGTAATTATGCAAATAATGAATGAATTTTTTGTAATACTTTGTAAGTAATATGGACATGTTTGTATAAACATTGCTAAAAATATATGTCAGTTGTGTCAACCGAAATTTGTTTTAATCCCTATTTTCTTGAAAATTAATTTTATACTGTGGCAAACAACAAATTTTTTGGTTCTATAATATTTGACTCAGTCCGTCACTTATACAATATATAACATAATGTAGCGGAGTTGGCAGCCGAAACGCATAGAGGGCTTGCAGTACCGTAAAACGGTTATAGGGAAAAATTATAGAGTACTAGCTGCGCCCCGCGGTTTTCCGGGATCAAAAGTAGCCTATGTGTTTATCTAGAAGATAAGCTATCCTGGTATCAAATTTATTGTGATTGGAACTTTACTAAGTCGACTACTGCAAATAATTATTTAGGGTCTTTTGTTTTAGGAGTCGCAACGACTCATTGATAAAAAGAACATATTATATTCACGATAAAAAAATATATTTTATTACAAGTTTCGTAGTAAAACTAATAAATGGACGGAATGGTATATCACAGGTTAGTTATATACATTAAGATTAGTATGTATACAAGGCCAGTATATAAACTATAGTGCCTATAATATTAATTAAATTATAGCAAAACAAAATTCAATACTTTCAAAAAGTCACATGAACACATTTTAGAATTTTAGTAAGTCAATAAATGGCACAATTTTTTCAGAGATTAATTTCAATTGTTCCGTTAAATGCTTTTTATTGATATGTTTAAGAAGTTATTTATCATCCTTATTTGTGATGAAATTATTGTTTTGGTCACAATGACCAATCGAATGCACCTGACAGAGAATGCCTTACTTATTAATACTTAAACCTATCATAAACAGGTAAGTTTTTACCATAAAACGGTATTTAATGGAATGATAATGTCGACTATGGTGGCACCAACAAAACGGAAAAGTAGGGGAGATTATAAATGTACCTTTCAGGGGCCCACGCCCAATGTTAGAACATATATTTAAGCCAACAGAGTGTTTCATGTTAAATGACATGAAAGAATTAAAATCTCCCGCTAGTAATTGATAACGTTCCTTATTATACGATAATACTATAATAGTAATTTTGAAGAAATTTCATTCGTTGGTAAGTTTTTTTCAGACCAAGAGTACGGCCCCAGCAAATCGTTATAACTTACAGTTTCGACTGTCTAGTAATCTTATATTATTAAAATATAAAAAATAAAGTATATGTAGCAAATATACACATTGCAAAAAACATGCATCAAAAATTCTCAGATCACAACTGTACACAAAAATTCATAATTAAATTCATAGACCAGACGCTACCAAGTAGCAGACCCTCATTCTTCAAGTACAGCTTTTAGCCAATTCAATTAATCATAATATTTCCAAGAGATACCATAATGTTCCAGGTTACTAACCTATTGTTTTGTAGGTACATTATTTATCATGTTTTTTTGAGTTCAAAATATTGTAACATAGTATCAAATCTTCGCTCGAATCGGTTTTGATCTCCATTTGTCAAATAGATAAAAGGAGACAGCTTATTTTTTCGCAGTGGCTTGTTTTGTCATGCATACGAACAACGACCATGCTAGGTAATGTGACATCAAGTGACTGGGTTTGTCTTGCGGCGTAACATTACTAGCTGGGATTGTTCTATAATGTAAAATCACTGGCCGGGTTTGTTGTGCTGTGTGACGTCACTGCTTGAGTTTGTTGAGCGTTGCGACGTTACTGGCCGGGTTTGTTGTGCAGTGTGACGTCACTGGTTCAATTTGTTGAGCGCTGCGACGTTACTGGCCGGGTTTGTTGTGCAGTGTGACGTCACTGGCTGGGTTTGTCGTGCAACCACGGGCGGAAGATGGGTAACGTGCTGGGGTAGTGTGTGGGCGGGTCGGAGTCTGTGACGTCACCGGACTCGCGGAATGGATACGTGCCGAGGACTATGGGCAGTTGCAACTTCACCTCCTTATCCAAGCTCTTCGGCGTTATTGTGAACTGCAATAAAAATGACACTATAGTTTTTAACTTTCAGTATTTTATTTAACCTAATCAAAAACATTTTAATGGACAGACAGATATAATTTATAAATTACGGTCCAGCTTCGCACGGGTGGCAAAGCATATATGCCTACATTTTTTTTCCGTCGTACTACACGTATCAGATATTTATGTCGAGCATGTACCAGGTACCATTGAAATGTAAGTAATGTTCATTCTACATGGAGTATTTTAATGTATTTTATTGCCACGAACGGGGGGCGCGGCGGTCTCGTTAAGCGTGTCGCGTCGGTAGGAAATAGCTTGGTCGCTGAGTTTTATCTATCGAACAGTAAGATGTGTGTCACAGTACTCACGAACACATCGTAGTGGACGGAGATGAGATGACAGCCGCGCAGGTTGGTGGGCGGCAGCGGCGGCACATAGAGCAGCTCGTGCCGCCACTCGTCGCTCTCTCCGGCCCGCAGCTTGCCGTGACTCAGGGATGCCAGCTCGCGAACCTCCTTGGCGGCCACTTTGCCGTGCGCAGAGTATTGGATGGTCTGTAAACATTTATACATACATTAATTCGCACGTTTCCTAAGCTAGATAGAGAAGCGGAACGATTCGTGTGCGTAGTGCATTTAGCATGTATTTATATTTCAGCTATGTATTTCATTGAAAGACAAATGCATCTTCTTTTCGTCCTCTCTTATCGTAGCGCGGGTGCACTTGATGTTGGTCCGTGAATGGCTGTATAGACATCTAGGGCCTAGGGTATCACAGTATGAAGAGTGAGTGTGTGCGGTGTATTTGTCTCTGTGTGCACGTAGAGGGGGGATAAAGTGTGTACCTCAGTGAGCGCGGCGCGGGTGCACTTGATGCTGGTCCGCGAGTGGTTGTGCAGGCGCGCGGTGAGCAGCACGCTCTCGCCCGGCACGTACGCGCCGCGGTGCAGCGCCACGCGGCACGAGACGCCGCCGCCGCCCACGCACCCCACGCCCAGCCGGTGCTCGATGCTGCACTCTAGTGGCTGCTGTGGGCACAACCAGGGACACTCAAACATAACAAACTAGCGGATACCCGGCGTGTGCTACTACGATAAAAAAAAAGAAATAAATTTTGTGCCTTATTTAATACACTCATTAACTTAGCCACAAATTGTATAGCAATAGCACACATAAAGACGCGCAATTTAGCAAAAAGACCGAGTAATCTCCCAATACATTTGGTATATAATATTTCAAGAAAATACTACTATGTACTATGGGGACCAGATTATTAATAGAATACATACATTTAATGTACTTTTTAATTGATGAGTACATACACACAACTAACATCTATGTACGTCTCGTAAATGTTTGTCCTACGAATTGAAACCAAGACTTACAGAGCAGAAGCCAGGGTTACTACCAACTAAGTTGCGAGGGCAGCAATATCACAGGTACTCTCATTACGATTATTACGAATTGTTCTAATTCTCAATATGAACAATAAAGTGTATGAGGTAATGCAAAACCACAATCACCTTTCAGGTAACAAGATAACAATGGACCATTGAGCCAGGCCGGCAAACTCCCATGACACACTAACATTGCAAAGGCGTTGGATAATTAATTTGTATCATTGAGAATTATCAACATTAAATAATAGCTAATTAGGGTTTTTACTTTAATGCTTCCCATTCGGTTGACAATTCGCTATCAGTCATTATTAAAAAATTACCTGGGCGAACGAGCTTCGCTCGCTTTAGTATCAAAAGAAATTACGACTTGGCGCTGTATTCAATTTACTATAAAAACTTTTTTTTTATAGAAATACGGGTGTTTATAAGAACTACAATTAAACAGGTAAAATTATGTAGCAAAACCCTATCTAAACACAAAGATACACGAAATATATATAAATAACAATTGCTCGTCTAAAGTAATAAGATTATCTTTGAGGCCAACCTGAAGGCGTTTTAATTGTCATGAGAATTTGAACACGCATGCGGAAAAGATTCGCGTGAGGGGCATCCGCAGTACAACCCCTTGGTTTAAGGTTTATTATGACGAGTGCTATACACGCGTGCGGAAAGCATGATTGAATAGCCGAATTTCACACTTGACAGCCAAGAGTAATCCTATTCCAACTAAATACACCAAGTTCAGGCTAAAAGCTTAGATGACCTCACCTTTAACACAAAACAAACATGAACTTAAAACAAAATAGCACTCACAGCTAAAACTGGTGGCTCTAAGTTCAAATCGATGGGGTTCATCACAATAAAGACTTGTTGATTCTTGTGTGTCAGTCCATTGGGTTCCCTTAATGCAGCCTTGCAGTAGTACTGCACCCAGCCGTGGGTGCCGAGGAAGGTGGATGGGAGCCCCATTGGCAGACCCAGCTTGAACGGGAAGCTGTGGATGCCAGGGGAGAGGATTGATGTGCCATGTCCTGGAAAGGTAAAGTGATTAAAAACTCAGCAGAAGTTATTTGTGTGAGAGAAGTGAGAGAAATAGCTAACACCCACCTAATGTTGCCTCTCTAATAAGAAGAGCAGTACATCATACGGTTTTTGTTTTGATATGGAAAGGATAAACTTTCAACAATAACTCTGGTGTCTTTGTCAAATTTAATTATATATTTGTGTCTCACACCACACAATTTAAATTTGACAAAAATGAGGAAGACAAGATTAATAACTTCCAGACTCCCATACAGCCCACAGACAGATCCAACAATGGGAGACAAGTGAAATGTCTTTTATTGTTGGATCTGAAAGAAAATGTATCATGCATGGACAATATGAGAAACATGCACTGTAAGTTTGCAAGGCAAAAGAACACATACACAAAGCATGCCAAACAAAAGGAAATATTCCAAATTGCTGAAAATTGTCAGGAAGAAAAAAACATGTTGCTTTTTTCTTTATTTTTCCAAATCAAACCTGCTGAAAATAATTAAGAGATCAAGATTATTTAGTTCAAATATAATATAGGGCTTACCCGGTTCACCAAGGAGTCTCATCCTGAAATCAATGTAGTTCTCCTTGTCGAAGAGCCTCTCATGTCTCCCAGATCCCACTCTCACTACTCCTTCACCAACCACATGAAAATGTAATCCTAAAAAATATGTTTATTGTTATTAATTTAAAACTGTTTCAATTAAGGTTTAATTTATTTTATATAAATGTATGAACAAGTTCTGATAAATTAAATGTTGCTGTATTATACATATAAGCATACCCAACACAGGAGTGTCATCCTGAAGTTCCATTAGCACTTTTCCTGATAGAAACTGACCAGGAAAGTACAGCAATGAAGTGTTGTCGAATACAATGAGGAATTTAAGTAGTTTACGCGGCATTATGTCCTCGAAATGCACTCCGCTCACGTAATAGGCTGCCAACAAAGAAATCACGTAATGCACTACAAAGTAAGGAAGACGACTACCTATTCCATGCACGTTTTGAATATCATTAATTAGTTACCGATTTTAGATAGAGTTTAGTTTATGATGTAACGGCAGCACGTATACCAGACCGGAAGAAAATACCAAGTTATGAGAAAGATATAACATAGTTGAAAACATTGATGGGATATTGTCCAGGAACCTTTTATGAATGAAAGTCACACCCACGGATTATCCTCAATGTTGAAACACGGTATGGTGTGTACTTGTGTAGTGTTTGAATAAAGTTGGGAAATATGTAAATTGAAGGCCATCAACTTGGAACACCTACCTGAATTTCGTAAACGAGAAAACCTGAGGTTGAATAACTTTGTATTTTATAGTAGTAGATTTCAAAGTACGTAGCACGATCACAATAAATTAATACTTTTGTTTTAATTCCAGTTTGCAAACATTCACAATACCATTTTAATACCTACAATAAATACATTGGTCAAAATCAGTTGACCACCCGCACCGACCACAGACTACTCAGACTAGACTATAGTATAGTAGCAGAAAGAAGTAACAGTGTCACCAGCTTTATATTTTTCAGACGACTACCATAAATATAAAGTTGGCAACCCTGGTCCCTAGAAATTTCTTACTTTACACGTTACACCAGAAAAATCGCATTTTGTTAAAAACCGGAATATAATAGTTTATACTAGTTCAATAAAGAAACGAATCTAAAATGGTGACATGTACTTGCGTTGACAGATAGTACACTTAGCAAATACAATTTCCCTCCACAATACAGGGAATCCTAGTGTGTGTGTCAAAAGTCATACTGGAATTACAAAATTAAAACCAGAAAATGAAAAATAAACCATGATCCTGTTCACAACCAATAAAATGTTACATAACTCCTTCATAAACAAAATATTTTAATTTAAGCTTAGTATTGACTGACCTTGTCATGACAGCGTGAAGGCATATCAAGACTAATCTGATTTTGTTGTATATCACAAAATTCTTCCTTCCTGTCTAATATTTCTAATTACTCGTGATTATTTTTTAATTTGTTTTGATCAGTACTTAATTTTAATTTTATCTCACGGATATTTACAATTGGTAATTTTAAATATCAAATGACGTTTGAAGTTTTAAGACGAATATTTAATGTACCTTCAGACTTCAAATTGATACTATCTTGCAATAACGTCATAAATTCCCTTACATTTGAACTTTCGCTTGAACATTATTGTAAGAAATGTATATGTTCTTTGAACTTAGATTAATAACAGAAGATGTTATTTTAAGTAAATAGATTCTTACAAGTTCCTAATAGTTAGGTAATTTAACAATTCTTTGATGTCCAAAGTTGTGTTTTTACGAAATATGTTCATTTATTTCTAAGAATGTTTTTCTTTTTATTAGATTAGTTTTGAATGTTATAAGTAAAAAAATTACATTACATCAAATTTATATTATTGTTGTTGAAATTGTCATTATTTGAATCATATTCTCACAAACTGTCATTGTCAGTAACTTTAAATAATGTATTTGTTTTTAACCAGTGCTTATTTTTCAGTGGACTGCTTATTATTACCATAACAATTACCTACACAAAATTTTAGGTTTGTATGAAGGTTTAGAAGATTGGTAATTTTTTGCGAAAGATAACATTTTGATGAGAACTACCCAAGTTCACTATAGTAGTGCGTTTCACTAGTCTGTGTAAAATACTAATAATAATTTCTCTATCTGTATTTGAGAAGAACTAGAACGATACCAGTGTTTTTGTTTACTTGTGATATAAAATTCTAATAAAAATATTTGTTATTTTTAGACCTTGAAAACTGTAATATACCACAGCCAAAATGCCAAGTGAAATGATAACTCTTCAGCTAGGGCAGTGCGGGAATCAAAGTAAGCCGTAAAAAGTATTTCATGTCTACCGGTTAATTTCAAACAGTTCCGGTGTTATTAACAATTAATTTATTGTTTCACAGTTGGTTTCGAGTTCTGGAAACAGTTATGCACGGAACACGGCATATCGCCGGATGGTATACTAGAGGAATTTGCATCGGCGGGCTCGGACAGAAAAGATGTGTTTTTCTACCAGGCAGATGACGATCATTACATCCCCAGAGCAGTCCTGCTGGATCTGGAGCCCAGAGTCATAAACACCATTATGACTTCACCATACGCCAAGGTAACAGGAAAGCCATGCTTAAACTTATTATGGGAATTAATGAAGCATGAAGCAAACAATATCTTATGATGATACTCCTTGGTTTATGGCTATGTAACACACCCATACATCATATGAATTAATTGTTACAGTTGTATAATGCAGAAAATGTGTATTTATCAAAACATGGAGGTGGTGCAGGCAACAACTGGGCATCAGGGTATGCTCAGGGAGAGAAACTGAATGAAGAAGTATTTGATATAATCAACAGAGAGGCAGATGGCAGTGATAACTTAGAGGTGAAAACTTGATTATTATCATTATGTCTCTTATCTTACTGTACTCTACACACTCAATGCCATTTGGATGTTTCCAACCCAAACCATACTCCACCATTACTACCAACCGGTGACATGCAGCAACATTCAACCTTTACAAAAGTAATAACAAAGGTCTTTAAAGAAATATAAAAAAAATTGATTTCTAAATACAGTTGATCTTATTTGCAAATTAAGTAAATTGAAAGTGAACTCTAACTATACCTATCAAATGGGTAATGGGGTGCGTCTTGGGTCTTCTTATACTTCAGTTGTATATCTGTTTTTATGGGCGTAGGTAACCACTTAAAATCAGGTGGGTCTTCAGCTTGTCCCATTTTTGATTTTTGATACACAAAAATAAAACTCCATAAAAGTGGGATTTGTTTTTTACAGGGTTTTGTGTTATGCCACTCAATAGCCGGTGGGACAGGTTCCGGAATGGGCTCATATATCCTTGAACACCTCTCAGACAGATTTCCAAAGAAACTAGTACAAACCTACAGTGTGTTCCCCAACTTGGATGAGATCAGGTATGTGTAAAATATAATATAATAGACATGATCTTTATCTCTGTGTTGTACAATATGATGATGCATTATTTTATAAACAAAATAAAAAGGCATTTATTTACAAACACACAAAGATGAGTCTGTAATAAATTTAATATGGTATTACAGTAAGTACAAAATAAGCTTTAGTATTCTGTGTCTATATTTATGGTACCGGGTGGGTAAAACAGTTGAAAGCTCTTGAGCTTTCAACTCTTGAGCACATGGTTTTCCAGCCTCCCTTTTATCAAAATTCACTGCTGCAGATCTTGATCTTATTTTTTGCATGTAAGCCACATTTAATTGAATCATTTTTTAATTTATACTGTGTATACAAATAATGATAATTGAAGCAACTCAAGCTCTCTTGCAGGGTTCTACCTAAGCTAATATTAAGACCAATTAAGCTGTAAAATCCATGCAAGCACAACAAAAAAGAAAAAGAAATAATTTATGAAAGGTTTGCTTTTTCCGTCGTTTCCCGATGGCCCGGTACCGGATCGCGGCCCGGCTAATGGACACGCTCTATATACCGGTTACCGGACGCGAGAACGATGGAAAAAAAATTGAAGGCTAGTGTACTCACCACAGTGACGTAGTCGTGCAGCCTTACAACTCGCTGCTCACGCTGAAGCGGCTGACGGAGAGCGCTGACTGCGTGATGGTGCTGGACAACACGGCGCTCAACAGGATCGCCAGTGACCGCCTGCACATAAAGAACCCTTCGTTCGCGCAGATCAACACACTCGTCTCTACTATCATGAGCGCGAGTACGGCCACGCTGAGGTATGCCAGATACTAAGATTTTTTTTTTAAGCTAACTTGAACCCTTTTAGCCTTTAACTTTACTGATTTAAAAATCGAAAAAGGGGACTTAAATTCTTGCATCCCTTATTTCTTGCCTTTAGGAGGACAACATACCATTAAAATAAGAAACATCCAAATCGGTATACAACGAACGAAGAAAAAAGTCACAGGAAAGAAAAAATGGTTTTTCGTTTATTTGGATGATATATTTTTCTAGTTAAATTTTATACGGACAAACATATTAATGAGCATAATACGAGTTCCTTATGTATGTTTTATCCGCTCAGATATCATAAATTAGAGTGAGCTATAAGTTGCAGGCTGAATTTTCTGCAGTGTTATGGCGAGTATACTAACAGATACAAAAACAGTTAAAAAAAATATTAATTGTACCCTCTAGCGCACATTTTATTCACACTAGTTTATGTATCGTATGTTGTTTCTTTTTTAATTTTTTTAAAAAAATAGGTCACCTAATCTTGTCTAACTTATATTATAAAGGCAAAAGTTTTATGACACACGTGTCTCCGCCGTGTGTCATAAAACTCAGAAGGAGAATTACTGGAGGCAGTACTTCTCCGGGGGAATTTTGCACAAGTTCTACTGCTACTTTTTGTTGGTCCTTTACCACCCAGGGGGTACGGAGGGACTCTCTAGAGTATTCACCTACGGACGCGAGCAACTGGACCCCCCAGATGGTATGCTAATGGGTGTGTTATTGTAGGTACCCGTCGTACATGAACAACGACCTGATCAGCCTGGTGGCGCCGCTGATCCCCACCCCGCGGCTACACTTCCTCATGACGGGCTACACGCCGCTCACGGCCGACCACGAGCTCAACACAGTCAGCCAGGTGATATAACAGAATGTCTACGCACATAGACACGTAGACATAAGGTACATTATATTAAATAAATAATAAATGAACGGTTACACTCTCATACCTCTGCACTAGGATTCCCTGTGTCGCAGATGGCATGGACAAACACAGAAACACAAGACAAACGCCCAGGACACGAGAACAAACTTCATGCTCATCACACAAAGTGTGCCCCGGCCGGGAATCGAACCCGGAACTCCTCGCTTCGAAGGCTGAGCTAGTACCAACTAAGTCACGGAGCCGCCATTATTTATTGTTTGTGAACAGGATCATGCTCGCGAAATGGGTTTCTTGCTTGTTAGTAGTGACTCCGTGGTTTAGTTGGTAGTAGCCCTGCCTTCGAAGTGAGTGGTCCCGGGTTCGATTCCCGGCCGGGGCACACATTGTGTGGCATGAAGTTTGTTCTCGGGTCTTGGGTGCTTGTCTTGTGTTTCTGTGGTTGTCCATGCCATCTGCGACACAGGGAATCCTAGTGCAGAGGTATGAGTGTGTTAACGTTAACGATCTTCCCCATGGAGAGTCGGATAGGATTTGAACAAGTGCTAAACTTAGTATTGTTAGCATGTTCTTTTAGGTAGGTGCGTATTTATTTGAAAAAAGTGCCGTGTCCTAGTTTTTTGAAAGAACTCAACGGAATTAAAATATTTTGACTTTGGACTTTCATACCTGGCAAATCGGAGCGCAGCGCATTTTGCAGTTCCATAAAATTATTATATAGACTTTGCTGGCAGCGTTACTTCACTTAATTTCAACAATTACGTTAAGTACTGCTTCACTGATTTATTGACAAAATTGACTGAAAGTATTTTTAAAAGCGTCATTTATGAACAATGACGGAGATATGAGGTAATAATGATAAAAAAAACAGTCTTATTGAGAACCTTTTCCTTTTTTGAAGTTGGTGAATTATCACAATGCTAAACTTGCATTGTGATTATTCTGAAGCCGAACTTATTAACATAAGATAATAAACAACTGGCTGTGGAACTCTAAAACTAATGTTGTATATGGTTTTTGTTTGTATATTCTGCAGGCGCCGAAGATCCGAAAAACGACCGTGCTCGACGTTATGCAAAGACTGCTGCAGCCAAAGAACATGATGGTGTCTCTGAGTCCAGACCGGGCAAACCAGCACTGCTACATATCAATACTGAACATTATACAGGTGAGACTCGTTACAGGGGGTCCAGTTGCTCGCGTCCGTAGGTGTGTACCCCCTGGGTGGTGCTAAAGGAGCAACCAAAAGTAGCAGTAGAACATGTGCCAGGTTCTTCCGGAGAGTTACTGCCACCACACCTGGAATATGCCGTCAAGCAGTAGGCTTGCATTATTGTGTTCCGGTGGAAGGGTGTGGGTGCCGGTGAAATCACATGCGCATGAGACGTATCATCCACGTCTCGGGTGACGGACGCAGCAGGATTAATGCGCCTCAGTGTAAGATCCAAATCTTTTACTGAGTCGCATTACTGTTGTCGTGGGCGGCGGTAGACACTTACCACCAGGTAGGCCCCAGATCGTTCTGTCATCATTTTACACTTAAAAAAAAACTTCGGTGATGGGAATTTATATTATGTTATTTTGTTTCCAGGGTGAAGTGGATCCATCGCAAGTCCACAAGTCACTGCAGCGGATCCGTGAAAGGAAACTCGCCTCGTTCATTCCCTGGGGACCTGCTTCGATTCAGGTATAACAAGTTACATAGGTACATATTATATATAAATTCACGCCTTTTTATCCCGAAGGCATATACGCGTTTTGTTCTGTATACTTAATATTATAAAGGCGAAAGTTTTGTCTATATGTATGTTTGTTACACCTTCACGCCTCAATGGCTGAACGGATTTGGATGAGATTTGTTATACCCAGATCATACCCAGGATTGGGTAATAACTATAACTACAAATCTCAACTTTTGTCAGTATTTTTCCCACCGTCTCATCTTTTTAAACGCAGAGCTAATAGCTTAAAATATAGTACACGGGCGACAGAGCTTCGCTCGTAAAAAATTATTTTTTTACGAATTATTCAACTATAAAGGTAACAAAACCCATTGTAAACACATTTTGTGTGGTGAGCATGAAGTTTCGGATCTTGGATGTTTGTGTTGTGTTTCTGTATGTGTCCATGCCATCTACATCATTTAATAATAATTCTTTGGTCAGCTACAGAGCATTTTAGACTTATTTAATGTTTCAGGTGGCGTTGTCTCGTCGATCGCCATACGTGCAGGCCACTCATAAAGTGTCTGGATTGTTGCTCGCCAATCATACAAACATCTGTTCGGTATGTGAAGTATTGCATACTAAAGGGAGATAAGGAAATAATGAAAACACAGTTATATCACATCCGCCATTAGTCGTAGCACGTAGCATCTGTACCAAAACTAAATGATTGTGTGCAAAATTGGTACTAGTATCTCTCGCTTGCCTAGAGTAGAAGCTCAAGTTGCACCTAATAAAGAGGCCGGTGTATATTTAGGTTTTACGCCGACTTGTATGATTTGGAGTGTACAATGCCAGATAAAATACGTGCCAATTTGAACTAGCTAATTGTCTCCAAATAGAAGATTTAGTAAAAACTGTTCAATACTGACAACCCCTTTAGGAGCTATTTTGATCAACCGGCTTTCGGTCTGTACGTACAAACAGACAATCAGCCGTCTTCCTTCTAACCCCCTCGTTTTCGTCTGGGTGTCAAAAGGAAGGAAAACATCGCCAAACTTGTTTCTTGGACATCTTTTTGCAGCATCTCAATCATTAAGCATCAAAGCCGATCTCCATTAGTACACTTTTATCAATGTCTTTCGCTTCCAGTTATTCGACCGATGCGTGCAGCAATTCGACAAGCTGCGCAAGCGCGAAGCGTTTCTCGAAGTGTTCCGGAAAGAGCCGATGTTCAAGGAATCGCTCGAGGAGTTCGATGAGTCCCGCACCGTCGTCGACGAGCTCGTCAGCGAGTACCAAGCGGCCGCCACCCCGGACTATGTGCATTGGAATCCGGGTACGTGTATAAACGATCCAATTGATCACATGACTGACAACAATGGCAAATACAGACGTGCGGCTCATTTCCTCTTCCTCCGTTGCACTCTATATTATGTTATCATAACACCAAACATGCCCATAGGATTTTTTTTTTTAATGTGTATAATTGACGGAACGAGCTGAGGGCCCACCTGATGGTAAGTGGTGACCCTCGCCCATGACAACAGTAATGCGTGCAATTCAGTATGAGATCCAAATCTTTACTGTCGCATTCATCCTGCTGCGTCCATCACCCGAGACGGGGATGATATGTCTCATGCGCATGAGATTTCAACGGCAGCCACACCCTTCCACCGGAACACAGTAATGCAATCACTACTGCTTGGCGGCAGATTCCAGATGTGGCGGCAGACTGTTAATCAAACGGCACCTATTGTTCAGACATTCAATGTCGGCTTATACGCAAAACTCAACGCACCTGTTCTACCTAAGTAAATAATATCTTGCATAATGCTGTCAGAAAAAAACTGCTTACTCAGATTTGTGTGCGAGTTCGTTTTGACGACTAAAAGTGCCAACCCGTTAAACAATAAGATTGCGTGGCTTAGTTGGTAGTAGCCTTCGGAGCGAGGGGTCCCGGGTTCGATTCGGTTGTGATGAGCATGAAGACTGTTTGTAGTAGTGTGTAAACGTTAGTTTGAAAGAAATTGGATGTTTTATTGCCTGTATGCCAAAGATTTTACCTCAATAAACCTGTTGAAAAATCTCCAATACATTAAAATACTTTTTCAGAGAGCAGTCAAATATAACACAAGGACTGAAACTGAATCGGAATTCATAATACCTACGCCTACAAGGGTGTGACAGAGTTGAGAAAGCCATTCCAAAAGAAGTATTACCAATGTTATTTACTCTGTTGTGACAAGTTTTTTGTTTAACCTGTGCCATTTATTGTATAGGGATATTGTAATCTCAGTTTATTGTATAATTAGTTTAAGGTCACATTACTAAGAGTTGTTCTCAATTGAAAATACGCACAGAGTTGAAAATAAAATTCCTTTTTTTACCAAGACTTTATTTTAATTCAATAATCGCTATTCCTTACATTCCCTTATTCCATACACATATCACTCTCATGCGACTTTCCTTACCTCATAAGTGTTTTACTAAAAATATTCAATTTCAGGAAAAAATATGATAAAGTACAACAGGAATTTCTATGAATGATTGAATTTGTCCTAAATTAAATTATTATCTGGGCTTTAAATTATACACCCCTCTATAATATACACAGTAATGGCATAGTTACTTGCGAGGGATTCAATGCAGTACATTTGTAAGTCCTAGAATGTATATCAGAGATTAAGTTATACCAAAAATCACAAATTAAAATATGATATAAAAAAACTGGTTTTAGCATTATATTTGGAGATAAGTTCTCTATAAATATAAATGTCTAATGAGGAATATGATGATGATATTTGTGAATGATATATACAGAACATTTTATTCTCACCATGTTTATACATACACATTAATCGGATTAAATACTTAACTGTTTTAGACCAACCAAATTGAAAAGGAATACTAAAATAATTCTCAAAGATAAGCAATCAGAGTCACGCTTGCAACAGTTTAACAAATTTGTGAGTTGACGAATAACATGAAAATAGCTACACCAAAGTGCATACAAACTTCTTTTCAACACACAATTTATATTCTAATTATCATACAATAACAGTTGTTTCTATAAATGTTTTGTTCAAATTTCAACATTACCTAAAAGAAACATCAAAATGTTGATATTAAATTTTTTTTAGTGCAATACAGAAACAAGATTCTTAAAATATAGGTTTTACCATCCGTGCCAATAAAATTACTAAATCAAAAGCACTGCAGTGAGTGTTACACAGGCTGAAATAATTGTAGTAAAGTTAATAACACACCCAGTCAATGAATATTTACATTTTAGGCTAAGATGTTTGGCTTGACTGCTGGAACTTAGGTTGAATGATGGACGTCTTGCGAATTGGGACGGTTTCTGGTGTGGGAATGGCATCTCCAGTGGGGTGCTTCGCAGGCACAGCCGGTGCTTTGAATGGCGCTGCAAGGTTACTGGGCCTTTGCTTTGCCATTTGATAATCTCCAGAGTCAAAGAACTTCTGCTGTAGGAAAATTAGCAAAGTAATTAAAATAAATGCAAATTTTGGAAGAAGAAATCAGACAGACATACATGAGGTATGGAGCCCTAAAAAGGTTAGATATAAACTTACTCCTTTTGCTAGCCTCTTCTGTAAAAATGCAGAATGTCCACCAGGCCCTCTTCCAAGCATTGCATTAGGGAACTTGGCTTTCAATTTCGCTTCTTCCAATTTTTCCAACTCTTTCGGCTGAAAACGTGATAACAGTAAAATACAGTGCAGAAATTCATAGAGAAGAATGCAGATACTACCCTATATAACTTACATCCTTTGGAGGGTCGTTCTCTATTGGCGAGTCTCCCATCGTGGTTTTCTGAAACAATAAGGCATTTCTATATTAAATTGGGGGTAATACAAAGAAACTACCAAGTCATGTCATTACGACTTAGAGATAAGTGTTTTTGTTTGGATGATTACAAAACACAACTGTTTGGTTATTAAGAACATAAATATTAGATGATGATTAAGTCTGCAGGATCTTGAATAAGGTCGAACAAAATCAGAATCTTTACAAAAGCACACATACACTGAGATTGAATCAAACGAGGTACGAAGAGGTATTTATTCAATAACGTTCGGCGAACAGAAAGTAGTTTACCTTGACAATGGACGTTGCAAAAGTGATTTGCTGATTAATCCTCAACAAAAACGTATTTCTTCGGAAGTTTTCGCACTTAGTAATCCTCTCGGATTAGTAATTATAGCAAAAAACAATCAACAAAAGCAAAAACGAACTATTTTTCCGTAGGACAAAAATGGCGTTAATAAAATGTGTTGCCATAAAAAGTTTAAAGAAATATAATATGTTTTGGTTATGAGATCCATCTAAGGAAGGTAATAATATGGCCAGCAAACATCTGACAATTATTTCAATAAAATTCCGTGTTTTTTTAAATTAAATCGCCATTTAATCGACAGCGTGAAAATCACAATGAAAAGCTTTTTGAATATATTACATGTGATTTGATGATCATGATTTTTTCCATCACATAATGAATGAATACATAATAATACATACATGAGTTTGTGATTGATAACAGCGGTAGAATACAAAAAAAAAAGAAAAAACAAAATTACTTTCGCTACTCGACTCAAGACAAAAATTACTATCTACTCGTATATGCTTAAAACTCAATCACTCTCTCCGATTCATCCAACACGGGTCGTTCTAAGTCAATTCCTGAGGGCCTGCAATGACGGCATCACGGGGGCCACGCGCTGGTCATAAATTTGATGAAATATTTAAATTTCTCTAGCGCGCGTTCCAGAGGTAGTTTATTAGTCCTCATTAGTAAATCTTCGGTAACTCCATATTAATATATTTTGGATAAGTCTTTATTATTAAATTTTGGGTAAGTTGTCAATAGTAAAGCTTGGTTAAAAAATAATTAGAATGCTTCTTTGTATGTGATCATGTGAGCTGATGAAGTATTTGGGCATCATAATAATATTATAAATGGAAAGGTTTGCCTATATGTTTATTTGTTACTCCTTCACGTCTCAACGGTTGCACGGATTCGGATGAAATTTGGGATGTTATTAAGGTAGGTCATACCTTGGATAAACACGTCGCTAATTTTTATCTTGCAAAAGAACATTTTGACAATTTTATGTCATCGCCTCATGTTAACTTTTTAACTGCTGGGAACTGCGGGGCGTTCCTAGTTATTAATAATTAATTATATGTTCCATGCCTCGAAGCAAGTTCAGTCTCATGGTTTGCATAACCATGTTTTCCTAGCAATGGGAGTATTCCTATAAAAACCTATCATTCAAATTACTGGCAATTCTTTTACATTTAATTACTTCACCCAATGATAGTCTGTTGACGATACCCGCGTTGTGATTGGTAGGATTATTAATGACAACCAATCACAACGCGTGGATTGCTGAACGTGACAAAACCATAGAGTAAATTAAACATTGATGATGAAAATATTCATTCACATGGTGTTTTTCTTTCATTGTTTTGTTTTGTTTGGTTTCTCGGGTTTGGCGGAAAAAGTGAAAAGTTAATTATGGAAGTAGATGAAGACCAAGTAGAAGATATAGATGGGTGCATTCATAGCATACATGTTCGCAACTTTTTTTGCCATGACAATCTGGAGGTAAACCTAAATAGAAATGTGAATTTTATTGTTGGTCGTAACGGCAGTGGTAAAAGCGCTATTTTGACTGCATTAGTTGTCGGCTTGGGAGGTAGAGCATCTGCAACTAATAGAGGAAGCAATTTGCATTGTGAGTATCCTACTTAGCGCTTCTATTGTAGTGTAATCTCTGAATTTTATCAGAATTTTGAACATGATAATAACATATCCGCACCGGCACTTGTGGCCTCCTAGAGCAGTAGATTACATAAAAATATTAAGGCTTTTCGCTACCGTTAAGGTACTTCGTTAGTGAGTATTTCAAAGTTACCTAAATAAGTACCTAATAAGACTTTATGATAAAAATTAAATATTTACATATTTTACTATGAATATCATTATTATTTTAATATAGATATATGTATTACTTTAGTTACTTGATAGTTAATAAGATTTTACTTAGCTAAGTTATCTAAACAAAAAGATTTAAAAACAAATGATATTGTTAATATTTCAGCATTTATCAAGAAGGGTCAAAACTCTGCAACTATTGAGATAAAGATAAAGAACAACAGTTCAAAAGCATATAAACACAATGTTTATGGAGATTTTATTACTATAGTCAGGACAATAAATGCTTCAGGTGGCTCTAGTTACAAAGTCAAGTCAGCTACAGGTAAATATTGCATTATGTATTGTATAAATTTTAACTTTTTATATCACATTTTGTTTTATTTTTTACATGTTTTAAATGCATTTATTTGTTTAGATAGCTTATTTTACTTGATGTCACAAGTATGAATGTGTAAAATTCTAATTCCTGGAGATTTGCTTGGTATTTTGTGAAAATAAAATTACATTTTACACAAACAGACTAGAAAATATGCTTTTTTTAATTTTCAATCCATAATAACAATGATTGACAGTTCTATGGCTTAGTAGTAGCACTGCCTTTCAAGCGAGGGAAGCGGGGCACACTGTGTGGTGAGCAACCATCTGCATCACAGGGAATCTAGTGCAGAGCTATGAGTGTGCAAACATTTATTTAAAAAAGTTAAAATCCCACTATGTTGTTTCATGTTTAATTTTTGTAATATGTATCATGTTAAAGTATGACTTTCATATTCAAAATAATAGTAAATTTTTCAGTAAAGAGTTTGAATGGATGTGCACCATTGAGATTAAAAAGTACCTTGTTATCTTATTAAATTTCCAATAATATGATTTCCAGGAGAAATTATATCTACAAAGTATGAAGAGGTGAACAGTATAATATTAGCCCATGACATACAAGTTGACAACCCCATATCGGTGCTCAATCAGGATGACGCAAGAAGCTTTCATGCATCTGATTCTAAAAAGAAGTACTCTCTGTTCAGAAAGGCAACTAATTTGGACCAGACGGAGGGAAATTATGTCAAGGCTCTGGGGAATTGCAATAAGGCTATTGCTATTTGGAATAAGAAGAAAGATGTAAGTGATACCAGAGAATCAGAGTCAGGTCTACTTTGGATGCAGTTATTGGTGTTGCAAAATTTTATATATTTCTTTCTATTGAGACTAAAACAAGGACTATAAAAAGTAAATCTGATCCCAATTACCCAGAGTTGGGCACCAGATACATTTTTAATGAAAAACCTTAGGTCTTTTGATGGCACCGTGGCTTAGTTGGTAGTAGCCCTGCTTTCGAAGCGAGGGGTCCCGGGCTCGATTCCCGGCTGGGGCATAAAGCGTGAGCATTAAATTTTTCTCAGGTCTTGGTTGTTTGTCTTGTGTTTCTGCGACACAGGGAATCCTAGTGTAGAGGTATGAGTGTGATTCATGTTTAATATCAGGTGCGGTCATATCTGCTCATTCGAAATTATTAGAAACATCGTTCTAGGCATGTATTGAACTGGAGAAAGAGTACAAGAAGTGGAAGACGAGTTACGAGCAAATTCAATCTCGAGACGAAATTGAGAACAAGAAGCAAGCATTGCAGAACGAGTACTACTGGAGCGAGATAGCTGACTTTGAGAAGGAGGCCAACACCATCCAGATGCAGCACGACAAGCAGAAGGCTAAGATGGAGAGGCTTCAGGAAAAACTGAAGCAGATGGAGGAGAGTTATGGCAGCAATAATGATGCCATTCAGTAAGTTATGTGTGATGCACTAATACAATAGTAGATTTTACGTAATATATTTTTTTAATAGTAATAATAATATAATAATAGGAAGTAAAAACCGTTCCCGTAGCCCCAGCATAAAGGCGCTGAGCAGGAACACCAGGGTGGTTTTAGTCGGATCATGCCCGACATAACCGGCCCGTCCTCCCCCGGACGGAGCGGTATACGTATGTTCCACCCTGGAAAAAAAAAATGTAAAAATTTTTGCTTCCGAGCTGTCACTACTTTTCATCACGAGGCTAGAGAATGACTTATTCTAGGAGAGAATGACTGGGAATGGAAAAATATTTAAAATCCGCAACGACTTTTTATTATTATTATTATAAAACTTAACGATTATTAAACTTATTGTTTAGTTTTGTATTGTCGGTTACATTAACATAATGAACTCATTTTAAATCCCTTTACTATAAGTCGCGCGGTCTGGTGATGTGGAAGATGTAGAATATGTATTGGCTTGACTCACAGTTCATATTGTACCACAGAGCGCTCAAAGACAACCTAAAGGAGAGGACACAAGAACGGAAAGCTTTAGAACAAGAGTTGCGTGATCTGGAGTCTGAAGTACGCGAGTTGCAAAGCACCCATCGCAGTACGCAGAACTCAACGGGCAAGCAGCGGGAACTGATGGCCAGGGAACAGAGGAAGGTGGCAGACTTGGAGCGGGAGATACGGAACATTGAGTAAGTCGGCACCCCGATTATTTTCAACCGACTTCAAAAAAAGAGTGAGAACCTCTTCCTTTCGACTGCATTTTTTTTTCATGTTTGTTTCCTCAGGTCTCCCTCGTTTAGGAACCGATTTTGAAAATATTTTTTTTCTTTGGATGGATATGATTTCAGATGGTCCCATAGATTTTTTATCGAAATCGGTTGAACCAAAATAAATGGAAGAAATATGTCCTCCAAGTATACGAAATTACGTATTTTGATACTTTTAAAGCATTGAAGTCGATTTTATCGATTTTTAAATCAGTTACTTGTAGAGTATAGTAGAGTAGAGATTGTCTATAGTAGAGAGGTTTTTTACGTTACGTAAACACGATGTGCACTCAGGTGTATGGATACGCTAGCTATGAGCACGCAGAGCTCGATGGTCCAATAGTGAAATGCCTATTGGACTAAACCTTCGGGGAAATAGGAGGCGTGTATCTTTGTATGTAAGCGGTCGCAATGAAAGCAAGTCGGTTATAAAAATGCGAAGAAGTAAAACCTTTTTTATCTCTTTTGTAAAAATAATTTTTTTTTTATTATTTGAACAAACGATTAGTTTTACTTTCGTTTTTGTTGTGTTGTCACATAAATAAATAGGGTATTCTTCTTCTTAGCTCTTTTTCTACATGATCTAATATTTATATGTATTGTTAAGGACGGGAAGCGCGGCGTCCGCGCGTGCCACGCTGGAGGCGCGCGCGGAGGCGGCGGCGCGCGCGGCGCAGGCGGCCGGCGCGCGGTACGACACGGCGCAGAACGACGCCGCGCAGGCGCGCGCCAACCACGCGCTCCGCCACGCCGCCGCGGACAGGGCCGCGCAGCGTGCGCGCGCGCAGCGGGACGCGCTCAGTCAGTTCACACATATTACTAAACATAGACATAAACATTTACACACTCATACCTCTGCACTCATTCCCTGTGTCGCAGATGGCATGGACACAGAAACACAAGACAAACACTCAAGACCCGAGAACATGCTTTATGCTCACCACACAAAGTGTGCTCCGGCCGGGAATCGAACCCGGGACCCCTCGCTTCGAAAGCAGGGCTACTACCAACTAAGCCACGGAGGAACTCATTACTATCATTTATATACTCACTTATAAGTACCTGTAGGGAATCAAAGGGTACACACATACGGACGCGAGCAACTGGACCCCCTAGTCTGGCCAAATGCCTTGCGTGTGTTGTTTAAGAGACACGCAAAGTTACGGTTGCACCTTTCCCTTGCGTAAATAAAGTATTGAAATGAAAAACTCATTTGTGCATGTGTGGGTTTGAACCAGCGACCTTCAGATTGTAAGTCGGTGTCTGTGCCACTAGGCCACCACAGTCTCAACCAACCCAGTTGGTTTAATAAGTTATGTATGTTCATAGAGCAACTGAAGCAACAATTACGCGAGCTGGAGTCGCGCGGCAACGATTCTCTGGCGGTGTACGGCAACAACATGGTGGAGCTGTGCCAGCGGCTCAAGCAGGCCGTGGCCAAGGGGGAGTTCTCCGCGCCGCCTCGGGGTCCCGTAGGTTAGTTTCACCGTTTTTACGTTACAAAAGTTACGAGATTACCTGAAGATTACCTTAAGTATGACCGTCACTAGAGATGGCGATGTTACGTCTCATGCGCATGTGATTTCATCGGCACCCACACCCTTCCACCGGAACACCGCAAAGCGAGTGTACCACTGCTTAGCGGCAGTGTACGGTGGCAGTACTTATCTGGATGGACTTTGCACATGTTCTACTGCTTCTTTTTGTCGCCCAGGAGGTACGTGTAAGAACGATTCTACTGGATTCCACCCACCAAATCATACTAATATTATAAATGCGAAAGTTTTTCCCGTATAATTTTATATAAAAAATTTAATCTCGAAGGCGAAATGCGTGAGATGAACGCTAATTCTAATTCTGGGTGGGGGTGACTGGGCCGGCACTGACGTCCCGCATGGGGGTGTATTGTGCATTGTCCCCCGTTAACTAAACCCTACCCCAGCCATCCAAACTCCTTTATATATCGGAGAACGACTCTGGGTTGTAGTTGGCAGCAATGCAGCACGGCAGTTAGTAAATCAGATGAACGCATTGAACGAGATGAACGCATTCAAATAGTTTTATTATATTATCTGTGCTATTATCACTATCGCTTTTAATATTTAGAACCTTTTGTCAGGTTCCTATATAAAAGTGAAGGAGAAGAACTGGGGAGGCGCATTGGAACATATAATCGGCGGGTCAGTGCAGGCGTTCTGCGTCAACACGGCGGAAGACTCGCGGAAACTCTTCGAGATCATGGGACAGGTGACTGTTTTTCCAAAGCTTGACAATGATGTACCTATTTATTAGTACCCCCCTACACGTGTCCTCCGGGTGGAGGGTAAGGAGTACAGCAAAATGTAGCAGTAGAACTTTACCAAGTTCGTCGGGAGAAGTACTGCCTCCACATCTGGTCCACCGCGAAGCAGAATTAAAATGCAGGGTTATGAGTGTAAAACGTTATTTCTCACTTCCGGAGCCTGCTCTTCCGTTTTATCAATTCATGTGTATTTTTGTTACCTCTTTTAAGAAAAAGGAAATTGCATATTTTTTTTCCGGTGACTTTTTTCTTACCCCGTTTTTATGTTTCTTTTTTCAGGCGAGGATTTAATAACGAGAGCATTGAAATCGGTGTACAAGATATTTGAAATCAATCATATGTATTATAGGTATACGGCAGAGCGCCAAAGCCGGGCGTGACGTGTAGCAAGTTCCTGAAGGAAGCGCACGACGTGAGGCGTAACGCGGTGCGCGCCGCCGGGTTCCTGTCGGCGCTGGACTCCGTGCACGTGTCCGACGCGGTGGTCGCCAACTTCCTCATCGACAACGTGGGCCTGGAGTCCATCCTGCTGGTGCCGGACCACGGTCAGATATACACACACACACACACACACACACACACACACACACACACACCCTTACACACACACACTTACACACACACACACACACACACCCTTACACACCCACATCCACACTTACACACAACTCACACACACACACACGCACACACAACTCATACACACACACACACACAACTCATACACACACACACACACACACACACATCCACGCGCGTGTGTGTGGTTTTGTGGAAGTAGCGTAAATCCGACCGTGCGACCTCCACGTTGCGTACGCTTTGGATAATGCTAATACCGGAGTTTTATTGAAATTTCCAGAAATATTTATGTTTTGTCTTTTTTTAAAACATCTGTTCGCGATAAAAATGTGAAAAAAGTAACTAGAAAAAAGAAAAGTTTTTTCTTCAAGTTACAGCCTGTTGAAAATCACCAATAAATAAGGAATTTTTTTGGCCCCTTAATTTTTTTAACTTTTTTATATTGTTTTAATCACAAATACAGATCTTGACACCTTGTCTATGTCCTACAGATGATGCGGTGCGCCTCTCGGACAACGAAGAGAACGTCCCGGAGAATTGTTCCAAGATTGTGACGCTGGACTGCACCGAGTTCCACCCCGCGCCCAACTACCGGAGCTACGGCGGCTCCGCGCGGCAGAGCCGATACCTGCAGGTCAGCACCGCGGAGCGCAAGAGGTAATTACTTCTGTAACTGGTGGGGAGTTGTCCCCAAATTGTGACGTCATACTGTACAGAAGGTCATTTAATTAGTGACCATCATCATGATTCAATAGAAAGCAGTACTTGTTACTTTTCAAGGTTTGGAAATGTAAGATGCAACCGAAAGTATCAGTAGAATTTGTGCCAAGTTCGTCCGGAAAGGTACTGCCACCACACCTGGAATCTGCCGCCAAGCACTATTATTACTGTGTTCTGGGTGTGGGTGCCGGTGAAATCACATGCGCATGAGACCTATCATCCCCGTCTTGGGTGATGAGAGGATGAATACGACGCAGTGTATGATCCAAATCTTATACTGAGCCGCATTACTG
Source organism: Aplocera efformata (assembly GCA_921293045.1). Lineage (NCBI taxonomy): Eukaryota > Metazoa > Arthropoda > Insecta > Lepidoptera > Geometridae > Aplocera > Aplocera efformata. The sequence continues at coordinate 1,440,162 of OV121040.1, forward strand.
TTGTCATGGACGGGGGCGCCACTTACCACCAGGTGGGCCCTCAGCTCGTTCCATCACTAATTCACATTAAAAAATATATTATAAACGGTTTACGTGTACAGGCAAGTGCAAGCCGAGATAGCGGAATCGGAGACAACACTCGCCGCGCTAGAAGCTCAAGCAGAAGAGCTGAGCGCCGAGGCGAACGAGGCGCGGGAAGCGGAGCGCGCCGCGAGCAAAGCGCTGCAAGCGCTGCTGGCGCTCAAACACGAGAAGAGCGAAGCGGCTGCGCAGGCCGCTGCAGCGCTCACGGAGGACCGGGCGCCGCATCACGCCGTGTTGGTACGTCGCCTGCCTGTCATCAAAATAGCTCGTCGAGATATTATCGACCTGAAGGCCTTGGTTCAAATGCACAAAGTCACTGATGAATTTGTAACTTGATAATTTTATGGGCTCAATACCAGTCTCATAATGGTGATGGAAAATGTTATTGGGAAATAAGCACGCCCAAAACCAAAATGTCAAAGACAGGTGTGACATCTACCAATAAGGATTGGGCTCATGAGTAGAAAGCCCATTCACTCTCTTATGGGGAGAAGGCCGGTGTCCCTGCAATGGAATGGGGGTGACACAATGAAAAATCCTTCTCGATTTAAAAAATACCGTGTTTGTCTATTTAGCTAAACAGACCTTAATGTTTCCAAGTCCGTATTAATCTTAGTCTAAGTCTGACTTACAGTATACTTGATTAACACGATTCTTTCAAGGGAAGATGAACTGGTCTATTTTGTTCTCGATCCAGGTGGAAGAATTGAATGTGTCCAAAGAGAAAATCCGAAGGTTAGAAGAGGAGGTGGAGGCTGCCTCGAGCTCAGAGCGTGAGTTTCGGAACAAAATCGACGAGCTGGACTCTAAGATGAGGACGGTGAAAAACCGTCTGGGAGAGGTGACGGCCGCTTGCAGGACCCTCAGCGTGAGTAACTGAGACATCCTCTTAAATTCCTGTTACAAGTGCACGTTGAGTGTGGTGGCTCACGGATACAGGCGCCGACTTTCAATCTGAAGGTCCCTGGATTTATACAACGAAATTTTTCACTTAAAAATTTTGTTCGATGTATTAAGTTCTTTCTCGCAACGGTGACGGAAAACACCGTCAGGATACCGGCATGTCCAAGAACTAAAAAAATGGAAGATATGTTACATCTACCAATCCGGATTGTGCTCCCGTGTTATATTAAAGCCCATTCACGAATTTAAATACTTCATTTTGCCAGAAACGTGATTTTGCATACTGGTCTTGGACGTAACATTATTGGTTTTCACTTCACCGTTTTTACTCTGCATGCAAAATACTAATAAGGTGTTGTTAGAACATTTACGTGCAAATTTCAGTTTAGTTTGGTAATTTCTATGTTATTTATCTAAGATAAAACATGTCACCCATAGTGTAGAGTAATTCTTGCACAGTAATCCTGATCACGACGCTTTTGTACAGGAAGAGATAGACCAGGAACAATTGAAGCTCGACCAGGGAGTGACAGAGAGTCGAACTTGGCAGCAACGCATCCGCGAAGACAAGGTCAAACTCACGCAGGTCGAAGCCATCCTGGAGGAAAAGAGAGAGAATATAAATAAGAAGGTGCAAGAGGCACTCACGCTCTGTCCGCGGATAGACAACCCGAGGTACGTATTCAGAAGACAATCAAAGTTACGGAGGTCAGGAGGAAGAGAGAGGACTTATATGTTTCTTGTTTTTATATATACATACTAGCTGTGCCCTGCGGTGTTACCAACAGTTTTCCGAGATCAAAATTAGCCTATGCTATCCAGCATATATGGATTTGGATGAAATTTAGTATCCTGGAATCAAATTTCATCCAAATCAGTTGGGCCATTTTAGCGTGATGGTGATATAATCATACACACACGCACACACACAAACTTTCGCCTTTATAATATAAGTAAGATTTAATCTATACGAACCTTTTTGTGCCTTCAGCGACGTGATCGCCATACTGGTGGCAGTACTTCTCCGAGCGGCTTTGGTGCAAGTTCGACTGATCCTGGCATATATTTCTGACTACATTGTTTTTTTTTTTTTTTTTTTTTTTATATGTGATTAAGTGACGGAACGAGCTGAGGGCCCACCTGATGGTAAGTGATGACCCTCGCCCATGACAACAATAATGCGTGCGACTCAGTATGAGATCCAAATCATTACTGAGTCGCATTCATCATGCTGCGCCCATCACCCGAGACGGGGATGATATGTCTCATGCGCATGTGATTACACCGGCAGCCACACCCTTCCACCGGAACACAGTAATGCAACCACTACTGCTTGGCGGCAGATTCCAGATGTGGTGGCAGTACCTCTCCGGACGAACTTGGCACAAGTTCTACTGCTACTTTTTGGTTGCTCCTTTAGCACCACCCAGGGGGTACGTGTAGGGAATCAAAGGGTACACACCTACGGACGCGAGCAACTGGACCCCCCCTGTTTTATTATAGATATAGATAGATTGGGCTGTGTGAAATATGTCAATGAATATTTATATTTATTCCGACAGAGACAAAGCGATAGTGACGAACGAGCTGAAGAAAACCCAGATTAAGTTAAGCTCGATCCGCAGCGATGGACTCAGCAAGGCGCAAGTCGCCGAGACATTGCTGGCCGTCGAACGCAAGTACCGCCGCACCAAGCTCACGCTCGACCGGCTTAAGCATCTCATCGACGACGTGAGTACACTGTCCCTGTAACGTTATTTCTTTTAGTGGAAACTTCTTGAGCGATTTTGGGGAAAAACTTATGGGTTCGCGTCACCGATGACCTCGACATCCCGTACCGTACCAGCCTTTAATGTTCCCACTGCAGGGACACCGGCCTACTCTCGATAATTGAGAGTGAATGGGCTCTGATCTACCACGGGAGCCCAATCCGGATTGGTGTAGCGGCCTGTTTCCTGTACACAGGCCGCTATATCACGAGTCGACTATTTCATTGTTTTTAGTTTTGTCATCTGTCGGATGTCAGACTTCCTAGGTTTTTTTGATATATGGTACTTTCCTTATGTTAATTGTTACGTGTTACCACATAAATAATACGACTCTGGAGTTCCCCCACACCCAAGTATAATAAATCACACTAATATTAGAAAGGCGAAAGTTTGTATGTGTGTCCATGGCTTAGTTTGTAGTAGCTTTACCTCTGAGACTGTCTGCGATGTGTCTCAGATTCCCGGCCGGGGAACAGTGCGTCCCAGCCGGGAATCGAAGTTTTTTCTCGGGTCTTGGTTGTTTCTGTTCATTTATGTCATCGTATTCATTCTTTATTCTTTATAATAATTATGATTTTTCCACAGATAAAAAACACGAGTAACGAGCACTTGAACTTCTGCCACCGAGTGCAAACATACATCGCTAGAAGAGTGCAGTACTGCTTCCAGTCAATTCTGACGCTGCGAGGTTATTCCGTAAGTAGCGTTTGCCAGCCACAATTTCTACCTTAAAAGGGTAAACTGGTACAAAAAGCTTTAAGTTCTTTAGTAGAATAATTCAAGATTTTTTCAATAAAGAAAAAATAAAATAAATAATGTTTGTATAGGGCCGAATGGACATAGACAACGCGCGCGGCGTGCTAGAGATCCTATGCACGGGCCGCGAGTCGAGCAGCAAGCGGCACGCGGCCTCCACGTCCTCGCTGTCGGGCGGCGAGCGCTCCTACTCCACCGTCGCGTTCATTATGTCGCTGTGGGAGTGCGTGGAGCTGCCGTTCTACTTCATGGACGAGTTCGATGTTTTCATGGTGAGAATACTAATAGAAAATTTCCTATTATTATTATTATTTTATAGAAGATTTTAGGGGGCAGACGAGCAGACGGGCCTCCTGATGGAAAGCGGTCACCGTCGCCCATGGACATCTGCAACACCAGAGGCAATGTCGATGCGCTGCCGGCCTTTCCTAGACGATGACCTGATGTTAAGTGGTTAATAACAGAAATTTGACTTAGATCCTCCCCGACCGAAGTTAGAAATGCCAAGTGGTTACGTCTCATGCGCATGTGATTTTACCGGCACCCACACTCTATCACCGAAACGCCAGCAATTACCAGGTGTGGTGGCAGTTCTCCGGGAGAACTTGCACAATAAACTCTTACTAAACTTGGAAACATTAAACAGTGTGTAAACGTTTATTTATTTTTATATGAGAATGTTTTTTTATGGTTACAGGACAACGTGAATCGTAAGATAGTGATGGAGTTGCTGATAGACCACGCGCTGAAGAACACGAGCCGGCAGTTTGTGTTCCTCACGCCGCAGGACGCGTCCTCCGTGCAAGCGGGGCCCATGGTCAGCATCCACCTGTGAGTACCTGGCGATGGGCTCTAGCCAACATGTCCTTGTTTAACTTTTTGAATACGTCTTCCAATTTGCTTCCTTAGTAGGAAGTAATTCAGAAAACTGAAACATCAGCCTCTAATGTTCCCACTGTAGGAACACTACCTACTCTCGATAATTGAGACTGAATGGGCTCTGATCTACCACCGGAGCCCAATCTGGATTGTTAGATGTCTCTTGTTATCAATTTGTTTGGTTCTAAGACATGCCGGTTTCCTGACGATGTATTCCGTCACCGTTTAGAGAACATGGCTTTGCGCACATAGTTTTTTCAAGTGAAAAAGATGAATGTCTGCCACCGTTCTCCTGATCTCTTCAGAAAACTAATGATAACTTAATCGAGGATACAGTTTGATGCTGCAGCTACATATATCCAACAATAAATTCGTGATGTTGAGTGAGGACTGACGCATCGCTTGCTGCGGAAGGGAATGGACACTTCACATAGCGCCCTCTAGCTCCAAACTAAGCAAAGCTTGTAATATGGGACCTCGTAATAGAATATTGTAAAAGTACTTTTTGTTTTGTAAACACATACATACATGATATAATATAAAACCCAGAGACAGAACAAACATTTATGTTCGTTACACAAATGGTTGTCCTGGATGGGAATCGAACCCTCGATTTCATACTACAGTAATAATAAATACATTCTTGTTTGTTTCAGAATGGCGGATCCTCGTCCTTAGATACGTAAGCAATATATTGTAATTACAAGATTGTTTCAATATTTATACTGTGATTTTTTGTCGTATGTCCGTCATTCTGTGTATATTGCCAAATAAAGGTACAATATTGTATTATACCGTCTATATTTTTTAAAAATAATGGATATTAAAACAGATCATTGATATTTTCAACACCACTTTTATTATTAATACAACGGCCACAAAGCCGCTACTGAGTACAAAATGTGATCAAAATGCTTTTTATTGCACAAATGAAAACATTATCCGAATGAAATACTTTCCACGAGTGTTATAATGTTTAAATATTATAGTTAGGAATTATATTAATTTATACACAAATCAGGAAGATTATATCACTCATGGAAATATAGTTTTCTGGAGAAAGCCACCTGTTCAGTCTTTACATAGCAATTTTCAGAAGTTTCCCCGAGTGTATCGCAATAACTATGTTACGCCTTTATCACGTTATTTCCTCGAACATCAAGTTTCTAAATTCAAGTAACAGAGGGCTGGAGATGATAATTTAACATCAAAACATTCTTATTTCTCAAAAACAATAAATAAATGTCGCTATGGAAAATCTCATGGCAGTTGAATATAGAAACAGGGTACAAAAGAATAAGAAGCGCAACTTTAGATATGACCTCTAGATATTTGGATTGTAACTTTAGTGCCGTTACGGTTAAAATTGTGAAAAATGCTATAGACTTCATAGATGCTTCAAAAACTGGAGCTGTTTTGAGATCACACCATATATCCATCACACACCTCATTACAGAATACAATTTAAAAATCTATTACAAGTAAGGGTTTTATATTAGTTTCAAATAAATTGATATAAAATAACTTAAATCTAAACAAAGTGCTCTCATTTACGCTAAGAATATTTTTTAATTATTCTGATAACAAATCTAAGTCTTATTTATAAGGCGAAGCGCGCCTTAGGGGATAAGCGTAATCGTTGAACTTAATTCTAAAATGGGTTAACTAACATCGATACCCGGATAACGATATTAAGGTACAAAGTTGCTTTTGTACAATTAAATTCTATTGACATTTTTTTAAAACATGCAGTTATTTGCACGAGACGTATTGGAAACGCCGAATCGTCACTTATTCCCTTATCACGTGGGTAAAAATAGTCATTATTAGTGTAATATTGACACACATTCTTTATCAGTGTGGGACAGTAACGATCTTCGTATGGCTCAATGCCAAAACCTATTCTACAGTAGTTCATCGTTCACTACATTCAGAATCAATGAAGTTATAAATACCAGCCAAATAATTATTCAGTCAAATCGCAAAATGGAAGAAAGGTAAGTCAGTGGAACGTGAATTTTTCTATAATATTTTTGTTACAAATGATTCGAAAATGGAAGGATTTCATCGTTACACGACGCGTGTTGATAACGTGTCATATATAAACAACATAAATAAGCGAAAATGAAGCTAACACAAAAATAGGGTTGTTGATAGAAAGATGTTCAATTAAGTATTTGAAGATCTTGTTCCAGAGCGACAGTCTTTGGTTAAATTGGCATAAGACGCACGAAATTGTTAGTAATAAACAAATCTTAGACTGTATCGTAGTCAGTCTCATGAACAGTTTGTTCACGTCCATCAAGAAATAATGTTTTATTAACATTGCAAATGACACTAAGCAAAACATCTTACCAACTAAAGAAAACTCGCTATCATAGAATCTAATTATTAATTTAACTAAATCAAAAATAATTGATTGAGATTTAGAATTTTACTACGAAAGTTTTCGTTCAACCACATTCTAAAAACATATTTAAACTTAAAATATGTAAACTTTTATAAATGTATGTACTTTGTCCTAGGCATTCATTCTATTATAGTTATAGGTTAGTCGTGCACCGTAATTTAAACTTAAAAGACAGTCGCGCACAGCCAATAATAAAATACATCACAAGAAACAACTATTCAGATTATTATAAACTTATTAAAAACCTACAGAATATACATATTAGTGATTGAAAATGATTGAGGACAAAAAAATGCATTTTATTAATATATATTTACACATTTGATAATCTTAACTATACGATCACAAATTAATACAACCATTCACTAATATTTATAGACAATACTTGCACGCGACTACTATGATTGAAATAAAAAGGTATTATAATAACTTAAAAATATTATAGGATGCGGTTGAATTACATATAAAAATAGATACTCTTACATATCAGAAATGTGTGGAATGTTACCATATTGAAAAAGTCGTCATTCAGATTTGTAAAGCGCGAAGATAAAGATTAGTGCACCACAGAAATAACTACTCAATTTTCTATCATCAACCTGGGAACTATACTATTGGCTTGTTTTAGACTACAGTTCTTGTAGCAGTAAAGTTCCAAGGTGCTAAAATAAATAATAGATTGATAGCATTATGAAATATCTCTGTTCAACATTACAAAAGCTGCTGCCATTGCAGCAGTCATAAGTCCTTATTCATTCCTATATTCGTGTAGGAGGTTTATCAATAAAAGGATTTCATTTATGAGACTGAAGTGACGGGATGAGCAGACCATCTCATATTCAACTGGTTACCGCCACCCATAAACAACAAAAATGCGATACAGTGACTCTCCTACTAAAGTATCTAAAGACCCAAGTCGCGTCGTACCGTACTGTACACCGTAATCTAAGACGGGAATGTTACGCCTCAAGTGCCTGTAATCACCGGCACCCACACCTTCCGCCGGAATGCAGCAACGCGAGTGTGGAGGTGTGGAGGCAGTACTTCTCCGGACGAACTTGGCACAAGGTCTACTGCTACTTTGGGTTGCTACTTTCGTGCCACCCATCTTGTGATGTTTCAGTAGTGGTTTCATAGAAGTAATTTTCAACTAACTTCGATTATGCTTTTCCGTTTTCTTACTTTGGCTTCCTCTAAACTAGACATCGGGGGCATAAAAAATGGGGGCCGGTAACCAACAACGCACCAAAACGCGCGCGAACAACTCGGTCTACGTGCGATCGCATATGCGTAGTCTAAGCGCGATGTACGGGACCGACCGGCTTTTGATCTATACTGTGCCAGTGCCTAGAGGGGATTTTGGCGAGTTTTGGTACAAAAACCAACATTTAGATACAAGAATAATTAAACACAATTTCAAATTGAGACTGGTCATATAAGAGTCAATTTGAAAAAGCGATGGAACTTTCATCGCCGTCTAACGAATTATTTTACGATACATGCAACATTGATACCTAGTTTTTCATGCAATAAATAACGAGGTCGCCCTCAGAAATTCGAATATTAATTGAAATTAGTTTAACATGACACTACTGTCAAGTGTACCTACGCGGTGCCTTTGTCTAAGTTTTTAAATTACCAAATTTACTGTCATTCTTTTATTTAACATTGTTAAGGCATACTCGAGAGTAGCGTCAAGTGATTTCCAATTGTTCTACCCATCACCATCACAATAAAGCACATACCACTCGCAGTTGCTTTGTGAACCGAAGTATCTGATACTTCGGTTCTTCAGTTCGGGCAGTTGTGACGTAATCTTAGCACGTGGTGTTGCCCGCTTTTAATAGACAGTAAACCACGGTAGATTTTTTAAATCTTGTAGTAGATCGTGACATCTTCCATCGGCTGTTAGTTTCATGCACACAGCAAACGCATATTATTCACATTAGTGTGTTAGAAAGCGAATTATCACGCAACATCGTTAAAATAAAAATTAGTGAATTCAATGGAAGACGCGTCCGATTTATTTAATTAAGCATTTTGTGCAACATTTCCGCTCTCAAGTGGGAGCTTAGATTTACGTCAAATTTCGTAATCTTCAAGATTATCACAGCTTAAAAGACATATCAAATCATTGGGAATTTTCCGAGCCTATACAAATCATCGCAAGATTCAATTGGAACCACTGCAAGTCTAAATAATCTGGTGATAGGAGGGCCGAAAGATTGTAAATCAATCAGAACTGTCAACTTTAGTAATACAAGACTTCTTGTAATCATAGAACTCATGGTCTATTTAAAAATAGATGTCTCGTTGAGTCATTCACAACTTTTCCAGTCCAAAATATATGCCCAAACGTGCAGGGCAGTATTAGAAACAACTAATCCTTTCAAAATGTTTAAAACGTGAAAAACAGTAACAACAATATCGGCGAACGCCAAAACAGATAAATTATCTTATTCCATAGCGGCGGGGTCGTTGATTAACCTACCAATAATTCCGGTCACGGATGCCGGCAAACCAAGATACGAGATTGAAAATTAGCCCCAAAAATCTTCGAACGGAACTCGAAAAGGAAATTAAAGATGGTACGCTAAAATTGTACCGATAAAGACAAAACAAATGAAGCCTGGTACCATTGAGCGCATAACTGGTGTTCTGCACTCAACGCGTCGTACATTCGATACAATTTAATTATCCTGCTTTAGTATTTCCAAAGGTGAAATAAAAGGTCATTGACATCATCTACATTGAGGTTTTTAATGTTGTAGACGAGCTTTTGGGTGTTTGTAAGAGGTATTAGGTACAACTTAGATCCTTCTCTGGTTTATGAAGAGACTAGAGTCGCAGCCTGAGACATTAAAATGGAGAATCTATGAGTGTGTACAATAATTGAATCTGCTCTTTAAACATCCGCGCTACCACTTAGCGGTAAGTATTCTGAGCGTTTTGATATCACGCGGATTAGCTCACGCATGCGGGCCTATTTATCTCCTCAAAACGATCCCGCATATTTACAGGACCATAATAAAAATAAGTGATCCGCACCCAAAAAATCCGCGTATCATTAAAAACACATAAAACCTCGTTACATAGAATCGAGAAATTCCAATTTTAAAATAATCAGAACAGCTGCTTCAAGTTTGTGCTGGCAATGTAAAGACGGGTTAATGACCTTTTATGTCACCTGAAAACTTCCTACTTTATCTGTGCGCTGGTAACGTGAAGATTACTGTGACGGCTCATTCTTGGCTCACCGGCCTGTGTTCCCGGCTCGCGTTGTTCACTCATCGGACAGCAGGGCGAGATCGGGCAGAGGGGACACCTGGTGCCGCGTGGATGGTGTCTTGGTCGTGGGCGTCTTGGGACTCTTGTGGTCCGACTGCGGCGGCGTCGGCGGGTACACGTGCTCCGTCTCCTGCGACGTGGAAGCTTCCGTGTCCTGCGTCGACGACTGGCTTTCCACCATCAGCTGGTGGACTTTGTCCTGCAAACAATGTTGACTTGTAGAACGATGAATTAGAGGATGTAAGGAAGATATGAGTATGACATGCTCGAAGAGAGGTATGTGTGTTTTATTAAACTAAAATCTAATAAACTTTAATCTTTCTAAATGGCACCCTAACATTTGTATAATACTTATTCACCCTTCTGAGTTGTTGTTAATTACAATTTTATAATATCAGCCAGTTCTGGTCATTCCAGGCCAACCGCGGATCCACCGTGGTGGGTACGATGGGCCCACGTGAGCAATCTGTTGTCCGACTTTGTACCTCGCTTATTTTCGGGTGGCCATCTTTTTTGGAGCTGGATCCGCGACTGATCCAGAAATTCCGGCAAAGGGGAGACACTCGACACACACACATACATAAACACACACCTAAAAAAGGATGGGCTGCAGACCTGTTCAGTACTCACAAACATGTCGAGCGATACATTGTGCGACTGTATCCGGTGGCTCTCGTCGAGGTTGATGTCGGGGCAGATGAGCTGTAAACCAGCGCCGCGTTGCACGAACTCCCCGTCGCCGCCGCGCACGATGCACACCTCTCCCTCGGCGCGCAGCACGGTCACGAACGGGGTCAGCCACCGGTAGCACGGCTCCAGCGCTTCCCACGTGTACCCTGGAACGTTATATTATGCAATTAATAGATATGACGAAAAATTTCATTTTGATATAGCGGATACCCGGATATACATTTTTTGCCTAATGTATTGGTCTAAAACCATCATTATTGCCTTTCAAATGAAATCGGTTATGGTTTCTATAACAGACATAGGTCGAAGCAACTGTGTTTTATATAATAGGATGAGTTTTATTTAAAACTATTACTGGGGTTGTACTAGACATTTCACCTCATGTAATCTCTTAATGTTATTAAGGCGCTGCTAACTCTCAATAATATCACCTATCCCGTTTTCGGTTATTTTGGCACAAAGCAAGAGAAAGAGTCGGAGATAGCGATGGCGATAGCGGCTAATCGACATAGTTAAGCTACAAGAAATTGGCTTGGAGATTTGAACCGTCTGTGAAGAGAATTATTAATAATCACCCGTTCTAAAATAAGAGTATCTACAACATCAGCTATCCGAGCAAAGCTAGGACAGGTAGGAATAAAGATATTTGTATATTGTTAAAACAAACTTAAACAAACAGTAATAGCAAAAAGAAAACTCCAGGTGCCTAACAAACAGGTAAGAAACAGTGTGAAATCCCCACAGTTTGTAAGATTCCCGCCAAAATAGGGCCAAGTATTCTCACCTGACACCCGGACGCCCAGGTCCTTGTTGAAAGTGTGCGCCATGGCCGCCGCAGCGAGTATACTATACGGGAACTGATTCATGTCCACGTGCAAAACGGCCAAGTCGATCAGCTGTCCGCACGTCACGAACTCCAAGGAGGAGTATTGCGGGAACACGAACGTGTATCCTCTCAGAGCGTTCGCGCCCACGTCGCTCTCCCCCAGCAGTCTTCGTTTAGCGCTCTTCCCTTCACTGGCTAACTGCATGTACACATTCAACCAGCTGTTTACAGTGATGGGCGTGATGCTCCACGATAAGATTTTGAGTATCATAAGCTCTTCAAGTAAGATCTCCTCGGTGGTGCACGCGCCGTCCGTGACGTACGCGAATTCTCCGATTTTCGGCGGGTACACCTCTTCCACTTTTGCAGCGATAAATAAACATGTTATACCTGAAAATGTGAAATACCCGTAATAACGTAGAAACAACAATATTTTATGAAGAGACTTTTAGCCATCGTATCAGTTTAGTTTTTGTCACACATTCAAAAGATAGTGGCTCCTAGCTTAATTGGTAGCTTTCCTTACGAATCGAGGGGTTCGATTCTCGGCCGCGGAGTACGATGTGTGGTGAACATAAATTTGATCACAACTGCCCGTGCCATCTACGACACGGAAGATTCTAGTGTAGTTTAAGTAGTAAGCGTCTATTTATTTACTATTTTGGTTTCATTTCAACTGTCCACTCCACTCTCCAGTCGCTCTCTGACTACCGTTTTCGAATGGAAACATAATATCAAGTCAAACGTAATGTAATGTGCAACACTGCCGCTGAATGATTTTATTAGTTAAGTTTAAACACAGAATAAAGTACAGACGCTGCTGCAGCTAAACTAACTTTGAATCCCATCACATTATAATATTTTTAAATATTTCTCATTATATTAGGTTTTAATTTAATGAGAAATATTTAAATAGTACGTGAGTTCAAAGTAAGCATACCTATAAGTTGTAGTCTTCCCTTTTGCACATCTTCCGTGTTGGACAAATACCGGTCGATGTAGTCCACTGTCAGGTGAAAAGACTCTCTGTGCAGTTTATATACTTCACATACCTGGGGAAAAGAGAATAAGAATTATTTATTTGCCATAATAAAAAGGTTCTAACACAGTATAGGTAACAAAAAATTTACAGTGTTCCTTACTTGTTGCAAGTTATCAAAGAATCCCAAACGAAGATTGCTAAAAGCTTGTTTTGGGAAAATGAGATAAACAAATTAAAATTCGTTTATTATGATTTAGCAAGAAAGGATTCTCCTTAGACCTGATTCGGGTGAAACGGAACGAAGCACAGCTTTACTCCCTATGAAATAAGGATCTAGATCTTATTGCTATGAACTTAGGATATTGATTTGATGGGATATCCTGATCAGTGCCTGTTCCGACACTATTGACAAAAAACACAACTAATTCGAATTCATTTTTTTTAATAGTGAATGCACTACACTTAAAACGTGTTACTTTTTTCGTACATGTGTAGTTTTCTGTTGATTTTCTATTAAACATTATAGGATAATAAAAAGGTCAAAGAAGCTAATTACAAGTTCATTACTGTTACTTCATAGTGTTAATTTATGTCCTAGCAACAGCTGGCTCTAATGGATATTTCTATTCTAGGCTTTTGTCGCTATGACTCAGGGAGGACAAAAGATTATACCATTAAGAAAACATTTTTTTTATAGGATTAAACGGTAGAGTACAATCGAGCTTAGGCGTATTACAAATAATACCGTGAAATGAGATTCGGATTAGCACACCGAGGGCTCGTTGTATAATCACCATATTATCTGTAATTTTCGGGTACTTTTTACATATTCCGTTCAAAGTAAAGTCAAAAACATTAAAACATTTATTTTCGGTGATTCTAAAACGTCACGTTTTAATATAAATATATATCTACGAGAGCATGCGTTATTATTAATTATAGGGCTTTTGTTAAATACAGCCTCTTATAAGTTAGAAAAGACACATTGTAGGCTTATCAAAAAGATTCCTTTTATTCTTTTGGGGTACGGACCCTAATTGATTCAATTAGTTGTGGGGTAAATGGTAAAGATGCTCACCAGTTGGTAGAGGCGTATCCTGACATAGTGGTTTCAATAACAATATAGCGAATACATATACTATTGTATAAAAAAAAAACGTTGTGTATTCGCTATTGGGGTTTTAGCTATTTGAGTCGTCTATTATTATCTAGCTCATGGTTAAATTAGAAGCCCTGCGGCCTGGATAGTATTAGCTTGTCTACGGTTTTTTTGGATGGCGTGTACGTCATACGCGTCGGTTTGAAATAAGCTATTCGCGCTTATGCTAAAGAATAGAATTAAAGTAGTATTAAAGGATTTTTTTATATTCCACAATTTATTCCGCGGATGCAGATATATCGAAAAAAGCTATTTATTTTTTAATGCTCATTTTACCTCGACGAAGACCTATTTCGATAAAAAAAAAAACATTCAAATCGTCCAACAATTTAGTTTGCGTAAAATAAAAATGCAGCCCTTAGAACCACCAAACATTTTTTCATTTAAAATCTATCATGTTATTTGTTGTGTGTTAAATGAAAAAATATTGAACTAAAGTAACAAGTTTAAGAATGAAATCAGAAACTGAATATGAATTTATTCAGATTGACAAACACTGAGGCCCCAACAAGCCTTTGTGGTGTCGGCATGAATAGAACATCTAGCGCAAAAAACAACTTCAAACGAAGGATTGTTCGGAATCAATTTGTAAGGTAAAACATCTGATCGTATAAAAACAATACACGCGTTGAAATCTATTACATCTATTGTACGAGGTACCGTACGTAACTTTGTTATTCAGATTGTTGTCAGGCAAACACGTTGCTCCTAGACGCGTTGTCCAAGAACAAACATTGTCTTGTTTGCCAATGCCACCTAGCAGGTCCTAGCAGGGGTATGAGTGTGTAAAAAAACGATTGAAAAAGTTGCTTTTCCGAGCGTGGCGCAGAACTGACACGGAGAGATGCAAATTCGTTTTTATCCTAACTGATAAAACAGGACACAAAATAGGTACCTAGTGTTATATTGTGTATGTTTTTTTTTTATAAAATAATGACTTGTAAATTATTATAAACAAATATAGAATCTGCATCTGCTATTTTTTTGTCAGTTACCCACCCTTACTCCAATTATTGTCATCTCTTGTAATGCTGGTGAAGTATACAAGTGGTGGAAATTAAAGGTCAATTTCAAACCAAGGCCCTGACGCCTCTTAAGTGTCTCTACAACTAAAGAGTCTTTACCACTAAAGTGTCTCACAACTAGTGTCTGTGACAAGTTGTTTTTTTGTAATAATTTAACGGGAAGCGTTCACGTCTAATTGCATGTTAAGTGGTAAGTCCATAAACAATAGTTCTACGACTTAGAGCGAACAGAATTATGAGATTACGCTCATCACGGGGATGTCTCATGCGTCTGTGGTTTCATTTATAGTTACATTCAACTGCATATTATACGATAAGGAAGACGATTTTATACACGAAAGTAGATTTGAAACGCGGTGACACCGTAGCATTTTGCATCTAATGCAAATAAATTCGGGTCGTTCGGTTTTACAGTGAACAAGGCCGATTTCGCTGAGGTAGATCTCTATGTAACAGATCTACATTCTTTTCAAGTGATGATTCTAACTTTTTCGATGGCTTGCAAATTAATGCGTTACGCTACTATCTGGGTTCCCAATTTCCGTGCTTGAATATAAATGCCTACACACTCATACCTGCATTAGGATTCCTTGTAACGCAGGTGGCATGAAATACAGAAACACAAGACCAGAGTTTCACACATAGTTTGCCCCGACCAGGATTCGAACCCGTGGCCCCTCACTTCCGCTATCCGCTTTTAAAGATAACACTTACAAACTTACACACGTATTGCTGTAATTATTAGTAGTTTAGGACACAAGTATAACACCAGTTGATGGTTCTGATCTGGCGATTACAGCTATACGATAAGCCACAGGTACTTATATGCGTGTAGAAATGGCGGCCCAATGGTACAGACTTTTTTTAATCAGAATGTAGCTGTGATAACCCAAACGAATGTCAATAAGTATTTCGATTGTGTAAGTGCGCAAAACGACGTTTAGAAACGGCGAAGGTGCAGATCTGGAGGAAACCGGCATGTCCCAGAATCGTATCATCTCAATCAATGCCAATAGACTACTGCGGACTAGGATTTCGTTTGTAATTTAAAGTCCATTCACTCTCGCTTGTCGAGTGCAGGTCTGTGTCTCCGCCCTGGAAACATTGGAGGCCGGTAGGGATGGCAAACCATAGAGATGGATACAATATTGTAATAAAACCGGCCTTCTGCAGAGCCACTTCCACCTGTCGTGGGTTCCTACCCAGGACAAACATTTGTGTAGCAAACATAGATGTTTGTTCTGTGTCTGGGTGTTATTATGTTTGTATTTAAAAGAGTATGTAAGTATTCTATTAGTAATCTTGTTCCCATAGTACAAGCTATGCTTAGTTGGGGCTAGATAGCTTTTGAATAAAATGTCTAGGAATATTTTTTTATTGAATTAACAGGAAACGGTGCTTAACCACGCCTTGTATTATAGTATTTTGGCAATAGAATTTGTATTTTTCTAACCGGGGTTAAATAGAGCAAATAGTAGAGCATCTACCACAATAAGTAGAGCAAATCCACTTCTGTAACATCCACAAACGTCATAATAACGCGTTATCGGAAAACTCGTAAGATTAGAAGCAAAGCTTTCGTTATTTAGCTACTTGTACTTTGTTATCGCGTCTTACGCGCTCCACTTTCAATTCCGGATACATTGAATTAGTTTCTCGCTCCCAACGTATCCTGCAACTGCTTTAGCGCTTCGAACGTCACATAACTTTATATGGCATCTGTTATGATTAAATAAATCTCAATATATAAAACAAAGTCGGGTTTGTTGGAACACTTATAACTTGAGAACGGCTGGGCCGATTTTCATGGTTTTTGATTTGTTGTATTTGTTTCCGTCCCGAATAGTAGAATAACTATTAAAAACATTGGAAAATTGACGAAGAAATAAAATAAATGTATCCCCGTATTCCAACGGGAACGGGAACTATGCGGGTGATACCGCGGAGCACAGCTAGTTAAGAATAAAATATAGTCATGTACATTTAACATCTAGCCCTTAACTTAGCATAGCGTGTACTATGTACCAATACTTATATATTATTTTAAATACATATGAATATGAATACACAGACACCCCCATCTGCGTTCGTCACACAAACTTTATCCTGGTCGGAATTCGAACCCACAACTTGCAGCGCTGAATGCAGAATTAGGCCCGTTATGTCCACTAGAGAAATTATTGTATACCTAACATTCTTCGTGCAAATAATTGTTTTTTTTTGATGTAAGTAACGAATTACAGTTGTATTCTCCTCCTGAAGATCCTATTCATATCCTATTAAAATAAACTCATTACTACCTACTTTGTATTATTGCTGCAGAACAAATATCGTAGCATTTACAGGACATGCTGCACTCTCCTGAACCCCTGTCTCCTACCACCACCTACACCCGGTAGGACCTCAATGAGGCATCTACTCTAGAGGTAGAGGTTTCTACATTCTTCCTAAGGACATCTGGACAAAACATCAACACGAAAAGAAGATCTACCTGGTGAAATTATTGTAGTTTTAGTTGAAGATTTATCATATGATTCGATTATTACATACTCGTTTTATATTGTATAATCCTATAATTGTATATGTAATCATTTAACTACACTAAATAGTGTATTATAAAAATAATTATGTACTACTTTTTTTCTTATAAGTTTCTAAATAGGTACACTTCCTACTAGGATGTGTAGTGGATTTATCATAGAAGAGATCACTATTAGTGATAAGCCCGCCCATTGTAACCTCCTTCGTGCGTTTTTTATTTGATCATGTAAGTTTATGTTGAGATGTCGTTTTGTCGCGGCAGGGAAAAAAACTTCTGGGGCTCGTACCGGGATCAATTGGTAAGCGATACGTTATAATATCATTCCCTATATTTTCACCCTCAGGGGAGAAGTTATTTGTTACCATCCTCAAGAAAAATTATCATTAAAATCGGTTCACAATCAACAAAGACATCGCGTAGCATTTACATACAAAAAAATACAACTTAATTGCAAACCTCCTATTTTAAAGTATTGTAGGTTAACAATATAATCTTCAATGACTTTCGTTCAGCCAACGTAAATTAAATGTTAACTGTAAAAGCACAAAAACACAAAAAAAAACAAATAATGGTGGTGGATTGGAATCGTGTTGGTTATGAGGTCAATGCACATCGCAAAAAAGGGGTCATTGAACCCACTTACTTATATCACTTCCATACATTTCATATTCGATAATTACAACATGTCTTACCTTTCCTGATGCCCTTCAGAACAGCATGAAAACACAGTTACATAATAAATAAATGCTCGGTAAAAATACATGACGTCATGGTAAAAAAAAGATAGTCAGACCACAAAATTATGCTAGTACACAAAACCGATGATTAGAGTATGAGTAGAGTACACATTACCACGGTTTTACAATATTGCTGCCTTTGAGATTCATAATTACATGAACAAAAAGAAAATTTCAGAAAGGAATCGTACTAATATTACGAATGCGAGAGTTTGTCGTTATGTTTGTTACTCTATCACGCCTCAACGGCTGAACGGATTTGGATAAAAGTAGCCCATATTATGGATTAAAACTTAGGCTAATTTTTATCCCGAAAAAGTAAAGTATTAGTAGAATAGCTAACCGCAGTACACAGCTAGTTAAAAATACATTATTATGACTTTTGTCTGATATGTAAACATTGAATGGCAGATAAGACTCAGGGTCTTAAAATTCCCACAGACTTTTAGGTAAAAATTTGTAATAGTATATTTAGAAATCCACTCTATCTTATTGTTTTTTATTTGCCATACTTTTGATGTCAGCCATAACAGGCAGTAGTTTCTGTTTGAGCCAGCTGTTCAAACAATATTATATAAAGGTCAATAGATCATGGAACTTGTCTCAAATTGACATTCTCTACCATGGTAGAGTACATAACTCCAGAGCAAATTGCTAGCTCTAAATCTAACTTTGGATAAAATACTCTACCCAGTGCCACATGTTCCAGGTTGACCAAGAATGTACCACTCGCATATGACAAGATAGAATTTGGAATTTTACAGTTTTGAAATTATGTACAGTACCCTTTATTTCAGTACACAATGCTAGACATGAAGATATTATGGAGTTGGTAAATAATGCCTTTTACTAGCACTAATATATTTCAAGCTAGACTGTATAATCACCATATTATCTGTAATTTTCGGGTACTTTTTACATATTCCGTTCAAAGTAAAGTCAAAAACATTAAAACATTTATTTTCGGTGATTCTAAAACGTCACGTTTTAATATAAATATATATCTACGAGAGCATGCGTTATTATTAATTATAGGGCTTTTGTTAAATACAGCCTCTTATAAGTTAGAAAAGACACATTGTAGGCTTATCAAAAAGATTCCTTTTATTCTTTTGGGGTACGGACCCTAATTGATTCAATTAGTTGTGGGGTAAATGGTAAAGATGCTCACCAGTTGGTAGAGGCGTATCCTGACATAGTGGTTTCAATAACAATATAGCGAATACATATACTATTGTATAAAAAAAAAACGTTGTGTATTCGCTATTGGGGTTTTAGCTATTTGAGTCGTCTATTATTATCTAGCTCATGGTTAAATTAGAAGCCCTGCGGCCTGGATAGTATTAGCTTGTCTACGGTTTTTTTGGATGGCGTGTACGTCATACGCGTCGGTTTGAAATAAGCTATTCGCGCTTATGCTAAAGAATAGAATTAAAGTAGTATTAAAGGATTTTTTTATATTCCACAATTTATTCCGCGGATGCAGATATATCGAAAAAAGCTATTTATTTTTTAATGCTCATTTTACCTCGACGAAGACCTATTTCGATAAAAAAAAAAACATTCAAATCGTCCAACAATTTAGTTTGCGTAAAATAAAAATGCAGCCCTTAGAACCACCAAACATTTTTTCATTTAAAATCTATCATGTTATTTGTTGTGTGTTAAATGAAAAAATATTGAACTAAAGTAACAAGTTTAAGAATGAAATCAGAAACTGAATATGAATTTATTCAGATTGACAAACACTGAGGCCCCAACAAGCCTTTGTGGTGTCGGCATGAATAGAACATCTAGCGCAAAAAACAACTTCAAACGAAGGATTGTTCGGAATCAATTTGTAAGGTAAAACATCTGATCGTATAAAAACAATACACGCGTTGAAATCTATTACATCTATTGTACGAGGTACCGTACGTAACTTTGTTATTCAGATTGTTGTCAGGCAAACACGTTGCTCCTAGACGCGTTGTCCAAGAACAAACATTGTCTTGTTTGCCAATGCCACCTAGCAGGTCCTAGCAGGGGTATGAGTGTGTAAAAAAACGATTGAAAAAGTTGCTTTTCCGAGCGTGGCGCAGAACTGACACGGAGAGATGCAAATTCGTTTTTATCCTAACTGATAAAACAGGACACAAAATAGGTACCTAGTGTTATATTGTGTATGTTTTTTTTTTATAAAATAATGACTTGTAAATTATTATAAACAAATATAGAATCTGCATCTGCTATTTTTTTGTCAGTTACCCACCCTTACTCCAATTATTGTCATCTCTTGTAATGCTGGTGAAGTATACAAGTGGTGGAAATTAAAGGTCAATTTCAAACCAAGGCCCTGACGCCTCTTAAGTGTCTCTACAACTAAAGAGTCTTTACCACTAAAGTGTCTCACAACTAGTGTCTGTGACAAGTTGTTTTTTTGTAATAATTTAACGGGAAGCGTTCACGTCTAATTGCATGTTAAGTGGTAAGTCCATAAACAATAGTTCTACGACTTAGAGCGAACAGAATTATGAGATTACGCTCATCACGGGGATGTCTCATGCGTCTGTGGTTTCATTTATAGTTACATTCAACTGCATATTATACGATAAGGAAGACGATTTTATACACGAAAGTAGATTTGAAACGCGGTGACACCGTAGCATTTTGCATCTAATGCAAATAAATTCGGGTCGTTCGGTTTTACAGTGAACAAGGCCGATTTCGCTGAGGTAGATCTCTATGTAACAGATCTACATTCTTTTCAAGTGATGATTCTAACTTTTTCGATGGCTTGCAAATTAATGCGTTACGCTACTATCTGGGTTCCCAATTTCCGTGCTTGAATATAAATGCCTACACACTCATACCTGCATTAGGATTCCTTGTAACGCAGGTGGCATGAAATACAGAAACACAAGACCAGAGTTTCACACATAGTTTGCCCCGACCAGGATTCGAACCCGTGGCCCCTCACTTCCGCTATCCGCTTTTAAAGATAACACTTACAAACTTACACACGTATTGCTGTAATTATTAGTAGTTTAGGACACAAGTATAACACCAGTTGATGGTTCTGATCTGGCGATTACAGCTATACGATAAGCCACAGGTACTTATATGCGTGTAGAAATGGCGGCCCAATGGTACAGACTTTTTTTAATCAGAATGTAGCTGTGATAACCCAAACGAATGTCAATAAGTATTTCGATTGTGTAAGTGCGCAAAACGACGTTTAGAAACGGCGAAGGTGCAGATCTGGAGGAAACCGGCATGTCCCAGAATCGTATCATCTCAATCAATGCCAATAGACTACTGCGGACTAGGATTTCGTTTGTAATTTAAAGTCCATTCACTCTCGCTTGTCGAGTGCAGGTCTGTGTCTCCGCCCTGGAAACATTGGAGGCCGGTAGGGATGGCAAACCATAGAGATGGATACAATATTGTAATAAAACCGGCCTTCTGCAGAGCCACTTCCACCTGTCGTGGGTTCCTACCCAGGACAAACATTTGTGTAGCAAACATAGATGTTTGTTCTGTGTCTGGGTGTTATTATGTTTGTATTTAAAAGAGTATGTAAGTATTCTATTAGTAATCTTGTTCCCATAGTACAAGCTATGCTTAGTTGGGGCTAGATAGCTTTTGAATAAAATGTCTAGGAATATTTTTTTATTGAATTAACAGGAAACGGTGCTTAACCACGCCTTGTATTATAGTATTTTGGCAATAGAATTTGTATTTTTCTAACCGGGGTTAAATAGAGCAAATAGTAGAGCATCTACCACAATAAGTAGAGCAAATCCACTTCTGTAACATCCACAAACGTCATAATAACGCGTTATCGGAAAACTCGTAAGATTAGAAGCAAAGCTTTCGTTATTTAGCTACTTGTACTTTGTTATCGCGTCTTACGCGCTCCACTTTCAATTCCGGATACATTGAATTAGTTTCTCGCTCCCAACGTATCCTGCAACTGCTTTAGCGCTTCGAACGTCACATAACTTTATATGGCATCTGTTATGATTAAATAAATCTCAATATATAAAACAAAGTCGGGTTTGTTGGAACACTTATAACTTGAGAACGGCTGGGCCGATTTTCATGGTTTTTGATTTGTTGTATTTGTTTCCGTCCCGAATAGTAGAATAACTATTAAAAACATTGGAAAATTGACGAAGAAATAAAATAAATGTATCCCCGTATTCCAACGGGAACGGGAACTATGCGGGTGATACCGCGGAGCACAGCTAGTTAAGAATAAAATATAGTCATGTACATTTAACATCTAGCCCTTAACTTAGCATAGCGTGTACTATGTACCAATACTTATATATTATTTTAAATACATATGAATATGAATACACAGACACCCCCATCTGCGTTCGTCACACAAACTTTATCCTGGTCGGAATTCGAACCCACAACTTGCAGCGCTGAATGCAGAATTAGGCCCGTTATGTCCACTAGAGAAATTATTGTATACCTAACATTCTTCGTGCAAATAATTGTTTTTTTTTGATGTAAGTAACGAATTACAGTTGTATTCTCCTCCTGAAGATCCTATTCATATCCTATTAAAATAAACTCATTACTACCTACTTTGTATTATTGCTGCAGAACAAATATCGTAGCATTTACAGGACATGCTGCACTCTCCTGAACCCCTGTCTCCTACCACCACCTACACCCGGTAGGACCTCAATGAGGCATCTACTCTAGAGGTAGAGGTTTCTACATTCTTCCTAAGGACATCTGGACAAAACATCAACACGAAAAGAAGATCTACCTGGTGAAATTATTGTAGTTTTAGTTGAAGATTTATCATATGATTCGATTATTACATACTCGTTTTATATTGTATAATCCTATAATTGTATATGTAATCATTTAACTACACTAAATAGTGTATTATAAAAATAATTATGTACTACTTTTTTTCTTATAAGTTTCTAAATAGGTACACTTCCTACTAGGATGTGTAGTGGATTTATCATAGAAGAGATCACTATTAGTGATAAGCCCGCCCATTGTAACCTCCTTCGTGCGTTTTTTATTTGATCATGTAAGTTTATGTTGAGATGTCGTTTTGTCGCGGCAGGGAAAAAAACTTCTGGGGCTCGTACCGGGATCAATTGGTAAGCGATACGTTATAATATCATTCCCTATATTTTCACCCTCAGGGGAGAAGTTATTTGTTACCATCCTCAAGAAAAATTATCATTAAAATCGGTTCACAATCAACAAAGACATCGCGTAGCATTTACATACAAAAAAATACAACTTAATTGCAAACCTCCTATTTTAAAGTATTGTAGGTTAACAATATAATCTTCAATGACTTTCGTTCAGCCAACGTAAATTAAATGTTAACTGTAAAAGCACAAAAACACAAAAAAAAACAAATAATGGTGGTGGATTGGAATCGTGTTGGTTATGAGGTCAATGCACATCGCAAAAAAGGGGTCATTGAACCCACTTACTTATATCACTTCCATACATTTCATATTCGATAATTACAACATGTCTTACCTTTCCTGATGCCCTTCAGAACAGCATGAAAACACAGTTACATAATAAATAAATGCTCGGTAAAAATACATGACGTCATGGTAAAAAAAAGATAGTCAGACCACAAAATTATGCTAGTACACAAAACCGATGATTAGAGTATGAGTAGAGTACACATTACCACGGTTTTACAATATTGCTGCCTTTGAGATTCATAATTACATGAACAAAAAGAAAATTTCAGAAAGGAATCGTACTAATATTACGAATGCGAGAGTTTGTCGTTATGTTTGTTACTCTATCACGCCTCAACGGCTGAACGGATTTGGATAAAAGTAGCCCATATTATGGATTAAAACTTAGGCTAATTTTTATCCCGAAAAAGTAAAGTATTAGTAGAATAGCTAACCGCAGTACACAGCTAGTTAAAAATACATTATTATGACTTTTGTCTGATATGTAAACATTGAATGGCAGATAAGACTCAGGGTCTTAAAATTCCCACAGACTTTTAGGTAAAAATTTGTAATAGTATATTTAGAAATCCACTCTATCTTATTGTTTTTTATTTGCCATACTTTTGATGTCAGCCATAACAGGCAGTAGTTTCTGTTTGAGCCAGCTGTTCAAACAATATTATATAAAGGTCAATAGATCATGGAACTTGTCTCAAATTGACATTCTCTACCATGGTAGAGTACATAACTCCAGAGCAAATTGCTAGCTCTAAATCTAACTTTGGATAAAATACTCTACCCAGTGCCACATGTTCCAGGTTGACCAAGAATGTACCACTCGCATATGACAAGATAGAATTTGGAATTTTACAGTTTTGAAATTATGTACAGTACCCTTTATTTCAGTACACAATGCTAGACATGAAGATATTATGGAGTTGGTAAATAATGCCTTTTACTAGCACTAATATATTTCAAGCTAGACTGGATGCAGACAGTCTCCAATCCATCAGACTTCTCATGATAGATACATTAAAATATACAATTGGTATCAAACTTACCTCATTCAGCCAGTCGAGGAGTATGGCCCTCATCCGAGGCTGAAGGTTGGGATGGCTGTCAAACATGTTGGGGTTCTTCTTAGCACAAGTGTTGACATCACACTCGCACATATTATTCCACACATCATTGGGATCTGCCCAGGAGAGTCCGGGCAGAGGACACTTCCTTTTGGGCAGGATGGGGCATGCAGATTTGTTGGGGCTGCAAATTAAGGGTTAGCATATACAGGCTGAAAAGGGCAAAGTTAGATTTGGGGAAAGATTAGGAAACTCTTGTCCACACTAATATTAAGATTATTAGAATTGTTGATATGCAAGTGGACACATTTATTATAAATATGTGTTCTAGAGTCGAAAACAAGTCTGTATAAATTTTGGAATGCAATAATAATAACATATTGTAGACAAGAAATCAGCATTTAAATTGGACTCCAATTCCAATTGATAAACATTATAAGATGCCATTTATTAGTCACTGCATGCAACAGCCCACCTATCTATAAATAGATGACACTGAGTAGCTCTTTGCTATAAATATTTTTTTGATATAAAATTGGGGCCATAAGATATTTGAGGGTGTTTGGAACTCATCCTAGGACAACTTACTTGGATCT
Source organism: Aplocera efformata (assembly GCA_921293045.1). Taxonomy (NCBI): domain Eukaryota; kingdom Metazoa; phylum Arthropoda; class Insecta; order Lepidoptera; family Geometridae; genus Aplocera; species Aplocera efformata. The sequence continues at coordinate 1,465,334 of OV121040.1, forward strand.
CTTGTTAGAGTGAGGGGTGGACTCGCCCCTGGCCACATTTTCAAGAGGGCTGAGCACACAGTTGTCTGGTAGACTTGGAGGGCTCAGAAAACTGTCTGCATTGTATTCAAAATCTGTATAAATGCTTCTTGGTTGCTCTGCATTCTCATAGTGAGAGCCTTCATCATCACTGGAGCAAGAGGATGACTCTACGACCACATTCTGAGCTGGCTGATCATTCAGCTCATTCTCAACTTTGGATGCAATTTTAGCAGGTGGTACATTCTCCAGCTACAATAAATGAAGAGTAATTGTAAGCATATCTCATTATAAAGAACATGAATAAATTATGACAGGTATACAGACCTCATCATCGGATGAACTCCTTCTTCTTTTTAAGTTCAAACGTTTCTCACTGGCTTCAGAGGATGAACTGTGAACAAGTGTCACAAGCAATAAGTAAACAAACCTTACCAAGGTCAGAAATTTGTTGATTAAGGATCAAACAATACATACCCATTTTGAGCCATTGTAGGTTGGACAGAAGGGCTGGTGCACTATCTCCGAAGCCTACAACATAACGCACATTCAATATAGAAGCTGATAGACACATTTCGAGCTTCTAAAATAAGTGCAAATGCTTAGATATTACCGCATGTCACGTTCAGTATTCAAATAGGGTTATGTCACTTGACGACCGTAATTGAGGGCAAATTAACATTTTCATCAAAAAGCACATGTGTCCCAAATCAGTAGCAAGCATTCAAGAAGGGTATGCACCCCACAATAATACGAAAACGGGTCTAATAAAACGTCAACCGAAGGGGTGAACCCGCGGCGTGCCCCCTGCTGATTGGCGGGAGATTTTTTTTGAGGCGTTATTTTGGGTGGTAAAAAGCAAATAATTTACATAATTTGGCACTTTTCCATCACTACAGTTCATAATCTATCGATTTAAATTAACAAAACTAGAAAATTCAATGATCAGCTGCCGTAAAAAATGCCACGAATCCGTCACAATCGCGCGCGAAATCATTCCGTCAGCGCCATTAGACACGTCGCAAGCTTGGGTTTCTTGGCACATCCACTTATGGAAATTGATAAAAATAGCTCACGGACCTCATGGTATTCTAGGATTAATGATTTATAAGCGAAATATCGCTGACAGAAACGAAAAAAATCTACTAATAGGACTAATTCAACATCAACATAAATGGCTTGGCTTATCGCCCACCAAAGGTTTATAACCTAATTACAGTTGGAAGACTGTGAATATCTTGAAAAAAGATTATGGCAAAAGACAGTACATATTATAGAGTAACAATTCGATTTAGAATAACATACCTTGTCATTCACAAATAAATCCAAATCAAATGAATCTAATTTCCTCAAGCACTAGATACGTGGATGTGATCTTTGAACACAGTTTGCGGTATTTTAGAGGTCTTATTCACAGTAAAGTTCTGATGTCACAAAATCTAGGTAATCCAACAACACTTTAAGATTTTTTCTAATTTTACATATTCTTTTCTAGGCTTTTCACGGCTCGATAACGCCCGGCTTTCCGCGCGAAAATGTCGCGGCAAAACTAGGCTCTCGGCGGCTTTACAAGTGACTGACTTCACGTTTGTTTCTGCTGAAAACGTACGTCATTTACAGGACCCGTTTCATTTCACTCAGATATTTGATGATTGATTATTGCTATTGCAGCGTACTAATAAAAGAATAATTTTCGTGAACTATGAGTCATAACATACTGATTTTTTATTTTTATTATTAAGATGTGCACTTGAATATTTTTGATGAGTCCAAGACAATTTCATAATCTATTTTCGATATGGTTGTACATATTAATGACAACTGTATTGATATCTATAATAATAATAACTTAATTTTTCATATTACTAATCTTACAATTGTATTTTTAAAATAGTATGCATTCAATATCTCAAAATATTTAATAGGTATACAATTAAAGCAAATATAAATACGTAAAACGGACTGTAAATTACAAAGCAATGCTTCTTTCTTATTGGCTGACTTGTGAAAATAGCGCTGCAGTAGTGCCAATGTCGGACTGGATTTTTTTATAATGTTGGTAATCTTGATAAACCTACTATCACGCCGGAATACAGCTGGGCGCCAGCTGACTGATAGAAAAATTGTGCGAGAAAAGTCAATGTACGTAAGCTTAACGTTAGTAAGTGATAACATGAAAATGCCGTAATTTTTTCATGTATTTAGTCAATCAAGCTAAATATCAATATAATTAAAGAGATGGCTGTCCAAAATATAGCTGTGAAATTATGCGGCGTTCTTCAAGCTCAAGGCGAGGAAGGTATGTGGCATATCCAATTAATCAATATTTCTGAATGAAATGTTTATTTTACTTATTTATACAGCATTTATTTGTCTCTTACAGAAGTAACAGCTCGTGAATGGCGCCTGTTGGGTCAAGAACAAGATGGATCCCAGCTATTGACATGGGTATCGGATGTTGACGGTAAAGAGGTTCTAAACATTGGAGTTTATACCAACCGAACCAAAATATTGTCAATCTTGCACACTTTTGAGGAAAAGCTAAATATTATACAGGCGTCTGTAAATGCAACACGCAGCTTACTTGTGTATGTTGTGAAGAAATTACCAACTGAACATTCGGATAAACAAGAGCCTTTGTACTGTCCATATTTGATATGTATGCTGCCAGATAAGAAAACTGGACCAGAAGAGATAGAAGAAGGTTCTACCAAGCAGATAATGGTCCAGTATGTCTACGGAAAGAGCAATAAGTACAGTCCAGGGATCCGGAATGATAGATTTTTGCTGTTCAAGCATTTGGAATGTAATAATCAATCATTGAAATATTATAGCAATAAATGTTTAATATATCAATTTCTATTTCAATTGGTATTTGTATTTGGTTACATCAAGCATGATAGAAAGCAAAATTTTAATGACATTTGTTTCTCAATGGATATTAATTGAATGAGGCTGAACTTAAATCTGGCAGAAGATGACATTACTATTACAGATTTATTTTATTTTATTGTATTCCAGGTATCAAGATTTACCGGACTCCAATGTTTTTGAATGAATGTGAAGATGGCACAGAAAAGTGGGGGTTTGATGGTATATATCCAGAGCCTGAAACCATAGTGAAGGTGTTCTCATGGGCACAATGGGATTGTGTTAATCAGGTACAAATTTAACAATTAACATGAAGGAAGGAAAATATAGCGTTTTAAAGTTAAATTCGCGAATATTGGACCATGCACCCATGTAGGTTTTTAGTGATAGCATGTAGAGAAATAAATGCAAAGGTGTGGTTGGCCATGTTTACCACTAGCTGGTGCATGTCTCGCAGTGTAGGCCGGCACACCTGTAATAAACTCCAGTTAATTATTCTTTTTTTTTTATGTGATTGAGTGACGGAACGAGCTGAGGGCTCACCTGATGGTAAGTGGTGACCCTCGCCCATGACAACAGTAATACGCGCGACTCAGTATGAGATACAAATCTTTACTGAGTCGCATCCATCACCCGAGACGGGGATGATACATCTCATGCGCATGTGATTTCACCGGCAGCCACACCCTTCCACCGGAACACAGTAATGCAACCACTACTGCTTGGCGGCAGATTCCAGATGTGGTGGCAGTACCTCTCCGGACAAACTTGGCACAAATTCTACTGCTACTTTTGGTTGCTCCTTTAGAACCACCCAGGGGTACGTGTAGGGATTCAAAAGGTACACACCTAAGGACGCGAGCAACTGGACCCCCCAAAAAAAAATTGTAAGTTGGAGCTTAGAATAAGTTTAAGATGCAACAGAGCAAGAGTATGCAAAGCTTTTACCTGATGTGCAAGGGCCAAATGGAAAAGTTTAGAGATTCTGTACACATTGAAATGTTTGCGTTCCATCTCACCTTAACAACGTCAAGGACCTCTTTGAATGGGGCATGCGAGACTCCAGCCTGACTGAATTTGATTTTTGAGCTCCATGTCCAATGACATGCACAAAGACACTATAAACTATTGTATATAATTATTACATGTTATCACCACACAATTAACATAATTATCGTAAACAATTAGGTCAAACAACATTAACAAATCAACAAAATAGACATAGTTTAATAATGTAAGGTCAAGTCACTAAAATAGCTAATCATTAAAATCCCATTATTGATATAAATAAGGATGTGTTTCCAGGTAAGTGATTAAAATAGATAATTTGATAAATAGTTATTAAATTTGATTTTATTTCTTTATTTCTGATTTTTATGAACCAAATTCTATAATTAAATTATCTGTATTATTTCTTTGCTTATTAATTTAATATTTATACTATGTAAGGATTATTATTTATTTGCAGGTTTTGTACTACATACACTATCGGCAGCCGACACAGAGCTTCGCGGAAGGCGAGGAGGTGAAATCCCCCTGTGAGATGACCCCAACGCTATCTGCATTCCAATTCCATGCTGATCTGCCCTATGAGACAGTTGTAAGTCAATGACCACGTTATGGCTTTGAAGTTGAAGTCCATAATTTGCTAGGACTAGTGCCGAGATCGTCTGGACAATTACTGCCACACCTGGTAATCTGCCGCCAAGCAGTGGTGCACTTGCATTGCTGTGTTCCTGAGGACGGGTACCCAACCAGGGAAATCAGGAGCATGATACGTTATATCCCCGCCTCGGGTGAAGGGCGCAACAGGATATTACCAGTATGGAAGTCGGTTAAAAGACACAATAATTGTTACAATACTATTTAAGACACAATACTATTTAATATTTTTGGTCTCATAAAAAAAAAAAAAAATAGTTCTGTTGTTAAATCAAAATAACTGGAAACCATATGTTATCCAAGTAAACGAAATTGTATATTTTGCTTTACTGTGATCTTTTTTCTCCGTTGTATACTGATTTGGATGTACCCCATAAAGGGTGACAGAATTGAAGTCAGTTTTATTCGATTTTTAAATAAGTCAATTGTATATACTAACATTCAGACTCCTCGCCATATTGTTTTGCGAAGCGCGCGGCACTATTCAAATGTTCTTACTATGATAGTCTGTGGCGATTCTCCTACTCGCCTGGGTGTCATGGGTTATATTTTGTCCTTACAGTTAAATATACCGCTGAGCCTCCCGCATGTTTCGAGTTCTGGCGAGGGCGCGGCTTGCGGCGCCTACGAAGACGACCCGATACCTCTGAGGGTCCACGACTGCAGTCTCGACCTACAGATCGTGTGCGACCAAAGGGGCATACTGTGTATCTGCCATCATTACTTGTACAAGGTAAATAGTTTTATCATATAAGTGCGAAAGTTTTTCTGTTTGCATGTTTGTTATTCCTTCACGCTTCAACGGCTGAAGCTGGATAGGATCCAGGATACTAGGATACTAGAAAATTATCTTTTATAAAGCCTTCGAAGCGAGGGGTCCCAAGTTCGATTCCTGGCCGGGGCACACTTTGTGTGGGGAGCATGAATTTTGCTTTCGGGTCTTGGGTGTTTGTCTTGTGTTTGTGTGTTTGTCCATGCCATCTGCGACACAGGGAATCCTAGTGCAGAGGTATGAGTGTGTTAAAGTTTATTTATTATATTGTATTTTATTTATGCATACTGCCTATGTCCAGCAGTGGACATGTATAGGCTGATGATGATGATTTATGCATTAATTAAGGTCAATAAAGAGCATGTAACTTCCAGCCTCTGGATGACTCGACAACGTCCCTGGTGGTGGAAGACAGTGCGGACCTGAAGGAGTCCGGAGTGAACTTCGCGTACTCCATCACGCTGCTGCAGCACGGGTGCGTCGTGCACACGGTGGTGCCGGACCTGCCCTGGTCTCTGGCCAAGTCCTTGAGGCCGTCTTACATTTTGTATGCGGGTAAGTTTTTTTTTTATATGAGGAAATGGCGGAACTAACCGAAGGCACACCTGGTGATAAGTGACAAGCAATACAATTCACTCCACAGACAACCATCTCCTTGTAAAGATCCCGATGCTGTACACTCATCTAATCGACATCAGCCTCTACCACGAGCCGTGCTGTCACATCGTGATGCCCATGGAGGAATCCGAGAGCGGGCCTACCCTGGCGCCTATCCTCGGGTGGGGCGCGCACGGAATGGTCGACCTGAAGACCTTGGATGTCGTCACGTTGACGGTCGCCGAGAAGGACATAGCAGCGACATTCAAGAGTGGCACGGCGATCGAGAATAAGCTCGCGATTATACATTATTTGATTCAGCATGAGGGGAATATGGATCTGGCTGAAGAGGTGAGATTTTTCTTCTCTCTCATCTCTGGCTTTTATTGTTGAAATATATACATTGTAATATTGTTTTTCGTAGCCAAATGACTAAAATGGAACTTTTGTATTCTATGAACCGCTACATAGTGCATCACTCCATATATTATGTAACAGAGGGACGAATAAAAAGTTCGTAGATAAGTGTGAGAAAAATATTTAAGAGGTTTCAAAATAACACATCTAATAAAAAAAACGTTTACACACTCATACCTCTGCACTAAGATTCCCTGTGTCGCAAATGGCATGGACATAGAAACATAACACAAATACCCAAGACCCGACAAACTTCCCGAACCCGGGATCCCTCGTTTCGAAAGCAGGACTACTACCAACTAAGCCACGGAGGCTTCAACGAAAAGCAATGGACGAAGCCAAAACGTATTCGACGTCAGGAGTTTAACATTCCATTTCAGCTAATATCGTGGATGTGCGTGAACCAACGATGCGGCTTGGGCGGGTTCCAGCGCGTGCTGCAGGAGTATCTGGTGGCCGCCACGTTCGCGCTCACTCGCCGCGCGCTGCCCGCGTCCGCACTGCCGCTCATGCGGATGCTGCCTTTCACTGAGCACTTGAAGTTCGCTGATGTCAAGGTATGTTCATTTCAGCTAATCGTGGATGTGCAGCAGGGTGCGACATGGGTCTTGTCATACTTCGGTCAGGGAGGACCTAAGTTGCATTGCTGTTGTAAGGGAGGAGGTAACTATTTAACATCAGGTGGTTCTGTTACATAAAAAAAACCGGCGTTGCGGCTTGGGCGGGTTTCAGCGCGTTCTGCTGGAGTATCCAATAACGCTATTTTTGCGCTTCACTGTGCCAATTATTATGTATCTTACCTTTATAGTTTTTTAAATTGTCACGGCACCTACATCAAATACATAATTCACTTAAATTAAATGGAACAATGGTTTGTTCTTCAAAGTACTTGCCACTTACAGGGGTGTACAATATGCTTGAATGAGTACTGCTTAGTTATTAACAAAACAGATATTTTACTGAGCACTTATAGTATGCTGATGTCAAAGTATGTCTTTATGTCCATTCCAGTTAACAACAACAACAACGTTAACACGCTCATACCTCTGCACTAGGATTCTGTGTGTCGCAGATGGCATGGACAAACACAGAAACACAAGACAAGACGAGAACAAACTTCATGCTCACCACACAAAGTGTGCCCCGGTTGGGAATCGAACCCGGGACTCCGCGCTTCGAAGGCAGGGCTACTACCAACTAAGTCACGTATATGTTTGAATCATAGACCTGAGATTTCATGTTAAGATCAGCCACGCTTGTGTGTGGGACCAGTCCATTTACTCCCATAAACATACATTGACAAGTTGTAATAGTTGGTTGTGTATGGCCATTTGGGGGTCATTCAGTCCGTGGTAAACCAGTATGACCGAGCTGGACTGAATTGATTGTTGCATGAAAGGAGCCTCAGGGCGCAGTTTGAATCGTTTCACCAAACAGAGTGTTGATGTGATAGGTGGGGGACATGTGCGTGTCGGTGTCCCAGGACGCGTTGTGGAACAGCTCGTGCGTGGTGCTGGCGCCGCGGCAGCGCGTGTGCCAGTTCGCGGAGGACGTGTGGACGCGGCTGTGGGCCGCGCTCAACCAGCCGCGGGCCGCGCGCCTGCCGCCCGCCGCCGTGCAGCGCAAGCTGCGCGTCAGCCTGCACTGCTACCGGGTAAGTTAAAGTGACTTTGCAAAAAGACTTTATTTACATTGCATTCTTTAAAAATTACTTGGAAACGTCCCTTTTTAACTATATATGTATACCTCATATATAGTTGAAAGGATCATTCGTTGTATAATTTCAAAAAGAACCTGAAGGCGGGTCTTCCTTCTCATTCATGCGTGTTCTCTGTGGGGAGGGGAGGCAGTTTCGTGCGTTGGTCCTGACTACGGCAGTCATAGACATAGACATTTATTTATGTACTAAAGCAGCACCCATAAGATAAAATTTAGCAACAATTACAAACAACAATATTTAATAAAAGGATTTTTTTTTTAACCCAACAGTATAGAATTTTCATAAAACGATACAATATAAAACAGAGTCAGGAAATAAGAATACGCTGTTCTGTTCTTGTTCTGTCATCGCCTTCTGTTACGGCAGGGTACCTCGGTTTAGAAAAGAATGGAAAACCTTTATTTTGCGCGACATAATTTAAAAATTAAATACATATATAATGTTTAGGTAACAACGAAACAGGTAACTCTACATATGCTGCGTCAGTGGACGGATACATCCACATACCACAGCAAGGCAGAACTCTCACCAGTTGTGCTGTGAGGTCATGAACACCTACTTCTAGTATATATTAATTTGTGGTATTGGTCTTGAAATCCCTCTGTACTTTGGCAGCCTGAAGCGCTTTCTCGCTGCAGTACGCCGCTGTCACCGATGAATTCAGCGCCCTCGCTGGTCGCCCCTCAGCGGCGCCCCTCAGCCGGCAGTGCACAAGACTTGCTGCCATTCTTCGAGATCGACATCTGCACCGCTAGCAAACAGGAGCACATCATCGCCGCGGTGAGTTGACAGCTCTAACGAACAGTGGCGGCCTTAGCGGGTGGCAAGCAGGGCGACCGCCCGGGGCCTCGCTTTTATAGGGCCTCGCACCCTCGCAGAACAACACGTTTTTTGTTTTGGTGTACTGCAGCTGTCTTCAAGAGGATGCTGACTGATTACCAGTAGCCCTGTACACTTCCAACTCACCTAAATTCCTCATACCACAAGTGCCTCACAAAGATCTATCTCCCGGAGCCTCGCAATATCTAAGGCCGCCCTTGCTAATGAACTTCTGACATTGTTTACTGATGACGTCAGCGCTGTCACTAGGCTCGCTGTCATTTTGCGATATCTCAGCTAGCAACTCTCAACTATTAGGGAGCATTATGATAATATATGTTTTCTACTGTTGATTAACTTGTAATTTGTAAATAATACTCTCTTAGACTTCCAAAGCTATCTACCTAGATACAGTTATGTACTTATGCTGTAAATTTTATTGTATTCCTTAATCCATAAACGAAAGCTGCTTAAGGCTCATCGACATTATATTTTCTTCATAATAATCTCGTTTATATTAAGCTTTGCTTTCCAGGAATAAATAAAAAAAAATATTGGGTGTGTGAATATGACTCCGCCCTTTCTCAACAGATGTCGTTTTTAGTATTGTTTACGTGTACTAATAAATGACCATACTTGTATTCGATAGTACTGAATGTCAGCTATCTAACGCATTTTATGATATTTGGTTGAAGTGTAAGCAACAATTGTTTTCACCTTTTCGAAAATGTCGGTTTTTATTCCAAATAAACGTCATTTGCGGGAAGTGTTATTACATTATTTTATTGCGAAGAAAACTGCAGCGGAAACTTATCGTTTGCTTGTGGAGATTTATGGTGAGCATGCTCCGTCTAATACAACTTGCAAGGAATGGTTTCGACGATTTCAAAATAACGATTTTAGTACTGAGGATAAAGAACATGGAAAACCACCAAAAAAATTTGAAGATGCTGAATTGGAAGCATTATTGGCGGAAGATTCTTGCCAAACTCAATCAGAATTAGCTGCAGCATTAAATGTTGATCGTTCAACTGTTGCAAAGCGTTTACAAATGATGGGAATGATTCAAAAAGCCGGTTACTGGGTTCCACATGATTTAAAAGAAAGAGACATGGAACGTCGGAAAACCATTTGTGAAATGCTGCTTCAAAGACAGCAAAGAAAAGGATTTTTGCATCGGATAGTCACAGGAGACGAAAAATGGATACACTACGAAAATCCTAAACGCAAAAAAGCTTGGGTGAAACCAGGCGAACCAGGCCCATCACAGCCAAAAATAAATATTCACTGTGCCAAGGTCATGCTCTGTATTTGGTGGGATCAGAAAGGTATTGTATATTATGAGTTGCTCAAACCCTCTGAAACTATTAATGGAGAAGTTTACCGACGACAACTAATGCGTTTGAAGCGAGCCATAGAAGAAAAACGACCAGAATGGGTGAATAGACATAACAAATTAGTTCTTCAGCATGACAATGCCAAACCGCATACCGCAGAAGTCGTAAAAAGATATTTAGAGGGACAGGACTGGGAAGTGTTACCCCACCCGCCATATTCACCAGACATAGCTCCTTCGGATTACCACCTATTCCGGACGATGCAGACAGACCTTACTGGAGAAAAGTTTACTTCATGTGAAAGTATCAAAATTTGGATTGACAACTGGATAAGATCCAAAGACCAGGACTTCTTCCAGCAAGGAATACGAAAACTACCTGAACGATGGGCGAAGGTTGTAGCTGCAGATGGAGCATACTTTCAATAATTTTTTTTTTTAATTTTGTAAGCGAACAAATGTGTTTTATTTTGACAAAAAGGGGCGGAGTCATATTCACACACCATATATTTCTAAAGGATTACATTAAAATGATGCAAAATTAAATTTGATGCTTTAGGTACGTATGAACAGTGTTGTAAATTGGATTGTATTCTTCTAACTATAAGTGAAACTACAATATTAAAGACTCATCATCATTATATATTATTTTAATAATAAAGCTTTGCTTTTCAAGATCGGCATTATCCGTAATTTTCTTCACAAGCAAAGCCACTGAAATCTGACTAATTTGAGAATCATATCGGTAGTCACATGCTAACCATCCACGGTGACAGAACCTGCGCGAGGTGAGCGTCCACCTGATGCGCGAGCTCTCGGAAAATCCCGCCGGCTGCGCCACACGCGGCGTGGAGAGCGGCGTCCACGCGGTGGCCACGCGGTGGGCGGCCGCGCAATTGGACGCCTCGCGAGCGCTCTGCCGCGCCGTCGTGAAGCCCCTCGCCGCCACGCCGGCGCATAACCAGCATAGGGGATTCACGTTCATGTATGAAGTTTGGAGTCCTAGAGTGTGTGCACTTAGATTTTTGTGCTTGTTTCGTTTTGTTGAGGCTCGTTTAGGATATAATTCACGTTCATGTCTGAATCCATGTCATTTTCATGAAGTGTGTTTGGAATTGTAGATTTTTTGTGCTTTTGTTTTATTTTGTTGAAGCTACACCAAAATAGGGGAATTGTGTATTGAGTTGTGTTTATTTTGCTTTTTTCTTTTTATTTTGCTGTTGGTGGATTTTGTGTTGTTATCATTTGGCGTCCATGTCAGTAACGTCCATGGCCACACAATTTTATTATGTACCACTCATTTACTGTAATGTATGGTTTAATTTTGTCTGGTGTTTTTTTTTTTGTTTTATATTTTTTTATTACATTTTTGTTTGCTATTTGATAAGTTGATTCGATTTCTAGGTTTTTTACGCGTAGGTAGTTTCTCGCTAGTTGTAGTACGTCTCTTCCGATTACTATTCAAAATGTCTGTTTAGATGTATGTTTATAACTCTTTCAGGACTATGTTACTATGACCTGGAATAACATATACATGACTTTTCATTGAGAAAAACCGCGGGTAGAACCTAGCTAACCTATAAAAACTACGACATAAACTAAGCCTATATCTAAATTTATATATCATAAATGAAATTATCATCATCTAACACTGTTACGTTTCACTCATAAAAAGCTTTATTTCAGCGATGAAATGGACCCGACCCACGCCTTTATTCTGTTCAAAACACTGGAGCAATACTACTTAGCAGCCGACGGCATCGCATACCCCCTGCCGCAAGGGTTCAGCTCGTTCTTCACATACCTCGGCTACAGAGCGCTACCGTTCCATTCCTTCGTGCAATACGTGCACCGGAACGTGTTCGAACTGCAGATTGATGTCATGAAGGCAATTATTGCTTGTGAGTTCAACATTTCTGACAAGAACTGTAGGTAATGGCAGTAAGAACGCAAATCGTCTGCCACATGGATTTAGTTCGATCTTCATTTACCTCGGCTACCGTTTCATTCTCAAGTTATCGTTCTGGTGCGTAATAGTAATAATGGTTAATAGATTTTTATCGTGTGTAAAAATCGCATTATCTGGATTAGAAAATCAAGTCTTAGCCTTGCCTTATGAATAATTTAATTGCGCCTATGGCAATATCAATATGGGGTTTTTACTGAAATTGCTGAGTAAACAACTATGACGAATAAAAGAGGACCTATTATTGAGCCTTGTGGAACTCTCCATAATACAAGACATAATTTTGGTAGTATATAGTTACCGTCACACTAACTGTTGCGTTCTGTACAAATGCTCAATATTTATAAGTTGAAGATTTATTCTTTCATTAATATCAATACTGCAGCTAATAAAGTAAATTGATCAATACAAATGCTTCCTATATATTATTCATAAGATTAAAAATTTACATCGTGGAATGTTTATCGCTGACACGGAAAATGAAAAAAAAAAAGAAAAAACCTAAAGCTTCTTTACGTCTATTACGTAAAATTACGCCCGTGTCTTAATTTTACGACAATAATTGATTTTTATATGGCTGTACAACTTGTAATCGTGACAACTTTACGCGTGCTTTGGCGAGAGCGGAAGGTTCTAGGCTAGGCTTAAAAATATGTACAAACACTGGAATCTGGTATAGAGGCCCTAAGTGATCCTTTACAATGTATTTTTATGAACGGTTTCAGCTAAAGACGACGACAGCAAAACGTCAGTGAACAACAAGCTCCGTCTCATACAACTGGTGGGCGAGGGCCGCGGTCGTCGCGTCCTGGCGGCGTGGCCACACCGCGCCGGTGTGGTACTCCGAGCGCGGGACCACGCCGCCACGCTGCTTAGTGGCGCCGCGCGGGACCACGCGCCCCGCCGGCACCGTCCTGCGCCCTCCGGTGAGATACATACACACACACACCACGAGAGCGCGGTGCCCAGGGGCACAGACGCCGTCTTTTCAATCTGAAAGTCGCTGGTCCATGAAAAAAATTATGTGCGCAATACCACGTTCTCGAAACGGTGAAGGAAAACATCGTGAGGATACCGGCATATCTTGTAACCAAATATTTGAAGACATGCATCTTCCAATCCGGATTGGGCTCCCGTGGTAGGCCGGTGACGAGCTTCCGTCCCAAGCATGAATTCCCTCAAACTCTAAATCCCCAGCACAGTCCACTATCGCTTCTGGAGTGTATCGCTTGGCGGCAGAATTGGGAAGCAGTACTTCTCTGGACACTGCACTTCGTTCTACTAGTCTAACGAATAGTTTTGTTCGCAGGCATGGCGGCGCTCCCCTCTGGCGAAAGACTCTCTCCGCTTGACACATTCCTGGATCTCCTCACTGCCAAAGCTAGTCTCAACGAGCTGGACTTTAATCTTATCATTGAGGCCACGTTGGCGACTTTACAGCAGGAGAGAGCTGCTTAGCTTAAAATTCACTATAAGTCTTACTTTTTTAACTATTTATTAATGCATTTTGTGTTGTGCCAATGTTTTAGATCTTCCTTAGAAAAAACTGTATTTGTTTTTGGTGTCTGGAGTACCGACTGGGTAACTTACACCCTTAGACTTACATTTACGAATTTACAAATTTGTAATTTTACGTGCTTAATTAGTGTAGTAGAGTGCAAATCACTCATCAATTTGTTTTGTCCAATGTGAGTTCAATTGTCTTCTAATGTCCCAAACATTGTTATTGGACCAAGAAATTTGTCTCAATGAAAATAAGTCAAATATATTGGGCCAGTGGCACATTTTAATTTAAGGATATTGGAGACCATGGAATTTAATCAGTGTTGAGCCATAACTGAAGGTTTTTTTTAATCTTATTGTTGGTCTCATATGACCTTGGCAACTTTACTCAGGCTACTGAGGGAGGTAATAGTCTGCATTGCTTTTAGATTAAGCCAACAATTCTAATTATTAACTAAAGAGTGTGATGGGTACAAACATACTTTAAAACTGAAGGTCATTGTTCAAATCCAGAGCAACACCACTATTAAGAATGTACACTATCCATTAAATCTTTGACATTTAATATTAATTCATAGTGATAAGACATTCCATTTTTAGACTACATGTTACATTTAGGCACCTAAAGTATTTAACGTTTGAGTTATAAACCAAAGAAAGCACAAAGATTTGTATGCAATTGGCTCAGATATTCCTGTGCAATCATAGTGCAATATATACCTAAGATTTACCAATTAAAACATTTTGATAATTTATAAGATTTTTTTATTTATTTAAATATGTTCAGCTCCTTTATTTAACAGATGACTAGGAAGATTACAGAACATTACATTATACTAAATCTTTGCCTATGAAATTCCTATTTTCTCACTGTGAATCCTAATATATAAAACACAAAAATTGTTTCTACTTATGTCTGTTATAATGCGAATATAGTTTTAGACCACTAAAACAATGCATTAGGCACAAAACGTATTTCTTTTCTAGCGTAGTAGCACACGCCGGGTATCCACTAATAATAAATCAAACCATAGCTTTTACAGTTCAAAGTGTCTCATCCAAAAAACTGTCTATTTCATAGATAACTAATATGTGTGGAATGCCTGATATTTATTTATGTATATAAAAAAAATCCCTACATTTTGTTGTATAATCATCTGTTAGTCTATAAATAAGAACTACTAGTTATAGAAAGGATTATATGTCACCCAATGAGCCCTCTCTTGGTCCTTCTCATCCTGATGTGACGTAAATAAGGACTTGTACACTTCGCTGGTTTGAGGATCCTTAGCAACACTATAATCCTTCTTAGTTTTCTTGTAAGAAGGATCTTGCTGTAACTCTGTTGAAGAGAAGGCTCGCTTTGATGAACCAAAATGTCCTCTTGCTATTTTATTTGGATTGAATTTTGGTAATGATAGTGGTATGGTTTCTATTTCTTTCTTTGTGGCATTGCTTGGACCCGCCTCTGGTTCAGATTTGACATCTTTTTCTTGTTTAACTTCTGTTGTCTCTGATGATGATGACGATGGGGTGGCAGGTTCAACTTTGACCTCAACTGTCTCAGCCGTGTCTGCCTTGGATTTAGACTTCTTGGTCTTTCTACTAGCGACCCTCAAAGCCATCTTTTCTCTGAGCAGCTCGATATCTTCATCTGTCCCATTAAGTACTACTGTGTCATTGCTAGTGAATGGAGTTTGGCACTGTGGAAAAAAATGTTATTAAACAAATTGATCAGTGAACAATGATATGATTGGTTGTTTTTTCTGATCAATACTCAAATAATTTATTGCTGTCACATGGGTGTGGGATGTTACATCAATAAATTACAATAGTAATTGTAGTTGCATTACATAAGTATGACAAAAGGTATTGTGATTTTTTTTGTATGACTTTATCAAACAGCATCTATATAACTGATAGAATACTTATGTAAGTACTTTTTTTAGTATATACATATATATAATACATATTTAACACCCAGATACAAAACAAACATTTATGTTCACCACACAATGCTTGTTTTGCTCACACAGTTGAACCCACAACCTACAGTGCAGAAGGTATCATAATACTTTAAATATAGAGATAGAGGTTATATTTACATTGGAAACTTATTTTTTAGGCCACTATTTTAATAAAATTATTTCATAAAAAAATTATATTTGGTCTTCGCTTATGAAATTTATATTTGGTCGTGAAATTTACAGTATACCTGTAAATTGCATTTTTAGCATACACCCATAGCAATGTATTTTGCATCATTTCCCATAGCCTTTTCTCACCATGTGGCAAAGGTTCTGCTTGACCTCCTTCAATGCCCTTTCAGCGAGCACACAGCCACAGCTCCAGAGGAACACAAATCTGAACTTGCCAGACATTTCAATACCACTGATGGGGCAGATGTAGGGGGCGTTACCCTCACCCACAGCTCCATCGGTGTGGTCAGTTGCTTCATATGCTGGGTTCTTCACAAGTTTCAGATCTTTGATGTCCTGGAAACACAAAATTATATAGCATACAATCAGTATGTACAATATAAGTAGTAATGATTGGTTGGAAGAAATTGCTTGAATCAATAAGGCCACCCCTTGTGCTTCACACATTATTGTGACAAACATTTTCTTCTCCAATTATGTTTCTGTTGTGCACAATAGTTTTATATCTATCTATCTATATGTTTAGTCCATGTTTTGAAAAACATTTTACACTAATAACTTTTATAGCAAAGATAGATAAATTCATGACTTCTTACCCAATAGATTTGGTATAGCTGCAATGGGCTACTCATAACTGTAGGAACATAGACATGACCAGTAGTAAGCTTATTCATTTCCTTATATTTAATTAAACATTCCTTACTAATTGGACAGCCAAGGCAAATCTTACATCTAAAACCATTACCAATAAATCTGGGAGACATCAAATTACACTGGATTACACTGAAAATGCATGGATATGGCGTGAAATGATCTATTTTATAGGTGAATGTTCAAGGTTCTCACTTTTAAGTTCTTGATGTGGCTGATAGAGTCAGGTTTACTGTCCTTGTCAAGCAGCGCTTCTAGAACTGAACTCTTGCTATATAACCTCCCGAGCCCACAGGCCACCACCGGCTCCTGAAGAGGCTGCTGCGACAAGGCGCAGTTACGCCACTTAAACGAACGCTCTGCATCTTTATCTTTCTGCAATCAACCGAAAAAAGTAATGCCACTGAATGAACAACATTGAGAACATAAACCCAATTACAAGTTGCCTTTTCTTACCTGTTCTGGTTTCTTTTTCAAACGTACAAGCTCATCTCTACGCGGAATAGTACCACCATCACAACCCATTGCAATTACTTAGAACTTTAGGGAATAATGAGAATATATCACAACGTTGTCTAATTCTACTTTTATTTACGAATTGTTTACTATTGTTCAGCGACCACAGACTAAAATAGACCATAGAATATAAGTAATTGCTCCTAAACACCGCCTAGATATAACATTGGGTACAGACTTTGGCAGCAATGTCAAAATCATAATTGATTTTGACTTAGCTGACAATGACAATCAATTTATAAAAATAAAACGTCAAAGAAGTTGCATGTGTTGGTTGTTATTCAGAATTCAATTCAAGTAATTTTGCGGTTATTTTAATAACACATTTTATGATTTCTTTTCGTGTATGGTCTCAAAAGCTCTTGAATTAAAATTTCAATATTGAAATGAAAGATATTGAATTGAATAGGGTGCCAGAAAATGGCATGGAATGCGAAGACAATACAGACAGTTTACGAATCAATTCAGATTCTGGTGAAGTGGTGAAGAAAAAGACGAAGAAAAAAGGAATTATATTCCTATCTACTATTCCACCATACATGAACGTCGCTAAAATACGAGAGATATTCAGCCAGTTCGGTGAAATCGGTAGAATATATCTGCAATCAAGTACAAGTAAGTTCCATGTTAGTAGTTATTGGGGTGTGTTATATAAAACTAGAAAATTCATACAATTATAAATATATTACAGAACCTGGCGAAAAAAGAAAACGCGTTCCAAATCAATTCACAGAAGGATGGGTGGAGTTCAAAAAGAAACGAGTAGCAAAACAAGTTGCTGCATCATTAAACAATACAAAAATCGGTACGAGAAAGAAGTCACGTTACTACGACATGATATGGAACATCAAGTATATTCCGAGGTTCAAATGGGTCCACTTGAGTGAGAGACTTGCTTATGAAAAGGCTGCCATGAAACAGAGACTCCGGGCAGAGATTTCACAGGCTAAGAAGGAAGCTCATTATTTGCAGACTAATGTGGAAAAAAGCAAGAGATTTAAAAAAAAGAAAGCTGCTGATACTATTGCATAGACTAATTCAATTTCTTAAATGATAAATATAAGATGATATCACAGTTTTGACACATATTTTTATTTTATGTAATAAGCTACATGAAAGCCGTTATTGTATATATTTGTCATTATATTCTAGATACAATACAATAACAAATATTCTAGATTCTGTCTGTCGGTTATTTCTCTCCAAAGTCAGCATGTCCACTGATAATTTCCTCGACTCGCATTCGCTCCTTTGAGTTCAAAGGATCTGGAGTCAACTTCTGAATATATCTTCTCGGTGGTATCACATGAGACAGGATTCCTTGTGAAAACTCTCTGTGAACTCTTACTCCATCTAGGGCATTTGGTTGTAGTTTTTCGAAGCTGTGGAGTTCTTTCATGAATTGCTTGCGTTGGGCTACTTTAGCCCAATGGTAGCGATGGCGGCAAACAACACGACTGAAAGTAAATCTAATGAATACCATAAAAATACATAATTAGCTATTAATTTCAGCAGGCAGTACAAGATTCCTTGCTCCAGTTAGATCATAGTTACTTACTAGGCCAATCCTAACTTAGAATAAGAAGGATGTATGCTGACATCTGATCTGGATAGCTCTGGAAATCCAGGGTATAGAGGGATCCTTTTTTTAACTACTACTTCTTCTGCCATGGTGTATGAAATTCAAGAAATTACCACCAAATTTTTCATCTAAAACTTCCATAAAATATGTGAGAAAAAAACAAATATTTCCATGGCAACCATTGTTTGCTGGCAATAATTTTAAAACTAATATACAGGGAAGTGTTGCCTATTGTGCTAAAATTTATAAGTAAACAAACTTTAACTTGTTTCTTTTAGAATGGTGAGGTTAAAGACAAAATTACATACATGTATACAAATACATTGATATGTAAATTAATACTATTTCATAAAATCAATACTTTTAAGAACAGTAGGTCAATACTATTCTTTTTAAGTACCATGAAACATTTTAATTTATTAGGACACTCAATATAATTAATGTCCTCATTTGAAAAAATGACAAACAAAATTTTAATTTGTATTCACAATAAAAAACAACATTTAAACAAAATAATTAAATTAATAACATTTATTTAATACAGCAATAATGTTTATTTAAATCTACTTCACAGTTTTGCAGCGATTCCCAAATAAGTTGATATTGCCGGTGCAAGAATCCATTATGTACAGTCACTGGTTCAGGAGGAGGTAACAGCTGCGACTCTACTCTTGCATACACAGTCATTGAATTGATTCACTAGCACTGAACACATAAGGGATTTATCTGGGTTTGAACTGTAGCATTCCAGGACCTGAAACAATGTATTGTTCTCATTGTCTTCTCGGGATTACATCATTACATTATAACAAGTGAAAAACCAAAGTAAATCTGATACACTTTTAGGTTGATAAACCATGCCAATCTGCTAATAAAGCATTGTTCATAATAAATACCTACAAAATTTAAATAATAATATATAAGTTAAACCCCAAAATTCTATTAGTTGACATCAATATTATCCAAAACAGTACCTTTGATTTTTCATCCTGGCAAGGAGGCAGTTTACTGACTATTTTATCCCGTTGTACCATATCAAACAAGTCATTGGCCTCTTTCAGGGTCTTCTGGTATTCAATGTGCATGCCGCTGTTTATTTTCTCATGTGCTCGTTTGAGGGCTTCAATGCGTCGCGCCCAGTAGGCCTCCTCTGCTGCATTCTCCTGTTGTCGTCTCTGGTCATAGTAGGGCGGTGGTGGAGGAGATGTGTATGTTTGCTGGGGCTGGGGTTCTGATTGCTGAAATCAGAATTTTTTTAATCAGTGGAGGAACGGCTGGTGTTTGTTACACAGACATTTTCCATGAACTTATTGTAGTTTATTATCTACAAAGAGTACCTATTTAAAATGCTAAAAAAAGGTAAAGCTGTTTCCATTTGGTATAAAGAGCCATTACACACTACCATAATTATTGAGCACATGAAAAGTCAATTATAATTTTATTCTATAATTGATCCAAATAAATTATCTTTAGCACTAATTTGTATCAACAAAATTTTGTACTAATTTACTAATTTGCAAATTACAGCAGTCCTTCAAATGAATGTTTTGAACCTTGAATAACCTACAACTTCAAAATAATGTGGGCTAACAAAAGCCTTGCCTTCTTTAGCTTTTATTGAAAATTATGTCTCAAGTTGGGATATAACTGATATTCATGTTATCTTAGGTTTATAATGCGACAACAAGACGTGACATACATCTAAATTATGTAATGCAACTCATATTTACTTTTGATGCCAGCTGAGTAGATATCCTGTCTAATGCTTCTTGGGACACTTGGATAGCATTTTCATTGTCAACAGTAACTTTTCTAGTGCTTTGTGAACCTCCCATGTTGTTTTAAGTTGCTAAATCAAATATATTTTGTCGGCAATTCTCGTCAAAAAGACATTTTTTTGACAGCTTCTTTATAAAATTATGAGACACTTGCTTCCAGAGGCACAGACTGCTTCATGCATAGTCCGATAGTCCCATAGAGAAAGATAATATTTTTATTAGGTTGGTTTTTCGTTACTTTGAGAATGGAATTTTTAGCTCAGCTACTCCATAACAGATGGCGCTGCAATTACAACTTTCGTTCATTTGGTTTATTAGAAATTATATAAAGTAGCAGTAGAACTTGCGAAAAGTTCGTCCGAAGAAGTACTGCCTCCACATCTGGTAATCTGCTGCCAAGCAGTGGTGCACACGTATTATAGTGTTCCGGTAGAAGGGTGTGGTGCCGGTGAAATCACATATGCATGAGACTTAATATTTTCGTCGTGGTTGACGGGTGCAATGGGGTGCGATTTGAGTCTTAGGTCCTCCACGACCGAATGCTGCTGTTATGGTTGTTGTTGGATGGATGGATGGATTGCTGTTGTTATGGGCGGAATCCCATGTTGTTATGGCGTTTGTATCCAAGCGATACTTGAGATCTAAAGGAATAAATGAGTTTGAGTTTGGAAGTAACCCCTTAACATTAGATGCCGTAACTTTAATACATAAAAAATATTACTTTATGAGTGTTATTAATCAGTGTTATTTTGTATTCGAACAAAGATCGATACGAACTAAACGTGGATGTTTATTTAGAAGTAGCTCATATCATATGTTCCCATGAATGGCTCCATCCGGTCACAAAGTATATGCAGTACAAAGCCTAAGTAGTGAATAGTTGCAGAGACTTATATACGAAACAATTAAAATCACGGATCAATCGAATGACGGATGTCATGCGATGTCGTGGTCAAACGTGGCCAGTAGCAAATTGGACCTGTCAGCATTTTTGGAACGGTTTCCGTCATTGCAATACTATAATTATGTGTCTATAATTTGACATAATCTGTGGACATGGTTACTTTTCCGTGTAAATTATGACGCAAACATAGCTCCTTTTCGAAACACAAACAATACTGACCAAGTCGAAGCGGCAGTTATCAAGTCAACCACAACTGAAGTCCAGTTTGGAAATGGCGAATGCACAAGAAGTGCGAAGCCAAAACAAGAGAAAAAAAAAAAATTCGTGTCTAATCGAAACTTGAGGTTAAAGGAATAAACGAGTTTGAGTTTCGATATTTATGATAATATCGCAAATGAGACTGTTTCGAGGGTCTACGCTTAAAATAGCCTTGCATAGAAAGCAACGCAACCCGGGTTCGATACCCGGCTGGGACCAACTTTTGATACCCATAAAGTTATTCCGAGGTCTTGTAAGTGTTCCGAGGTCTGCAACTTTCTGCGACGAAAGGGTAAAACTTTCACAAGTCAAGTGAACAAACGAAAGCTTAAATAGTGGTTCTCAAAACCTTTAATAGTTCATAAACCTAATTGATATTCTGAAAATCTCGTGATTCCTATACTATAACATTTACATAAATTTCTCAGCTAAAAAATAATAAGGTAAAAGTTAACACACTCGTACCCCTGCATAAGATTCCCTGTGTCGCAGCTGGCATAACAGAAACAAGACAAACCCAAGACCCGAGTACAAACTTCATGATCACCACACGAAGTGTGTCCGGCCGGGGAAGGCAGGGCAGCCACGGAGGCGACATTAGAGTACTACTATTCTAAAAATAAGACATAGACGCCGACTTTTAATCTGAAGGAAAATTTATGTGCGCAATACGGTGAAGGAAAACATTTCAAGGAATCGGCATGTCTTAGAACCATAAATTCGAAGACATGTGACATCTACCAATCCGGATTGGGATCCCGTGGTAGATCAAAGCCTATTCACTCTCAATTATCAAGAGCAGGCCGGTGTCCCTGCAGTGGGAACATTAGAGGCTGGTACGAATACGATTCTAAAAATTATTAAGGATTATATCAATCTACATTTTGGCGAATCCGTACTGGCGCGAGGTCCAGCGCGGCGCGGCGAGTTCGGGGCACAAAAACTGAGCATGTGGAAACCGGTTCCACAGGTCTGCCTCCGCACCCATCTCGCCGTACTTTCTTCTGTCTGCCGGCCGCCTTATAGGTACTTACTACAGTAACTACATGGATATATTTCGAATTTAATGCTCTTTAGATATCTACCGGAGTTTTAACTGCTTGCGTACGGTGTCCACGATGTAGATGCAATTTAAAATGTCGGGCGTTTATTTTGCGTAATTATCGCAAACGTTTGATTTTGTTACAACAAAATCTTTTTTACTGGATTGTAAAAATCTGTATCTAAAAGATATTTTCAAATTGCGAAGATGTGAGTTAACCAAAAAACGAAACTCAGAATTATTTTTATTGTGAATTTAAAAGTTTAACACTACAGTAATCGTACCTTTTAACTTTCAAGACATACCTGCCAGTATAATATGTACCACCTACTTAGGTACCAATTTATTTCCAATCCCTCAAAATACTTAACAAGCTTTTATGGTGCCATTTACGCATCTTATTTGAGCCGTAATCCATTAATTGCTCGCATTGGGACCTTTTTTTATTATTGGACAACACCTGTACGATCCCTTCGATTTCGATGACTGGTTGTATTAGAAAAATAAAACTAAAATTTACGATGTCATCCACGCAACTCTGGCCCTTATCTATTTGAAATAAAGTACATTGGTCGATGCTCGTTATGGAAGTACCCATGTTTTTCTTAACTTGGGGTGAGAAGATGATTCTTGTGACTCCGCGCGCAGGTAGAAAATCGATTGTTAGATGTCAGATATTTTCATAATAATACAATAATATAAAGAATTTGTTGTGTCAAGAATAGCCATGGGTACGGACAAAAATATCGTAAACGGGTAAGTTACCTATATCATTGCTGTGAATTGACAGTCGTAACATTACTTACAATTTCAATATTATTAAATCGGATTTCGCATAAAACAACTCAGGCATTTTTAATATATGTAAGTTAATTAATAAAGATATATAGATAACATATATAATATTAAGCATGTTTTTTTTTTCATACTAACCTTCTTGAATAGTATTGGCAATTGCGAAGACAACAAAAGAATCTGCTTGCTAGTGATGATCTGTCATAAATTCGGCAGTTGATTTCTATCTAAATACCTAGAATAATTATATACCTATTGTAGATTAATTATCATACTAATATTATAAACGCGACAGTTTGTCTGTACGTATGTTTGTTGCTCCTTCACGCCTAAAATTCGGATTTGGATGAAATTTGTATTTAAGCTCATACTCGGGATTAACACAGTCAAATTCAAAATACTTTCTTTCCGTTGAATTCTTAAAACATTACTGGGAAGCGTCTAAATAAAAATAAAATCTTTCTGAATAATAGGTTACTTTCTATCCCGAAAAAGTGAAGTAATTTTTTATGTGCAACTTCTGTCTGTTTTTTCCCATCGTCTCATGTAGCATTTTCTCTATATGTATATATGTCTAAAAACCCAATAAACACAAAAAATGTTTCTACCTATATCCGTTATAGACTTTGAAACCATCCAACCGGTTTTATTAGAAAGGCAATGCGAAGATGGTTTTAGACCACTAAAACAATGCATTAGGCACAAAATGCATATCTTTTTTTAGCGTAGTAGCACAAGCTGGTTATCCGCTAGTAGAGAATAAAGTAGGTACTCACATAATCAGTATGAAATATAACTAATGTAAGCAATGCCTTTAATCAATCTTCGCTCAGGAGAATTGAAATTCCCTAGTAATTTCTCATTCGATAGGAATCGATCTAGTGGAACATCGGTTCCCAAGGTCCTGTCTGGCAGATAGCTAAGTGGACTGGGACTTAATTGCGATTTATGTGCCGCTTAGTAGGTATTACATGCGCTGTTCAGAGCTACGTGCCAGGGCGCGGAGCTAAAACCACAGATTATATTTTGTTCTGAGACCACGACGTTCTTTTTGACTCCAGACTTAAAATACGTGTATGTTTAACGGCTGTGTATGTTTAACGGCTGTGTATGTTTATGTTTGTGTGTTATTTCGTTTGTGACCGCAAATAGCTCCAGAAGAAAAGATACAATTTCTAAGCTACTCATAATACAAATAAACAAACAACGATAATACCCATACAAAACACAACATAAAAAGCCAAGACCTGAGATATATGTTCACGCTAATCACAGCAAGTTTGTCTCAACCGGGAATCGATCCCAAGAACTCTCGAAGTCAATGATAACATAATGTCAATGTTACATAATAATATAATGTCAACCGTCAAGATATGGTTATATTTGAAGCCGTTATCTTTGAATAGGTTTTAATTATTCTTGCAATTAAAAACTTTTAATTTAATTAATATTGAATTAAACCAGAGGTCGCTGCAAAATATCCGACGGCTTATCAAAAAAATATGCGCACGTCGGCTTATCAAAAAAATATCATAAAACAGAAAATTCGGGAAATACTTTTTATTCTCATAAAAAGTATTTCCCGAATTTTCTGTTTTTAACTGCCATAAAAGCCATAATCGGACTATTACGAAGATAATAAAAAAAAAAAAAAAAAAAAAAAAAAAAAATACCACTCTAACTGATCTCAAATCAGACGCTTACCAACGAACAGCATTTTCTATAAAAACTATAAAGAAATATTTTTATATTTATATATAAGATTAATAATTATGTATTTGTCTTACGTTTTGTTTTCATCGTTTAAATCTAAAAGACGCTGATCAATCTTAATTATATCACAAACATTATGGAAATTCAATCTATCTATTAATACTCGACGCAGGTAACATAAGCTAAACATGAATAAAATATCAAGTTCATAATCCAGATTAATGAGACATGTATAATTTACGGTTTCAATATATCGATTCTAAGATTGTATGGTTGATAATAAAATTGTCCGTTGTAGGTGAAGTTATTTATGGAGAGAAACAACGGATTCGAACCATCTGATGTTCCAGCAACATTTATCAACGCTTCCACGAGTTTCGAGCTTGCCCATATAAACAACCAACTTTCGTGTTTCAAATGACATATCTCAGATCACGATAATATCTTGCTATGATCATGAGATTGTCCATGACTAACCGTAGAACGAAGTATAATGGTCGAATTTTACATTTAACTTTTTTTATGAAATGATTATTCCTCAATCCAAAATAGTTATACTTATTTTCAAATTTATATTAATATTAATATTGTTAGAATATTTTCTTATGAATAAATAATTGCATTGAAAAGAAAAGCGGATTATTAGATTCCAAAATTTTTGAACTCAACCCATTAAAATACATTCAGAAATCACGCGTCTTCCCCGAAGGGATACACTGGGAGATATCAGGCCTTTTTTCACTGTAGTTACACTATCGAAAGAACATACAGATGTGTCTTCTTAGTCATTGCTCTCCAATAAATAATTGTCTGGCGCTTTCTTTTGGTAAATAATTATTTTGAACACAAATAGCTGGACAGATCGTAAGATGATTATAATAGAAAGTCGACAAGTCCCTACGAAGTATTATTTGTAGGTATAGTACAGTATATATTTAGCTACAATCACAGCTTCTCTACCCAACCGTGGCAGTGGCACTAATGGCTTTATCTACAAAATAAACGAAACCACTTTATACGCTGAGATTCATCTCGTGTTATCATTAAACTTAAATAAGACTGTGATAAATTATTTACTTTGGCGAGGGACATGGCTTTTCATTTAGTTCAATTGGATCAGGAATATATCTTAATAGCCTTTTGTTTTCGTTTCGGAAGATTACTTGTATATTTGAGATTCTTTAAATTGCTTGGTGGTTTATAGTGGGATGCCGAATATTGCGGGAGCCCATAAAGTCCAAAAAATAAATTTCTGTAGTGTTCCGTTTCTGAAATTTTAATACAGTGCCATCTCGTAAATTTTTGTGGTATTTTATATATTTTTAGATAAAACACGTTTTTACAAAAATAATATTATTTATGTATTACTATTACCCAGGTACTATTTATTTATGTATTTATGACTTCTATAAACCTACCATTTATTTGTAAAAAATAAGTTATTTTTGGTAGTAATAGTTCTGATTTTTCACGACTGTGGACGTGGGAATACGCCTGTGGAAGTTCATAGGCCACTAAAATTGCAAAAAGTATAACAACTAGCTAGCTAATTGAAGATCTAAAAATTCTTTCTCTAGTATTAGCGAATCAAAGTAAATTAAAAGTATTTGGTTATGTACTTTTGAAGTAGTAGGTAATTTTATACGTAATCAAATAAAACTTCCGAGAAATAAAGAAATGATTTCCCGGAATTCACAAAACCCTTCTGTAACTTAATATTTCAAGGAACCCCGAGCAATCAACAAACCGAAAGAAGCGAGATGAATCCGTACAATTTATCTTAAGTTATAACGCTTGCTAACTGACATTATTTATTTAATTACAAGACACAGATGAATCCTTATGAATTCTCAAATGCATTAGCTACCTATAGCTAACAAAATATGATTTATATTGACTTATTACAACGTCATACTAGTAAAGTAACTATTTCAAAAACAGATAAATTTACTTCAATATTTTCACCAAATTATTACGGCAAAAATATGGAACGTCCCTTAAAAAAAATAAACCAGCTGAATTAAGAATCTCCTCTTTGTTTCTAGTCGGTTAAAAACTAGACACACAAGACAAACATCCAAGACCCGAGAACAAATTTAATACTCACTGCACAAAGTGTGCCCCGTCCGGGCATCAAACCCGGGACCCCTCGCTTCGAAGGCAGGATACGACAAAACAACTATACCTCAGCCTCCTACAAATCATTAAGTCGCGGTTTCATAATTAGCGGCTTATTGTGCGGTTCTGAATCCGCCAACGTGCGGTTGTTTTACTCAGAAATACTAAAATTCAGGTCAAATTGTGATGTTATCGCTGGAATAGAGATGACAAAACTTGGGAATTTATTGTCCGAGGAAAAGAAGCAAGATTTGCGGTAATCTCGGGATTAGTGAGATTTAAACAGTTTTCTTGGAATACATTTTCTCGGCCTTGGATTTTAAAAATGCATTTTTAGTCTGTTACAGAGAGACATCAACGTAATTTATTTTAACAGTAATTATAATTGTTTATAGTATCGGTTAAGTTTGTTTTCTAGTTAAGAAATATCAGAACTCGTGAATAGTTTGATAAGGGGAGTTGGCATTTTGTGCATGCACTCGCATTTATATGTTCAGCGCATACGTGTGGGTGCCGATGAAATTACAGGTGCATAAACATTATCTTCTATCTTCATATCTTAGAATAAATAGTACTGTTGCTGTTATAATGGGCTAAATTAAGAAAGCTTTGGATCCCATTTATCCTTTGGGTACCTTTAAAAGATAATGATGAAATATAGTTTCCATCTAATAGCATATACGTAATAAGTCGAATAATAATATACTTATTTAATACAAAAGATATTTTCAAGAGAGAAACGAAAGATCAAAGTTAATCCTGTACTTCTTTTGTGTAAAAAATGTTGCGTAACTTTTAATTGAAAATTACAATTTGGGATTTAAGGACCCTTTATCGCTGATGCGATTAGGTGCTCATCAACTTTTCTTAACAATTAAATAATCTAAATAAGTTCGTTTTGCGTTATACTATTTTGTTTGGTACTCAGTACCTTATGGATATAAAACAAACCGTCAAAAAAAGGTATGGATTGTATAAAAGAGTAAGTAAGAAATAAGTGAGAACCAAAAAAAAATGTATAGTTATACAATTTTATAGTTAAAATTGTTAAAAAATTGTATAGTTATGCAATTTTTTAGAAAAACAAGTATTTTTCTTCCATTTTCTTCTCTCAGACGTCAGTTCTCACTAGCGTATTGGAACAGTCAGTTTCAATATGTTTTAGGTTGAAACATTTACGTGCTTCGCTCTCAAAACCGAGAGCAAAACAACGTAAGGAAATCGCATGTTCTAACCAAATATAACATGTGACATCTATCAATACGGATTCGGGTGAATGGGCTTGTCACTTGTCAAGAATAGATTGGTGTATCTATAGTAAGAACATTAGAGACTGATACGGGATAAGTAGTAGGTAAATAGTATTTAGATTGTTTCATATAAAAATGTTTTAAAAATGGACTAGACCTTATCGAATAGTTTTTATTCTGGAGCTATGCAAGTAATCACCGGGACAAGCTATTTATACTAATACTAGCGACCCGCCCCGGCTTCGCACGGTTAGTAAAGCATCAGTGCCGTATGAGAAACTACCCGTGCGAAGCCGGGGTGACTTGCTAGTGTATTATACATATAAACCTTCCCCTTGAATCACTCTATCTATTAAAAAAACCGAATCAAAATCCCTTGCGTAGTTTTAAAGATTTAAGCATACATAGGGATATAGGGACAGAGAAAGCGACTTTGTTTTATACTATGTAGTGATTATAAAGTCATACAAAATTATGTCGGTAAGTATGTTTGTTAGTCTTTCACGTTCGGTAGAAAAGATTTGTGTGAAATTTCTTATAAAGGTAATACTCTGGATTAACACGTAAACTACTTTTTATCTCGAACAGTGGAGCAGTTTTTTAGTTGACACAACTTCTTTCAGTTTTTTCCCATCGTAGACTTTTTAACTGCGGGCAACACCGCGAGGTGGCGTAAAAAATAAACTTGATTTACAAAAGCTTCAACATTAAAAAGCACGATGATAAATATATGTATTTGCAGAATTTTTACTTAACCTTGTTGTAAGTACTCAAGATAAAGTCTCTGCTAAGTAATATGTATATACACGGGTAGGTTGCGTCGTTACCTTCATAGCACTTCATTTCATCCATTTAGTGGTTCATCGCACACTCCCCAAATGTAACGTACAAACAAACATAAGTGCTTCACAAATATTGGTCGATTCTGAATTACTTACTACTCGAACCTCTGGTATCTTTTCGTAACAGGTTCACAAGACCATTCGTCATCGTGATATTTGAGAAACAGGGGATTCAAATACCTTTTCACCAACGCCGAATGTTTACGTGAAAAATACAACACGAAAAATTGTAAAGCTTCTTCTAGTGTTTTATCAGTATCTACATATTACGATTACGTTTGGAATTGATATAAAAACTAGCTGTTCCCCGTGACTTCGAAAGCGAGGAATTATTTTTTCTTATCCTAAAATAAAAGTAACCTAACTTACTCCTTATAACATCAGCCTTCTGCCAGTGAAAGTTCCGTCAAAATCGGTCCCGCCGTTTCGCAGTTTCTTCGTTACAGTATATCAAATACGAAGTTAATAAAAAAAAGTTTATTGGCTTTCTTCTTAGATTTTCATATGATAGAGTTTATGAAACATAAATGATGGCAAGCAGCTTCATTTATAGGCTGTCCGCAAATGAAAGTGGAAGCAAAACGCGAAACTCCCCACCGAGATATAGCCTTAAGATTATTATAATATATTTATACTTATAGGAAAGTCATTAAAATACGGCACCATAATTTTAAAGTTATTACTCATAGTATTCCACACAATTATCATAAACTAAAGATTACCGATTGCTTCATGTGATTTTGTTTGACGAAGAACATGCGCTTGCGCCGCGAGCGCGTTGAAGTCTTCTATATAGCTATACTCGCAAATGAAGTACAGAAGGTAAGGTCAGTGTTTGTGTCGGAGTTTAGAATTGTCATCATGAATATTAGATTGATGAGGTACGTGATGATCTGCAACACATTTATTTTAGAATTTTTTCACATATATCTAAGTACATATGTGTCCTTAACGCTGTACCAAATAAATGAATTTTTATTTTTATTTTATTTTCATTTATGAGTATAAAAATCGAGGGGTGGTTCGCGATTTAGCCTAATTTGAAGTTTAGGCTTAGGTTAAAATGATGATAGTATATACTGTTCATAAAGTGCATATTTAATATACTATTATATTAGTTATTTATGTATATTCGCGACGTCTTCTCACATTACTCCACATCACATGCTGTTTTATGGTGTCTTTACATATAGACCATTTTACGAGCCATTTTACTGCCAATATACCGGCGCGGAAACGATTGTATATAATCATGATACCAACACGGAATTATTAAGAATTCGGACTAGATAAACCATAAATTGCCTGGATTTATTATATGAACGTAACACTATTTGTGGAGATCAAGAGGGAACAAAGATTCATTGCAGTAACTAACTTTATGGAGAGTTAAATAATATGCGTAGACAATAAACAATAAGTCTTATTCCATAGAATAATTGTAAGACTAGAAGCCTAGTACGTTCACGCAGTAATACAGTCGCGTATGTTTCTAGTAACTGAACGGGGGCCGATTGTAGTATTAAATGCCTTGCATTTCAGAATAAGGCTTAGATATTATTATTTATATGCATTCCAGTTGGTCCAGTGGCTCGCGTCTGTAGGTAAGTACCCTTCAGTATCCCTACACGAACCCTCTGGGTGGTGCTAAATGAGCAACAGAAAGAAGTTGTATTGATAACCCTTGGATAGTTTCTCGTATTCTTCAGGTGTTGCTAATGAAGGCGCTCTGGTGGTAAGCTTCGGCGCCAGCTTGCCACCACCATCACCAATCAGCCATTATTTTGACCCTTTTTTAAAGTTGATTAAAAATACGAGTACTTATATCAAATAGAAGATGCTAAGACGATAAGATGTGTCTAAAATTAACAAAAGTAAAATATTTTTCTGACTTCATTTTCATGCATTTTAAACCGACTTTAAAAAGGAGGAAGTTATGAATTTGTTTAGGGATGTTTAATTTTTTTTATTATATGTTCATCGATATCTCTGCCGATCAACCGATGTGAAAAGAAATATTTGAAAGCATATGCTTTCAGATCGGTCCCATAGATTTTTTTATTAAAATCGGTTTAATAGTTTGGTTGTTAAATCAAAATAACAGGAAAAATTTTTTTGGTACTTTCAAAAGTCGGGTTTTTTTAGAATTTTAGTTTAGTTACTTGTACATAATGATTGCGAAATAATGTAACCAATTTTACAAAAAAATCCTTAACCCAATGCATTCTATTATACCATTTTATATAACACTTTATTTGCTTAAAATTAATCCTTCCGTGGTTGGTCGGTGCTAATAAAAAAACGACTTCGATCGGAGATAAAACCATAATAGCTTTACTCCTACAATTTGATACTGCGTGCGATATTGAGTCTAAATCTTCAAAGAATAGGGTAGAAGGTGTTGGTTACAGTGAGGTGGGTAAGTGTGTATAAAGTAACATGTCGGTTTGAGGGCGCGGATCGAGGAATGCGGTCTGAGATACCCCATGGGCTACATGGTAGATATAGCCTGTAGTGCCGGCGATCCTGTACAGTTTGAACTTGAGATGAATTTATTCCATTTTGATTCATTTAATTCCAGAGATAACTTCGATTTACTTAGCACTAATTACAACAACAATTATAACAATCACAATTCAACGAGATTCTCACTAAACATTGGTTATTCAATGGATGGTCTTTGCGGAGTTAAGATAATTTGAAAATTTAATCCTGCTATCTATAACTATCTTGCGGATATATAACTATCTATCCGCTATTACCCATTTAAGATTAATGGTTAGTAAAATTTTATAGTTCCTGTGCAATTAATTTTTAATACTATCAGTAGTATAAAAAATATATATAATTATGGGTCGAGCTGAGGCCAACCCTGATATTAAGTGGTTAGCTCCGCCCATAGCAACAGCAATACGACTAAGGTCCCGTATGTCTTGTATCCAGGTGTGGAGACAGTACATCTCCTGATGATCTTGGCAAAAGTCTACTACTTTTAGTTCTTCCTTTGGGACCGCCCAGGGGGTACCCAGGGAACACTGAAGGGTTCTCACCTACGGACGGGAGCAACTGGGCACCCAATTTTATTAATAAGTAACTTCAGTGTAACTTGTAACGCATTTATTACGCGTTGTAATAGATGCGTTAACGCAATATTCCACATACCATAGTTACATAAAAAAATGTAAGTGTGTATTTATGTTAATATGTATGTTTTTGTGTCAATAAATGATTATTATTATTATTATTATATCTTTATGTTCTATAATCTCTATTTAAAGTTATATTATTCATTTATGTAAAACGCATTAAATGCGCATACAAGCAAAGCGTGTTTCAGCAGTTTTATTAAACTTTTAATTTAATATAATAAGTCTAGTTAAACTCACGAACTATTCCAGAGGAATCTGTGATTGATCGAATTAAGTCCAATCTTAAATTGAGATTTATGCATAATATGTAAAATAATTTAAATTAATTATTAAAAACGGTTAAACTAATTACATATATATGTTAATATCAATCATGTCGTGAGTTCGATTCCCAGGATAAGGACAAGCATGTATGACGAAAATAAGTTTGTTCTGGGTGTTAAATTATTAATTAGGTAGTATATGTATTTAAAAAATAACTACAATATATAAATATTCTATCAGTTATCTTGTTCAATAGTACTCAGCTTTAGTATGGGCTGGATGACGCTGTGTGAAAGGTCCATGTATAATTTATTTATGTTCATCGTCTTCACAGGCGTTTCCCCACAAGCGAGCATGCGCCCGCGGCGACCGCTCCGCTCGGCAACTGAACAACTAACCATTGGTCGGAGTGGGTGCAGGTTTTTTGGAACATTTCGTGGGTGACTAGTGGTGGACTTCTGGCCTGGGCCGGATTGTTGCTCTCTCTACAGCTAGGTGTTATAGGAAAAAAAACTTTCTCAGGAAGATATCAATTCGGTTATTTCTATATATATATCGATTATATCTCCGGCTTTTATCAACCGATTTGGAATATTTTTTTTTTTCTTGTAAATATAATAATTTTTTTATGTGATTTAACAACCAATTGGATAAAATATGTCAAGTAAAAGAAATAGCGTGTTTCGTGATTTCTTAGTCTTCTTAGCCCGTTGTATACCAATTTGGATGTTTCTTTTATAAAATGGTAGGGTGAAAAAAGGCCCCCCCCGCGGGTTCCCGCCTTGTCGGGGCGGGGGGGCTTAGTAACCGTGGTTGGGCTGCCCACGGTGAAGCCAAGAGGAACCCGGGAGGGGCTGCTCCTTTAGGCTTTGCCTCCAAGCCGACTAGGAGCGGCCACAGTAGGTGGCGGTGCCTTATGGGGGGCACCGCAACTGAGGCGGGCTGCGGTGTCGTATGGGCGGCACCGCAGCTGAGGGTTAGGGGCCGCGGCGGGAGAGGAGTGCCGGTATAGCGGTGCGCCGCTCTCCCTACCTTCCGCGGCCACGGCGGGGTCGCCACCGTTTGATGGCGGACGCGGTGGGGCCGCAGGGGAAGAGGAGTGTTGGTATTGAGAGGCGCCACTCTCCCTATCCTCTGCGGCCGTAGTGGCAGGCGACGGGGCCACATATCTGACCCGTCGTATGGGGACCTAGGGCGTCTGACACGGGGTAGTCTGACGTCCTATCGCTGGCATGGTCCCCGAGGTGGTTGCGACGCGCCTCGTGTCCTGGCGTGTCGTGGCGAGGGAGGATTGTGGCATTGCCATCCCAAGGAGGGTCCGGAAACGGGCAGCTGCGGCGGGATCGCGGATGTGTGTATAAACGTTCCCGTGTTCCCGCCACTAAGCGGCAGAGGAGGACACCGTGGAGTTTTAGTGGGTAGTCCCACATAACCGCTCTGTCTCCCCGTGGCAGGGCGGTATGCTAAGACATTTCTCCACGTAAAAAAAAAAAAAAAAAAAAAAAAAAAGGGTGAAAAAAGGCGCGAAATAATGGACGAAGGTATTGAAGTTGTTATCAACTTAAGTTGATAAGTTTGGCTAAGTTGGCAAGTTGCTTCGCGGTAGATTCCAGGTGTGGGGGCAGTTCCACTCCGGACGAACTTGGCACAAGCTCTACTGCTACTTTTGGTTGCTCCTTTAGCACCACCCAGGGGGTACATGTAGGGAATCAAAGGGTACACACCTACGGACGCGAGCAACTGTATCTCGGAAACGACTCTACTAATCCTTTGGATGAAATTTTGTATTTAAATAGGGTTTTAGGTATAAGTTTTACCAGTATAATTGTATTTCTTGTAAAAACGCATTTTTTTAATAATAACACGTTTACAAAAAAAACCGGTCACCCAAGTACTGTATTTTTGCAAATGGAGATTGTCCGGCTAAGTTTTCAACAACCTTAGCCGCAGGTTAACGACCCACTTGAAACAATTGAAGCCCAATCGTCTGAACGTACGTAATTTATGTCATGAGAATATGCTTTAATGTTCGGCTAAAAGGAATTCGAGTCGGTTTCGTTTCTTTGTGGCAATGGCGTTATTATTGAGAACGCGAAAGCCTCTCGTGGGTGGCTGACTCGCTTACTATGCCGTTGTTATGCGAAATAATATTTTGTCGATTACCTCCAGCAAACTTATACGTGCTAACAAAGCTTTGATGTATTACGAATTCATACGACAAAATATTTTAGCAATGTATCTTGTCTTGGAATTCTTCAAATGTAATTTTTGCTCGAGTAAGTCTTAATAATTTAACCATCAAATAAGAAACTTCGTCTTGACAGAATAAACACAAAAAGCTTCGTTATAACATACAATGATAAACAAAAGTACAGGGTACAATAACTAATCGTTTGGACACGTCAAAATTTACACACAGGTTAACATTTTTTTAATAAAAAGTCACAGGAGTTCTTTAGGAAAATTACATGCACACATATATGTCAAATCAAAAACATTTTTCATGATTTACCCAGTCTTATTGATTGTTAAGATAACGTCTGTTCCAACCCTTCTTTGTATAACATAGTATTTATTTTTAGGACCTAAAAGGATAGGACACCCCTTTTGCGTTTTAGGTCCTAAAAATACTATAGCGATAAGGGTATGTAAGTGGGTTGCTAATCTGCCCACCTTTTAACAGCTAAAAGGAGCCTTTATATAGCAGATATCGTAACAATTACTAAAAATCCGATTTTAAATCGTACTTGTTCCGTTTCTTGGAATAAGCACGTTCATACCTAACTTACTCACGTAGGTACAAAACGTCTTTACACCTACGTTGAAGTGATTCAAATCTAAAACACATTATAGTCCTTTTTGGCAATAAGATGCAATCCAGTTACATCAGGTCCATATAAAGTCTTAATTTCGGACAAAGACTACTTGTATGTTTTACAAACACTTTGTTCTCTAGTGCCGGGAACGCGTCAACGAACGTAAGCGAGCACAGAATATACAGTTGATAAGATGTCTGCCGGAATGGGCGATAATCGATTTCTATATTGACGGTTCATCGAAGCGAGCTTTGTATTATCTTATCATCTTGTTACGAACGACTGGATGCACTTTATTTACCTGAAGTGTATCATTTTATGGTTAAATATACGCCGCTATCTATATTAGTTAAACGAGTCAGAGTTCATTAATTAAATAAATATTCATGGACATCTCACACAGCCCCAAACTATGCATACTGGTAGCTTGTATGGGAACCAGATTACCGATGGAAGACATAAGGTTCTTCGTTTGTAAATACCTACTTATGCTGCATATTAATAACCAGAAACAAAACAAACTAGTAAACTAAAAAGGTACGACCAAGGCCTTAAAATAACAAAGAGATAACATCAGGAATATTAAGCGAAGTAAATAAAATTCATTAATTTATTAAGTTCATTAAATTCATTAAAATGAATAAAATATTATTGTATTCTACGGAGCTATTCTACGCTCAATGTAAGAAGAATTTTTATTCAATTCAATTTAAGCTAACACCGATCATTTCGCGAAACAGTAAGAACATGAAAAAATGTTCTCTCTTGATTTTAAAATAAGCACAATTTTAATAATAAGAATAAATTGCATTGATCACCATTTTTTGATACGGCCCCATTTTATTCGCGAGTATGTTTGGCGTCGTTCGTTATATGCGTGAACACACTCTCCATTCTCCTCACGTGCTCTTAGACAGAGTTTACAATTGTAATTCAGTTACAATGTTATTTGGCAAAGTTACCGGTGCTTTAGGTATTGTTTAAATTGTTACACACGCATTGAATGGCAATGCCAAAGGACGGCCCTCATTCAATTTATTAGGTTGGGACAAGTAATCCTTTTGCTAATAGAGGTCGCAGGAAGGGTCGTGTTTTCAAATGGACTATTGATTTGAGCGCTTTTTTAAATCTGCGATGTAATCATTGTCTAGAAAAACAGGGTTGGTCTGGCTCATTTCGTTTGTTTGAAGTAAAAATTGTTTGGTGGGCACATTGTTAGAAAAATATCCCAGAATTGGTGTTAGGGTCATTGAATATTTTAATTACTTTGCATAGTGAAATTGAAATCTTTATGGATTATAGTGAAAAAGATTTTCACTTTTGTTATATACTTTGAATAATTATTTAAAAAGAAATACGGATTAATATAAACATTTTTGAGTCCGACTTTCCTAATGAATGAAAATTGGTACCAGGATAGCTTATATCCTGGATTAACACATAGGCTACTTTTCCAGGTTGGACACAGTACCTTTCCAGACGAACTTAACATAAGTTCTACTATTGTTTTGGGGCTGCTTCGTTCGCACCACCAGGGGGACGAGTGTAGGGACACTGAGGGTACCTACGGACGAGAGACAAAATAATAAATCAGTAGTATTGCCATGATATACAATAACATGACGAAAGGGTGTGGAAAGGGTGTTTTCCCAATAATTTTCTGCTTGGCGGGGGAAGGGGTTTAACTAATGATCAAACAACACCATTTAAGTAAATATAGCTACTTCCATACACATAAGGTTCATAGATCGTATGCTCACATTACTTACTTAACTAGCATCAGTTTGCATTATATGTTCACACCGAGAGTTGTTTGCTAATGTCGTGTTAGTAAACATAGTGTGGAACTATAGGTGTTATCCGAAAATACAAACGAAATTCGCTCTTATAACGATCCATTATGAGGTACAAAATGATTGCTCTTTAATATCCGCAACGGTATAGCAAACTACTGCGAACATAATATAATATTACTTTATTGTACACCATAACATCAAAAGTAATCTTACAAAAATAAATAAAACAGATAGGTGGCACAATGGGCGGCCTTTCTTTTTATCCGACTTCATAAAAAGGAATAGGTTCTCGATTGGTTTTTGAGAATTTGTACGCTAAATCTTGCCATCTTTTTTTGTTCCCACCGTAGCGACAGGCTTCCTCTCGACAAGCTAGAGTGACGTGACTTCATTTCATATTTTTTTTCTTAGCCTAAAGTGCCAGGATTAGATGGCCCAGCTGATGTTAGCGATCATAACAAAGATACGACTTAGGTCCTCCCTAGTAAGTATAAGAAGTTTCAAGTCACATTGTGGTGCACCCATTTCACCGGCACCCACACCCTTCCACCGGTCACACGTATCACAGTAATGCGATACGTGTGACCGGTGGAAGGGTGTGGCTTCTCTGACGAGCTTGGCTCGAGTTTTACTAATATTTTTTAGTAGTTTTTTGGTATACCTTTCACCTCCAAGGAGTACGTATGGGGACTGAAAAGATACTCACTTATATACGCTAGCAACCGAAAATATATATTATGTATTATATTATATAAAATATATATTGTTAGTTGCAATAGTGAGAAATGTGATATTGCTGATAGGCACCGCGTTGGCAACACCTCAAATGTTGCAAGTGTCTATAGGCGACGGTAGCCACTTACCGTCAGGTGGGCCGTTAGCTTGTGTGCCTCATCAATGACATAAAAAAAAAATAAGAAATTCCGATCAGAATTAGCATCAAGCTTGCATATATCGTTCACTATATCCGTGCCCGATGTACAATTTGTCTTTAGATTAGGCAACGCGGGTTTATATTATGATGAACGAACATTACGTTGCGTTTTCATCGTGTACGAAATGAATAACGCACATGTTGGAATATCTTGCAAGTACTTGGAAAACTAAGAAGGAATTCAAAATGATTAGCTTTATGCATTGAGCTGGGCTGTTTTTAGCAGGTATATTTCGAGAAATTCTTTCTGTAGATTTACGTTTGAGAACTAAGAATTCGCACGTAGGTAATCATACTATTATTATGAATGCGAATGTTTGTCTGTATGTATGTTTGTTACTCCTTCACGACTCAACGGCTAAACAGATTTGGATAAAATTTGTTATAAAGGTGACTCATACCCTGGATTAACACTTAGCCTTTTTATCCCGAAAAAGGAAAGTAATATTTTTAAGTGACTTGCAAAAACACAACTTCGGCCAGTTTTTTCCCATCGTCTCATGCTTTTTAACCACGAGTAACACCGCGGGGCGCTGTTACTCGTGGTAATACTCTAATATTTTACAGGTTTTCGTTGTAATCTAAGATATCAAAGTCAAAAAACTTTATTTCCGTTGAATTCATAAGAATTATTTGGAAAAACGTCAATTTCTTTTTAATCATTAAAGGAAATTCATTCAAGTTAACGAACTTGCGTGTTCTGCTTACCTGTGACTTGTTTCTTTGCCCAACACAACATTCAAATCTAATGTTTATTTTTAAAAATGGTAGGATGTATCCTAAGGGCAAGAAATAAAGGATGAAAGAAGTCTCTTTATTCCACTTTTAAATCAGTCAATTATTTTATATGATTTTTTTTTAATATTCATTGGACTTGGTTTGCGAATGACTTGCATCCTCGGATAGACGCATAGACGATCTTCTGGAAAGACCATCATTTCGACATGAAGGAATATCAGGAACTTTATTTCAATATATCGCATAAAAGACTGTGACAGAAGCCAGTGAATAGGTGAAATGGAATAGCTTATACAATGCAATGGGATAGCTGTGGATACGCCAATAGCAATTCTTTAGCCGTGGACCCTCCACAGTTCCAATGACAGGTAGCAGTGCTTTCAGTCCATATCGAGCAGTGCCTAGACAATACGGGCTTGTCGATACCGTGTAAACCTAATTGCCCCATGCATTCATGCAACAGTCCCAATCTGTAACAATGCCTGTGCCTAGAACCATGAGGACACTGGAAGCGAACATAAGCCTCTGCATACAGGCAACAAAGGTTTTCCTGTGAAGTTGTAAATTTTTTTATATTGTCAATATTTAGTTGGTAATAATTTTAAATATCATATTCTAGCAAGTAGGTTCTAACAAAATTAAATAATAAGATTTACTAACATCTGAAGAATAAACAATTATTATTATTATTATGAAAGAGTTACTAATGCCGTGGTTTGGATTGTTCTGCAGCATCATCTGTGACTCGGCTTCCAATTGTGATGGTCTCTGCATGTCAGGTATCGGTTAAGTAAGGTAAGTTGCTCGCTTCTTTAGGTGAATATCCTCAGAGTCCCTACACGTTTGGGCTGGGTGCGGCAAACACTTAACCTCAGGTGGTCCGCTAGAACAGGGTATTCCAGATATTTTTTTTATGTGAATTTATGACGGAACGAGTTGAGAGCCCACCTGGTGGTGAGTGGTAATCCTCGCCCATGACAACAGTAATGCGACTCAGTACAAGATTTGGATCTTACATTGAGTTGTATTCATCCTGCTGCGTCCATCACCCGAGACGGGGATGATAAGTCTCATGCGTATGTGATTTCACCAGCACGCGCACTCTTCCATTGGAACACAGTAATGCGAGCACTACTGCTTGGCGACAGATTCCAGGTGTGATGGCAGTACCTTTCCGGACGAACTTGGCACAAGTTCTACTGCTATAAGGGTTTACTTAGTTCTAGGAACTTTTTCTTCGCGTGATTTCGTGTCCCGTTGTGAACGGTCCCAGACAGTCGTGGTGTATGTGTCACCGTGCGCATAGACGTCACTTATCATAGCATACACTGCCCGTGAGGGAGACATGGCACGATTTCGTGCGTCTCTGTTCGTGCCGGCATTATTCCAATATATAACCGAGATATCAGCAACAAATGGAACACTTCGTGCTACACACAAGACATTTGTATAATGAGGTTTGCACGATAAACATATCTTATCGATGCCATCCCGAAACAGAGGTTTCCACTTAGAGACATTCGGAGATTTGCGGGACTCGAGATAAGAGCACTATCGTACTAATATTATAAGTGCGAAAGTTATGCTGTATGTATGTTTGTTACTCTTCCGCGCCGGAAAAAGGAACTGGCTAATGGATTTTCATGAAATATGTTATGAAGATAGCCACACAGGCTACTGTTTATTTCAATCGAAGTAATTTTTTTTAATGAATTGTAAAAATCAACTTATGTCTAGATATCACGTAAAAACATACAAAAATGTTTGCTGAAAACTTTTCTTTAACATTACTTTGTAATTGTTGTATACAATACAATAACGAATAAATAAATAATCTTACAGAAATTAATCTCATTACATTAATAACATTAATCTCAGGGTAAGAAAACCTTAATACGCATTTGCATTGATTACAACTCTGAATTTCTACCAAAACCATCTTATTCTACCAGAGCTAAGTAGATTTATGATCAAAACTTAAGCTGGGCAAGTGAAAGATATGGTACATACATGGTATGGTACATACATATATACATGGGTATATAAATCTTTGAGCGTTATAAGATTTTTTAATCTAAATTTTGAGAGTGTGGTGGCCCAGGGGTATAGACGCCGACTTTCAATCTGATTGGTGCACGTATGGGTGAATCTTCACCCATACGTGCACCAATGAGTTCTTTCACTTGAAAAATTTATGTGCGCAATACCACGTTCTCGAAACGGTGAAGGAAAACATCGTGAGGAAACCGGCATGTCTTAGAACCATAAATTCGAAGACATGTGACATCTACCAATCCGGATTGGGCTCCCGTGGTAGATCAAAGCCCATTCACTCTCAATTATCGAGAGTAGGCCGGTGTCCCTGCAGTGGGAACATTAGAGGCTGGTACGGTACGGGATATAAATCTTTTGTCCTGGAATAGAATACAATTTGCGTAATTGAATTCTACGTTATTTGCAGAGTGCTCATGAAATGCACCGTACAGCATACGAATCGAGATCCGCAGATTCTCTCACAATAAAACTATCATACAAATCGATTATTATAATACCGCATTTACGATGCGCTTTCTACTTCGCGAAGCTGCAATTCCATAAGTTTACTTCATCAGTGGACATTACACTGCGAAAATTAATCGAGCGCATGCATCTTATCTTACTTCTTATATTATAAATGCGAAAGTTTGTATGTATGTGTATGTGTGTGTGTGTGTTTGTTCTTCACGGTCAAAAGGCTCAACGGATTTGGATGAAATTTGATACCAGGTTAGCTTATCCTGGATTAACATACTTTTGATACTGCGGGTAACACCGCGGGGCGGAGCTAGTTAGTACATAATAAACACATAATAATAATAAACATTTATTATAATATTATAATTACATTTATTATTATTATGTGTCTGTTTGGTCGTTTCAGGTCTTAAAAGTAGACAAAATGTATCAGCATTTATTTATTTGCGTGCATATACATAGGTACGTTTTTAGGTGTTACATAATTATAGTCCCTTTTATACTCTTCCATCTGGTGTGCAAATATTATTTACATATTATATAATTTTCAGTTCAAGAAAAATTTTTTTTTTGTCTCTTTGTTCCGAAATGGCTGGACCGATTTTGGCGGGACGTTCACTGGCAGATAGCTTATGTTATAACAGTAACAGTACTTTTATAATAAAAAACGAATTAAGAATTAGGGTTCCGCGCGGATTTCTTAAAATAATGACTTTCTTTTATAAGGGACATTGTGTTCTTTATCGCAGTGCGGAACGCACTTAGGTAAGGTTGTAAGCTGGTCGTTACAGTAATTGCAGATTGCAGCCTGCGAGTGCCCTCAGCGGTCGATTAGCACTGCCCGAGACTTTAGCCCGTGCAATTTAGCGCCATTTTAGGTGATATTAATTGGTTTAATGCGTTGTGCTGTTAATCTTTACCTATTGAATATTTAGGTTGCGATAAGATATTATTTGGTTAGTTAATATTTTATATTGTAGGTGTGGTGGGCAAATTATTTTGTCTTCTCAATACTGTTTTATTATTATTAATTTTCTTGCAAATGTTTCTTGTTTTATGTTAGCAATTAGTTACATTTAATATGGTTTGTATATTGTTTTTGTGTGTCAAATAAAATGTTTTCCATTCTATTCTATTCAATACGGAATGCGGACCTGGTCACAACGTAAGATCAAGTTTTTTTTTATTTTCGAAGGCTTAGATCGGTTTGTGCTGTGGAGAATTTTTTTTAAGTATTCTTTAAACACAATCTTGGTATATACCGATTTATTGGCTTCCTTTTGCTCCTTTTCTGATTTTGGCTGCAAATTTCGGTCAAATCACGTTACAACCCTGTCTCGGGTCACGGGCGCTACGGAACGCGAGTTGGGTCTTCTGATACTTGGATATGGGAGAACGGTTTTCATTTTGCTGTTGTTTACGGGTGGAAGTAACCAGTTAAAATAAGGTTTGCCATCCACTGTTCACTGTTCTTTATTTTACTTATTAAGATTTCAATTTCGATTTGGTTTCGACATTTTTTGTCATTTAATTTCAGAGGACTATTATTCTGTATAATTAATTTTATGGTGTCGTTGAAAATGTCATAAAACTTAATGAACAATTATTGGCACTATTTTTTATGCCGTGGAGGAGGCCGTTGCTATCTGCGACACAGTTTTATACTTCTACAGGTGGCATCGTTTCCATTTTGTACTGTAAATGCCTCGTAATAATAATAAAGATTTAATATCATTATTGTATTTTTGAAATTGTTCCTTATATGTTACTACCGTACAGAGTACGTTAAGTTCAATAAAAATACTCACAGTAAATAATACCATTTAAATTTTTCTTCCTACCCGCTGTTAGCAAACTGACTGTTATAATTGATGAGATCACAGCGGGCAGGGATGTTCTAGATTAATTAGTCACTGGATTCTCCGTCTGGAGCTAAGGCACTGTGTGCGGTCTGGAAAATCTGTTTTTGAAATCTGTCTCAGAATAATTAGGTTAATTTTTGGTTTTCCTTGTATTTCCTCCCGCCAAATGCAAGGAACGCATCATTATAGACAACAAACATTAGTAGACTAGTGAGCGTCGTTTTACTGCGCTTTACACTTATGCTGAAAACACACAGCGGACGCAGGCGTGGGCAGATGTCGATGTCTATGTACTGTACTGAATTGACATTTCGATTTTTCCACTAATGTAATGATTACGTGTCTTCTGTGTTTTGCATTGTCTCGTGGCATTAGGCGTTTTTAATTGTTTTTCAAGTGACTTACAAAGGAGGTTACCTAAATAACTGGTAAAAATATGTCGTCAAGGAAAGATTTTTTTAATTTATTGAGTAACATAGCAGATTGTAAAAAATAAAAATATTCATAAACATTTATGTGTATAAAAAAATATATAAAAAAATGAGTCTAACTATCTTGTACAAGTTTTTCTTCATTCAATTCTCTTTTAACTTTGTTGGACATGCAACAGCAAGTTCCCTCGAGACGTGACTGTGGCGTGACGTCATCGTCACCACGCTGGGAGGACAGCGTTATACGCGTTGTAGGCATGCTCGAACTGCGACAGAGACGCCAGTGTTGTATAAAGTTGCCAGACAGCGGACGTGACGGGACGTCGACTGGGCGTGCATACACACTGCGGCTGTCAAGCGCTTGTGACGTCAAGTGACGTTTCTGTAGCGCCCCGTGGTGTGTGTTCAGCTTTAGGTTCACTAATGTTTGCAATTTTCGTTCGCAGGGTGAAGATAAGACGCACGCAGCATGAGACAGCCTGTATTATCCTTGCTAAGAGTAATGGGTGTTTTCAGAGACTGCGCTGTTCGTGTCGTCTCTGATAATTGATGAGTGGTAAGAGCGCAGCGCGCTGAGATGCTCTGATTCATGGCGTGCTCTGGAAGTGTACTGATATAAAGATTGTATGCATTTGCTTCGCGAGCTATAAGCTGATTCAGATGCTGAACTAGAATAAAATACAAAACTGGCTTCACAGCTGTAATTCTTGGGTTTGATTCCTACCTAGGACAAACATTTGTGTGTTGAACATAGATGTTGTTTGCGTTTAAATGTATTATTGTGTATATTATTACAACTAAAATACTATGTAAGTATCCACAAATAAACCTGGTTCTTATAGTAAAAGATTTGCTTAGTTTAGGGCTGTGTGAACTCTTGAATGAATATTTGTTTATTTTCCTTTATAATATCGCTGTAATAAAAAGTCCCATGTAATGTCTTAAAACTTTCAATCTGATGGTCGCTGGCACCAATAAGTTTTCACTTGAAAAAATTATGTGCGCAATACGTTCTCGAAACGTTGAAAGAAAACATCGTGTGGAAACCAGCTTAGAACCAAAAATTCGAAGACATGTGACATCTACCAATCCAGATTGGATTCTCGTAGATCAAAGCCCATTCACTCTCAATTATCA
Organism: Aplocera efformata; assembly: GCA_921293045.1. NCBI lineage: Eukaryota > Metazoa > Arthropoda > Insecta > Lepidoptera > Geometridae > Aplocera > Aplocera efformata. The sequence continues at coordinate 1,510,264 of OV121040.1, forward strand.
AGAGTTGACCCGTGTCCATGCAGTGCAAACATTAGAGGCTGATATGCTGGTGGTGGTCAATTTATCAATCCATATATCCATTGAACTAGTAAAATCATGCTTTCATTGTTGACGAAGGGGAATCTGCAACAGATACATCGGTTGCCCTGGGGGGGACAACCGAGTTACGTGGGACTTTTACCCTAACTAAGCCCCTTCGGTGGCCGACCTCTGCGCATTCGAGGGTCTCTGGGCTCTGGGCTGGAACTTCACCAGTGACCCTCTCGCACGTGGCAACGTGGCTGGCCAGGAGGCCCGTTCCCGGGGAAGCGTGTAAAGAGCCCCTCCCCGACTCCGCGTACCCTGCACGCCACAGTGCAGAGCAGCCTCCCCAGGAGACATTGAGACCTATGGCATATTGTAAGCACCGTAGGTCGAAGCACCAAACAAATCTACTGTCTGTACTGTATACAACCTGTGTTAATTTTTTATTGAATTTAAATAAACTATCGCAAGCCTCAGAGTTACAATTATAGTAGTTCATAAATCCTGCATCAATCAACCGTTTGTATTGTCCTGACACAGCTGGGGTCTATTCACGATGATTAATTAGCTTTGTTGCGAAACAACAATAAATTCATCTGTTATTGGCTGCAAAAAGTTCGTTTTACATTCATCAATGTTCGATACAGTCTGGGAGTCAAAACTCATCTTTTTTTTGGTCGAAGTCCTAATGAAAGAGTTGAAACACAAGGGGTAAATAAACAAGGCAATCGGAGAGTGAATAATTTTTTTTCAGATTTAAGCAGGGTTAGTATAACGTGACAGGGATCTCACCATTGATGTTCTGAAAGGTTTATAGCCTAGTACGGAAAAAGTAAGGAATTTTGGACACATACTTAGCGATTGTTAATCCCTGGCTAGGGCTTTTAAGTTTCATTTGAAAATAACGAAATATCTTATAAACAAGAATAATTGAAAAAATACTATAATCATCTGTTTATAATAAATAAATAATTACATTTAAACATAGAAGTTGTGCATATTTTTGATAGCTATTTATAAAACCCTGAATTTTGATAAACAATTCGATAGGTATTTAGGATAAAAAAACTTTGGAGACATAATATGGCGCCAAAAATCGGCCATTTAATTTTTTTTATTTTGATATAGAAGGACGAATTTAACTACACCTCTCAAGCTAAAAGCCATTAAGCCATAAGGCCTACAGAGCGGGCCAAAGAAAAAAAAACACATACATACAATCTCCTCCTTTTTGCGCATTCGGGTAAAAATAAGATTTTGTAAGTGTCTTTATCTGACGGCATGGACTGAGTATTCCCTGCCTGGGTGGCAGTCTGTATTATCAGCAATACGACTCAGGTCCTCCCCTACGGAACTATAAGTAGACTCTTGATGACTAGAGACCATGACTAGAGATGGACATATCATGCTTGATTGCTGTAATGGATGTAATGTGCCTAGTTCATTCGGGGTATAGCGTACTTCTTGTAAGCATTACTCCTACTTTTCGTCGCTCCTTTGTCTACTCAAGGCTTGTAAATAATAGATATATCATAAATAAATATAGCCTCAAGTTCATAGCAAACCAGAAATGGTGCCAAGTCGTCAAAGTTTTCCTCGTTTAAAAATCCACCCTCGCTCTTTATGTGCATTAAAACATCGTTCGACAGGAGTACTACGAGTACTTACGTTGACGAGACGATACGATGCAATATACGGTACTTTCCACTAGTTTGATTCTTCATCTGACCTCATTGCCAATGTTGGAACTCGCCACAGATAGTTTGACCCAAATCGCAGTCTTCAACAACTTTTGCGTTTCTCTCACCGAAATGTGCGGCAGTGGTCAACGATACTAAAGTTTTCAAAATACGGCTTATTTGGTTGGCTACAGCTAGGGTTGCCAGCTTTTTTGTGTAATTATATAATAATACAATACATTGGCCAATAAAGGTAGAATAAATTATTACACTGTGCCAAAATGAAGTACGATATACTTTAAACATTACTTTAGCTAATTTCAAGAAATAACTGCACGGCATATTTACAGTCTATATAAAAGTTAAAGTAAATACGTAATTTATTTTTACACAAAATGCTTACGACCCACCATTTTTTGTAAAATAAATGCCAGAGAAATCAATTCTTGTGAAATAAAGTATTTTCGCGTACTTATAATAAAGTACCGGTGGCAACCCTAGCTACAGCCGTTGGATTTTCAGGGCAGATGATTGGTATATTCGTTCTATCTGAACTAATTCAGATTGCGCGTGAAGAACTGTCACTTTTCGAGAGTAGGCCCTGCAGTGAACATTAGAGTTTGATACGGTTGAACTTTTATTACCAATTTATTACACACTTAACCACCTATATTATTTAATTTCAACTGCGGCTTTTTGTGGTGCTTTCTGAGGCTGTTGGAAGATCTCATCGTTTCGGTTTGAAGATGATTTAGACGGCGGAAGTTGGGGGCAGTATACTCCCAAATTGTTGTGTAATTTATCATTTGTAGTAATGAAGGTTTTCTCACGTTATTCCACCGGAAGATTATAATGATGAATAGATACAGTGTTTTGATTTTGATTTAATATCAGTTCCATATTCTGCTTTCATTTCAGTTAAAGAATTTTGAATTTACAACAAATGACTGCTCTTGCTGCTCCGTCAGTAGTTCTACCTTCTACGCTGTAGGCTGTGGGATCGGATCTTACCCAGGACAAGCATTTGTGTGACGAACATAGATGTTTGTTCTCTGTGTTTAAATGTAATATATGTATGTATTGACAAAAAACAAAATAAATATATAAGTATTCTATCCGAACCCTGGTTCCTATATACAAGCTATGCTTAGCTTGGGGCTGATTTTACACTGAGTTACAAGAAATAACACCTTCCGTAGTTCTAATTACAGTTTATCTTATCACGTTCCAATAATAAAATATTACAACATGTATAATAATGATAAACATAACGAAAGGAAAGCAAAAAACATACACAAAATAATAATAACTACAATACAGACTTAACTAATAATATAACAAGTCACTGATTGTTTTTTTTTTAAACCATCGTTCGATCCCTGATGGTAAGTGATAATGTGGTCGAAGATGTCACTGGCCTAGAAGATACCTATTCACGCTTTTCTTGAAGATACCCAAATTGTACAATACTACAGAGACCGTCGCACTATACTATGGTTTATATTATAGTATTGCTGCGTTCTCTTATATTCCTTAACACATCAAAGTAGTAGTATCAAATAGTACACATATTTAAAGTACACATTAAGTATTTTGATACTTCCCGTTGAATTAAAAAAAATACTTGTAAACGTCACTTTTACTTACGTCTCATGCACATGTGATATTGCCGGTGCCCAAATCCTTCCTGTTTAGAGGTTGATTGCAAGATGAGGCAGTACTTTATGCTCCTTCGGTAACAGGGGATACTAGAGAGTTCCTACGACGCGAGCAACTGGACCCACCAAAAACTCCTGTTCTGCCTCTTGAGTTTACCTATTCTGAGAGTTGGTTTCTATTACTATAATAAGTTCCTTATGGTTTTGCAGACATCCCAAAGTTTTATTTAGAAAGCTTCAATAGGAACATTATCAACATTCACCATTTCGTAATATAATTTACTTTGGTGAAAAATATTAATAAACAACTGATATAATCTGACAGCACGAAATAATACATTTAGTGGGAGCTCGCTTGGAAATTACGTCAAACATAAAATGCGCCAGTGAAATGATGAACGTAAAATGACACCAGCATAAAAACGTTGCTAATGGAATTACCTACAGCATGTTAAGTGCTGGGAAATGGAAATTTGCCATAAAACTGGCGTAAGGACATGGTGAGAATGATTGGGATTGCGACTGTTGAGGTTTACTGGAAGAGAACTCTTGTTAAGGTTAGGCTCGCCTGTATTCATATTTTTGTTTATAACTTAACCTAGTTTAGGGCTAGATGGCTAACTCCTATTCCGCTAGCACGGCTCCTTATGTCTGAGGGGGATCCCATCATTACGTTGCCAAGGATCCCCCGCATAGGTGACCACCGATATGGTTACACTGTTGGGGCGGGATAGTGAATGCTAGATCGATCCTATCTCGTCTCACCATAGCAGTCGACGGCAACCCGCGGCTTTTAGTGAGTAGGACGGACACTATGTCTGGGAGCCTCACATAACCCTTCAGGTTCCCACGGACCTGAAGGGTAGGCTAGATGGCTATATACATACATATATATGTGAAATGTTCATAAAAATTTAAATTTTCTAGCCTTTATTGGATTTAAGCAGCTATAAAAGAACGCAATGACAACAGAAATTGACATTATATATGACTAGTTGCGGCCAACGGTTTTCTGCGATTAAAAGTAGTCTGTGTTGATCCAAGATATAAGCTATCCTGGTACCAAATTTCATCCAAATCAGTTGAGCCGTTTGAGCGTGAAGGAGTAACATATAGTTTTTATCCCGGAAAACCGCGAGTTACACCGCGAGACGCAGTAAGTGATAAACAGTAGTAGAGTATTAGTTTTAATTGTCTGTTCTAATCATAAATGTCTGTTGTATATCAATCTTTATCTTATTTAATTGTAAACACATTCGTAGAGCACGGAACGCTAGTATTGTAAAGTTGTTGTACTGAATAACAATTCAGTTACTATCGATCCTATTCAATCGCTGATTCGAGGCATCGCTCAATTCAACCAGTTCTGCTTCCATTGTGCCTGCGATAGGGCTGTCACGTCATTAATTTTTTCCCTTTATTCATAAAAGTTTTTTCAAATTGTCAATCGCAAAGCCTTTAAAAGGTTCTCAGTGGATTAGCTCGCGAAAAGTCATTATTAATTTGTGTAACCTTCGGCTTGACAGGCTTAAGGTTTCCTAGAGTTAACAGTTGAACATCATAGAAACTTAAGTATTTTTTTTACCAATATTGTATTACCTAACTTAAAGATTGCCTTTGTTGCAAATAAATATTTTATAATTTTCATTTAACTACTAAATGGGCGAAGAGATCAACTAAAATGATCTGTAAAGTAAGTTACGCCTCGAACGCTTCCAAAACAAGTCGATTGAAAGAAAGAAAGAAAAGAAAGAAAAATATTTTATTTGTGCCACTAGGCTTACAATTAAACATCACAATAATTATAGAAAAAAAAACAAGAAAAAATAAAGAGAAGAAATAAAATATACAAAAACTTAACCTAGCAGACACAAAAAGGACTGACTCAGCATAATGTTGATTGACTGGCAATCAACGCTGGTTTTCCGTCAGAGCCGTTTCAGTGATTGCACTGTGTCAACCCTGTCGTGCTACTAGACATCGTTAGTTCTATTCTGCTCCAGCCTAGATTATAGAACATTATCCAGCCAGTTATTGCGCAAGAATTGTGTTCACATTTTTATTTGGCATGCTTTCAGTGAATTTTGTTGTGGCTTTTGTTGGTAGTAGCCCTGACTTCGAAGCCCAGGTTCGATCACATTTTATGTGATGAGCATGAAGTTTGTTCTCGGGTCTTGAGTGTTTGTCTTGTGTTTCTGTGTATGTCCATGCCATCTGCGACACAGGGAATCCTCGTGCAGAGGTATGACTGAGAAAAGGTTTCTTTTATTATGAAATGTTTTAAAACGTCATAAGTATTCTCTCAGTAATCTGGTACCCATAGTACAAGCTTAGTTTGGGGCTGTGTGATATGTCCACGAATATTTAAATATCGCGCATTACACTACGTCATCAAGATTTGACTTTTGATAAAGTTATTTCTACAATAATATGTCTTTTATTATAGGTATTTACAGTACAAGCGCAATGGAATTTTCATTAAAGTCTAGTTGCATAATAAATTGAGTTTAGATGAACGAAAACCTAGCTACCGTTGAAATGGCATCTAAAATAGCGAGAAATCGCGTATGTATTCCGAGAGAAGACTATCCAATGGAAATTTCAAAGAGAAGATAATGAGATTTCTTAGTGCTTAGAATTACCGAGGCCCACTTCCATCATTGGGAACAGATTGATTTACGTGCTGTTTAAGTATCTGGGAAACGTCGTCATTTCTCCTTTGATATTGTTATTGGATATTGTCTGAACAATCGCCATGAATATTAATTTGACTATATTGGAAGCGCTCTCTTACCTGAATGGTCTTTACAGATTATTTGAGTTAAACTCTCCGTGCGGTCCGCTAAAATAGTTGGATGGGTGACCGTTTAGTAGCTTTTTATCTGTACACTTCCGTGCTTCAAGCCATGGCGATGACCTTCAAAAATTTTCACGCCAGAGTTGGTCACACTCAGACCAAAAGAAGAAGGTTAATACACAACACATTAGTAAAAACGTCAATCCAAGATAAATAAATTTTCATTGCCATTTCACATAGCGTCATCTGGCTCCAAACTAAGCATAGCTTTGTAATATGGGAACTAAATAATTGATATGATACTTATATAGTATTTTTTTGTAAATACATAGTTACAAATAATACCACCCCGATACAGAACAAACATTCGTTTGCACACAAATACTCTTACCGTGTGGAAAACGAACCAACTCAGCTATGATGCCAGCCATAGCTCGGATAAAACGATCGAATGCAATTTAACCAAATACAATAATTCTATAGTTAGAATGACGGTGAAACCGGCCGGCATCGTGACGAGGTACTCGGCTAGCTCCCACCTAGGGGATATTTAAATACCATCGGGCATTCAGGTAGATGCTTAATCTGGCAGACTGGACGATTAGTCATACCTCTTAGAATACCTTAACATTATAAATCTCTTTGAAGCCATTCATTCAGCACACGATTAGGTAATCCGCTTGTTTTTTTTTTCTATTGAATCTTCTGTTCTTCTTTCGTGTCAACATTCCAATTTGAAATGGGGGCGGGGGGGGGGGGGTCCAGTTGCGTCCGTAGGTTATGATTCATCCAAAACATACATTAATAATGTAAATACCTAATAAAAATCCATTTGGATGGCAATAAATATAAGGTGGGCCTTTAGCTCGTCCGAAAATTTAGATACATGAAAAAAAAGCCTAGTGTTTCGCGCTTTCCGTAGCTACCCGTCTCAGCGCGTGCTCAATTTTCGCGCATTGTTGGAGTGAGCTACTCATACAAAGCGTACCCCTCTGTACCAATTTACTTCGTGCTCGTACCTTCTTGGCTTAACCGCTTAATCGTGATAAATATCTGGAAAGTCCAGTTCGCTTTCAAACTGGCATTAGTCAAGATCAGTCCGTTGGAGCAGAAATCTGCATGCACTTAGTTTATGTCGACGTGATCGCGGCAGCGCAGGAAACACGGACCTTTATTGAAACGTCAATTTATATTGCAATGGAATATTGGATTGCCAGCTTTCGAACTCAAACAAAGTCTAGCTTTAGATCGAGTGGTTACTTTGTCGTGTAATTGATAGGAATTCATAGGAAATGGGCTTGATGGTAAATTTATTTCGTGCCGGCCTTTTTTTTACTACAGGTACTCCCAGCTACTCTCGATAAGTGACGGTAAATGAATTTTGTTCTAACCGAGAAATTCGGATGGGGATATCTGACATGCCTTACATGCCTCCCGGTGGTAAATAGTATATGTAATATAATAATATATATAATATAAATGGTGAATAGTATTGAGCTGATGTCTTCAAATGCTTGAACATATCTTCATACAATAATCTATGAGATATGTTCAAGATATGTTGAAGATACCATATTGATGACGTAATCATATAGGAAAAACCACATCAAAATCTATTCATCCATTCAGGAGCTACGATGCTACAGACAGACACACATATGCACACAACAAACTTATAACACCCTTCTTTTTCGTTGGAGGTTATAAAGGAAAAGGTTTTTAATTCAACTGCTTCTTGTAATTAGATGAATCTGTTTTTAATTAATAGGCTAATCATCGAGTCGGTGCCATAGAAATTTGATGGAAATATTCCACCCTTGAAGCCGTGAACAGGGGACGAAAGTATTGAAGTCAGTTTTAGATTTTTGATTCTGCTACTTGTGTCCTTAACCGGTTTCCTCACGATGTTAACCTTAGGAGAACGTGGTGCTAAAACGGACATGCACAAGTTCAAGTGGAAAAAATTTGCGATAGAAAGTCCAAGGTTTCGAACCACGATCACGCTCATTGTAATTGGATTACCCTACTAATACTATAAACGTGAAAGTTTGTGAGGATGTATGGATGTTTGTTACTCTTTCATACAAAAACTATCTTTACAATAATATAAATAGTTCATACATGAGAAGAACACATCGACTATAATTCATAAAGATATTGTGTAAATTGGCCAAAATATAACGTAAGTATAAATTAAGTCGGAAAAAATCTGTCATCTGCGAGCTATTTTGGCGTGCGGTGCAAAAACTGTAAGAGTTACACGAATATAATCTGTGGTAGAATTGTTATTGATGGATCACCTATGGTTTAACATTATATAAGCGTTAAGCAGTTACCGCAATTGTACATCGGACTGTATAATCTGCCACAGTGTGTGGATGTGGTCCTCGCCATAACCACTTCGGAAAAAGGATAAAATAAAACATGAAAAAGCCAGCGACACAAATCGAAGTGTACAGTTACGTGCAGTGGAGAGATTTTGGCGACCGGTTTGAGAGCGCGGTGAGTTTTTTCGCAATCATCCTCACCGGTCCTGTTCTCACCATTTTAGACGGTAGGTATCGATCGATACAATGTTACTGGGTTGCCACGCTATACCAGTTCAGATGCGGTATTCATAGTCAACGCTTATTACAATTGACTGGTCTAATATCTCAGTTGGTAGTAGCTCTGCCTGCTGTAGATATTTGGTTCGATTCCCACCCAGGACAAGCCTTTGTGTGCGAACATAAGTGTTTGTTCTGTGTCTGAGTGTTAATATGTATTATAAGTGTGTATTTACAAAAAAAAGTACTATATCAGTTATCTAGTTCCCATATTATTACAAGCTACGCTTAGTTTGGGGCCAGATGGCGCTGTGTGAAATATGTGTATGAATATTTATTTATTTATTAGAATTACACTATATTATTATAGGAAGACAGATAGTGAGCTAGTAATTAATTGAAAAGTATGCTGTACGGATTTGTGGATGGACTGATTATTATTAATCCAGGTATCGTGAAAAAAACTACGAAATCGACTAATCTAAAATATTCAGTTTTTCTATTTTATTTTATTGGCGATAGACCTTGTTCCATTCCTTAGTTGTTCGCATTATGAAGCGAAACGTTTCGTATTGTACAAATGGGTGGTACGAAGCTCAAGTTGGGTGAAGTCTCAGAAAACAACAAGATATAATTTTGACATGTTTTGCTAATTTGGAGAGGCTTAGAATATGATGCTTATGTTCAGCGCAATTATACACTGCTGCTAGTAGTTTGTAATCGCGCTCTGTCAGTGCTAAGTCCATTCATTTAGCTACATCCAAATTAATGGACACCGAGCACTGACATTTGAGCTTCCACTATGAATTCAATAGCTAGCGACTATATCACTATCTGTGACTGTGGTTGACCTGCCATAACTTATTTCAAAGCATAAAAAAGTCAGCCACGAAATCCCTCCCGCTTTTTTTCATGTTTCTGCTAGAACAGTTAATTAAGAGAACGGTTTTTGACACATCCTGTCCAAAGATTATGATGTAGTTTCGGTTGAATAATTAACATGTATTATAAAGATATTGAATTATCATCAGTATTGCCGCTGGGTCAGATAAGTTTTGAATTAGCGCTACACTTAGTAAAGATCGCGTGACCTCGTAAGTACACAAGTATTTTAAAAAAAGGAGCAACAAAAACTAGAAGTAGAAATTGCGCAGAGTTCGTCCGGAGAAGTAAGTACACTTGATAATCTGCCGCCAGACAGAAGTGCACTTGCATTGCTGTGTTCCGATGGAAGGGTGTGGGAGCCGGTGAAATCACATGTGCACGGGGTGACTTTGGTCTTCTCATACTTCGGTTGGGCGAGAGCCTTTTTGCTGTTGCTATGGGCGGAGGTAACTACTTAACATCTAGTGGGTCTTTAGCTTGTCCTTCGTCACATTTGTAACATGAAAATAAAAAATAAACCCTAAGTTTCCTGCTTCGATCTGCAAATACGATTTTCGATTCGGTTTAATTTTCGTCAAGAATTCTTCATGTACGGAAAAGGCCAACATAAACCCAATACCCTACACATGTAAAAATATGTCTGACTTCAGCCACTTTGGTATCCGAAGTCAATAATATTTTTACCGTCTACAATTTATCACGTGCCTAAAATGCCTTAATTCAAAAACCGAAATACAAAATAAAAATATAGGTATCTTTTAGGTGCGCGCAGACCAGTAACGTAATTTGTAAACGTAATTTAGAAGAATCTATAGATTCGTCGTAAATTTCGCAATTGGTGGTGAAGGTGGTAAAATACAGCAGCAAACGAATTTATTATTGAATTTGGCGGCTGTCTAGAATCTAGACGTTCCTTTACGAGCTAAGATAGACAAAAATAATAAATGACGAGTTGGCGAAAGCTTTGTGTGAAAACTAAAACGTGGTTATTATATTCTCTTTGACAGGTTGCTGTTGAAAATTTATTACTGACCTGAGCTTACTGTTTCGTTTATCAGTACGCAGTAAGATTTTCGTCAAATGCTAGGTAATATTACTGAATAATATTATCTGTGCTGTTTTATCTGGTAAGCTTTAGCATCCATTTCAGTTAGCGGTAATACGTTTTTTAATACGTTTTTAAATACGTTTTTTTAAGGGCGAATGTGTCAAATAGACATCTTGAATGTTAAATGTTCAACTTCTCTCTTAACAACAGTTTTTTTATGTGTTCTATTAAGTTACAGGTTAGCCTACCGAATGATGTAAAGTGGTCGCAGCCGCCTATAAGCCACAGCAATACGACTCAGGTCATTACATATTTGGTCTTTACATATTGGTGGTAGTAATTCTTGGTTTACAACATAGGTTGCTCGCGTCCGTAGGTGTGTACTCTTTGATTCCCTACACGTACCCCCTGGGTGGTGCTAAAGGAGCAACCAAAAGTAGCAGTAGAACTTGTGCCAAGTTCGTCCGGAGAGGTACTGCCACCACATCTGGAATCTGCCGCCAAGCAGTAGTGGTTGCATTACTGTGTTCCGGTGGAAGGGTGTGGCTGCCGGTGAAATCACTTGCGCATGAGACGTATCATCCCCGTCTCGAGTGATGGACGCAGCAGGATGAATGCGACTCAGTAAAGATTTGGATCTCATACTGAGTCGCACGCATGACTGTTGTCATGGGCGAGGGTCACCACTTACCATCAGGTGGGCCCTCAGCTCGTTCCATCACTTATTCACATAAAAAAAAAAAAAAAAAAAAAATAGGTTTCACATAACGGACCATTGGCTTGTGAGGGTGTTGTAAGTTAAATTGCATCTGGTCTCACATCTCAGTTGTTCTGCGATAGGTCGTGGGTTTGATCCCCACCTAGGACAAGCATTTGCTGATGTTTATTCTGTGCTTGGGTATCGAAATATATTTTTGTATTTACAAAAAAAAATACTATATTGTATTTTATCAGTTGCCTGGTTCCCATAGTACAAGCTATGCTTAGGGCTAGTTGGCGCTGTGTAAAATGTGCATGAATATATTACCCAATATTTTATATGACGGAGGTAGGCTGATATTCAATAGTAGCGTATTGGTTTTGGGTTTAATGCTAAGGTACTTGTATCTCCGTTCTAGAATTGGATACAGTATAAAAAAAGGTGAACTGCTCAATCCTTCACTTCGACTTACAAAAAATAGAAGGTACCTTATACGATTAGTTGTGTATTACCTACAGCAACTTTGCTGGCAGTATATTGAATATCTAGATATATGAGTCCATAAAAAATGGCAACACGCGTAAGTCCAAATCTGCCCAGAGCATTGACTCCGCAGATGGAGCATTTAGCCGGCTCCGCATACAGCCTGTATCTAAACGAGTTTTCCGTTGGTTTCCATTGCACTCCGACTTTTTTCATCTGGTCTGACGGATCATGATGCAGATCGCCAACATTCTGCACAATGGGCAAAGAGGAAATGCGACGTGGTTAGTAACACAAGAACAAATGATGCTTTTCTTATTCCTTTTCCAAAAGGTTCGGCATTTTGCAATATATGCATACCAAAAACTGTTTTTTGAATTGTGTTTTTCAGGCCAAAAAAACCAACCAAAACCAAGAACCAAAAAAGGTTTTTTAAAACAGAATAGTGCTCTTGTCACGGTTTTCCTTGTACTTATTATATATTATATTTATATTAATTTATCAACTCTTCATTCAATTTATTTATATGTTTGAGTATTTTATTATAATTAATAATTTTATGTGTTGGATCGTAATCAATTGTCATATGCGGCTGAACAACGACATATCTACGTTGTGTCAAATTGAAATAGATGCTTATATAATATATTGTTTTTTTAACGGGCGATCAAATACGTTTCAATTTTTCCGTACTTACCTCTTGACAATGGACACACATCGATGAAACCCACACACGCGCATTCAAACACACATGCGCATGAGTTTGGTCACGAAGCGACCGAGATCGAGCCGAGATTGTCTTCTCCTGTCTACTCTATATACTTTATGTACAGTTCCACATGTATCTATTGTCTACGGTGATTTGTGCTTGAATCAGCGTTAGATATCTACCAAACTGATAGCTAAAGTAGTTACAATGATACCGTCTGCAATGAATTATTTTTTGTGTGAAGATAGCAAGCAGATAGATTGTTCTGTTGTTCGTATTTTTTTGTGGAATTATTGGTAGTACAATATAAATTATCCTAAAATCGCGGAAAATAGTTTTAAATCCGTTATTAACTCATAAGGTTTATAAAATATGCTTAAATCAAGCAGCGAATCATTTGTACTGTATTCCAAAGTATAATCTGTTATACTAATATTTTCTCGCCAGAACTTACATCTCATGACACTGGGCGATACAACTTGCTTGTCCCCTATTTTTATGCGTAAGCGGCGTCAAACTCTAAAGATAGCCAACAAAGGATCAGAAATCGCATTTAAAAACTAGAATGGGTTTCCTGTCACCAAGAATTGGACCTGTTTGCTGGCGATGTAAAAAACAGCGTGAATTTACAACATGCTGTTTACATACACGAGGAGTGCCGCCATCGTTCAAACTAGTTTTACAACTACATAATTGGATGTAATTATTTTCAAATAGGTTGTAATTATTGTTTAATCAGCGAGGCAGCTTTGGATGTCTCTTTTATCACTGTTTAATGATATCGGTGCCGAAACGTGGACACTCACGGTGTGACCAATCCACCGATTTCAAGTCGCTCAGTGAGCTATGTAGTGAGCTATGGGAGTCACTGTGGTGGATAAAATACGGAACGAAATTATCCGACACAGGACTAAAATGACCGACATAGCCCATAGGATTAGCAAGCTGAAGTGGCAGTGGGCTGGTCACATTTGCCGAAGAACCGCTAACCGCTGGTAGACGAGTTCTTGAGTGGAGACCGCGTGTAGGCAAACGTAGCGTTGGGCGCCCGCCGGCCAGGAGCAGCGACGACTTGTGGAAGGCTGGTAAAAAATAGATGCGAAGAGCCGAAGACTGGGCTCAATGGCGCTTACTCGGAGAGGCCTATGTCCAGCAGTGGACTATATAGGCTGATGATGATGATTGATATGTGTGTGATATATACTGAATGTGTCTCCGAAGAAGTTTTGGTAATAGGAATGTGCAAGGACATGTTTTGTATTTCTAATTTTGTTGCCGGTTTATTGCCATTTAGGTATATCACTTTAGTTTTAAAAGCATTTTTATGACATTTTCGCATCTAATTTGCATTACAGTATACTTTAATTTTGGCAGATTTAAGTTGTTATTTTATTAATTACTAGTTGTTACCTGCGACTTCGTCCGCGTCAAATTGTTAATTTTACTTCGGAACCCTAAGTCTTTTTTTTTTAAATTTCAGTTCGAATACTACTAAACGGTCAACCATCCAAATACTGGCCGGCGGAGAGTGGCATAACATAAATGATCTGTAAAGAAAATCCAGGCAAGATACACCATGAGCGCTTCGTTTAACAGAAAAACCTAACTGACAGACATTTAAAAGGGGAATAAAAGTAGAGAGTTAATATTATATTATAGTATACCGACATATTAATGTGCCCTCCGAAGCACGGAAGCGCCGACCTGTAAGGAATTTGAAAATTGATTTGATTTGAAAATACCCATATTTCTCTTGCGACAGCAGGAATAGATGCCGGCGGGTGTATTGTAAGAACTGGTTCAGTGAAAGCATTCTTCTACAAAAATATCTTCAGATATATATCTATTTGCCTAACATTCAGCCAGTAACGGTTATGATCACGTGACTTGCGCTTTGTGGAATTTCTTGGCACATTATTGAACTTTATTGCGCACAGTAATTTAGAAACGAGGAAAATGTTAACAAGTTGTTTTAATGGCAACACTCGTGAAGAGCTGCGAAAGGCCTGTCACGGTGCTAAAAAACTTCGATGTGTCAAGAATACTTGAACGTTCGATGCTCCGGAAATTTGTATTCAATTTTGATTAATTAATCACTGCTGCTTGAATTAATCATAAATCTTATATATAAAACACAATAATTGGTTCTACCTATGTTCGTTTTGAAGCCATCCAACCGATGTGCCCCAAACCGGTTTCATTACAAAGGAAATAATGCGAAGATGGTTTTAGATCACTAAAGCAATGCATTAGGCACAATAAGGTATCCGCTAGTAAATATACATTTCACACAGCGCCATCTAGCCTCAAATTAAGCAAAGTTTGTACTCTTGGAACTAGATAACTGATAGAATACATACAATATTGTTTATTTTTGTAAATACATTCGTATAATACTTTTAACACCCAGATATAGAACAAACATTTATGTTCATAACACAAATCTTGGTTGGGAATCGAACACACGATCTACTGCGCATAAGGTAGAGCTACCATCTGATCTATGAGGTCAGTTTTATGATAATTCTTTGCATTGAACATTATTATTTTATGACCACTATTAATCTTAGGGTTATTTTACGAGGACACGTTTTGGCGGTCACAAGACAGAGATATATAGCTTCTACAAAATAATTAGACAATTTGCTTCTAGAACACAACAAACACTGTGAGTGTGATTGGTTGTGATATATTAATTGGTTATCATTATACCGAATAATGATTGGACGACATAGAATTTATCAATGACAAAATCTTTTAAGATAATCGAAACGG
The DNA here is from genome assembly GCA_921293045.1 of Aplocera efformata. Taxonomy (NCBI): domain Eukaryota; kingdom Metazoa; phylum Arthropoda; class Insecta; order Lepidoptera; family Geometridae; genus Aplocera; species Aplocera efformata. The sequence continues at coordinate 1,525,568 of OV121040.1, forward strand.
GATGCTGGGTAAACAGGGTTGTTTGATATTAAATTTAATTGAAATATATATATTATATATCTTAAACAAAACCATATGAATATTATAAAGAAGTCAAAGAAATTATCTGTTCTGTAGAGATTTACAAGTATTTCATACTTTTGCATTAAGTGCTCTCTTAGACACTCGTTATGTATTACTGATTCATTTCGCCGATGGGCCTTTGAACGCAACAAATCTATGAAGTCCATATCATGTCACACTCAATTGAGTTGCCCGTATGAACTTTTTCCCCATTTATTTCGAATTATTTTCTTGCCCTTTCATTCTTTTGCCGATACGGTTTCCGAATTGGGAAAACGAATTTTAGTGAGGGCTCTTGAACCCCCTTTGAAATTCTGTTTCGAGGACCAAATAAAAATTCGCTAAGTGCGATTTCTACTCTGATACACTGAGGGTTCCGTACCTGATATTTTACTACTATTATATATGCGAAAGTTTGGTTGGATGGACGGATGTTTGTTACTTAATCACGCCAGAACGGCTGAACGGATCTGAATGAAATTTGCCATAGAGATCGATTATTGTCTAGAATAGCACATAAACTACCTTTTATCCCTGAAAAATGTAGGATTTCCGTAGAATAGTCAACCGCGGGTAACACCACGGCGCGCAACTAGATAGATAAACAAAAATACAGAACATACAAGACAAATTTAGCTACAGAAGACTTGATAAATAAAGCATATGTAAAATTGGGATTCTTTTATACTTTGAGAACGGAACCGGAAAAAAACCTGTTTCCCAGTATATTTAGCACTGCCAAAATCAATCAAAACTCAATAGACGAAGCATCATAAAAGTGTTTAAAATACAATATAAACATACAATTTGGGACCAGGTTTATTAAGAAAGGGGGGGAGGTTTCTTGAGAAATATGGATTGTATGGTCGCTAACATTGCATCGTCGTTCATATGCTTCTCGTATTTCGCGTGTCCGTCGTGCCCAGCCGCGTTTGGTATCAAAGGCACAATTTGAGCGCACCTTAATTCTGTTCAGTCTCGCGAAACTTTACCTTTTAAAGTAGATCTCAGGCCGTCCACAGACTCCACAGCCTATCTCTAGACAGCCGCGTTAATTGACAGTTGAATCGGTCCGGTCACGAATTAATCGGGGCTATTGAATTATTTATAGGTTGCAGTGTGCGAGCCGCGGGGCGGGGGCGGGGCGGGGAGGGGAGCAACAGGTCCGCATTGTGTCGGGATCGGGATGCAGGGATGCGGAGCTCTAGGGCTGCCACCTGAGATAATGACGCTTGGAAGGTCAACATTATTTAGTATTATTATTATCAACATTATTTATTTATTATTTTAATAGATGTATTTTGAGGGAAAACCTTAGACCTTAGGGTAACCTTAGACTCCCTACACGTGTTACCCGGTTGCAATTCAAAGTAGCAGTGGAACCAGAACCAGATTTTTCTGGAGGAGTAATGCCACTAGATACGGTAATTCATCGCCAAGCAGGAGCGCGTTCATTCTGTTGCATTCTGGTGGGAACTAATTAACATCAGGAAGATTTTTTTTTTTTGGGATTGGGATTGGGTAAGCCTCGGAATAAAGCGGGCGTAATGTCATGCTATTTAGGTCTTTTCATACGTTGCTTAGTAGAACCCAGCTTGTATGTTCGGGTTATGTGCAGAATTATACATATCTACTATCAGTTAGTACTCTTACTAATCGATATGTAGTCCGAATGCATACTAAATTGGCACAATGTATACATATGTTTAGGAAAAGCATAAGGTCAAATTCGAAAGTGTGATTCTTTGAAATTAGGGTTGAATCTACTGAGCATCTCATACATTATCTCTTTCCTTCATATTTTTTTTAGATATTTTCATTTAGATCTGTATTATGTAATTTTGATATAAATGGTCGATCCAACACCAATTACCATTCCAAGCCCGTCTATGTAAGCCGACTTAAATAGACAGATAACGTTCCTTAAAAATGAATAATAATTAAGTATTTTGTGTTCTGGATGTTGACAGCCCTGTCGCCGGCGCGCGGTGGGGTTCCGCGGGGCGCGGTCAGGAATGCGGTCTCTTGTTCGTTTTGGGAGCGTCTGCGCAGGTAGGCGACTGTTGCCAACCGCCCGATGTATCGAGCATCTAGACCTGCCAGACTTTCAATTTAACACCGTCTTTTCTCCTTCGAGGCACATTATTGAGCAATTCTTTGCAAAATGTTACCTAAAGGTACCTTAAACATGCGATTTGTAATAAAAAATATCCGTGGGCTCGCCCGATATGAATTCGTAATTTCAGTTTTCCAAGTACCACAGTAATTAGTTTAATCACCCTTTGGTGTGCCAGTTCGAATCGCACTTGTCCGAATTACACCACAATTAAAATCAGCTAATAACAATACTCGTTTATGGCTTATATACGCGGCAGCTGAAATTAGTTGGATCGTGATTAAAAACTATTCCATTAAAGCAAATTAAAGATTTTACCACCCTCGCCACTAATGGAATTTTACGAATTATTTGAGTGATCTGCACCTCAAAATAGAGTCACAATTTTCCATATCCTGCGCTTCTTCAGAAAACTCATTAAAATTATCCAATCAAAGCTATTCTTGGCGTTTCAAAGGAACACCTTAGTAATTAAGAATGCGAGCTAAAAATAAACTTTAGTCCGCTGCGTTCGTCCGTCACTCCCAAGAGTACTCCAAACCTTTTTGGTTTATTTTTCCTTTTTTTTCTCTTCGGCCAGTCGAGTAGTAAAAGTATTGAGTGAAAACAAATAAAAGAGTTCTGTAACCGCCGGCCATGGGAGCCGAACCAGGTCATAAACGACCGACCGTCGTCTCACATGCTTCATAATTAGTGGGATCCGATCGATAAAAAGGGATGCTATAGCTGTAGCCCGTGGCTGTGCCTGTCTTGTCTTCCCGTTTGCAAGTGAACTAGATGCGACGGTGATACAGCGATGATTATTATATTATAGTTATAAATGTTTGACATGTATAGGCTGATGATGAATGAGCGTGGTGGCCCAGGGGCATAAACGCCGACTTTCAATCAGAAGGTTGCTGGTTCAAACCCACACGTGCACCAATGAGTTTTTTCACTTGAAAAATTTATGTGCGCTATACCACGTTCTCGAAACGGTGAAGGAAAAACATCGTGAGGAAACCGGCATGTCTTAAAACCATAAATTCGAAGACATGTGACATCTACCAATCCGGATTGGGCTCCCGTGGTAGATCAAAGCCCATTCATTCTCAATTACCGAGAGTAGGCCGGTGTCGTTGCAGTGGGAACATTAGAAGCTGGTACAGAAACTGTAATGTCTAGCAGTATTTTCTGTGTATCAAATGAAATGGTGATGGAACATTTTGATTCCTGTAAATAACATGACTATTTTTGTGTACAATAGAAATAAAAAAGTGTCGCTTAAAAAAAAGTCGACAAAAGGTTAACTATGAATGGGAAATTATATTAGTTTTTATTTATAACTAAAAGTTTGAGATTAACTGAATTAAGAATATGTTAAAATGGTGCACGCGCGCTTTTTATAAAGGATTTCGAGAGCGAAATCCGATTATGCGCTCCTATAAATGGAGAGGTACTTCAGATATGCACCAATACGTGGATTGTCGGATAAAAAAATTAAGTAAGCTGTGCGATACACACAAATGTCAATTAAATATTATTGGTAAAAAAAATTAAGCGTTTATTTTGAAATACTTATTTTTAAGGCATTATTACTAAGCTTGAAAACCATTCAGATGGGTATGGCTCCAATAAGTGATAACCATAGTAGAGTGACGTTTCAAGTGTTTTTAAGGAGGGCAGGAGGAGGCTATGAAGTAGGGAAGGACTAGCCTCACAGTCACAGATCAGTTGCTTCCTTTCTGTATGTCGTGTGTTCGATTTCAAACTGACATTTGTATTATGAACATGGATGTTTGTTTGATCATTATTTTCATAGTGTTCTGAAATCATATGGCAAGGAAACTCTATTTAATAGCCTACATACCTGTTTTTCTGTCTGTCTTTGGTATATTTAGATGAACAGCCCTAGTGGGCTGAGAATTTCAAGATATCATCACCAATTATGTAAAATTAACGTTCGCCTAGCTCACGTTAATGTAGATTTTGTTGTGGTTTATTCTGTTTTTTGCACCCCTGACAACGTACATACAAAATTTCAAACTGTTTGGTTGTATAGTTAAGGCGTGAAAGCGTTATAAACAAACAAATAAAACAAACTCACATTCGCTTATAATATAAGTTGAGATACTATCGATGGTACGGAACCCTCGGTTTGTGAAATCCATATTATGGATTTAATTAAATTGAAGTGGCTGTTTGTGTCTTGTAAATAAATATATTCTTATTCTTGATAATATTAATATAACAGTTTTTTCTTAATGCATTTGAAAGTATATACGGTAATAATAACACAAAGGATTAAAAAAAAACTGTTTTTTTGTTAGGAGTAACTTATTATACTTTTAAAAAAAGGAATTGGGGTGGCCCAAAAACACAAGTCGCGTCACCTTCACGCTCAAACGACTCACCGGATTTAGATGAAATTTGGATTAGTACCAGGATAACTTATATCCTGGATTAATACAGGGTAAACTTGATTCCGGAAAATTGCGGGTAACGCCGCTCCACAGCTAGTTCACAGCTAGTTAGATATATAAATAATCTATAAATTAAAATAAATTGCCATGAGAACGGCATAACATAATAGTAACAAATTATCTGAAAATTTTCTTTTATAAAAACCATGTATAAATGAAAAATGGCGGCATAAGTCGGGGCGGGTCGCTAGCACACCTCTAAATCTGTCAAATGATTGAGCGAGCGAAAATAGTGCAAAGAAAACGAACTATTGAGTTAGAACTAATTGGATTAGCACAATTAACTCATGCGGAATCGTGGGCATCGATCTTTGATCTTTTAATCTCATTCCGGTCTTCTTATTGCTTGTGTAGGGGTGTTGGCCCACTTTCAGTTTTACAGTAGAATTTATATCCGGAAATAATTTAAGATAAGGGAACCCCCTTACTAAGCTAATTTAACTATCCCCTAATTTAGCTCGAATTCCGAAAATGAAATATAAATTTCCAATGTAGATAAGGGAACCCCCTTACTAAGCTAATTTAACTATCCCCTAATTTAGCTCGAATTCCGAAAATGAAATATAAATTTCCAATGTTTTAAATATTTATCGAGTATAGTATCCATACAATGCAATTTCGTTAATTTTAAACTGAGAGTTTAACTTAAATAGCCAGAAGAGGGACTGGTTAACAGGTGTATATTATGTTTTGTTTATTACACTTTTGTTAATTTTAAAGAGAATGTCCGTTATTGTATAATTTTCTATCATTTTGTATGTTATATTTGACCAGGATCGCATCAGTCTATAAGCGGTCCAGGTATCCACGTTTCCAAGTAATTCTTAATAATTCAACGGTTATAAAGATTTTAGAAGTAGAATTTGAATTTAACAACTTTTTTGCGCCGCTTTTAATTCTTTTTTTTTTTCAATAAATGTAGCCCAAGTACCCCATATAACATCAGCTATCTGCAAGTGAAAGTCCCATTAAACCGATCCAGCCGTTTCGAAGATTAGCCGGAACAAAAGCACAGACATAATTTTAGCCATGCCGTTTGCCATATGAAATAATTTTCTGGTATTCATAGAGTATAGAAAGTTTCTGGCCATTGCGCCATGGTCTCCAATCACAATTTGAAGTTATGGGAAATACCGGAATAGAAAGTCGAGTCGATAAGATGAGTCAGTCGTGATTCAGATCACAACTATTGGCAGAAAGGTCAGGCTCTCATGGCGTCTGCCTCATTTATCCCACCAATAAAATGATTGTCCGCATTATACCTACAAGCATCTCATTAAAATATACAGGATATACCTACAAGCAACTCAATAAAAATACAGGATGTTTCGTGAATACAGGATCTTGGAGATTGGCCAATTTACTCTCCGGCGAGTTAAAGAAGGAAAAATTAAAGAAAAGTATTTTTAGTTTAACGGTGTTGTTAAATTCGCAGGAACTTTAGCTTTTAAGCGTTAATTAATTTTGACAGTCTAGCTTCGATGTGAGTTTGAGTTATGATTATAAGTACCTAATTGATTGTTCTTGGGCGTTGGGTGTTTATTCTGTGTTTCTCCGCTTGTCTTTGTTACCTGCGTCGCAGAATTCTATTGCAGTATGACTGTGAAGCACTTACTAATTTGACCGAACGTTTGAACGAACGAATCGTAAGAGCCGTGAATGGAATTTTGTGTTCAGATAAGGTATTGCTGTTTAAGTTTACCTGTTTTAATTTTTATTTTTTTGTAAAAACGCCTATTTCTGCAAAAAGCGTTTTTTTAATATAACATCTGAAAAGTTAATCCTGGCCGTAAATTTTTGTGGTACTTGATGATACAATTTTTTTTTGTACAATAGTTCAGTTCATGGGCGACCGTGCTTCGTTCGGTCGCCCATGAACTGTTTACTTGTAGATTTTGACAAGTCAAAATTTTTGACAATTCCGTGGCTCCAAGGGGCCCTGGGTTCAACTCCCGGCCGGGGCACACTTTGTGTGGTAAGCATGAAATTTGTCCTCGGACCTTGTGTTTCTGTGTTTGTCCATGCCATCTGAGGCACAGGGAGTTCTAGTGCAGAAGTATGAGTGAGTTAACGTTGTTTTTGTTATTTTTAAATTTAAGACGAACTTGACATTTAAATAAAGGAATTTTGAGTTTGAGTTTTCGAGTTAGTTACTTTTGAGGTATATCATATCAATGTGGAGCAACCTGTATGTATGTATAACACATACACTTACGTCAATAATATAATATAAGAGCTATAAATTAAATGTGGACTTGTTTATCGAATACTTTACGAGGTTGTATACCTATACAATAACGTGAATGAGTTACACCTACGAGAGAACTATACAGTCCAGTTAATTTAGTTTATTAGCGACCCGCCCTGGCTTTGTTTGGTATCATGGGTGCAATTTAGAGTTGTCATTTTGTCGTAAACATTGTTCATTTCCGCGGTTTACATATAATGGTGTAGGTACAAATAGAGTAAGCATAGGGCTGAGTGCTCACCGCGAAATAACTACGAACCTCCCAATCCGCAGCAGGAGAACTGGGCGTCGGAGGAGAATCTTCCACGCTCTCCTTCGACCCCCATAACAGAGGCATAGACGGCGGTCACGGGGGTGAACGTCGTCACAAGAATATGACCTCGAGATGGCGCGCGCGGTGTTCCCGCGTGCATCTCAAAAGAGAAGGGTTGTAGTAAACTCCAGCTTCAACCCGTTTTAGAGTTTTTGGGACTTATAGTCAACGCTGCCGGGGCTACGGAAGAGTTCGAAAGCGTTCCCGCGGTCTCCGGCAATTAAAGCGTCGTGATGGAACACTGTTGGGTTTTTAGCCGGTAGGAGTCCGGCATAACTCTCTCGCTGCCCCCGCAACGAGAGAGTATCCATGAGATTTCCCAACATAAAAAAAAAAAAACGTCTGAGTGCTCACACCGTATTCTTCTTACTTTTAGCATTTGAATACCCGTCGTAACTTCTAGAAAGATCTAATTCGAGTTTAGAGATTAATTTGCGCGTAACTAAACTTGATTATGAAACTATGTGTATTTACCTGGATAAAATTAATATCGTGATACGCATCTCATCATCTTTCGATCCTACCCATGTTTCAATTGACTGGAGTCTGGACCAGCCTTATATACTAAATATTAATATGCATTAGCAATAAGTTTACGCGGTAAGTTTTATGTTAATATTCTACCTTTATCGCACATTAAACTAAAATAATTTCAAAATTACACCACTATTATAAATATACTAGTTGTACGCCTGCGTGGCATTTAACAATATACTATACCATTGTTAAATGCCAAGCAGGCAGGTTTTTGAAGAACACCTAATAATTATTTTTTCCTTGTTCTAAAATAACATTAGCCTCTATATGTCCTTCCTTCGCCAAATTAATAGTTACATTAAATTCATTAAATTTTAATTTAACAATAATCCTGATATTTCACTGTGAATATAGTATATTGTACCAAATGTACAAGTACCTATTATTTTTAAATTTAATATATAGTGGACATCTCCCAAATCTTGCTCCCAGCGACAGATCAGCGCTGGGTTACACTGAGGCATAACCTTTGTAAGTAAAGAAAGTAGCTTTCAAATTTGTATTTATTATATATACTTATGATTATTAAGTACTATCTTATTTACATATACCATCTTCTTTGAGTAAGTAAAGTGACCATCTTCTTTGAGTAAAGAAAATTGCGCCCGTGGGGCCGGCTTGATATGAACCATGACGGCTAAAGTTACCGTTATGCCGTCTGCCGTCACGGCATACGAGTCTATTTATGCCAAGGGGTGCTCATATATTATACATATACATCAAAAAGAAAATCGCCTATTTTTTAAACGAAGATGACTTTGCTAATCATACAAAAAAAAAAAAAAAAAACAAAATTGTTTATTTACTAAAAACATAGCTTAGACATATGATTACTAGTGGCCCCGCACTAGACGCGAAGTCTGTATCGCGGGAGGCCGAATACCTATTAGGATTACTAAAAGAGATAAACTATAACAGGGCAAGACAAACATTGAAATAATCATCTACCAAACATCGAAAAAAATTTGCAAACATTGTAAGTAATTACTTTGTAAGTGTTTTTCTAGTGACCATAATTACGTATACAGAACAATGACATACACCTTTCAAGGATTATAGTAGTCTTCGCTGTAACTGTAAGTTTTGACTTTCTCGGTGACTCACCAAATGATGAGACGTAGAAGAATGATGGCATGTTCAGACGCCGACGCACAATGCGATTAACCTCCAAAGAGTTCGAAATGATCCGTTACGACCCGGAACCTCGTGATATCCGTGACCGCGCGGGGTGGTCCATATAAATTACATTATAGTTGGGTCGGAATATTGGTATATTAGCACGGTCGGTGCGTAAGCCTACCTTTCCAACGGATATGTGCTAGCATATATGGCATATCCGTTGGAAAACATGAAAACTGATTGTAATTTGACATATCTGTGTGCATGTATACTGCTTAAAGAGCTCCTGTAACATGTTATATGTTCAAGAATATGTTTACTAGTGACCATAAAATTTGACGAGTCCAAATGATACTTGAGATCTAAAGGAATAAATGAGTTTGAGTATTGAGTTTTATGAGTAGGGGTGTGTTTGATGCTACCTATAATATCACTTGATTGTTATAGCTTATTTTATGTTACTAAGGTGGTGGGATAATATGAAAACCCACCTGATTCTAAGTGAAGAAAAGACCTTGGAGGTAAAGTAAAATCAAATTGTACCAGATTAAACAGAAATATCGAGTTTCAAACAAAAAACAAAAAACAATGGAATTGAAACGTTTTTTTAAGTCAGCCAACAGTACAGCATCTTTGCGTGCCTGCATGCAAAACCACACTCTCCACACTTTTTGTGAGGACATCTTCCATCAGCTTATATATAGACGGTAGTCTGCCATGTCCGTTTCCTGTGTGTAATGGTGATGGACCGTAATGGCGGCGCATCGGTTTTTGCTTCCCGTAACGAGAGACTGTGATGAATGGCTCTTGCTAAAAGGATAACCTATGCCCACACGCTCAGAAGATACGTTGGCTAAAATATTAGTAGGCACGAAGGTATATATTAAACTAAGATATATAAACTCTCTTTGCTTGCGTAGGATATATAATATTAAAGCTAATATTAAAAAAAATACAACCTTAATAGTTTGAGTGCATCAAGAATGTTGTGGTTTTTTTGGAATGACCTTTTTACGATTTTTAACCGACTATAAAAAGAGCAGGTTATCAATTCGATACGTATGTAATGTGTGTACTGCTATTGGAACTGTAATATATTCACACAGGGCTTCCGAACAAATAAAATAATTTTGATAGGTGTATTTATGTATGTGTTTGTCCACGCATTTGTCTGAAACTATCGATTGGATTGTGACCATTCTTTTTTTATTGGCTTACATTCATTTCAGCTTAGGAACTACGCAACTTTCATTAAAATTGGTTCTGTAGTTTACAAGATATATGCCTATGTTATAGACGGAGGTAACCCGCTAACATCAGGTGTGCTTCCAGCGAGTGCTGTCACTAATGACATCAAAATATAACGATCAACCATGTTGGAAGCGCCGTCACCAGGGTTACTCACTCGTACGAAACGAAAAATGGGGTGTGGCTGAGTCGTGGACACGGCTGTTTGTTTTACGTGAATATGTGTACGCTACAAGTTTGAATTTTTTTAACCTTTAGCTATGGAGTTATGTAATTAATTTTTGGTTCTAGATGATAGATAGATCAAGCTTTATCTTCAGTTTTCAATTGCTTCTCACCATGAAAGCAAATTTAAAGACGTATTCACGTGAAACAGAAGATTAATTATAAATATATATATTCTTTATATGCCTTTATCGATTTCACAGCGCGCAAATATATTGGAACAGTATGGTGATCGTGTGGCCGGATGCATGCAGCGAATTGTAGATATCGTATCGCGATAAACGGAGATCATTCGATTCTTTTTGTATCTATTCAGAATTTGTACAGAGTTGAGCACTAACAGTCTAGAAACACGACCATAGAAACTTTGTAGGTTATATTAATTTATAACAATTTCGTATCAAGCCAAATGACACCACCAGTTTAATGGCGCATTAACTAGGTATTATACTTAAAGCTATGAATTTGAAGTACAGTACTTTCAAATACTCATTTGAAAAGAGCTGGAATGTATGTATTAAGCAATCCACAGTTCTAAATAACTGACGTCATGAAAAGGAGGTTTAGAAATAGGTTTAGAATAGAAACGTTTATTTAACGTTTATATTCTTTTTATAATTGGTATTCTCAAGTTGGTCCCATAAAAGTTATATGAACTATGAAAATAAGGGAAATATTTTAATAGTTCATATAACTTTTATGGGACCTATCATATCCTATCAAAAATAAGTAATAAATTTTAACTTCAACCGCGGATTCGCTACCGTGATTCCTAATTCGGTGAAATCACAGGCGTATCAGACGTAAGATCCCCGTCTCGGGTGACGGACGCAACGGGGTACGACTTGGGTCTTCGCATACTTCGGTCGGGGAGGACCTAAGTTGTACTGCAGTGGTTATGGGCGGCGGTAAACAATTAACATCAGGTGGGCTCATCACATCGTCCCGTAACATTATCTCCATAAAAATTATAATTTTTTGCTTGTAATCTGTTTCATGGTAAAGTCTGGCTAATGTTTCTCCGGAATCTCTCTCTATTAGCAGGGATTGGGAACTTCGATTATCATCGTTATAACCTATTTAGTTATGATACAGAGCATATAATACATTTTTCAAATGATTGTGGATTACAATTTGTTTTTCCATCTGACATCCAAATCATCCTATTCGATTGGCCAAGAAACCGCGAAACACATACAGAAAAATCATCAACCTATTTTTAGTTTCATTAAAATAATCTCTAAAAGAGTCGAATAATCCATATTTGCCTATTGCTCTATGCAAATATCACCTCGAATTTTATTATTAATCAGATTCCTTGAAAATTGTTATTCTATTTTAGTACACAATCATATGGTGCAAAGATAAAATCGCGCTAGATTTATTTGCCCTTTTGCTAAATACAGCCCTACAAAACGACCGAGCCGCAAAAATAATCTATTTTTTTCGTTGTTAAAATCTTTAATACCATAGAACAGGGCATTGTGTAGCCTGTCTGGTCCAACGGTCGATTCTCTCGAGGAAAAAACGACGCAAAAAATACAAGTAAAAAGCCTGGCTTCGCCCGCGGCCCGCGTATACACATCTCGGTACCAAGGTTGTCTTTCCTGGACCAGTGTTTTGCATAGCTACAATGAAATTATGTTTAAAGATGTTAAAGATTAAAGTTTATTATTAGATTTAAACCTCAAGTAAAACTATGGGTGTTAAGTTTGAAGCTTGTGTATATCTTTGGTCGTGTGGTATTTTTTTTGGAACAACTTATATTCAATTTATATTATATTCGGTAATAAGGGATTGTCTGGTTCACAGAAAGAGTTCATAGTCATGTTTAATGAAAATTCTATTATATATTTATAACTAGTTGCCCGCCCCGGCTTCGCACGGACTGCGGAAGTACTAATGAAGAAAATGAGACCAAATCTTCCCTTTACGGTATGGAATGAAATAAAATGTAATAAATGTAATTAAATAATTTTAAATCGCAACGATCTGTTTCTTTCTAAGTGAGACTTTTTACATGGATTGTTTTTTAACCCGACTTTTTCTATTTTCTGTGCATTTTTTAAACATTTTCTTTCTTACAAGCCTTGTCCTGAATATTACAACAAAAAATTGGTAAATTGGTTAGGCTTTCATGCCTAAAAACCGATCATCGTGAAATTTAGCGTACGCGATATACTACTTGTATGCATAAACTACTTGTACCTATACTACTTGTATGCATAAATAATAGAAAAATGTTTAGATTCTTAAAAAACTCTTGGACACGTCATTTTAAAAAAAAAATAATTAAGGTATTTACAAGATTGCGCGTTCTTATTTCTAAGTTTAACGCGTGTTCAACCTCTATCTGTAGTAATTTGAAGTAAGGTATAATATTATAATATATAATATTAAATAAGGAACATCTGTCATTGGTTTTTCTTATTATAAGTTTATACTATAATTCAATTTTTTTTTCAAGCAAATGCTGTTTAATTTTAACCGACTTCCAGAGGAGGTTATTAACTCGGATATATTTTATTTTTTAATGTTTTTTACCTCGATTTACCGTTAGTTATCAACAGATTTGGAAAAAGTATGTATTTGAAAGGATATGCTTTTTTAACCAAATTCGATGATTATATAAAAAGACAGTAGAAGAGGTAGGCACCGAGGTACCACAGCTACAACATTTAATTATGCAACATTATTTTTCTTCATGCCTATCATCAGTCAATGACCTGATGATGAATACCTACATCATTAAAATAACAGATAAAAACAGTACACGCACAGTTACTTTATTCACTATGAACCATTAGACCCCTCAAGACATTTGCCATTCATCTCTGTGTGTAGGTTTTCGTATGTAGAAAATTTATAGCAACGCTATATCCATATTATAATAAGTTTTTTAAGATTCCGTATCCAAAAGGTGAAGTTGAAATATTAAGCCTACCATCTGGATACCCATTACAAGATCTACTTTATACTAAGTAAAATAAGTTTAATAATAAAGTACAGGGAGCTTTTGCTCTAAACAATTGTTTCAAAATGTAGAAGTAGTAGCTCATACAGACATACATAGACTAACGCCGATAAGGCAAAGGGGTTCGCAGAGCCTTATATGTCCTTGTATCATCATGTAGCACTATCGTGGGAACGTAGACGTTTCAAGTGAAAAAGTAATCACAGCTTTTATTTTCTGAAAACAACTAAGCTAATACTTTCTGGTAAATCAACCCCAAACATTCCAACTGCTAACAATCACTAAACACTAAATCTTGTAAGTGCATACTTATTTAAAAAAATATATTTTTAAAGACTTCGGTAACAGAAATATGGATTGCGGAAAAAGTCACAATGAGATGCGGAATTTGAAAAAGTCACAATGATATGCGAATACAACCATTCGCCTTGATATGTATCAAATATAATCAAGATCCAATCTGTACATTACTATCTAAAAGGCACGTTTATTTATACCAAAATCACTGTTATAGTACTGATACTGATAGCTATGGACCACAGAAGCTATTTGCCGTACAAATAGGAAACGGTATTGTTCTGATAACGCCCGGTGGCCGAATAACTGTCCCAAGAGATAAAGAGGCTGCGAGTCCGCGACTGTGGTAGAATGGGGCTATTCTTGAGCCACACGAAAAAAAAACATTTTTCTTACGAGATTGATTTTGTAAGATGGATAGTAAATTATATAAGAGTATGATAAAATATAGGGAAACGCATGACCAGATAAAAATAAATTTTTCACAAGATGTTAATTGACGTAGTTTCATCATCTATTACTTAACTGGCATTCAAATCAAATCAAATTATTTTATTCGCAAACATGCGTATTATTACAAGTACACAATTTGGTTACCAATATTATCCGAAAATAATCGTTTTTCATACTTGGCGTGAAAATTTTATAAGAACATAAATCATATAATAGTATAAAAGTCAAGTAATAATAATTTTCATTCAAAAGATTTAATAATCATTTCTATTTAAACATGTGCATATACTTGAGAAATTAATAATAAATTTATCTAAGATTGAATTGTAATGTAATTATTGTCACTAACTTTACAAAAAAAAGTTCTAAGATCATTTCCGTCATAAGTAACGTAAGATCGGCGTAAAATTGCAATTTATTAACCAGCATTCAATCGGAAACGCTTAAATGCTGGTTAATAAATTAATACTGATTTTATGGTGTGCCAGTTCTGCTACTAGCGTACCCTGTTCGTTTTCCTGAGATAGTGAAGATAATAGATAATTGAATACGATAACGCGAATGGTATGGAAAGAGCTAAGAATACATAGTATTTTATATCCTTGTTTGTATACTTGGGCTGGTCCAGGTTTTAAACACCTATCGTTGAAAAGGTAATTCAATTAGTAATTTCCATATTAACTTGCGAAATTAAGATTTTTACTCAATGATGCCGTATTTTTTCGACTAATTTTGTAGCGCAAATTAAGTGTGTAAAATTATGCCCCTTCGAATTTTTTAATAAAATTGAACCTTAAAATTTTTGGGGAAACATTTGTAGATCTATAAGATCTTTTTTATACGGGTTACTATTCCTACAAAGATTTAAATAGTTACTAATTTCAAACAATCTCTAGTGTAAGTAAATTTATCAGACCAGATATTATGAAAGAATTTTATGTTCTATGTCTAGGTGTTCATAAATATTATATGTATGTATTAAAAAAGAGTACATATATATTTTATCAAGTATCTAGTTCCTATAGTACAAACTATGACGCTGTGTGAAATGTCCATGAATATTTATTAGTCAGCGCTGGTATGTGTGGAAAAGTCGTACGCTTTTGTAATACTCTCCGTGAGCTTTTGTCTGAAAACGCTTTGTGAATAAAATACCATTACCGACTACATATACTAGCTATGCCTTTATATATCGGTGTAATCTCAACGTGTATTGTCCATCTTTAGTTATGGCCGATGTTATAGATTGGTATTTTAACATTTACGACATGGTTTTATCGAATCTTCGATCGTGAACGTGGTAGTTTGCTTGGAATATGACGTTTATAGTCAACGCTGGTCTTATAGCTCTAATTACCGCTTTGATGGCTTCAAAACGATGAAGTGAAAGATGAAGCTCGCAATTCCAATATAAATGACAACTAACATGTAATAAATATGTATTTATTTGATATATGTTAATACTTTAATAATACTGTTTTTAGTCGTGAATAGGAGTTGAGATGTTGAACCCTGAATATACATTGGTGGCGCGGAGCCCTTGGGATGCAACTCGAAACGCACTGACTATTTAAAATCAAAACTGGGGTGACCGTGGAAGCGCAAGACATTTTGTAGGAATCATATTGGGATCAAAATCGAAAGAAATATTCATAGTAACAGTAGAAAGTACCACACAAATTGACGAGATGTCGCTGTATTAAATTTTGAGTAAATAACGTTTTTTTTTGTAAAAATATGAAAATGTACAAGAAATACAATTAAACAGGTAAACAAAATATAATAAAACCCTATCTAAACACAAAATTTCATCTAAATCGTTGAAGCCGTTTCCGAGATACACGAAATATATATAACAACAACAACGCGTTGCTGTGGTTAACGTTTTTGTAATTGTGACTGTCAAATAATAGACAAATCAGTTGCAATAAAATAATATTGCGATCATAAATTGAGATGTGAGCTATCCTATCTTTCAAGTTGGATCAAACTGCACATGGTGTACAAATTTGATTAAAATCGATTAAGTAGTTTAGGAGTCCATCGCGGACAAACATCGTGATACGTAATTTATATATATTAAGATTGCTCGTTTAAAGTTATTAGATTTCAGTATCACACAACAGATTGAATTGAATACATTGATGACGGTTCGCATGCAAAGTCAATATGCAACGTCAACATGCGTGAGTTGAATATACTGTCTACTCATTGATGAGTCAACACAAATATCCGGCTGGTAATTGAAGTCTTTCTTGGAATATATATTCCGAAAAACACCAATGAGGTTATTAACTGTTTTAAGATGAAAACAGGTAGACATCTGCGGATTAAGCGAAAATGAAAAAAAATGGGATGGCCAGCCGGCCGTATTTGACGTGAATATGTATACGTTACGAGTAATAAAAAAAACCCTAGCTAGCGATTTGTCACAGTCCTCACTCAACTTCACGAATTCTTTGATCCTTTAGCTAATTAAATTTTGGATTTTGATGATAGATATGTAGCTGCAGCATCAAACTGTGTACCCCGATTTTGTTATCATCATTTTTGAATTACTTGCCACTATGGAAGCAAACTTAAAGACGTATTCACGTCAATAGCCACTCCTAGAAACCAGGATTACACAAAAAAATATCCATGAATCTCGCGAAAAAATAAGAATAGTAGAAGAGAGCAAGAATGTGGAAAAACAGTAAACAATCACTTTCTTTTCTGTTAGCGGGTTCGTAGCGAGTGATCCCGCCATCGACGCGATGGGTTCGGGGTTCGATCCCCGACCGGGGAAAACATTGTGCAAACACAGTATGTATGTTGGGGTGTTTGCGTTGTATGTCCATCGATACAAGGAATCTTGGCGAATATCTCAGCGTTTTTTCATCAAAACTTTCGCATTATTCTTACAAGATATTTCTGGGATAAAAACGAAGCAAGCACGAGATAAGACAATGGCATGTCCACACTCAGGTACTCGGCGTTTCTTGTCTGATCTCGACAACAGTGTAGTGCCCACTTAAGAGCCAGCGCAGACGACCGTTTTTAGTCGGCCTGACAGTAACCTGCCGAGATAGAACACGTTCTAAAACACGGTGTAACGCAGATGTCCTACAAAATAGCTTATCGTACAAAAATAGGGACAAGTATAACTTATTCAGGCGTTACTTCTTGGAACTCCATGATTTCCGTTTTCCACTCAAGATTTTATGATAAAAGTACTTTTATCATAAAAAAGGCGGAACACGTGTCGATTCTATTGTTAGTTCAGTTAACGTTCGTGCTCTGCGATCCTGGACTTACATTAATTTTTGTTTATGTTCAACAATTTGTTTCATAATGTAACACTCTGTTACGTCAAAAGCTTAAAGTTACGTCTTAAATAGTCTAGAATAGACAAGATACTTATTATATTTTATGTATAAGACTATAATACAATAATTTGGCTGATGAATTCGTAGATGGGGCGAAGGTAAATAAGAATATGACCAGTGTGAAACGTAAAATTGAAAAGCAAATTAATGACTAAAAGTGGCACTCCGGGAGTATCGACAGAAGTGGAAACAAAAGCAGACTACACACAGATACTTATGAACAGAGGTGTAGGTAACAGTGTCGTGAGTTCAATGGTTTCTTCCCATCTCAAAAATGCCCAACGCGGTTTAGAAAGATTTCACTTCAAAAAAATAGTAGTTCTGATAGCTGTGTGTATCTATACTATAATTTAAACACTATTATATAATTGAATCAGCATAGAATCTGACACTGACAGTGACAGCCGCCGACTAGAGCGACTATAGTCGGTGAATGTCAATGGCCGGTAGTAGCAGAATCGGTCGTCTGCGGCCTAAATATCAAACGTGCTGAACACAGCTCCATTTGGCATTGATCTCGTTAGAGGTTTTCAATTAACACAGCTCGCTCCATCCTGGGTTCTGATCGAGGAGGCAGATACCAGACAATGGGTAATTAACGTGGGAAGTGGGGAACCGTCATTAGCTTATAAGTATTGAATAATCGTGGTTCTAAGTCTTTGTTTAGTTTATTTTGTGGGTTCCGTTGGTAGGAAACGACCGGTCCCGTAGTTGAACGCCAGCTAGGACAATTTTGTGTAATGAGCATAAAGTTTGTTCACATGCCTTGATTTTATATGCTATGTGATTATTAGTTTGAAATCCTAGGGCAGGAGTTTAGGTGTATAAAAATAAAAAGCATGTCTCAACTCTACAATCATTCGCAAATTTCTTGGATTTCCAACTGTATATACTGTATTTCCAACTGAAAATACCAAAAAGATGATTAATGATGACATTAGAGTATTTTCATAAAGAGTTCCACATTCAACAACGTTAAGCTGGCAACTAAAACACGCGTGTTTAAGGTTTCGCGTTTGTACCGCTATGAATCCTTCCATTTCACAATACACAGTTAAAACTCTTTTGTGAAATTCTTCTTGCTCACCCACGCCCACACAACACTTACTTTGTGCGTTCAGTAAGTCTGTTCCCAAGAGTTCTTTCAGACGAGCAGTATTTCCATTGTAACAACTTCTAAATTGCAGCTCCATGATGTTACATAATAATTTTAATGTAATATTTCGCTAATCTTACCATAAATGAACAAATTTACATGGTTGACGGCTCCGTGGTTTGGTTGGTAGTAGCCCTGCCTTCGAAGCGAGGGGTCCCCGGTACGATCCCGGCTGGAACACACTGCGTGGTGAGCAGGAATCTTGTTCTCGATTCTTGGATATTTGTCTTGTGTTTATTCATGCCATCTGCGACAGGGAATCCTAGTGCAGGGAGGTATGAGTATGTAAAGGTATTTTTATTGAAAAAGTATACCCATAAAATATATTTAGCTATATACAAATCCAAAGCGGAATAGCGGGGGTAGCAAAGGACAATGCACAAAAAAGCATAACAAAACACAATCAATTTCAGAAATATTGAGGTTTGAAAATATTTATTCAGCGATTTTGTAACCACAGGTTACAGCAATCAGATGACATCTTCAATTTACATGCTAGCGTCCAAACTGCTGCCCATCTGAAATTAGTTATCTCACAGGCAGCTCGTCTACCAGAGTAATAATTGCGCTCTTAAGTCCTGCGAGTCACGGGGACGTAAGGCTATGAGCCTACAAGACCCTTGCATTGTCACCGATCTATGTGGGCGGTAAGTACTGCTCCTACTTTATCTGATGGAAATGCAGCATCATTGTTCGCTCAGCACACGGCCGAGGATTTCATCCCCACTTAATATTAACTGCGGAAGTCGATTCTTGTTTTGTCATCTAATACTACAAGGGAGCAATGAACCCACGTGATATTTTTGCGTAGTTTATGGGCCGAAGGATAAGGATAAACTATAATTTCATATGGGATGCTGTGCAAAGTCGGATATTGGATTGTGAGCAGGGTTTTAGTACATGTCATTTTTATTTCATCAAAATATATCCGAATATATGTTTAATTTGGCTAAACCAAAATTTTGTTGGACTGTATTTGTCATATTTTTATTAATACATGTGTGGTAGTTGTTTTCCCAACACCGGAATATATATATATTGTATATATTATATATATATATATATATATATTGTATATATTATATATATATATATATATTATTTAGAATTTTATTCTTAAAATAATATATATGTTCCGGTGTTGTCCGATAAACTATATTAGAAGACTTTTTAACAGTTACCGAACTTAGAATCCCATCATCAAAATCGATTCACAATTGACAACTGAAACTATACAAACATACTAAATCATCATCAACATCTGGGATGAGGATTACCCGCCTTTTTTAGGCGATGGCAAAATGGCGCCGTTTTGTAAAATAACATTACGTAATTTAAGAAAGGAGAATTTATCACTTTACATCTTATGGCTCTCTTGCCATTTTCAGGTTGCAATTAGCTCCTTCGAGCGCTAACTAACCACGACTGGTCCACTCCGTGGCCAGGGTTATCTGTGCATCGTCTAATTTCCATATGGCTCCCGTCTTTCACGATAATGTTTATTACCATCCTTTTTATACCAGATACGATAGACTGAAAAATACGACATAACAATTAAATCCATCGAAATAAATTTTCATATTTTTGGTGGCGTGTCGCATTTCCACATTTCTGGTTTGCCGCCAAAACGTGCCACGCCATTTTTCAGGCGTTGGCTACTTTTTATGAATTGTTGGAATAGTAAGCGCATAATATCTTAACAATACAAGAATTTCATATTTATCGCATTCCATACTATTTATTATAAAATCGTACTGCGTCGTCAAAAAACAAAGTGATTAAAAGAAAGCAAAGCAATTAGAGACTAGTCTTAACAAGTTACGACATGTTTAAATTGAGGCGTAAAATGAAAACCGACAGTACTTATGAGACATCCTCTGTATATGTTAGTAAAACAATTTCAGTCCCTGCTACCGAAGTATGGGATGACCCAAGTTGCATGCATACAGATGTACCGTCTCAGAATGACGGGAGCAACATAATCGACGTCTCTTGCGGATAACCAGGTGTTGTGTTACTTGTCCTGACGAAACTGTCCCAAGATCTATTGCTACTCTAGACTGCTTCTTTCGGACCACGCGTGGCACATGTACAGTCTAGAACACTTACCTACGGAGTTACTAGCGGAGTTGAGAGCGTGGTGGCCCAGGGGCATAGACGCCGACTTTCAATTTGAAGGTTGCTGGTTCAAACCCACACGTGCACCAATGAAAGTTTTTTCACTTGAAAAAATTTATGTGCGCAAGGCCACGTTCTCAAAACGGTGACGGAAAACATCGTGAGGAAACCGGCATGTCTTAGAACCAAAAATTCGACGACATGTGACATCTAAAAATCCGGATTGGGCTACCGTGGTAGATCAGAGCCCATTCACTCTCAATTATCGAGAGTAGGCCGGTGTCCCTGCAGTGGGAACATTAGAGGCTGATACGGTGTATCCATGTGTGATGTGCAACGTTAAGTTGCCACAATAATATACGTTTCTCGGTGTATAATAAAATGGTAGTTTCCTCAAACACATATGAACTCTAAAATGTTTTGCTCGTTTTGTAATGAAAGCAAAGTACCTCCATTAATCTCCTTTGTTCTCCTCCAACTGTAGCATCAATCATTAGAAAGTGGAACGTTCTAGGCACCCAATCTACCACACCATACACTTTATTATAAGTGATCTCAATCAGTCGAGGTCAACGACTTCAAACCCGTTTCGTGCCGCGCGGGTATATAGCTCTCAAATATTATAAGGTGTCACTTCGGACCCTCTTATCGTTAATTAACCTGATTTGCAATTTATTTTCTCTTGTTTTCTGAAGATAGTTTTAGCAATTTAGGTAGCTGATACAAAAAGAATGAATTTTGAACAAAATTATATTTAAAATTAATATGATAACGATGCCTGACGAATAAATGTGCGAGTTGATTCAGTAAATGCCATACGAGACGGCATTGTGCTCTAGCAGTTACCAAACATGTTAAAGACCAAGCAATAGTTGTGCTGTAGGTCGTGTGTTTGTTTTCATATTTCATTTACTTAACCAAATAACTATATTTATCACATATCGCGCTGCCAGGACAAGCATTTGTGCGACCAACATAGATGCTTGTTCTGTGTCTGGGTGTTACTATGTATTATAAGTATGTAGTTACAAAAAACCGGCCAAGTGCGAGTCGGACTCGCGCACGAACACGGCTCCGTACCATTACCTATAATAAACATCACGTTTTTGTATTAGAGGCCCTTAAATATTTATTTTATTCTATAAACAGAAATACATCATCGGTGAAAATTTAAACTCTAACTACCACGGTTCATGGAATGCAGCTTGGTGACAGATGGACAGACAGACAGACGAACAGCGGAGTCTTGGTAATAGGGTCCCGTTTTATCCATGGGTACGGAACCTTAAAAAGGACTATATAAGTATTCTATCAGTTATCTAATTCCCTTAGTAATAGCTTTGCTTAGTTTTGGGCTAGATGGCGCTGAGCAAATGTCCATGAATATATATTTATTTACTTGAACAATTTCGTTTTCGCTTTGTTAAATTCAATAATATTGAATTGAACAAAGCTTCTAAAGCAAGGTTAGTGGCATGGTGAGTTAAAATAGTCCCGCCTACGGCCAGTAATAGATAGACCATTGTGTGCCAACCGGATTTGAGGACCGGTCGCTTTGCTGGTGCTAGGCTTGATCAGACGATAGCATTCGGTTTGAGAAAAATAAATAAATATTCATGGACATTACACACAGCGCCATCTAACGCCAAACTGGTACAATAATAAATAAATAAATATTCATGGACATTACACACAGCGCCATCTAACCCCAAACTGGTACAATAATAAATAAATAAATATTCATGGACATTACACACAGCGCCATCTTATACCAAACTTAACATAGCTTGTATTACAAGCTATGTTAAGTTTACTAAGCGTAGCTTGTAATAATATGGGAACTAGATAACTGATAGAATACATGTAGTACTTTTTTTGTAAATACATACTTATAATACATATTACCACCCAGACATAGAACAACCACTTATGTTCGCACACAAATGATAAAGTATGTCAATGTATATACAAACTAGCTGCGCCCCGCGGTTTCACCCGCATAGTTCCCGTTCCCGTGGAGAATACGGGGATAAATCACTTCACCTAAAAACTTAAATTTTTAACCATACCGAGTTTTATAGTTCACTTCACTGTTTATACGAATGGGCAATTGGGCAATAATGTTAATTATTTATTTAATAGAAATAGTTTTATTATTGATTTCTTACAAATATCAAATAGTCATCCATACGTCATTACATAGCTGTCATTATACGTCAATTTTGTTATTCCAAGTCTGATTCTTTTTTGTTATACCACGTTTTATAGTGACTGACGTTACATGTCAAGTCACACGGGAATGATGTCGAACGGGATAAAAAGTCCTATGTCCTTCTCCTGGCTCTAAACTACCTCCCTGCCAATTTTCAGCTAAATCGGTTCAGCCGTTCTTGAGTTATAAGTGAAGTAACTAACACGACTTTCTTTTATATATATAGATTACCACCCAGACATAGAACAACCACTTATGTTCGCACACAAATGATTGTCTTAAGTAGGGATCGAAGCCACGACCTGCAGCGCAGAAGGCAGAGCTACTACAGAGATCCAAGTGCAGAGGTATGAGTGTGTAAACGTTTTTTTTATCTCGTCCCATAATTTTAATTAAATAAAAAACAATGTTAGTAGCCTAATTAAGATCATCCCGTTTGTATGTATTAGAGAACAAGGGACATTCAAGTAAATGGAGAATGGTCTTGGGATTCCACAGTCACAGTCAATTAAGTTGGAATCTTGCATGGGGCATGCGATATTCCAAATGCGATACACAAATTGTGGCAGCACCGGCCAACTTGGGTCCAAAAGGTAACTATGGGAACTAAATTCCTGGTACAATAATTATATAGCCCTTTTTGTAAATACATACATATAGTAGCTGCACCCCGCAGTGTTATCCGCGGTTGGATTTCCTACGGGAACCATACAGTTTTCCTGGATAAAAAGTAGCCTATGTGCTATTCCAGACTATAATCTATCTGTGTGCCAAATTTCATCCAGGTCCGTTCAGCCGTTATGGCGTGATTGAGTAACAAACATCCATCCATACTTACAAACTTTCGCGTTTATAATATTGGTAGGATTACATGTTAACTCCTAGACACAGAACAAACATCTATGTTTGTCAGAGTGATTGTCCTGAGTGGCAATCCAACCCACGACCGGCAACGCAGAAGGCAGAGCTACTACCAACTGAACCGTGAGGTTAGGTACATAAGTAGTGTCTATAACTCTGTAAGTAGTATGAACAAAAGTTCACGAAATGCTATAATGAGAACGGAAAAAGTTATATTTAAAAAAAAAAATATGAATCACGATTATGGCTGACAACTCCAGTTTGATATCAGTTTGACCAACTGAGCTGTGAACCCAGTCAAAGTAAGCGGGTAGACGCGACTTAGAGAAAATTATTAAAAAAGTTTAGCCCATTTCGTCAGCAGTGGCGGCCTTAGCGGGTGGCAAGCAGGGCAACCGCCCGGGGCCTCGCTTTTGTAGGGCCTCGCACCCTCGCAGAACAACCCGTTTTTGTTTTGATGTACTTACTGCAGCTGTCTTTAGGAGGATGCTGACTGATTACCAGTAACACTGTACACTTCCAACTCACCTAAATTCCTCATACGCCAAGAGCCTCACAAAAATCTATCGCCCGGAGCCTCGTAATATCTAAGGCAGCCCTTGTTCGTCAATTTGTGTTGAAGGCAGCATTACTAAACCTCAGTAGATTTTCCTTATTAACTGCTTCCTAAATAAAAATCCCACCAATACCTTTTAATGGAAAACATTAAAACACACAGCGAATTTAATTTTATTGCTACTCTAATTTAGTTGTCAGTCTGGGCCAGGTAGTTACAGATTTCTTATTAATTTTAATTACATGTGTTTCAGAAAAAGCTATTACGTTGTTGGCTGTGTGGTTTGGTATTTATGCGAAATGGAATGCTATTTTTAACCGACTTCGAAAGGAGGAGGTTATCTAAAGAAGAAAGAAAGAAAGAAAACGTTTACACACTCATACCTTTGCACTAGGATTCCCTGTGTCGCAGATGGCATGGACAAACACAGAAACACAAGACAAACACCCAAGACCCGAGAACAAACTTCATGCTTACCACACAAAGTATGCCCCGGCCGGGAATCGAACCCGGGACCCCTCGCTTCGAAGGCAGGGCTACCACCAACTAAGCCACGGAGCCGTCTGTTTATATTTTTTGAATTGGAAAATTCTTCTTTTATTTTAAAGGATATGCTTTCTGATTGGTCCCACAAAGTTTTTACCAAAATCGGTTCAAAAGTTTGTTAAATTAAAACGGCTGGAAAAAAATATGTCATTAAAAAAATATTAAACGAAATTGCGTATTTTGCTACTTTGAAAAGTCGTTTTTTTTTTCATTTTGAATCGGTTACTTGTATCTAAGTCAAAATAATAATCTTAAACTAACCATAGCTCTTTGAGAACTAGATAAGCGATAGAGTACTATTGACCGGCTGCCACCTCAGTTAGCTGAAATTGTATGTATGAAAATTGTAGCCCTGTTCGAAGTGAGTTCGATTCCCGGCCGAGATACATGTTGTGTGGTGAGCATGAAGTTTGTTCTCAGCTCTTAAGTGTTTGTCTTGAATGCTGGTGCAATGGTGGTATCAAATCCTGGCGCGGTGTTATTTTTTTTATATTTTATTGTCGGGTCTTGGATGTTTGTGTTGTGTAATCGTGTATACATGCAAGGGCTTAGATTTTACCAAAACGTCACATACCTAGATGACATCAATTTAGAAAAGTAGGTCGGTTTATCTAGGTTTTCTAGCCTACCTAGTCTACCCACGATAGAGATAGGTATGCCGTGTGCTGTCAGTGACTCACTGCAGCCAACTTTCTATTATGATGAAACCGATGCAGACTCATCTAGGTCTAGCTTATACACTGACACTCCTGCAATAGGGTGTGATAGTCCAGAAAGAACGCCTTTCAAACCAACGGTAGCGCGATTTTCACTTGAAATATTATATTTATGTTCAATAATAACACTCTCAAAACGATGAAAAAAAAAAACAAAGTCAGGAAACTGACACCAATCTGGATTGGGCTATTGTGGTCACTACCATGCAGGGTTGGGAAGTATTTTAAATATTTGTAATTAAAATACGTAATTGAAATACAAATACGTATTTGGTATTTGTATTTAGATAGATATAATATTATATTGTAGTATTTGGTATTTGTATTTAGATAGATAAATAGAAAATTTTTGAATGCACATATGATTAGATAACTCAACTGAAATGCTTCCTAGCATTAAGTTCATCTGTGTGCTGTACACAGATGAACTTAATGCTAGGAAGCATTCTCTTCCAGTTGAACCTTTGGGTATTTTGGAAGTATTTCAATTACTTCCTTAAGTAATTTGTAATTTCCATGAATGAATATTTCAAATATGACTAAACTTCTCAACCCTCTCTTTCAAAATCTATTTTGTGGAAAACTATTATATTTCTCTTTTTATAATATTATAATTTTTTTTCTCAATATTTTCCTTTCAGTTTAGTTTTAACTGTTGTCTGAACTTTTATTAGGAATAATATGCTAACCTGTTATTGGTATACATCTTAAGAACCATAATATCATTTTTATACGTACGTGTATTATATTCATTATAATTTAATGTATAACAAAGAAGAGGCTAGCAGCCCACGACACAGGGAATCCTAGTGTGGGGGCTAGCAATCACCCATGACCACTTAAATTATACTATTGTATTTTAAATAATTACCATTGTTCCATATACCAATGTTACATCAAAATTTAAGTGTGTTATATGTATGTTTTTGTGCGAATAAATGATTATTATTATTATTATTACATATATGTTTAATTTGTGTACTGTTGGTTAAGCATTATCAAATATATAAATTAATATCACTGGTAGAATGCATAACGTTCATAGCCACAGCAACGCTATCAACAGAAATAAAACGAAATGTCAGTTATCATCTTCTTCAATGAAGTTAGCGAGGTGCGACGCCAGAACAAAAGAAAAAAAAAAGTTAGCGAGATTGCCGTCCGTTCGTTTAACATCTAATTAGTCTGTGGTCGAGGCAACGCAGCAATATGGCCGTGTACATAATATATCATTAGTCTGAAAATTTAAATAATATTTATTTTATTTAATTATTAATAAAAAAATATTTACTTTATTACTTTATTAACATCATACCGACGGTTTTCACGCCATCATGCGTAAGAAGACTGCATCCCTGATGCGCAGGCTGCGGGACAGTCCCAACACCATCTTGAAAATTGTGGCGGAGAGCTACGACTCTCATTTTTGGGGGAGCCTTGTGAGGAGAGTGATTCCTCATAGGGTTTCTATACATTAAATTTTTATTATATTTTATTTTACTAACAATATTTTTAAGTAATTAATTTCTAACAACCTATGGATTTTTTTTTTTAAATGGTCTGAAATAAACAATTTTTATTATTATTATTATTATTATTTATTATATAAAAATATTAAATTGATTCGAGCTGATAAGGATGTCTCTATTAAGGGATCATCGACTTATATTTAATAATGTTGAACCTGAAATATGATGAATAATTAATTATCTATTTATTTGTCGGCCGGGGATTGAACCCGGGTACCCCTATTTTATACATGTTTTGTACTTTATTGTACATACATAACACATACAGGACAAATTTAGCTACATAAGACTAAAAAAAGAAATAATAAAATCGGAGGTCTTATCGCTTATAGCTATTTCTTCCAGGATTGGAATTTTTTAAATCAACGGACCCCGGTGTTAAAATTGTTACCTACCTGTATACCTAGATAATATCCTAATATAAAAAAAAACTTATCGACGGATTAGCCACAAAGGTAGAAATAATTTAATTTTATATTATGGAACTCAGTTTTTGTAACGAGTATAAACCCACGATATGAAACGATCTCGGTCTCAAATTTCGGCACATTGTTTTAGGCCGAACGCATTGTTGCAACATTGTGGTGTTCAATTACTTTTCGAGGTCAATTTCGGTTTTGTGCTGCTGAACCGATGGCTTGGAATGTTTTGGGAACAGCAATAAATTATTATTGACCTTTTCCCGAACAAACTTGAGGAAAAGCCAAACTTATATGGAATTAATTATTCTGTAGCGGTTATGAAGGTCCTACCTAGTTCCTACGGGAACTAGGAAGCGTCTACATATATTAGAGAAGTTACGAAAACTTTTATGTACGAGAAAGACTCATTTATACTTTCAATACATATATGTCTATTTAAGCAGATAGATTGAGATTTACTCAATTATGTCAAAGTCAAATCTTTATTTCCATGGAATTCGTCTTTTTTTTTTCTTGAACTTCTTTCACTTTTTTTTAGATTAAACTAGCTGCGCCCCGCGGTTTCACCCGCATAGTTCCCGTTCCCGTGGAGAATACGGGGATAAATTGATTTTATTTTTTCGTTAATTTTCCAATGTTTTTAATAGTTATTCTGCTATTCGGGACGGAAACAAATCCAACAAATCAAAAACCATGGCAATCGGTAAAGCCGTTCTCGAGTTATAAGTGTTGTAACAAACACGACTTTCTTTTATATATATATAGATATGTACTTACTAGTTTCGGAGTCTATAAATAAAAGAAAAAGACCACACGTTATTTCTTAATTTGGAGCTAGTTCAGACCCTTGTCTGTTATGCAGAAGATCAAAATAAAACCCCTTATTTGAGGAAATCCATTCATTTTGCGAATGTATATTATGATACAATTGCGGTAATTTGAAAATTACAGCCGAGGCGATATTGCTATTGTAATTATCAAAGTATGTCATACGACGTTTTATAACATATGTGCCAGGAAATAGTTCACCACTACTTGAAAACATTTTCAAATAAAAGCGCGCGGAATAATTTTCACTTCTTCGCAAATTAGCGATGCGCCATCAGTGCAAAGGCACAAAAAACCGCCATTATTACTAAAAAAGTAAATTCATATTTTTGTGTCTTTGTTACAGATAAATGGTTGTAATTTATTGTCAAAATTAATTAAATTTAAGAATTAAATGTTTATTTAATATATTTTATCGCCCAAAGTTAATTTATTCATAAAATTTTGACCACTTTTCTGACATAAAAACTCTTTGCTAAGATTTAAAAAAGTACCGTTCGTTTTAGACGGACTTTCTTGATAAACTGTGCGTTTTACATTACAATAAGTGCATTAGTAACAAGTGCATTACGATATTGAAATTGGTATAATAAGAGACCCTTTACGAGCAAATGTATTACAAATAATATATTATGAACTTAACTGATGACTTAATATACCATACCATACCTCTAATGTTCCCCCTGCATGAACACAACAATACTGTCGGCAAGCGACTGGCTATAATCTATCACGGGAGCCCAAACCGGGTTAGAAGTTACTCGGTTACAATTAAAAACATTGTATCTTCGTAAATTTGAGGCCAATACCAAATCCTTGAGTGAGGTTAAAAAACAATGAAATGTCTCAATATTATTACCTATCATATGATTTGACAAGGTCAACGGACACGGAGCCCCAAATATCAAATCTCATCGTCCAACAAGTGTAGCGAGTCGAATTGTAACGCCAAGAACTACTCCCGTGACCGTACACACCACCTAGCCTCACCTCCGGCGAATTGTATCACGGAAAACTACTCTTTACGCCTAAGTTTTCAAGGCTAGTTTCGCCTGTGATAACAGAACACAATCGACGTGGTTCTCGCGATTGTACTCCTAGATACCGCGGTTATAGCCCGTGTAATAACAATGAATATATTAAACGAATTAGAGTTTCCCATGTCTTAAGCACCGAATTTACGAAACCGTTGAAATTTAAAACTTTAATGCTAGCAACAAAAAGTGTATCTAATAGTGGTCTGAAGATTGTAAATGATTCTCAGACTGAGCGTAGGAGCTAGGTTAGATACAAACAGTTATTGTTTGTCATAGTCAAAAAATTATCTCTCGTACCTAACCTAGCTCCTACGCTTAGTCTGAGAATCTTTTACAATCTTCAGACCAGTAACGGACTACGGTATATTAATGAGATATTAAACTAATTGGCCTCACTTCTCAGTTGGTAGTAGCTCTGCCTTCTGTGCTGTACTGGTATGTTTTGTTAGTGGGTTCGATTCCCACCCAGAATAAATGTAACATCAGTACATTATAGTTTTCATGTAAATCAGTACATTATACCATTACCACAAGCCAAGGGTTTTTAAATTTTTGTAAAATTAGTTGTTAATTTAGACTAGAGTACTTTTAATAAATTTATAACAACGTCGTCACCAAAACATTTGCATAAACAAACTACCGAATGAATTTTAGACTGCAATTCAAATGAACCAATATTGATAAGGGTTTAAGTGATTTGCGTGGTAAATTGACTTTACGTCTAAGAATTTTAAGTTCCCAAAGGCGTTGGACATTGATCAACTCGGATATTAAGCTACAGACAGCCACGCATTCACGCGAATAAAATTCCCGAAATTGTCGGTTATTACGTCAGCTGTCTAGATGAATCATTGACCTATTTCATAAGAAAAAGATTCTTTAGAAGTGAATGTCTCGGAAAAGGGTAGTTGTTTTACTCTTGTGGTTGGCATTTGTTTGCATATTTGCATGAGTCATATATACTGGCAAAAAAATGACGCTTTAATGACGCGTTACGGTACGGATGTACTGCCGTACCGTAACAGCCTCTAATGCCCACTGCAGGGGCACCGACCTACTCTCGATAATTGAGAGAGAATGGGCTTTGATCTACCATGGGAGCCCAATCCGGATAGGTAGATGCTGTTAATATATAAAAACAAATTACTATTTAAGTAGCAGGAACCTGGTAGTAGCACTAATATTCTAGCAGGAACCTGGTTACCATAGTACAATCTATGCTTATATTGGGGCAAGATAGCGGCGTGAGATGTAAACGTATATTTTTTTTATTTTTAGGAGTGAGTAACATGGCTTATATTAATTAATTGTAATCAAATTTTATCTCTAAGTTTTTTAAGCTAATATATTCGTAATTAGATCTGTTTTGCAACTCAGCAGTATTCTAATAAAACGATTCTATGTTTCTATTCCTGTGTTAATGCGTTGCTGCGCTTGCGCATAACCACTGCTGGATATTCTATGTCAGAAGTCACGGCCTGCCAAGGCCACTTAGGCCGTTACACAAAGACGCCGGTAACTATTTTGTTAGTCTGAGATTTTGTTAATAATATTGTGCCCATTTCATGAACCCGACGAATTCGGTCGGTTTCTAATTAACTCTGTTTATGGCATAAGAATTTGATTTTGTCATGTTTTATTCAGAATCGGCATTTCATTTATTATGAAACACAAATAGATGTTGCAAATTTTATATGGCAATCTATTTTATACGAAATCATGTTCGTATAAAATAGATTGATAATAGATACTTAACGTCAAAAAAAATAAAATAGAAAATAAATTAACGATGCTTGGAACGATGCATTGTGCAATTTTGGGCAAAATAAACTCTGTAGGTATAGGTTTTGGAAGTCGAATACTATTATAATAGTACGAAACTATTAAAAACTGTTAATAAATAAATAAATAAACGTTTAGACACTCATAACTCTGCACTAGGAATCCCTGTGTCACAGATGGCATGGACAAACACAGAAACACAAGACAAACACCCAAGGTCCGAGAAAAAACTTCATGCTCACCACACAGTGTGCCCCGGCCGGGAATCGAAACCGGGACCCCATCGAAGGCATGGCCACTACCAACTCAGCCACGGAGCCGTCTAATCGCGATGTAGATGAAATAATGGCTGGGTAAGCCCATTTTTATTTAGCCTAAATATGTTCGTGTCCAAGAATTATGTATTATTAAACAATGCTTTTTTAGTTGATTTACAGAGTTCGCTCATAAAACTGGCCAATGACTGGCAGAGAATGTGGGCTGTGGTCTGGCCTTATTTATTTATGATCGGGAGAAATAATGAGGCAATTTACGTCTGCTAGGAAGTGGTGTAATTTCGCATCGGGTCGTGATCTCTGCGGGCTCATTTATTCCCCAGCTTGTTCCTGTAATCTGATTTAATTGGTAGACTGGTTTTGGACATTGGTGATGTACGTACGTGTTGTACGTTTATAAAGATGAAAACATCACTGTTTCTTTATTTCTTATAAAGAAAATTGCAGGTCAAAATTGCACTCGGTTCACTCGAAATATAGTACGCCATAAATGTATGTTAGGTTTTGCCTATGTCTTCGCTCGCGTTATTCAAAATGTGTTTCTATCAAAATACGTCATTTTCTGTAACCCTGACAACGTGTGTTCATTTCATGATGAAAGCGTTACAAATAAAGCAACTCACATTCGCATTTAAAATATTAATTAAAGATTCAAGTTTCATTTCTAATGACGGTAAAATTGCAGATTATGATATTGATATTAAAAACACACTATTTAATTTCCTTGAATGTTGTGAAATTAATTTCTCTCTCAGGCTTTCACCTCAAGTGCATTCCGAGAAATTTAAGTGATTGAGAATCGATAACAGATTTGAATGATTAAAATAAATGACAGAAAACATTACGGGAGTCATTCCAATGGCTTGGCCAAGACAAGTAAACATCTCTGTTTGAGATGCCTGTATATTTTTTCCCTCTTGAATGAATATTTTCACAGTGAACCCAGTACCTTAGTTATGTTAGCTGCCGCTATTGATTCTTCACGGGTTACGAGCTACAACTAACCAAACAATGACAGACGGCGTTTCAAAGCGCTGGGTTTCTTCCAACATTCCGTGAACTTCAGCAAAAAGTATAAAAAATTGCCGCTTTGCTAACGCCAATAGTGAACCGCGTCCCTATTCAGACATTACACTTCTGAGCCTCATAAAAGCAATGGCAGCTCTTGGTCTCGCTCGAACTCAGATACCGCAGTGAAAATCTCGTTAAGTTAATCTTTTTTGGTCACTAAAGTGACGGAACGGGCTGACGCCACTAGATGTTAACAGCATCAGACAATTTTTTTGCACTACTCCTTGGAATTGTTTTCACTCTCAATTATCGAGAGTAGGCCGGGTGTTAAGAATGAAGAATACAATAAGAAATATTATAACAATAAGAAACATTTAAGTGGAAATAAACTTAATAACCGAACTACAACAGGAAAAAAGTTATTTATCGAATGTACTTCGGTTGTATTTGCTTCCTCAGACAGCATTTTGAGTCCATAACACTCAAAATGTTGTGTCTGAGGGAGCCATAAATGTATTGAGTGAACACTATAAACTTACTGGCATACCACACGTCTTTGTTATAGAATTCGACACGAAAACCGATTGGTCTCAGCTGAAACACGATGCCCACAGTCAAAATAAAACAGCGACAAATTATAATTGACCTCTTTCTTCTAAAACACTCGGCTGTAGTTGTATCATTTGATTTCATATCAGGGATCTCGTTCGCTGGCTGCTTATTTGGGATAAGACACGAAAAATTAGTAATGTAACAGTAGAGTTATAAACTGTGAATAATTTCAGAATTACCTTGTTGAAAGTAGTACTAGGTCTTGTTGAAAGTAGTACTGAACTAATTACCAAATATCACTCGTTATTCAAAGCCAGGTAGTATTTGAAGACGGGAGTGTTTAGGCAAGCGTTAATTGGTTTAGCTCACTGAAATTTATTAGTAGGTAAACTGACTGAGGCTCAATCCTCGTTGCACGAGATTTATCTCACGTGTGATCTCGAGATTTGTATAGTTACTTCGAAGTCGATGTCTATAATTTATACGACATCAAAGAAACAACATTCTTCTTTTAGCATGTCGCAAAATGCTTCGATTTTTTTTTATTACCGGACGAAAAATATAAATACTCCCCGGTTTGTATGTCTGGTATCAGTAATTAATTACCGAAATATTTCCGAAACCACGTGTCTTAAGGTACATTTGAAAAATAGTAGAGAATTCTAAAATTTGTCCAACAAATATATGTTTTTGTCTAACGATGGTGTCTTATATTTGAAGGACCTTATCTTTTATACCGTAAACAGCTACCAAGTTGATATTTCCTTTATTATGGCTGAGTTAACATCTGTTGTCATATACGAAACTGAATCACACTTGACCGGTAATATTGGCTTGAATTCGATCTCACCCATGGGAAAATAGACCCTTAGGCTTGCAAAACAACCGGACTTGGTTTGTGCCGCCCACAACTCACTATATTTAGTATGCAATGAATAACTAAACCTAAAATTTACTAAAATGCAAAACGTAAATGTTTCTTGTCTTAATAAATTACAACATAACAGCTCGCATTTTTATTTTGCTGTCAGTGATATATTTAAGTTAAATAGAAAAATTAAACCAATATCGATTATTTAAGTCACTTAAGCATAAGTTAGAAAAAACTTAATGTTACTAATTTTGAAATAAGTATTTATAGCTGTCGACACAGGAAATTAAGTTGTAGCTGTTATTATTATCAAAGGTTCATAAATATATAAAATAATAATAATTAATAAAAATTCACTGACACTATACACACACCACAAGACAACTGATAGAATACATAATATATAATACTTTTTTCTAAATTCATATGAAACATATTAACACCCAGACACAGAACAAACATCTATGTTTGTCACTCAAATGCTTACCTGAGGAAGAATCTAACCCACGACCTACAGCGCAGAAGGCAGAGCTACTACCAACTGAACCGTGAGGCTAGTCTATTGGTAAAAACATAAAATAAAACAAAAATACAGGCAGTTGATCTTCTTCCTTTTTGCAAGTCAGTTAAAACAGAGATTCTCTAGTTAGTTGGAGTTGTTTAACGAGGCTCGTGCGCACCCCGGGAGGGTTGAGAGGTTTGGTCTAGAGCATTGCCGCATTTGCATCTATACATAGAGTAAAAGAATAGATGCGACAGTCCCGTATCATCCTCTATGGTTCCCTCTGCAAGGACACCGGCCTAATCCCGATAATTGAGCTGGAGCTACGGGTACGGTGTCACTCTTCCGCGGTCCCAGCGGCCTTGGTCCTCAGTATCGGGACCCCAAATGGGAGAATTCACCATAGTTTTGTATGGTAAGTGACGGGTTCTGGTCTGGAGCCCGGCCGGAGCACATAATTGTGTGATGAGCATGGAGTATGCTCTCGAGTTTTGGATATATAGGTCCCAATTTCAAAATTCGGGCTGAGAATATGTGATAAACATGAAGTTTGTTCTCGGGTGCAACGCTGGGAACTCCAGAGCAGGGACTTTTTTAATTGACGGGACTAGCTGACAGCCCACCTGATGCTAAGACAGAAGTAGTACTGCCACTATACCTGGTAATCCGCCGCCAATCAGAGGTGCACTTGCATTGCTGTGTTCCGGTGTAATTACAGGCTCAGAGTGACAGTCGCAAAGCAATGCGACTTGGGTCTTCACATACTTGGATAGGTGAGGATTGGAGTCGTTTTGCTGTAGTTTATGTGAGGCAGTAACTTTCTTACCAACCTCTTAACTTACCTCTTACTTACCTCTTAACTTACTAAGGTGGGCTTTCAGCTCGTCCCACCACATTCGTTGCATAAAAAAAATGAAATAAACCTATATGGCTCTAGGTATTTTCTAAGTTCATTATTCCAGTCACTCAGTGTCTTGGAGAAAAAATGGCTCAGGTGCCTACAATTTAATCGGTATGTTCCATCTGCAGACTAGTTTTTCTTTGGTACAACGTTTTCTGAGAGCAGAATAATGAGTGTGCATATAACAATACTCTGTCATGTGTATATACTCGCCATTTCTGCTAGAATATATCTCTTGGACCTTGCTGCCTTGTGCTTACAATCCACAAAGTGACAAGTGGCTCACTGAGGGGCATAATTAATTTAGCAAAAGAAATTCCTTTGTTGAGATTTCGTTGCGAACTGTAGTTGACCTTAATGAAACTGTATGTTTAGAAATAAGATTGAAATTAATTCGCGTTAAGAAATCAGAGCTGATGACTCTGGAAAAGTTTCCACCAACCTCCAGGTAATATGACAAAGAAATGTCATCCATACACTAGCTTTGACACAAAAAAAAAAACGATAAGATCCATATAGGATTGACCACAGACAGACTAACACAGCCTTATATTTAGTCGGAAGTTAAAAAGGCGTGAATTCATGTATCTAAGATATCTTTGACAATATCGACATTAAGACTGATTTATCCATGATCCTGTTTTTCATTTTGCGTCGGAGTAAAGTGGTGTCGATTCTAAACTAAATTAACCGTAACGCGGTCTTGATCGCAAACATTTGCAGTACTTCTCCAGACGAGCTCTAGGCAAAGATTTCTTGTGCCAGAAAGATATTAACTCAATTATTCCAGATTTATGCTAAGATTATGTACATAGAGGTTAAATAATTTAAGATACTTTCAAATAATTTAACATATAATATATGTATTGTAGTTCTTCATACTAGATACTGCTTATCAGAATAGAGCGAACAACATTCACACTAATCAACACTAACTATTAATATTAAGTTCGACATTAAAAGATTTTATAATGTCATTCGTTCAGAATGACGCCCCAGGTGGCTCATTGTTAATTGAAATCCACCTTTAAACCAGTTAATTGGGCTTTAACTAATGACGAACCACTAATGCAAGCGAGGGCAATCAATAACGGTGTTCCTTTCTAATGGCTGCTCTCGTAATTCGTCTGTATTATATTCTTTACATTTAAAGATTACTCTTTAAGTAGGAGTTTTGAAGCGCCATGGCCTATAAGCCGATTCTTTAACTGCAAGAAGAGAATTTATTATTTTTTTTATGTTGGAAATCACGGAGCATACCAAGCGTCAGCATTTTGACTTTCCGATAGTGTGCGTCTATGAGTACGGATATCGTATCGTAATGTTATAGTAACAGAGTTTACGGCCAGAACTATGTCGTCAATCAGATCAGGTCACACTCCTATTTTGATCACGAACGCGTAGTCTCTTTGTACGCCGTATTTCGACTTTGCTTGCTTTCTGTTTGATCAAAATATTTGTGAAGTTCCAAAGTAAAATAGTATAATAAATCATTTTAAAATAAACAGAATTAAATTGTATGATTATGTATAGGAATAGTATGAAAAAAAGTGTAGAGTCTTAACTTGAATGATTACAATTAATTATTCACATAGTACTTAACTGGGTTCCATTACTGGTTTATTTTATTTTTATTTCATCCTGAAATATATTCTGCATTTTACTTCTTTGTATGTCTCACTTGTAAATTCAATTTTAATTAAATGGTGTAATTGGTTATACCACTCTCATTTAAAAACATGCTTGAATATATGAATTAGCTAAGTAGGTTCATATAATGAGGGGATGGTTCGTTAGCCTTTGGAAATGATCTACTACTTCTTGAGGTTCTTCTTCTTGTAAAAAGGGACTCAAAAGGTACTCATCTACGGCACAGATTATATAATATTAATACGAGCACACGAACGCAATCAATATCGACCCCTACACGTTTCTTTTGATATGAATCTGATTGAATATATTTAATTGGCCAAGGAAGTCTTTTCAATAATTTTACTGAAAAGACATTCATCAATTTAACATTGAAAAGGTTTATATTGAAATGTGAATCTTCATTCATCCCTACTGATGATATTAAGGCACTACCATCCCTCAATTCGGTCGTCTTGATTGATTACGCTTACGCTGGCTCAGCGCGATTGAGTGACGAAATACATACCCATAAATTAACAGATATTGCAGATCGCTCAAATTTTCGATCTAAGGAGAATCCTAACTTAATATTACAAAATTTGCATTATCTGTATTATCTGAAGACAAATTTTAGATATATAAATAAACAATTGGTACCATATAAATTTTATGGAATAATTCGAACCATAAGAGCGAAAATTAGGTCATAAAAGTACTGAAGTCAATTTAATTTTGAATGAGTTATTTGCTTGTAAATTGTGTTATGGTGTAATGTACCAATTTGAAGGTACCAACTAAAATGAGAATTATCCAAATCTATACACAATTAGCAAAGATATCGCATACGATCAAATTTAGACAATCCGCTGGTTTGTAGTTTGTATATATAAAAATCAATTGCTGTTCGTTAGTTTCGCTAAAACTCGAAAACGGCAAGACCGATTTAGATGATTTCTATTTCGTTCTGTTTGTGATAGTCAAGACAAAGTTTCTATAATATAATTTCTATGGAAAATTCCCCAGAAATGTAGGGAAATCGATCCTTTTTCTATGGGAGTTTTGCTACTACGTGGTTTGGCAAATGAAAAACATCTGTATTGTCAGCTACTTTATTTTTTAATTTTAATCTTATTAATTTTGTGTGTTATGTTTGTATTAGTTATTTTTTTAAGTCGATGGATCTTGTGTCTGAAATAAAGATGTATATTATTATTATTATTTATAAATATTATTTTGAGCTATGATTTTCATATGTCCGGCACATTTAAAATGATCAGTTAAGAGCTAACAACGTTTTAATATATACTTACGGGTAGTTACCCATGAACATAAAGATTTCTTCGTAAATTGATTAACGTTGCATCCCAGCGTAGTAACGCTTAGTACTTTATCCATGGTGTAATACTTCTAATTGCTTATAAACGACATGGCTTTTAAAAATCTTCCATACTCAATTATCACATTAGGTTTTGAACGGTAGTGAAGTGAAGGTAGCTACGGAAAATCATAATGTTGCTACATAGAATCATAGAAAATTATAATGATGCTACATATAATCATGGAAATATAATGTTGCTACATAGAATCATAGAAAATTATAATGTTGCTAGAAAGAATCATAGAAAATTATAATGTTGCTACATAGAATCATAGAAAATTATAATGTTGCTACATAGAATCATGGAAAAATATAATGTTGCTACATAGAATCAAAGAAAATTATAATGTTGCTACATAGAAAATTATAATGATGCTACATAGAATAGAAAATTATAATGTTACTACATATAATCAATGATGTTACATAGAATTTTGGTAGCGGTGCGAGGATAAAGTTGGTTGGACGATACAACCTAGAAAGAAGAAACAAGAAATAAGTCATTATGCTTTTGATTTTCTACTACTACTGAAATTCCTGACTTTAAGTGGTTACCACCGCTCATATTAACAGCAATACAACTTGGTCGGGGAGGACCGAAGTATAAGCTACCCCAGTCGCATTCAATTGCGCACGTTACCCGAGAAGGGGATGTAACGTCTCCCGAGAGCTGAGGGCCCATCAGGTGGGCCCTCAGCTCGTTCCGTTACTTACTCATAAATAAAAAAGTCTCCCCCACTACAATTCGGTGGAAGCAATCAGCTTTGCAAACATTATACCTTTTTGTAACCTACTGATGTTGAAGAGCTTATGAAGATCAACACAAAAAGGAAATTAATTTGGTCGTCGCGGTTTGACCCTCGGGTTGACCTTTTTTGTTTATTTCATGATACCTATATAGCGACTCCGCTGGCAGTTTTGCGAGGAAAATATGAGATGCTTCTATATTTTCATTATCAGAAATGGAATAAAGACATATTCCTTTTCGAAACTGATCGTATATTGTAACATTTGAACCTACCACAAAAAAGAGGGGTGTTATAATTATAAGTTGTGTGTATCTGTGTGTAACTGGGGGGTCCAGTTGCTCGCGTCCGCAGGTGTGTACCCTTTGATTCCCTACAAGTGTTCGGTCACACATACACATAAAAAAAAAAAAAGTTGTTTGAAGTTTGTTGTCGGGTCTTGGGTTTATCTTGTATTTGTCCATGTCATTTGCGACACAGGGAATCCTAGTGCAGAGTGAGTGTGTAAACATTTTTTGATTTAAAGCTATGATGAGGTCTATTAACGCACGGATACCCAGGAAAACTGGCCAGTTAGTAGTATCAAATTTGAGCCTAGAAGTACCAATTAATTAACGTCTGTCTAACAATTCGCAGCTCTTTAATTTATCAATCAGAGCATCAGTCACTATGCCATGTTGGTTTAAATTGTATTGAAAATAAAATGACTTGCTATTCGTGTGTACGTAACGAGGCACCCAATTTAAAGGCCAACAAAAAGTTTTCAAATCACCGCGACTCGATGCAAGGGGCTCGCGTAGGCGGACTTCTTATCGGCGCTGGCGCAAGTTGGAAACGGAAACTGTCCCGAACAATAGCAGTGAGCCAAGCCAGAGTCCGTACCTTTTATTTTTGATGAATGGGAATCTCCAACCCGTTGCCCTGGGGGGGATAACCGAGTTATGTGGGACTGTGAGACGCTGGGAGAGCGTGGTGGCCCAGGGGCATAAACGCCGACTTTCAATCTGAAGGTTGCTGGTTCAAACTCACAGGTGCACCAATTACTTTTTTCACATGAAAAATTTATGTGCGAAAAACCACGTTCTCGAAACGGTGAAGGAAAACATTGCGAGGAAAACATGTCTTAAAACCATAAATTCGAAGACATGTGACATCTACCAATTTGGTTTCCACCCTGGTAGATCAAAGCCCATTCACTCTCAATTATCAAGAGTAGGCCGGTGTCCCTGCAATAATTAAAACTACAATTTAATATTAAAATGTAATTTTATTTCGTTCGAGATACTCAAAAACCGGGGTACAGTTGTTAAGGCCATCCAACCGAAAAAAATCACTTATCAAATAATTACTTCTATACTTTCATTCATAATTTCTTGCCAATTATAAAAACAGTGAAATGTAATTACTACGTATAGAGCAGCTAGCTTAAGCAAAGGTCATGCTCCATTTTGCTCTATTTAAACTAAAGCCAGCTGCAGCGCTGAAACAATAATTTGTCGTCTAAACAGACAGTATAAACAAGCAGCGTCAGAACGCTTTTTAGGTGTAGTTTTCTCGCGATGA
Organism: Aplocera efformata; assembly: GCA_921293045.1. NCBI lineage: Eukaryota > Metazoa > Arthropoda > Insecta > Lepidoptera > Geometridae > Aplocera > Aplocera efformata. The sequence continues at coordinate 1,566,185 of OV121040.1, forward strand.
AAAGGTTGAAAGCGGCGTGAGGTGTGTGCAGATGTCCACACTTAAACGAAACAGTAGATAGTGATGTGCGGCTCCTTCGCCATGTAATTACATTTTACTGTATGAGAATTACATCCCCATCTCAACGCAGCCGCAACGCGATGTGACTTAGGTCTTATCATACTTCGGTAGTGGAGGACTGCAGTGCTTTTGTTTATGGACGGCAGTAACTACTTAACAGCTGGTGGCCTGTCAGCAAGTTGCTATTACTTAAGTCACATACTCGGAGTTAATGTATAATAACGTTATATGCTACCTAATATGTTTCCTTGTGTGTGTAAAATATGGCGTGTCCAAACGATACTAGAGATCTAAGAGTTTGAGTGAGTTTTAAGTTGAGTTTGAGTTAGAATGATGGCTGAACATTCCGCCCGCTTCAGCCTGTACCCGAGGGTCGCATCACGTGGGAGGTTGTAACGCTACATGTGAACGCATCTGCATCACCAGGGTCAACGACCCCGTGCTTGTATCACGAACACTGAGAAGGTCATGAGAGTCGGTACTTTCGGCAACTGCCAATTCTCGACCGTTTCAATTTGAATTTCGAATGCAAGAATGTTCCATTTTGTTTTTTGGTTAGATTAGAAACTTGTTTTGTGGAGTCGAACTGGTTGTTTCTTTGTGTTTTTTATGAGGTGTAGTTAATATTTATGTTGGCGGGCGGAGCATATATAATATATGAGTACCTATATCGATAACTACATGTTATCAATATAGGCACTCGTATACTATATTGTCAATTCGAAAAAACGATAAAATTGTAGGTGCTTAGTTGATAAAGGTCTGGTTCTAAAAGAATCTGCACAGATTACTAAATTTAACTTACATTTTATTGATTTTATAAAATCGTTTAAAAAAAGAAACATTTTTCTTAAACAAACATTAATTTATACAGATACATGTTATAACTTTTAATAAAAATAGGCATGTAATAATATTAATCGGCGAAATATATGTCGAGATATGTGTACAATAATTAGATGTGATTCCCTTTACATATTAAATCATATTAGTGAATTACAATATAAACTTGATAAAAGTGTGGGCCGAACCCGTAAGAAGCTTAAAACAAGCACTCCACAAGTAATTTTATCGTATATTTCCATTTAGAGGGGAAACTTTACCCTTTTGAGGAAGAATTAATCCTTTAAGCCTTACACGTAAGCGCGACTTAGGAGAACTGGTTTAATCTGCCTTCAATAGATCTGGCTGGAACTCGAAGTTCACTGATAGAATACTGGTTTCATTTTTAAAGAAAGTTATAAGTCAAAATACTTTATTTCCGTGGAATTCTTGTAAAAATACTTGGAAATGACACTTATACAATTTTTTATACTTTATACAAATAAATATACCTAAAAGATCATGCGTTCTTATTTCTAAGTTTAGCACTTGGTCCAATGGAATGGAATCCCATGATGGAAGGATTAATTTCTTTTCGCGACCAAGTATGTTCAATTTGTCTAAATATACCAAACTAAGCTATGTTATAAGAAGTGACTGATATACATATAGAAATAACTTAGCTACAATACTTTTATCCTTTCGCCTTTAAGGGTTGCCATGAAAATGTATAGTACCACCCCAGAAGTACACGCTATCAAAACTAGTAACTGATTTAAAAATCGGAAAAATCCGATTTCAATTTCATTTACTTGGATGTTATATTTTTTCCAGTTATTATGATTACTATTAAACAACCAAACTATTGAAATGATATTGATAAAAAATCTATGGGACCTGAAATGTCATTTTAAATAAAAAATAATGGCGCAGAAAAAAAATATAAACATCTGAATTGACAGTCAATTAATAAAAAATAATCATCCAAATCAGATGTGTAGCTAGAATATAGCAAACACAAAATAAAAAAAACATACAGAAAATTGAGGATCTCCTCCTTTAAAAACATAACTTGCTCAGGGTGTGGCTTTCTTGTGGCGAAAAAATACACACATACTGGCTACATACAAACAAACAAATGATGTAGGCTCCATTTGTCCATCCTTTGAATTCCTAATCGTCTTAGGAAACCAGAAAGGTTCTTTACCTTTCTGGTTTCGATAAAATCGATAGAAAAGCTTACCCAAAAGCGAATAAAACAAGAGTTTGTGGCATTCAATTCTTATTCATTGCCAAAAAATTAATGGTGTTACTAAAATTTCAAATTAAATCGAAGGTTTATTATAATTAAACCCGCTGAAGGATCACTCCCCCAAAAGGCTACAGGGGATCAATAGTCGTAGTGCTAATTTAAAAGTGTAACATTTTGATATACTAATAATTTCGTTGCCATAAGTTTTTTTAATACAATTAAAACACTATAACCGAGTAAATACACTGCAAGTGTCTGTTTTCTTATTTCGAGAAAAAGCAACTACAAGACCTCGATAGAACTTCGTGGAAACAATACGACCTTCGGGAATTGAGCCAGCGAGATTGGATTCGATTGTGTGACGATGTTTACAAACATTGCGGGGACTTTGATGTTTGAGTAGAAATCGCAAGGATGAAGCTTTGCAGATCAGAAAAACTTGCTTTGAAGAACTAATGTCATTTAAGCTTTTGATGTCTTTTTTATCTTTGTTTGTATCTGACAGAATTTCGTTTGACATCTCAGCTGCGATAATTTAGAAGGTGGCGTCACGCAACGCCTGGATCGGGCTCTTAAGTGACTGCTGCCGTCAGCTACCTGAACACACTGTTTGATTTGGTACATCAAAATGGGCGTGATATTCCGAACACAACTTTTACTGAAAGAACAGAGATGGGCACTGACCATTTCGGAAATACACCCTTTTGATTTTTTTATGCGTTATGAAGTTGCAGAAATACTTTTTTTATGTATCAAACGATGAGTTGGCGGTTGATTTTAAGTGGTTATCACCGCCCATTAACAACAGATAATGACCCTAAGGTACAGCAGGACCTTAGGTTCTACCAAAGGTCGAAGATGCAAGTCGCGTTGCGTTGCGCTCATTACTCGGAGACGGGGATGCAGTCTCATAAGAAACTGTTAAACCATTTTCAGATTTGTCAACTTTGACATTTTAAAAATGTCTAGTATTTTATCAGTGTCATCAGAACGTGCACCGCCAGAAATATGCGGCTTCGTGCCAAAAACATCGGATAGACGAGCCGTGTGTCACGGTGGGGCGCGGAACGCAACCTTCAAACAGCAAATAGATAGAAATGAGTTTTATTGCGTTCACCACAGACTCAATATAGTTTACGCTCATAAACAACCATACTTTCGTGCCGGCGATGAAAAATAAGCTGTTGGCAATTTCCATAAGTGTCAGTATCGTTTGCTTGTCTAAAGATTCGTATGTAGTATTATAGAAGTGGCTTTTCTGAGCACTGACGCTGATATCTTCTCTGTGGTGTTGGCTGAAGTCACGACTGCCGACTCCGCCCTCTATTGTCTGGATAGAAAGTCCTGGAGAACCCGAAATAGTCACGTGTTTCACTGTCGGAAAATGTTATAGGTAACTTCCCAGGGAACCTTTTGTATGACGCACTTAGGACAGGTGTGTGGAATGGACGAGATATCTTTTTAATGTAAATGCGAATGAGCGTTTGTTTGTTACGCTTTCCCGGCTTAAATACTAAACCGATGTCGTGAATTTTTTTTTTGTAGCGCAGAAAGTAGAACTACTACAAACTGTTCTTTGAGGCCATTCAAAAATATTACTTTAGCGGAGATGTTCGTGGGTAAGGGTGGCGATGCGCTCACGACTTGTCACATCTATGTCCCCGTGTAATGAGAAAATGTTATGAATAAACCTAATATAATGTATGTCTCTGCTTGAATATGTTTCGTATGATAATTTCAACCTTGGGTAATAAATACGGTATGCAAATATAACCGTATTCTACAATACTCAAATTTAGCTAGTGTTTACCCACCCGGCTCCCCTCGGGATCTAACTAAAAGGTTCTGCATGTATTAATAAATTTGTATCTATGTATACCTATCCATTTTAAACTGGTTGGCCGCTGGTATACATTTCCATATTAGTAAGGTACTGTTGATTGAGAAATAGGACTAGAAATTATGAAGGTTACTATAGGGCTATACTATATATGTACAGTATCTGGGTGAACGTGCATGAATCGCTAGGTTTTCATTTCGTAAAATCGTGTTTTATCGGAAGTTATACATTTTTGAAATATTCGTAACAGTAGATTACCAATCAAGTACCGCAAAAATTTACGAGAAGGCGTTGTATAAAATAATCTTTTTTTTTTTTCTAAAAATGTTCGTTTATGAAGATACAGTTATATAGGTAAACTTAATGAGCGAAACCCTATCTAAACACAAAATTTCATCCAAATCGTTAGAGCGGTTTCCGAGATAAGGGAAATAAATATATATAGATATATTTATACCCACCTGAGACGGGTATTTTACGTTTCATGTGCATGTGATTTCACCAGCACCTTTCCACTTGAACACAGCAAGTGCATCACTGCTTGGCGGCAGATTACTAGGTGTGCAAGCAATATTACTCCGAGCGAACTTTGCAAAAGTTCTACGTCTGAATCCATCAATTTATCAGTGAAGATATTTTTCCAATATCCAATAACGGAAATTATATGATTTGTGATAAAAGCTGCTTCCAATATTAATATCTGGAAGAACATTTACTCTATATAAATATTAGCACACTCAAATGTACTGCCTTCTGTGCTGCGGTTGTGGGTTCAATTCCCAGGAAAAACTCTTTTTAAGGCTAAGCTCGCCTTTGTACATGCCATTTTTCTCCCTACAATAAAGAATAAAGTCGTTTCAATTTTGAAACCAATCGCTTGTTATATTCTAAGCTTCTCTGTTATAAAATGGTTGCTAATCTTAGTATATAAAGTACCAATGATATCTCGGTTGAAACTAGTAGTTGAAAGTTCTAAACAGGTTCTACAAGAAACGCTTGAAGAAACTATTCTACGATGGCGATCAAAGTAACATGCGCTCGATTCAGTTTAAATTCGATCACGACGTTCAAGTTAGACTACCGATAAAAAAAAAATCTTTTCAAAAAATGCCGATACGAGCAAACCACACACTTAAATTCCAATATTATTCTAAAAAATTGGAAGAATACCAAAGTCGCATAATATTGCGCTTGTTAGTTTAAATGGGGATGTAACGTATATATGCACTTGTAATTTCACCCGTTGTACACCGTTGTATGTTTTCTACCCGTTGTATACCGATTTGGATATTTATTTTTGAAAATGACAGGGTATAACCCCTTAAAGGCGAGAAATAAGGGATGAAAGAATAGAAGTAGGTTTTATTTTGATTTTAAATCAAATCCCTTGTCAGAAATTACTTGACAGAGCCTTCCTCGTTGCTGTCAAAAACATGTCTCAGAAACATGTCATGTAAAAACCATGATGGCAACACCGCCGGGTTTTTGTCACCGCAAATCATGCAAGTGGTTCTGACAGGAAAGCGGTTGGAGGAAGTACTCATAGATTGATTATCAAGCCAAAACTGGTTGTAAACCAAAGCACTGAATAGTTAATAGTAACGAAAGGTCAACACACCGTTAGACATAAAATCTTGCGCGTGCGTCTTATGCTGTGATAAAATACTTTATAGATATAATTCGCTCGAGAAATTTCTACAAAATATTTTTAAATGTAGACGAGTCTTTCTTAATGTAACGGGCGCAAAGCTACGCGACTTGAGTGTTCTCATACTTGGGTAGGGGAGGACTCATTTCAGCTGTTGATTATGGGCGGCAGTAACCACTTAACAAGGTCTATAAAGTCGTCCCGTCATTTTGGTTACATAAAAACAAGGATTCTAACATGCACTCTCTTCCCATTTATAAATTAAGTTATCAATAATTTCAAATTATTTTACTACCAGCCATGCAGGTGGCATGTAAAAACACAGAAATACAAGGCAAACACCAAGGACCCGAAAACAAACTTCATGCTCACCACACAAAGTGTGCCCCGGCTGGGAATCGAACCCGGTGCCCCTCGCTTCGTAGGCAGAGCTACTACAAACTAAGCCACGGAGCCGTCAAGGTTTGTACTAAGTGGGAATCAAACCCACGGCCTGCAGTGCGTAAGACAGACCTACTACCAACTGTAAGGCCAGTCATATGTCCAAGGAATATCAAAATAAATTACGATATTATTATCACTTCTATCTTACACACATATAATAAAATTGTTTCCACATAGTGATAGAAGTCAGTCACCAGTCAATTTCACTTTGAGATACTAAACTGAAATGCCTGAAGTTAAATAAATATTCATTGACATTTCACATAGTTTGTACTATGGGAGCTAAACACATATATACATCTTATTACCCAGCTACAGAACAAACATCTATGTTTGCCACACAAACGCTTGTCCTGGTTGGGAATCAAACCCGCAAGCTTGTCAAGTGTAATGGCTCGGCTCTATTGTTGAATAGCCTTTACCAGCCCACACGGCTCTTTACCACGAATTAGCACAAGTTACCGGTCCTCCACCGCGCATGACGCTTTGTGTGAAAATCATATTTATTTATAGTTGAAACGTCATGAGGAAAACTACGGCCGACAGGTTTTTTCGTCACATATGCCCCATATGTTTATTTAACAGACCAATCATATAAGCGATTTTGAGCGTCGGCGATATCGCAACGATGTCGCAGCTGCCTGCCGCGATATTGCAACTTCAATTTATATCACAGACTGATTAACGTTATCAATCAAATATAACTTATCATTATTAAAGATTACATAATTCGTAATTTGCCTAAGTACTGAAGCTTTGCATGTTAGTAACTATTTGTGTTGTGGGTTACATTTTTAGCTAATTTTGCATTATATATCTTTCTTTATATTTTATCATTTTGTAGCTGTTTGCTTTTCCAAAATAAATAAAAATCAAATAATTTGCAGCGAGCTAAGCCGAGGTCCGTACATAAGTGGTGCCCTTGGTTTGCTGCCATATTAAAATTTAGTTTTAAGTCGGTCGAGAGCCATCTGCTCTCACCAAAAGCCCGGGTAAAGATGTAATGACCATCTTTGGCCAAGAAAATATTGACCAATAAAAAAAAAAAATTCATGTTTCCACGATTCCGCCGCAAAACTTTAATCTCAGAAGAATCACGGCGATAACGCGGCCCTATCACAGTTCTATCGAGATCTACCATAGGTTTACCTAAATTAAAAGAAGAATTCACTATACGATATAATCTAGAAGCGGCGATAAACGACGCCGCGATATCGGTTCACGTCGCATTGAGAAGCTACATCACCGCGATTCCGCTGCATTATTTGGAAAATCAAAGTGGTTGATTCGCGTTGGAATGTCCTATGCATGTAGTCTTGCACTTGGACAGTCAGTCAGTACTTAAACATTCGGGAGGCCCAAATGCTCGCATCCGTAGGGAACCCTTTAGTATCTACACGTATCCTCCAGGTGGTGCCAAAAGGGCAACAAAAAGTAGTAAAATTTGTGCCAAGTTTGTCCGGAGAGGTACTGCCTCTACACCCGGTAACCTGCCGTCGAGCAGTGCTGCAATTGTATATGATTTTTATTCTGGACTTTTTTTTACCGATATCTTCGTCAGTCATAAACCGATTTTATGCGCTTATCATAACACAAAAATTATAATAAATTAAGTATAAATACCACTCAGCGAGACAAAGTCAAAGTATTTTATTACCGTTGAATTAAAAAAAATCAATTGGGTACGTCACTTTTTTAAATTAAATATGTACCTAATGGATGATGCGTTCTTATTGCAGAGTTTTGCAATTACTTATCGCACTTGCACTTTTTTATTTATTTGTATATTCTAAAAGTATTCTAGTCGGCTATTAAATGCCATAGTAATAAATGTTGTATCATTATTTCCCCCGGTCATATTTCTTCGTTGCAAGCTAAACAAGACCAGGGCAGACGCTAAGTCAATACACAACTCATTAAGAATACAAGGCAAATACAGCGGAATGTGAACTGCAAACCGATGCTTTTCTCGTTGTTTCTCGCTGAGAATAATAGCGATATAATGAAATAAGTTTTCTCAGCTATCAGTCAGGCTATTTGCCAGTAACGATGACGTAAGTATAATTTTGCAATGAAATCAAAAAATTATTTTATTGTTTGTTGACACATACAAATTTACAGTTCAGTTTTTCTTAAATTTTCTACTTTTTCTCGAATTTTTCTAATTACTTTCTCACAAACCTTGTCCTGATGATTAAGAAAACATTGAAGAAACCAGCGAAATCCATCGAGTCACTTTTGAGTTTTAGCAAGACTAACGAACTGCCATTGATTTTTATATATATAGGCTATTAGCTGCGTCCGCGGTTCTCTTGGATAAAAAGTAGTCTATGCGTTAATCCAGGATATAAGCTATCCTGTTACCAAGTTTCATTCAAATCCGTTGAGCCGTTGAGTTTTTTTTATTTTGACATTACCTTATAATTTGCCTACATTGTTAAAAAACTAGAATAAAAGCTGTTTTTCTCTGTGGCAACACGACAGACCAACATGCGCTTTGATGTGCGGTTGATCTGCAAAATAAGCATGCAAGAATTCAATCAGAATTTCTAACTGATCGGCTGTCTTGAAGAAATTGCTAGAAGTGATAACTAATAGGATATATGTTTTGATTTCTTTGTGGAACTGAGTTGATTATGTTTCAGCATTTATATGACACAGACGGTATACAATAACACAAGATTAATGAACATACCGGCACCCACACCCTTCCACCGGAACACAGCAATGCGAGTGTAATACTGCTTGGCGGCAGATAACCAGACATGGAGACAGTATTTCGACGGGTGAACTATGCACAAGTTCTACTGCTACCTTTTTTGCTTATTTAGCAACACTCAGGGGGTACGCGTAGGCATTCGAAGGGTACCCCCATTTTATTATAGTAATTATAAGTCACTGTTATATCAATAGCTATACTAAGCTATACAATAGATAAAGCTATGAATAAACATTATTATCTCTGTAAGTGAACCATTTTCTTTGAGAAATAAAACATATTCCACTATTGATGTTAAACATACGAAAGATGCGACGACATCGAGTAAAAATATTGCCCAGACTTCTTATCGAGCTGAATCCACCACATTTTTCTATATACACCCAGTACATAAGCCGTGTTTATCTCGTTCTCAAGGTACTTTCTGCGAAGGAATTTACAATGTATATCAATTTTATATACACCGGTTATTAAGGCTGGGCTTTGGCGGATGCAGCGCGCCCTAGTTGCAATTGAAACTGATGAAATATAAATATGAAATCCCAGGCGCATGCAACGTTCCATCCCCAGTTTTCTGAAACTGGTGACGACGCGAATCTCTCTTTGGATTGACAGAAGCTAGTTATGGGTATCGGGGTGAACATCAATACCATGAGTATCACTGAGCAGACTCCTTGGTATTAAGGCTTTGTCGCAATGTTGACGCTGGCTTCTGGGCCAGAATCCAGTGGCTGAATTATTTATGGGCGTATATCGAGTATACAGTGCGAGTCGTCTGCCGTCTGCCGGTCAACCCATTTATTTATTCCCATAAAAGCTGATAGCAGCAACTAACTCAGCCGGTTTTTTGAAACGTCCGATCACGATCATTATTCTTATCGACGGACAATTACATCTACAGGCGAGCCAGCCGGACCTCGGCTATTTTCAGATATAAACTGTTACAACTGGTTTATCTTAAACCATCGAGAATTTAACCTCAAGTGTAGGGAATAAATTACCAGCTTCACGTCTGCGGTGAATGGCAAGTATGTAAGTAATTTCATAGCCACAGAGAGAAATAGTAAACTCAGACGTAAAATTCCGCCAACCTTGAGCGGAGGTGCCGACCGGCGTGAACTTGTCGGTGGAAATCATATTACTGCTGTTTAGAAAACCGGTTATTTCAGTACCGTGTGACCGCCTGAAGAGGCAGGACGTTATTTACTCAAAAATTAGTGCATGAAATCGCATTCGGATCGTATTCGCAAAATTTCGACGCGCCCAAACCGGTCCCGCGTTCGAAGAAAGCCGCCATTGTGCGTCCGCCATTACGAAAATTCGGCCATGTTTGTTTCGCGGCGCAAAAACGCGGCAAAAGTGATCGGCGTCCACTTCGGAGACTAGAAGTCGCGTAATTTCGTATGCTAAATTCAGATTTGATGATTCGGACAAGTTCGTCTGCCAACGGCAACGCCGTGAATAATAAGGTGAGCTATTACGTGAGAAGCGCAGGCGGCGGTCTAAATAGTTTAATTTGCTAACCAATGTTGTACACGGAAAAGATAACTAACTTCAAATATTACTTACAATTCTTTCTAGAAGCTATTTACATGGGTGAAGTAGGCTATTGAGTATCGTTTATCCCCCTTGCTTGCTTCTATCGATTGCTTCTATCGATACAACAATTCTGTGGGAAGAGTCTTATAACGCCTTGTCAAATCATCCCACATTCAGAAATCCGTTTCTAATCCCTAAACCTCGGATAATTATCTCGTTTGAAATTGGGTTCGGCTCAACCGCCGCCGCCTCTGGCCGGTGGCGCGGTCATCGCCGCGGGTGACGTCAGCGAGGCTGTGCGGCGACCAATGGGGCGGCGGCGCGGGGTGCGCAGGCGCAGGGAGCGGGGCGGGCGCGTCGACGCGGGCCAGTCGCGTCCCGCCATACAACGCGAAGCACGCGCCAAGCGCCCGCGCCGAGGCCGCAAGAGTGTTCACTCGGCAGGCCGCGGCGCGGACGCTTGCGTGCAACACCCTCGCAACCTTTTCCCTCAGTTCTTCGCAGTGGCTACTCCGCGCCGGCGCCGGCGCAACCGCACGGTTACCGTGCACTTGCAGACCCGGATGCGTCCACCACCCTGGTGAGTACGATTTCTTCGTTTTTCAAGCAGTTCAGACTGGATTGTCGAGACCGGTTGTGCCGGCGAATTAATTTAGAAATGTTGCTAGACTTATTAATTGCGGGTAGTTTATGTGACTATTCAATTCAGGTTTGATTAAAACTGGAAATTTACTGGTAATTTCGAATTTTCCTAGTACGTGTTCTTTATTATGTTCGGTTTCGTATTATTTCATTGAAAGTATACAGGTCAGGTGTACAGAGCCGTTTAAAAATTATGAAACAAATTTAAGAACTACAACGATCAAAATTTTACCTTTAGTGTCTTTTGAAATTGTCTCAATGTTCAGAGGGTATTCCAAGTAACTGTCGTAATCACTCTAATTACACGAGAATGCGCTGATACCTTGAATATGTCTTACAAACGAATTAGGCATTTGGTATAAACGCCCTTAGAGGTTAATAAGACATGTGGTATTTTCTGTGAACATCCGGGTTCGATGTCTCGCCCACGCCAGCCTTGACCGCGGCATCACGCGACCACTAAATGTAGGCTTTCAAGGTGTTCTGATTAATACCCAAAACTGACAAAAATATAGTATATTTGTATAACGTATGCAGAAAAGGTGTTTTTGAGGTTTTTCACGTAGTTGTGAAATTAAAAACTATCTACCGCTGATTTTATTACGATTTTAATTAACATTTTTATTTATCTGTGTTCGTTTTGTAGGTTATTTTTCTTCTTTTGATTGGTTAATTTTATTACGCGTTTTCCTTCTAAGACGTTTTCCTTATTTCGTAGCACCATAGCCAATCTACTAGTGACGTAGATATTAAAAATTACCGTATGTGATTTCCCGTCAGCAGTAATTTGTACGCAAAACTTATTTATCAGTTCCTGATAGTCTGAAATATGTGAATGAAAATGTTCATATATGTACATATAGTTAATTACTGTCAAAATAATAGGAAGCGAGCGCGTTGATGTCTTTCTTATGTACGGCGTATAGCGCGGTCAATTAGCATGGCGTGAATGCATGGAGTTTAGTATGCTCACAAGTTTATGATTTAAAAACCAAATATACTAACTTCAATTCTTTCATCACTTCTTCATGCAATTTGGCCAAAAATTTTACGAGACCACCTCGAAGGAGCACCCTTTCAAATAAAAAAAATATAATCCCAATCTGTCAACCATTGAGGAAGGTATAGCGTTACAAACATACAAACATAAAACAATATCCAGCTCAATTGACTTTTCCTAATTTTTATTTAAATCCGTTAAAAACTGAATCAAAACTCTTTATGAAGTAGGTACACTTTTTTAATGTATTTCATTTCATATCTCCTTTGCTGCAAAATAATAATTTTATTATTGTAAATAACTTGCTAAATAACTTTCTAGTGGTATGATTTTTTACATTATTTTTATTCTAATTCTTAAAAAAAATTCAATAGATTCATAAGTGCCAATTTGGCAATAATCATGTTATATTGGCACTTATGTATGCTCAATACTAAAATATTTTATAAGCTTTATTTAGATTCACGTGTAAAGTTAATGTATCAAATATTTAGAAAGGAACCGCAATGTGTGTTCGTTTAAAAAAATTACGAACAAAGAAATATTGACAGAATGAGCACCCAAATATTGATTTTAACAAAGTTATTTTTGGCTAAAGCATACTTCAATATAGAAATCTTTATCTTTACTAATGAGTCTACACCGAATGTAACTCATACCGAAATGTACGCTTAGTTATATCAAATTCAAACTCAAAAATCTATACTTCCGTTAAATTTTTAAAAAATATATGTGATCGTCATTTTTTTTAAATTGATATGTTCCTACACAATTAAGCGATTGTTCAAACCCTATCAGAATGGGAAGATTAAGCAAGAAATCTCTAATGGAAGGATATGCAATAAATATATTGAAACTTATTCAATTCAAAGCCTTAAAGAAACTACTCTGTGCTACTTTAAAGCGCAGTAGTTAAACCTATACAACATTTCACATGTCAGCCACACCTCGTTATGTGGTTTCTCCAAAGCCAATTTCAGTAGCGTCGTACTCTTAATGCAAAACTGATGAGTATCACACAATCTCCTACATGTCGACATATACCTATGTTACCGACGGCTCACTCATGCTGCTTCCATACTTTGCAAATGAACGACGAAAATGAAAGAACGCTGCAAGCGAACGTGAGTGAATGATTTGAGCACCCACTAGTTCTATGAGATCAGCACGAGTCTTGCAATTGCAATTGAAATGGGATGCGTTGAATAAATCTTACATATTTTCTGTGACCACAAATTGTGAACAATTATTTTATATTCGCATTAGCATTACTTGTGTAGCAAGAGTTATGGACACAAACACCTCGGGAACAAACATTATATTCATTTCACAAATGCTTAGCCACAGTTAGGGATCAAACTTGGGAACTCGTTTCCAAGACACTGTACCAACTTTTTTTTATTATTATTTGATGTTAAGCGGTTACTGGCGCCCGTCATTCAGTTCAAAGTCATTCAATGGCACCCACACTCTTCCACTGGAACATAGCAATACGAGCGCACAGCAAATAAACGATTTGATTTTCTTGGCAGCAGATTAAAAATTTAGTTTCGAAGCTCTTAGCATCCGAGGCAACGTGATAGCCAATTTTTTTGTGTGTATTTCACTCATTCACTCCGCGAACATGAGTGAACGATGCTCGCCAAGTGTGGCGGCAGCATCATAAATATATTGCATTCAGCTCAATCGTGTCGCAAGCTTCCACGTATGACCAGTAATGGCTCGAATCTGGGACAGATCTCTTACTAATTGTTGTAATTACGTGGCCAAATCGAGTTATCGATTGGCCAATGTTGAGAAAAGGTTGTAAAGCGATTTTGCGATAAAATTTTTCACATAAGACTGAATTAGTTAATTGAATGAACTTCTTGTTAATTTTTTTTATAGGTTCGTTTTTAGAAGCCAGCTTTTGTTAACGGTATCTAAGCAACTTTAATTGCCAAAATAAAGTTTCAAATGTTACTCAGGAGTAATATTTTAGAATCGGGGCAGTAGTTTCAGATATACGACTCCATAGCTTAGTTGGTAGTCTTCGATGCCATGGTATGCCATGCCTTCGAAACGAAGTCCCGAATTTGATTCCCGGCCGGAGCAAATTTTGTACGGTGAGCATGAAGTTTGTTCTCTCTTGGTTTGTCTTGTGATTTTGTGAATCTCCATGCCACGTGCGACACAGGGTGTAAGCGTTATTGTTGAAATGAAAGTTGAACTAATTCATTAATGTTAGTTGGAGTGGATTATTATTAATAATTTATTAATAATTCTTTTCATTACTATTTTTCATATGACTGTACATTTGAATTTTTAGTTATAATTTAATTGACATTGACAATTTCATGTTTCTAATAATGGTAATGGAATAAAGACCTTATATACTATTATATGTTGACGGAACAATTAATAAAAAAAAGTGATATACTCCCTGACTCATTTTCACATAACACATGACTTATTTTCTTATCTTTTAAGACGTAATGCACTATTTTAGATGGCATTATTTAATTATGAGACAATGCCACTTACCAAGCGGAGTATTAGCGCGTTCCGTAACATAATCGTAGCAAAACGCTTCGAATTACGAATGAAATCAAATTTATAACTAGCTTGTCAGTTCCTTATGAATCGTTCTAATGGGTGCATCTCATATTACTCGCAACAATGTTTTTAGCCAGGGATAATTCAATTCCATTTTGTAATTCAGTGTAATTATCATTATCAGCGGTCAACGGATCGGCAACAGCCCTCTTAGCGGCAAATTCATATAATTAATGATTTAGATGAGTTGCTTAAGGAATTTCTCCGTCTAGCTATTGTTTGTGGTTAATAATATTCGTCGGGTGGGTCGTCGCTCCTTAGATGCCTATTTACATACCCACCGACCGTGAATTGTGTATCATTCACAACCGGGCACCGTGTGAATCCACTCTGCTAAGAATGTGCCTGGAAAAATCTAACTATTTTAAGGTGGCCATGGATTTGAGTGTTTTTGGATATTCCGTGTAAAGATGCTTGAAAATCTACTCACTTGGTTATTGGACGACAAATGTTATATCATATTAAAAAAGGTAAAAGTTTTAGTCCTTAGTTTTAAAAAGTGTTCAACCAAGGCAACAAAACACGATTTAAAATTGGGTAATTTTTACAATCATGTTCTGGTTTTTAATGATGTAAAATGTAAATTTAATATGAACATTGTCAAACTGTATTAAGTTAAACTGTGACTAGGGACATGGCCCTAGTTGAAATAATGTTTCCAGTGAATCATTGTTCCGTTTACAGAATATAAATATAAAATAATTTCATCGGTATGGTTGTTGGTTAATTTCCATCATTTCACAATAATTCCAACTAAATGATTTGTGCAGCCGTTAACCGCGTTTCACAAATGTTCATTAAGTTCAGCGTTTGGGTCTTCAACTAATGCCTTTGTTTCAACGTATTCGCCAGATCGTTTGCTTTGCATTGTTTTCTACTAACTGTATTTTTCATCTGTGTCCGTCAAGAATCAGTCGGTACATTCTCAATTTACATAGTCAGTGACCGTAAATTCTCGTGTGAACACCTCGGAGGCGCGACGGACCGTTCAGCGCTTCTCTCGATCATTTACTTTTATGTCGAACGCCCAAATTAAATTAGAAACGGTATGGTTTTGCACAACCGCCATTTTTTCGCCGTATTTGCTGATGCTCATTCGAATGAATATTTTAGGTTCTGCGATGTCTTTATCGTGATGGTGTTTCGATTGGGTTCGGTCCGTTCTCCGCCGATTAAAATAAAATTTATACAAATATTACATTACTAAAGCCGAACACATTTGTACCTGCCAGTACTTTTCGTAAAAATTTGCTTCGACTAAAATTGATCGTACCTAAACCAAATCGGGGGAGAACGGACCGGGTGAATACGGGACTGGGTCAGAACGGACCGAACCCTTTCGATTGTGGTATTTATGTATGGTGATATTATTAATACAAGCAGTATTAATAACAACGGCTTGAGAAAAGCCATAAAAAGCATGAGAAAAGTAAAAAAAAAAGTTTCTTTAATTAGATTATATAGTTAGTATATACTGACAGGATTGCTATTTAATTGTCCTTATTACATGCGATGTGTGGTGACCGCCTTAGACTACGTAATATAGCGCATTAGAAGTGCCGTCACGAGCACTGCCAGCCCGCTCTGAATATATGTGTATCTATGGTACGATCTGACTAGTTGCACGTTTTATGTATGGTATTATTTTATCTGTGGTGCATGGTAATTATTTTTTATAACCGCTAAAGTTTTATGTACACGTTTAAAAAAGCTCCTCTTTTGATTTCATCATAATTCACGAAGGATGTGTTGCGATCATAGATTATACGCTTCTACATTTGAGTTTATTTAAATTGTTACCATTAAATAAAACATTGTATTTTTCTATGTGTTATAAACGCCTAATATCTCATTGATACTGGAATCCTATTTAAACAGTTCTACGGCAAAAAGTGATTTTATTATAAAAGTAATTTATTACAATTTACTGAGACAAAAGTATAATATTATTTATTTGTTTTGAACACACGATCTCCAAAATAATAAAGTGAGTGAGTTTTTCCAAACAAAGCTGTTTTGCCGAGTTTTGTTTGTATCTGGTGATTGGATTACGTTATTTTATAGATAGATTGTAACCTATAATGGAATGTTCTGGACGAAACAGCCAAAGATGAACTTTTCGGTCCTCAGACCGACTCACTTATGTTTAAAAAGACTACTATAAAAACACCCATGAAATTTTAGACGTATTCTCCGTTCTTCCACAGAAACCGGTAACTTTGAGTAATAATTTCAAGAAATGCCTCTTAAAACTGGACACTAATGACAGTATTTTCAAACCAATAATACTCGAGCTATAAAATTTACTACCCACTTCGGAGAAGAACCTACTACCTGGACATTAACCCTCATTGTCCCACAGGATTTTAAATGGCCTACTACGGCTCGTATTGTGGCACACTCGAGCTTACAATTGTGGTTTTTAAAGATCGAAACAATGGGAGTAATTATGAAGATGGTTTTGAGAAGGAATACTTTAGTCTGATGGCCATTGTGAATCTCGTCTGAAGCAACTAGTATTGTGATGCTTGTTGATTAATTTTTTGCTGAGAAGGAAAATTAGAGGTATTTCTAATGCTTTTGTTTCTTTTCTAATTCCGAGTCGTTTTCTAATTATAAATGATTTTTTTTTTCATATTTGTATTTTTCTGTTAATCTTTTTCTGTTACGCTAAAACTTTTTGTGATGTTCATCTATTTGCAACTTTGAATTTCATACACAGTCAATTTAATTAAAAAGTGGAATTTTTATATTCTTAGGTCAGGTCAGTAAATTTCGCAAGTTATAGTCATGCAATACACGTAGGTACCATATAGGTCAGTTCTAGCGATTTGTTATATATTGTCAGATTTATTTATTGTAGTTCAACCCAAGTTCTTTCATTTAAATGGGCAATTTCTTTATTTACTCTGTTTAATGATACGTGAACTCCAAACAGAGCTTAATTGAGTAAGTGCACTGATTGCATGGGAACCAAACGACCATTAAAGTTATTTAGATGAAAGTTTACCCAAAGATGTTTAATGCAAAGTAGCTTAGTGAAAATCCAGTTATGTTTAAACGAAAAATAGCTCAACGATTGTAAAAACATAAGCCAGTATATTCTTAAAAGACGTGTCTTGTCTACATCATATAATAATCTGAGCACCGAGCATATTTTGTGTAGGTATAATTCAATTAATAATATCACAGCAACATCTCGTCATTTTCAAGTGACGCTATTGGTTATACTACATCAGCATAGCTTGCCGAAATCTATTCTGATATTGAAGTTTAAGGTTAGTCAGACCAATCGGATCGGCCACGAAACCTGTCCCCAAAGATCTCGTTACAACGTAACCAGTGACCGTCCGTCGTTCCGTCCAATTAATACCAGTGAACCGGATTGCAGGTATCTTTATCTTTTCTTTCCGACGAGCAGGTAAGTGATGCGTACTCCGACCCTCCACCTGTTCCACACTTGGTCCCCCAAAGTTATTTGTGTTTCCCCTCTATCGCCGTGGGAGTAAGGCGGCGCGGGGGCGAGGAAGCTCATTGTCTGCCGGTCCGCAGTCTTGTGCAGCCACTTGTGAGTCTATACGGCTCTTTCTGTGTCCCAACTATTGATAAAGTGCTTTATTGTGTACGGAGCATCTGTCCAGAGGTAAATAAATAATTCCCTTTTAAAAATGAATGTGCGATTCATCTTTGTTCATATTTCGCGTCTTTGTGCGCCGTGTTTGCTGTTAATTTTTCGGCTCTGTTTATTGTTCGAGTTCGTTAGTCTCTGCTAATACGTGACTGTTCTGAATTGAGATTTCAATGCCATATGTTTTCAAAAATATTTCAATACACTAATGTATTCCGCGTATTTTTTATTTCCGTCTACAGACGATGTATACAAGATTGACGATAAACTTGGATGTGTCTCAGAAACCGAGCAACCGTTACTAATACTCTGCTGTATCTAGGGAATCGAATAGTGAAAGGGAATAGTGTATTTTATTAAATTTTAATCAAATGCAGCAGTGTCTAATGTTAGTAAATAGTTCGTGGTCATCTAAGTTTTGTTGTTTGACGAAAAGAATGTTGCCTAAACACATCTCCCCATCAGTCACTGTGACATTGTCTGTATTAAACAATATAACAATTAGTATTCCCATAGTATTGATCCAGTCCATTCATAGTTGAGTCCTCAAGTCACCTGTCACAAGTATCGCGTACGTGCAACACCTGTATTTCGCCTTATAGGTAGCCTGTATAAACACAAAAAACTGATTTGACGTGGGAAAGAGACGCTAATTTTCAACTTACGTCCAGAGAGGGTTACGTTTTTTTGTAACCTCTTCGTCATTTATGAACGGATTTGGTTTTTTTATAATTTGTAACGTTATGCTTTCAAATTGGTCCCATAGAAATTTTATTAAAATCAGTTTAATAGTTTGGTAGTGAAATCAAAATAACTAGAGAAAATATTTCATCCAAGTAAACGAAATTGCATGTTTTGCTTTCCTGTAACTTTTTTCTCGTCCCGTTGTATACCGATCTGGATGTTTTTAATGGTAGGGTGTATCCCCTAAGGTTACTTGTATTTCTAACCAAATGGAATGGATGTTTGTATTTTATATATACCAAAAAAATGTTGGTCGTTGTTAACTTTCATTCCATTCACAAAGTTGTTGTATAAGTCTTGCATATCCATACCACAGAACACAAAACCTAGACACAGGTACACTACATTGAACAAAATGTTATGATTTTAATTTAATTTAAAATAGTCATAAATTTTATTTTATTTGTGTCATTCATAGATGTTGCGTTTGGACACGGGCTTGGTACGGAAAAGTCACCATGATTCTCGTATTTCTAGTTTTTATAGTATCCGAGTTTAATTAAACAATTACCTTGAAAATTGGCTTCAATGGGGAGCTTGTTTCTATGCAAAATGGCGGGAAAGATAATGTTTTTGTATATTTTGTATATATGGTGGTTCCCAATTGCTATTTGTTTTTCGGAGGTTAAGTATATAGTTAATAAACATCGTATATGAGCTAGGTAAATTGATTGAGATTACAGGCATAAATCTACGTTAAGACTCGTTACGGTTCAAACATCACAGATGGTTGTATCTGGTTTTTACCGTTGCTTACTAATCATCATTCTAGTAATTATGTTTCAATAATTAATGAACCAATGATGCACTTTGAATGAGGCCTCATTGCAGTAAGTAAGTGATTGGATTAATTGGATTTAGTTAAAGTATTTGCTAATGGTTTTTATTATAATATTTTTTTAATTTTTTAATTATTATACCACCCAGAAATAAAGACACGGTTTCTGAAAGTTATGTACTTACTTCATAAATACATTTAAACACTGTTGTGAAAGGGTAGGCTGTACTATAAAACCATGGAATTATTATTTGAAATTTATATTATATTCAAGCAATGAGAACGGCCGACTAAATGCTTTAAGCAAGTTTAACTATTTTTTTTTCGTTTTTCACTACGGATTTGTACACACCCTCGCCTAATGAATTCAAACGTTCATAAGCTATTACGAATTCACCCGTCTTCGCTTACTACGAAATTCACTTACAAGAATACAAATGTATTATAACAAATGAGCTTTCGATAAATCAAAGAGTATGCGTGATTTGGTTTTAGATTACAAAACACACCAGAATAATAAGTTTGCTGAAAGGTTTTTTGTTTTTGTCAATATTAACGTTATTTTGAACAAATTACACCTGTTTTGCAAAACGATGTCAGCCGCGTTTGATCAATTCCATTGATGAACATGTAATTTTCACGAAATGTATTACTAAAGTTTTTATCATTCATTAAATCTTATCTCTTTCCGATAACGTAACACTGCTTCAATAAGATTTGTGAAGCAAAATATTCCCAATAAATAACTAAAGAAACAGGGAAATGGTTAGAAGTTATGATTCTCAAAGCATTTTTTCAATAGTAGCATAACACAATTTGGGAACAAAACGTGCAAAATAACACGGAAGCCTGTTACGAATACTAAAGGAAAGCCGCTTAGGAGCTGGGAAGATCCATTTGGGGTGACACTCACGAATCGTTCTTTTGTGGATAAATTTGTACGTTTTCATCAAGATTATAAACTGGAATTGGGTTTTTGAAATCGGCGCCACAACCGTGTGTTATACTTTCAATTTAAGCTATAAGGGATTAAGTATTGTAATTTAAATTTAAGTTATATCATTTTATACTAGCGGATATATTTTTTATTATATATCCGCTAGTATAAAAGTTAACAATGCATTAAGAAATGTTATGCTTAATGCATTGTTTTAGTGCTCTAAACCATCTTTGCATTTATTGCCTTGGTAATGAAACTGGCTTGGTGCACATCGGTTCGATGGTCGAACGAAGTCTAACGGACTTGGGTAGAAACAATTTTTGTGTTTCATATATTATGATTGGTGACGGAAACAGCTTATAAAACATAAAGAGTTCTAGTTACCAGATTGACGTTTGAACTTGCTTAATTGTGTGGTTCTAGGGGCAGATTCTCCTAATTGATAGAATCGGGTCATGACTATCTTTGGTCATACTCCTGGATCATTTTCATTGGGTCATTTTCATATGGATCACTTAATACTCCTGGCATAATGGAGAACTAATTACGTAAAAGTGTAATATTGGTAGTTTCGTGCCGCTCCAAGTTACTAGCGTCACATAGTATTTTATAAAGTAAGCTCCGTCATTACCATAGTCTTGACTCATGCATGGTAATTACCTATCACAATATTGTACGTAACACCCACGAACAGTAGGTTTTACGTAATATAATAAATATTCAGTATATTTTGAAAGCATGTTTTTTTGTTCCCTTTTGTACAGAGCTTCAAGTTATCTAAAATATTCTTGTCGGTATTCGGCACTTCAAAGGACTATGGGGAAGGCTTTTAAGTGAAATTGTTCGTGTATAAGGCTTTACAGCCACGGCATGGAGCGAAAATCGAGTTATAGCTTCAGGGATTATGTGTACCTACTTGAGTTACCGCCTTTGTGCCCGTAATGAAGAAAATCCCGGGAATATGTAGCAAAATACACCAAAAATGAATGCTTAGTCTTTACTTGTATGATATGATGTAAAAACAGTGTAAGCTTGTAGCGTTTTCTTGTTCTTGTTCTCTGGCCGTAAAAAATCTTGATGATTTTGGTGATGGGTTTTGCGGAAATCCATTTTAAAATATTCTGTAGTAATATTTAATAAACCTTACTTCTATCTAAGCTATCGAAATGCAGTTTGGACTGACTCCTGTAGATCCTGCTACTAACAAGCAGTATTTTGAAAGACAACATTAGAATTATATAGCATAGTTCATAAATCTATGATCAGTCCGTTATCTGTTATAATTTATACTTATAGCAAAAGATTGGTACCCATCGCGAAGAAATCTCATTTTAATCTATTTACGACATTAAAAGAAAATATGACTTCCTGTTTTTCTGAACGGATTCGCTTTGAATTCGTTTCGTATGCAATTTGAATGTAAATGTCGTATCATTTGTAAAACAAGTTCTAAATTGTCTGTGACTGGTAATCAAGAGAAGTGTCAAGCAACTAGTAGTCATAATTTACTAATGCTAGCTATAAATTGTAGCTGTTTTTTTGGTTTTTGCCCACCGGTTGTCATGTGATGTGTCGGGAAGGAATAAGTATGCAAAAGTTGAGATAGTAATGTTCGTAGTGCAAAATTTATTTACGATTTGCAGGATTCATGGACCAGTGATATAATAGATTTTTGCTTTATTTGGAGAATAACTTTACTGAGAAAACAGAAAAATATATATCTCGTGCACAATAACAGGTCTCTACTGATACTTGCCATACACTGCTGATAACATATTATCAAAAATTATAACCGAATTATTTCAACTACCCCTCAGAGCTAAGTAAGACGTGCAATGCAGCATATTTTACTATGAGACTGTGGAATATATTCACAAATCACCATTTTGGGGACATTGCCCTCTGGTCATTTTTAGAGTTGAGTATTTTTAACAGTAAAGTTGAAATTGTGTAATTTAAAAATGAAATACATAAACATTTTTAGGCGTACTTAGATTGTCCTTCATAAACTCTCATTAATTGTAAGGACGAATTCCGACATGCATATGTACCCAATATTTTATTACTTTAAACGAGATTGTAAAAACGTATATTTTTACAAAAAAAACACTTTTTTATAATAAACAATACTGAACATTTAATACAGCGCCGCCACCTCGTCAATTTTTGTAGTACTTTACTAGTAAAACACGATTTAAAAAAAAAACAAGATTAGCTCGGTCGCCCAGGTACTAGAAAAAAAAATTCCGAAAACCTTCCACTATTTTGGACCAACTTACAAAAAATATTTTCCTTGTCGTTTCTATATGAATTGTATATGTATTGGTAGATTGCTATTCGTGACATCAAACAGTTCCGATGTTGGTGCGAATCGATGTGAATGGCTCCCCAAGCCCCAGATGGCAGAACAGGTCTGATCAGTGGAATGAGCCATTACCGAAGCCTTCACAGCAATTACTGCTGCCTCAAATGGGCTTGGTCTTATTTCGTTCGCTTAATTTAGATCTCGGAAACCGAAGAAGCTATTTCTCGAAAGTCGAGATAATCGTAGTGTTTTGCGTGTTTCGCGATCCTATACCAGTTTTTGTTTTAATTTATCAATCATATTCTTTATTATTACTATATTTATTGGCTTGGAAAGTTTTGTGTAACGGTTTCAGATATATTTTTATGTCATGTTGTTATTTTAAAATTGTATACATATTTCCATGGCCCCTTATGGCTTAAAACTAAAAAATAATAAAAATAATTTTGATACAACATATAACCCGGATTTAGTTTTACATTATATAAAAATTGAAACATATGTGTCAAAATAGATCAGACGATAACAAAGTGCGATTTATCTTGATATATTTATATGTAAGATTTCCAAACGTTGCTGCAAATAAGTTTAGTTGATATCCAAATAAGGAAGGCAGTGTGTGGGAGATTTATACTCCCACGAGGTTTTTAGTGTTTACCCTATAAATTTTGCAAGAGGCCATTGCCATCATTATCCATTTCGGAAATTCTACTCGTAGCTAGGATAATAGCATTAGCATGATCTAGGCACGTTCTTAACGACCTCCGACACGTCGTGACTGGTTCAAATCTAGATAATACCTAAACCTGGCCTTAGTTTTAGTTTTCCTGCATGCTGGGTTCCAAGGCTGAGTTTGAAAAGTATATATTGCGCTTAAACGTAGATTTAGAGTATTAAAATGTAATAACTTAACATTAAACTAGGTGTTCTGAAGCTTTATACACTGGCTATACTTTTATAGAAGTCGAGAACATTTTGATGTACAATAATATAATTTTATGTAAATTCTTAATAACTCAGTCATTGATTTAATATTATAATTCTGAAGATACACCACGTTCAACATTACTTTAACAAAAGCTGAGCCAGAAATCACTATTTTTAACACATATATTGTAGTTATAGGTACGTGGAATAATTAACTGTTGTCGTTTAATTTTATTTGTCGTGCTTTACAAATTCAAGTGCAATAGTGACTGCATGAAAATTGTGTGCTTGCACATCATTTAAGCGGACCACACCAGAGTAGATAGTTACGTATCTTAGTTAGTTTTTATTGATATATTATATGTGAGTAAAGTAAAGTCTTATAAATATAAAAATAAATAATTTGTAAATTTATAAATTGTAATAAATATTCATGGCCATCTCATACAGCGACATCTAGCACCGCTTGATACAACTAAGCATAGCTTGCACTGCTACATGCTATGCTACAGCTATTGTCTATGGAACTGCGCTTTACGTTCGTGCTATCTATCAAGCCAAACTAACCTAACATCAGGTTACATTGAGGTCAAGCATAGATCTACAGATAATAAAAATTAAAAAAATACATCTGACATTTCGTGACTATTTTTAACACGTTGATGGCAACACTCTATACGACTCCGTGCGACATATACGACGCGACAAAAAGTTCACCATCCTGATTCTCCAGAAGATTCCATTAAAATGTGAATTTGAAAGTGGAATGCCTACATCTATATCCGTTTGCATTGATTCCGACTAAAACAGTATCGGCCATCGGCTCCAACGTTCTTTAGGTGAATCAGCGTCGTTCACATCACGTCCACGATTCCTCGGGAGCGACAAAAACACCTATTCTCAACCTACGTCCATGAATACCAAGTACGCACGGAATAGCATTCGAATGAATGGTATTTAATAAGCAAACCACGGTCATCGAAGGACGATATAGCGTCCTGGCGGCGCGATGTCCGTTACGATTAACTGCTTAATCCTTATAGTATTTTTGGGATATTTAGCAGGACCTTTTTCAGGTGATTCTGCTAAGATGCAACAGTCGATTAATGAGCTATATTTATATTTAGATTTACAGTGTTCAGGTAGCCTCATTTAGGAAGGTGTGGGTCCTCGCGTTTTCACATCTTCTACGCTTAAACATTATTATATTGCACTCACTTGTTGTCAATAAATAGTAAAAAAAATTACATAAAATGTACTCAAAGTGATGATGATGAAAAATTCTTTTCCAGACTAGTGATTCCCTAATTAAATGAATCATGAATATAATATTGTAATTTATAGGTGCATTTGTAAGTTGACTTTACGAATTAAAATGTTATAATCTCCGAAGACTTTGACGTGGTTTTTTTTAAGTGTCAGAGCTGCCAGCTCAACAAAATCAAAATACAAGCTTGATAATTCAAGGGCAGTCATGGTCAATGGCTTGTCGCGCCGTGATCCACGACTCTTACCTTTCCATGTCGTGATCGATTGGACTACTCTAAAAATACATAGCTACATTCTACAGTAATTATTAAGACATCTTTGTGGCTAAGTTGGCGGTATAACAATAATTTATTAAGCCTTATCTGATTTCATTCGAATGTTTCTGTGAACAGAAAAGTCGAGTTAATTTTATGTACAGGATTACCTTGAGGTAACAATTATTGACCAATCCAAAGAAAAATTGCGTAAGGGAAGGAAAATTCAACAATGACAGACAACGGTTTCTAGGCCGCTATTTCCTTTACTTTGCTGTCATGGTCGCATGGTGGCGGCCAATTAAACATGGCACCTGCACTACCTATCATTGCTCATTTCTAGAAGCACATGAGAGCTCTTACTGTACTGGTGATTGTATTTCACATAGTAATAGGTATATTTACCTAAATAAACAGTTCCACGAAGTGAGTCGCCGTCTAACGAATATCTTTGCACAAGTCATTTGCGCCCGAGCGATCGCGGTGGGCTCGCCGTTAAACCTTTTTTCTCTTGTCAACTTTTTGTATACGCGTTCTTTATTCAAAGATGACGTTTTGTTTTTTTCTTTTGTTGGCCAGTCGCAAAAAGTTTCATTTTTTTTTGTGAGTTTTTATTAAAACGGGTGCAGGTATTTACGTAGTGTTTTAGCGAGTATGCTGAATGATTTTTTTCATACTGACTTTTTTAAGATTTTGAATTATGACATTTCAGGAAAAAATGCGGCAAATTGAAGATCGGAGGCGCTGATTGATGAAGATTTAAACAAAATCCTCCTGAAAATGAAAGAAGAAAAGAAGAAACATAATGTAGATTGGATAATTATCTTTGGTTATCTAGCTGTATGAGTATTGTAGACATCATAAAGCTAGGTTACCGGAGTTAAGAGCCATCTACGACGACGGGTTCAACAGTGAAAAAAGATGACGAAAAGAAGAAATATTGAAAAAACAATGATAAAAATTATACAACTAGATTTAAGACTGTTTGTGTAGTTTGCTAATGGGAAAATCCAATTCCGCAATTCATGTTTAGATATGTCACTGGAAAATTGTTAACAGCAACAGGTTATAAAAAAAACCGGCCTGGTGATTCAAGCTAACCTAAAGTTTCGTCACCAATCGTTTTACTTTTATGGTATCCGCCGACCCTATAGAAATTCTGGAAAAAAGATACCTCTCTTTAAGATTCTCTTTAAGAGAAGATTATGATACCTCTCTTTGACTAAGAGACATTGTAGGTTAGTAAAAGGGTTTGCCTTGCCCAAACTCAAACTCAAACTCGTTTATTCCTTTAGATCTCAAGTATCATGTTACACATACAAGTAAACATATTCGTGAGTATATAACGTGTCACAGGAACTCCTTAGGTACATTACGAGTACATACACAAATGTCAAATTACAGTCAGTTTTCATATTTTAGTCTTATTTGTTAAGTTTACGTGTATTCCAACCCTTTGGCGGTAAGCCTTAAAACGTAGAAGTATAAGAGCCATTGAAAATTTTACTGTTTTTACGCAATAGTTTTACGTAATAGTTTCCGATTTAGAATAACTGCAAAACGGTAGCTGTTAAATTTTAAACGAGTATTAATATGGATCCATCAAAAGGCATATGCTAATTGGATGAATAACTTGGTTTAACCTAAATAAATAAATACGGACATTCACACTAAGCATAGCTTGTACTATGGGAAACAGATGACTGATATAATACTCACATAGTACAAACGTACAAGACTTAACACCAAGACTCAAAACATCCTATCATAATTAAATTTTTGGTCTAAATTTTCCACCTACTCAAGAGTAGTTTAAGATGGCTATTGGTATACAATAGGCTCAATAGCAACATTCCTCGGTGAAACCTACTATTTATTTACTAAGTAGTGTAATACAAATAAAGCTGTGAATACTATTTTGGTAGATGTAAGCATTGGATATTTTCCATTCAATCATTTGGTATTGGAATTTATAAATTATGCTATTTATTGCGATCATATATATAATTTTTATGTGACAAAAGCGATGGGACGATCTGAAGGCCCACCTGTTGTTACGTGGTTACCTCTGCCCATAACAACAGCAGTACGATTTGGGTCCTCCCCGGCCGAAGCAGAAGATCCAAATTGCGCCCCGTTGCGCGCGTCACCCGTGACAGGGACGTTATGTCTCACACACTGCTTAGCGGCAGATATTGAAATGTATGAAATTAAATATCCCAGATGAACTAAACTAAATTACTCATCTCTGGTACTGTAGTACATAGCACTATAAATATGTATTCAATCTGTGTATATATAAAATAAATACTTTACAAGTATTCTATCGGTGTTAACTACTATATAATAACTTAGAAGTTATGAATGACGGCCCACGATTTTTTTAATTTGATGTTTAATACTAGTAGCAGTAGAATGAACGCGACTCGGTGTAAGATCCAAATCTTATATTGGGTCGTATTGCTGTTGTCATGGGCGGGGGTCGCCACTTACCACCAGGTGGGCCCTCAGCTCGTTCCATTACTTATTAAGTAATAAAAAAAAACTTGTTTAAAAAAATAAATATTCATATAAATTACTAGGCATCGCAGAATATATAATATACATCTATTTTGCGACGCCAACTAATTAATTGTGGTCCCTCACTGTGATTCTCCTTCAAAGTAACCCTAAGGGGCCGAATCCTGATTAGATCATCCGCAGTAAGTAGGATATAACATCTTTCAATCATTTTCATTGCGTAGGATCTCATAACTTTTCCAAAGAAACATTTATTTACTTTTGTAGTACGTCCTACGTGAAGTTACACAACCTTTTTTTTAATGGTGTCACAGAAAAGAGAGCTAGCGGTAATCCTGTGCAGTAATTAAACAACGTGTACACACTCATAACACTCTGCGACACAGGCATTCTAATACAGGGGGCATTAGAATGCCTGTGTCGCAGATGGCATGGCCAAACAGAAAAACAAGACAGACAACCAAAACCCGCGAACAAGCTTCATGTTCACTACACAAAGTGTGCATCGGTCGGGAATCGAACCTGGGATCCCTCGGTATGAAGGCAGGGCTACTACTAATTAAGCTACAGGGCCATCGATTGATAGTTAGCTATTAATATTTAAGGTATACCATATCAGCCTCTAATGTTCCCGCTGCAGGGACATCGGCCCACTTTTGATATTTGATAGTGAATGGGCTTTGATCTACCAAGGGAGCCCAATACGGATTGGTAGATGTGACATTTCTTCGAATATTAGGTTCAAAATTATTCATCGGAATAACACCGCCCGGACCGCTATGTTAATCGCTATTACCAAATTGTAGGTAGAAAATCACTAATTAATTTAGGAAAATAGGAATTTAGAAAGAATTATCAATAATCAACAGAGAAAAAAAAGCTACAAAAATATTGAAAAAAAAAAAAAACAATTAAGGCTAAGATAATTTATAGACTTTATAGATAAATAAATATTCATGGACACTTCACACAGCACAATCTAGCGCCGAACTAAGCATAACTTGTAATATGGGAATAAGATAACTGATAGAATACTTATAAAGTACTTTTTTTGTAATACATATTATACATACTACCCAGAACAAACTTTTATGTTTGTCACACAAATGCTTGTCCTGGATGAGAATTGAACCCACGACGTACAGTGCAGAAGGCGGAACCACAAAATAAAAAATAAACTTTATTTACAGCGTAAAATAAAATTATTTAACGTTATCCTGTTTTGTGAACGAATACAGTTATATCAAAAACTAGCAGCCCGTCCCGGCTTCGCACGGGGTAGTGACATAACTACAATAGTTGGACGTATGCTACCGCGGAGTTTTTTGTAGACATTATGATGTTCTTCAATATTGTTATACATTATTTTGTTCTATCGCTAATAGTTTCGGCAGCGCATTCGACGAAAGACATTTTAAGACTCATTTTTCTACACCTTCGGTTACATTGTTCAAATTTTACCAAGGATCCCTAATTTTTTTCAAAATGAAATGTAGCCTATGTTAAATTGGAAGAATGTAGCATTCTATTGGTGAAAGAATTTTTTAAATCGGCCCAGTACTTTTTGAGCCTATTCATTACAAACATACAAACATAGGTACAAATCTTTCCTCTTTATAATATTAGTGTAGATAGTAACGTATATTGTACCGTCCCTCGAGGCAGAATTTTCGGTTCAAAATAATTAACAAACAACTGTGTATTTTCATTATGAGCCCGTGCACTATACTTTATTGGAGTCACAAAACAAATACTTTTATGGAAAATGTTTTGTGAAATATTGACGAAGTTACCCTGAAATAAATTACTTTCCGAGAAAAATATCCCCCGCTATTCTCGTCTGGGTTATTACGGTTTTTTCTAATAGCTTTACAGATTAGATTTTGGACATTTCTTTGAGAAAACAACCGCTTTGCTCCTTTGAGGGGAAAATTAGGCTATTCAATGCCTCTTGCGAGACAGTATTAGTCTTGAAAGGTAATACGTTTAGTCGTCAAATCACAACATTATTTCGTTTACTTACACAATATCGACTGGGGACAATAGCTTAGTTTAATAGTAACACTGCCTTCTGCGCTTTGGGTCATGTGTTTGATTCCCACTCAAGACAAGAATTTAAACATAGACATACATATAGACGTACATTAATGTTTGTTCTATGTCTGGGTTTTAATCCTTACATAGTGTTTCCTTCCTACAACGTATTTCTTTTTAAGGAGAAGATTAGGGAAATATTTCTTTTTTATATTCAGTGATTCGAAAGGAATAAGAAAGGTTGGGGGATCTAATTAAGAGTAATGGTTTAGATTAAATTAAAGCGAATGGGAAAAGTGAGTGGTCCAGTACTACTAACTGTGACATAAAAAAAGATCTAGACAATTTAGGCTCTCTTTAATTAGGCCTTATTACCCTACAAAGACTGTAAAACAAGTGAACTCATATGAGCTACCTAGAAAATTTCTGTACAAGTTTTTCTTTAAACTCAATTATCTTGAGAGTAACATTGTGATTTCGTCTTTGCATAACTACGCCAATCAGCAGAACCAGCAAAAAGTTTAAAATAACTCGAAGCCCAATAATTTTTGTGGTACTGATGTGTCGTATGAGTCCAAGACCTAAGCACGTTTGAATGTTAACACTTTTGCTAAACAATCATTCTGTAGTAATCAGAAATTTGAGTACACAATACAAGCACTAGTACGGTACTAGTGCCTTACTTTTGTTTGTGAGCAAATCTTATTACGGGGCGATTGCGCCTGACCTTGTATCACTTGCATACCGCATGAACTTTGCTCTGTAGGGATGGAAAGTTACTTCATGTACTGGAAAGATACTTGCAGAACCTGACTCGGAAATTACTAATATATTGCTAAAAGTTGTTAATTATATATTAAAGGTTATAAGGGTAATTTGTAAACTCGACGGTGACATGTTCAAATTTGAACAAACTCTCTATAAATAAAATAATATAAAAAAAACATATGTACTGATACTATTCTCATTTAATTTAGCTACCAGAAAAATTAAGAACCAAGTGTTCTTGACTGTCCCTATTTTATGCGACTATAGGACGAGCTGGCAGTTCACCAGATGTTATGTGATTCCCACAAAAACACGACATCTCTTACTAAAGTATAAGTATAAGACCCAAGTCGCATCGCGTTGCGCCTGTCGCTTTGAGACGGGGATGTAACGTCTTGTGCGCCTGTAATTTCAACGGCACTTTCACCGGAACACAGGGAAACTTTCCCTCATGCTGGGCAGTGTATTATCAGGTACTACGAACGATGCTGTCGTCATGTTTATGCTGTCATGTTTCAGATCTGCCGGGAGTCAATGATGGTTTTTTTTTAAAGCGTATTAACCAGTCTCGTAGCTGAAAGCTTGGCTACTATATAGATATTCAAGTCCCCTCCCTAGTACCAATTTGAGTCGACGGTCCTCAAAATTGTGTTAGAAACTACTCAAGACAGCCGACCTCATTGGAAATGTGGACTTCGAAGTTACAAGAAATTGTTTCCCATTTGTTATTCTCGAGCTTGCATTCCAATGGGAATAATGGACATTACAGCCAAACCCCGCCGAGGCGTCTATTCTAAGTTAACCTGCAGAAACTCACAATAAAGTTGTGATCGGAATATAAATAAACCTCCCCGGCTTCACACGGGCACCAGAGCATATATATTTTTGAATTTAATAAATTTATGTAACGAACTGGCAACTCAACAATTGTTAAATAGTAAAAGTAGTAAAATTAAATGAAATAGAAACAAGTACACCTTAGTATTAAGTTTGTTAACCATGTGAGAGAAATAAATCGTATTATTATTATTATTAGTTACTGCCGCTCTGCCTTGCTAAAATAAAACGCCAAAACGACTCCGCTCTTTCCCTACCGATGTATGAGGAGACCTTAATCGCCCGTGGCTCTGAAACGGGAATGTAACGCCTAATGCGCGAGTAATTTCACCGACACTGACATCCTACCACCGGAAAGTGAGTAATTCCAAATTAATTCTTTTCTAAGCAAGCTTTGAACTGTGTCTTCATAAATTGTTGTATAATCCACCTTTGTAGGTAGGTATGAAATTGCATGAGTATTTACTCCTGTTTGTTCTGTCAAGGAATTATTTATTGTTCTAGTAGTACCAAAGAGTATTAGACTGCGTTATACGTGAGAAAACAATAGCGGTGATGAGTGAAGCGCTTGTCCCCCGATAGTCATTCATTCATTCATTCAATCCATGAGTTGAAAAGTGATCCATTTAGGGGTTGCCTATTAGATATATATAAAACTAGCTGACCGGGCCACGCGTAGCTGTGGCTAACGTTTTTGTCATATGATATTATAATTTGCAATAAAATAATATTGCGATCATAAATTGAGATGTGAGCTATCCTATCTTTCAAGTTGGATCAAACTGCACACGGTGTACAAATTTGATTAAAATCGGTTAAGTAGTTTAGGAGTCCATCGCGGACAAACATCGTGACACGTAATTTATATATATTAAGATGTATTGTATATTCAAAAACAATGAATAAACTTTCTTAGTGCGATTTGAAAGCGCATATCGAGGGTTCCGTAGATACTACCGTCGCATCGTAGTATTTAATGACAAAAGTTACATCATTTTAAAGGCATACAGACGGACTTAGGACTTTATCTACAGAACCCTAAATAACATTATTTTCTGTTCTAGTAACATGCACTAGATTTATCTGTATCGCAGGTGATATAAAACATTCATATACATAAAATATCCAATATTAAAAAAATTACTCGTTTCTAAGTCGCCGAAAAGTAAGATCAGAGTTAAGTTATAAGATCTGTCTTCTGATTGATTCATGACTAAAAATAAAATGTTGTAATTACCGTGTCTGTCTCCAGTAATCTGTAATCTGTTAATCTGTTTGTAGATTATTATTAATCCAGGCAAAGGGTTTCACCTCAGAATGAGAGATAGTCGGCTATAAACTTGAATAAAACCTTATTTTGGCACTAAAATAAAGGTTATGCTATAAACTTGTATAGACCTTAATTTTGGTGCCAAAATAAAGGTCTATACAAGTTTATAGCCGACTATCTCTAATTTTGAGATTCTTGCCCTAATTTAACTAATTTACCTTGACTTTTTATAGGGTACGGCCAAACCCTCATACATCTCGTACAGTCAATGTAACTAAATCATAATATTCACACGAAAAATCGTGGATATATCGAATAATTTTCGAAATATAAACGCGAAATTAGATAGAAAGTTAGTGTTATTGGATAAATTCACGTTTTTGGAAGACACCGAGTCAGCCCTTTGTGCAATTTGAACGACACAAATTGGGTACAATCGGATATACCGCAGAGGGAGGTGGAGCTAGCTGTAGCTCGCATCGATACTGGATGAGCTGAGTACGAACTGGTGTTCCAGTGAACGTAATTAATTTATATTCACAAGTACCTACTTTAATTAAAAAAAGTTGATAACCCTACCCTTAACAACACAATACAACTTAGGTCCTCCCGGACCGAAGTATGAGAGGATCCAAGTCGTAACCCGTTGCGCCCGTCACCCGAGACGGGGATGTAACGTCTCATGCACCTGTGACTTCACCGGCATCCTTCCACGGGAACACAGTTATCTGTATTATCGATTATGTGTGTAAAATTCATCTGTTAGCCATTAATTTGCAGTAAGATTGAATAGAATCGACACGCGTTTTGCCTACCCACGAGGCATCTATTGTAGATATGGCCTTATCAAATTTTACACTAAAAGTGAAACACGTGTCGATTCTACGTTAATATACTCATTTAGAAGTTTAGCGAAGCTTAATAATTAATCATCATAGTTGGATTTCTTACTCTAACATTAAGTTAGACGAGGGGTTATACCACACTCTTGGGTGGGAATGAAAGAAGTTGGTAAATGATTTCGGGTGATAACAGTAATTTAGTTTCACCATTCGTGAGAGAGATAAAGATTTTATCACTAAGACATACTATACTTTAGATGAATTCGATAGACGCCTTAAACGTACGATTTTCAATGTAACCATTTTGAGTTCTATTGCATCACAAGCAATGTAAAAATAATCATTAACTCATTAATTGAAAGCTTCTATAGAATTTTACTGAGATATAGTAAGTTTACGTAACGGCTAAATAATTAAAGGGCTTTATTCTCGAGAAAATTGAATATTCTATCCTTCAGGGGCAAGAAGTCCCTTTTCTTTCAATTTTCAATATTTTGTAGTCAAAATACACCTGTATAATTGTGATACAAGATTTAATAAAATGAAGCTTTTAATATAATATTAATAATCACATGATTATGCATGATTTTAAATGGTTGTAAATTTTGTTTAAGTAATGAACGTTTCTAACATATACCAATACAGATATGTATTGGTTAGGCCTGATTGGCTAACTACGACCATGAAATTAAAAAAACCAGTGGTACTCCGGGAGTGCCAACAGAATTGAAAACATAAGGGTGTGTCACTTGATTAAAATGAATTTTCTAACCTAGGCCTTGCGTGGTACTACCCATCGGCAAATTGGTGTAAGATGAAAAAGAGACAGTCGGGAAAAAAATCTTTCTAAGTTCAAAGGAAGAATGCTGTTGATTTTGATTTTGAGGCTTAGTTTCGGTTATTTCCACCAAATGTCACATTGGATTTTACATAAAAATAATATGAGCAAACTCGGTAAAAAGCATGCCAATGCAATCTCTCCAATTTAAATATGCACGCCCACATAAAAGATCTTTCGGTGAGTAATCTGAAATTCCTAGAACAAACACATAAATATTTAACTACTCACCCGCTAACGCAAATCTTCTTTGTCTTTGTAATTCTAAAACCACACCCACGCTGGCAGGAGTTAGAACCCGAAACCAAGTACGCGGTGACGTGAAACGCCTGAAGGATATCAGGAGCAAACAGCTCGCATTGCCGCAGAATATAAGTAAGGCGTTGTATTACAGCGCTTAGCTAGTAAAAGAGGTACCTAATTAAACTGGCTAATATGAAAAGCGTATTTACGTTGGTTTTTCTTGTTTGCCGTATAGTTGCGAAGGTTTGTAAACACTTACAGTAATTCGGCTATCTTTGTGTTGAAATAAACAGGCAGTTATAGATCCGCGAAGGATAAAATTATAATTTATAGCGTATCATATTATCGAAGAAGAGTTCAAGGCAGCTCAGAAAGTAAGGTAATGTCCTTGAAAAATATTGTACATATTAATTACATAAGATACATTATTTATAAAAAAACATATTTTGAAACCTTATTCATTATAATCTTGTAAGTAAAATGTATTAAAATATTTCGCTCTTCCATATTTTATAATAAAATTATTGCTTATAAACATTTCACAGAGGCTAAAACAAAATAAAACGTATCATATTAGGTCTGTGTACATTTAATTTCGCTATATCTTGGTCTTAAGTGACTGTTGTCCATGTCAATAACGATGGTCTTGTGAATTAAAATTTAATTTATCAAATGTCAAAGAAAGGTTTTACTGAAATATTTACGACCCAAACTCTTAGTAAGGTAGGTACTGTTATTATTTCTGTGATGGAAACGCCCGCCAATTTAATTTACCTCACCGGTTTTTCAGTGAGCTGAAGACATTGTTCAAAGCAAACAGGGAACTTATTCTTAGCAAATGCCCCAGACGGTAAAACTGAAATATCTCGCGTCACCTCCGAGAAAACCAACTTTTATTATCAACTTACCGTTCGAGTTTAGGTATTTCTGTTGAGAATAAGTTTGTGTTAGTCGGTCTTCATTCAGGTAGACAGAGAATATTAAAATACGAGGATAAATCAAACGTCATAACGTAGATACGGGCTTTTTATATTTTCTATTTAAATAGGGAAAAACCGGGCAAGAGGTTACCTGGCCTACATAAAAAAAAACTCTTACCCATTCATACTGCTACAATACGACTCCATGTGTCGCAGGTGGCACAGAAAAACCACAGAAACACCCAAGACCCGAGAAGAAACTTCACGCTCACCAAACAAAGAGTGTCCCGGCCGGGAATCGAATCCGGGATCCTTCGCTTCGAAGGCGAAACCGTGAAACCGTCTATTGTTATCTTCTCACGTAAAAATGAGCGAATCAATCTAAAAATTAAATATGTTTTCAATCAATGATAATCCTGAAATAATTGAAAAATCCAACGCATAGATATAACATTTTTCAAACCAAATGATTGCAAAAGATAACTAATCCTACCAACGTGCTCTGAGAGAACTCACAAAAAAACAATTCAATCCAATCACGAAGAGATTTTCATTATTTTTTGTAGATTGCCCGAGTTTGCTTTCCGGCTCCATAATTAAGGTCCTGAGTGACGTAATATCGTATAACCACCAGAACAGTATTTGGAAAAAATATTAGATATGGTTCACCTGTTGATGGCCTGTGATTGACCTGTTCGATTTGTATATACATGAAAACCTCCTTTGGGAGTGGGTTGAAAAAGTGACGTTTCTAATTAACTATTAAGAATTCAACGGAAATAATTTTTGTATTGACCTGCCTAGACTTGGCTATGGTTCTTTGACATCCCAGTTTTCTCACTATGTTTTTATTATTTAGAAAAATGTCATTGATTTGCGTTTGGGTTTAAACCAGCAATATAAAATCGGAATCTTTACTCTTTGGCCACTGCGTTTATAGTTGTATAAACGCAGTGGCCAAAGAGTAAAGATTCCGACAATTACTAAAACGATAAGAAAACAGTAGAAATGACAAATTTTCACAAGTGACATATAAAAATCGAAGACGCTCACTTTAATAACTTTTATTGGGGTAAAATTTCACCATTAAATTCCATGGATTCTATGAAAACATTAATTCATCCTACCATTTATTAAAAACATCCAAATCGGTCTAAAATTAACGAACATACAAAAAAAAGTAGTTTTTTGAAGTCTGTTAAAAGTTTAAAATTTACCCATCACAAAGTTACCTTAGACGTGTCCCTGGTTTGCTACAGAGCTTGTTAAGATCCTTTCACGCGATGATAAAATGTAATTAACGCCGTAATGAAGTAATTTCCTGACACCTCAGCAAAATTGAGGGATCATGAGCATTCGTTAATTTTGTTTGTGGAAAATTAACGTTTTCATAAATACTTTATTGGGTCATTAATTTATATTTAAGCCGTGCCCGGTTTTATGTACGGGGCCTTTAATATTATTATCAGCATTATGATTAAATAATTTCTTGAGAGCGCGGTACTCAGTTGTTACGGTAACGGTAGCGTTGGGATCACGCCCACCGACCGATGTGTTTAGGACTTGCAAAATGTATATGTGTAAATATAGATAGACGTTTACTTTCAATCTGCATGCCATTGTGCCAATGAGTTTTGTGTGACTATTGATGGATCACCTATGGTTTAACCTTAAAGTATAATATCTACTCGGAGGAAGTCGCGGGCAAAAGCTAGATAAAAATATAAATTCAAAATTTTCTGTTTTTGCGGTGCTATACACCCAAGTTTAGATAAAATATTTTTAAAAAAGAACACCAAACACCTTTCAATGTTATTCCATTCACGTATTACATTTTATAAACTACTTACTGCAACTATTGAGTAGGTAAATGAGACAAAAATAAAAATAAATTATTATTACTATATGTTTGTATATATATGTATGTCTATTTGCGGATACTAAAAGGATTAAAACTCATTAAACAGCATTAAAAATTTAAATATAATGCCTAGATCAATCACAAATACCTAACGAAGAAAAAAAAAAACATAACATGTTGTAACTTGTCACCTATATTTCTCAAAAAAAAAAAACTCTACGTATATTTATATAACCACCCTTGATTTGCGTTATCATTCTGATTAAGTATATAAATAATTAATTAAAAACTATTTATTATCCGTAGAATTGGCTCTATATGTTGTTTGACCTAAAAATCTGGAGAATTTTATTTACTAGATAAGAGAGAAATTACAATAGAAACAACGTAAATTTAAAAAATATGCTCTGCCGCGACAGTTTGCACTGCCGTGACCAGGATTCGAACCTGGGTTACTACGGCCACAACGTAGGGTCCTAACCACTAGACGATCACGGCTACCGGAGCTGTGAGATAACTGGCGAAATTTTCAATCTTGTCACAAAACTGGGGCAATATCAGACACTTGCGCAAGAGTCGTCAAACTGCGCGCAATGAGAGCAAAAAAATGCCTCACTAACAGATCTGCGCTAAATGCGCAGGTGGCTCTGTGATTATAATGATTTATAAAGAGTTAGTTTATGATGTGGTTATACAATTATATTATCTACGAGTATAACTATACAAATACAATAAATAAAATGTATGTGTCTGTTTGTAATGTGAAAATAAAGGCTTATTACATAATGCATTTGAAAGTATATACGGCACATATAACGAAAAATCTATTGAAATTTCTTTTTAAATTAATTTTTTGTCTTTCTGTCCGTCTGTCTGTCTGTCTATTTCTTCCGGCTAATCTCCGAAACGGCTGGACTGATTGATAGGGTTTGACAGATTGACTATTTAGTATTTTAGTAGTTTCAACAATTTAGTTGCCAGAAATATAGTTTTGTTGAATACAGAGACTTAATGTAAAAATAATAGTATATTTTATAACCTACTTTGTAAGTTGGAAATTAATAATTATTCTCTAATAAATTGATGTAAGTTGCATGTACTTGATAAACACAGTTTATAAATATAACAAACAAATCATTTGACTCAATCCTCGACACTCCATTACCCGCATAAATCCTTTGAAAAGTAAATCTCTAGTTATCTTGAGAACCCTCCAAATTTATCTGTAAGGGAGCAAGCACATCTAACCAGCATCGAACTTGACTTTAGAATATCTGTTCATGAAGCAGATAAGAACGTAAGCTATCTATCGTTGGGTTTGGTTTGTTTGAGTTAATGTTATGTGAACCAAACCATGTTGAACCTCTGCGAATCACTCAAAACCAATGGTATCAGCACGGCGACAGAGTTTTGCGCTGCAACTGCGTTTTTCATACCATCTGTGATGCAGTAAGTTCTGGTGCGTGAGTTAAAGAGCGTTGCGGCCCAATGGTACAGACGCCGACTTTCAATGTGAAGGTTCAAAGTCACACGTACACATATGATATTTTCACTTGAAAAATTGATGAGCGCAATATCACGTTCTCGTAACGGTGAAGAGTTTTCCTCACAAGTACGAGACAGTGGCGTTGAATAAAGAAAACATTTAGTTATAATATAAATACAAATACATAATAATGTACTTACAATTACATTGATAACTTTGTACATATATATAATGTTTTGTGACTACATCGACACATAATAATAATAATAACACAATAGTTTTTAAAAGACCAGCAGTGATTTGGCACTTTTGATACATTATTTTAAAAAAATAATACAACATATACATTATTGAAAAATAAAGCATTCGTCGCCTTAATTCCCGATCAATTTGAAGTCAGCAGGTAAATACTCCACTCAGCTTAATAATCAAGCCTGATTTACCAGTTTGCTAAAAGTTACAATAATCGAAGTTTTGTTACACGGCTCGAATGGATGTTTGAGAACCTTAGCAGGGAGATTATTTCGATGTTTAATGGATTTTAGAAGGTACAGCTATTTACTTATTCGAAGATCGTGTTTAGAGGTCGCAGAGTTTGAGTCACTTCAAAATTCACGTGGTTTTCTATTGCCAAATTTTGCCCAAGATATTTTTGCAAATCGAATCTTGGGTAAAGTTTGGAAATTGCCTTCATCAATGGAATCTACAAGGAAAACCTGTTTTTTCAACCGTTAGTAAATTTCACATAAATAAATGTAAATGTATTGAGATAAATTTACATTTCTTTAAGTAAAATCCTTTGCTTGTAGAGTTACGATAACTCTAGGCGTAGCCAGTCGAATATCCTACCTCCTGCTACGCTGCTACGATTGCGTAGCACCCCGCTAGGAATTTGTAGTAATCGCTACACGTCTACACATCTACGACACGTTATATGGATATGATCCTTACATCCTATTCTCATTGAATACGAATTAATTGTGCAAATCTTTATAATTTACTAGCTTTTGTCCGCGACTTCGTCCGCGTACATATACTTTAAACCATAGGTGATCCATCAACAACAATTCCGCCACACATTATATTCGAGTAATTCTTACAGTTTTTGCATCGCACGCCAAAACAGCTCGCAGATGACAGATTATTTTCCGACTTACTTATCATTATATTTTGGCCAATTTACATAATATCTTTATGAATTATATGCGTATATAATAGCCTATGCGTTATTCTGGTGTATGAGCTGTATGATTGTATAGTTTCATTAAAATCCATACAGTAGCTTTTGCGCTATAGAGTAACTAACATCCATACATCCTCAGAAACTATCACGTTTATAATATTAGTTGCAAGATATATTTTTTTTAAATTAATAAACGACTAGTCTTTAACGACCTGCAATATTGGTACGGTCGATATTGGAGCATAATTTTGTTACTGTCATTTCGACATGTTCCAACTTGGACCCAGCGAATCCAGAGATTATCGAATAGTTACTCCAGTATCATTTACACATACAGTTATATTTATATCTAATTTCATCACAGTTCTTTTCACATTTATAGTGTTTTTTTTTAATTGGATATCCCGAAAGATCCCAAAACGAGCAAGTTTGAGAAGCATATGGCAAGCTTATTGATTATTATTAATGGCAAGCTTACATACTGAATCGAAAAATGTCACCTCGACCTATATATTATTATCACCTATTTATGTCACTTAATTGGATTTATAACTTGGTTATTTGTTATTTTGTTTTCTTACTTCCGCAACCGTAAAGGAAATCCTATTACAAAGCGTATTACGTGTTTCTGTGTCACCATTAAAGGGCTGTATCTATTGAATCATAATAAAACATTTTACAGAATTTGTGGTAGTATTGATTCGACTAACTTCATAGTTTAGTTGGTAGTAGCTCTGTTTTCAGCACTGCAGGTCGCAGGCTCGATTCCCACCTAAGAGAAGCATTTATGTGACGAAAATTTATGTTTGTTATGAGTCATGAGTCATTGTTATGAGTTTGTTATGAGTTAATATGTACATAAAAAATAAGTACTATATACTTATACTATACATAATCTGGTTTGCATAGTCGAGTTATGCTTAATTTGGACTAGATGGCGCTGAGTGAACAGTTCATAAATATTTATGTTAATTGTGGACATCTCAATAAACATGGAACCGGTTCATACCGGTGGTGCGGAACCCTCGGTTAGCGAGTTCATCCGCAATTAATAAAGGCTCCAGCTAATGCTCATGTAAAGTCTGCTTTCGTACGAATTTATTCCACACGTTAATATAGGCAGACGAGATACGAAACATATTACATAAATCCCTCTCAAAGCGGGGTTCTGCGAGGCTATACGGAACTCAAGTACAATCTTGTTTTCCTTACCGAGCTCTTTCAAAACACAATTTTGCATCAACCCTGACACGAGTGTATATATAGACGAATACTTTAAAAACTTGGTCACAACTAGTTCTATTTTTCCTATCCTTGTTCTACTAGAATAAAGCTAGCTAGAATAATTTACAAATTCTTTTGAACGCTGAAGATTAAAGCATCGGTAGCAAATAAAGATAATTTTGTTAAAATAATAATAAATAATCTTTCTACTATTATGAATGTGAATGTTTGAATGGTTGTTAGTTATTCACAATCGCGAGTGGTATCCTATCCTACGGGAATCGTACATTTTCTGGGATAAAAAGTAGCCTATGTGCTTGCGACGAATAAATCAAGTTATATCATTCCTTAAATATGAATTAAATAGAATGATGAACAGTGGATAGAATAAAATGTATTCTAACGCTATAAAAATACAACTTCGGAGAAATCATTATAGAATAGGCTTGAAATATTTTTTTTGCTGAATTGTTTTTTGTTGTTTCGGTGCAACTCACCAATATTAAACCGGCCAAGTGCGAGTCGGTCTAAAAAGCTGTTTCGTCAATTTATTACCTTATGGAGATGTAAACATTAATAAATCCTTTCGTAAGAGCGAAGTCGATAAGTTCAAACTAAAAAGTCTCGTACGTTTATCTGGTTAGGCCGGGAGAGGGAAGTAAAAGCTTTTACCCGTGACGTCATCGACGAGGTTAGACCCCAGTTCGAACGTTATTTCATG
Source organism: Aplocera efformata (assembly GCA_921293045.1). Lineage (NCBI taxonomy): Eukaryota > Metazoa > Arthropoda > Insecta > Lepidoptera > Geometridae > Aplocera > Aplocera efformata. Next base: position 1,608,338 of record OV121040.1, read on the forward strand.
ACGTGGGGTTTATATTTGGATATTTTTTCAGTGTTTTGAGAGCATATACGAGTACATTTTCCAAAATAAATATTAGTCTTGCACCTTTGTACACATACATTAAGTACCCAGGCGTACAGGCGCCGGCCCGGTAGACGGGAGTCCAATTCGGATCGTTTTTTTAACAATCCGGATTGGACGGAAATATTAATTTATTAATTTCCGATTCGGAAAATTCTTTTTTATTTAAAGGTTGGTATGATTTTTTACATTGGTCCCATAGAAATTTTATATGTTTTTCTCTTTAGACAAATATATTAAATTTTATAAAATAGGTTCGATTTGGTTGTTAAATCAAAATATTTAAATGCAAACGAAATTACGTATTTTGCTTTCCTTTAACTTTTTTCTTCGCTCGTTGTATACTGATTTAGATATTTCTTTTTTAAAATGGCAGGAAGTCCTCCTAAGGGCCTTAAAGAAGTAAAATCGGTTTTTTTTTCATTCTTAAATCATACACTTTTTTTAAATTTACTTATTTTTTTCGATTTTTAAATCATATACACTTGGTTTTTTTTTTTAAATTTGCTTAACCCTTTTATATCCCTCGGACTAAGTCTATATCTGATAGTATAAAAATATAAAACGATAAAAAGTAGGCCCCGCCGCGACAGTTTGCACTGCCGTGACCAGGATTCGAACCTGGGTTACTACGGCCACAACGTAGGGTCCTAACCACTAGACGATCACGGCTGCCGGGGCGCTGAGAGAGTGGTCGAATTTTGATTTGATTTGCTCAGATAAAGTGTAAAGTGTACTTTCACTTGCGCTGGCGTGTTACGTTTCGTCACAGTCACTTGACCATTGAAGCAGTCTGTATTAGCATTTTAACTGACCCCACAACTCACTTGGTGGAACCACTGCAGTAGGTCGTGAGTTCGATTCCTACTCAGCACAAATTCATGGTGTTAATATGTATGTATTTATAAACAAGTGACGGATTGAAATAAGAATATTCCTTTTGATTTTTGGGTTATACCTATATGATTTTAAATAACTTTCCCCATCCAATACAGCCTTAAAGATAATGGCCGCATACATACCGAGCACAGATATAACAGCTAATGCAGGTTTACGAGGACATTTTACGAGCCGATACGATCTTATAGCCGGGTACTGCACGGGTATTTGCAAACAAACGCGACACAACTGGGATGAAGCAAGGAAAACAAGATACTGATTTAAAAAAATCTGAAAAAACCGCCTTCAATACCTTCATGCCTTATATCTCGCTCAAAGGTAACATCCAAATGGGTAAAAAAAATAACATCCAAATAGAGAAGCAACGGGCGAAAGCAAAAGTCAGAGAAAAACAAAAAACGCAATTTTGTTTACTTGGATGATCTTTTTTGCGAGTTATTTTGATTTAAAAACCAAACTATCAATTGCTTAGTTTCCATTGTAAAAGCTTTGCCTCATATGATGGGGCTAAAAATTACTTAAAAAAAAAATAAAGAATTCAAGAAAATAAATTATAAAGAATATTTACATTTATAAGTTATTCAATAACTAGTTGTTCCCAGCGACTAGAATCGCGTGAAATTTGTTGTTTTTTTTGTGTGAAGCCCTAAATCTCTTTTCTCTTTTTATATCCTATATTAAGTAGCCTAAGTTACTCATTGTTAAATCGGCTAATAAAAAGGTGTTATTTTTCTTATTTGTATAGATTTAATAGTTAATATAACATAAGCAAAACAAAATAAAGAATGCAAGTGTACAAATCCAAACCAGCGAGCTGGGGCAACTTCAGGTGAAATAAAATAACAACAAGAAGTTCCTGTTTGAAGTCATTTATTCAGACCATTACATTTAACTTGACGTTCTCGCCAAAACGCATCGATAGCGCGATCTAGCTTTTCGCAGACCTGACGCCATCTATTATTGATATTCTGAACTAATAATATTTAAATATGACATATTGAAAGAAGGTTAATAGGTATAACAAACAAACTATTTATAGAAAAACCTCCTTATGTGCAAATGTATTGAACAGCAAGCAAGCAATATCAAATTGATTCGAAACAAATCATCGTCTCATTCGGTGTAGGTATAGTGCAAGAATCAAGGGCATTCGAAACAAATGAGGATAGTTCATAAGTTGTTGAGTTCAATGAGATGGGATGGCTGGGGTAGGGTTTAGTTAACGGGGGACAATGCACAATACACCCCCATGCGAGACGTCGGTGCAGCCCTAGCCACCCCCACCCAGAATTAGAATGTATGTTGATCTGAGAGTTTAAAGGTCTTCTTTGAAACCATATAAATATTCACATAAAAATGTATGAGTATTTTTTAAGACTACTGAAGTGACGGGCTTTTTGAACGCACACCTGATGTTAAGTGATTTCCTACGCTCATAACCACAGCAATATGACTTAGGTCTTCAGCCTATGTATGAGAAAACTTAAGTATGATGGATAATAGGAAATAATTAAAATGCAATCGTTGATACGAAACCATCGGGATGCAAGTCTGTCTCCCACTTAATCAATTTATCCAAAGTAGCACCACAATATTTTTTAAAATTAATTTAATTAAAAAAATTATGGAAATACTTTTGGAATACTTAGTTAGGACACATTTATGTTAAAAGATTCAGAGATGCTGGTTCTCTGGCCGGAATTCAAACCCGAAGCCTCAGGTTTGAATTCCGGTCGGGGAAACTTTATGCGACGAGAGTCAAGGGTGGTTAGAAAAATAATGTTAAAAAATGTTGAAAAACAATGAAACCTGTTTTATTGTTTATATGTGCGTAACCTTTTTCTATAAGATGTATTATTGTTAACTCTGATTGAATGAAACCAGAAAAAACAAACGCAAAATGCAAAAAATATGCTCCACCGCGACAGTTTGCACTGCCGTGACCAGGATTCGAACCTGGGTTACTACGGCCACAACGTAGGGTCCTAACCACTAGACGATCACGGCTACCGGAGCTGTGAGATAACTGGCGAAAGTTTCAATCTTGTCACACAAAACTGGGGCAATCTAACCACTTGCGCAAGAGTCGATAAACTGCGTGCTGAGAGCACAACGTAAAATCCGTTACTAATCGGTCAACAGACATCCACCAAATGCACCAGCGTATTTCTTTTTAATTGTGAGGTTGCGTATTTTGCTCCTTTTGTTTCGGTTGTTTCATACACCCCACACCCAATAAAAACTTATACAACTGGAATTGATTGACAAAATCAACAATAACGCGAGCGAAGCCCCGGGAAAAAGCTAGTATTTGATAAATAAACGTTGTCCTCTGTAAATAAAATATATTTTTAAACCCATTGTAACTTGAACACGGAAATAATTATTCCTTTTGTTAACGCTAATGATGGCTATCTCCACCCTTTCCAGGTTGGCGTAAAATTAATTTTACGATAAAATGTTTATTCCTGTTGAACTTCTTAAATTGCAATCATTGCAGGCTACGTAGTAATGGGTGGAGGTAACTACTTGATATAAGGTAGGCCTTCATATAGGCCAGTGAAATTTGTAGTATAAAAAAGACTACACTGCAGATACAGAGGTTCCGGTAACGGTAACGGTAAGCGTGCCGCGAGTTCAATGGTTTTTTTCCATCTCAAAATATGCCCAAAGCGCGTAAAGAAGCTTTCTCTTCAAAAAAATTAGATATTGTATACCTCGTAGCTACGTAGCTAAGCATGACTAAGCTACGAGTAAGTTGTGGCACTTTAATATATTGTAATAGTAAGTTATTCTTCGATCCATCTTATGTAAAACTTTTAATTGAATACGGGCCTTTATAAGGCAAATGTTTACTTGCGAAAGTGGTTCCGTACGTCGTGTGCCAAAGTACCGGTATAAGAGGGGGAATACGTTTCCGAGGCAAAACGTGACATGGGAATACCTATGACATTGATGAATGGGCAAGATTTTTATGTAATTTATTTTAATAGATTCTCGTATTTGTATGAAGGTATAATGTTTTGTTTATTGCTTGCTTGGGCGCCTTCGCAGCGCTAACATTTTTAACCGACTTCTAAAAACGATGAGGTTAATTCAATATTTTTTTATATATTTTTATTTTTATTGTCTGTAACTTACCTAACTAATTGTGAATCGATTTGGATCCAAATCTCCACCACTTGTGGACCTATTTGAATCCAAACACCCGCCAATTGTGGACCGATCTAGATACTCATACTCACTATTATTCGTGTTACCGAGATATGTACCATGATATGTGAGTTTTGTCGACTCCCGATATTTCGACGCACAAATCATGATAAATATCTCGGTTACACGAATAATAATGTTCATAACCATGACAGTTTTAAAACTTATACTCGTTGCGTGGCTTAGCACTAATCTTATGTATTTATTCATTAGACTGCATTCGCACGTTGCTCGTTTTGTTTGACCTCAATCAGTATGCGACGCGCTGGAATCGAATATGATAATGATGTTGAATGCTTACTAATTAACCATTAATTGTCTACTAATTAATTAAGGTCTCTGAAATTGTGTATTTCCAGCCAAAGTGACTGATTTATCTCAATAAAATGAATTTACAGGTGGATTTTAATAGTGTAATATGATAGAATGATCTCTACTTTGCATTATTCTAGTCTAGCGCGGCTTCGCCTTCGAAGCGAGGGGCTAGGGTTCTATTTCCGGCCGGGACACACTTTGTAAGCACGAAGTTTGTTCAAGTCTTGGGTGTTTGTAATATGTTTCTGTGTTTATCTATGCAATCTGCGACACAGGGAATCCTGGTGCAGAGGTATCGCCCGCCCGGAAACCGAACCCGTGACCCCTCGCTTCGAAGACAGGAGTAAGCCACAGAGCCGTCCATGAATTTTATGAATTCGTTGTAGGTTTAAATATAATATAAGTGGAACAATTTATGCTGACAAGCTCAATTGAAATTATTAACTTGCTTTGGGTCAAAGGGCAATAGTGTAACCTTTGATCTAGCCGTTAAACGCTACGAATTAACGTCGGGATAGGGTTGAGGTATTGGCTCAGTGAGGGCTATGACGGAACAATTTGTCGGTTGACGTGGCAGGAGGCGGGAATCGCGGTCAATTCTGTGCGCCCGTTAGACCTAACCGTATTGAGAACATTTTTTTTTTAGGTTACCAAGGTGAGTGGACGTGTTATTATTATTGTTGTTAATTCTGAATTTTTCAGCTCGGCGCCTTGGAGTCGGTAATATCTGAAGTGCACGGGCCTTTTTTTTTTTTTTTTTTTACAAGGGAAATGCCCACTCATACGCCTTCCGCACTCGGGATTGCGGAAGGGTTATGTCGGACTCGAACCGACTAAACCCCTTGGTGTTCCTTCTCACACCGAAGTGCTAGAGGCTGCGGGCACGAACATTCTTCCGTGGCCTCTGGTGGTGCTGGTCTGCATTAGCATACCCCGTCTTTGGGTTGTAAAACGCTGCTTTTGAGAAGCGCATGGGAACACGCCACGCGCTTCCATCTCGGGCCTTATTTTTGTGGAAGACAGGCTCCCGAACCTGCCTCCCTAAGGCCACTGTTATGGAGGCTGGAGAGAGCCATAAGCTCTCCTTCTGCGCCCAGGTCTTCGCGTACGGGTAGGAATTGAAGTGCACGGGCCTAAGCCAAGTGCTTATTTATTATTATAAAGTCTAAATATAACTTTACAGATTTCTCTAATGCGTTATACTAGAAATACACAATAAACATCAATTAAAACACTAAGGAACATACATTAGTACGATAGATACATATAATATTAACATTAAACTACTACAAAAAACAAAAAAACAACATGTTACAGAATATAATTTTTAACCAGATAAGAAAAATTTAAAACATAGAAATTAATATTTATATGAACTTAAACAAAACAAAACGACGCAAAAACTCAAGGTACCAAACAAAATAAGTGTTGAAGAGTCGTGGTCCCGCCCCGTTAACGGGCCAGTTGGGAAAAATTGTTTTATCGAACACGGTAGTGCCAACCCCGACGTTTAACGGGGTCGATGGCACAAACCAAGTGTTATCTGCCCCGGTGTCTTTTTTAACGGGCCGGATGGCACAGATTAAGGCGCACAAACCCGGTGGTGTTTAAAGCGGAGAGAATAAAGTTTTATTTTATATGCAAAAAATTAAGGCCCACCAGTTGAAGGCCAGGATTAATGTTGTTTCTTCAGGGCAGGCAACGCATCTGTAGCCCATGGGTTGCAAATGTCAATAGGCGACGGTAACCACTTAACATCAGGCGGGCCGTGTGGTTGTTTGTTTAACTTTAACATAAAAAGACCTGTCTGTAGGGTGGCTATTGCTAAAACTCGTAAGTATCTTAACAGAGAGTCAACTAATTGAGTCCTTAGCTTTAATTAAGCTGCGCCATTCGATGCGATTTAATTTGGCTAAATTAGCTATTTCGTTTAACAACATAATCTTGCTGACGCTGAGATAAAATCTTAAAACAATTATACGGATAACTAGGTTTGTCTTTAATGCATGATTTTATAATAGATAATGCTGTTGTTTGGGAATTTTTTTTACTCTCTCTACTGCACTAGGATTCCCTGACTCACAGGTGGCATGGACAAACACAGAATCACAAGAAAAACATCAAAGATCTGGTCTTAGACAATATCAGCAAGGATGTAACAGTATAAAACGTCCTTCCGAGTACAGCACAGCGTTATTGGATATTCTTCAAAACAATACCCAAACTAATATGAAAATATTTTCGCGACAAAAATATTTCTTGTATGTTAATATACATTAATATACCGATTATTCGTCTCAGGATCTGAAAGCTCTGTACCATTTCAGCTTCAGTCGAAGCGCGATTCCCGCGTCGGTAGCACGCCATCCCTACGCCGCGGTTGAATGAGATCTCGCGCATTCCACATTGTAAATAAACAACAAGTATTTAGTCGGGATTTTTTTGCAATATAAACTGGACGTTGCGACTGTTTCTTCGTTCCCGCATGTTTTCAGCCAGTGTTAATCTCATGTCAAAACTTTTCAATATGTGACGTTCTATTTTCAAATTGGCGAATAGATAAAGAAAAAGAAAATATCAACGTCGTTTGTAATTTCCTAACATTTTGTGTAATATTCTTGATTGTGATGAACTCGGTGAAAATAAAATCTGGATTTGTGGCGGGAATGGCTGGGAAGCCAAGTTAAGCCGGATTTTGATTTTTTTCAGTGGTAAGACTGATTTGAATGAATATTAATTAATTTTATATTGAATACCTCGGCTTTTGGGCTCAAGAGCCGAAATTGATTGTCAACTTTTCGTAAATTTGGAACGTTTTTGTAAATGTATCAAACTGAAATAATGACAATACATTAATTTTACTTTTCACGAAAACATTCGTATTCTGCAACAAGTAACTGATTTGAAAATCGAAAATAAAACCAACTTCAATACTTTCAAAGCAAAATACGCGATTTCGTTTAAATAATAAATAAATATAACTTTACTTTACTTGGATAACATATTTTTTTTCCATTAATTTGTGAATTGAACCAATTTTGATAAAATTCTATGGGATCAGAAAGCATATCGGTTCAAATAAAAAAAAAAATCCAAATCGGTTGATAAATGGCAGAAAAATCGGTGAATATACATAAAAAAATATAAACATCCGAATTGATAATCTCCTTTTTGTCAAAATTTTAGAAGTCGGTCAAAAAATCATTTCACTCTGTAGTTCTGATTAATAGAATTTAATCAGAACTAAAGATTGAAGTCTGGAGGTGCCCAACTTATTATGAAAAGCTCGTAAAAAAGCTATACCTATAAACGTAAGCGATTTGAGCTCGTAGAAAGCATTTTGTCATTGTGTCGTCTAGACTAAACTTAAATTACGCATTAAGTCAGTTAATCTTTTTTCTTAAGTGCATCACTACGCATTAAGTGTTCAAAAAATGTAATTTGAAAATTCTGAACGATGATATAATTGAAAACATAGATTGATAATTTAACTGGCTTTATAGCTCAGTTGGTACAAAGGCAGGTTTGATTCCCACTCAGTTTTTCACACAAACATTTGTGTGAAAAACATAAATGTTTGTTCTGAGTGGAAATCGAACCCATGACCTACACCGTAGAAAGCAGAGCTACTTACCAACTGAGCAATGAGGACAACAAAATTTAAAAAATAAATAAAATATTGTTTACTACCAACATATTAGCGCATTATAGCTTGCTTAGCTTTACAGATCATGTGAGTTAAACAACTCTCCGCCCAGTTGGTACTTTGATGGGAGACCATTTTAGTGGCATTCGAATTGAGCGTTTCGTGCTTCGGAGGGCACGTTAAGATGTCGGTCGGTGATACTAGTCGATAAGTCCTCGTTGGAGGCCTCCGAGCGGGTTGAAAACTCCGACACCACATACTCACACAAAGAGAAGAATCAACATATTACGAATAAAAAAAAAAATTATGTATATCTTTACTTTTACCCATTTCGCTCACACAAACGCTGTAAAATCCAGCAATAAGCCCGCCCATTAAGCTTTACGATATTGTTAGAATTTTCCTCGTCCGATTCATATATCTGTGGTGTACAATAATATGAATATGAACCTATATTACTCTAACATAGATATTATTTCCATGTAGTAACCTATTTTTTTATATTTTCAACTTTTTTAAACTGTTGTCTAGTTGTCTCTATTAACGTTGTGCCCTATAATTGCGAGACCACTATTATCTAAGACCTTTGCCTATTTTAAGTTGTATATCCTGTGTTGGGAGTCCTTATTAAATAAATAAATATATGGACCTAATCCATACGTTAACAAGTTTTTGAACAATCGCTTCACGGCGTTAGATTATTGGCCGAGCTTCAAGGATTTCGTGAATTCAGCTCCAGATCCCACTGAAGTTTATCTTTAGAGTGACGTGTCTATCCATTAATAATGTAACTTTCGCTCGCAAGGACCCTACTTGTCCGATCTTTTGTCGTGTTGAGAGAGATTAAGACTTGGCAAACGCTGAGACGCTACTTTTCATCGTACTGACACGGCATTATTCTGAACTCAATATGTCTGCAAACATGGTAATTTCAAAGAATGATTGATCGACAAATATAAGTATTACTCCCTCAGTATTTCAAGTAAGTGTAAAGTTCGAAATTGGTTCCATATTCAGGGCATTCGTCCTGGTTTGACTTGAGTTCAAGGTTTTGTTCGAGATTCTGAGTCAACCTTGTTGAGAACTAGGCTTATGGTACACTGGTAGCATTGTTATAACGCTATGAGAAGAGTTTAAGTCAAAGGCAAAATTCTTAATTTCTATTGAATTAAACAAGTGTTTAAGAAAATCTAATTCTATTCTTTCATCCCTTATTTCTCGCCCTAATGGGGTAAAACAATTTTAAAAAAACCTGCTTAGAGCGAGTCGGACTCGCGCACGAAGGGTTCCGTACCATCTATAATATCGAGCAAAAGGAACAAAAACAAATCACGTTTTTGTATGAGAGCCCCCTTAAATTTTAATTTTAATCTGCTTTTTAGTATTTGTTTCTATAGCGGCAACAGAAATATATCATCTGTGAAAATTTCAACTCTCTAACTATCACGGTTCATGAGATACAGCCTGGTGACAGACGGACAGACAGACAGACAGACAGACGGACAGCGGAGTATGTATGATATGATACTAAGCCATACTGATAGTATGATACTGAGATAAGCTATATCCTTGAAGTTGCTGTGGCGTTAACGCTTCCATATGCCATATAATTTTTTTTTGTTCTAGTACAGCCGGTATCGTCAAGAAGTTTTGCTTTGACCGTTTTGAGTCGATTATTACGCATTATAAATTTCTCAAGCGCCTATTAGTGCACGTCTGAATTTGAAATAGCGACTATTGGTTTGAAATCTGCGTCCATAAACTTGCCGACTTAGCTTCAAGAGCTTTTCTACCTTCAAATTACGTTTCTTGAAAATAACGCGTACGAAATGTTACACATACATATTTCGCAAAAGACAATGTGAGAAACAAAACGTGAAAATGAATAAATTATGTCAGGCGGATTAGTGTGAATACGGAACGGAAAACGCGACGCGTAATTTAGAACTTGTGAACAGATAATGAAGCAAGTCACTTGCCAGTTTTGATATTCACAAATATAACGTTTATTTGTTAGACTAACTGTTCCTTGACTTTGTCCGCGTGAAATTGAACATTGTTTTACGCGAAACTGATTCCTTTTTTCTAATATAATAATTCTTTTTTCTAGTATCAGAAGTCACTCTTTTAATATCAGATATCTGACCCGTCACGTTAAAATAGATCTAGCAGTTTCTGAGATTAGCTGAAACAAACAGAACGACTAAAATTTTAGGTATCATATGAAATGAATTTTGTAAAAAACTATGAAATTACAAACAGACACTCCAATTTTATTTTTTTACATAGATGACGTAACTCGTGAGGGATGAAAGAAGAATACTATATGAAACTCATTGAGATCAGATGAATTGGAGCGCAGCGCATTTTTCACTGCCAAACCATTATCGACTTTGCTAGCGTTGAAATAATGTCGACAAACAAGGAAGAATTACTTTTATTCTCGGAAACTAATATCACACTTATACAATGATGGCGAAAGTGTGTATGTGTGTGTCTGTACGTGTGTAACTCCTTCACGCTCAAACGGCTCAACGGATTTGGATGAAATTTGGTACCAGGATAGGTTATATCCTGGATTAACACATGGCTACTTTTGATCCCAGAAAACCGTGGGTAACATCGTGGGGCTGCTAGTAGATCAATAAAGGACAAACTTTAACACATTCATCAGGTAGGGCCTGTATCGCAGGTAGCGTGCAAAAAAACCCAAGACCTAAGAATTAACTTTGTGCGCATCATACGCTTGCCTAGTCCTGGATTCAAACCCGGGATCCCTTGCTTTGAAGGGAGGGTTATTACAACCCTAAGGCAACAAGGTTACCTAAATCACTGCACAAACTAGACCCTCCAATACAGCCCGATTGTAAGCACTTCTCTTTTTTGAAAAGTCCTTTTATTACAAGAAGGTTAAAAAAACAACCAGTGATTCTTTACTTGGCAAAATCTATAAATCTATATCTAGATTTATATTGAATTGTTTTTTAACGAATATGAGTGAAAATTAATGTATTATGAATGAAAGGAAGCCAATCCTAACGAAGAATTGTGATAGTCTAGTTCGCACGACCTTGACGGCTAATGGATTTGACAATTGACGTTGACAATCTTTAAGAACCGTATATACTTTCAAACGCATTTAGTAAATAGCTGTAATTTTGACATTACAAACAAACACTTCAATTTTATTTATTTGTGTAGAGTATTTCTTGTTTGTCAAACACGTGTATATAATGTTTTCAAGCCACCTCAACACAGGAATTCGTACTAAGTAACACACACGTAGAGTACGTACCAAAATTATCATTTTTAGCCGACAATGTATCTTATTTACTATACAGTTATCAGCACCTACCAAGATAGACCTCTCGTTCATAATGAAATATAAAGATATAATACAAAAAGGAATACGCAGCAAATGTACGAAATTAAGTCGCAGATGTGTCTTATTGTTCCGTTGGCAATCTCGAACGACCGACTGTCTCGACCGAATGGCTGAACCTCTTGGGTTTTATGTACTGCCTTATCGTATATTCCTTACACTTATTTGTGGAATGGTGTAAGTATTCTACGTTTTAGTTCAGGTTGAGTAAGGCGTTGGCACACGTGAGAAACCACTTATCTCTTCGAGTGAGAAAGTTGCTTACCCTAATGTCAAATAATGTGTAATATAATTAAATCTTTGTTTTTTTTTTGTACAAATATTGGTCCTATCCATTTTTATCCTTGGTAATATAATGTTTTTAGAAGAATAAAAAAACAAGTTATAGGAAATTATGCATTATATAAATACTATTTTTTGCCTGCGGCTTCGCTCGCATTAATGTACATTTTCAAAGTATAATATATTTCGGGATAAAAGATACCCTCCTTTAATTTCCTTTTGTCTTCTTTTGGTTGAGTTGTTAACTGTAGAGCGGAACAAACAAATACATTCGCATTTATAACATTAACAATTTTTAGTCGAAGACATCACCAAACTCATTATAAAGTTTTTAGTGAGCCCTGTGTAAGTATTATCAGCGCTATGGTTTACCCCGTAATACAATGGGCTGCATAAATGACTAAATACACAATACTTTTCCGGAAAACGCTAAAAATCATAACAGTTTTAGGAAATAGGACATGTTGGAATTGAATAAATCTAATGTACGTACTGGCGTGATGGAATTGGAGGGTGTTGAGAGTACCAAATATTTGCATGGGTCGGGTCGTGTTCCCATCCATAGAATGAATGTTTGCGCACTATATTATCCAAAGGATACGACAAATCACTTGATCTAATAGAATACTGTGCATAGGTTACTATATCTCACTTAGAGTGGTAAGGAGCTGAACCAAAGTCAAGATCCAATTTAAAAATGTTTATTTCCGTTATATTCTCAAAAATAATGCTTCTGTCACTTTTAAAAATTGAATATGTACACAAGCGTTTTTATTACTAAGTTTAGCGCTTGTTAAAACCCTATCCGACCCTCTATCAGGGAAGAACGAGGAAGACGATTGTGCAAAGTTTTCTCATAAGCTATTCCTTTTTGAACTAAATGTAGATGTTTTACGACTGCGAGCACAAAGGTAATTCTAAAGCATATGTTTATTAAGGTTTGAACTCAGGAATTTTTGGTAGGTATTCTGTGTTCAAAGTCAAAATATCAAACAACAACAAGTTAAAGTAAGTGACGCAAGTGATAAGTGGTGGTAGTGCCTTAACTTGTGCAGTATACGCGTACTTTGCGTATAAAAACGTATAACGTAATATCATAATTGAAATGGTGGTTCTTAGTTAAATAAAATAGGTGGCCAAGATTGTTGAAAGTTGCCAATTTAATGAAGCATCTGTGCAGAAGGATCCAAATGCCAGGTGGTAAGAAACTTTTCATTAAATTTAATTAAATCTCACAAAGTCCTGTTTGTTTTGGACGAATGTTACAAATTTATAAGCCTATTTCATTGACCTTGAGCTGGCCAATCGAAAGCGCTTATTGTTACCACAGATGAAAATATTTAAGCGCCTTGGTATATTACCTTTGAAGAGATGATGGGAAAATCTTTTGAACCGTTATAGGGTGTTTGAAAGGTTTAATATATGTATTGTATTACTATAGCAGATATCTTCTTTTTTGTACTAATGAAGTGACGAGACGAGCTGAAGGCTGAACCCTATGTTAAGTGGTTACCTCCACTCATAAAAACAGCAACAAGACTTAGGTCCTCGTCGACTCTAGTATGAGAAGAAGTTATATCCCATCACCCAAGATAGGAACGCTACGTGTTTGCACCTGTGATTTCACCGGCACCTACACCCATCCACCGGAACACAGCAATAAGAGTTTTTCACTAATTGGCGCAGATTGCGTCCGTAGGTGAGGACCCTTTAGTATTCCCACACGTACCCCCTGGGTGTTGCCAAAAAGGAAAACTAAAAATAGGAGTAGAACTTGTACAAAGTTCGCCTGGAGAAGTACTACCGCCTCTACGTCCAGTAATCTGCCGCAAAGCAGTGGTACACTCACATTCCTGTGTTCTGGGAGCCGGTGAAATCACATGCGCGTAAGACGTAGCATCCCCGTAAAAACCTATATTATCCCACTGCTGGGCAAGGTCTTCCCATTTTTTCTCCACGCATCACGGTTTCAACCGAACGGTTTGGTTTCCCACGCCCTGTATTCGAAGTCGAAGCCGAAAGTACACATAACGTAGCCAAATAAATAAATCAGTAGCCATTATCGAGTGTCGTGTTACGTCACAGCTGGCGTGGGTTGCGGGTAGTCATAAAATGAGATGTTCTTAACCCGATTTCAGAAGATGTTGACATGAAATCGGATTTCTATTTAATGCGGTTATTGACGGCGTACTGTTGTGGTGATTGAAACTGAAAACATTATGCTGGTGGTTCTGTTTTGTGTTGAAGGCAAGCTATGTGGAAAAGTTAGAGTTTTAGGTAGCGTCACGGGTTTGTTATACGTTTGGAGAGCACAGTATATTAACTAATATTATAAATGCTTTCACTCCGCAACCGCTAAAGCGATTACGATGAATTTTGATTTAGAGATAGATTGGAACCTGAAGGTAAGCTACATTTTATAGGCTACTTTTTCTCGCTATAATCTTATAGATGGGCTGAGGGCAGAATGAAGCAACCGGAATTGTTTGACAAAATCAACATTAACGCGAGCGAAGTCGTTGGTAGAAGCTTATTGGTGTTGTAATAAATCCGTGATTTTATAAGTATATAATTTAAAGGACAATACCATATTATTTTTAAGAATTCAATGTAAATAAAGGTTTTAGGGCTTTGATTTTAACTATGCTGATAAATAATTTAGAGTATCCTCAGCTGGTAATTTATCTAACCTTAATCCGTACAACCGTTTAGGCGTAATGCTTACACGAATATTCAAACTCACAAACGGGTTACACGAAATTAATCATAGCTTGTATTATAGGAATCGGATTACTGTAAGAATATTTTCATAGTACTATTTTTAAATACTACCAAAACACATTTTAGTTGTTTTAATATTGTAATATTGTTTATATTAATGCTGATTTAAGCCAATTTCCAAAAAAGCTGCATGTCTGGTCTCAACTGTTCTGAGCTTAAGTGCGACATTATTGGTATCACCCGAGGAGATCTCTCTCTTAAGGCTTATAGCAAGCACCTTAAGAGGTGACCTTTAAATAATTCCATAATTTAACTCCGGGGAAACCGCTTAACCCGAGATTCAACTTAGGATAATTCGGGGCGAAGTTATTGAATTATAGATTCCATTGTCAATAGATGATAAAGTAGATTGTTTACTTAGAGTATATACTTGCTGTATAACAAGCGAGATGTACCTGCAAAAGTTTCTAGTCACTTTCAACGTTTAATCAACGTTCAACGTAATAAAAATAAAAATGTAATCAGAATATCCATAACGCTACGATTTCGTGACAAACATAACTTTGAAAAATTCTTTCAATCAGAGCATGTCTGGAAGAAATTACTTTCAGTGATAAGACCGCCCATTGTACTACATCTAAGTAGATTTATGTGATTATTATGTATATGG
Organism: Aplocera efformata; assembly: GCA_921293045.1. Classification (NCBI taxonomy): domain Eukaryota; kingdom Metazoa; phylum Arthropoda; class Insecta; order Lepidoptera; family Geometridae; genus Aplocera; species Aplocera efformata. The sequence goes on from OV121040.1 coordinate 1,623,527, forward strand.
TTTGGTTGTTCGTTCATTAATTAATTAATTCATTCATTCATGCAGAAATTAAAGAGGATCTCACTACTTCTATAGTAATGACTTGCGGATGCCTGAAGCTTGCGGTCGGGTGTCCAATTTATTTAATTGAATATACATGTATATCTGGAATAACTGAAATTCTGAAATCATACTTTTTAATTCCTCGAACGCTAATTAATAGATAGATACTACGACGTATACATGGAAATTTCACCCAACTTGTGAAAATTAAATTTCACAAGAGTCATTTTAATCAGATTTTTAGGCATAATTAAATCTGAAATAGATTTAATTTCATTGGTCTAGTGTGCTTGTTTCAGATCAATGCAAATTGATATCAATTATCAAATATGCATCCAATGCCCGCATAAAAATTAATTTAAGATTTATTTATAACGGTAATAGTTCCGACAGTGTCAATTTGTTAAAGTATAGATTAAATTTTAATTGAAAAGATCGCCCTTAAGCCCTTAGCGTTCCATTTTAACTATTTACTTATAATTTCTATACGGTAAACAAGTCTCCAAATTTTACTCAACCTTGTAATTTTCGTTCGGTAACCTGAGATACAAAAGAAAAGACTTGATGTTTATAAAAGTGTTTCTTTTTAAATAAACGGTGTTAGAGTTGTTTATATTTATGGCTTTTTATACAAAACAATAATTCTTGCTTCAAAACTGTAGTATTAGGTAAACGCTTCAATGAAACACCACGTTCAAGACGTACGAAACAACTGACTTTATTCAGTCTACCCACACCACATGTAGTACTAGTACAAACCTACCGGCATCTAGCCTTACATATAACAAAACATATACATTCGTAACTTGGTGAACCTAAAGTTGGTGCTCAAGGTTTTGTCTGTTTCTACATCTAAGACAAAGTATAATTTACCTATTATAAATCTATTTCACTAAAGTAGGTCCACTAAACGCACTGCTCCAATGAGAACCGCGAGTTTTCGGATTAAACGAAAATATGATCGATGTAATTTAGATTTTTGTTGCTTTTACAAAAAGTGGTCAACTGATTTCGATAAAATTTTAATGGGATTATCCTGGGAAGTATACCTTTGAAACAAAAAAATAATTTTCTAAATCGGTTCAGGCGCTTCGAGTAATCGGTAAACATACATAAAAAAAATGATTCTGACGAATTGAGAACCTCCTGAGAGTTAAAAAAGAGTTTTCAGAATCGGTTCATAAATGACGCAGTGAGGTAACAAACATCACACAATTTGATCTCCTCCGGAAGTATAAATTTAAAATTTAATTAAAAAGTTCTAGATTTAAAGTTAAATATAGGATTAATTAAAATTAAAAATCATTTGGAATATCCTTCATTACCAAATTGAAACATTTATGAAATTTCTCACCCACTTCTGTACCGTGACTGTGAGCCGTAAGCCACTTGACTACAATTTCTTCTTAATTTGAGACATCAATTAGTTAATTGGACTGTAATTATAACAGGTACAAATTCGAGTTTGGCTCACACAATCAGTTTAATTATTTCACTTAGTGAAGCAATTATAAAATAACTAGATATTCTATAATAACAGTAGCCTTAGTTACCAACTCCTTATAATGTCAGCTATCTGATAAAATCGGTCTAGCCGTTTCGGCGACTAGCCGTAATAAACAAACAGACAAACGGATAGACAGACACATGTACATAAAAACTTAAAAAATTGATTTTATACAAAAAAAAAAAGTTTACACACTTATACCTCTGCACTAGGATTCCCTGTGTCGCAGATGGCATGGACAAACACAGAAACACAAGACAAACACCCAGGACCCGTGAAAAAACTTCATGCTCACCACACAAAGTGTGCCCCGGCCGGGAATCGAACTTGGAACCCCTCGCTTCGAAGGCAGAGCTACTACCAACTAAGCCACATTTAGCTGTTATTTTGAAATTGCAAACATACACTTCCATTTTATTCATGTATAGATAATTTTTTTACGTTTAGTTTTTGACGTTTCCGTAATTATGTTGATAGTAACCCTGTCTATGAAGTATGGGGTACTGGGTTCGACCCTCGACCTGGACATGTATTTGTATAATATGATGATTGAATTTTTTTCTCCAGCCTTGATATCTTTCATTCATCGATGTTTCAGGAATCCTACTACTGCAGGAAAAATTGCACCTGTTACTATTTGGTTGGTACTTAACTATTTATTAATTTTAACCCACTTCAAAAAAAGAGAAGCTCTTGATCATGCTTCATTTTGAATGTTTATTAATTTAACGAAATTTTCCCCTCTTGTAAATGGATTCGAAGACTTCTAAAGGTAAAGGTTGTGGGGTAAAATTATTCAAGTCGGTTTTCGAATCAATCACTTTTTGAATTAATTATAAAAATTTGCATATTGACCAGCTGTTTTGCTCTGAGCAAGTTTCGCTCTTGACTCAAAGAAAATAAAACAATTACGTAGAACGTTCTATAGAAGTTCCTTTGGAAAGCTTGTTACTACGCAGTACATGTGAATTCCAGAATGGGCTCCCGTAGAGATATATTATATTGCCCATTCTCTCCAAGTTCAGAGTTGGCCTTCTCCCTGTGGGGTCGTTGATACTAACCGTTCTTTTTATCCAAAGTCCAGCTCGATAGAACAAAGAATTCTTTCGCATTGGCGCAATGGTCTATGACTTGGGTTTTCTCATACTTCGGTATTTGATGTCCTAAGCCATATTGCTGTTGCTTGCGGTAACCACTTTACATGTGGGATAAATTTCAACACAAAAATAAATAGCAATTTTAACTAGCTAAACATACAGCTTGGCTGCTGCTCTAATGCTTCTATTAATAATGCAACGGATATATTAATTTTAAATTGAAATGTTTCCTGACCAATGTTGCAGCAACAAATTCACGGTAGTTAGCACGTCATGGTCGGTATTGGCAGTATAATGGCGCATTATGGCGGAAGTGTAATGTTTGGTAGAGCTCAGAGGCGAATCAGTTGTGTTGCTTGTTACAAGAACCTACCCATGTAAACGTTTTTCATTAATCTCAGCGACACACGAAATGAAATAATCGTGTGTAAATTAATTAATAGATAGTTTTAATTATTAACCGATTTCAAAAATATAAAAAGATCCCAATTTGACTCACAGCTCATATTCAATGTTTTTTAATTTATTTACTCCATACCCTTTTTATATTTTTTTAGGCACCCTGTTGGCTCAAGTGTTACTAGCGTCCCCCCCGTGGGTTCCCGCCTTGTCGGGGCGGGGGGGCTTAGTAACCGTGGCCTGGTCCCCCACGGTGAAGCTAAGAGGAACCCGGGAGGGCCGCTCCTTTAGGCTTTGCCTCTAAGCCGAATAGGAGCGGCACAGTAGGTGGCGGTGCCTTATGGGGGGCATCGCAACTGAGGCGGGCTGCGGTGCTGTATGGGCAGCACCGCAGCTGAAGGTTAGGGGCCGCGGCGGGAGAGGAGTGCCGGTATTACGGTGCGCCGCTCTCCCTACCTTCCGCGGCCACGGCGGGGTCGCCACCGCTGGATGGCGGACGCGGTGGGGCCGCAGGGGAAGAGGAGTGTCGGTATTGCGAGGCGCCGCTCTCCCTATCCTCTGCGGCCGTAGTGGCAGGCGACGGGGCCACAGATCTGACCCGTCGCATGGGGACCTAGGGCGTCTAGACACGGGGTCGTCTGACGCCCTTTCGCTGACCTGGTCCCCGAGGAGGTTGCGACACGCCATGTGTCCTGGCGTGTCGCAAACAGAGGAGTGGCAGTAGATGCCTAAGGAGATGGGTCCGGAAACGGACAGTCGCGGCGGGTTCGCGGATGTGTGTGTAACGTTCCCGTGTTCCCGCCACTAAGCGGCAGAGGAGGACACCGTGGGGTTTTAGTGGGTCTAGTCCCACATAACCGCTCTGTCTTCCCGTGGCAGGGCGGTATGCGAGTGCATTTCCCCACGGAAAAAAAAAAAAAAAAAAGTCTATAGTCGACGGTAGCCACTTACCATCAGGTGGCCGTTAACTTGTGTGCCTCATTATTCACATAAATATATATATTGGGTGTGTGAATATGACTCCGCCCTTTCTCAACAGATGTCGTTTTTAGTATTGTTTACGTGTACTAATAAATGACCATACTTGTATTCGATAGTACTGAATGTCAGCTATCTAACGCATTTTATGATATTTGGTTGAAGTGTAAGCAACAATTGTTTTCACCTTTTCGAAAATGTCGGTTTTTATTCCAAATAAACGTCATTTGCGGGAAGTGTTATTACATTATTTTATTGCGAAGAAAACTGCAGCGGAAACTTATCGTTTGCTTGTGGAGATTTATGGTGAGCATGCTCCGTCTAATACAACTTGCAAGGAATGGTTTCGACGATTTCAAAATAACGATTTTAGTACTGAGGATAAAGAACATGGAAAACCACCAAACAAATTTGAAGATGCTGAATTGGAAGCATTATTGGCGGAAGATTCTTGCCAAACTCAATCAGAATTAGCTGCAGCATTAAATGTTGATCGTTCAACTGTTGCAAAGCGTTTACAAATGATGGGAATGATTCAAAAAGCCGGTTACTGGGTTCCACATGATTTAAAAGAAAGAGACATGGAACGTCGGAAAACCATTTGTGAAATGCTGCTTCAAAGACAGCAAAGAAAAGGATTTTTGCATCGGATAGTCACAGGAGACGAAAAATGGATACACTACGAAAATCCTAAACGCAAAAAAGCTTGGGTGAAACCAGGCGAACCAGGCCCATCACAGCCAAAAATAAATATTCACTGTGCCAAGGTCATGCTCTGTATTTGGTGGGATCAGAAAGGTATTGTATATTATGAGTTGCTCAAACCCTCTGAAACTATTAATGGAGAAGTTTACCGACGACAACTAATGCGTTTGAAGCGAGCCATAGAAGAAAAACGACCAGAATGGGTGAATAGACATAACAAATTAGTTCTTCAGCATGACAATGCCAAACCGCATACCGCAGAAGTCGTAAAAAGATATTTAGAGGGACAGGACTGGGAAGTGTTACCCCACCCGCCATATTCACCAGACATAGCTCCTTCGGATTACCACCTATTCCGGACGATGCAGACAGACCTTACTGGAGAAAAGTTTACTTCATGTGAAAGTATCAAAATTTGGATTGACAACTGGATAAGCTCAAAAGACCAGGACTTCTTCCAGCAAGGAATACGAAAACTACCTGAACGATGGGCGAAGGTTGTAGCTGCAGATGGAGCATATTTTCAATAATTTTTTTTTTAATTTTGTAAGCGAACAAATGTGTTTTATTTTGACAAAAAGGGGCGGAGTCATATTCACACACCCAATATATAAATTTGGATGAATAGTACTTTCCAGTCCCATATATTATAAATTTTATAGATGTTTTACCGTCAAAGGAGAAACATTAATGGATGAAATAAAATTATTAATTAATTCATGGATTATTGAAGTCAGTTTATTAGATTTTTATTTCAGTCTCTTGTCTAATTACATTTGGGGAAGATATCATTAAATCGTATAATAATTACAGTGATAGATTACAGAGGTCGAGGTTAACTTAGTTTTGCTTAACTTTAAAGTATTATATAAGAGCACATTGTACTCTCCAACTCGTGTGAAGCCGGGCGTGTTGCTAGTAACAAATAACTTAGACACGTATCTAATGACACAAAGGTAAGTGACTCGTATCAGAACTTTGTTGGAAAAGTCAACATTGCTAACAATCCTCATTACAGCGGTGTTTCAAGTTACCAAACTTGTTGCAACCTTTGAACATCACAGGTGAGTGGAAGTTTTAGATATATGCATTAGATTAAGTTAACAAATGTAGCTGGTTGATAAGTGAGCAAAACTTTTGAGGATATGCAAAAGGACGGGTCGTTCATCAGCTCGTTCCATCACTTTTACGGAATCAATAAAGGAGTCATATCACGTATAATTGCATTTTCTCACCTACTTACACAGGCGCCGGCAGCAGGGTGCAAAGGGGTGTGCCTGTCTGTCCGGAAAGAAAATAAAAAAGATTTGGCGGCAGGGATTTCCAGAGCTATTAGTGACTATGTTTTCAAGTTGCGAAGCGAAGCATATTAAAACGCCTGCGCGATTTGAATTTGACATAAATGACTTCTCATACATGTTTAAAGCTATAATTATTTTTTAATCGTTTAGTGTGTAGATGCAGATGCACCTCCCTGAAAGGATTCTTGGCGGCGCCCATGCCTACTTACTACTAAAATTGACTGATTTTAACAGACTCACTGCTCAACCATTAGCTCTGTCTTCTACTCCTGAGAGTGTTATCGATTGGTTGCGTATTTAAAAAAAAACAACGCGTATAAAATATTTTTAATATACTAAGTTCTCTTTTTATCAGAGTCCAATTGTCCTTCTGAATAACAAAACTTTTTCATCGTATGATCAATACAAATCAAAAATCTTTATTTTCTTTGAATTCCGTAACATAGATATACTGCGATATTGTTGACGATGTTGAGATTTTTCCTCAACATGGCTTCCTCACATTATCCTTTTATAAGAACGTCCCGAAGTCTACGGTCAACGATAATGAAGAAAATAGCTCGGGGCTGCGGTGGCGGGAAAGCAGTATTATCGGTTTTCGATTGGTCTTTGTATGATCCCTGACCGATATTCTGTGAAGACAGCTGAAAAAAGCATTTTAATAATATACTAGCGACCCGCCCCGGCTTCGCACGGTTAGTAAAGCATCAGTGTCGTGTCAGAAACTACCCGTGCGAAGCCGGGGTGACTTGCTAGTGTATTATACATATAAACCTTCCTCTTGAATCACTCTATCTATTAAAAAAAACCGCATCAAAATCCGTTGCGTAGTTTTAAAGATTTAAGCATACATAGGGATATAGGGACAGAGAAAGCGACTTTGTTTTATACTATGTAGTTATTATGCAATTATTGAATTAAGCACGGATTTAAGGTGAGACCTTAGATGAATCACGAGCTAGCGAAGGCTTTTAACGATTGAATCACGACCATAGCCAGTGATAAGTGTTAGAATTCTGAACGACGCGAGCGATTCATGGCCCTCGATATAAATCCGTTTTATTCACGAGTTGCACTCTATACTTTTTTTTTCTTCTTCTTGGCTTGACACGGCTTGTGTATTGCCATTCTTCAAGTTGTTGGTTGAATAAAGTATTTATTTTGTTAAAGTAAAAATTTAGGAAACTATCGTGAATAAAATCAATTTACAGAGATCGGAATTAGGGTTAGGATCAGTAGGGCAGGAACATTGGAATATATTTACAAATTAGAACTATTTACACAATTTATACAATGCAAAAGTATTAAATTTTGATGTCATTTTTACATATATAGTTAGCTAAAGATTGGTATATGGAAAATCTAATGTAGAAAGAAGGATTATTATATTAGAAGGAAGTGGAACACGAAGGGATTTAAGATCATTATAAAAGGAAACATGGTTATACAAAGGACATGAAAAGAAAATGTGATTAAGGTCCCCACAATCATCTCCACAGTCACAAGAAAGACTATTGATAATTTTAATCCTTGCTAGATGAGCTGGAGTGCAAGCATGCCCTAGTCTCATTCTTATCAGAACAGTGGCCGCTCTTTTGCTCAATTTTAGTGAATAACTAGGGCTTAGCTGGTATTGAGTTCTGGATTTTCCTGTAAAATCTTCCTTTGAGGTTGTAAAATCTTTCTTTGAGGTCTTCCCAAGATTGATCCCAAGTCTTTAAGATAAACCTTGGAAAGTGTAACCATGACTACGACAAAAATAATGATTTAAGTGAAAATAGACAAGGAGTTTGTATCGAGTATTATTTCCGCAAGGAGGTTGTATGCCATTGAGATGGAGGTTGAACACAATAAATAGGAACAGAGAGGTCTTACTACGTACAATGCGAAAAAACGGCGCGTGAACACAGACAGTGTCTACTCCTATTGCGCATGCGCACGTACGAGGCTTTCAATTCAAGTGCTCCACATTCGCGCATCCTACGCGGCCATGGTGTGCCTGTGTTCCTATCAGTAATGTACTCTACCTGTGAGGTATAGAACCCTCAAAACCCTAAATTGGTTCATCCATTTCGCAGATGGACAAACGGACAGACATAGGCGTTAAACATAAAACACCCCTTGTTATTCAATGGCGGAGTTTAAAAGAAAGAAGCTGCCAACTAATCAAAGTTTTCTATTAAAAAGTTTAAAAGTAATTTTTCAAATAGCTCACAGATGTCTCCTCACTACACAGACTTCTTCTAAAGTACAAAACAAAGATAATAAGAAAATTTCACAGCATAACGTTTTGTTGTAAGATTTCATTACATAGGTACAGGTTATCCTCGAGCGTGGCCCAAGGGTACTGACTTACGATATGAGGTTCACTAGTTCAAATCCAGTGCATCAATGTGTTATTCACTTGAAGTTTTGATGTGTGCACGTTCTCCCGTGGTTAATCGAAGCTCATTCACTCTCACATTTCGAGAGGAAGCCAGTCTCGTCTGTAGTGTACATTGGAGGCTGATATGGAAGGTCGATTAAATAGCATGCTCTCTCAAGTGTAGGTGATTCAATAACAACAGATTAAAAATAAAAGATTGCACTATACTCAACGAATACAGATACCGATGAAGAAAATAGTTGAGGTTTCCACATTGAGATAGAGATTTTGAGATTTTGCGGTTTCCACATTGAGCTAGAGATTTTGAGATTTTGCGGTTTCCACATTGAGCTAGAGATTTTGAGATTTTGCGGTTTCCACATTGAGCTAGAGATTTTGAGATTTTGCGGTTTCCACATTGAGCTAGAGATTTTGAGATTTTGCGGTTTCCACATTGAGCTAGAGATTTTGAGATTTTGCGGTTTCCACATTGAGCTAGAGATTTTGAGATTTTGCGGTTTCCACATTGAGCTAGAGATTTTGAGATTTTGCGGTTTCCACATTGAGCTAGAGATTTTGAGATTTTGCGGTTTCCACATTGAGCTTAAGATTTGAAATGTCTCTGACTAAACTAAGATAGATACATACTTGACTGCTAGCGATAAAAATGCGGACGATATTAACCCTACTCCTATGAGTCAGCTAACTAATAACCTATACTCTAATATCGTTTGGAAACCATCTCCAACCATCAACCAACTCGGACAGAGCTATGGACAGAAACCAGTAGTAAAATGTTACGAAGTTTTGTTATTAATTCTACCTACTGCTAAAGCTATTGTCTTGTCCATCCGTCCTTTGATTAAATTTCTAACAAGTTTCTTAGCCATTTCGAAACTTTAATTTCGAATCAATACCATGTTAAATCACCCAACCTCCTGAGAAATAGCTCGGAGAGGTTTTGAATGGTTTTGAAATTAAATAGAAAATCATTCTTCATAGCAGACTGGTTGGTTTAATTTTCTTTGTTCGAGAATTGTCTTTCAAAGTTTATATAAATGTTTCACTTACTGAAAGGAATTGATAGCTGATTCATTCTTCAGAAATCAATAGGAATTTTTAACGTGTCAATGACTAATCTGTTGACTTATTATACTATCTTGGATCTGTGAGTTGCCACATCGGCTTTAAAAGTTTCCCTGTTTCTGTTCCCCCGGGTAGCATAGCAAATCTCATGTCTTTTATGGGCGCTGCACACCCAAATTGAATTGGAGTGATAAATATAGTCCTATCAAGGGTACCTCAGCTGAGGCAAACATGAAACTGTCGCGTGTTAAGTACCCACCACCAGTCAACTTTATTGCACCCGCAGGAAAGATCCCAGTAGGCCATTAGGTATCTTGAGTGACCTGGAAATCGTAAAACCGACTTAGATCACAAGTTAAATGGTGTGAAAGTTCTTAAACCGACTTCGAACACAGGTTGGACGCACGACCAACTGATGATGATGATCAACAAGTGCTTTTTACGCAAAATGTGAATACCCCCAAATTGGTGTAATTATAATGAGCTGCTGATCTTCCAACGCTTGAAAATATCTTCATAAATTATAGCTGTTCATCATTTCGATAAATTTAGCGTTCAAATAAAAAAATATCGGTTCTTCCGATCAGGAGCTATGATGCCATAGACATATACATACATACACCCCTCTTTTTCATCGGGAGTTAAAAATTAAATGGAGGCGCTCAGTATTACGTGTAATCTTATCATTACATTCACTTATACCCAATACATTGTTCCTACAAAGCGCTTACAATATTAAACCATTAATTATTGTTATTCCGATAACAGTGAAGCTGCAGGCAGCAAGCTAGTATTTGATATTTTTCGCATCACTCGAATATAAATAAGGTTATCCCCGGATCCAATATCACTCTCGTAACCCAAAATATATTGAATCAAGTAAAATGGAAATAGAAAACAAATCTATTGATATCCGTATCAACTGTTTTATTTTCGCAGCAACCCTATAAATATCCCTGTACTCAAAATATTTGGGACACCTGGTATTGACGAGAGTAAACAGTTTCTTCAGAATAATAGCTAGAACTCTTAGGGGATACATTAATGGCTGTGTGGAGAATGGAATTGCCACCCTTTATAAATAAAAGATATCTTTGGCAAAGTAGCTGCTTAGAAGTTGAGATGTGTTGATGTGTTTCAAATAATAAGTTAATTTTGTACAAAATGTGAAAACTTCCGACTTGGAGAATGGTAATGAGTTGATAATCTTCAAACGCCTAAACATATCTTCATAAATTATAGCTAAGAACTATCTCGACGACTTCAGCTTTTAAACAGAAAAAAACCGCATCAAAATCATGCTACAGACAGACACTTATATACAGATACACACTACAAACTTATAACACTCCTCTTTTTCGTCGTTAGTTCAAAACGATTGCAGATTGCAGACAATTGCAAACTTCTTTTATATTTTTTTGTAGACCGCAACGGGGCAATATTAATGTATAAGCTATATAATAGAATATACAATATATAGCGTATGTATAAGCTATATAAAAGTATATATATAGCTTATTTATACACAAAGACCTGCTACATCAGTGCCACCACACCCATATGTGTGGATAGACTTTTTCCAAACTAAGATTAATAACATACTCCTAATACGGCAGTACTACTTTACTTTGTATTACCTATTTATATATTCTCAAACGACCCTAAAAATCCTAGCATATGTGTGCTTAGTGTTCTGAAAACTGTCTATTCAAGGTATCGCTAGAAGATACAATAGTACCTCAGTGATTGTACTTTCTGAATTAAAGGGATATTAAGTTGGTATGAAGTTATTGTAGACCAAAAAAAGATAAGATTTCAATTGAAGTCACATTAGACAATTTTTTTTTTTTTTTTTTTTTTTTTTTTATGTTAAAAATAGGCAGACAGGCATACGGCCCACCTGATGGTAAGTGGTCACCGTCGCCTATTGACATCTGCAACGCCAGTGGCGTTGTCGGTGCGTTGCCTACCCTGCAGATATTTTTTTACACTTTTCTTAAACCTGACCATGTCGTATCGCTCGGGGAAAACTTCCGGCGGTAGCGCATTCCACAGCCTGCACGTGTAGGGAAGAAAAGACCTCGTAAAACGAGTTGTGCGTGATACTTATTTTTAAACAGAATTGAAATATAGACAGACGTGGTTAATGGGGCGTTGCTGCCGTCGAGTTTTCACATCTATCATCTGTCTCCTAGGACTAACACGAATGAACTAAAGAGCTTTTAAATTAATGAAGACTCAAACCATTACATTGTATATTATTTTAACATTTTCAACATATATCAAAAACAAAGTTAAATGTGCATAGTGACATCGCAGAAAAATGAACCAATATAATTCCTATATTTTTAAATAAACTTTAATTTAGTTTTAGTTTTAATTTAAAAGTTATCGCATTTTTTATAACTGAGCCGTTTTCTTTGTTTGAACCAGTGACCTTCGGATTGAAAGTCGCCGTGCCCATATGCCACCACGCTTTTTAGACAACTATGAATGAAAAATCGTAATACTTATGCACATAACTCGCACCCAACTCGTATTCACATAAGTACCGACAAATAATTCAGGCCCGTAAAACCACTTTAAAAGGTTGCGGTTTCATTAGGGTAACGAAATGCGGGCCAAGTTACAGTTTCGCGTTTTATTGGCTTTTTCATTGTTGTTGTACAAAGGGGTGAACGGGGTTCATGAGAAACGAACCACAGCTATTAATCCTACTAATATTATAAACGTGAAAGTTTGTGAGTATGGATGGATGTTTGTTACCCAATCACGCCAGAACTGCTGAACGGACCTGGAATAAATTTGGCACAGAGATAGATTATAGTCTGGAATCGGAGTCGGAATCGGAAAAAATACTTTGAAATAAAGAAATCCCGTTAGTTACGAAAATACGAAACCCGTTCAATCAAAGCTGCATTAATCTGTTTTGGACTCAGATAGGGCTCAAGTATGGAACCTATATCTCACGTGCATTTCGAACCACGGAAGGGCTAGGTTCAAATACCATTCGTCAAACACAAAACTAATGGTTCATTTTTACCGACCGGAGAAATGCTTAATTATGATGATGTGTAGAACTGCTAGGCAAATTTCGTCACAAGCTCATAACAACGCAAGATTGTCCCGTGCATTCATCAAAAAGAATAATATGTTGTGATTATTATTTCAAAGATCCTTTCACGTTGCAAAATTCCGAGACGTTGCGCACTCAACGGCACTCACAGTGAAATATCGTGGACTTCAGTTTGGCGCAAACGAGATTAATCTTGCCGAAACATGTTTTAACTTGTAAGACGGTATACGGAATACCTGCGCTTAGATGTTTGAGTAGTTAACTTTGGATTCTTGTTTAGTTTTAAATATAGCTTCTAGGAGTCAAATCCCTGTAGCCGACGAAAATTAAACTGTTTATTAAGGGATAAGTATCTTTCAGTGTGGGAGTCCTGTTGCTCGCGTAGATGAATACTCTCAGTCCCTACACGTTCGTCCACGGGTGATGGGCAAATCGTGGTGTGACTTGGGTCTTCTAATGCGTCGCTCGGGGAGGACCTAAGTCGTAGTGCTGTGACCACTTTAACACCAAGTGGTCTTCAGGTCGTACCGTGTGAGCATTAAAATGCCTATACGTGAACCTACTATTATAACATATTGTTTTCTATGAATCCTAAATAAATTATAAAATAGTGCCGTGAAGTGGATTCAAATTAATTTGAAAAACAACAACAATTAATTGTACGATTTTTTTTCGGAACACTCAACTAATATAATATTATTATAATAAAATATACTAGCGACCACTAATAGGTTCCCCGTTCATATTTATATATTATATTGGGTGTGTGAATATGACTCCGCCCTTTCTCAACAGATGTCGTTTTTAGTATTGTTTACGTGTACTAATAAATGACCATACTTGTATTCGATAGTACTGAATGTCAGCTATCTAACGCATTTTATGATATTTGGTTGAAGTGTAAGCAACAATTGTTTTCACCTTTTCGAAAATGTCAGTTTTTATTCCAAATAAACGTCATTTGCGGGAAGTGTTATTACATTATTTTATTGCGAAGAAAACTGCAGCGGAAACTTATCGTTTGCTTGTGGAGATTTATGGTGAGCATGCTCCGTCTAATACAACTTGCAAGGAATGGTTTCGACGATTTCAAAATAACGATTTTAGTACTGAGGATAAAGAACATGGAAAACCACCAAAAAAATTTGAAGATGCTGAATTGGAAGCATTATTGGCGGAAGATTCTTGCCAAACTCAATCAGAATTAGCTGCAGCATTAAATGTTGATCGTTCAACTGTTGCAAAGCGTTTACAAATGATGGGAATGATTCAAAAAGCCGGTTACTGGGTTCCACATGATTTAAAAGAAAGAGACATGGAACGTCGGAAAACCATTTGTGAAATGCTGCTTCAAAGACAGCAAAGAAAAGGATTTTTGCATCGGATAGTCACAGGAGACGAAAAATGGATACACTACGAAAATCCTAAACGCAAAAAAGCTTGGGTGAAACCAGGCGAACCAGGCCCATCACAGCCAAAAATAAATATTCACTGTGCCAAGGTCATGCTCTGTATTTGGTGGGATCAGAAAGGTATTGTATATTATGAGTTGCTCAAACCCTCTGAAACTATTAATGGAGAAGTTTACCGACGACAACTAATGCGTTTGAAGCGAGCCATAGAAGAAAAACGACCAGAATGGGTGAATAGACATAACAAATTAGTTCTTCAGCATGACAATGCCAAACCGCATACCGCAGAAGTCGTAAAAAGATATTTAGAGGGACAGGACTGGGAAGTGTTACCCCACCCGCCATATTCACCAGACATAGCTCCTTCGGATTACCACCTATTCCGGACGATGCAGACAGACCTTACTGGAGAAAAGTTTACTTCATGTGAAAGTATCAAAATTTGGATTGACAACTGGATAAGCTCAAAAGACCAGGACTTCTTCCAGCAAGGAATACGAAAACTACCTGAACGATGGGCGAAGGTTGTAGCTGCAGATGGAGCATACTTTCAATAATTTTTTTTTTTAATTTTGTAAGCGAACAAATGTGTTTTATTTTGACAAAAAGGGGCGGAGTCATATTCACACACCCAATATAAAAAAATATTTCGGTTAAAATCTCAATCAACGTAGTAATTTTGCAGCCGGATCTCACGCTACATGAAATGAAATGAATTAAATGAAATTTCTACCATTAGTGTCTGTAAATTTTCCAGGTTGCTTGAAACCTGACTCGTTTCAACCACATACCAGGAACAGCCATTTTAAGAAGCTTGAAAATGCCAAAAGGAAAAAGGAATTCTGTATTATTTCTAAGGAACATTAATTAAAACGTAGACGAGTCACTCGGTAACGTAAACAATGCCAAAGGCAAAATTCCCTTGGTGCTTAGAGCTACGAATACGAATAACTATTATTATACGAATTATTCTGTGTTGTTGGGAGAATTGTTTTAGTGATAATATGAAAAAAATGGTACCCACGCCCCCTAAACAACTTTAAAAATCTGATAAACACCATGCTTAAACGATCTCGAATAGCCATAATGTAAATATCGTAAGCTGTTCATGAAAGTCAAGAAGTTTCAGTCAGGTTTATAAAGTTGGGGGGTTTCTTTTCAAAACGATGCCATTGTGTCTTTGATCTTTACGAGATATACTGACCTTACTACAATAAGTTTGGAGGGTCCAGTTCCTCACGCCCGTACAGTCACTTTGAATCCCTTTACGTACCCCCTGGGCGTTGCTAAAGGAGCAACAAAAAGCAACATTGGAACTTGTGCAAAGTTCGCCCGGATACTTGCACTTCTTATTTTTTGCTATGGGGCAACTTTAAAGGTACACCCTAATAAATATAAAGAACCACTCAAATCGGTTCTCAACTGGCGAAGAAATTGCCTAAAAAATAAAGAAAAAGAATCATATAATCCAATTCAAAACCTCTTTCTTTTTCAAGTCAGTTAAAAATTTAATAGAATTGTTGTACCTGTATTCTTTCACAAATATAAATATATGTATAAATTAATTACAAATTATTATTAATTTTCAAATCGATTTGGATCAATATGTATTTACTCTTTTGCGACAAAACTGCTGAACTGATTTAGTTAAAACTTTCATTACCTTTATTCGTACATTTAATTTAAAGCAAAACCTCGCCCGAAAAATACTACAGCCATAAAAGCTTTTTGAAAGACAACCTACTTTAACAACTAACCCCGAAAAATCTGAATCTCCTAAACAGGAGCATTAAAAAAGCTATAACTCGCGGCAACTGAGCTCGTTTTACCGCTGCCATATAGTCCAATTTGCCAAACTACTCGTATTTTAGTGGGCACCATACACTGTGACAGCGCAGTAATCAAAACATATGAACGCCGGAATCATCAGTCGTCTTCCTCACAATAACAGCAGAATAAAGTATTTGACAAATTGCTATACTGCGACTTTTTCATTGTTATTTTGCGTGGCTGAGGGTAAAAGTAATACTCTATCACATTCAATTACTGTTTTCGACTGTTTGGGTGCTAGAAAGATTGGTGTAGAGGTTCATTATCAGTATTCAATTATCACACTTATATTATGAAGGCGAAAGTTTGTATGTGTGTTTGTACCAGGACAGGTTATATCCAGGATTAATACTGCTTTTGATTATAGGCTGCTTTTGATTCCGGAAAGCCGCGGTTGTATCTGGTTGGAAATAAAAAACACCATTCACTGAGACTTAATTTTAAATTTAGTACTCATAATGTATTGATCATAAAGGTCTGAAACAAAAAAAAAAAAAAATATAATAGTATTATCAATAAATAACAAATAACATAAATAATTTTATGTTGTGGTTTGTTAGCATTACAAAAAAAATATCACCGTGGCGTGCGATCTATTCCAAGCGAAACAAAGTGAATAGGTTTTGAGTTCCATAGATCAGCAGAAACTAGATGTGGCAAGCGACTTGTGCCAAGTTTGATCAATATTTACGAAGAGAGTAGTTTTGGATTAATTATGATTGATTCGCCTTCAATGATGGCAATGATTTTTTATATTTTTATGAGAAAGTCATGGCGACGACACAATCCCCTAACAACGGATCATCAATTTTATATTGGCGGATGCACCAAAAAATAATATCAAACACATATAATACAAAATCAAGATTATGAAAAAGTAGACTGAAATAAAATCTCGTTGATCGTTAAAAAAAAAGTTTTTTTTAACGATCAATTGTGGTCACGCGTACAAGTGCAGTGTTTCGTTGCATAAATTAGACTGAAATAGAAGAAAATGCTCTAGTAACTATTAACTCACGCGTATTATTTTATAAGTATAAATCCACACACAGATTGAATATATTCAATAAACGTCAAAATTAATAATTGATTTACACCCAAGAAATGTTATGTAATATGTACTCGTAAGATTTCATTAGATTGAAAAATCGTCCGCCATCACGCGACGAAATTGTTTGGACGTCCAGTTTTTCCAAACCCGACCTTTTACGGGTAAAATATCGCAAAGATATTTCACCCTCTTAGCTACTCGTGTTTTTACACTTTATTTATCAGTTACCACGGTATCTAAATTGGATAAATACGTTAATTAAGAATTAAAGATCGATTTAAATCCTTCAGAAAAATATCGTAAGATTTTAAAGCCTGTTTCAGCACACTATTTTGGTGTTAGTTAATGTAAAATAAACAGCTAATAAACAGAATGAGAAAAAAATATTTTTTTTCTTTCTGATGGTATTTTGTGTATCTGTTTGGTCAAGCTTCCTGCCACACAGAAGATTTCTTGCTATATTATTCAAATAGTTTTTATTAATTAGCGAATATAATTATCAAATTATTAAATATGTGAATTCAAACAATTATTAAAAACAACAATTATTGTACACATCCAATTTACCCATAGCCAGATTTAAAACCAGAAAAAAGTTTTTACTACTGAACTTATTATATAAAGAATAATCACTATTAGCCATAACCTATTATTAGAAATCCCGTGGTAACCAAATCGTAGCAATAAAATTTTCATGGAATATCATTCAATATTCTGGCAAGTAAACTTCAAAAAAAAGGTATGTACCACCACAAAATAAAAGAACTATCTAAACTATGCAAATTCTGAATTAAATAAACTCTGCGTAGTTTCAGGGCAATAAAAATAACTGGTTTATATCAATCTAATATTGTAAATACATTCCACATGAGTAATGCGTTGTAATGTACATTTGTGATTAGAAGATTGAAAGCATATTTATTGATTTATGAATAGACTGAAAGTTTAAATGGTGAGTAGGAAGATTGCACAGCCTATTGGCCAATGACTAAAATTGTAATATAAGACTAAAGAAAGTTTAACCCTGGTATTCTTTCTTTTTGGATATTTATTTTGCAATCTGTTAACCACGTTCTCAAAACGGTGACGGAAAACATCGTGAGGAAACCGGCATGTCTTAGAACCAAAAATTCGACGACATGTGACATCTACCAATCCGAATTGGGCTCCCGTGGTAGATCAGGGCCCATTCACTCTCAATTATCGAGAGTAGGCCGGTGTCCCTGCAGTGGGAACATTAGGGGCTGGTACGGTAAACACGTTTGCGCAAAATAAAATAGGCTCAAATTTTGCTCTTTTATTTTATTACATGTATGTCAAGGAATACTTCATTTTTTAACCATGTTTTATATGGAGGACGGTGAAATTAAAGGCCCAACATAAGTGTCATGTAAACCCATGTTTACCTAAGTAGGTTGCATAAATATATGAATAATAGTTCTGCCACTGTGCACAACTGTCCATCTAAACCCTTAGTTCCCAAAGTGGTCCAGGTGGACCCCCAGGGGTTCACGGAAGACTAGACGGGGGTCTACGTTGGCGTGAACACGTGAAGAAAAAAAAAGGCTCTATGGAGACTCTGTGGTTACCACAGGGCTTTCATCCATTGACACATGATCACCAAACCGGTAAACGTCAGTATAGAAACCCAGTTATAAATATATTCAAATTGATTTACATTCAGGAACGTTTCATTGTGCAAAAAATACATTTTTGAAGTAGGGACGCTTTAGACATGAAAGGGTTACCAAATTTTTTATGGAACATCTTGAGGTGGCACACAATACCTCGTACTTCAGGAAGTAAAGACGACTTGAAATTCACACTCTGCCATTGTTCGACAAACACTCGAGATCTCAGACAATGGTTAAGCCACGAACAACGCTGAATAGTTTAGACGGCTCTGTGGCTTAGTTTGTAGCCCTGCTTTTGAAGCGAGGGGTCCCAGGTTCTATTCCCGGAAGGAACAACCTTTGTGTGGTGAGCATTGAGTTTGTTCTCGGATCTTGTGATTTCTTGTGTTTCTGTGTTTGTCCGTGGCGTCTGAGACCCAGGGAATCCTAGTGCAGGGGTATGAATGTATGGGTTGACGGGACAACCCACCTGATGTTAAGTGGTAACTGCCACCCATAAACAATAGTAATATTACTCGAGTCCTCTCTCCTACCGAAGTATGAGATGACCTAATTCACAACAATTTGCACCCATCACTTTGAAACGGGGATGTAACGCCATGCGACTGTAATTTCAACAGCACCCACACCCTTCCACCGGAAAACAGCAAGTGCACCACTACTTGGTGGTGGATTACCAGGTGTGGTGGTAGTACTTCTCTGGACGAGTTTGATGCACGTTCTACTGCCACTTTTGGTTGCTCCATTTGTACCACCCGGGGGACCCACCTACGGATGCGAGTAACATTGATCTGAATGTTATTTTAAGCGCTCTAAAATCCTAGATGAGCGAAGCCCAAATTCATATTAATTGGATATTAAAAGCTAATTTGTATCTTTAATTATTAAATGATTCGCAAAATTTACAGCACAAGTTTACGACTTAGGGTAAATCCTGTAATAAAATATTTATAGGTGCTTTATTCCAATGTAAGAGAATTGAACCTTGGAATTTGTTATTATTATACACAAAAGTTAACCAAATATCATTCAAATCCGTGGAGTTATTTGAGCGTGAAGGAGTACTAAACATACACAGACACACTAACACCTTTTTTTTTAAATGCTTACACTGTCATGCACTAGGATTCCCTGTGTCGCAGATGGCATAGACAAACACTCAATCAAACCCTCATAATATCTCACCCGATAACAAACTTCATGCTCATTTCACTGTGTCCCGGCCGGGAATCGAAAGCAGGACCCCCGCTTCGAAGGCAGGGCTACTACCAACTAAGCCACGGAGCCGTCAAAATCTTGTTCTGAGTGTGAATCGAAGCCACGATCTACAGCGCAGAAGGCAGTGCTACTACTAAACTGAGCTGTGAGCCTGTTGATGAATGTTTGACAAGTTAGGATCAAAGGTATTTTATTTCTCTACAATGTGTAGAAAGCTAAGTATTGTAAAAATCGTTCGCAAGAATTTCATTAAATGTGATACGTATTCTGAGAAAATCTACCCGCTACTGCTTCTTGATTGATAAAGATCTTCTTGTTAGATAAAGGGGTGCTTCTACTTTGCTTGTCTGTGGCCGACTTTATTGTCGCAGCTTTCAAGCCGCCTCAAGGCCTCCGACATAGTATAGCCGGGACCGAAACACGAAAGTGCTCAGTTCAAATGCCGCTAAATGGTCACCCATCCAACTATTGTCCGGGCAGGGCCTTGCTTAAGTTAGATATCTTTAAATAACGTCTAAGCAAGCTTCGCCATGAACGCTTCTGGTTCTGTCCGCCCAATATCATTTCTTTTTTATACTAAATCAGAATGATTAATCGTTATGTGAAGATATTAATAAAACACTAACTTCACGACTTTTTGTGTCGTCATTGTTTTATGAAACGTTCAGAGTTGGTAGAAATTGAAATTAATGTGACATCGGCCGTGAAATAGGCTTTCTGGTGTGGTTCTACTTACCCAAAATAATGTTAAATGCTAAAGAGAAATAATATCACAGACAACAGGTTTTTTAAGAAACAGTTCTACACTCATTGGTGTGCTATATTGGTGGTATTCTCCACTGTCGTCCGTGTCGTCAAGGGATTAGGTATTTGGCTGAAAATCAGCGCTGAGTTACGCTCAGCACATGCTGAGCCAACCCTTTTTTCGGCACGGGACGCATAGGGATTCAATACACGTTTTGTTGTTAATTATTTTTAATGTACTTGTGCCGTTTTGTTCCTATGTGTTATTGTGTCGAAATAAATGTTTTATCTTTCTATCTATAATTATAGGACAGACATACAGACGAAGGCCGTGTAATATCGTTTCTTTTACCCTTTACGGTAAAATACCAGTTATACAGACCCTAAAAATCACAATAACCCAACACAAACAGCCACCATAAATACAAAAGAATTGAGATATAAATATATTCCAAATATCTAAATTCCGTTTGGGATGATCGCGGCAATCGCCTTTTGCGTGTGAATCAAGGAATCAAAAGGTAATGTTGTTTCAGCTTCGCCGCTTGCGGGTCACCGTCCCTTTTACCTCCAATAAACCAGCAGTTCATATTTTGCACACCGTACTCGGTAAAATGTGTTGTGGCAAACATAAATCTATCGCATGCTATGTAATTTACACGTGTAAGCAAGTAAAATTTATTTTTATCTGTATCTTTTAACTTTATCTTTGGTATATTGTAGATCTACCAACCGAAATACCGGTATTCTGAACTGCATTTTCAACGGAATTCCAGAGATTTTTTTAATCGGTTGTAAAAGTAACTTATTGTTGGCGCATTTTAGTTGTACCGACTGACATCCTGGGTATACCAAACTGCATTTTCAACCGAATTCGAAAGGAGGAGGTTATCGTACGTAAGATGCTAAAGAGTTGAAAAACTATTTGACGATTTATTTTAAAAAAAAGAAAACAATTTTAAAAACAAAATTCGAAATGTAAAATATGTATTAAATTTATCTCAATCCTCAGAAGATCACGAAGAGCTGAGGCAACAGGCAGTAGCAGACTTATTCAAGCACAAAGGAACTCGAAATCCTTAAACATTAACGTGAAGGAAGCCCGCTGGGCAATGTGTCCAGTAATTTTGTTTTCCTCTCGTCTAATTAAAGGCCATAAAACACTCGCTACTTTTAGTAGCGGCGCTTTTTGTCGTCAATACAGTTCTGTGTCAGGTATTAACGTAATTTTATCAACCCGTCTGTACTTTGATGGCTGTAGATGCCCTTAACGCGGGCTTTTGGTGAGAGCTGCTCTTGGTGAGATAGCTCTTAAAAGCTTATTATAAAGACACGGGCACCCCTTAGGTACGGAGTTTGGCTTGCTGCTAACCTGGATATTGCTAATCGGGACTATGCTAATCGTGATCGTGCTAATCTGTGAAAGTCAGCGTTCAATCGCTGTAACTAAATTACTCGAAAGCGTCGATGCTACATCCCTATAATACTAAACTATATATATTAAAATATATAGTTATTTATAATAAACAAATTGAAGTGTCTATTGAATTACAAAGGGTGGTTATTTGTTAGTGAGTCTTTATGTCATTGGAGCGAAATAGAAATAGTCTATTTGCTCGCGTCCGTAGGTGTAGCAGTAGAACTTTTGCAAAGTTCATCCGGAGAAGTACTGCCTACATAGTCGGTTAAAAATGAATTAATTTACCAAGTAAGCGGGATTAACTTACTTATAGCGGGATTATTTTATCAAACTTCAGAAAAGATTTTAAATCGCTAATCACTGTTGCTAAAAGTAGAGCGTGTGTTATGCCCCTTAGCATTGAATGTCTGTCGTTTTTATCATTTTCTTTATTTACGACCAACTGGAACGTAATTATTTAATTTTCTCTTCCATTTACACAATTCCTTTTTATTTTGAGCATGACAAAAGAGAAATTCCGTGTATTTCACACAGATTATAAAAATACTTAAACTATGTGCCAATTACGTTTCGCTCAAAATGTTCGTTAGGTAATTATAGTGAAGCTGATGATATCAAGTAAAATTTTAATTAATTACGACAAAACAAAGATTGTGCAATAATCTTATTATAGAAAGTAGTGGGAGATTTGTAAAAAAAAAGAAAACTGAAATAATGATTGATACTCTACTACTAATTACTATATTAACATTATTGCAGATTTTTAGGGTTCCGTACCCAAAGGGTAAAACGGGACCCTACTACTAAGAGTCCACTGTCCGTCTGTCTGTCTGTCACCAGGCTGTAACTCATGAACCATGATAGATAGAGTTGGAATTTTTACAGATGATGTATTTCTGTTGCTGCTATGGCAACAAATACTATTTACTACTAACAGAATCAAATAAATATTTAAGGGGGCTCTCATACAAAAACGTGATTTTTATTTTTGGTTTTATAATTAATGGTACGGAACTCTTCGTACGCGAGCCCGACTGGCAATTGGCCGGTTTTTTACTACATCTGATCAGAACAAGACAAATTATATACATCTTTACCTGACCTCCTACTTCTGACAACAATATAATATCAATACCTATCTGTAAATACAAAATATATTATTCCTGTCTCAAATAATTAGATTTGTAATACAGATAACCAAATATCAAAAAAATATGTAGGAAAAATGTTGCTCTTAATATGAAGAGGCGCGGCTTGGAATAACAGAAAGAAACGCTTTCCCGAAGAGTTGTGAAATAACCACGGGCGATGAAATTTCAAAACAACTCACAGTTAATTAAAAGTTCCCCAAGCCACTTTTTCACCTGAAACGTAAATCTCGCATTTCATACAAAATGAGAAGGAAACAAGATAAGTGGGCGGGTTTCCAGGTAAAAAATATAATTTATTTCGATATAACGACATCATTTCGAGGGATTTATCCGCTGAACGATACTTATTTGGATCCCGTTTAGTAAAATATATCCCAGTTTAAGTTAATATTTTCGTAGGCAAGAATTTTGGACAGAAATGAAATTAATTGGATAACCGCCTGTTTGAACTTGTATTTACTGGTATAAGTCTTGAGGGGAACAAATAGAACAGTAGCGGACAATTAATAATGTCCAAATTTTTATGTTATCTTGTTTGGTAGAGCTTCGCTACTTGTGTTATCCTATTTCCTACTAATATTTTATGGATTTTTTTCCATGTTTAGATGTTTGGATGTTTGTTACTCAATCACAGCCAGATCAGCTGAACGGAACTGGATGAAATTTTGCACAGAGATAGATTATAGTCTCGAATAGCACATAGGCTACTTTTTATCCCGGAAAAATGTACGATTCCCGTAGGAAGTCCAACCGCGGGTAACACCGCAGGGCGCAGCTAGTTTGTTTAATAAATAAATAAATATATTTATGGACATTTCACACAGCGTCATCTAGCCCCAAACTAAGCATAGTTTAGCACAGCACTCTTTATACATCACCAGAATATTTATTGAAACACAGTATAGTCTGTCCAAAGAAAGTTCAATGCAACTTCTAATAAAGTCTTGTAGACTGGGGGTCTCAATTGAATACTTTATGAAAAAGAAAGGGACTGCTATGTGACTGCTGATAAGTGTATAAGTTTTAAAACTATCATGGTTATGAACTTTATTATTCGAGTTACCGATTTGTGAGTTACTTAAACTCAGTAAACTTATTTTACCCGGGATGATGACGGATGAAATTGTGTCGAAATATCGTGAGTCATCAAAACTCACAAATCATGGTACAATATCTCGGTAAAACGAATAATAAAATACTGATAAATGTTGTCGTGACCAGGATTCGATATGACAGATGTTGCCAGTGAGTGGCCCATCGCATCAAATGCAAAGTAAAAAACATTTATCAATTACGAAACCTTTTGCGGTCTGCATATTTAACAAACGAATATTTTGTCTTGATAAATTGGAATTGATCTTCTGGATCGTGATTAAATGAAAATGTTGCTTTATACCGTTTCAGCGCTATGAAAAGATACGAGTATGCAAAGTAATAAAATTAGTTATGCATTGAAATTAGTTATAGTCTGAGTGTGTGTGTGTGTGCGCGCGTTATGTGTGTGTATGTATGTGTATGATGTGGGTGTGGGGTGTGTTGAGACGTGATCATTATACATACCTACTCATATATCTTTCTACATTTACTTCCGTCTTATTAAAAGTTTTTCGACAGATATGACAAGTAAGTCATCGTAATACATGTTTTAAGCCACTTTTGAACTTTATTTCGTACTTCGTATTTAGGACTTTTTAAAAACTTTACTTTGTTATAGAGGAAGCTACTCGTGAAATCATATTATCGTGCGGCAAAGGATGTTTTGCATTAGTTAAAAGTACAAACAGGAAAAATAGAAAATTGGAGCGCTTTAGGTTAATTATTTTAAGTTGTCTTATTGTTAGGACATCGCAATCAATACTCAATACATTTATTGCTTCTCATAATGGTACAAGGTAGTATTGTTGGTTTACATTCTGAGTTTTACATTATGGACCCTTGTTCGAGTATTACAATATTAATGGAGGCAGTCCGAGGTTTTCTAGATAGCGTGTAGGTAGGTCTAAACTACCTACGTGCTATATATGTGTCAACCGCAAATATATGTGTAACAACTGTGTAGCGGAGTCAAGACGCTTTAAGAACATTGTCTTCAATACGGCCCAAATTTAATTTGTATGGTGTCAGTATTGTTATTAATTAATAAATACTAAATCAACTATCACTTTATTTATTGTTATTTAGATTACCAGATATTTTTATTTTAGTGAATTAGTGACGGGGCGAACTGAGGGTCCACTGATGCTCTACTAATCATGCGACGCCGGGGTGGATCACTAGTATTTTATATATTAATACACTATGCTTTCGATCGATTTAAGGATCGAGTACCTGAGAACGAAAAGTGGTTGGAGACAATAATATGCACTCGTGCAAATCATGACGCACAATAATGCCCCTTCACTTTTGTAGAGAAACGTTATTTCAGGCGAAAGATCAGCGCTCCGGTAGCCGTGATCGTCTAGTGGTTAGGACCCTACGTTGTGGCCGTAGTAACCCAGGTTCGAATCCTGGTCACGGCAGTGCAAACTGTCGCGGCGGGGCATTATATTTTTACCTTTTTTTCTCTATGGATGTCCAACATTTATTCTCATTTGGAATGCCGCCAAATACAATACATTAACTGGACCAAGCTTGAGATACAGCGCGCAGTGTCCAAATATTTGGCTACCATACTACAGTCATTAATCTTTTTTTTATTTAAATTACACGTAATTTTGTAATGGAATACTAACAAACTCTTGTATTGTCTCATTCGGTTGGTGGAACAGAGCACTTTCAGTATGGATTGCTTAAATATTATTTCTTTTGTAACAAACTTGACGGGATGTGCAGAATGCCCACCTGATGGTAAGTGGTTACCTCCGCCCATAACAGTAATACGACTCCCCGATCGAAATATGAGAAGACCCAAGTCGCACCCCGTTGTGTATTATTATTTTATAATGTATTTCCTTAATACACTTAAATGAATATGTCACTGAAATGCATTAATAAACGAGCATGAAATCAAATTTCATAATCATAATCATAATCATAATTGTGTAATATGCGCAATCATATATTAAGACCGGGCTCAGTGGTGCTTGCTGGCTGACTTGATGATAGCATTTTTAACCCACGACAAAAAAGAGGTGTGTTATAAATTTTTCGATTCCCCGTTTGTGTCTTATCTGTGTATCTGTGTCTGTCTGTGGCATCATAGCTCCTGAACGGATAAACCGATTTTGATGCGGTTTTTTCTGTTTCAAAGCTGACGTTGAGATGGTTCTTAGCTATATTCATGAAGATCTGTTCCGGCGTTTGAAGATCATCAGCTCATTGCCATTCACCAAGGGGTTTTCACATTTTGTGTAAATTCATTTATATATTCCTAGTGAACAATAAGCAAAAGTTTTAGCACTGAAATGAGATGTATGTTCCGTGCTCACGACACAATTGCACGCATTTTCACGCCTGTCACGTGCCACTGGAATTACTGCATTATAGTTTAGAAGGTGACTAAACTTCTCTCGATTCTAGTCTCAACTATTACTGTTATTGTTGTATGTGATAATGAGGATAATGATTACTATGCTAATGCTAATGATAATGCCAAACCTTCTTGTCTGTTAAATAAGGCAGATTAAGTAGGGTATATTTACTTTTTGTCATACTTTTCAGTCTTGTTATGCTACTTAGCACAATACATTATTTGAACTATTATATTATGTCGTTTTATTGAAAATAATAAATAGTTATTATACTAGCTTGCACCAGTATTTGGCAATTTCTATGCCCTTATGTGACTTGTTCCATGTCCTCCTGTGTTGTAGGACACAGGGGACATGGAAGCAGGTGTGACATCTCTTGCGTCGTTGCTCCGCAGGCATACTGAATCTGGGATGGGTTCACGAAATCCCCATTTGACTCAGTTCACTAATGATGTCTGATGCTGTGAATGATTTGTGTATAAATCTATCTTACAATATTGTAAACCAAATTAAAAACATTCAGAAATATTCTTATATTCCTTCATAACTAGGATTCCCTGTATCGGTAGCATGGGCATACAAAATCACAGAACCTAAACCCGAGAACAAACTTAATGCTCTCCACACAAAGTTATTCCTAGCAGAACAGAACACAGAATAGAAAATTAAATTATGTTGCAGTATTTTATCAAAAAAATAATTTCTTCATCCAAGCGGATCAGTATTAGGTATACCTATTTAACATAAGTAGATATTATCTTTATAATATTATTATTAGGCATATTATTAGGCAAATAAAATATACTTTACCGTAATTTCAATTTCTTGATCGTAAATTTTCATTTTGTTCAGCCCAATTTGGCCATCATCATTTTGGTATTACGAGTAAATAATAATACAACTTCTCTGGAAACATATTGCTGAAGTACATCATTAATCTTTACAAACAGTAATACTAACTTTTTTATTTTTCATAAAAATACCTACAAAGTTTTTAACGAATTCATTTGTTCTACCCAGGGCAAGCAAGTTTTAAATGTTGTTTGCAGAGTTTTTAAAAAATAAACATTTTTGTGTTTTGTTGTTTTACATTTTAAGTGGATATTTGGGACGGCGGCCGAAAACTTAACATGAAGCTTCCAAAAGGTCGGACTACATTAAAAGGCATAATCTTAGAGGTTTTTCTGGACCGTTCCGATCCTTACCTAAAGGTATAAAACAAAATAAAAACACGGTTTAAATCGATTGCGTCAAGGTACGGACCATCTTTCTCTCTATCTATCCTTTGTTTTCTTTTAATTTCATGCTGGTCCCTTTTTAAATATTTGGCTATGGACAGTCGACGACTTTTATTTGTCAAATCTAATAATCTATTTTATGAATTATATTTATTGTATCATTATCACTCGTAGTGCGCTTAATGTATTTGCTGTCACTCTAAAACCCCTGTTGTTTTTTTTGTTTTTGGAGCCATGTTTTTGTAGGAAATGCTGAGAGAAAACAATAAATTGTATGTTCAGTTTCTTGTTGTTATGGTGTAACACAAAAAACATTTTCCCATTCTGATTCTTATTCCCCACGCTTCTAGCGTGTATAGAAGGCGCCGCCGCCGAAGTCGGGGTCGTCAACCCTGAATACTTACCTACTCGTATTTTAAGGAATGTTGGTGTTTGTCAATGCTGCATCTAGCTGAAACTTTAGTACTCACAATCGCAAGAAAGTTATGCTAAAGTTCGAAAGGTTACTTATTATATTTTGGGCTAGGTTAGGTAGGTAGGTCTTGTTGTTCTGGACAACAAGATGTTTTTTTCCAATTTTATGCGTTACTTCTGTTTGGCTAAGTTTATAATGACGGTGTTGTCGTCCTTCGAATAACTTAACTTCAATGGTAACGATAAAAAGACGCAAAATAACATAAAATATACTTTGAAAAACATGCTGTTATGATATATTAATATTTACATATAGTGAACAATTTAAGAATCGTCACCTTTTTTCAAAATTAAGATTGTGTATGAAATAATTATAAAAATTATTGACAATCTGATAATCTAGATTTAAAAGTTATCCATTTATAACAAGCATGCATAAGTACAAGCATTGAAATGAGGTGTTTCGTTTGACTTGCGTAAGCTTTAATTAGAAAACCGAGTGGCAACTAAGACACTCGGTTTTATAAGAATAAGAAATATTTATTGTGAAACTATCATAATGGTAAATTTACAAGGTAAAAACAGTTTATCCTTTTGGACTTACAATAATATTGGTACTACACGATTATATAGGTACTTAACGTACTAAAAATAAATTTTACACCATCTAAAAAATTCTATTTACAGTTAAAACTTATTCGGTTTTTATCGTATGTTACTCATACTCCAAACACAAAAGGTATAGCTTTTTACACTGTTCAAAATATATTCTAGTTCTATAACGCAACCCCAAAGCAGCAGAAGAGAAACAGTAACAATGCTTACATACCTTTAACGTAACAGATTTCTTTTTGAGGTGTAAATCTTCTCAACGTCTGATCTTGTCAGTTTAAATTGCCACTAGTACGACGTAGTGAAATGCTAAGCTCACATTTTGTTAGAATCTTTCAAGAATATTTCAAGAACCAATCGAAATTCGAAAACCGTCTCTCAACCACGTCTGAGATAGTAATCTTGTAAAATTAATTCAGAGTGCGTGAAGCACTCTTCACGCACTCTGAAACTGTCCCAAAACTGTCTCAAGGACCCAAGAATATAATTTTGTCAAGAAATTAAGCTAAGCAACCAATTAAAAAGCGAGTAAATAGCTAGAAAAAATATTTTTTTTATAATTTTGTACCATTTAATTTACGATGGTATTTTACGGCGGTCTCAACTGGTTGTAAGTGATGATGCGGTCGAAGATGTTCCACGATTAGTAACGACGCAGCAGTATTACACGTCCTGTCTCTCTGTCTCTCTCTCTCGCTCTCTCTCTCTCTGTGTGTGTGTGTCGCTACACCATATTATTGTTGTTTATGGGTGGCAGTAACCACTAAATACCAAGTTGTTTCATGATGCTGAAATAGCTTAATTAGTTTACAAAAATAGTTAAAATATTTTTATTCATTATAATCAGAGTAGAGACGGGTATCTAAAACTAGCCATACATTTTACAGGGACGTTAACCCTCAAGTGTTTCTCATTTGAATCAAAGGAGCCCAGCTTCATCAACTTAAAATGCGTTCGTATTTTATAACGTTCTGTTCGTGCTAAGCGGTGTGCTGCAATTACCTTGTTTACTCAACGGACTTCCGTTACTATTGTATATTATTATAAACAAGCTTTCAATTTGTTTGTACAAGTTGCAACGATTATACTGCAGCTTTTGTACGTAATTCCGTTATAATGTTTAATAGGATCACGTCTTGGTAAATTACTTTGTAAAATTTTTGTCCTCGGTGTCGAATTATTATGGAAATAAATCATAATTGGAAGAAAACGTTTGTAAATTATTTGTGAACTGCTTTTCATCGTCTACTTTTCCATGAATGTGTAACCTTCTAGGTGAAAGTGACACCATTTGAAGCTCCACCTTATCCTTCGGGGGAAACGGTGTGATTTTTATTGTTTCTTCAGGGCATCTTTGCACAAAGCTTTTCTCACAAACGGGGTTGATGATACGTAACAAACTAGATACCTCCGTATCCGTCTCTAATATTCACACTATTGGGACACCTACTCCCTATAAGTGAGAGTGAATAGACTTAGACATATATATTATTAATATATATAAATCTCGTGTCACAATGTTTGTCCTCAATGGACTCCTAAACCACTTAACCGATTATAATAAAATTCGCACACCATGTGCAGTTCGATCCAATTTGAGAGATAGGATAGTTTAAATCTCAAATTATAGTCGCAATTTTAATTTATTGCAAATTATAATATCGTATGACAAAAACGTTAGCCACAGCAACGCGTGGCCAGGTCAGCTAGTATTATATATTATTTGATGTATAAGAGAACGAGCTGAGGGCCCACCTGGTCGTAAGTGGTGACCCCCGCCCATGACAACAGTAATACGATTCAGTATACAATTAATTGTTTATTTATTTTATTTAAAAAATAAATTCATTTCAATTGATATTGATAAAGCTCATTTCAATTGAACCGATTGAGTGAAGTGGTTCGTTTACATTTTATATATATCACCGTACCAGCTTCTAATGTACTCACTCCAGTGCGCAAGGACACAGACCTATTCTCGAGAAGCGAGAAGAAAGCTTTGATTAACCACGGAAACCCAATCCGGATTAGTAGATATCACATGTCTTCGAATTTTATGTTCTAGGACATGGCGGTTACCTAACGAGGTTTTCCTTCACCGCTTTGAAAGCGCACATCAATTTTTCAAGTAAATTACATTACTATAGATACGCCACTTATGTTCCCACTACAGAGGCACCGATATACTCTCGTTATTTGAGAGTGAATGGGCTTTGATCTACCACGGGAGTCCAATCCGGATTGGTAGATGTCACATGTTTTTGAGTTATATACTTGCCGGTTTCCTCACGATGTTTTCCTTCACCGTTTCGAGAACGTGGTAATACGCACATATTTTTTTTAAGTGTAAAGCTCATTGGTAAGTGTTTGAACCAGAGACCTTCAGATTGAAAGTTGGCGTCTGTGCCCCCGGGCCACTACGCTCTACGTAGTTACGTAAAATTATTTTCAGCGTGAAATCTCTATTTCTTTCCGTCCTTCCAACCATATTTATCGTCTCCATATTTCCATTTAGGTGTCATAGCTGTCTCGTCCAAATATGACGTCATTCTCCTTGAACTCGTTTAACTGTTAGTTATTCCTGTCTCGTTGTTATGCTGTTTTTCAATTTGTTTTGAATCACACTAATATTATTAAGGTGAAAGTTTGTATGTTTGTGTGCGTTTACGCTCAAGCAGCTCGACGGATTTCAATAAAATTTGGTACCAGGATAGCTTATATCCTGGATTAACACATAGACTACTTTTTATCCCTAAAAAGTAAAGTATTCTTGTAGGATAACCAACCTCGTGGAACAACGCGGGGCGCAGCTAGTAATATTGTAAAGGCGTAAGTTGATATATGTGTAGAATAGATGGTAGTAAACCACTAAAACTCCACGGTGTCCTCCTCAGCCGCTTAGTGGCGGGAACACGGGACCATTTGCATACTTCCGCGAGCACATACTTCCGCGATGACCAATCATTCCTTTGCTGAAACGAACTAAATAACAAGTAACTAGGGTACTTAATCACCAATCATGTAATAACAGTCATGTAACATGTTCAAGCTAAATAGCTTCATTGTTTGTAGTATTTAATGAGGCGCATTATCCCAGCTTAAAATTGAAACGGCCGTACACGGTAATCTCACCCTTGACTACCCGCTGTAAGATCTGTATTCCTGGGGTACTACTCTACGTTGCCATTTAATAACGTTACCGATTCGTGATCAAGGGGATCGGTTTTATCTCCTGCATATTAAAGTGATATTTTGATTACCATTTTCCTTGTTTGTCATTTACAGATGGACGCAATTGTGACCTGTAAGCATAAGTAATTTTAATCACATATTACTCGTTTATTATATAATTTTCGGCTGGCCTCATAGCTCAGTAGCTCTGCCTTCTGCGCTGTAAGTTGTTTCTACGGTAGGTCGTGGGTTCCACTCCCACTCAAGCATTTGTGTGACCAACATAAATGCTCACATCCGTAGGTTAGTCCCTTTGATTGACTACACGTATCTGTCAGTTTTTTTCATTATTTTTTTTCCTATTGTATCCCACTGCTATGCAAAGGTCTCCCGCGTTCACCTACGGACGCGACCAATATTGTCCCTCAAAAACCTCGAACTCATCTGTATTTCTTTTTATAATTGTGTTTAAATTTTTATTCTTGTGCCTTGAAAGCCTTGGTACATTGCGACATTGTTTACCTCTATGAGAATCAATTTGTAGTACTTAATTTGTAATGATGGTACAAATACCCTTATTTAGATGTGTGTATAATGAAAATTATATTCGTAATTTAGTTCAAAGTCAGTATCCGATAGCAGACTTAGGACTATTTTACATGTATCTTCAAGTTACGAAGATAATAAGTATAAAATCGTAATTATAATGTTGTTAAAATAAACTAAGAATGTGAACCAGATAATAAAAGGAAAAAAAAAACTCATCTGTAGATATTCCTGTGCAAAATAGTAAGAACAAAGGTGCGCTACAACGTGTTAAATATGCGACGTCCAATTTGGATATGTACTATCGCTTTTGATATAATATGCAAAATGGAAATGTCGCACTGAAGGACAAAGCCAACAGGTAAAGCTCTCAACTTCACCTATGTTTTGGAGAGATATTTTATTTTATAGAACTAGTGGCCCAGTGGTATGCTTACATTTGATTCACAGACTACAGGTTCATATTTCGATGCCACAAAAACATATGAGAACATATTTATCTTAAAAAACATTTGAGTTCTCATATTCTTATAACGGTGAAGAATAATATTGGGAGGGAAGCTAGACCTAGAACAAAAAATCTGGATGGGCAAATTTTTTGTTCTAGGACATGTTTAGTAAACTTACTGTTTTTATGCGATGATCGTGACGGAACATGCTTTCAGCCCATCTAAGGTTAAGTGGTTACAACAATAACACGACTTAGGTCCTCCCCGACGTCCGAATAACCGAAGTCGCATCACGTTGCGCCACACCCATCCATCGGAACGCAAAATTGCGAGTGCATCGGTGCTTGGCGGCGGATTACAACAAGTGCCAATCGTGGTAATAAAAACGATGTGTGATCGTGTGATCTCGAAGACATAAATTATTATTATTTACATAAAGTAACGTTTCGAGTACAATTTTTAAAACTTTTAAGGAAATAAATATTTTTGATTTAGAAGAAAGCCATTTGCAAAGCCATTTAGAAGAAAGCAATTCACTTTCATTTGTTAAGAATATAAACATATGTAGAGAGAATACAGAAATACCGCAATGCAGTTACATTCAAACAGGTACAGAAAGCTCTTAGAACATGAGCCATGTTTTTATTTTTTGGCTTTATTTTAATGTATTTCAAAAAAGAAGGATTGCTCAATTCAACAATTTTTTTTGTATGTATGTTACAGGCTATCTTCGTCTTAGAAAGCGCTTTATATAAGGTGCGACTTAGCACCTCCAATATGGACCTATATAAATTGGAAGATAAAATCCAACATTACGGAACTATAAGGATTTAACTAAGGTTTAATCGAAGTTTTCAATCAACGACTTGTTTGGAAATGTAAAAGACATTTTTATGAATATTGTGGTTCATACACCATTTTCATTGGTTATCACCATGCAAACCTATAAAAATGTTCAATTGAATGTAGGTACATTAAATGTAGATACGGTTATACAACGGGAATACATCACTTTTTTGGAATAAAAAGTACCCTATGTGTTAATAAAACCTACTCATTACAAATTTTGAATATCTTTCGGACATATAATATTAGTTTGATATCAATAAATAACCTGGGTACGTACAATTATCCTATATAAACCGGTGTGCTGTCACATGCACACATCTCGCGGCTAATGGTGGCCCATCAACCGCGAGCCACGAATCATCCTCGCCTTACCGCAATTCGGATTCTGTAATTACCCGGCCGCCTGCCTCCAGGGTTTACGGACAGGAAATTTAGTATCGGCCATTCGGCGACAAAAAAGTGTCTGTTCAAACGATGAAAATCTGATATGCGTTCTATATTTCACTCCAAAAGTGACTGATTTAATTCTTATTTCTCACTTTTATACGGGTACACCCTACCATTCTAAAGATTCATCCAAATCTGTATACATCGGGGGAAGAAAAAGTCACTGAAAGCAAAACATGCAATTTCGTTTACTTGGATGACATACTTTTTCAAGTTATTTTGATTCAACTATTTGGTAGTTTAATCAAAAGAACTAGAAAAATATGTATATATCTGAAAGCATATGCTTTCAAATAAAAAAATACTTTTCCAAATCGGTTGATAAATGATGGAGAACTAAGGTAACAAACATAAAAAAAATAAAGCGAGTTCATAACCTCCTCTGAAACTCATGAAAAATATACACTGTTAACTAGAAGCATCTGAAGCACTGAAGATACTGGAAGCAAGTGATATTTACAAGTTTTGAAATGTCTGGAGGTGGCAGAAAAAAAATGTTCACAAGCGTTTTGAAATACAGCGGACTTGTTGCCAAACTAGCTGTTTCTACGCGATTCCGTCAGTGTAGAATTTAACATTTTTTTGTTATTTTGACATTACGAACAGACACTTCAATTTTATTTATTTATATAGACAGACCGCTCAACTGACACATTACACCCAACCAATATACATCATTCATCATCATCTCCCAGCGATATCCCACACTACGAGTAAGTAGGGTCGGCACAGCGTGTATTTTTCTTCCATTTCCCTCTGTCGGACGACATCTCACTACTCACTCCTTCCTTACTTTCTTTCACAATATCCATCTACACATCATTAATCATTAAAAAATAATAATACAGGCAATGATTTCTTTTATAATTTACATTCAGAGTTTTTTTTGTTATACAATGTCAGTACTAGCTGAAGGCCCATTTGATGGAAGTGGTTACGGCGCTCATAAACAACAAAAACACGTCTATTTTCCCCAACTAAGGTATGAGAAGACTCATGTCGCATCGCGTCGCACACATCTCATGATGAGGCGGAGGGGGTGTTACACTTCAAGGGCCTGTAATTTCAGATAAAAATACAACATGCTGTTTGAATTAACTATCGCGATCTGACGTGTTTTGTCAAGCGCTTGTCATTCAGCGCTCTGCAGCAGGATCCAAAGCACGTAGGCGCAATAATGCTTGAGTAATTAATAACGAGAAAGTCATATTATGTTACTTCAATATAGCCAAAGTAGCAACTACTGTAGTAACAGTAGTTGCTACTTTGGCTATATTGCAAATAGTAGTTAGTACTTACTAGTTAAATAGTAATTTAACTAGTAAGTACTAACTACTATTTGCACAAGTAGGTATCTACCTACATGCTGACAGTTTTACCTCGTTAGCATTATCAAAATACCGAACAAAGCCAACCCTGACTCAGTGTCAGAAATAATGCAATCTGAATTTGACTTTCATTGTACCTGAAATTAAGCTACAGTGTGGAAATTAAGAAATTTGACATGATACGAATAATAATAACAGACAATTACAATGTTCTATGGCGACTCTCCATAAACAAAAAAACAAGTTACACGTCCCATTGGGCTTTCAATCTTCACTGCCTTTTATGAACTTTTTTAACGCAACGCTGATAGAATACTCAAATTTTACGCTCCGATATTTTTATACGCTAGAAAAAGTTTTAGTCTCTTTTTATTTCGTATTTTTGTGTTTCAATTAAGTTTAACGGAGTCAAAATATTCCAGAGGGATTATTGATTTTAAAGGGCTATTAATTATCTATCAAATAAATGCAAAAAGTTTCAGTTGGAACTAGCTGGAATCACGTAGAATTTCTATGTCCTATCGTCTGTCTGTACTTATTTATTCCGAGAAACGCTTAGTGTCTCAAATTTCAAGTACAAATACAAATGTTTATTGTGAAACAGGTAATAGGAGATAGTACAAAACTTGTATTGATATGTCTACTGCGTTTTATCTTTCAATTCAAAAGATATAGAAGATAAAAGAGAAGATAGAAAAATGTATACATAACATTTGTTATCCGCACTATCTGGATGGATAGTATTCCACAATCACTTGCTTCTAGACCATTAATTCCGCATCCCTACGGTCCCACGGAATTAATTTCGTTTTCGGGTTTCGTCCGATACTTCAAGAATCTCTTTTGCACTGGGATTAACTATGTCACAGATGGCATGATGACAGCCATAAGCGCATACCACATACACCTAAAATCCAGGACCAAATCTCATGAAACAAATTTTATCCCACCGCAGATCGAACCAGAGACTTCCCGCTCGAATTTTCTGGATTATTTTGCATATGCATAACCCATCTATAATAGAACAAAACTTCACTTGCCTAGTTTCTGCTGAAATTTTCTCTAAGATACTACGACTCGAAATTTTCCTTCGCGTGTTTATTACCTAGCATTATCCAGACGAGTCATGACGTGTTATTTCCTTCACGACACCATGTCATCAGACCGACGTCAGACCTGCTAGTAGCATCGATTTGCGAAACGAATTTACCGTCGACAACGGAAATAGGTCTCAGCGCGGAAACGTTCCCCGTTACGTTACTCATACATGCTCGTACGTTGCAATAACAATTTCAGTATTTTTTTTACTACTGTGCTTATTCAACAGTTACAATATGAAAAATCTAGAAAAACATTGGACAAATGATGAGCTTTTTTAATAGAATTTCTCTTTACGATTGAATTGCTGAATAGATTGGATGTTTTGATTTTTCGGTTCAATAATTGAATTGATAGAAGGTTATTTTTAGAATTTGCTTAATTAACGAAAAGACTTGTCCAAAGGATACATTTACTTCGAATGATGTATTTTTAAGACTTGAGTTATTCTGGGTACGCATAGCTATTAATACTCAGAGATCGTGAGGATATCAGTTTACAGCTCTTCAAAGAGCTACTTTTCACCTTGTGAATTACACTATCATGGAAACGTATTTAGTTGCTCTACTAACACTTTCAGCCAGTAAAATAAATCATTATTTAATGGTCCACCAACCAGGATAGAATCGACCGATGAAATTACCAACACAGATAAAACGTGTTATTATCGTAAATTGCCATTTCCAAACCAGCTTTTAGCGTTTCCACTACCTTCTCTTAATGAGCTTTTGTCATTTCAGTTTATTTTAAATCATGATTTTTTTTCAGCTTTACTTTTGTTTTACACATAGCTGTAGATGCATATCGGTAGTCCTTTGACTTGAAAGTAATATACGTACCGCTCGACTATTGACTTTGATTGCTCTTTTCATATTGAAAGCTGAAAGAAGGGAATTAATTGTAAATACACTTGTTATATCTAATCTGTTCATGTATAATTGGGGATTTGTATAAGTTATTGCTATGTTTGAATGGGTGTATAATTTTATATTCACCCAGTGATACAAATTGCATGATTTCAGTTTATTTAGTTTTTGTTATTGTTGATCCATTGAATTGGTATACACCTACGCGAAAACTTAATATTCCCTTAAAATAATCCATAAATTTGAACATCGAAAATGAATTTGAGTTTCTCTGACGTGAAAACAAAGAGAGTAGGGTAATTATACGTAGTCCAATCTGCCTACTAATTGAACATTGAAAAGTGAATAATAAATCTTATTTAAATTCAAGGATGTACCTGAACGCTTTTGATTCAATCAAATGGGCAAATCAAGTAATTGCAATTAGTGCCTTGAATATTAATTACTTTATCGGAACTCCGCACAAACACGTTTTGGCAAAATAATTATTTTAAAATTCACTATAATTGCCTGAAAATTAATCGAATGTCCACGAATATTCTATTAAAACGTAATTTGAGCGAACAAACGAAATTCAATTTGTATTGCTTGATAATGCCTGTCAGCTGTTATGTTACATTACATTAAAAATAATTGGTTTGATGAATTCGAATGGTGAACAATACCTCTGTTATTTTAATTAATTGAATACGAAGCCAATTTTATTAATAAAAAAATAATACTATGTAGGCATTATGTACCTTTTTTTTTCGTGGGGAAATGCACTCGCATACCGCCCTGCAACGGGGAGACAGAGCGGTTATGTGGGACTAGACCCACTAAAACTCCACGGTGTCCTCCCCTCCCGCTTAGTATTTACCTTAAATTACATTACGGGTTGGTACATAAGGCATTATGTACCTAACCGTACCATGATTTGTCATGGTACGGTGACAAGTCAGTCACTTTATAATAAAGCAAGAAACCGAAGTATTTTATCTCATTGTTTTAATATAACTGCTCGTGTTGTTTCTATATCATGTATTGTTTATATGTCGTTCTGTTAAGAGGAATCATTTGGGGCTAAATAAATATTTTATTTACACATGAAAATTAATTTTAATTATTATTATTTTTTTTTACACATTTTGTATATTTATAATTTGTTACAACTATAGTTATTGACACTCACTTGAAACGGACACTGGCAGAATTTGTGCGAAAGACACAAAAAGCCATAACAAAGAAGTTAAGTGAAGTTAAGTTTTGTCTCAAACATTTACATCAACAAGCGCCAACAAACGTAATCGCCGAGTGAAAGTTCTCCAGTTTATAATGGTTACAATCCGCTAAATTAAAACGTTCATATTACTAACGCCAATGTCGCCATTTGGCTACCTTTCTTATTTACCTTCTTTATATTCTACTCCAAGTGCAGTTGGTTATTTCAAGAGACTAAGCACCAGCTCCGGTAGCCGTGATCGTCTAGTGGTTAGGACCCTACGTTGTGGCCGTAGTAACCCAGGTTCGAATCCTGGTCACGGCAGTGCAAACTGTCGCGGCGGAGCATATTTTTTTGTATTTTTTTTGTGTAGATATATATTCTACCTCGCAGAATGACACAGGTTACTCTGGAAGAGTGATCTGTGGGAGAGTAATCCTAATTATTCGAATCAGGTATTCCTGTAATTCTCTTCCAATATACCTAACGAGTCGTATTAATGTTGTTATATGCAGATAATCACCATCCAACGGGCCATCTGCTTCATACACCCAATATAGAAACTTTAGACCGAAACGAACACACAAAGTAAATATCACGCCTGTTTACGTTAATTAAAATGTTTTGCAAAATTGGTCTATCAAAAGGAATTTAGGGACCAAACTCTGACGGAAAAAATACTTTGTTGTTTATTCTAACCTTTTTTTCTTTATGCTAATTTTAAAAACATGAATTGATTATTTAACTAGGTTATTTCAGGCTTATTGAAAAAAAAAAAAAAAAACATTTCCAGTACAAGAGATTTATTGTAATAACATTTGCTACTCTACTAAAAACCGGATATGTGGTATTTAAACTTTTACACCTAAATTTTCCGTTCCCTCAATTGTAGATATGTCTAATTTAAGATACACAACCCTTAAAAGGTATAGGACAAACATCCGATACCTTTATGTTTCCATTACTCTATGATTACTGTACCCTCAAATTTTCACCTTATCACAGGCCTACTCTCAGAAAATGAGGATGAATGAGCATGATTACTCGCGATGCTTTCGCAATTAATCTACCTCCCAACTTAATATAATTAACGCGTGTGCTGTGGCCCTTATACATCTACCTACACAAATAAAACAAAGATTTTCTCGTCCATTTATTCTCATAATGAAAACTCCAGCATAATACGAAATAAACAGTTATAGAAACTCAGCTCGATTTCCCAAGACATTGGAAATAAAAGTAAAGTCCTCGAGAAGTCATTTCCACGTCTAGACAACGGACATTGCGAACCATTCAGCGGAAGGGCGACATTTATAGCTCTGTATACAAATATATACGTTATCATAACAAATCCAAGGTACACTATAATTGTTTCAGCAAATAAGGTAGGAATGTACATGATATATGGCACTGGAATGACCAGACAATGACATAAACCAATAGACCAATTTTTGGGGGACCAAGTTGCCCGCGTCCGTATCTGAGTAGGACCCTTAAAATCGCTACACGTGTCCCCCGGGTGGTGCGAAAACAGCAACGAAAAGTAGCAGTAGAACGTGTGCCAAGTTTATCCAGCGAAGTACTGCAACCATATCTGGAATCTACCGCCAAGCAGTAGTGCTTGCATTACTGTGTTCCGGTGGAAGGGTGGGCTTGCCGGTCAAAGTACGTATGAGACGTAACATCCCCGTCTAGGGTGACGGGCGCAACGGGATGCAACTTGGGTTTTCTTATACTTCGGTCGGGGAGGACCTAGGTCGTATTGCTCTTGTGATGATCTGAGGTAACCACTTAACATCAGCTCGTCACTTTAGTTACACAAAAAAATATATATTGTAGTAAATTTTGGCTTCTGAGCCTGCCCAAAATGTAGCAAGTAACGACATTTTTCAGCAAAAGTTTACACAGTAAAACAATGGAAATACTTTGTAGAAAATTACTCCTGTTAAAAAGTCTTTTTGATGTTACGATAGAAAGAATCAACTTAATTCTTCCTGTCTATGAATACTTTATTATTATATAATTAGACGGCTCCGTGGCTTAGTTGGTGGTAGCCCTGCCTTCGAAGCGAGGGGTCCCGGGTTCGATTCCCGGCCGGGGCATACTTTGTGTGGTGAGCATGAAGTTTGTTCTCGGGTCTTGGGTGTTTGTCTTGTGTTTCTGTGTTTGTCCATGCCATCTGCGACACAGGGAATCCTAGTGCAGAGGTATGAGTGTGTAAACGTTTTAAAAAAAAAAAAAAAAAAATAAATAAATAATATTTTATATAATAGAGTTAGCAGGAAAATTTTCTTTGAACGATAATAATTAATATTAATTCATCCAATAATATTGTTGTACAATATTATAATATAATTATGAAATAACGAATGTTGGTGTAAGATTCAGAGATGAAGGCTCAGTAGTATTACGTTGGTTTACGATCTGTATGTAGGTGATCTGTATGTACATGGGTTTCAATTTTACACTGAGTTTGAGCTCCTTGTGAAGGAAAACATCATCAGAGAACTATACTAGGGCGTTTGCTCTTCAGGTTGAAAACAGCCACTAATCACTTCTACATTACGTAGCTGACATTTTAAGGCGCCGCCAAAAACAAAAGCGCTGTATCAACAGCGAGTTTCAACAGGGCAGTTGCAATGCGGTAGCATTATACTCGCTTAAAATCGAGTGAATGTTTTAAGGTTCTCGCGTCTATAGGTAGAATCAGAGTACATTCAGAGTCAAGTATCCCTTAGATGGTAAAAAGAAGCTACTAACGCTACGTAGGCGTAGAACGTGTGCCTAGTTCTTCCAGAGAAATGCCACACCCAGTAATCTGCCGCCAAACAGCGGTGCTCTGTTCCGGTGGAAGTAAGTGAACGTTGGTGAAATTACTGGTGCATGAGACATATCATTCTGACTGCAGTGCGTGTGAAATACTCGTATAAGGAAGACGCAAAATGTGCGGTACTAGGACGATTTTTACGTTCATTTTACGCTCGCTGTGACCAAGAAGGAACAGTAATTGCACCGAAGTTTTATGTTCCTTTCTATCGTTATTCTCCGAACGGCGATGGAGATGTAAAATGGTTTTATTTTATCTGTCCTT
The DNA here is from genome assembly GCA_921293045.1 of Aplocera efformata. NCBI lineage: Eukaryota > Metazoa > Arthropoda > Insecta > Lepidoptera > Geometridae > Aplocera > Aplocera efformata. The sequence continues at coordinate 1,665,323 of OV121040.1, forward strand.
TAAGCTTGTTTCTTTTTTACGTCGATTAAAAGATTAACAGTTTATAGCACAGACGATAAATTGAAGTCTCCGAAATTGATAGTAACGCTGCTTGCGTAGTGGTGTGCATCTAAGTGCCTAAGTAGCTCCTGTGGCACGTTATATACGCATGAACGTGTTTATTAATTTGTGCGTATGAATTTTGATGTGTCAAAACAATACTTCACTTTATCTAAAGGAATAAACTAGTGAGTTTCAGGTATGCGGGGTTCGATCCTTGGCTTAAACCTTCGGTTGCAATAGTGTGTTGTAGGCTTGAAGAGGAACTAAAAATGACTCGAAAACCAACTTTATTGTCTGTACTCGAGTATTGGAAGTGTGTGTTGTGTTTGTAAAAAGTGTTGTATATTATAAAAAAATGTTGCATTATCGTCGTACAAAAATAATTTTAATGTATTCTCCTTAATGTTTTCAATGTACGGGTTGAAACAATAACCCTACTTTTGGCTTTACAGTAGTCGGGTAAAAATAGGTGCATCCTTATTCACATAAGAAAAAAACATTTTGTACAAAAGTCTATTGAATCCAGCAACAAAGAATACAAAAGCACAGAATTTGTTTCACAAATGTAATAAAAATACGTTTTTATTATATCTTCTTTGTACGCCATTGCTTACTAACGATGCCTTCAGGCGTAGGTATAAGCGTATTCTTAACATATCCTCAATGTCCATAAATTTGCCTCAGAGATATAAGTAATTCACTAGATAGTATACAGGGTGTCCTGAGAAATAATAGTGTAAAGCCCAACGGGTAGAAAGTCTTAAATGCGTTCGCCCGCATCGTAAAGCGAATGTGTATGTAGCTGCCTCATCCTTACTTCTTTCACGTAAATGGCCAACTCTAGTGTCAAAATTCAAAAAAACTACAACATGGCTTATTGAGTATTAGAGCTGGCACTACCGTAGAGTTAAGCTGTCGTAACTCTACGGAAGCACTCCGTAAAGTTAAGCTGTCAAATTCTACTAAACGGTGAACGTTTCGTGGACGTGGATATACAAATAGCGTCTGGGCGAAGAGTTTAATAGATGATCTGTAAATTTAAGGAAAAACTTAAAGTTTTTTAGTACTTAAGTAACTTAACTTAAGTAGTTTAGTTAGATAGCTATTTTAATTTAATTATTTAACTTGTTTTTTTGTGACGTTCCTATGCTTGTCTGTTTTGAATGGCTCTGATCATAGATCTTGTGTTTAAAAGTATGTGTATAATTTTTAATTTTAATTTTAATTTTGACGTAACCAAGTGTTCATTATGGTTCCTACGGTGAAATAAATGAGTATGAGTATGAGTATGAGTTAAAAGTTTCTGTAAGAGCACCATACTCTTAGGCGGATCGGTATGGGGTTTCGTAGAAACAACTGCGTTACCCGTCGCGGTCACCCGCATGTACAATGCGGATGCACTGAGGTATCCTAACCTAACAATAGACTGAGAACAATACTCCCTGGTTACAGACTCAATTGGTTAGGTTATCAGCCAGGACAAGCAAGTGTGACGAACAAAATTATTTATACCGGTTCTAAGATATTTATTCTATTGTAAACAAGACTGAAGTCACTTATATGAGAACTTAATTATTCATTAAGAAATGATACGCAAATGATCGTTCGTATTTTTTTTATTTAGTGTTCTGCCCTTAGTTCAAGCTATACATAGTGATGTGAAATGTACATGAATATTTATATGTATTGCTCATTCGCATCATTGGAATGGATAGAAGTAAACATAGAAATATTTTATAAATACACAACAGAATATTATTGTACAATAAAAGGTTTTTAACAATAATATTCGGATTACCCCAAATAAATATTTATCTGATATCATCAAAAAAATATTGGCGTTCCTTTTAATGAATTCCGTTGGTTGTGTAATAAGCCAAATTAAACAACATAGAATCTCCTAAATTTGAAATAAATGTTTATTTTCCTTTTTGAGTTCATTCCAATTACATTATTTTAACATAAAAAAGTATACTGGGTGTACAGCTTCTCTGAGAGCTTCCAAGTCTCGGATTTGGAAATGTATTAATAAATAAATAAATAAACGTTTACACACTCATACCTCTGCACTAGGGTTCCCTGTGTCGCAGATGGCATGGACAAACACAGAAACACAAGACAAACACCCAAGACCCGAGAACAAACTTCATGCTCACCACACAAAGTGTGCCCCGGCCGGGAATCGAACCCGGGACCCCTCGCTTTGAAGGCAGGGCTACTACCAACTAAGCCACGGAGCCGTCAAATTGTGTATTGTGTATATATACTCGTAGAAGATGAAATTTTGCCAGTTTTGATGGAGATCGTGCAGTCGGAAATGTCAAGCATTTTAGTCGGAGTTCCCTCTCATCCTAACACAAAGCGGAGTTTGAGTGTGTTGGAACAGTCGTAAACTTAACGAATAAGATTAGCTTAAACATGAAAACTGACTGTAGTTTGATATATTTGTGTGCATGTAATGTGCCTCGGAAGGTCCTGTGACAAGCCAATCGAAGAGTTATAAAATTTTGATAAAATTTATTGTTACAGGTTCGAAGGATGAGTCGTGATGTATGGTAACGCAAGCGATGCGGCCGCGGACGACGAAACGCGTGCACATGCACTGGCCGCACTAATTACACTCTATATTCTTGTTGCCCTAGTGGGCATCATCGGTAAGTACGCTCCATACACTATAAACTTTATTGCATTGTATTGTATGATATGTACGCGAATCACGTAATAATAACGATGGCATGCAGGCACGCGCACTAGCCTCGCTAATTGCACTATTTATTCTTTTTTCCGTGTTAAGTATTGTCGATGAGAACTAAGTACGCTTATATGCTACTACGCTACAAAATATTTTGTTCCTAGTCCATTGTGTTAGTGGTCTAAAACCAAATTCGCATTATTGCCTTTCTAATGAAACTGGTTTGCGGCATTGGTTGGATGCTTTCAAAGTCTCGGACATAGGTAGAAACAATTTTTGTGTTTTACAATGACTAGCGGATACCCAGCGTGTGTAAACATTTACTCATCACGTGAGTTATCTGAAGACTCCCTGTATAAAAGGCGAAGAAATGGTAGAGTCATTTACTACTTCATCGGCTGGATACAATTCTCCTTATTTACAGCTACTGTGTAAAAGTTTAAATTTCATTGAACTATATTTAAATGTTATTATTGGTGTTACCGAGATATTTACCATGATTTGTGAGTTTTGTTGACTCCCGATATTTCAACGCAGTTACATGCGTCATGGTCCCGTCATGCGTCATATCTCGGTAACACGAATAATAATGTTCATAACCATGATAGTTTTAAAATTTATAAATTTAAATTTGTATTGTAGATTAAAACTAAAAAATTTGCCTTATCCCGGCCTTCTTGGACTTGCCCCGTCTGTCGGGTAGCTTAACTTCCCCTTCACCCCACTATGCAAATAAGTGCAAATGAGTATGGATGTAAATTTAAAGTCCCAACCACCTTACAAATTTAAATAAGTGGGGTGCTTGGTTAAAATCATGATGATCCCACTGGTTTAAAACAGTAAATATAGGCGACGAAATGTTTTTAAGCTTCACTAGTGATATGAGAAAATTAATGTAGGTAGGTAAAGTTTAGAACTCTATCATTTATCAACAGATTCCCATTCAGGTCCAAAATAAATTTTATCAAAATCTATGCAATATGCAATTGCAAATTATGCTTTCCATGACTTTTTTCTTCGCCCATTGTAGACCGAAATGGACTTTTTTTTAATGGTAGGGTATACCTCCTGCGGGCGAAAAAAAGGGATGAAAGTATTGACGTCGGCTTTTAGATTTTTTATATTAATAAATGTAATAAATTATATTGTATTCTACACGAGTGCATGGCACACAGCAAGCCCTGAACTTTCCACTTTAATATAATTATTACTTATTATAATATCTCAGGATTGTCTTTGTGCCACAGTTTCTACTTGGCTGTTCACCCCGTTATATTAATTAACTTGAGAGCCTCTCACTTGGTCCTTTGCCGTATTTTTTAATACCGGTAATTAATTTTTATGTTTTTAGCTCGCTACTGGATGTTTCCTAGTTACATTTAAGAAGGTGCAGTCAATAACATTCTCTCTCACTCTCACTCTGTTCTCTTCTCTCCACCTAGTTTTATTTGGATTTATATGTATAAAAAAATACTATTATATGTATTCTACGGTTTCGTGGCTTAGTTGGTAGTTGCCCTGCCCTGCTTGCCTGCCCTGCCACGGCCGGGGCATGAATATGAGAGGTATAAATGTGTAAACGTTTTTTTTATTTTTTATATGGTTTTCATTTCATGCTTTGAATATGAAATGTCCATGAATATTTATTTATTTTTATTATTGTATTACCCTAAAACTTAAAATACAAATATGTTATACTATATTCGCTACACACTGTAGTAAAATTGTGCTGCAATCTAACCTATTCTAGTTCAACTGTCTTGAGTTTCTGCGCAAGAAGTCTGTAGATGAACGTCCATATCAATCTAAATACTGACCAATAGGTACCATTTGCAACCGAATTCAAAAAAGGAAGAGGTTTTCAATTCGACTGTATTTTTTAATATGTTTTTTCATGTTTGTTACCTCAGATCTCCGTCATTTATGAACCGATTTTGAAAATTATTTTTTTATTTGGAAGTATTTAGGATTGCTCCTATAATAGTTAAATAGTTTTGGATACAACACCGAAACAATATTTTAAGTTGACGGTACGGCTACCACACACAGATTATAGAGAAGAAAGAATTATTGTAGAATTTAGCAGACGTTTACTGTGGGTAGCGACGAATGCTGTTTGAACGTTAATTAGAAAACGTGATTGGGCGCGCATTCTGTGGACTAATTATAGTTTGTGCATTCTATCGAGACAATAGGACTATAGACTATAGACAACAGGCGTCATCGCAAAATACATCCTATTTCATAACCTCCTCCGGAAGACGAATGAAAAAGCAGAATATATTTTACAGGCAACGTCAGTCTGATGGTGGCGCTGGCATCGGGCGGGGCTGCCAGACTGCGCACGCCGCAGATGCTCAGCGCGTGCGCAGCCGACTTCCTCGTGTGTGCCGCCAGCGCGCCTCTCGCCGCCTCCCGCGCCGCCAGGATCCACCACCTGCCCTGCCACGTCACTTATTACATAGAGGTGAGCATAGTCCCTCTCAATTATCGAGAGTAGGCCAGTGTCCCTTCAGTGGGAACATTAGAGGCTGGTACGGAGCATAGTTTAGTATCACTTGTATCTAGTCTAGTATCTTTATAACTCCCTGGAATGTGCTAAGCAAATAATTTTATAATAGTTTTATTTTTTACTTGCTGTAGTTCACCGGCGTGCAATTTTTTTTTTTTTTATAACGGGACCCTGTTGTTTTTTAAAATAAAAGTAGCTTTAAAAGCCTCTTATGCTGCACTGCTGTGCACTGCTGTGTTCCGGTGAAAGGGGCGGGTCCCGATGTAATCACTGGCTCATGAGACGTTACATCCCAGATTTGGCTACAGAACTTGATTGCACACATAAAAATGAATTAGTCTTTCTTTTTTTAAATGGCTTCTTACTCTATAATTGAACTTACCCTAAAATGAGTTTTTCAGGAAACCTTTGCGGGCTTAAAAATATTTGTGTATTTTGAATGAGTATTGTATTTCAGTCATTTCCGGTGGCTGCAAGTACGCTGTCCTTGGTGGCTATAGCAGCCGACCGCTGTGGAGCAGTGCGCCGCGGGGGGACTTCGCTCTGCGCCCGTCCCCTCATAGCCGTCGTCATAGTTTGGATCATATCATTCTTGTTGAGTGAGTCTCTATATCCATCATCTCTACTGAATTTTGCCTAGAGAGATCTGAATAGGCGTAATAAAGTTGAAGCCTTTATTACCGTTGAATTCTTAAAAAAAAGTACTTGGAATGGTCACATTTTTATGTAGATGATAAATATGTAGCTACAAGATATGTTCTTATTTCTAAACTTTTTACATATGACTAAATACTCGGCAATAGAATCGACACGTGTTTCGTCTGAAACAGGCCTCTTCAGAAGTGTTGACTCGAGATGTTGCTATTTCGAAGACTGCATCTAACGTACCTAGAAATACAAATCCATTAATCGCTCAAATTAAAATAGTAATAGATAAATCTGATCACGAGATCTACCTCTACGAAACTTTTATTTTAGAATTTAAAATTATCATAAGAAGAATCACAATTGAGAAGAACGCTATGGATCATTGATTTTCCAAACCCAAACCACTTGCTTTGGGTCTGTCTCAGTGCCTTTCGGATTGAAAGTCAAACGGCCTAATCTTTGTTTTTTTTTTTGTATTCAATATCTTTTTTTCTGGATAATATCTAATTCTGATTTGATTATTATTCGTGTTACCGAGATATTTACCATGATTTGTGAGTTTTGTTGACTCCCGATATTTCGACGCAGTTACATGCGTCATGGTCCCGGGCAAACTGAAGTCTTTGCGAAGTTATCAGTTAAGTTAGTTTTTAGCGAAGTTAGTTTTTATCGGGAGTCAACAAAACTCACAAATCATGGTAAATATCTCGGTAACACGAATAATAATGTTCATAACCATGATAGTTTTAAAATTTATATCTGATTTGATTGTTATGATAAGACAAAAAATAGTTTCAAATTTTGTTTAAGGTGCAGCAGCAGTTACAGCCACATGTTTATACTGCCCACCATTAGCAGTGATCCACGCTGCCTTCACATACTGCATTCCCGTGCTAGCAGTAGCCCGGTGTCACTGGGCAGTGCGCGTCAAACTCACTGCGTTGTCGCTCACAGCGCGTGCAGCTCACGGCGAGCTGCCCCTGCCAGTGCCCTTGATGCGAAGGCCCACACACGTTATCATAGTCGCCGGCGTCGGGCCCAGAGAACGAAGAGACGCCGTGGACGTAGGAGATCTTAGAAAAAAGAAGCTCCAGCCGAGTCTTTTAGGGCCACAGCCGCAAACCTCGACGTTGAGGTCGCGACGCCGGCTGGGAAACGTCTTGATGGGGATCGCGGCGATATTCGCGATGTGCTGGTGTCCACATGCGGCTCTGGTGGTGTCTAGTGCGTTTGGACTGCACGCGCCCGTGATGATCGCACACTACGCATTGTTACTAGGATACGCGCATTCGGCGATAAATGCGGTGGCTTATTGGGTGCTGAACCGGCACTCGCTGACGTCAGCGTGCGCCGCGTGGAGGCTGCCGCAGCTGCGCGTGAGGGAAGAGCGGCCGTCTTCCACGAACGAGGCCGCTCTCGGAGCTTTCCACCCGCGACTTGCACGACCAGCACCTTCCCCGCGTCCTCCTCCCTCCAGTTTCCTATACTAATGTCCGTCTACCTTCTAAGCTCTGTCGATCTGTGATTCCTGTCTCTCAGTGCCTCTTGGTGCCCCCGCTCGGGGGAGCCGCTCGTTTCGTCGTTATAAACGTGGTTGTTTGAGAATTTATGGAGAATAATATCCGTGAAGCAATAAAGTGTATGAAACACTTACGGGAGTTTTATTGTATCTATGAAACGATCGCGTAAATGGACGATGACGTATCGTGTCTTCGATGTGATTTATCTTGGATTCTGTTTCATTGTTTATTTATTGGTTCGATTTATTACGCAACGATTCTTAGGGAACGTTATTGTTTATGAGCAAAGCTAAGTTTATTGTTTGTTTTGATCGGACATATGTCTCAGAAGAAGTATAATGTGACTATCTCATAAATATTACCTGATTCATTTTCTGTAGTCTCGGGGTCCTTAACTTATTCAAAAAATCGAGCTCATTCTTCTTTTGTAACAATAACGACATTTGATCCACGCACCCGAATAACTGAACATTCGAATAGGGAGCTTATATTGTAAATACATATTCATGCGAAAGTTTTTAATGGTTCCACGAAGGGTCATCCGTTAACGAGGCATAATGAGAAGTTTCGGGTCGCGGTGAGCGGACGCAATTAATGGATCCTCCTAGTTCCCGCAAGGATGGCGAAGGATGGCTTATTGGAGAACGAGTAATATGAGGAAATATTATTGGTAAGTATTTCTTGTCATATTTGCTGGCACAATTAGACATGATACGAGGTAATTCTTATACGGATTCGTGATATATGTCGCAACTTGACGGCTCCGTAGCTTAGTGGGTCCCTGCCTGAAGCAAGAGGTCCAGGGTTCGACTCCCGGCCGAGACAGACTTTGTGTGGTTAGCGTAAAGTCTGTTCTCGGTTCTTGGGTTTCTGTTTTATGTTTCAGTGTTTGTTCATGCCTTCTGCGATATATATATATATTTATATATATCGCATTATAATTAAACAAAGTGTTTATTTTGGATACACAATGTCAAAGTGCTACTAAAGCAATAAAAAAATTCAAACACAAACTTTTGATCTTAAGTATCGTTTGGACAAGTCAAAATATACACACACAAGTAAAAATATTCGTGAACGTTTTTATAGTAAACCATTTTGACGGTAAAGTTATTAAACTAGCACTTGGTTTGCCAGCTTGCACATAACAACACTACAAGGACTGTTATAAAAAAAAGTCTACGACCTTCCTACGCCAAAATAATGTCCAGGTCGGGCAAACTTTTTGACCCCTCAGCGGTTCGCGCTTACTCAGAAGTTCGCTTATCGCTGCGCAATACGCATCTTACATTCAATATTCATTCTCCGCAGCCGCTTGGTACTAATTTCCTAAAGCTCAAAAATATTGCATAATTTCTGAGCCCTCGGAGAAGTTTGCCATGAAGTTAGAATGTTTCTTTCGCCTGGAAGTAATCTACATTTAATAGCGGAATCGTGAGAAAAACCGTGTAAATCGTTATTTGTAATAAAAATTTGTACCTGATGTTACAAAGAGTAACTTGTACCTTTTATTTTAGAAGAAAAAGGAAACAAGATTACGCGCAAAAAAAATCCTCGTGGACGAATTCGAGGGGAATTATATTTTTAGTTCGCAATACCACATTCTCAAAACAATGTAATAACCGGCATGTCCCAGGACCAAAACCAAAGTTCCATCTCACTGGCTGTTCCCACTCCAGGGAATGCCTATATTCTATACAAGCAAGTTGCAGCTGCTCGCGTCTGGAGGTGAGAATCCTCTGAGTCCCTACACGTATCCCCTGGGTGCTGCCAAAGGAGCAACTAAAAGTAACAGTAGAACTGCCAAGTTCGTCCGGAGAAGTACTGCCTCCACACCTGGTAATATGCAAACAGTGATGCATTTGTTTTACTGGTTGTGGGTGCCGGTGAAATCACAGGTTTCACAGGTGCAAGAGACGTAACATCCCTGTCTCGGGTGACAGGCGGAACGGAATGCGACTTAGGTCTTCTCATACTTCGGTCAGAAAGGCCTAAGTCGTTATTGCTGTTGTTATGGTAACCACATAATATCAGTAAAAAAGACTTTAGCTCGTCCCTATACATTAATATTCTAAAAAAAAATCTGTCTCGCCGCTCTAGGCCATCCTAGCAACAAAACATGCCATATGTAGGCAGGTAACGTTAATGAGTTGTTAATAATAACTTGAAATTACCGTAACAATTCTATCTCTTGCTGAATTACCTACTTTTGATACCCCCAAGCTTTACGTTGTTGTAATAACATGATATTGAAGTATTTACGATGAAAACATTTCGCATAACTTCGGAAAATACTAATATGCTTGTTAAGTGAGTTTTCTTCTCACAGAATAATAAATTGTTATCAAAGAGATTGTAGCGCGTTTTAGCATACTTCATAATTAATTGGCCTATAACTAATAAAGAAAACCGTCTAAGGTGAGTCGATTCTACGCATTCCAGCTATATTTTTATTTTAACACTATTTGTTATACTTTTTTCAAGCCCATTCGATGTTAAGTGGTTAGCACATAACAACAGCTATTATTATTGCTATAGTTACTTTGAATAACACTTACAGTGATAAATAGCCAGATAGATAAATGGTCTACAGCTGCAGCATCTTCAAGTCCATTGCAAGTCTCTTGTGTAGTGTAGTAATAAATTATATACTGTACCCATGTAGTATAAGGTATGTATTCGAGCCGTTTACTGTATATTTTATACTGTAGTATGTTGCCTGAAATAAATGGTTAATTATAATATAATCCTTACATAGTATTAAACAAAGTCACGGCCGCTGTTTGTTCGCTTAGATATTTTTAACTACGCAACGTTGTTATATGCAGTTTTCAGCAATAGATAGTGATTCAAGAGGAAGGTTTGTATGTAGTATACATGCATATTATAATAGAGAAAAGCGGAGCACCTATGCGAAAAAGCGTAACAATTCGTACAATCACATTCGTATTTACAATATTAGTTAGAATAAAACTCGTTAAAAGTTAAAAGCCCTTTGATGTTAAATTTTTCAACAAACCGTTAATTTATCATGTAAAAAATCTCGCTTACCTTCAGAAAAAAATATGTCCTACCGAAAGTACAAAAGGCTTACGCAAGTCCGAAAGCAACGTGTTACACGGTTGAAGGGCTTGAACAAGGGTAAGCGACCGAGCCACGTGCCGGCTTCACGTTTATACCTATTTTATCCCTCCATCTCTACGGTATAATTCATAGGATATATCTATATAACTTTGATTGGCCTCACAGCTCAGTTGGTAGTACCTTTAGCTTCTGTAGGCCGTGGGTGGAAAAGCATTTGTGTGGCGTACATAGATGTTTGTTCGGTGCCTGGCCTCGTGGATTCAAGAATTCAATTTATTAGTATATACTAATCCAAAGATACTCTACATAACAAATATTATACAATAATTTAAAAATTTAAAATTCCTTTATATTACCTATGCCTCCAATATAGGTCCTTTAATGTTAGGATGGATAGCAGACTTTGTAAGCTTAGTAGGTTTTACGGGTACATTTGGGTACGGAACCTTAAAAAACGCTTTGAAATTTGACAATCTCCTTTAGAGTAACGAGAGGCCTCAAAAAAACCACATACAACGACAAACAGACACAAACTAATAAAACCCTTTTTTACCTAGATGGAGGTATAAGACGCATTATTTTTCTTGTATTTAATTTGGTTATTTAATTAGGTAACTTGAAATAAAGTCTGAATTATTTGGTTAAATGCTCCGGTAATTAAAATGACCCTTTTCAACGAGAGATATTGTTAAAGTTTTACCTTTAGTCAGCAGACTTTTAGACAGTTACAATTATATAAATAACTTCCTAATTAACATACAATCCAACTCGATTTGATAAAAAATCAGCCTTAAAATTTTTGGTTCTAGGACATGCCCGCATTCTTTTTTTATTTTGGGAACGTGGGACATAGAATACGCACATTAATGTGTCAAGCAAGAAATTTATTAGATTATTAAAACATTGACCTCGACCAGCAACCTTCAGATTGAAAATCAGCGACCTCGCTCAGGTTGGTACGGGAAATTTAAATTGGTTGCCTTTTAAAACATGCCGCTTTCCTCACGATGTTTTCCTTGATCGTTTCGAAACGTCGCATTGCGCACATAAATTTTTCAAGTAAAAAAACTCATTGGTGCCCGTGGGTTTGAACCAGCGACCTTCAGGAGTCGGCATCTGTGCCCCTGGGAAACCACGCCTTAACTAAGTTTAATGAGCTTCAACTTAGTTAAACAACAGTAGAATGAAAATTCGGAACTTTACGTACGATAAAGGAAACCACAAAATTTAATGCAATTTTGTTTTGGAACTTTTACGTATTATACTTCAAAAGGATAAATAAAATATAACATCCGACCAACATATTTAGTCCTAAATCAACACTATAAGTTTTGTGGGTATTGGAAGAACGGGTATTGATTGGTAAACCGCGTCGTGACAGGGCGACGGGTGCGATGCGATGCGACAGGATGGATTCTCTCATTTTGATGTTGGGGGTGAGAGCGGAGTATTGGTGTTATGATCGGAGGATACCGTTTACCAACAGGTGGATCATCTACACTGATATTTACTTGGATGTCATATTTTTTACAGTTATTTAATTGAACAACCCCAACTATTGAATTTATTCTGATAAAATTTCTATGAGACCCGTCTCGAAGTATACCTATACTTTTAAATAATTATTTTTTCTTTTAAATCGGTTGATAAATTACGGAGAACTGAAGTACTATAAATAGAAATTAAATATACAACCATCTCCAGAAGTCGATTGGAAAAAGAGACATAACCAATTTATAAATGAAAGTCTCTTCAGTCAAGAAAAAAAACATTCAGTTCTAAACGAAGATCGGCGGCCCGCCTCCACACCTGCCGCGCCGTCAAGCAGTGGGCCTCTAGCATTGGCGTGTTCCAGTGGAAGGGTGTGGGTGTGATCACAGGCATCGGAGGCATATCGCAACGGGGTGCGACTTTAGTCTTTTCACACTTCGGTCGGAGAGGACAGAAGTCGTATTGATGTTTTTATGAGCGGAGGTAACTACATAACTACAAGTGGGCCTTTAGCTCGTCTCGTCACTCTTTCACATAAAAAAACTATATATATATCGTCAGTTTAAAAATTATTTTATATTAGCAAAAAAAATACAATTTCTTAGCTGTGGAAAAAATGCAGGTCTGTGGTATTTTTTTTTTCAAATAGTGTTTTATTTTAACAGTTTTTTGAAGAAAATTTTTTGGTCTATTTGGTACTTATATCCCACTTAGAGCCTGTTAAGTATTCTCGCCATCTTTCTGATAAAATATTGTGACTCACTAAATACCCACTCTAGCACTGAAATTGAGGCACTCGTTTGAGAGCAGTGGACCGTGGAAGATTGTGAAAGTGTCCTCGTTTAGTACATCATTTTAATGTGCAGATTAGTATTTTCGAGGCACCTCTCACAGCTCCGGTAGCCGTGATCGTCTAGTGGTTAGGACCCTACGTTGTGGCCGTAGTAACCCAGGTTCGAATCCTGGTCACGGCAGTGCAAACTGTCGCGGCGGGGCATATTTTTTGTTTTCATTTGTTTTGTTGTTTATTTTTTTTAATATTCATGGATAAAGTATTAAATGTTAAGTATTACAATAAGAAGCGCTCGTGGCGTAGCTTCTTTAGCTGTTCTTTACAGATCATCTAAGTTAAGCAACTTTCGGCCTGGTCAGAAGTTGGATGGGTGGCCATTTCTTGGCATATGAACTAAGCTGGCTTCTTACACGACCGGAGAAATATAACAAGTGTGTATTCGAATACCAAAAATTCGAGGACATGTGACATCTACCAATCCGGATTGGGCTCCCATGGTAGATCATAGTTCATTCATAAAAAAGTATTGTACTATAATAAGTATTGAGGGCTCCGTGGCTTAGTTGGTAGTAGCCTTGCCTTCAAAGGGAGGGGTCCTGGTTTTGATTCCCGGCCTGGTCACACTTTGTGCGGTGAACATGAAGATTGTTCTCGGGTCTTGGGTGTTTGTCTTGTGTTTCTGTATTTGTCCATCTGCAACACAGGGAATCCTAGTGCAGACGTGATGAGTGTGTAAACGTTTAAACGTTTACTCTATAAGTTTAATTTGTTCCTATAGTACGAGTACAAACTATGCTTAATGCACCGTGTGTAATGTACATGTCAAGCAAAGTTACACATCCAACAACACAGAGACATCTAAGTGAATGTGATTCAAAACAGACTGCATCAGTGTAACTTAGTTTGGACTGAAAACTTGTGCCACAGTATACGTACGCAGTCGCTAAGCAAGTTGCAAGTTTACATTGCTACCAGCCCTTAGGCAAATGCGCAAAGTTAAGTTATTAGTGAGGTAGGACAAATTGGACAATTTAACTTGGATAATGACTTCTTGGTACCGCAATTAAGTAAAACAAATCTACAGTTCAAATTGTCTCAAGTTTTGTTGTTAATGTTAAAAGTATAGTTATTAGCTGGAGCTGTTATTTTTACCATTTTTAGGGTTCACCCTATTACTAAGACTCCGCTGTCCGCCAAGATTATAACAACACATACTAAAAAACAGAATAAAATTAAAATTCAAGGGGGCTCTCATAAGAAAACGTGATTTTCATTTTTTGTTTGTTTTTGCTAGATATTATAGATGGTATGGAACCCTTCGTGCGCGAGTCCGACTCTCACTTGGCCGAGTTTTGAGTAGAATAGCTGACCTGGCAAGCTGTTCTGCCATATAAATTATCAAAGAAATCGAACGTAAAAAACTTTCCACGCATTTTGTTGGGACACATGACAAATGCAGAATGAAATGTCAAAGTGACGCGACTCTTCATGTAAATGACTTCACGTCAATGAACGGCGGTTAAATTTGCATATTGTTCGTACAAAAACGCTAAAATTGCGATAAAAAATGGGGGGTGGGTTAGGAGGGAGTAAAATACTTTTTTTTAATGTGTATATGTGACTGAACGAGCTGAGAGCCCACCTGGTGGTAAGTGGCGACGCCCGCCCATGACAGTAATGCGAATCAGTATAGGATTTAGATCTTACACTGAGTCGCATTCATCTTGCTGCGTCCATCACCCGGGACAGTGATGATACGTCTCATGCGCAAGTGATTTCACCCACGAACTTCCACCGGAACACAGTAATGCGAGCAGTACTGGCGTACTTAGCGGCAGATTCCAGGTGTGGTGGCCGTACCACTACGGACGAAATTGACACAAGTTCTACTGCTACTTTTGGTTGCTCCTTTAGCTCCACCCAGGGGGTACGTGTAGGGAATCAAAGGGTACACCTACGGACGCGAGCAACTGGACCCCTCATAATAGTAGGTAATTCTAAAAAGTCAATAGATAGATGGTTGAAAATACGTTGTGCCATACAAAAGTGACCTCATACAAAATTTCTGAAAATTCAGATTTTGCTAAAAACTAACCTTAAAAGGACTTACCTTATAACCTTAAAATATCACAAAAAAAATCCGCAAAGAATCATTCATGTCCACGGAAACACGGGAGAGATATATTTAAATTTATTCAACTATATAATATACATTTTTCAAAACTTTATTGCTGATTTCCCACAAATTGCATTTTTTTACTTAGGTCACTTTCATTCTAAGGGTGCGTTATGTTTACTATAATAACTAGTTTGTTATTGAACAAACACGCGTCGATCACTTATCTCTAAGTTCATACGAAGCACCCAATGCACACGCAAGCTGATAACCTATTTCATTATATTTTAGTGACAATAAGATTTTTATGAGGCATGTTGGTCTCACCGTTCATTATCTGGGCGCTGTGCATTATAATTCCAAACTCTAATTTATGTGAGTATTTACTTTTTCTTTGTTAAATATTCTTTTAGAACTAATGTGTTTAAGCATGATGAAAAAGACCTAAATAAACTACTAACATACAGCTGAGATAAATACAGATTTTTAAATCCTATCATGATTGTTTATTTTATTTTTGTAAGGTTATTGCAAGTTTTCATCATCATATCATCCTCTAATGTTCCCACTTCAAAGTTACCGGCCTACTATCGATAATAGAGATTTTTTTTTAATAAAATTTAACCTTTGTTTTTTATGACAGTGTCACCAGAAAAATGTCAACAGACGCCCTCTGAGAAGCATTGTCTGATAGAATATAGCGTTCGCTTCAGATGGCCTCATAGCATACGGTGAGCTAATGCTGGCCGCACACGTTCGGTTTCCTAATCAGGTTTCTCGATCAGGAATTCAGATGCGGAATACCGCGTCACAAGCGCAAACGTCAGATTTTTCGTATTAGAATTTTTATACGGCCAATCGTAACGAACGTCAGTTTTTTTCCGTTCGGAATTAATGAGAGTGCGCTTTGTTGAATATTTTCTATGTAATTCAGATTCAGAAATTCGAATGCTCCGCAGCATTCAAGTTTCTGAATCTGAATTCCTAATTCGGAAACCTAATTAGGAAACCTTATTCGGAAACCGAACGTGTGGCCCAGCCTAAACCTTTAGCGTTTTAATATTGAAAGCATGAACGAAATGTGTACCTACAAGTTGTGCCATTGCCCTCGTCACTCTGATAAAATGAAACTTCAAGCCCCCTAGTTTGGGGTTGCCACTCTGAAATTAATTAAATAAAGTTGACCAGTTTTAGTTCATGAGGGACATGCAGCGGCAGATTACCAGGTGACGAGGCAGTACTTCTCCGGACGAACTTAGCATAAGTTCTGTTACTATTTTTAGTTGCTTCTGTGGCACCACCCAGGGGGTACATGTGGGGATACAATAAACACTTTCTCCCTATCAACGTGAGAACCTGGACCCCCCCAAAGTTATTCAATACTCTTATTCATTTATTCATCCATAGGAACGCCATGGTACAAAGACGGAAGCGAGGGGTCCCGGGTTCGATTCCCGGCCGGGACACACTTTGTGTGGTGAGCATGAAGTTTGTTCTCGGGTCTTCGGAGTTTGTCTTGTGTTTGACCATGCCATCTGCGACACACGGAATCCTAGTGCAGAAGTATGAGTGTTTACGTTTATATTTGGATTTGGTAAATGATGGCGTACATAGCCTTAAATAAGAAATAATAAATAAATAATCTTTTGTTTATTAGAATAGGAGTTGTTTGTTCCAGTTACGTTTACAACTGGTACACGAGGAATTGTTACGAGATCCGGTGGTCGAACCACTGTCCTCCAGTACCGGAGCCGGTTGGCGCCAACAACTTCGCCAGTGAGCTCGACTGTCTCGACGAATGTGGGGGATGGGCCTAACAAAACTTTATATAGCTAGACTAAAAAAGGAAATACATTTTGTGCCTAATGCGTTGTTTTAGTTTAACAACCTACTTTACAATTCAATATAATTACAATATCCATTGAATTCATAAAAAAATAAAATATTGACGAAACTTTTTTTAAATAAATATGTAGATACAAAATGCGTTCTTTTTACTAAGTTTAACCCTTGTTCTAAACCTGTTCAAACCCTATCAGACCCCATGGAGGGTCTGATTGAACAAGAAAGACACCCTTAATGGAAGGATTACTTTCTTTTCGCGACCATGATCCTATGAACAATAAAATGTTGCGGTGTCACGTAGATAGGTACTTAGGCTAAGATAATCACTTTAACAGTACACTGGTAATTAAGTTGATGTAATAATGTTATGTGCAATACCATCCCGTAATGGAGTTTAATGTGTGTTCTGAATTTCATTAATTAATTCATAGTTTGCATAAGCAAAGCAATTGATGTCTTATATTGACGGCGACGTTGGCTCAGGAATGAATGAACGAGTTGCAACTCACTCTGCAACTCGTTCATTCTTGTCACATTCCTTTGTCCAGGTGATAGTTATATATTTAAAAACTTAACATAAATAAACAATATGACGTTTGAGACGTTATATTAATTTTTTTATTTCCATATAGAACGAAACTGCGAGCCCTGTTGGGAAAACATATTATTCATTTCATGAACGAGCTTTCTTTTAGATTAATGAATAAAGTATTCGTCACGAACACGAATAGATACGCAGGTGAGGGCGGGCGAGACTAATACTGAAAACGCTGTGCAGACCATAACAGTTTCAGAGAATACTTGACATTGTATAATTTATAGTATAATTTATGAAAAGTAAAAGGAGAAGTAATTGATCGCTAAATTATCAAGTAAACCGAAGGCAAATAAATATTCCCAAATTATTTAACAGTAAAAATACTTATTGTCCCGTTGCTCGCGTCCGTACACACGTATCCCTTCAGCGGTGTTACAGAAGCCACAAAAAGTAGCAGTAGAACTTGTGCGAAATTCTCCCAGAAAAGTACTGCCTCCATACCAGGTAATCTGCCGCCAAGCAGTGGTGCACTCGTATTGCTGTGTTCTAGTGAAAGGGTGTGGGTACCGGTTAAATCGTGAGCATAATTGCTCATAATGTTCTCTTTTCTTCTTATGTCTTGACCTAAGTCATGTTGCTGTTGTAACCATTCATCAGGTGGGCCTTCAGCTAGTCCCGTCACATCTGTTACATAAAAACAAAACAATTTCGGAAACTATAGAGTAATCTGTACCTCGCATCAGCTACGTGCGATTCTGACTCGTAAACCCCCTACCCCTAAGGTTCCCTACCACCGATTCTATTATTTAATATTTGTGAGGGACATCCCTACCAATATAGTAGGGATAGTATAGCAACAATACATATTCTGTGACAATTTCAGCCCGCTTCGGCTTATGGTTTCATTTTAGACAATCAGACGTTGGATCTGGATTTGAAACCTTCGAATAAATAAAAAAAAAAGTTCTAATTAAATAATTTAAAAAACACTCCCGGAAGATGTGTTTTACATCTGCTTCTAAAAGTGGTCACCAAATGTTTCAGCTTCCTGCCATTAAGTCACCTCGCTCTAAAACGTGTGTCTTGTTGCCTAGTGAAACATGTCTATAATAAACTAAAGCAGTGAGCTTCATCTCCCTTCCCAGATATGTCATAACATTTAAATACAAAGAGGCTTCAACGAGGCTGTAACTGAAACGGCTACAGAATACAAATGGTGTTGGCCTTGACATGGTGTCTCTGGCGTTTTATTGGTCTGCGTCGACGCGCCCATAATCCAAGTTGGGCCATCGCATTGAACCTATTCTATCCAGCCAGTGTTTTGTGTCCATCGTGGCAACAGGCTGCTTTAGCCGGCATTCAGATAAAAAAAAAAGTGCTGGCCGGTTAGAAATGGGAAATAAGGTCGTGACGTTTACGGAACAACAGTTGGAGGATTATCAGGTTTGTTCTATATTTGAATTTTTTTCTAAATTAAATAAAACATAAACGAATTGCTTGTTTCTAAAAATGCGCTGTGGATTTTTTAATCTAAACAAGTGGATATTTTGTCAGGACTGTACATTTTTTACAAGGAAAGAGATACTGAGGTATGTTTTTAATTAAATACCGTACTTAAAATATGATATAATAGCAGGTCAGCCGTCGTTAATACAAAGTCCACCAACAAACATTAATCAATAGGTAGGTTCCCTGGTATTAATTGAGTGACCTATAATTCTTGTAAGCTAGTGCTTTCTTTATAAACGTAATACTTAGTTTAACAACCGTAAAGCCTCCGACATGGCGTAATGCATATCACCATATTATGGGGACGACTCCACGGTCCTTTGTTGGATGTTTTATGTTTGAAATAAGAAATTTTTGAATATAATGAAATTTGAAAAAAAAAAAAAATCACTGGATCACACGCAGCTCATCAGTTAATAAGCGTTTATGACGTTTTTCCAGATCATCCTTGATTATTAACTTATTAAGCAACTATTCACCCGTTAATTTGGATATTTGTGTGAGTGATAATTTAGAGGCATTTGCACTGAGCGCTTCTGTGCTTCGGAGGGAACATTATATCCCATTATTTCCCCGTCTCAGAGTGACAGGCACATCGCGATGCAACGCAGGGGAAGGCCTAAATCATAGTTTAGTGGTTTATGGGTATTGGTGACCACTTATCATAAGCTAATCTTTGGCTCTGCGTGCACATTTTTCTACAAATATTTTCTGAAAATCACCACTAGGTACATCTATTTGTTTGTACTGGCATTTTTCTGCGGCTCAGTAGCCTACAACCTGGACCTCTTCAAGTTAAGAGTAAGGTTGACCTTCGTGCTGCATCATCGACCTCATCATCACACAACAGGTGAGATTGAGGTTAAGAAAGGCCAATAAAAAAACATGCGATCTTATCTACCACAAGGGGTATTAGTGTGATAACCATTAGCATTATTATTAATGTATTGTATAGCTTGATTAAATAGCGTGAATTCTTCAGTAAAACATTAACCGCAAAGTATATAATCCAATCAATAAGTAGAACAATAGATCGCATTTCATTTAAACGTGCTAATCAAATCCTATTAGTGTGGCACACCCTAGATTAATATCGATCCAAACCATACAAAGGCTAGCTTCGGTCATACTAACGCCTTAAATACACGCAGCTGAAGAGAAGCTTTGATACGAGAACTCACAATCGCTTTGCAGGAAAATTATAGGCGATAGAGACCTTTTATTCTCATCCTCAGTGTGACGGTTGCAACAGGATGTGACTTCGGTATACCCTACCGAAGTATGAGGATACTTCGGTATATTTGAGGTGATTGTGGCAAAAATTCTAAAAGTCATGGAATTATTATTTTTGTTATGGTTGTAATGTATTATTATTATAATATTTTCGTTTAAGTGGCTAATATGACTCAGATCTACAATATAATAAACCCAATATACACACCAATATAAGTATGAGAAAACTCAAGTCGCATCGCATTGCACCCGTCTCTCTGAGACGGGGATTTTATGCCTCAAGTGCCTTTTTATGTAATGAGAAATAATTTTTATCTCGAGTCTTAGGTGTTTGTGTTCCTATTTCATTAGTACGGAACTGTTAAACACCTGAATTCATAAGCCAATAAACTATTGACTTTATTCATACCAACTGCGTAGACCCGTGTCTTCATTTATACGGCAGTTAGTTGGCAACACGAAGTATTGAATTTTTTATGTTTTCACTAACAAACTTGTAGCATATCTGTGGTTTCGATGGCCTTATTGTAGTCACGTGTGTGAGAAAGTACACTTGTTCTACAAGACACGCTACTCGGTTTTGACGTCATAGGGGACACCTACGCAGTTTGTCATCATTTATTAATCTGATCGTGTTGGCTAACAAGACGTGAAGTTATTCTACCGTCAAATTGCAGATACAATCGTATTACTCTGTGGTATTATAGGAGTACCCGTTACGACATGCTTCAAAAATTGTTTTCAATTCTGCTGTATGCTGTATTGTTATAACCAATTTGGGTAATTCGTTTTTTTAATTGATAGGTTGATAATTGTCACGCAGGAATTGTTCCATCGCTGAAATCGATTGGGATTCGTTTTTGTTTGCATATCTATATGGCATGCGGCCATAATTTTTTCAGATAGAGATCTTAGTTGAAACAATATAACGTTATTCTATGATAATTATTTCTGTGATTGTTTCAGAAACTCCGACCGATACTGTCTGTTATTTAAGTAAATGATGGAACTGATGTTATAGCTTAATTAAGCCTAAAGATGTTTTCCTTACAGAGAATTCAGTCTGAAGCTAATTAAAAAGTAAAAATTTTTCTTTTACGTTAGAGGTCTTATTACATTAATTTAAAAATCTTAAACCTATTTGAGAGACCATATAACGAGTGCTATTCTTTGACATTTTAGTGACGTCTGTCAAAACCCGCCAAAAATCTTTATTTCCACTAAGTTCTTCGCAGCCTTAGACCTGGCTGCGGAGTGGTTGCGCAACAGAAAGCCATACTTAAAATTCTTTACAAAAGTGGATATTAATTTATATGAAAAACAAGTGAACGATATTTTTTCCCGACATTCAAATAATATAATTTTAATTAAAAATACTAGCGGCCACTTTAGGCACCTGGGCAAAAATATGTTCCCCCATTCATAAGTTTATACAAAAATTTATTTTTATTAAAAACTCGATGAACGTAATCTTGCAGCCGACTATGAGTTACTCAGAACACTAAATTATTGCTTCTTAGGTATATACTAGAGTAACCCAATAACCGACCGTCTTAGAACATCGTCTGCAAGCCTATCGACGTGACAAATGGGCAAATGAATTGGCTAACCACATCGAACCAAACAAGCGGTAAATTAATAAGAACGCGAGGTCTTGTTGATAAATGTTTATTTTAAAAAAGTGCCGCTATTTTATTTAAGGAATTCAACGGAAATAAAGAATTTTGACGTTGACTTTGACATACAACATGAAAAGAAGAATGCTTAAAATATTATGTTGACACGTCACTGTGTTTTGAATAGACGAGCCTGCAATATTACACGTTACTCTTAACTATTATTGCGTGTTCTATCTTAGCAGACTATTGTCGAGCCGATTAAGAACAGTCTTCTGAGCTCTCTCTCTCTCTCTCTCTCTCTGGTTTTAAGTGGCATTATCCTATAACAATAACAATAACACCGAGTCCTCCATTATTGCGCCCGTCATTCTAAACCATTAAGATAAAACAAGTGCCTGCGAAACACTGGTACCCTCATCCATCAAACTGGAATACAGCACTAGGGATGATATGTTACCCTCACCCCAATGAAGAGTTTTATATGATTAGCCTAGGTCCACATTGCTAACGTAGTAGAATAAAAAAAAATACAATGGTGTTTGTTCACACATTCTATACAATGTAATTATATATAATTTTTGTTAATCCTATATCTATTGTGTGTGCTGTTGGCGTTGCCTTAATAAATAAATAAATAAATATTTATTTCCATTCTATTGTATATTGAATGGTTCCCAGACAGTACGTCGTCTGGTAGTTCTAAATCGTAGGTGTTCGTGGTCTATTTTAAATGAAGTTCCTCCCTCCCCTTGCGGCAGCATCACAGCTAGCATTGTGTTTAAAAACTAACCTACTGGTGAAAATCTGACAATTGGATTGTGTACCAGCAAACTTCAACGTTGCATTAGAACCAAGAATTTCATAATCGAATGACCTTGAACGGCCGCGACCGACCTCCATACTGTCTATAACCCGTTAAAATATCTCGAAAATTACTAAAAACGTCCAAACTATCCTTACGCTATCTGTAGTGCACTGGTACAATTACTTTTATATAGGTGTAGTAAAGGTACACAGATTATTTCTACTAGGTACTACAATACAAAAGTGAATTACAGGCTCATGAAATATTATTTTGGTAAATAATTCTCAAATTATCCTCTAACTTTTCATTATCATAATATGTAGTAAACTTGTCCAACGTAGACGGTACAAAATCAAATATTGTACATGATATGAATCAACAGTAGATTTTTGAATAAACAATATTTGATATCTATTATTGTGGGACGCAACAACAAAACGTTTTGGGTTGTAACAACAAAATAATATTCTTGGTGAGGAACGTGGGTTGAAACAACAATACACGCTATAATAATAATTAGGCCTCACAGCTCAGTTGGTGGGTTCATTTCCCACCCAGGACAAACATTTGTGTTGTTACAA
This sequence comes from Aplocera efformata, assembly GCA_921293045.1. Lineage (NCBI taxonomy): Eukaryota > Metazoa > Arthropoda > Insecta > Lepidoptera > Geometridae > Aplocera > Aplocera efformata. The sequence continues at coordinate 1,688,351 of OV121040.1, forward strand.
CATAGTGTTTGCTATAACTGTGTGTAATAATAATAATATATATAATAAGTAGAGGTACTATGTGTGTTGTATCATTAGTCTGGTTGTCATAGTTTTCGTTTTTAAGTCGGTCGAGAGACTTCTACCAAAAGCCCAAAATGTCATTAAAAAAACTGGTTGATATAGTACAAGCTAGCAATAGGTTTTTTTTTAGTTTGGGGCTAATTGGCGCCCTGTGAAGTGTCCATAAATAGTATTTATTTAAAATATTAACTGATAGCGATTAAAAAAACTTATTATACTCCTGCACTAGATTTTGAAAATATATGTAATCAATGAGGTGTTGAAAAATAAACTAACTATTCAAGAATATATAGCTTAAAAATATACCTAAAATAATAATTAACAGTCGAGTTGAAATTGTCATCCTTTTTCCTCACAGGTAGAACAACGGGGCCGATTATAGAATTATTTAAAACAATACTGTGGCTTTACTTTTCAGGGTATTCAAAAGGTTTCGGGAAGTAAATCCAGATCTAGTCCCAAAACGAATGACGGAGAACCAGGCCCACACCATAGTGGTACCCGTTGAGGAGATAGAAAAGTTACCTGAACTAAAGGTTAGTTTAGAAATCGCGGGCTTAGTGCCTATTATTATTAAGGCAGCTCCGTGGGTTAGTTTTTACTTTTAACATAAACAAATTCATACTATAAATATTGATACATACAAAAAATTTTAAAAAAAGAAAATTACCTGTTCCTTCCCTTCCGTTTGGTCGGTTCGGCGTGGAACACACGTAAACTGAACAAATAGGATTAGCTCAAACATAAAAATGACTGTAACTTGACATATCTGTGTGCATGTAATGTGCCTAAGAAGCTCCTGTGACACGGTATATGCTCACGAATAATTTTACTTGTGTATAAAATTTGACGTCCAAACGACACACGGAATAAATGAGTTAAATGGTATATGTATTGCTATTGGCTATTGTACTTAAGCCACAATAATTTTTGTTCAAGTTATTGATTTCAAATACTGGTGGTTCGAATAGTGGTGATATTGGTACCATAACATTAATTAAATTCCACGCCGACGAAGTCGTAGCTAGTTATTCTACAAAGTTCCTTCACGTAGCCTTCGGGTGGTGCGAACAGCATTCCAATGCGGCAGGAGAACTTGTGGCAAGTTCTGAGAAGTACTGCTTACCTGACAACCAACTGCCAAGCAGTAGTGCACTGTAAGTTTTTGATGGAAGGATTTGGGTGCCGGCGAAACTACTAACGCATCCCCGACTCAGAGTAACAGAGAGAGACTTGGGTCTTCTGTGACTCTCAGACTCTCTTAGGGGCTGGTTACTAAGTATAATGGAAGTACTTCTCTGGAATAATACGGTACCAGGGCTACCGTATTTATTTAGGTAGTGGTACAAGGTTGCTATACATACGGATATGACCACTTTGGACCCTCTGAAACGCTTGTGTTGTTGTGTTTATACAAATGTTACAAGCTTACAACTAGCCTACAATGACAATAGTCCCAGAAACTAAAGAGGTTTTGTGTTCAGCCCACAGTACTAAATTACAGTTATTTCGTGAAAACTCTAATTAGTTTCTTAATTAATGACTAACTGCGATGACTGCAATGTTAACGTGAAATGAGGATTCTGGGTATTACTTAATTAACTAGAATAGTTAATAGGTTAAGCCCACGCAGACATTTTGAAGTACCTTTTTGTTTTATTAGGTACATGGACTTAATTTTATAAACGTTTGCATTTGGTTACGCGGTACCGAATACAAATAAGAAAATAATCATGCGGTCAATGAAACTATGGCTAATCGATCAAGACCACACGATACAAGTTCAGACAAGGATTCGTGTGATGGAATGGTGGGATAGGTATATAATGTATAGGAATATGTTATTCGCTATGACAAAAAAATATGTCGTTCAAAGAAAATGAAGCTTTTCAATAAAAAAAAATCTAGTGCTAACTCGCCTTTCTGTGTTCAGATGGAAGCCTTTTGTAGGTGATGACTGCCTTTTGAAACCCTATACGTACCCCCTGGGTGGTGCTAAAGGAGCAACAAAAAGTAGCAGTAAAACTTGTGCAAAGTTCACATCTGGTTATCTGACGCCAAGCAGTGGTACACTCGCATTGCTGGGTTCCAGTGGAAGGGTGTGGGTGCCGGTGAAATCATGTGCGCATACGACGTAATATCCCCGTCTCGGGTGATGGGTGCAACAGGGTGCGACTTGGGTATTCTTATACTTCCGTCGGGCGTCAGTCGTACTGCTGTTGTTATGGGCGGAGGTAACCACCTAACATCAGGTAGCCCTTGAGCTCGGCCTTGAGGTATATAAAAAATATACCTATACCTATATTGTGGGATGGTCTATTCTGTCACGAAAATATGAGTTTCACAATTCACTGTGCGTCTGTGTGAAGAGTGACGTCGTGACTCCAGCGTTTGAAGCCGTAGCAACACAACCATAAATCATAATGATTTTTTCATTATCTTGTCCTATTTTTCCGTGAATAAGTCCGCTCAGTTATCGTGAATCCAATTAATTCCAACAGAACACAGCAATACGAGTTTGGCAGCTGAAAACCAGTTTACCAGGAAGTACTGCCTCCTGATGAACATGGCACAAGTTCTACTGCGTTAGTATTACACTTACGCCATTTTACCAACGCTTGTCTAAACTCTGTAAAGGTAAACCTCGCTGAGCTAGATTTCTTTTTAATAATTCCAGGAGAATCCGTTTAAGCGACGTATTTGCCAGGTGTTCTCTCACGATGGCTCTGGAAACCTAACCTTCGAAGACTTCCTTGACATGATGTCTGTATTTAGTGAAGCGGCGCCAAGGGACATCAAAGCTTGGTAAGGATAAATGTAGACAATATACTTCACCAACCAACTGAAACAAAAAAAAGTAATTAAAACTGTAAAACGTTGATGTAGTATGGAAACAAACCATTATTATACGAAAGTAAAGGTAGTGGAAGATTTTTAATGTACCTACTTCCTTTAATCTTTCTAATAAATATGTAGCTACCTTCATTTTGCGCTCAGATTAGCGGGCGGATTCCTTTGTTTACCAGTACTTTAGAAAGATTCAACGGTGACACGCTGTCTCCGCGCACAACGCTCTGTGTTTTATAAAACAACTAGCTGACCGGGCCACGCGTTGCTATGGCTAACGTTTTTGTTAATTAACAATAAATTAAAATTGCGACTATAATTTGAGATTTAAACTATCCTATCTCTCAAGTTGGATCGAACTGCACATGGTGTGCGAATTTTATTATAATCGGTTAAGTGGTTTAGGAGTCCATTGATGACAAACATTGTGACACGAGATTTATATATATTAAGATTTGTATTCTAATTTCGAACTCCCACTCATTACTGGCAGCAGCTACAGATAATATATATTGTAATATTTATGATGTGACGAAAGTAGCGGAAGTGACGTAAAAAGCTGACGGCCCGTGGTCAGTTGTGGACAGTAGTCTTACCGCGTATTCTCCTATTGATGACGTCCTCATGATAATGAAGATGTAACCCAAATACCTGTTATTTTATAGGAACTCTTAATTTTCCAACAGAACAAAGTAATACCGCAGTTTACTGGCGACAGAATAGTATAGTGTTAGTACTTTCCTAGGTGAACTTAGCATAGGTCCTACAGTTTTTACCAGTTTGCTCCTTTCGCATTTCTGACCTACGGACAAGAGCAATATGTACTCTCAAAAACTACTAAAATAACACACTGATTTAATTTTATGTATGATTTTAATGTTAATTACCCTCAAAATTTGCTCAAACCAAAATGTTAATTCACAGAATATATAGCCACACAATATTGTAAAGAAATTAATTGCAAATTACCTACCTATATAATCGTGTAAGCGTTTAAAATATCGGGTAAATAATTATTGGGGCAAAACCGCAATGTATTTTCAGCCGTGTCGCGATAAAACCGATATCATGCGAAACTAATTATGAAGATTATTTTGATACAGGGTAGCGCTTAAATCATATAATAACTTCGTTTGTAGATGAGCTTTACGGTCAATCGTTCGGTCACGAGAGAAAGTTTTTTGATCATCAGACCATCTTTTGCACCTCCGCTAAACTTCTAATAAATGAGTTTCCCAAATCAGCTCAGTGAACCGTTTATGCATGAACTAGGTTTATCTGAAACGGAAATTATCATACATAGAATCTACACACGTACACCTCGCACTCGAGTCGAAGTCCTAACTACGAAATGACCTTTTATCAGATCATCTTTTGACAAGATTGCTAACTTGGTACTGATGGTAAGCGACGTATGTAGCCAATGTATGACACACAATCCCTGCACTGAGCAATGACTTGAGATCCATCCAACCACCTATAATAGATTAGATAATAGGTTAGATAATAGTTTAAAATCTGTCAATTGATTAAATTTATAAAGAACTTACTCATAAATATTAACAAAGATATTAAAATAGTTGGTTGGTACCTTACTCGTTTATTTAAACAGTTACCTACATAATTTCATTACGGGTTTCCACCTCCACATAGCATTCCCTGGAGGAAAATCACGTTAACTCAAAATAATTACAATTCCCATTCCCAGGTACGCCTTCAGAATCTACGACCTGGATGATGATATGTACATAGGTCGGGAGGACCTCTTAGAAGCTACATCTCTCCTCAGCAAGGGCGAGCTCCATCCGCAAGAAAGAGACGAAATAGTCGCCAGCGTGCTGGACGAGGCCGATGTAGACGGAGACGGAAGACTCTCCTTCATGGACTTCGAGCATGTCGTAGTTCGCGCGCCAGATTTCTTGTCCACCTTTCATATTAGAGTTTGAAATAAACTGTTTATATTTTTTGAGTGGTTGATCTTTCTTGCATCTGAATGTTAGCCTTTTCTTTACTAATTGTGATGTGACTGGGGCATACTGTACCTCGGTTCATATGGCTAGAATTAAACCGATACCCCATCATGTCAATGTGGACAGTAATACGGAGATCTAATTGTTTATTTCATGCAGATGTACATTCCTTACAGTAATGACCTTATTTATTTCCATGTACCATTTCCGGTATAAATGTTCTACTTTATTCGTTAGATCCTTGTAGCTTATCATCAAACTTTAGTGTCTTTTATGTTTAAATGACAAAAAATAAAATCTCATTTTATTCTAGGTACACCACTCTCCCATGTTTTGCGAACCTATATTTTTCTCATCTCCTTCTCCGATCCTATTCCGATATGTTATGTAATTTATTTCCGCGCAAATACTTTATTAATATATGTTTAATAAACCTGAGGAAAAACTACATGTTCGTCACTACATGCATATTCTAACTAAATATCATTATAATAACGTCCTTAATTAATCCTTAACAAATTTTAACAATTCTTGTTAATTTTGTTTTGTAAATAATAAAATTAACAAGCTATCAAAATTTGGGTTTGAGTTTGACTAACTATAACCTTGTGAGTGCACCGGACCTCTTGCCCATCTCCCATATGTCCCCAAGAGTTAAAATAAAGTTTTATATTTTTTTAAATGCTCTATGGTTTTTTTTTCCTTTTATTGACTGTATTCCTTAAAGAAATTTTATTCCTTATCTAGTCTTTATTGTTCGCACTGCAGGATACTGACATACATACCCATAAATTTGAGTTTGATTTATTATCCAGGTTGGAGCCCAACCTGGATTGGTAGATGTCACATAATATCTTCGATTTTTTGGTTCTAGGACGTGTTGGTTTCCTGTCTTTGTTTTCCTTCACCGTACGGAAATCGTGGTATGCGTAGGTACATTAATTTTTCAAACGGAATACTCATTGATTTGAATTGAGTAAAATTAAATAGACAATCAAATAGCGAGATAAAACAGACGAAGTGAAGTATAATAAGTAAAAATGCGACTTAAAAAAATACGAGTAGGTAACCTACACCTACAATTTAGTGTTCTGTATCTGAAGGGTATTATGAGACCTATAACTGTCAAGATTCTGCCCGTTTGCCTGAAAAAAGTTTTTATCGTCAAAGAATGAATATAATATTGCGTTACAAAGGCTGAACTTGTGTTAATTTTTTCTCATAACCAAAGCTTTAATTAATTCGGTGCAATGCACATTAATGCGGAATCAATTTGACGTAGGTACATTCATTATGTTAAGGATGTTTAGGAAAAATCGCAGCAAGCAGGGCCGGCCCATCAATCCTAGAATTAGTCGAGAAACGCCATCTTTTGGTGAGTAGCTAAGCTGTTTGGTTAAAGTAATTATTGATTAAAAATATCAAAATTGTAATTTTATTCAACGAGACATTTTTACTGAAACATCATTTGGTCATTTTGTCATATTAATGTAAAAATAAATTATATTACCTGTGGTCGAAAACGAGAACGCACGCAATTCTATATTGCACGTGTTCTCTATGTCGTCAATCAAAATCTATATTGTCTATGGAAAAAATAGGAACTTGCGCTTTTGTAGTGGCGTTTTTAGCAAAATCATGGTAAAAATGCAATTATAGTTCGATAATTCATGAAAGGTGCCTCAGAAATCGTTACAAACAAGTAAAGTGAAGAATATAAGATATTTTTTATAATTATATGGTTACTCGCTCTCATTTGACAAATTGCGCTAGACCGCATTTAAAATGGCAGCCCTACCACGTAGGATAATCAAAGAGACACAGCGACTGATGCAAGAGCCGGTGCCGGGAATCAGCGCGGTACCGAGCGAGAACAATGCTCGCTACTTTCACGTAATAGTCACCGGCCCAGAGGACTCGCCATTCGAAGGAGGACTGTTCAAACTAGAGCTATTTTTGCCAGAAGACTATCCCATGTCAGCGCCTAAGGTTAGGTTTATAACAAAAATATACCATCCTAATATAGACCGGCTAGGTCGCATATGTCTGGATATACTGAAGGATAAGTGGAGTCCGGCGCTGCAGATACGCACGGTGCTGCTTTCGATCCAGGCGTTGCTGTCGGCGCCGAATCCGGACGACCCGCTGGCCAACGACGTTGCCGAGCTGTGGAAGGTGAACGAGAGCGAAGCCATTCGGAACGCCAAGGAGTGGACGCGGAGATACGCCATGGACAACTGAACCGCGAGCTCTCGCACCGCCCGGTGCCGTGCCCACCGCCCGCGGGATACTCGACGACGAAACTAACAGATATATCATTATAAGAGTGCAAGTTATGTTACACACCCTAGACCGAGTAACTTGTGAAGAGACAATTGTGGATCTATCAGCGGCGCGGCGCGGCCCGCCCGCCCGCGTCCTCACGCCTCGCCCTTGTCTCGGAATGGTCTGCTAGTCCCCCAGATCATTTTTCCGTTCACATGTAGCTTCGTTACAATATTAGGTATGCATATTTTTTTACTATCATAATAGCAAGTAAATGAAACACTATAAACTATAATTGTATATATTTTCATGGTTGCAGATTTGGTTAATTTTATAGGCGAGATATAGTTTGTTGTCACAAAGTTCTATGTCTTTAAAAACTGTTATCCGTTGCTGTGTCTTGAGTGAAGCGATCGGTTCGATCTCTAGCGATACTGAACTTTTTCTTTTTTTTTTTGTCTTAGCAAAGTGAAAGCTACTAGATAAATTTGGTTTCCCTGTTTGTGCGACACCAACATGATCTTTTATGTGTACTTTATTACTTGTATAAAAGTTATCAATAAAATGTATTTATGTAAATTTATTTTGGCTTTGTGAGAATACTTCAAAATACATAATATACAAAAGCTAAACCAATTTTTTATTTTCAGAATGTTAGGTATATTGTATAATATAGTGTACCTACCTACAACTAAAGTGCTGTTTTCCTTGTTTGTGGTTTTATCAGCTAGTAACATTAGTATATGTGTAATTATTTTGCATTGCTTATATGTTCAACAGTTCTTCTTAATTACAGAATGTCATATAACCTATATTCAATAAGAAATAACCAATGCAGATATTATTATGCTCAAATACTCCTTGGTTTGCTTTACTGATATGCACTAAGTTATTTTCTTTGACAATACAGTAAATAAATTAAGTTGATGTTGAACTCATTGTGTATTATCTGAAAACTTAACCATCTTAATTTAATTCAGTGGATTTTTCCTTGACTTATCAAAAAGATGAATTTCTCATTCCAAGATTTGTTTTTCTTTATTTTTTTTTTATTCAAATAAGTCATGGCTCCATCTAGCCCTAACTGAGCATAGCTTATGCTATGGAATCAGATAGTATAGATTTTAAGAGGGATGCTGTAACTGTGACTCTTACTAGTTTTATTTATCTCGGAAACAGTACACAATACAGTCATTATTAAGAATTAAGAAATGGGCCATCATGTTTGAACTGTCGCTATAAAAGGCTGGAGATAACCGATACTGGTACAAACTGGTACTTATTTTGATATCATTAGTCTCATATAAGAGTATGCTTGAGAGATGGCTGCACTGCGCCATGAAAACATTGTTTGCCTGTGTAACATAGATGGTCATTGACACATTTTATTCTATGTTCTACCATTTCATTCACCTAGTATAATCATTGGTTATCAGATAACACAATCATTGCCTCGGACAAGGGTTGAGTGAATAATTAACTTATGATAACAATGTTTTTGACCTCCAGAGGCAGTTAAGAAGCAGTTGCTTACTTAACATGAGATATATAGGTACTATCTGTACCTTGACCTTTGGACAATATTAGTTTTTAATGTTGGTTAACTTTTTGTATCAAATGGCTACTATCATGTTATTCATTATCTTTTTTATATAGTTGTAACTAGCATCGGACAAGCTGGCAGCCCACCTGGTGTTAAGTGGTTACTACCGCCCATAGACAACACAAAAGCGACTCCGGCCCTCCTCTAGCCAAGTATGTGAAGACCCTAGTCACACCGGGTTGCACCCTGCTCTGAGACGGCGATGTAACGTGGCATGCGCCTGTTATTCCACTGGCACCCACTTCCTTCCACCAGAACACAGCCACGAGTATACCACTGCTAATTGGCGGCGGATTGCCAGGTGTGATGGCAGCACTTCTCCATAAGATCTTGGCACCACTTTGCCGAGTTACAAGACGACAAGACTACTGCTACTTTGAGTTGCTCTTTCACCGACGCACGCGAGCATCGTGGACTCAAATATATATTATCTATAATATCTGCCGAAAATCTAGATAACAATTAATTTTAAAAGCATCTATTCTATTTTCTACAAATAGCTAGGTGAATAAATTTTTTTAACAAGATTATTTTATGTCTTGAGCTGCATGCATAGAGTGAGCGTGACCGAACGGTGGCGGGGCGTCGACCGGGCGTGCATTAGAGTCAGGGCGCATGCGCAGAGTACGCGGCGGGAGGTCTCGTCTCGGTGCCACCGTACCATGCACGCCACGTTCGGCGTTGTATTCCCACCGGCGCGCCAATTATGGCGACGCGCTTTATGCATTTTTTTATGCTACTAAAGTGACAGGTCGATCTGAAGGCCACCTGATGTTAAGTGGTTACCTTCGCCCCTAACAACAGCTTTACCACTAGGTCCTCCCGAATATGAGAAGAGACAAGCCGTCTACCGTTGCGCCCATCAACGGAGACGGGGATGTACCACACCCACACCCTTCCATGTTGATGGCAGTACTACTTCGGACGTACTTGGCATAAGTTCTACTGCTTCTCTGGATTGCACCACCCAGGGCATTCGTGCGGGGATTCTGAGAGTATGGACCTACGGATGCGAGCAACAAGGTTCCCAAAAATTATCTAGCACAGTTCACGACGCCGGACCCGCCCACGCCCTGTCGACGCCCCGTCTGTAGGAATTAGATCTACTTTCTATCCCAGCCAGATGTCAAAAAAGTCAATCTGATTCTTATCCTCTTCAGGGGAAGAGGATGAGCAGATTGGATGTCAAATATCTTCTTCCACCCACAACCAGAGAAACAATTTGCGGAAGAGATTGCACCATTAAATTATGGCCCATGCTTTACACACGAAAATGATGAATGCGTATCAGCTGCCTGTCCGGAGAAACGCCTACCTCCGCTTAGTAGAAGATAGCGCTATATAAGGGAGGATCTGATAGGATCTGATGTGGGTTGTCAACGATGCAGTTGACCCGTGTCATGGTCGAGGATGGTCAACGCTCTGCTATTTTTGCCCCTCTTCATCGATTTGCTTCCCCCCCCCCCCATTAGTTTCGTTCGGCAAGATCTTGTCCCCACCGCACATTGGATGGCTACGCTCTTGCCATTACGGATGAACCCTGTCCCTATGAAGTCCGAGCCTAAGTATGTAGGTAACTCTTAAAATTGGAGATGGACCTACTACCACAAGACAATACTCGGAATAGTCAATCACGAGACAAATGAAAACAAGTATGTAAGTTTGTTCAATTTATTCTTAACTTTAATGCAGACTAGAATAATACTCTTAGAAATGAGAACAACAATAGTTATTTCATGTTACAGTGTACCTACATACAGCTTCACAATAAAGGCTATTTATTATCTGTGTTTCACAATAATTTCACTTTAAAATAAATTTGTATTCACAACAGCTAGCAATATAAAACTTTATATCAGACTGTATACCTATACTTACGATGAATAATGACCAGTGTGGAAGGAAATTAACGGAGAATGCTCCTAAGGACTTGGAAATTTGAGGAACTACACTGGTCAAAACAAGGATATACATGTAGAGAGAGACAGAAAAGATAAAGATAGAAGCAAGAAGTGGGATATTCTAATGGTGTTTCACATTCAATATAATATACTTATTAAAATAACCCGTTCTCAGAGCGCTAAGCTTAGCTAAGAACACAGGACATACATATAGGTAATATCGTAGATTATATAATGCTATATAGCGACACTATAAAATTTACAAAATATGATATATCTTTTGAGATGCTACACGAAATAATGCTTAACAATATCCTCTAATCAATTCATTATTTTAATTTGATCACTGAAAATCCGTAGTTTAAACTGTGCTTTACATCGACTTGTAATACATGTTTGAAAAATATAGCTGTGATCTTTTGACTATCTAAGCTATACATAGAATGTCACGTTTGAACTATGGTGCAATGATGTTATGTATACTGGGAAAGAATAATGAAAGGTAATAATTTATAAACAATGTGAATCTGTACATGATGGAATGGCTAGATCTAACCTGAAATTCTAACTAAAACAAATGTAAATTCGAACAAAAATGCCCAATGAACATGAAGGTTGATTTATAGAGACAAGGGCACTATTTTCAAGGTAAATATGCAGCTGGTGAGACGATCCAACACTGAAGGCCAATTCTCAAAACAAATAGATATTACATTAGATTCTAGTGTATTTCAAGTGAATAGAAATTGAACCCTTAACATATGTATAAAGGTTTTAGAATTGAGTAAACGGGTTAGAAATATGGTAAGCGTTATGGTATGCTCTAATATCAAACCTTTACGCGTATATTTAAGGTTCCATTTCAATGAAATCAAATGAAATTAAATTTTAACCTACAAGATTTGATTTACTTCAAATTTGTAACTTTGTTTTTGAGTATCCTATGGCTTTCTGGTTTTGCGAATCCTTTTGCGACGCTGCCGCTGGATTGAAATGTGTTTAACATTGACTTTAACAGCGAAATTCTTCATTACAATCACAATTTAGTCATAATTCAGCTTCTATAAATAATACAAAAATGAACTATGAATCAAATTCAAAAATATAAGTGGCCCATTTCAACATCATGTAATAACCTAGACAGGAAAAAATACTTAAAAAAAATAAGAATACAACAACATTTTAGATCAAGGTTCAGACCACACCATTACAGCGCCAAAGCGAAATAGTTTTTCATTGCTACAATTTGTAGCTTATCCAGATAAAATAATGTTCAGAACGCGTTGTAATATTTTTATACCAAATTGTCGCGCCGCTTAAGGCATTGGTGTGCTTCAGATCCTATGTACTTAAGGGTAGGTTGCACCGGTCGTGCCTTGAAGCCCGAAGCATGAACACAGGGCGTGCCGGTGTGAACAAGGATCCATACTTGGATCTTCCATGTGATTACGAAAGAATCATATATGCTTAAATCTAAAAATGTTTTTTTTTAAGAATCGGTACACCATTAATAAATAAAGGAAATACAATACGCGGTCACTTAAAATTAATACATCGACATTTTGTGGCTCAGTTGGCGGATAACACTAAACAAAATCAGCAATAGTGAGCCTTTTTGTTTCCTCGTGCTAGGCTGGTAGTTTTGGCGCCAAAAATGTTGCTATGATACGTGATTTGTATTTTTTTTTTCAATTTTACACAACTCATGGCATCAAGCAGTATATTTTTACTATAAACTTTAAATAATGTAAAATGTACTATACGCTCGTGAACCACAATGTCGACATAGAGGTGTTTTAATTTAACAATAATTATTCAAGCGGATATGAGTAGATTATGTTTGATATTCGATCAATATCCAAATACGTCTATTGGATCTTACAATGTCATGATAATCAATGCTTTAGAACCGAGCTGCCTTTGCCACGGCGAATGAAAAAAAGAAAAAAAATATAAGCATTTTTTTCTTTTTTATTGAGTTTCGCGCAACGCATGGCAAACGCATTCGGCCTATTGAAGATACAATCTTATCCTAATTAGCCACTTAAGCTTAATTTTATGCATTTGAAAATTACACATCACATAATAATTAATTTACTCTGAGTATTTATTTTTGCTTATTAAGCTAGAGTCTTGGCCCTTAAGCCTGAGCTAAAGTAATGTTTACAGGATATCCGGTTATATAAAGATTTAGCGAATTTTATATCAAACATGATTAAAAATCTTTTGCCAGTCGCGGCGACAGCACATCGCAAACGTGTTCATTATAATTTCCATAAGTATTTTTGATTGATACCCTTTAATACTTGTTGCATACAAAACATCAGTCCATCTCCATTATCCATTCCAGGCCTACTTATTTTCGCATCCTTATATTGCCTTTCTATTTGGCCGCATTACTTTTTCGTAATTCTTGGTTTGATTTATTTACAATTCATAAACCTCGTGTATTTCACCGCATTTGATCTGAGCATTTCAAACTTTGTAATATAAATTAAAGTCATTGTTATTGAGATTCTTTGAACTAAACCCAGAGAGAGCGTAATAGAGGGATTCTCTTTCCTTAAACTCTAGACGAGAGCCTTGAGCTCTCAACAAAAGCCCGCGTATATATATCAAGGCCATCTGCGGCCAACAGTATGTCCAGTCACAAAATCGAAACCCTAGTCGTTTTATTTATGATGGCCTGTTTCACTAGGTCTTAATACCAGTAAATATACGTGGATATTATAGTCCACAGATAAGATACATGACATCAACCAATTCATCTGTACTCACACCGTATGCCAAACAAGTAAGTACGTCTCTGGATAACTTTTTGCCATATATACAATAATATATTAAGCTTTATATATATATAAACAATATAATATTTGTATCCGGTCCGTTGAAATTATATCAATATCGTCGATTTCCGGCCTAAACTTTGTGTTATAAGTATAACGTTTGTTTTCAGGTCTTGGACGTGTGCCTACCATCTACAGCACAGGGAATCCTGATTCCCTGTGCTGCAGATTGTAGCACAGGGAATCCGGAGCGCGTTTATTACCACCATGAACTCTATGCCGTTCACTAAGTTTTTACCACTTCATGGCCACACGCGGGGGTAGTACAGTTGCAGTTGTGTTGCAGTTACAGTTTGCAGTTGTGATTAGTGCAGTTTGCGATGTGCGTCGGCCGCTCACTGCAGGCACTTGCGCGGCCGCTCTATATGAACACCGGGTTCTCTTGGCCGGTGAGCAGTCGGAACATCGATGTGGGCATAGTCTTCATCAAGATCTGAAAAAGACACAATAAATAATAAAAAAATACAGAGAAATACATGTAAACAGGCCGCTATACTACGCGTCGCTAGTCTGGCGCAAGCGCAATACGTCACGAGCATGTCGAGGTTATCGGTGACGTGAACCCATACTTTTTTCTCCTACAAAAAAGCGCTCAAAGCGAATACAGAAGTTGTCACTTCAAAAAATACGAACTTAACTTAACCCTTAACCCTTGTCGTACCGACGTTGGAGGTAAATAAGAAATCAAAAGGTAATTATTATAGAATAGATTACTAGATACGAATCTAGTGTCTATATCACGTCATGGTAACAGGGAAGTAAAATTTTTAATATAAAACAAGCCAGCTTGTTAATCTCAAGTCATTACAGAAAAAAAAAAGTGGCTAGCAGGTTGACAGTTGACCTCGAGTCATTACCTCTCCGACAGAAGTGGCTAGCAAGTTGATAGTTGACCTCGAGTCATTACCTCTCCGACAGAAGTGGCTAGCAGGTTGACAGTTGACCTCGAGTCATTACCTCTCCGACAGAAGTGGCTAGCAGGTTGACAGTTGACCTAGAGTCATTACCTCTCCGACAGAAGTGGCTAGCAGGTTGACAGTTGACCTCGAGTCATTACCTCTCCGACAGAAGTAGCTAGCAGGTTGAAGTTGGCCTAGAGTCATTACCTCTCAGAGAGAAGTGGCTAGCAGGTTGACAGTTGGCCTCGAGTCATTACCTCTCCGACAGAAGTGGCTAGCAGGTTGACAGTTGACCTCGAGTCATTACCTCTCCGACAGAAGTGGCTAGCAGGTTGACGATGCGTTCGTGCGGCACAGCCACTACGCTCTGGGAGTTGATCTCGATGATGCGATGTCCGACGCGCACGCCGCCTCGCTCCGCTATGCCGCCACGGAGTAAACTGCAGATCTGTACAAATAATAAACAAATTAAGATTTATAATTTGTTTCTGATTACGCTGGCACACCGAGAATGAGTGAAAAGTAAATTATAATTGAATCCTTTCTGGGGGGCCCAGTTGCTCGCGTCCATAGATAAGTACCCTTTGAATCCCTACACGTTTCCCCAGGGAGGTGCTAAAGGTATTGTCTATGGAAATGTAGATCTCACTTTTCTTGTCGTTGAAGTAAACAACGAAAGGCATTTATATTATAAAATATTGAGCTTGCTTCTCATTTCACATTTGTGTTTTTGATGGGATATGTATCATACTAATGCTCACCACCCCGTTTTGCACGCTGAATCCGAGTTGGTACTTGGTGTCGGGCCGTTTGATCTTGACCTCGACGACCGGCGCGCACGGCACCACGGTCAACTTCACCACGGTTTGGTTCTTGGAGTTCTTGATGTAGGTCTGACACGTGGAGAGCGGCAGACCCACTAGGCTCACGCCGTTTATCGCGATGATTTGGTCGCCTGAAAGAACAGTGTCATATCGGCGACTGTATTGTACAAGCATTTGTATGACGAACGTAAACGGTTTTTTCTGTGTCTGGGTGTTATTAAGTATTATATATGTATGTATTCACATATTATATGTTATGTATGTATTATTCACACATTATGTATGTATGTATCAATAAAAATAAACTATGTATCATTTATATTTTTTTTCTATCATTTATCTAGTTCCCATAGTAGGTACAAGCTATGCTTAGATGACGATGTGTGAAATGCTCGTGAATATTTATCTATTTAAAAATTAAAGTAATAGTAATAAGGTGACATAATAAGATAAACTTAACAAAAATTATTTTAAATAGATAATTGGATCGGCATATGGGTTGATTAGGCTTGACATCCAGTGTCTGCAGTTTACTACGATGCCAGCCAGAGAACCCTTATCAGACTGTTGGTGCTGCCAGCATCCTGCGTTTTATAGATGTTATTTTGCTGTTATTATGTATTATTATATTAGAAAATCG
This sequence comes from Aplocera efformata, assembly GCA_921293045.1. NCBI lineage: Eukaryota > Metazoa > Arthropoda > Insecta > Lepidoptera > Geometridae > Aplocera > Aplocera efformata. The sequence continues at coordinate 1,704,209 of OV121040.1, forward strand.
AACTCACGAACCACAAAATTCAAAGTCAAAATTTAAATCATAATCTATGGATCTGTTTGACTCAATAAATGAATTGAATTGCATTAAGCTATTTCTTGAATAAGCTCGGTCGGGCCACCGCCGGTGTATCATAGTCACCGATGTTGAGTTGTCCGCATCTGGCGGCGGCGCCGGCGGGCGCCAGGTTCGCGATCACCACCGTGGGCAGCATGGACCCCCAGCCGGACTCCACCACCACCACGCCGAGGATTTCACCCTTCGTCTTCGGCACCACAACCTGAAAGATCGGATTTATAGTAACTGATATATAGAACACGATACAAAGCCCTATTCTTCGTCGTTAGTGTGAGTAGGCCAACTCTGTTGTCGGATGTTTCAAGCCACCCGAAGCCTCTGATATGGCTTTTCGACTATAGCCCACAATTCTTATTACTTTAAACGAACAAGAGATAGGATTTTACTTTTTGAGGTTACATAAATAATTGTATTTCATGTAAAAAAACGTTTTTTCTTTTTACAAAAAAAAAAGTTTAACACTAGGAAATACCGGTCTCCCAGGTGGTAATAAAATTTCTATGGGACCAAATCAGAGATACACTGTCGAATTAAAAATAGTCATTCAAATCGATCCACAATTGGCGAAGAAATCACGTAAGAAACATTGTTTTTTATATTAAATAGGGTTTACCTCCAAGGTTTACACCCCATAGAAATTTCATGAGGAAATTCCGAATTAGAGAATTATGGTGGAGGTGTTTTCGGGTAAATGTGGAATGTTGCATTTAATGCAATTTATTGCAAGGCAGCATGATTCTCTTATAGTAATGACAATCTAATAGATCTCACGTGCCTGCAATTTTACCTGGGTGCAGGTAAAATTACAGTATTGTAGAATGTGCCTGTAAGTTTATCAGCACCCATTTAAAATACAGGTTCACTCTTCAAACCAGGTTTGGCAACAGTAATAGCTATGTGTACGAGTAGACAGTTCAGCAGTTTATGTTACCTGGTGTTAAGTGGTTCCCCCATAACAACAGCAATACGACTCAGATCCTTCTCTGCAAAAGTACGAGAAGACTCAAGTCTTCTCTCTTCCGGTTCTACTGCTTACCTCCTTCTGTAGTTCCTTCTTAGCGAACATTTGCAACTCGTCGCCGAATATCTCCTGGCTGTTCAGAACCTCTTGGTAGTCCATCTCCTTGACAAAACTGTGGTCTTCGATCCCATTGGCTTTCAAGAACTCCATGTAAGCCACTTGGAACGCTTGCCCAATGCTTTGGGCAATGAATTGAGCCTAAAAAGACGCTTAAATTATTTATCGTTGCAATTTGTAATATAAAATAGGTTGAAGTAAGAAGAGATACGAAGAATTTTCTATATTTAACCTAAAAACCATTTCGGCTATACATTTGGTCATTTACACGAATTACCTAGCTTGAATTTACTACAAACCCAGCTAAGGAGCAATCTTTATCCAATTGTCAAGTTGTTTAATCTTTTTTTTATGTTTTTTATTGCTTATCTAATTTTAAATTGAACGCACTCGAAATTTTTTTTGCCTACAAATCAACAGCAAACACTTACTATAATAACATAAATTACACATTGTTATAATGATTTTTAAATCTACCGATTTGTTATAAAATAAATTTTAGACCTTAAGTATAAAATATATCTAAGTCAGTTTTTCGTAACTAAATTTCACGGGCGAGTTTCAATTATCTCACATAAAAATGAAACGGTCACAAATTTTGTAAATGAGAACATTCGGCATAGCAAGACGACACAAAGTACACTAGTTAAGTAAATTGTAAACAACATTTTGTAATGGTGCTAATTATCTCTTTATCGCTGAATACGAAATGAGCTGGCTATTTAACATTGAGGCTTAAAATTTAAATACTTTATAATTTTACTGTGGGTACGAAGAAATGTCGTTAAATTTATACATAGTAGTTTACGGTAACATTTTGTTGCGCGTGCAATGAGATTTCTCATCTCACGAACAATCTTGATTGAAACATTGATCTCTATTAAATACTATTATATATAGTAATATTTTTAGAGCTTACCACGTGTATCCGAATCAAAGAATCTCTTGCTCAGACACGTGACTTGGTTGTATATCAGTTAGTGTTTTGGAGTTTTATTATATACTTCTATATGTATACATAACTTGTTAGTGAACATAATCATGCTCGCGAAAAAGGGAATCTTAATGAAAGGGAGATTGAGGGTTTCTTGTTATTTCGGATAGGGTTTGAACACGCGCCTAACTTTTCCAACAAAAGTAATAAGATGCGTGATCTTTTTGTCAAAGCGAATTCCTCGTAAAACAACGATTAAAACTTTGTAATTAACCCTATTTCAGAATTGTATGGATCCAGATATACAAGGTCTTTCAAAAACGTGTGACAATATTGAATGGTCATTCCAATCAGATTTTGAATCATATGTCTGAAAATCAGAATCCAAATCAAAACTTTTCTTTACCGTACAATCTATAAATATAATAATTTATTATTTTTTGGGCAGCCCTAATAAGCGGTCACTGTCCGCGCTCATCATTCCGCACTCACACACGCATACAGTAACCTACATCTATCCCCTATGTTGAATCCCTAATGCTTTTAGGGTTGAACCTCGTCAAGTTTACGTTATAGTTTGACTTGTGATAACTTCTGACCTAACATGCTGAGGAGTGGGGTGAGAGCAATCTAGGCATGCTGTTTAAGTATTGCCACAGCTAACACTCAGTTTTTTGAGTGAAACTAATTTACTTGTTATCACAATAGTAATCTACAGTAGATACAATTAAACACCAACAAAGTTGCAACTTATAGATGGTAATTAAACGTAAATATTAAGAAATTTACCTTTATACTGGTTCCATGATATTTATCGACAGTCATTTTATTTGAGGAATATTAACGACGCGTCTTATCACTAGAACAGCTCGAGCTGTTTTGTAAGCATTGTGTACAAATTGTATCGGCCTTGCGTTGCCAATATATCTTTCAGTTACTGCTTCAACTAGACCTCAGATCAGATTTAGCACACGCAATAAATTATTTGATTATGTAGCTAAGTTCGCAGCCGATAAAGGTACTTGCGGATTTGTAGTTGAGTTAACACAAAATATATTTTAATATAAAAAAAACCTTCTGCAACACGTTTTATACACATAAAGTAAAAAAGTATTGATAATACTGTAGATTGTTTTTCATGAAATAAAAGGAGCAAAGTAATTATGTACCGCCCAATTCAGAAGAGACATTTAGAAGAGAAGGCTTGCAGTAAAAAATTATAAGAATATTTCCAAAGAAAGCGAAGATAGACAGAGACAGCTATACAGTTAAAAATCCAAAATCGAATACGTACACTCACCTCTTCGCTCTCGAATACATGGCATATCATCTTAGGAGTACGGTTCAATTTCGGTTGGTCCGAGTCGGTCTCATGAGGGACGAACCGTCTCCGTGCCATGAGGACCACCAAATCCCCTAAAACATTGATAGAACATATAGGTCTGGTATTTTTCTGACAAAAATATAAAAGGTTGACTTAAGATGAATGTTTAGCGGTTTAAGTCGTAAAAAAAATGGTGGCGATGAGCTTATCACCTGTCACTTCTATGTTCACATGATAGTGTAATCTACATGGTGTACTAAGTCAATTAAAGATGTGAGAAGATAAACTTTTATGGGAAAATTTATCTTTGAACGTTTACCTATGTCTGCGATGTAGGAAATAGTTCTGAGAGCGTGGTCCATCATAATTTCCTTCAGCTCAGTGTTCAGAACCATGATTTTCTCCGTAGATATGAAGAGATCCACTTCTGTGCTTGGCTGGTTCTCCCCTTCTGGGGCCTGAAAAGGAGAGCTCGATTAGAGATGTAAGTTTAACCAACTTGGTACCGTGTCAATTCAAGGAGTTCGGACTTACCAAAGCCTGAATATCCAGGAAGGCAGAAGGGAAATAAAGTCATCATTATTGCGTAAGTTTTACTAGTTTAATAAACAAAATTAACGTAGTATACTTTGTGCTAAAAACAATGTTTCTGTATGATGTACAATATATGACCTTTTCACCAGCCTCTATCACTTTTCTTCTTAGAATGATCTGAAAGAGACGTCTTCACAGATATCTGTTATTGAGAGACACTGGTGAAACAGGGTCCAAATATAGTCAATAAGTAATAAGTAATATTGATATTGTTCGATTAAAAACTCTACAGTACCATTAGTTTGGTAGTTCTTCAAATCTAACAAAATATACATAACGGTGATTGTTGCTATGTTCGTTACATTTTATAAACTTTAGTTACGGATGTTTTAGTATTGACAACCACAACAAATTATCATAAACGTGGCCTACAGAGCCTGACAGCCCTTAAATCAGTTAGTTTTTGTCAGTTAATAAGGAGAACACTTTAATATTGATAAATTTCGTCCATATATAATTCAAACAAAGTTGCAAATTGTATGCACAAACATAAGCAACTTTCCACTCCAGCGAACTATTTCCCGTCGGTCAAAAGTGAGATGGTATCAGATATTCGGTGGGTTATTTAAATATCGACCAGAAATAATTGACGTTTGAAATAGGCAGGATGCCTGTTTCAATCAGAGATCAACCACGGGAGCCCAATCCGGATTGGTAATGTCACGTGTCATCGAATTTTTGGTTCTAAGACAGGGCGATTTCCTCAGGATATTTTCTTTCATCGTTTGGAGAATATGGTATTTTGCTAATTTTTCAAGTGAGAAACTCATTGTTGCACGTGTGATTTACCAAACCCACATGTGCGTACCAAAACCGAACCCAATGAGTTTCTCAGATTGAAAGTCGGCGGTTGTACTCCTGGGTCCTGGGCTACCACGCTAAACCACTTTAGAGCAGAAAACACGGATCTCATACTTTGAGCTTTGAGAACAGCGCACCTCCCGGTTTTCAGAAACCGGGCCGATGCATACTATTTGCAAATATATGACGCTACCCTACAATCTGTGATCGAATGAACACTGCCAGCCAAACCACCTTGATTTTCGTGACGGCTTCTTCGACCATGTTCTTTTTGGGCCGTTTCTTGCGCCTCCTCCCGTCTTCGTCCACCTCGACCGAGCCCAGGAACGTGAGCCGGAAGACAGCTGCCGGGGCCGCGTACACTCCGGAGTACGGGCCGTCGCATCCCCACTGTAGGCAGGCTAACCTCCTCGCGTATCGTTCTCACGTATCATTGTGCATATCATTTGTTATGTAACGCCTTCTTACTATGTACATTTGTTTTTAAATGTTTTAAGTTAGTGTCGTATCGAGTAAATTTCTTCTCTAAAGATCTTTTTTGTGGAAAATACAATCACAGTGAGCATCTCTTGACGCAGCGAAATGATGATGCGTGACTTTCTCGACTTTCTTGTGTGCAAGTGTATGGCAAACGAATATTTGATTAAAATGTTCATTACTTCTCGTAAAAAAGTAGCTTGACCTAGTTCGCTAGTACCCGGATAAGGCAACTAACAATATTTGACCCGACTAGTCTATATTATGTATACGCGTATCTGCATGCAGCATTACTATATAATAGGCAAACCAGATCAGTAGATGTAGAGTTAAAGCCTGCGTAATTTTGTCAAGGCATATAAAGCATAGCCCAGTCAAAAAAAAAGTCGCCGCTGTGGTGCACCCGCGTAACGGCCCTCGTCCTTCCCGCAATTTTTTCGTTATACTACTGAACTGACGGGACTAGCTGAAGACTGATGGTAAGTGGTTACCTCCGCCCATAACAACAGCAACCTAGATTGCGCCCATCACCCAAGACGGGGACGTTACGTTTCATGCGCCTGTGATTTCACCGGTCCATATCCTTCCATCGGAACACAATAATATGAGTGCAACACTTCTAGGCGCATTACCACGTGTGGAGGCAGTACTTAAATTCTACTTTTAGCGGCTCCTTTAGCAGCACCCAGGGGTATGTGTAGGGAAATAAGGGGGTTAAATTTTCTTTCTAGTCAACTTACGTTACGTTTGTTGTAAAAAATAAGCTTTATTCGTTAGGAGTCTTTTTTTTTATTCGCGTCACAGCTAGTGTAATATAATTTGTAAATCACAAAAATACAAATATGATTTATATTATATGACGAGTAAAAATTCACACTAAAAAAAGGTTAATTATAAAATAAACAAATTAAGATTATATGAAAAGGGGTAATATTTAGTACACCTCCTACTTCTACAACTTCTACTGAATAGGTACATATTCAACAATAGTGCTTCGCCTCTCCAAGAGGCAGCTTAGGCTATGTTTAGTTTGGGGCTGGAAGATGCATTGTGAAATATCCATGAACAAAGAAAATTAAAAAAAAAATCAAGAGCGTTGATACTAGATGTGGCCTTGTCGAAGGCTGCATCAAAAGTACTCCTTTTTAAAAAGTTGAGGGGATATGTACTAAATAATAATTCTGTTGTATCTTTTTAACAAGATATGGAAAATTCATTTATTTATTTAAAGGATATGCAGTATGTTCCTATACAAAATTGACATAATTGTGTCAATTTGGTTTTAAAATAACTGGAAAAAATATGTCATGCAGGTAAACAAACTTGCGTATTTTGCTTTCCTGTGAATCTTTTCTTGTTGTATACCGATTTCGATGTATCTTTTTATAAAAGAAATAAAAAAAATTGCTCGATAAAATATAGTTTTAATTACATTGTCAAAAAGTTCATCAGAGAGAGCGTCCGTCCGTCCGTCTAGTGTTGACGGACTGAGGCTGAAGTGTTTGGAAATGGACTGAGACGAGCTCAGACCATTTCCAAATACTTTACCACGCCCGGTTTTATTGAGACGGTCCGGTTCAATCACACATGCCCATTGGATCTTCCTTTGATTCATTTTGAGAGACATGTTGTAATTTTACTACGCTCATCGTTGTACGTGGTCACGCATCATCATAACGCTTATAATTTTTCCGTTTACGCATCTATCATAATTGCTACAGGCCCATCCACTTTTTGTTTCGTTTAAAAGATTCCGTATAAAGCTTAGATATTTTTTTAACTCCCGAATGAAACAGGTTGTTAACAGTTTGTAGTATTTGTAGTGTGTATGTATCTATGTACATGTGTATGTGTATCAGAGAGTCTGTCAGTTGCATCATAGCTCCTGAACGTAAGAACCAATTTTGATGCGATTCTGTTTGGAAGCTGACGAGATAAGATAATATATGTTCAAGCGTTTAAAAGATCATCAGCTCATTGCCATTCACCAAATCCTTTTTACATTTTGAGTTAAATTAACTTGTTTATATTTTAGTTTCTTTGAATTATTGTAATATTTTCAAGTATTTGTTGCATTTTTTTTTATATTTTATGGAAGTGTTCCTAGAATTATTATTAATGCAATGAGTGTTGTAGAAGCGAAGATACAAATTTTACTTGTTCGAAGTATATTTTTTATTGTTTCATTGTAGTGTAGACCCGAGTCATTTTATTTTGTTTAGCTTGCTTTGTGGAGTTTCTTAAAAACGAATAAAATAGGCAGGTATTATTTTGGAAAACCAAGCGTATTATTGAGGGAAATGTCTCAAAAAATTCAGCGGCGGAAAGCAAGCAAAACAACTCGAATACATACACACAATGATACGTGAGAAGCGAGCGGTCCCGTCCTTGTTATTAAAGCATACCTAACGGAAAATGTACCTTATGTTAGAATAGGTTCGGTTCTCGACGGTGCTTAGGCAGTAAAGCTAACGCAATGTCTGTGCAGTCGCCTTGGAAAATGCCACCTGAGCCGGTGTGAATCGGGTATGTCTCATGCTTTATTACAGTGCGTTATGAGAAAAGTGCGGGAAAAAGCTGTTATCTGACATTTTAGTTTAGTGTTGGTTAAGTTAACAGAGAATGCTTCAATTCAGAACATTCTTTGTAAACAATGTTCACCGAATTCAATTTGTCACAGTTTAAACGAACTCAGTAGCCCTGCGTCATATTTTCAAGGAACATGCGTAGGATTTCGAGCACAATACATGATCGCAAACTCAGTCAAAACTTACCTTAAAATGAGGGTTGGTAAATGGTCAAGCATAGCGTCAAGCGGAACAAGCACAAACATTTTCAGAGGAGGCTAGCCGGCCAATGCGGGATCCGACATTCTTCTGGGTCGGGTCGAGGGGTGAGGAACACACTGAAAAAAATACTCTAGTGCCAAGTCAATAAGAGCTTAACGGTTTGGCGGGCAGGTTTTGTGAATGACTTACCGATTCACATTCACAGGGCACGGTATGTGCGTCGTATTCAGTCACTAAGTAACTATTGTTTGTTTATTGTATAGGATATAAAGGATAAATTATCTAGCATTCTCAGTACACTAATCCTAGATGAGCATGAAATTACATTATGTACAAAGATGACAATGAAATGAATATTTTGGCTGGAAGGTTCTCGTGCAAGGAGCAGAAAAATAGAAAGGTGCTACAATTTTGTATATTGACAATTTTGTGTCGTAAGCCAATTTCGAATTGATTCGTCAGTACAATCAAGTAATTCCATATAAGTGTAAAAAAGTACCGAATTCTTAGGATTTTTGGTGTAGTGTTTGAAATAAAAGCCTTTGCTATATCTTGCCCGACAATCATTGCCAAACGGTGCACAGATTGAGCCATATCAGGCCAATTGATAGAACAGAAGTGAAGAATAGATAGATACAAAAGTAATTTCATGCTCTCACTCTTTAAACTAAGAAACAAAGATTTACTGAACCGATTCACACGGGCTAGTTGGTATTCTGCCATAGTTTAAACTGTGTCATTATGAGAATGCGTTTGGGTTACAAATTCTTCGAGAATAATTCGAGAAACCTTAAAATTACATGGATACAAATTCTATGTCACATTATCTAAATCTAAAACTAAAAAGAGCTTTTAGTGGTTGATAAAATAATTTCCATATTAATATTATACTTGTATGAATTTATAGCTTTATGGTTATTATAATATATAGTTATAAAATTTAATACTATTTAAAATGAAAACATTTAGACATAATTATAGACATATTAAGCATATAATTCACGTGAATATCTAATTAGAAAATCAGGTTGAATTCAAAAACATGCTTGTTTGATGATTCATTTGAACGGTTTCATATGTCCTTTTATGAGACTCACCCGAATTGCGAGATGAGTAGAAACTGGATCGTATTAATATGATTTTTCTATGTCTAATAATACTGAGAACTAATTGGCGCCAATAATGTTGCCACTCGATAATGGTGCAGATCTTAATGATGTCATTAGTATAGAAATTCCACTGAAATTCTTAATTGATTTTTTTAACCTAGGCGATAGGTAAAAATTAAGTTAAGCCTTTTGATCCCATTAAAAATGTTATACGAGTCCAATAACTAAGCCCTCTTTATAGGCTGAATAGTGAAAACAATGAAACAGTTATTATTAACAAACTTTAAAAAAGGAGGAGGTATGTATGTTTGTTAAGCGATTTCCTTTGATGGAAATGGACCGATTTGGATAATCATTCGAAATATAACCTCTAAATGCGTCAAATAAGTGATCATAGTATTGGAGTCGGTTTATTCGACTTTTAAATCTTTTTTACTTTTTAATATAATAATTACGACTTTTTAATAAAAAAAATTATATCACATGGAACCGATGGCAAAATCCGTTGAAGGTTTTAGCTACATCGATCCAATTTGACAGACATCTGTCAAACGAACTTGTGACCATTACCTTGATCCTGGACACGGCTTCCTCCGCCTGTAGCATCCTGGTGGCCTTGGTCGGTTGGCCCTCGCAAGCCAGCTGCGTGGAGCCGAGGTAACGGGCTCGGAACAACACACCCTCGATCAGCACTGAGCGCGCAACGTCTGAAATTGGGGACGCGCCTTCAGTGAGCGTCAACAGAACGTTTGTATGAAGTGAAAAGGACTGATGGAGTTGAGTTGATGCACATTTGATAGGCATATCATTAATCATGCTTTATGTGAAGTTATTTAATAGATTTGTAGGGACCAGAGACAGTGGAACGAATATTCCCAATCAGCGCGCTACGCCTGAAATTAGAGATGCGCTCTCAATAGTACGTGGAAGATATAATTGTTTAGGGAGTTTTAAGTATGCCTTATGTGCGAGTGAGGACGCAATAGTTAGGCGACAGAGATAGCGAAGCAACCCACATCACTTCAGTACTGAGCGCTTTCTGAATGTGACAGATATATTTTTAAGACCGTAGCTAACCTAGTTCCAGTGTGAGTGATACAGCAATAAGTTTATAGGCAATGGGAACGGAATAACCGAGCGCCCCATGTTTTATATTGAATATGCACTTTTAAGGCATGCCGTATGATATGAGAGCTTTCAAAGTTCCCAGACCAGGATGCATCTAGCGTCAATGTGTGACAGAGAGAGATTGATTTGTAACCGACAAACTGAAATATAAATAGGGATAAATGCTTTCACTTGTTGTCAAACATAATGTTTAGTATTACGATGGTTTAGGAACGAGATAGATGGGAAATGAACGATAATTGGTATAAGTAAAGCCGTACCTATACCTATGTGGATGAATGACAGCACTTACCACAACGGGAAAGTCCCAAAAGTAGCGTGTAAAAAATACATGATGAAAAATATGAATAAGTTAAACAGCTATTGGATGCAGGAACAGTTCAACGAAGGAAGTCCCGTGGCAGATCCAGGAACTAAAGTAAATCAATAGCAAATTCTTCTATTGTCGCGTTTTTAGACAGACACTAGCGCCCCAGCCGAGGGACTTGCTTCGTCGAACGGATATTAAAAATTCTACTCACCCTCCTTGTTTTTGTTCTTTTTCTTTGCATCTTTGTCCTGGAAAGAAAGAAACACATAGCTATATTATATGTATCAAAACCATCCATCGAAATAAAGTAATAAGATAAAATCATTCTGAACAGGACATGGCATTTGAATAGAAGTTGGGTTCAAAGATTTTGCCGGTGGGAAGTCCCCGCAGCCACACGGAAGTGTGGCCAATGTTGGTGCCAGTGTTGGAGCCAGTGTTGGAGCCAGTGTTTGAGCTACTATTGGAAAGATTTAGGGAACCAGTGTTGGAAGAGACTTACTTTCCCATTGATGAGTCCATCCTCGTCTCTGTTGTCCGGCGGCTCGTGGGGCGGCGACCGCGCCGATCCCGTCACGCTACCGGCAGGCATCACTGTCCGCGACTTCGGTTTGCGCCATCCCTGTACAAAGCAATTTGGTTTGTTATTAAATAAATTACTTGTTCATCTCTAAAGGGGATAAATACGAACGGACAATGATCAATACGTATTCTACAGCCATTTATGAATGGTGTAAGGTATTTGAGTACTTTCTGTAACCCTGATAACGTGTATGAAAAATTTCATGGTGCTCGTTTGACTTGTTAAAGCGTGTAAATTCAAACTCATATTTGCATTTAAAAAATTAGTTAAGATATGTAATTATACACATAATCGAAAAAAAGTGTACATTCGTGAAGATAGGATAATTTAATATATCTAATTTTGATATTTACATTTTTATACAATACAATAATAAGTTCGTGATGCCGAATTTGTTGATGATTGACAAACTAACATTAAAACTAGACGGCATCTATCTCGTTCAAATCTATTACAGTTTAAATCGATGCCATAATATTTTAATATTACCGCTTTGAATGAAAAAAGAACGAAAAAAAGGAGTTTTGAGTTTCTAGAAAATTTACTTTAGGTAGTTAGATAGGTTTTTAGTTTTACAATAAATTACGCTTAGGTCAGGACCTAAGCGTAATTTATTGTAAAACTAAAAACCTACACACAATAAAGACACCTGTATTAATACTAATACAGTTATTACGCCAATGCTTTTTCGTTTTTTAGAGTCAAGTATAAATATTAAGGATAACGAACCTTTTTTCTCCCACGCTTTTCATGAACGCTACCTTCATTGCTTGAGTCATTCTTATAATCAACTCCTTTACACTCTGACTCAGATTCTGCCTCACAATTCAATTTCTCTACATTCTGCGCTATTTTATTCAAATCATCTTCTTTGGCCTTTTCCGAAATAGGCGATTCATTTGCATTATCAGTCTTATTATTATCGCGACAAGGTTTTCTATCAATGTCATTGATCTCTAAAGAAATACATTCGTAATTGTAATCCGTATTGTAATCAACACAAGGTATAATTTCGTCACCGATCACCGCCGGAATAAATATATCACTATCTTTACTCGCATTGAGAGGTTCATTTTCATCTTCACAAATTTTCACTTCACTACAAGTTTCAATTGCATTATCAACTAGACAGGGTTCTTTTTCGTCTTCACTCATTTTAACTGATTGTTTATTGTTTACATGTCACTAAACAGAACCAGCTTAAAGTTAACGCATGTTAATGAATAACAACATCCGTTCCATTTTTTAGTTCAACTAACTATTAACATTTTATCACTTTTCTCAATCACATCACAACCAAGTTTCTTTTTAAACGCGTGCACTAAACTTTTTTTCCACGGTATATAAATATAAAACTTTTTGCTTCTTCAAAAAGGCCAGTTAATTATTTTTAAATAAAGAACGCGCGGATCTAGCTTCAAGTATTTATTTTTAAAATTAGAAGTTACGAATATGTCGTGTATTGTGCCAGCGCGCCACATTAGGTCATTCGGAAGTGATAAGTTATCGCAAGTAAATAGTATAAGGCGGAGACACGCCGCGCGCACTCGAACACCGGTTCGCTATACGATTGCGCCAAGTAAACATGTATGGAGGTCAAAGAGTAGGCGTGCATGCGAACGGACATTGAGTGCGGCAATCATCACTAACTAGTTCAGCTGCTTGTGGAAGAATGTGTTTTATTTGGGTTAACTTTTAAATTGGTATATTTTTGATTGAGTTTATAATTTAAATTACAGGAAGGGTGGTGGGATAAGGCCAAACAAAAATGGGGCAAGTCCTGGAAATACGGCAGAGACTTTAGCCCAGCAGTGGGAAAGTAAAGGTTAAAAATGTTTGTAGGTACATACTGTAGGAATTTTATTTTAAATACGCTTTTTTAATTACTGTTGGTGTTAGTTTTATTTTATTATTATTATTTTCATTTAATATTGCAATTCTTAAATTATGATTTAAATCACCCGTTTATTAGACTGTTTTTTAAAGTAGCTCTGTATTATAATATTATTTATTTGTTATACGTTTTGTGAAAGTTTAATTATTTAATATATCCTATTAATTCCCAGAGGCAATGTCTGTGTTGGCATTATTAACGCATTACAAGAGCCGTGTACTCTGTGCCGGTATAATAGGAGAGCGAGGCAAGGTCAGGCGCGCGACTCGGGTCAACATTAGGCATTCATATAAACACAGCTGATGGTTGCATCATCTCTGAATCACGGGTACCAACTCTATGCTGTAGGTAGTATGGAACTGTTTTAATGAGCTAAGGAGTTATTAATGGACGTTATTGTGTTGCGTAGTTGCAGTGTTCGATTTTTGAATGGGAATTGTTTTCACCTCATTGGTTACATAAGGTTATAGTGATTTGATATGTAAACTTTTTATTCCAAACCTATTTATGTACATTAGCCAGTAGATAAGATTTCTGAATAAAGAACACAAAATAAAATTTTTAGAGGTAGATAGATATACTTTATAATTCATGGCATTCATTATTTTTGACATGACTGGAACGCAAACAAGGATCCAAACAGAGTTTTAAAGTAAGTTGTAAAAATAAATACAGGCACAATTCTGCCAAGGTTATGTTGAGTTGAAAACATTTTTTTAATACTCTAATATTTTTCTTTTCTTAAGAAAAATTTGCTGCAAAACTTGTACGAAATTTGTTTAAAGAAGCCATCATTACATTTCCATATAAATAGAAAACCAAAAAATATACTTGTAATTAAATTGATTTATATATTGCACATTTTATTTGAGAATAATATAGGTAGCAAATTATCGTTTTACTAGAAGTGCCATATTTCAGTTGAAAGGTGTGGGTGCTGGTAAAATTATAGACCCACAAGTCGCAACACGATGCGACTTGTCTTCCTACACCTAGCCAAGGTGATCTAAGTATTTTCTATTTTAATGGTAACTACTGACATCGTGTAGGTAGTTCCATAGTTCCGTGAGATTAGTAACAGTAAATAAATGTACTCGCCTTGTCGTCAAAGAATCCTTGATCATCAGTTCTTTGCTGTCCCAGCAGTCTATCAGTCTCTAGGTCCGTGTCAGCTTCGTCTGGAATATTTTAATATTAAGTAAGCAAAATCGACAATATACCCTATTTGGGACATCACACCATATCTAACCCGACAATAAGTGTAAAAACAATAAGATAATTAGATAACAAAGTTCATCCTCACCACAGATAGTGTGCTCCGGCCGGGAATCGAACCCGAGACCCCTCGCTCCGAAGACAGGGCTACTTCCATCTAAGTCGTCGGAGATTTCAGCATAATGCTCATAAATATAATCGTGAAGGACTTTAAATATTTGGTTTATTTTTACCTTTGTAGCTAAATCAGCCAATTAGAAATAAAACAAAAAATTAAGCTTATTTTGTTTTAACTTTGATAGACTACTACTTTTTTTTTTATTATTATAATTATATATAGTTTTGCTGTATACTATTGTGTTTGCGAGAATAAACTGTTTTTCTTTCTTTCTTTCTTTCTTTCTAATATACTTGTGAGTAAGTTACTAAGTTTTATGTTTACCTTCATCTCCGCTTGTGGGTTTGATTTCAACAGATTCTGTGCTGTTCGCCGAAGAAGGCCTTTTTCTGTAAACAAATTACATTTTAGTGTTTTTATTAGTACAAACCAATTACATTTCATAATTTAATATTAAAATTAGGTAATCAAGATTTCAATACTGAAAAAATTAAATTTCAAAGTATTTAGGTTGTAATCAAAATTTGAATATTGAAAAAAATTATCAAGATCTTTTTGATGCTAGTTTTTCGTTCGATACACATAGCGCAAACCACTCTAGCTTGCAGACTAAAAAAACCATCATGCGTGTGCCACAACAACACTTATGAATAAAAAATAAAAATATCTTTGCCACGTGCCCGCTCCGTGCATCGCGTGCAGGCACGGGCACGGGCACGGGCGAGGCGGGGCGGGTGTGACGTCACTCACCTCGGGTACACGTGCGCGTGGCGCGGCGTGGACACGCGCGTCAGGGCCGTGCCCGCTCCGTGCAGCGCGTGCTGTATGGTGCTGAGCTGAGGCACGGGCACGGGCGAGGCGGGGCGGTGCGGGGCCGGCGCCGGCGGCGGCGGGGCAGACTCTCCGCAAGCTGGAACAATATACCACACCATGAGAGTCACAGTATAGGTACAGAAAACTGGCTTCGTACGACAATTAACTGAAAACTGTACGAGGATCTCGGATCTTGTTCGAACCGTTCGACCGCTTGTTGTATGGAGTCCGCTATAACTTCTTAATTTTATGGTCATATATTGACTTGCTTCATAGCTCAGTTGGTAGTAGCTCTGTCTTTTGCTCTGTAGGTCATGGGTTCGGTCACAAATGCTTGTCCTGAGTGGGAACTCAGGACAAGCATTTGTGTGACGAATATAAGTATTTGTTCTAATTATATGTATTTATTTACGAATAGTATGTGGACTTCAACCACCATGAAGTGCCCAATTTCATATAATAGGCGTAAAGCGTGCGTTAGCAAAACTTAAACAATTAGCCATTCTTAAAATGCCGACAAGCGTTCGGAAATATCGACTTCCGTCAACGTGCGCTTTTGAGACGAGAATGTGTTTGGATATCGTTCAGATAAGAGCGGGCGACATCTTATGGCGTATTTTTTTTGTGTGGACCTACATTTGAACCTACGCCACAATGAAATTTGATACAACATATATTAATGCGAGTGTAGCCGCGGGCTAAAGCTAGTATAAAATAATTGCAATAACAATAAAGCTCTGCATTAATATGCAGAGAATTAGATAAAACGCTGGATGCGACATAAGCGACGTATTTAAAGTTGGAGGTGCAAAGAAGTAATACAAAATGTTCACTCACAAAACTCACCCAGGGGATCTAACGAGTGTAGATCCGCGTCCGACAGCAGGTGCGGCTCCGTGCTGGTGCCGTTCTCCACTATCTCCTTCACTGTCACCGTTGACGTGTGGTTCTGAAGCAATCACAATGTTTGAGCAGAAGAAAAGCACGCTGAGGAGGCAATCATCTGTCATCTGTTGATTTGTTAATCAACGTTTAATTCTAACGAAACCTAATAATGACGTTGTATGGTCGGGACGAACCACCATACTGTCTAGAATCTGTTTGAATATATTGACATTGACAGTAAAAACTCAAAACTAAAATGCACCATGCATTTTAACTTTTATCTATTTCATTATATTTCTATTTTTATTATTATTGATAACATTTTATAAAATAAATAATAAAGACACTTGTTTGGACGAATTAAGAATTGTATATTGTATTAAGAACTAGCGACCCGCCCCGACTTCGCACGGTTAGTTAAGCATCAGTGTCGTATCGGAAACTACCCGTGCGAAGCCGGGGTGAGTTGCTAGTGTATTATACATATAAACCTTCCTCTTGAATCACTCTATCTATTAAAAAAAAACCGCATCAAAATCCGTTGCGTAGTTTTAAAGATTTAAGCATACATAGGGACATAGGGACAGAGAAAGCGACTTTGTTTTATACTATGTAGTGATAACAATTGTATTAAGATACTATTGACTAGCCTCACAGCTCAATTGCTATAGTGCATCGCTGCAGGTGGGTTCGATTCCCGCAAACTTTCGTCACAAACACAGATGTTTGCAACTAGAAACATCTGTGTTTGTGACGAACACAGATGTTTGCAACTAGAAACATCTGTGTTTGTGACGAACACAGATGTTTGCAACTAGAAACATCTGTGTTTGTGACGAACACAGATGTTTGCAACTAGAAACATCTGTGTTTGTGACGAACACAGATGTTTGCAACTAGAAACATCTGTGTTTGTGACGAACACAGATGTTTGCAACTAGAAACATCTGTGTTTGTGACGAACACAGATGTTTGCAACTAGAAACATCTGTGTTTGTGACGAACACAGATGTTTGCAACTAGAAACATCTGTGTTTGTGACGAACACAGATGTTTGCAACTAGAAACATCTGTGTTTGTGACGAACACAGATGTTTGCAACTAGAAACATCTGTGTTTGTGACGAACACAGATGTTTGCAACTAGAAACATCTGTGTTTGTGACGAACACAGATGTTTGCAACTAGAAACATCTGTGTTTGTGACGAACACAGATGTTTGCAACTAGAAACATCTGTGTTTGTGACGAACACAGATGTTTGCAACTAGAAACATCTGTGTTTGTGACGAACACAGATGTTTGCAACTTGAATGTAGAAACTATCTGAAATTTTTAGCGTTACATCTCATGTGTCTGTAATTCCGTAAGTACTCCGTAAGTTCCCTTCAGAAAAAGAGTAAACGAATAACGCAGATACGTGTAAGGTCTCTAAGGGTACACCTACGCACGAGAGAAATAGTCCCCCAAAGAGTCACAACTGATATTCTGTGCTTACTTGATTATCACCTTCCGACCCCTCCAATGAAGAGAGTCCGTCCGTCACCACCGGCATCTTGGTGACCGGCATGCGGCACGCGTCAGGCAGCCTCGTCATGTCCAGTGGAACTGCAATCAACCATCAACATACTAAAAAACAATATAATAAATATTTAAGGGGGTCCCATACAACAAACATGTTTTTTTTGCTGTTTTTATTAAAGATAATGGCATGGAACCCTTTGTGCGCGAGTCCAATTCGCACTTGGATGGTTAATTTTTTTATGAAGGTCGAATCTGATGTCGTCAGATATTTTTTCCTGCGATATTTGAATACTAATATTCTTATTTCATATCTAGTTATTAAAAGAGAAAGTTATCGTGATGTTGTTTTTGTCTCAATTATTATTGTCATACAGTATAGCCATTATATACAATACTGATTTGCTACTTATTCTTTATAGTTTAGGTAGTATAGGGGGTAGGTAGGGTAGGTTTTATACAAAGTAGAAGCAGACTAAAACTGGGTAGTTTTAGTCTGTTTCTACTTTGTATAAAATTATAATTTTATATATATTTTTATAAATACTATATAATTACTTTGTGCTATTTGTAGCATATATTATCTAACTTATGTTAATTAAAAACGGGGTAGTACCTTTGATGTCCGGTAACTCTGTGTCCATGTGAACTAGCGACATGTCGCTGCCGCTGCCGCTGTCGCTCGAGTCTGAGGACACGGGGAAGGGCGCGCGGTCCTCGCGGCGGCGCGGGGACGCGGGCCCCCCGCTCCAGCCGACACGGACCGTCCCCTCGCAGCTCACTATGTTCGACTGTAACGTATATAAATTAACGTTTACACACTCATACCTCTGCACTAGGATTCCCTGTGTCGCAGATGGAATGGACATACACAGAAAGACAAACACCCAAGACCCGAGAACAAACTTCATGCTCACCACGGAGCCATGGAGCCGTCGGTTACGGTTTTGTTTCGGTTGAAGCCACTGGACTTTCAATTTCAGTTGAAATTCCCCCATTAAGACACTTGTCTAAATAAATGAACGTGGCTTAGAATATTTATATGAGTTTCGTTACTAACTTCTGTAGAAGATGTATGAGCGAATTGGCGATTGCGACGGATCGATTTTCAATGATAGCTTATTAGGACAAAAAGGAACTATTACGCATAGAGTTTGGTTTACCCGACGACGCATGAAACTCCTTACTGAAAAAATTATGTTTATTACCATGAACATTTTAAAAGTTGAAAGATTAATTTATCATGTAGTCCACAACGCCTCATACATGGAATGTTTCATGGGTCTATTCAAATTCAATTCACCAAACAATATAAACCAACACAAGGCTACACTTCTGGGCAGCGATAATGAGTGTAACAACAATTCCCTAGACACTGCACATACATTATTATTCGTGTTGCCGAGATATTTACCATGATTTGTGAGTTACCATGATTCGGGAGTCAACAAAACTCACAAATCATGATAAATATCTCGGTAACACGAATAATAATGTTCATAACCATGATAGTTTTAAAATGTATGCTGCACATACAGTTGATTATATAGCTACTATGCAGTCCATTCATACTCAAGTTAATATCACTCAATACTTCCCTAGACACTGCACATACAGTTGATTCTATAGCTACTATGCAGTCCATTCATACTCAAGTTAATATCACTAACATTAAGCGGCATTCCGAGGAAGGTGTGGTTGGTCGGTAGGTGGGGCGAGAGTGCACTGCGCACGTCCAAATTGTGCAGCGCGCGCGGCCAGTCCGTCTCGCTCTCCTCGATCCCATTCTCAGAGGGGCACTCTTGCGTCTGCCGTCTTAGCTCGTAGTCTAAGTCCTGGGAACATTACATTCCAAGTTTGAATATGTCAAAGGAACATCAACTCGATAGAAAAAACTTTGGGGGTCCAGTTGTTCGTGTATTTTTTTTATTGGACTGTCTTGTTGGCCGCAGATGGCCTTGACAACTTTGCGCGAGCTTTCGGCGAAAGCGGAAAGCTCTCAGTGGGGAGAAACATGTATGGCAATAATAAAGGTTTTAGTGTTAATTTTAACTGAACATTAATTACTATAAGCATGTGGACGGCCCATTAGGTATGTTTGTTTGTTCGTTCCCTCTAAAACCGGCCATATTTGGCTAAGACAGTACCCACCACGATATCAGTTATGAATATTGCTGATATTTTTGAAATGTGCTTTCAGAAAGATGCAATTGCGGCGTTTTGTCTTCCATCTCTGGGGCCTTTCAGGAACTTTGCGAGTTCCTTCCTGGTATCAGAGAAACTGTATATTTCGAATATACAATTTCTCGGATACCAGGAAGGAACTCGCGAACTGTAGTGGCTTTCTCTCATTTTCCTCTACAAGTGACAATATAGAAGACAACAAACTTGGCTTGCAGTGAATAGTTCATACCTGAAAGTTCACAATCTCATCGGTGTTTTGTCTGCCCTCCACTGGACCTTTGAAAAACTCCTCTAGCACTTTCCTGGTCTCAGAGAACTCATAGAGGTAGTCGAACGCGGCGGAACCCGCGGGGGGAGATTCTGAGTCGCGACCTTCATCCACTATTCTCTGAAATGAGAGAGAGAGAGAGAGAGAGAGAGTTTGTTTAATTACGCAAATATTTAAATTTAGGGTTTTGAGTTTGTAAGGGTTATTTATTTACCTGAGGGAACCCTGGCCTCGGCGACCTAGCCGCTTTCTGGGTTCCGTATCTCCTGGGCGACCCCTCGTACTCCGCGATCGGCAGCTCCCCAATAATCCTGGCGACTCGCTTATCCTCGTCCACACTCCCCGTCTCATCCCTTGACGAGTCACTGCCCTCACTATCTTTAATATCACAATCACCATTCTTTAAATTATCTATAGTTCTTTTTACACTCAGGTCTATCTCATCGTCACTAGCGTCCGGGTCGGTCCTCAAACCTAGAGACACAGAATTCAATATCACTGGAAATAAACAGAACATATAAGGTAATGGTTTGTTACTTTGAGTTGAAGAGGGATTAACTTGAGGAGGCTGTTCGATTCTTGAATTACAAATTTTTAATTCAATAAAATTTCCTTCAGTTAATCTTTACATAATTGAAATTGAACTTTGTGCGAAAGTTCAAAGGTTTGAGATTTAAGAACAGAGAACACTTCATAGTTGCCTAACTCAAACCTCAAACTTGTTAACGTACGTTTCAAGTAAAATTTATTTCATGTAGAGATAAATAAGAAGATTTGTTTCAACTCAAACTTTAAGTTTAAAGACATTTGTCAGAGCAGAATTATGTGACTTTGGATGTTAATGAGATTATAGCTTGATTAGCACATTTTAGCCATATTTTTTGTTAGGTCAAAGTGATGTCTCGATAGTCCACCTCGTTTAGATATTCAGCAGCATCTTCTGCCCGTAACAACAGCAATACGACCAAGGTTCCACTACTTACTTTAAGAAAGGTCCCCATGAAACCCTGAAACCTTTGTGGGTTTGTGTAAGTATTCTACTAATTTGCAAGATGCAAGACAGTATAGCTTCAAATAAGCGCAATATTCTTATTACGGTTATTATTATTTAATTCTGCCAATGAATGGGCATGAACTTCTGGATTTTGATTTTTCAAAACTGATGGCTCACCTTTCCAGTCATCAGTATCGTCAAACACCATAACCTCCCCGTCAGCAACTACCGCTATGGGGCTACTCTTGGTGCTGACGTCAGTAGTCTTATGCGGGTCCAGGATTGGCGAACTATTCTTCGGAATGCCCATGTTGTCAACCAGAATGTCTCTGTCCCGTTCTACTCTATCTCTCTCCCTCACTATCTCACGTTCGCCATTCGTGTATGACGGAGACGTATGCCGGGATATCATCTTTTTAGGCTCGTTCGTTATTCTGTGTATTTGTATCTGAGAAAAATAGTAGCAGTGATTTAGTTTGGGTTCCAAAATAATGGCAGAAAAGACTCGATGTTGGGTGGTTCTTGCTCTTAAGAAATTGCCTGTTTCAGGCGGGCTGTACCTAAACTGGGTGATGTTACCCTGAAGAGATAAAAAAAAACGATTCGACTTCAATACCAAATCCAATCTGTTAGGCACAGCCCACCTGATATTAGTAGTTTGTATGGATTCATTTCAATCAATTTAGAATTTCATTAGATACATAATTTTGCGGCGACAGCTCGATCGGAGACATGGTCTGGATCAAGGCTAGGAGTCCTACAATGAGCTTGAAGTTCCAATGAAAAAAAAACATTAGAAGAAAGCACAACGCCAGCTACCCTCTGTCACCATCTAGCATATTAAGGTGTATTCCGATAGCCTCCTTCGAAAGCCGTTTCAGTTCCTAGCTCCAAATCCCCAGGCAATGTTTCATATTCCGACTCAGAAAGGGTTAGACTAGGATAAAACGTATAATAATACTTGACAAGTCTATGGTAATTTCACAAAAAGGTCGTTGTTTCGGCACCGTGCCGCGTCGCGTCGCATACAAATGAGCCGGGTTCCTGACATTACTGATGATATAATATATGAGATAATATCGTCGAATCCCCAAAAGAATGAGTATGCGGCTGGCAATACGTGAAACTATAGTTATCTAACTTATGGATTACAGTTGATTATAAGAATTTCCGTATCAGAATTCTTTAGATATCATAGAGGACGGCGCGAGGGTAAGCGGTCAAAGCTCTCTGCGTTTGCATACTGCATACTTCTAAATTGAAAAAGAACGCAGAACGGAACGGATATTGGTTAAAGTTCGAGATCGTCTTACGGCTCTCTCTAAATCCAAAATCTTCTGTGGCAATGTTAGCTATGCTATCTAATGAGCAAATTACAAAACAACTTTAAAAAAAACATCAAAAAATACCTACCAAAATTAAAGTGAAAATAAAAAACCACATTATTATTTTTATGTCGTTTCGGCTTGCCACCTACTGGAAAACGGTCACCGTCGCCCATGTACAATACAAGAGGGAAAGTCTTTGCGCTGTAGACATTTGTAATAGCCATTTTCAAGCCATACATTTTATAAAATTTGATTAACAATGTTTAGATCAATCAAAAATCATCATCATCATCATCTTCCTGCCCTTATCCCACACTAAGTGGGGTCGGCACAACATGTATTTTTCTTCCATTTCCCTCTATCAGACGTCATCTCCGTACTCACTCCTTTCTTACGCATATCATCTTTCACACAATCCATCCATCTTTTCTTTGATCAATCAATTAAATTTAGATTATTATTTATTATTTTAAATTATTTTATTTTAAATTATTTATTTTAAATCAATTTAGATCAATCAAAAATAGGAAGTGAAAATGGCCAAACATGACAGATACCGCTTGTCCTTACGCGATATCCCCTAATCAATCTAATTGTATTACAACTTGGACATCCCGAACAAAAGCGTAAAGTCTGATCGTCATATGTCTGAATCCACAACTATCACTCCTGTATTATTTCATACCTCATTACTAATATTGTTCTCGGCTGCGTAGTCTACTGTGTCCTTGTTCAGGGCTCGAACTTTGTTCCTTATGTTGTGTTTGTGTGTGTTGCTGTGCCTAAGCTTCCGCACCGCCTTCGTTCTGCTTTGGGAGTACAACTCCCGACCTCCTGCTATTTCTATGATCCTGGTAACAAACGAATAATGATTCTTCAATAAATGGATCTGGATACGTCAGGGTTCCGTACTCAAAAGGCTAAAAGACTAAAACGTATATCCTTCCTGCTATTGAGTTCAAAGACCTACTCGTACTACCGTTGAACTATTTGTTCCCCTGGGGATGGTCGGTTAATGTTATAGGCGTAAACTTAACAAATAATACTAGCTAAATATGATAACTGAAAATTTTAAGACTCCAAACGAAAGTACGTTCTTGTAAGTACATATTTACTTTAAAAAAACAGTGATTTTCCGTCATATTTTAAGAATTCAACGGAAATAAAGTACTTTGACTTTTAATTCCTGTTTATAAGTACTTGTACTTTATGGAATCTTGGGCATAGAATTGTCTAAAAGTTCTGTACAATATTCGTAACTTAACCTGCGCACGCCTTATTATAAAGTCTTACCCAAATCCCTTTCGCCTTGATTTCAAGTTTATCTTATTCTCTTGGGACCACCTCAACTTCTCGTGAAGAAGTTATAAGCTACGTTCGAATAGATATAATAAATGGAGGGTTAGCTTCATAGAAAACGGAATTTATTAATAAATTCCGTTACTTCGTACATTTAATACCAATAGAATTATTAGATACCAGCCATAATGTATATATTCGTAGGTACCGTATTACTACCTGCCGCCCGCGGTTTCATCCGCGTAGTTCCCGTTCCCGTGGGAATACTGGGTTAAAATATGTTACTCGCTAATAATGAAGCTTAATGGTTTAGTGTTTTAGGCGTGAAAGTGTAATAAATAAACTCACTTTCGCATTTATAATGTTAGTTCGGAAGTTAGAATTAGGATGTGTATCGCCCTGATGTGATGACGTTTATAATTTCTCGGGGCACTCGATGCGTAAGTATTGAAAGTAGTGATATGAAAATGGGTAATTGTGGCATCACAACGGTTTTTAAACAATCATACCTACATATAACTCCACACCTACATACACAAAGATCCATAGATTATAATTAAATTTAATTGTTAAATATTAACATTTATATGATAATATTAAAATTAATTAAAAAATTTGCAAGAAACGAAAAGAAGAATCATAATTTACCGATTTCAAAATCAAACTAACAGACTTAAATAATTTCATCCCTTGATTTTCACCCTTAGCTACGAAGGTATCGTGTAACAAACATACAACAGAAAACATATTGAAAAAGAGCGGAAAGGCATCTTTTTTTGAAGTTGGTTAAAAATATAATAATGAAACAAATGTTTCCACGCGCATACCCCGCTGGGACACCCTGTGACAAAGTGCTTGCTCTTTCGTTAACGTAAAATTTTACAACCTCGATTACGTAAGCCTAGGAAATGAAGTACTCTTTAACTTCAACGAATCGGCATTGTGGGTATGTTGTAGTAGTGTTTCTAACACCAATACTCCCATACCGTTTTTCTAATCTATCTAAAACATGGAAGTGGATAAATAATGCTGACACAATTTCGAGGATTTTAAAACGTATCGTTCGGGTGGTTTTTAGATAGGGGGTTTTACATACAAATATCAAAGATACTCCAATCGGGAGGAGGGAAACGTCGTATGAAAACATAACATGTTTTTGTACCATTACGTACTGAGATTTTAAATACAGGCCTTTAACTGAAATTTTCAAACCGAGGTTCTAGTGGACTTCGTATAATCCAGCAACAATGACATTTGGCGTGTATACCTTTTTTTGTATTTATAAATTGTCATAAGAAACCGAAAGTTAAATTCACTGTAATACAAATGTATTTTTAAACGTTATTCCAGAATTAAGCCTTCATTATTCTTTATCAATGGATAAATAAAGAAATAACAGAAAGAGACGTCTCAACTATAAATGTGGCTAAAATATTATATATACTCCTGATCAAGTAATTTCAATAACAAAATTAATACAAAAAGTCAAAACACAGTTATGGCTTTACAAGTGGAACATTATGCCTCCGTGTATATATTATCCATACGTTTAAGTTTTCAAACTCTCGACTGATGAGCAGAGAAATTCCCCGAATTCAGCAAACCCGGTTAAATTGGATTAGGGATAAACCCGATCGGATTAAAATAGATCTCTTTGGCAATGACGTATGATTTACTTAATTAATTTCCCATTGGTACAGCAACATGTTGCTCTAATAGGACTATTCATAGATCCTTTGTCCTAATTAAGTAATTTATGTAAAATCAAGTACATTCATTTTAGTTTGCACTTAAATTAGATTCACTTAGAACTATTATAACAGCTAAATACGATTTGGTATCGCACACCGAGGGTTTCTTGCCACCTAATGATTTTTTCGCAATCGCTACGTTCTATTTTACTCTTCTTTCTTTACGGTTCAACAGATACAGCTCCTTGAAGATAGGAGAGACTGGCATAATGATAGACGCTCTAGGCTAAACTTTAAATACGGAACTCTAAAAAAAAAACGTAGTTGTCTAGATTCCAATGAAAACTTGGCTTAGAGATTCAAGCTATTGAATGATTTATTGTAGTTTATTGTACAAAACTGTACATTTTATTGATTGAGGGGTAGGTCTGTGTAAATGGCAATGAAGATCTATATAGGTATGTGCCTCACCTTGAATCCCTTAGTTTGTAGCTTCCTCCTTTCGCGTTGAGGATGACCAGTTGACCTTCATTGTGCTCCTCATCTGAGGAGATGTTGTTCACGTTGTTGGCTTCGCGCCCCTCAAGGGCGGAGCTTAATCTGAAACACCGAGAACGCTATTTCAGTTGGATTTCCTTGATCTTTGGTACAATTATCAAAGAAGCAGAAGGGAGGATAGAAAAAATACTAAGCTAATCTAATCACTAACCAACAAACCAGCGACCGGTTTTTTTCTTACTATAGCAATGTCAGCGTGTTCTCGGAACTTAAGCGTTTTTTTTATAGCGTCATAAAAAAAGTGAAAGTAAAAATATTTAAATAAAAAAGAGCATTGAATTGCCTCCCAAATTAAAAAAAACAACTAAATCCAGTTTAAGTTTTGTCGTGATGATAAAATTCCTATTTAACGAATAAACAAAGAAGCAACAAAAAAGTTCTGAATTTTATAATATACGAGTATTCTTCTCCATCCATAGACATGACAGTATAAACATGACAGTGACTACTAACACATCTAAATTACCAAACCACGTTTTATTTAACATGCTAGGATTTTTCTGCAAAGGAACTTTATCTAATGATGTCGAATTTGGACTCCAGTGACTCATTAAGTCTGAGAATCCTGTTGCTGTTGTCACTTCATGTCAAGAGCTATTCAACGAGTGTTGAGCACCCAATAAGCTCGTATCGACCTTTACAGTAAATTTTTGGGATAATTATTTGGCCATAACTTATTTAATTACTGCAGTGGCGTGTTCGCCAGGATGTTTCGAGGAGTTAAAGCAGTATCTGGAGTGGAAAGAGACGCGTGATCGGCTGATGTTACACATTATAACTATTGACAGGGTATACTAATTTGGAGGACTTATCTGGCGTGGTTGTGCAGCATATTACTCGGCCGGTGGTCGATGACGTCGACTCCGAGAGAAGACTCACACATGTCAGTACTACATGATAATTACTGGCACGTGTGATCCACTCTCGGCGAACAACATACTGTCTATGGATAGTTTAGAGCAATATGATTCCTCTCTGCAGGCACTTGGGTAAGAGCCTTGTGATGCACTCGGTGACGTCGGAGCTGAGAGTGCAGAATAGCTCGGAGTTATAGATTCCTTGTGCCACTGACTAACCTGTCGTGGTGGTGCTGCATGTTTCTCGGCCGGCACTTGGGGAAGAGCCTTGTGATGCGCTCGGTGACGTCGGAGCCGGGCGTGGAGTCGCCCGCGCCGTCCGCCCGAAGCGCGGCCGCGCTCATGTCGCCGCGCCCGCCACGGTCACACCGCCGCCGCCTCTACCGGCAATACATGCCACCACGTTAGTCTCTTAAGGCTCTGTGGTTTTTTGGTGTAAATTGACAGAACGAGCCAATAGAAAGTACTGATGAAAGCTTATAAGTCGTCTCCTACCGAAGTATGATCAGTCCGTCACTCTGACATTTGACATGGAGATCTTATGTTTTGCCTTGTCACTTGTAATTAATGCTTTTGAGATAAAAAATGTTTCATATTCGGTTACATACACATTTAGTTGAAAAGAATATTCAACAAAATGTGTATGTTTCGACAAACGTTTGTAAAGTCTACGTCGATCCGAGATGTTTTATTATGAGTGAAAATGATAAAGTAGACAGTACTTTATCTTTTTTTCTCATAATAATACTCCAATGCGGAGAATTATTTTGAGTGAACAAGGGACTGATTTAGAAATGGAAATGGATTCCAATACATTCATCCCTCATTTTCGCTCCTACGAGTAGGGGTGAGGTAAAAAAACGAGATATCACAATATCAAATAAATAAAAAATCGGTCCACAATTAGAGATAAAGAAGTGAAAAAAAAAAAACATTAAAAAATATAGCCGTATTGAGAACCTACTATTGTTTTTGGAGGTGACAAAATAAAGTATGGACGAAAGAGTTTCAAATACCAGTAATTGAATACGAAACGCTCAATTAAAACTGTTTCTGATGCGTAGTTTATGATTTATTCACACACATCCGTACAACAGTAATTACGAGACACTTAACTGTGTTCACACGCATCATTACTGAGTAATTAAAGTAGGATAGAGTAATGGGTGCCACGCGCGCCGCGTTAGCATTTGGAGTACTTCCAAGTTTAGCATCAGCCTTAGATAAGAAGGCTACTTTTGGGGCAAAACTTTTGGGATGTTGGCAAATATTAATAATATTATCAAGGAGAGCTTGAGTTATGTTATGATAAAGGAATTATTGACATATTAGCTGTATCCGGGCGGTGTCATTGGCAAGGAATCCATAGCTACTGTTTAGGTAAAAGGTTAAAAGCATCCTTAGAAACATTGATTACTTATTAATTTTGAAGAATATATAACAAGAATATATAAACATCTGAATCTTGAACATTACAGATAGTATTTTCATCGATTACTTTTCTAGGCTGCTTTTTCGATATATATTCAGGACATGACTTCGCAAAGAAAATGTTCTTTTTTATTTTATCTAAACATGATTATATGATATTATTTAATAATAAACAAGTTTTGTCCGTTGGTTATTTTGGTAAAAGTTTCAGCCTGGCTCTCGGATCACCATGGAATGGTTTTACTGGAGGAAGGTGTTAGGGGATTCATCCAGGAAACACAATGGCGGCAAGAGGTCACCACTTATCATGTCTACACTAACACAAAAGTGTAACACGAGGTAGCAAGTATTTTTACAATGTATTGAATTCTTGTTGCGATTAATCTTGTTATAATTTAATGTAGGTATGAATAAAGTTATACAGTCCAAAAAAAATATTAAGAGCTGATGACCATAGAAACAGCTCCACCAATTCTACCAGACACGCCTAAGAGGCATTGTCTATAAACCAGCTTAACAAAAAAAAACGTTGAAATCTAACCATCCTTTTTGAAGATACATAACCTCACAGAACTAGAACACGCGACCACGGACACACACACGTAAAAAGTATAACACCTCAACTATTTGTCTAGGGTTAACGGGCTGCCCATTTAGGCTCTGCCTATTCCTTCGGGAAAACCTGCGCAACCGATATATCTAGCTTCCAGTGTAGGTACTAGTAGTAAAACTGGGGTCTATCTACATCTGAACCGCGATGCCTATGACGTGGTTCGCATGGCACCAACTGTAAGCGCTGCCAAACGGTCCAATCGATAGGGCATTAGCTGTGGCCACGAATCTTACGGTCATAAACCAAGGGAACATATATAATATCGTAAGCGGAATGAGCCTGGAAGTTACGGGCTGGACAGAAATTTGATGATTCGTATAAATCAAACAATTCGGAAAAGCTGAGTTTAGTACTCAGTTTTTCCGAAAGATTTGCTTGAGGGCCAGTCACTCGCGTCCGTAATCAGGTACCCCTTGAGTTTGGCACCACTCTGGGTGGTATGATCTATACGAAATACACACCTACATTTATATATGAGACATTAGAGTGATGGACGCTTAATGATGCAACTTGACATATAGCTAAGTAGGGGTAGTTTCAAGTTGCGTTTAATAACGGTTGTGATAAGCGGTTACCGCTGCCTTATGACATCACAAGTTGCCTAACCCATCACTAACTAATCTTTACCGAGAATAGTGCTCAAACACGCCACTGTTGACGATCTTGTTCAAGTCGGATCCAATGTACCTAATGCCTTTACGATGACGTGGACAAAATGAACGGTAGTCTAGTTAACTATTCTACATTGTCTATATTCAGTTTCATAGCCCCACGCCAAAGCATTGGCACGCGAAGCCGTGGCGCCGCGTCGCCACTCAGCCTTCTTCAAGCGGATATGCTAAGGGTGGCGATACCGGACTTCTATTTTAAGAATATCTTGTACTGGGTGGGCCCCGCGGTGTTACCCGTGGTTAAAATGACAACATGAGACTAAAGACTAAATTTACAGAAGTTGCGACTAAAAAATATTTTTGGGCGTGAATGACAAACCTTCGCATTTGTATACAACTCTTTATGTTATATAATTTATGAGACAAATTATTATCTAGATTTTCGTTTTCACAATAATGTTACTTTTGCAGCCTTTTGCTGTTACCACTGTTGAGATATCAACTGCTTTTGGATTAGCAAAGAACTAAGGAAGAACTGTAAAAAGTGACAACGTTATCGCCTCACTGAATACATTCCTTTAAAGATTGTAAGTGGTAATCACACAATATACATTCCCTAACTAAGAATCAAACCGTTTTAAAGGTCGACCATGTGTTAGAAATTTGGCGGCCGACATCCGTACACAGCTATCACTCGCAAAACAACAGGAACAGACCTAGCCTATGTAATACAGTACTAGACGCGCAATTCAGAGAATTGAGAGAACTGAGAATTTGTGCACGGAGTGGTGCCATGGGCACGTTCATTCATCACTCCACATCATCCAATTAGGCGATACTTTGATCAGCTTCAAAATTCAGAACGCAAAATATTTACACGAATACAATTTTTTTAAATAAGATAAAATAATACTATACTATTAAAAATGTATAATATTATCGAATCCCAGTTTCTATCAACATGACTCACAGTCGTGCTATTACAGAGATTAATTCCAAACTGCGTGCCTACAAGTCTTTTATACCAATTGAAAATTCACGAATGCCAAACGATTCTTTACAGCTTCTACAAGAATTTTCATTTTGTTTTCTACCTGTAAAGTAAGAATACATGAATCTAAAGAAAATGCAAACTCGCGCCTTGAGCGGATTTATGCGAGACTTTTATTGCTACGTGCTTGGACATACCGCCGCGCAGTACATTCGACAAATTACAACTGCTGTGCTTCAGTCACAGTGACGTGAAGCACGCTTTAAAAATTTACAAGACTGACGATAAAGTAAATGTTGTATTGAAGAGTAAGGGTTTCAACTTGATGCAACTTTTGTCTTGGGCCGCCAGATCTCAGATGCTAAATCAAATCAGAATCCAAACTTACTTTTACCAATAAAGGTAAAAAATAATTATTAGTTATTTTTCGGACAGCCCTAATGAGCGGTCAATGATCGCGCTTATCATTCCGCACTCACACACGCTTGTAATTATATTAATGAAGGTCACTGTATGTCACCTGGTAAGCTTTTAAGGTTTAACCTTGTCAAGTTTAGGTTTTCACACCTTGTGTATATGCGTCTATAATAATATAATACGCGATCTGGCGGCCCGAGAGCCAAGTCGCATCGCGTTAAACCATTTACTCTGAGGCGAGGATGTAACAACTTAAGTGCCTGTAATATCATCTTCAATCGGAACACAGCAACGGAAGTACCACTACTTCGTTGCTGTTTACGCGGTGTGGTGGTAGTACTACTCCAGACGAACTTGGCATAAGCTCTACTGCTACTTTGGGTTTCTCCTTTCGCACTGATTGCGAAATCCGTAGAAATCAAACTCTGGGATTAGAAAAAACTAAGTTACTCCCCTTGTCCGTTCCTGCTATAAGTGTACCTCTTTTCCTCGGTCTAGTTGCCAACTATTAAATATTTAACTTCTCATTCCCAAACTGAATGAAATAAAACATTTTCATGCAAAATAGATGCTTAAAACCCGTAAGGAAAAATAAATCTCCCTTCTCCCGAGGGGGTCATGGAAATTTGTTTTTATGCTTGTTCAGTTGAGAATGAAATTAAAAGATACAAGATAGAAGTTCGGCCAAACATTTATGATTCAGAAATTTCCTTTTTCTGTTTGGTCCGGAACAAGAGGAAGATACTAGACGGCGACTTGAATAAAAGTTATAAAACAACTTAGGAAGCTTAGCGGCATTCTTCTCTCTGAACCGAGAATTCATGAAACGAACCCGTATTTATAACAATAACAGAATACAATCGAAAATCACATTCAAAATGTCATTATGGAACGCAATTGGAACTTTTACCCTTCTCAACGCCAGAGAGCATACCCAATTCAATTCCTTCATTCCGGATGAAAATTTAAATTGTGAGTCAAGGTATTATTTTGCCTATCTTCTTAATTGAAGCTGGAAGGTGACATGCCTTTTGGGCAGACATCGCCACTACTGTTCCCCAATTAAAACCTGTCCCCGGTTCCTCTCTTTAGTTATTTAATGAATTCCGAAGAATGGAACCTCTCATCGAGTAATTAAAACCCCATTTGCGGAATAGGCCTTCGTTCTGAAAGCACAACAAAGAATTTCAGAGGACAATTACAGCAATCAGGAGTTGTGACTTCAAGAGGGCACTTTGTTAAGCCATTTTAGGTGGAATATTTTTTTTGTTTCAAACAAAAAAAATCTTTGAAACGGCAGTAATTGGCTCTAAAGGCATATGATATGGGGTAGTCTACTTCAAAGTGAGTTTAAATTATTCGCCACTAGATTAATATGAGCCACTAAATTCAGTTTAAATTATCTACGCTTTGGCCCGTGGCTTCGCTCGCGTTTATATAAAGTATGTCAATCAATTTAGATTTTTTCATTTTTAGATGAAATGTACCAAGCTTATGTGCTTTTCTGTACCCCTAAAAACTGAATAATGCTCGATTGAGTATTTAAAGCGTGAATGCGTAAAAAATCCACATTAATAATATTATTAGGATTTGAAAACTACTAATCTTTCGTATTTTCGTGCCGAGATTACGATAACTATTGTAGTTAAGACTTTCAACTTATTTATTAAATAATTGTCAAGCGTTATATCAAGAGACGAGCTTCGTATGCCTTTGATACCAAAAGTTCGTAAATGAAATTAGAAAAATCGCAACTTCGGTAAATTCAATTCATACGGCAACATATATTTAAATAACTATATGTAATTGTCTTGAGTTCATACCATGCCTTGAAATAAAAACTGTAGAGTGTCATTCTGGAGACTAATAAATATTGTGAAAAGTCCAAATATTTTCGTGCAAAATTAAATAGGGAAGCAAGATCCAGCGTAACTTCTAATTGAATCAAATGCTTTTACGTGGAAGAATGGCGTCGACGTTTTGACGTAGGTACCTAATGAAAAATTTAATTTTAGCTCTATTTATCTTAGTTGCCAAGTCGTGAAATTAATTAGTCTAGTTAAACTAGATTATAATCTTGCATTACCAAAATATCTTAATTTAGATTACGGGCGGAGGCAACCACATAATTAAGTAAATCCTTGACATTTAATTACATTTATTAACAATTTGAGAAGTGTTCTATTGTTGTGTATTTGAGAGGTAAAAGTAATTTCTACTGTAAATATTTGTTTTGAATATTGCTGTGTTGCCTGATACAAATAAAGGGCAATATACTGTTACGTCGTATATTATATTGCGCCCTAATAAAGTTTTACGCAGGTTCCAAGAAAGTTATTTATGTTTTGGTCTTTGAATTATGTTAGGTAGACATGAATTTGAAAGTTTGATGTTACAGGGGGCAGGGATGGCGAGACATGATTGGTGAATGTGCCATTATTTATTAAAAAACTTATCAATAATGCCCTTGTTTTTTTGATCAAGTAGATACATAGATTAATTCATTATTGGCTTGCCCAAATAATTTTACACTGGCGCGTGTTAGTCATTCCTAAATGGATAAAAAGTAGCATATGCGATGCCAATCAAATCGGTTTAGTAGTTTTTAACTGACTTCAAAAAGAAGGGGAGGTCTCAATTCGCCAGTAGTTTTATCGTTTATTAGACACGCGGTTAGTTCGCCTATTGTGGACCAAGTTGGATGTTTGTTTTTTATATTTCTCTAATAGAAAGTTCATGAAGTCTCTGAGGTAGTCCAAAAGAATTTATGAAAAATTTCCACACCTAAGCCCATAAAATAAGTGATTAAAGTCGTTCGTCGTCGTCGTCGGTTTGTTCGATTTTGAAAGCAGTCTATTATAGCGAAAAAAAAACAAACATCCAAACGTTTGTGGAATGAATTGAGGAATTCTGAAGAGGACGCAGTTTCTTCATATTATTTTCTTCTCATTTATTTATAAAATGATTACTTCTCTCGCCACTACCAAAGTTCGACAGCTATTAATATCGGAAAGAGTGTAACCTACGTAAAACTTTTATTTTACTGACAAAATATCGAGAGCCGAGGGAGCTATAAAGGCATGGGCCGACAAGCAAAGGTCAACGGCATTAAAAGCAGACTATAACAATAGATGGAGGCCTAGTTTGATGAGAACATTAGCCTTTATTGAGGTATCCGCTTTGAAAAGATTCACCATGACTCTGTTTCACAGAACGTGAAACCTGAGTACCTACGTGAGTAAATGGTTTTACGAAAGAAAAAAAAAAGGTTTCGTTCATTAGATGTTTCTTTTTACTCTAACTAAAAGATGATTTGATAGGGATCAAATTTGATCGCGTCCTTAGGTAAATAAAGGAGTAACCCAAAGTAACGGTGGAACTTTGGCCTGCCGTCACAAGTACAAGAAGTACTGCCTTCACACCTGGTAATCCGACGCAAAGCAGCAGTGCATCTACATTGCTGTATACCGGTGAAAGGGTGTAGGTGCCGGTGAAATTACAGGCGCATGAGACGTTACTTCCCCTTCTCGGGCGACCCAAGTCGTTTTGCTGTTAATACGTATAACGCCCGAACATGTAAAGAAAATATATGTATTAGCTATCAGTTATCTGGTTCCCATAGCTTAGATTAGGGCTAGAATGGGCTATGCGAAATATCCCTGATGAATATTTATTTTAAATTTATTTAGATCTATGTTATTTTTGTATTATATAATAATACAAATACTAGTCTAATCCGTGATTTTCACTATGTGATACAATAGTATCATCCTCTCCTCTCTTAGCAAGCTAGCGAGCGATGCAAACGTATTCGTGCTTCTTCCACTCTGTCACTTTTCTGCATCTGTGCAAGCCTCTCTAGAGGGTTGATTCCCTGCTTTATGGTGGCACTGGATTGTGAAAATGGCCGCAGGTTAATGCCCCTGGCGTTTAATTCTTTTCGCAAGTTTGTGGGGAGGTTTAAGAGAAGTGCTGCATTAGGGTGTTTTATTAGTGTACCGGTCAGAGC
Organism: Aplocera efformata; assembly: GCA_921293045.1. Classification (NCBI taxonomy): domain Eukaryota; kingdom Metazoa; phylum Arthropoda; class Insecta; order Lepidoptera; family Geometridae; genus Aplocera; species Aplocera efformata. The sequence continues at coordinate 1,739,106 of OV121040.1, forward strand.
GTTTGGGTAATTTCGTATTTGATAGCAGCTATTTCGAGTTGAATAACTCTATAAAGTTTTTACAGGGAGAAATGGCATTACGTAATGTAATCATGAAAATTACAACGCACCCCTGTTCGGACCGTTTGATATGTAACGGATAATTTAAGTTGATTTGATGAAGTGGCTTTTCTTGCGTCGATGTTAATTAAAGATCAGGGGATCTTCAGCAGCCGGATGGGTGACCGTTTAGAGGCATTTGCTTCGGAGAGCACGTAAGATGTACAAATTATACTATACTATACGATCGAAAACAGTACATTGGTCTCTTTCTTATATGAAAGCAGAAAAGGAATTGATATTACTTGTACTATTGATATTATTTAATCTCTTTCTTTGGTTCGAGAAAATCAGCGTCTGTACCTCCGGGCTGCGTTCCGTGTTCTTTACCAAAGCGCGAAGATTCTGAGCCGAAAATCGTAGGACGATTTCATTAAACGCGGCCCTGGACCCGCACTCTATAATATAACCGCCTAATTAAAGTTACTCGAATTTTTCTACGGCCCCACTGAAAACCAGCGCTACAACAGCCACGCTTCTGTAGCAAATACTGAGTGGCGGCCGATTTGTGCTCACATCAATATTCTCATTATATTATATTATACAGACATTTTTAATTTTATTGTGTAGCATAAATAACTATTTTCCTAATCTTATTCAGCCTTAAAATCCACTAGAAATTTATAATCGACCCGGAAAAACTGGGTTAAACATATATTATGCCTCGTAAAACTATGAAAGAATTTAAAATATCGCGATTGTGAACACGGATTCAACACGCAAATGGACGGTCAAGTTACACAATTCACATTAAATATTTTAACGTTATTTTATGGCCAGTGCTTTTTGGTTTTGCTGTCATATATAACGATATAAATGGTTACCACTCTGACCAGCTAGATAAAATTGTATAATATAAGTGAAAAATTATCCATAATTCGCTTCGGAAATAATCAGCTTAGATCTCAACAAACAACCCTACACTTACTCTCCTGAACTAAGCTTTCCTGTATCGTAGGTGGTATGGACACACATTCACACAACATTAAACCTAAACCCGAATAAAAAAGTCATGCTCATCAAACAAAGTTTGTTCCGGAGGATCGAAGCAGACCCCAACAAGAGTATTTGCAGGTTATAGGTAAATACTAAGTATTGAATGTAGATTGAAAAATACCTCAGTCACTTGGAACTAAACCACTATCGCCTTACCATAGTAACTGAAAAGCCACTGACCTAGGATATCCTTTATTGTATTCCCTGTCTCACAAATAGTAGAATTACACAGATGTACAACACAAACGCTCACTCGAGATCTGAAGTTTACCCTGGGGGGGTTCGAATTCGGGACCTCCGCCGTAAGTGAGTTACAAACTTAGCTACGAAGCCGTTAAATCCTTCAACAAATGGTTCAAAAGCCTACCAATCACATTTGCTGACTCTGGCTACACACGTGTAAGTAATTCGATCAAAGGCAAAGTAATACATTAACCCCGAGTCATTTATCTGCTCATTCATTTACTAATGAAGAATATTAAAAATACCTTTTTTATTTCTGACAGCGATTTTTTCTGCATAGGCTATAAAATGAAATAAATAAATATGCATAGGCATAGCACACAGCGCCATCTAGGCCCAAACTAAGCATAGCTTGCACTATGGGAACTAGATAATTGACAGAATACTTATACAGTACTTTTTAATGTAAATATCATATCATAGGTACGAGTACACCTATGAATACACAGACCCAGAACTGAGTCTCTCTGCCGACATAGAGTAGCCCTCCTGAATTGTAGTAGCTAAACGTGTCTTAGATACGAGAGTAAACATTAAAAACATCGTTGCAAGTTAACAGTACTTTGCAAGCCGTAAAGGAGATAGCGCGTGTTGTACCGAGGTGCCATAACTACAAAAACACTGGGAAGTAGCCATTTCAGTTTATATCTACTGGCATTCGAATGTCCTTTCATCTTTAGCGGTGCAATGCAGCTGAAGAAATGATCTGAACGGTACTAGAAGTGTTATATTTAATAATGAAGTAATATGTATTTTAAATAGATAATAATAAACGTTTACACACTCATGCCTCTGCACTAGGATTCCCTGTGTGGCAGATGGCATGGACAACACAGAAACAAAAGACAAACACCCAAGCTGAGAACAAACTTCATGCTCACCACACAAAGTGTGCCCCGGCCGGGAATGGAACCCGGGACCTTTTGCTCCGAAGGCGGGCCCACTACCAACTAAGCCACGAAGTCGAATTGGAAGCGAGGGGTCCCGGTCACACTTTGTGTGGTGAGCGTGAAGTTTGTTCTCAGCTTGGGTGTTTGTCTTGTGTTTCTGTGTTTGTCCATGCCATCTGCGACACAGGGAATCCTGTTGCAGAGTTATGAGTGTGTTAACGTTGTTGTTGTTATATTGACAATCTCCTATAAGTCAGTAAATACATACATATATTGATATATTTAAGCGACACAGATGATAAAATTGATACGAAATGAGACATGATCCGTGAAATTGTATTTCATATAGCGATTTATACAACCGATTTCTAGTTCAATATTTCCGATAATCAGACACACGACACAAATTATTGTCATGGCTGCGGTAAAGTTTCATCAAAGAAAAAGGACAAGCAGTTGTGCCCATCTATTGAAGTTGACAAATGCGATGAGGAACAGAAATGTTTCTTCCTGGTTTTACCATTCTCAAATTCAAGAACTGAACTCGCCCAGACAAATGTTTTATAACATTCTTGACAGAAATATAGGAACAACTAAACAAATCTGGGTAGCACTCAACCCTTTTACAAAACTTTATATCAAATGTAACCCAAGTTTGGACGAGAGAATCCTTCTAAGCGAGAACAGTAATACCATTGTTTCCAAGTAATGAAGAATTTTAAATCTAAGGCTTTATTAATGAGACCTGTTACGGAGAAACAGATAATTATTATAAAAAAATAATTTCTTGTGGATTTTATTGTATAATCTCAAACTCAAACTCATTTATTCCTTTAGATCTCAAGTATCGTTTGGATAGGTGAAATTTTACACACACAAGTAATATGGTAAGTACTTATAAGCATATGCCACAGTAACTCCTTAGGCACATTACATGAGCACAAACATGTCAATTACATATAGTTTTCATGTTTTAGCTAATCTTATTTGTTCCGTTTACGTCTGTTCCACAGACAAGAAACGCCTCTAACAAACTATATAGTATGTAAAACTACATATATACTAGACGGATAAAATACAAATAACATTATAGAATATTTGCTAAAGAACTACGTAGAATAGAATAGAATAGAACTATTTGCTAAAAAAAACAACGTAGCAAGGATACTAGACATAAAACACTAATATGGTTAAAAAAAATCATACTCTTTTAACTATCAGTTTGTCTGAAATCCCAAACCTACCTAAGTCGTATTGCTGTTGTTATGGGCGGAGGTAACCACTTACCATCCGGTGGGATTTCAGCACGTCCCGTCAATTACAAAAAAAAGATCTACAGAGTTATGTGGCACAATTGTAATGGATTGATGTTGATTTAAAAACATTATATGTATTAATCCGATTCTACATATATAATATAGGTATATTCTGAATCCACTTAGAACCGCAGAAACAGATTTTGAAGAATTTCTTGTCTAACAATGTCACTTACTTTTTCTCAACATGTCGTTAGCGTTGTACCTGCAACAATAAAGTTAATTATAAGTCAAATATAACGAATTATAAGAAAAATATAAATAAAATGATATACACAGAACACGCGTCCCAGCCAGCCCAATAAGGGCTGCGTTTGCTAACTTTCAGCGTCGAGAACAATAAACAGAAGTAAAAGTACAAGCAGTCACAGAAGTTGTTAATTAACTGAAACCTCAATATTAGAACTCTCATAAACAGCATAAAAGCTTTGAACAAATGTTTTTGAGCGCACTTCAAAAAAGTTGAGATGTGTGCGCGACCTGGCAAACATCTCAACTTTTGTGAAGTACGCTGAAAACGTGCGATTAGCATAATGCTGCAATACCAGAAGAATCTGGCAATGCTGTATTATTGCCAGATACTACCAGATAATAAAACAAAATACGTATGATAATTTTGTATTTATGTTACGTATTTGCTAATTTCGCAATAAAAAAATTGAGTATTTTATCTGGTGCAGTAAAAATCTCAAATCGAACTTGAATCCTAACGTCAAATAAAGGAGGTTCCCAATTTGCCTGTATGTTTTTTATGTTTGTTACGCGATTTCTTCGCCAATTGTGTACCGACTTGGATGATTATTTTTAATTGAATAGACTTTACTTCCGAGGTTATCTCTTAGAAATTTCGTGCAAAAATTCCAAATCCACGTGTGGCTACTCACTATATATAGCTGTGTACATAAGTATGTGAGTCGCCACACACGTATTTAAGCAATGAAGTATTGTATTGTATTTAAGTAAATTAAAGTATTGAAGTCAGTTTATTTGATTTTTAAATCAGTCAAGTATTTACATTATATTTTATGATTGACAAAACTGCACACCTGCGTGACAGTTTGAATAATAGTTGCTAAACTATATGCTAGTAAAACGCCACCGAAGTGCAATGAGCCATTTCGCACGGGCACTCGGTAATTATTCATGCAACGTTACACCAAGCGTGTGGTCATTGCAATGGGCGAACCATTCGTTAGTTCGCTAGGGCATGCCTCGCGCAGACCGTAGGTCTAAGGACAAAGAAAATATTCTTCCATGTGGCTTCGACTACTCAATATTGTCGGTCTGCATAAAAAAATATTAAACAAAAATTGTATCCACTTTTGATTGTGATATTACTAAAGTTACGCCAAGATAACATAATTGTGCAAACTTGGGATGAGAAGGACACGACACCGGGCCCAGGCTAGAGGAGACTATTATGGTTACACCGAAAAAGCTAGACATGATTTATGAGGTTAGATAACATTGTATAAGAATGACACAACAAAATACTTAATTCGACTTTATTACTTTATGTGCGCGTATGTAAGTTAATAATACACATTCTAGATACACTTTTTCTTCTTGTTAGCTACTTATTGTCTCATACTTTGGTAATATAACCACCTACTACGGGGTGAGACTAGCTAGGGAACCACTAGTGTCTCAATTTATCTGTATTTTTTTTGTTTGTTACACGCCTACTCAGATTGTGGACCGACTGGATGATTATTTTACAATTTAATGGGATGTACCTCCAAAATGGTCCCATACAAATTTAATTTAAAATAATCCAAACCCAAGGTAGTAAAATAAATGCAATAAAAGTACTGAATTTGATTTTCAAATTAGTCAATTTATGTTCTAATATCGGTGCCCACAGCCTTCTACCGGAACACTACTGAGCGACAGTTTCCAGGTGGAAGTACCCCTCCGGATGAAATAGGCACAAGTTCTACTGCTACTTTTGGTTGCTCCTTTCGCACCGACCAGGGGACAAGTGCAGGGATTCTTAAGGTACTTTCCTACGGACGCAGGCAACATGGATTCCCAAAAAGGTTTATTCAATGTCGTATAAATCTGAATCAAGACCATTGCTTTTAAAGTTCCGCCATTGTTGCAATCTGTTCACAAAGAGCTTCCGTCTCTTAGTCTTCGTCTTTCGATTCGCATCCATTGGCATCCAGGGACAGTCAAAGTGCAAAATTTTGTGTAATACAAGTTAAGGTCCTACTTTTTCATGCAGATAACAAGATAGATAAATAACACTTTATTGCACACCAAAAAGATAACAATAGCTTAAAACTAGAAATATTAAATAATAAAAAGGTGACACAATGGGCGGTCTTATCTCTTTAAAGCGATCTCTTACAGACAACCTTTGGATGGACAAGAAGTATTAGAAATTAGTGAGCCATTGTTGCATCTATATTAAATCATACTAAATTAATATAATATAACCTACCATACTAATTAATATAATATAACCTATGTTATTAAATATATATATAAATATAATATTCTCTTCAAAAGAAACCTATATATAAATATAATATATATATATAGGTTTCTTTTGAAGAGAATATTCTAGAATATTTGATTAGTGGACACCTGGTACCTTTTTTGAATTTCTGGTAATTATCAAAACTAGTTAACTATTGTATTCTTTATAATCAAGGCAAAACACCTCGCATCCCAAGTCGCATCCCGTTCCGCCCATCACCCGAGACGGGGATGTTACGTCTCACACGCATGTGATTTCAACGGCACCCACACCGTTCTACCGGAACTCAGTAGTGCGAGTGCACCACTGCTTGACGGCAGATTACTAGGCGTGGAGGCAGTACTTCAAATTTTATCAATTTTGTCAAATTTGCTTATAAGAACGTCGAAGCAGAACAATATTATAGCCTGGTCTTTTAAATTTAATTTCTTAATATCCTTACCGCCCACAGACGTTCCCAGTAACCAGCTCCTTAATACGGCCGTGGCTTTACTACCACTTGGCAGCGCTTTCAACGGCTCTCAATATCGTTTTCGTCCACTTGCAGCGTTACTACGAATTTGCATCGCAATTTGAAGCGCTGCTTTCGCTTTGTGGTTAAGTTGCACTTTGGCAGCTCGGCATTTTAGGTTCATGAATATGAACAGGCGAAAACAAGGTGGATTTGCTTGGTAAGACATTCAATGTTTAAAACTCACAGTACACATTAGCTAAGGTGTCACTAAATTTCGTTGATAATTGGGCCCTAGGAGATTACGTTTCGATGGCAAAATTAATCCAAATTAAGCAATTAAGATTAAAACTGACGCAACTGACTGAGTGCATTCCCCTGCACCCAAATTATTATTATTTGTTATGGTTGTCATAGCAACGTGGCTAATCACAGTCTCAAAATCAGAGAATATCATTTCAACTTAGTGGTTTCTATAAATAAATAACATTCAGCCAAGTTGAATACTCAAATTACGTTTAGTATTCTGTGGTGGCCTTATTCATCGACGTATTTTAGTGACAGTTTAACTAACATGTATTTAGTTCTTCTATTTTTTTAAAGAATCTAAAATATCTGGCATACAAATACATAACATAAATAAACTTGTAATATGTTTATTAAATAGGCCTTACATATATAAAATAATGTAAACGTGCTTACAAATGATTATATAATTAGACATGTTCTGGGTTCGTTTTAACCGACTTCAAAAAATAGGAGGTGGTGTATGTATGTTACGTAATGTTTGCATCAATTGTGGACCGATTTTGATGATTCGGCCTTCGCGAAGTGGCCCCATAGATATTTCACAAAAAAATTCCATCACTAAGGGCGTAAACAAAAAAGGATATTGAGGTCCGTTTATTTGATTTTTAAAGCAGTTAATTGTTCTAGAAAAGCAACGACCATGGATTTATTAAAAACACTAGCATTAAGCATGCACCAATATCAGGACATAACGGAGAATTAACAAACGTTTTGCAGGGCAATGTCGGACTATCGAATTTTTCGGATTATAGAGTACTATTATACCTAAGACCAAATCCGTAATTTTTTGAAAAAGAGTGTCTTGTAATCCGACAAATTACAGATCAAAATGATAAGGTTCTATTATACTACATAATATATGTATGACGCTAGGCCGCTCCACTATCACATGTAGTTAAATTCAAATTAAGCAATCAGAATCAAAACAACGCGTCGAGCACAATACAGTGTAGTGGTGGCGCGTGCAAGTTGCAACCTGTTCAATCATGCATTACCTTCATTAGTGAAGGTTTGCCAAAATAATGTTTGTGTACCTACAACAGTGATAGGCATGTCGGATTACATGGGGCGCCGGATTACCGCAGGAGATACAACATTATCATAGACCGTTTCAAACTATCTTGTTACTTAATAAGCGTAACAAAAACAGTAACAATAATTAGTAATTATGTAGTTAAAATTGAATGTTTATTTTACTACGCTACAATGGGAAAATATCGTACAAGTTATAACGTAGTAAATTCACCAACAATTAAGCAACTTTACAGAAAGATGGTGCAACTTTATGTTCTTAAAGTTTCAGCTAATAACAAATTAATTAGCTTGCATTTGCTTTTAATTGCTACATTATCGGTAGTAAATAACTTCTAGTTAGTATTTTAAAGCTTTTTTGTTTTCAGTTTTTGATATAGCCTTTACCTGCGTGGTATCACAATAACGGTATTCGTCGCTTCTGTTTGTCTGCATGACTGTCTCCGTAAGATTCTGTAAGAATATTTTCTTGGATGATTCAGTGATAAAAATATCTCATAGTAAATTCAACTGAAGAGTCAGACTTTAACTTTCCATTAGCTTAAAATGTGACCTTTTCCTTAATTACCTAGGATCCATCCAATTATGAAGGTAAGTACTTCCTTGATGAGGTAGTTAGGTACTTCCTTGAAAAACCATAAAGTTTTACATTTCAGCTATCGTCATTTAAAATAGCGTGAGGACTCACAGCGCGGCGGAGTAAGTAAATTAAGCTAGCAATTTTGTTAGGGAGCTTTTAGTTTAGTCAGGTAAGTTTCGTTCGTGGAGGTTTCACTGCCGCATTCATTACTCGCACAGGGGTGTTGCCACTAGCTGGTACACAACTTCGAGCTGGCAGCGCTGCATGTTAACTGGCAACACCGCAATTTAATAATACACGACTATAATTCGTGTTTGCTACGTTCTGATTAGAAACATGCTTTGTTGTCTGCAGGATGTCTAGAGTTTAATTAAGACTTGGTGAGACGGGCGGGTTCATTTTGTTTGTGCGGTAAAGCCTCGATCTGAATCCAAATTAACTCAGTCATCCTTGTGTTCATAGACTCATAGACTACGTGTAAGTGGCTCGACTGAGGCATGAAAGAGACAGCAACTGTTTTCCATAAAAAATAAATCAAATGATTTGTTTGTATCGTTTAATTAATTATTATATTTACGATGTAAAATATATGAAATGAAATATGAAAATGAAAGATCTTTTGGTGGTAAACATAACATGCTATTAATGTACCAGCCTCTAATGTTCCCACTGTTGGGATACCGGCCTACTCTCGATAATTGAGATTGAATGGGCTTTGATCTACCACGAGGGCTCAATCCGGATTGTGAGATGTTATATGACTTTGAATTTTTGGTTCTAAGACATGCCGAATTTATATTCTTCAAGTGAAAAACTCATTGGTGCACGTGTGGGCTTGAACAGCGACAGAAATTTGACGTTTGTGCCTCCAGGCCAACACGTTCACATAATTGATTTTTCGAAAAGTTATACATATTCCTCTGGAACTTAAGGATTGTTAAAATATAGGTATAAAAAAATAATGTTAAAATAAATAACGCTTAATACTCCTGCACAAGGATTCCCTGTGTCGCAGATGGCATGACCAACACAAATAAAACACCCAAGGCCGTATCTCGGCCGGGAATCGAACCCGTGACCCCTTGTTTCGAAGGCAGGGATACTACCAACAGAGCCACGGAGCCGTCTAACTAAAATCTTTAAACATCTTTAAACAGAACGGATTATTTTGCTACTTGCTTGGTAAGTATATAATGGACGGACACCAGAAACATATATAAATTTTTCAATTGAAGTACCCTTTCGGGGTCCAATTGGTAGTCAGCAGGTACCACGGGTCAAACTCAACTCAAACTCAAACTCAAACTCATTTATTCCTTTAGATCTCAAGTATCATTTGGACAATCAATTAAACTTGAGATCACTGAAATACCGACTCATCTTTAAATGACCTGATGAAAACTAGAATCATATAAATCCTGATGTCTATATAAAATCGAGAATACTCAGAATCACATTCTGAATACATATCATTATGTTTTTCCTTATTTTATATAACACCAATCTAATCATTACCCACCGCTATCATTACTTTCATAATCAAAGGCACTCGTGGTCTCCAACTATGCTCCACAAATCACAGGAACACGACCCAGAGGAAAACTTATTACGGCTCTATTGATATACAAAGTATCCCATTAATTACACAAAATACGGAAAAAGGGCAACCTGAGGGGAGTCGTTACCTTCAAAAGGCCTCGTGTACATGTGCCGCTGTAATAGCACGTGTGATGCGTCATCAAAGGTCCGGCGAGGGTCCGGACACTTGCTTTGATACAGAAAGGCCATCATAAGGGGGCCTGGCAACCTCGCTGCTTTTGGCACAAGCGATCAGCGGTTTAGTCGCTGTACGAAAGCTTTTTTGGAACTTTAGAACCGGAACTTGGTGATAGCCCATCTGATGTTCACTGGATACTGCCACCCATGAACAACAGCAAGATGATTCCAGTCGCATCGCGTTGCGCCCATCACTCTAAGATCTACACCTTTCCACTGGAACACAGCAGCAGTACGAGACAACTACTGTTTAGCGGTGGATTACCTGCCTGGCAGTTCTCCGGGCGAAATTTCATCCGTGGGACGTATATAGTGCCTCTAAGGGTACACTCACCAACAGACGTGAATAACATAGGTCCCCAAAAACATTCGTATTTGAGCACATAAGGCTGGAAGTATGATCTTACACTTTTCAGAAGAAATAGCTTTAAACAAAATTCAATATTCTGTCATGTGTGCACGATACATGAAACAAAATTGAATCTTGTCGCTTTTAAAAATCTTCAGGCTACCGGTTGAAAATAGGCTCGCGCTTTTCGATACAGCGAGTGAGCCTTAAACCTCGCACACTTTTGGCAAAAGCTCTTTTTGCCATGTAGAAATAGCCACTGGCTATATCTGCTACATTCCAAATCAAACTCTGCAATTCTATGAAACGTGATGCATCATCGAAACCACCGCAAAGTTACGCGATTTTCTTTCAACGATCGACAAGCGCTACCTAAACAATGCTTTCGCTCGCAAAATCGCTCAGAGCCTTATTTGTGTAGTAAAGAATAAACGAAACAAAGGAGATTGTGTACCCCGATTTTGATTTGCGAGGGAATCCATAAATAATGCTTCACAATCTGGACACAGCGCCGGAAGTAACCCTCGTACCATATGACGTCACGCGGCGGTCAACCATATCTGCAGCCAGCTGGCATCTGCCGTGACCAGAACCTGTTACATAATACTCTATACGCGACATTTGAATAAAATTCGAAAGTGCTTAGCACACGCTTGGGCTGTAGCAACAATTTTATTACTAAGTAAGAAGGCGTTGCACCTAACCTTTTTTTACAAGGGGGGAATCCTTTGCTAATACTCAACGTCTTGGGGAGGCGTGGGGTATATATGATTCACCCCCAACACTACTAATAAATAGCAGTGCTAGGAGAATACACACTAAACCTTCCTACACTGCACCTTAGTGCTGGGGCTATGGGTACCGTGTCACTCTTTCGCGGTCCTCAAATATTGGGACCCTAGCAATGCACTTTTGTCGTCATCCTCCGGTGAGGCGTTGTACCCTGGCTCATTGCATTGGTCGAACACGCCCTACAGGTCCAGGAACCTAAAGGGTTAGGTGATTTTCACGGACAAACTGTCCGTGCTACTCACGAAAACCGGCGGGGTGCCGTCGTCTGACATGATAGGACGAGCTAGGATCGATCTAGCATTCATTATCCCGCACCGTCCAATGTATACAGGTAGAATATAGAAAACTCTTTACTGTACACCACAATTACATACGTAACATTATGTATATTATCAATTTATGTCATTCACGAATAATTATATAAGTAGTTCGTCCGGAATTACATCTCAAACGCAATTACCTTTCAACAAACAACGCCAATTGAATTCCACTCAATCAAGATTGATTGTGCTTGATGCTAATACTCTCAACGAGCACAGATTACCAGAGAATAAATAGCAGTTTGGTACAGAATGCTCACTTTTCAATATACATGCATATTAAGGTAGAGAAAACAAAAAAAATCAATGATCTGTAACAATGTCGCATATAATACTGGCTAAACCTTACGAGAGATCAAAATGGTATATACTACGGAATTGTCACAGACAATATACAACCGTGTGAAGCCGGAGCGGGTCGCTAGTGAGAATATAAGAGGAAGTTAAGTGACAGAAAAGTTGAAAGGAATCGTTTATTAGTATATGCATCCGAAAAAGTGAAGTAATTTTTATTCCTAATAAAAAAAATAACTTCTATCACTTTTTTGCTATCGTTCCATGTTGACCTTTTAACTGCGCGTAACACCGCGGGGCGCAGCTAGTTAACTAATAATATTAATACCCTCCGACAAGATGCGTTGCGATCGATCCAGCCTGGTTACACCTAGATATTAAAATACCTAACTAGATCTCACTAAATGTATTTCAATTTAAATGTAAAAGTTTCAGCCTTCGTTACTCAGTTTTCGCAGTCACAAGTTTTAATTAAAGTTGTTCATAACGAGAGCTTTCATAGAAACTATTAAGATAAAATATACCTGCAAGACTTTAAAGTTTTACATTTCATTGATAAAATAATTACAGGTGATTTTTTATGCAACAAAAATTACGTAAAGGCGAAGTGATTAATATGACTTAGGTCCTCCCCGAACGAAATATGAAAAGATCCCAGTCGGGGATGTTACGTCTTACGCGCCAGTATTTCACCAGCACCTAAACCCTTCCACCAGAACACAACAATACGAGTGCACCAATGCTTGGCGGTAGATTACCAAGAGTGGACGCAGTACTTTTCCGGGAGAACTTTGCACAATTTCTGCTCATACTTTTTGTTTCTCCTTTAACACCACCTAGGGGGTACGTGGAGGGATTCAAAGGGTAATTACAATTCACCTACGGACACGAGTAACCGGATCAACCATCCACATTTTGATTAATTAAAATGTAAAATCTACACTGTACATCTGAATAATACGTTTCTACTTAAGGCCATTAAATTTCCAACACGGGCTTGGGGAATTTAATGTCCTTGAGTATATTAGAAGTTAAAAGCAATTTGATTGAAGAGTCGTCTTTTAAATTTAATCTATGACTGGGAGGTACTTTTGAAAGTTATTTGGGATACGTGGGTTCCTTTGTTATTATTTTGTGATGCGCGAAAAGCATTTACGCCTTCTCTTCAGGTCCGAGGGGAACCTGAACTGTTATCTGAGGCTCCAGGACATAATGGCCTACGCATTAACATCCATTGGTTGCCGCCCCGACTTTATAAACCCTAGACTAGATGGGCTTCTGGCAGGGGAACACAATGGGGCGATTCTCTGCAGACAGAAAGACCCGTGCTAGCGGAAAAGGAGTAGCCCAGAGCCTGGAACAAACTTTACGTTCATCACACAATGTATTCCCTAACCGGAAATCGAATACGGGGCTCCTATATTTCTCATAAATTTCAGAAACCTGCAGATATATATTATTCGGTTCGCAGTTCAAATCGGTCTTCAATGGGCGATAGAAGACACAGGAAACCAAAATGGTTGACAACTGACGGAATCCAGAGGTATCAAAAATTAAAACTAAAATTAAAACTAAAATAATTTATATTTATATATAAATTAATCCCTATTTCACATTAATTGAATTCAGCTGAATTGATAACCTCTTCCTTTGGTATAACTGTTGAAGAATTACAAATCGTGACTATAATGGAAAGGAATGAACGCAATCCAACACTCCCCATGCTCAAACATCGCGCGTGCTCACCCGAGCATCTCACATTATTGCTTCATTTAAAGGGTTCTGAGACAGGTAAGTGCTTAAGCGTCCCTTATTAGCCTGTGCACACATGGGGGCACGGTGGTAAAGTGTTCAAGTGTTTGTACATAGAGACAAACAAGATAATGTACAGCGGATTGAGAAATCTTATGTAATTGAAGAAGCATTCAAACCGTTGGTTTTTTCTTTGCGAGTCTTGGTGCATTCGCAGTGCGTTGGTAAGCTTCAGATGGTTCCACTTTAAATGACTTCAATAAGAATAGAATAGAAAATATTTAATTTGACACACACAAAAACAATATACAAACAATATTTAATATACCTAATTGCTAACATAACAGATAATATTATAGAAAATCAATAAGGACAAAACAGTACATGTCCGTTGTTTGTTGTAATGTTTTACTGAAAACAGTAAAAAAATATACGCTAGACTTGTTGATTTTTTAACTGACTCATAAGGAGGTTCACTTGTACTTTTTTTGTTTGTTTATTACGCGTTGTCTTCAAATTTCAACCGATTTCGATGATTATTTGGTAAAGTGTATTTCCAAAGTATTCCCAGGTGGCGTCTACGCATACTCGCATACTACATGTATGCGAGTATGCGTCGACGCCACCTGCGAAACAGGTAATCTTAGCGCAGGAGTATGAGTGTAAAGGCGTTTGTTTGTTGTTTATTTTAACGGAAAACATTTTCAATTTGCGCCGGACCAGACGCAAAGATAAACAACGAATAGAAAAACACGGCGCTATGATTTAAAAGCAGCGAAGCGTTTTCCTATGCCTAGAGACGGTCCAGAACACATGGAAAGACGTGTTTAAAGTAAAACGGGAGGGAGATAGATAGATGACATACCAAAAAGATAAAGAATACCTTAAAAATAGAAATCTAATAAAAAGGTGACACAGTGGGCGGTCTTATCGCTATAAAGCGATCTCTTGCAGATAACCTTTGGATGGACAAGAAGTATTAGAAATAAGAAGGGTCATTGGTGCATCTATATAAAATCATACTAAATTGAGAGCGTGGTCGCTTACTCTCATTTATCGAGAGTAGGCCAGTTTCTGTGCAGTGAAATTAGGCTGATACGGCTGAAGCGATAACAAATTATTATTGAATAAATATGTAATTCGTATCGAATAAATATAAATACCGATAAAACACGATTTTTATAAAAAATAAACCGAGCGAAGCTCCTTCGCCCAGGTACTGTGTGCGAAAATAAATGCCATTTTATTTTGAAATCCGGGATGACTGCGCCTTAATCCATCAGCATCAAAAGCCGGATAAACGCCAGCAGCGCGCTCGCCGGCCGAATGTGCCCTTTACTTTGGCGGGTAACGAGAGGGTTTTTATTCGTTTTGTGTCTGCCAATCAGCATGTGCACTCTTGTAAAACTGTTGGCGTTTTCATCACAGCACCAGTCACAATCAAATCAGGACAGGAGAGGACGGCTTTGAAACGTTTGTTTGAGCGTTGAGCGCTTGGAAATTGTTGGCGCCAGCCTCATATATACATTATTCATTTTAGCTATTTTTATTAACGTATTTATAAGTTGATGGAAGATTTCGTTTGAAATGCTTAATGCTTCTAATGCATTATAATGTTTTTATTGACGATATACCTTTGCTTGACCTCAATCTCACCTGATGTTGAGTAATGAGGTCGATGATGCAGCATGAAGGTCTAGTTACCTATTTACCCTTGACTTGAAGAGGCACAGATTGTAGCTTTCAGGAAAAACAGACGCCGGCAAAGTGTTCCGTTCCTTAGCTGTTCGCATTATATTTATTCATGGACATTTTACACATCATCTAGCCCTAAACCAAACATGACACCAAACAAGCTTGTACTATGAGAACCAGGTACTGATGAAACTAAAGAAAAACTGACATTTCCAAGTAATATTTTTAAGGATTCAATGTAACTATTGTTGAGCTAACGTCACTTTGCGGAACTCGTATGTTAAGATAATCTGAAACGCATAGATTTAAAGTATTTGGTACATGATGGTCTTATTTGACTCTCGTAATTCCTATAAATAAATTCAAATAAAAATATAGCCAGAACAAAGGTATGATAATTTCAACCAATGGAATGCAACCATCACGGTTCGATCGCCTGCTACAGCCCACGGGTTGAAATAATTGTGTGTACCTACCTACCATAAATATTGAAACGCTCGCATTCAAAATATTTATGCACGAAATGATGCAGAACCGGTATGCAAATTTCCATAGTAAATGATACAATTTCAATTGCGTTATTTATTTACTTTCACGAGTATATTGTTTAACTAACTATACTTCAAGCAACTGTTAGTTCCTCTTATCTTGTTTCCTCGTTCTGTTAGACATAAGACTATATTTTGAGAGAAAATAAATAAATATTTTATGAAAACAAAAAATCATAAATGATTATGATTACTATGATTAATAATTTAATATTGCGCAGTTATTAATTAAGATTAAACTTTCCTAAAATATTCAGAATAGTTTATACACTCATAGCATTAACAAAAGGGTTCTCTAAATTGCAGGTGACATAGACAAACACAGATACACGAGTGTTTACTTAGGAGACAAGCAAATACTTCATGCTCTTCACATCACAAAAAGTTTTCGGACCATGGACCCCTAGCTTCGTATTCAGGGGCAGGGTTACTAACCACTAGGATATGGAGTGGTCTAATAATAATTGAGATTTTAGTATTTTCTGGTTCTTGTTGTGTCGTTGTAAATAAAGACCATGGTTTTAAATGTCGACATAGCAAATGATATAAAAAAAAACGCGCATGTGGCGGGACGAGCTTAAGGTCCACCTGATGTTAAGTGATTACCCCGTTGCACCCGTCACCCGAAACGTTAGTTTGTCTCATGCGCATGTAATTACACCGGTACCGAAAACACTCATTGGTGCACGTGTGGGTTTGAGACCAGCGACCTACAGATTGGAAGTCGGCGTCTACGCCCTTGAACCACAGCGCACCCCTGGATCACATGGACCCTATTATCGTTTAAATCTGAAACAGGTACGCACAGGATTGAGCTGTAAAGTGCAAGTAATATCATAATGGAGCCGTATTCGGCGCACGGAGCGTTTGTTTGTCCGCAAACATTCCGTCAGCCGACATTATGAAGCTGTAATTAACTTCTCCCCGAGCACGTACTGAATTTTGGTAATACAAACGGTAATTTTTAATACCCATTTAGGGCAAGCTAACATACTCATATTCTAGTGCATGGGCACTAGTATTCCTTATCGCAAGTGGCACGGAAACACACAACGTATAAATCCAAGACATGATAACAAACTTAATGCCCCACACTAATGTTTGCCTCGGGCGGTGATCAAACTCGGGACCTTTCGCTGCGGAGCCGTCTTATCATCTGTAATGAATTCTATTCCATAATAATGAAAAACTTTGAGTGGTTTGTATTTCAATGTTTTTTTTTTTTTTTTTTTTATACCTCTTAGGTGGCAAACAAGCATACGGCCCACCTGATGGTAAGCGATTACCGTAGCCTATGGACGTTTGCAATACCAGGGGTATCACTCGCGCGTTGCCGAATTTATTGATGCCGGTTACTGAAATTTACAACCCGCATCATCAAACTAATCATAATATCATATCAATGCGAAAGTTTTCCTGCATGCGTTTGTTACGCTATTATTTTTTATGTTTATTTACATACACAACAAAACATCCAAACCCTTTTGTTGTTGTTGTAGCACACAAATAAGCTTTATACAATATGTAGATACTTCCAAACTGTTTTTTAGATTTATATCGTACTAGCTGTCTTGATTCACAATTTGACAATCGGCTGTCAAACGACGTAGTGGTAAAATCACAATAAAATATGTGGTTCCAGTGTTTCTCAATTTCTGACTTTTACGGTGAATTTTTCACAGAATTTATATTATACAAGCCTTGTCCTGAGTATTAGCGAGTTTTAGCGAAACTAACGAACAGCATTTGATTTTTATACATAAGAAGAAGATAGATATTTTATATTATATATTTATATGTGTGCTTAATATTAAATACATGAATGTATAGGGCTATATCTAAGCTTGTCGTAGCTAACATTTTTATTTTTAACAGACTTTCCGATTCTCCTCTCCGAAAAGTATGTGCATGCCTCTCATTCAAGCTCTCCACGTCCGACTAACCCATCACCAATCTTCCTCTTTTTAAAATATCAATGCTTTCAACAAATAACACACGAGCGATATACGCCGATCGATAAGGAAAACAATCTCTACGACAAAATATCTAAGTTTAATGTCGGTAAATATTGATACGAGAATGTCTGTTTACCTACGAAGCTGTTTGTCCAAGAATCACGGCACTTTGAACACTTCATTAATAATATACAAGTGAGCTTTGAGTAAGGATTTATAGTCGATATGGAAGAACAAAGGGACTGAGTAATAGAAATCATCTGTCTGAGAATCTTGGAGGATCCAATCTCGCCTTGTTTCTAACTTTGATTATTAAAATTTCTTCAACAAACATACGATTCCACATTCGTATTTCAGAGGCAGGAAAAAATCGAATAACTTAAGACTGATTATATGGACGCTGATTTTAAATAAATTTTTTGCTTAGAAATTTATGTGCTCGGTAGCAACTTCTCGACACGGTGAAGGAAAATATCGTGAGGAAACCAAAACAATCGAAGACATGTGACATCTACCGATCTAGATTGAATATTCATGGTACATTAAAGCGCATTCACTCTGACAAGTATTCTAATCTATTCTGCCTCTATAGTAGGAAAATTAAGAGGTACAATACCCTACGTTTCAGTAAGGGTTACCAATTTACTACCAAATAGTCTACGGTGTTGTCAATTGCAGAAAGAAACGCGTAGGTTCTTGTTTTTATATCAACTCAGGATATTAAATCCAACGGCTAAGACCAGCTACAAAAACAAAAAGCAATCTATGTAAACCCTAGTAAATTTGGAAACTCACGACCGAAGTTCGGTATTTAATTAAACGTCTGAAGGCTAGACTAGACCATTACATATCACATTCAACATAGACTTCCAAGGTTAAAACACGAATAAGGGTTAGAAATTTTCCTTAAACTAACATAATAACAGGTTCGGAGCAATGAGAGACAACCACAATTATTTTGATAGAACTAGTTTCATGTGACAAATATCTAACACAACATAACATAAGATATTATTTTAAAAAGACGAAACACCCGGACATCCGTCTTGTCCTCGAGTTTGTCTACAACAACAGAATAAAATAGTTCCCATAGTACAAGCAATGCTTAGCTTGGGGCTAGATGGCGCTGTGTTTTACACAGTAACATTATTGCGCAGTAACATTATTTTTTATATATTAACCGAATGTTTTTAAAACCACTTCAGTGCGAATCGTATTAGCACAGCAATGGTTTCATACCACGGATTACGTTTTTCTTTTATAGTAACACACGTTCTGTATAAACTTCAGCCCGCTACGACTTGCGGTTTAAAGAAGTACTAAGAAAAAAGACTATATAGCTTTAGTAATGAGGTTTCCTTCCTATAAAAATACAAATTGTGAGTTCGAACCGCAATAGACAAGTTTTATCACAATCGCGAAAGCCTGCTAATATAGCAACCGCAAGCTTTTATGAATACTCACAGCAAAAATGTAGAACCACAATCTAGGTTTAGTATCTTTTGTCCTGAGCTATTCTCATCAGCATAATGGATGGAGCATGCAGTCATATTTTCCCGTAGAGTTCAAGCGAACAAAAACATCCGTTTTACAAATACGCTACGCTTTTCACAAGCTCCATATTTTAGTATTTACTGAAACACTGGAAATTTTCCACTGCCATTGGTGAGTATATAATAATATAAGTATAACCAAAACAAAAGCAAACAAGTTCCTATATCTACTTTCATGTAAGAATTTTCCGTCTTACCAAAAGGGGGATGTTATCGCCGGAACAAAAAATGCGACACAGCACGAACGAGCTTAAGTTTTTAAAAGTTTTATTTATGTCACGAATAAATTACAAAATTTTGTGCATGTAAGCTGGGAATGTAAGCCCTCATATATTAAATTTAACAAGCCAATATGTATGTCATGCGGAAATCGATTCCATGACCCTGGAATGACTAATACCACTTTTTAAGCCACCCGAACGTCGAAACACAGCTCTCAACTTATTTTTATTTTGCGACTAAAACGACGGGATGAGCAGACGGCTGACCTGATGTTAAGTGGTTTTTGCCGCCCAAAAACAATTAAAGTACGATTCAGGTCTATCCTTACAAAAGCCACTGAATCATACACTTCGTCTCAAAGAGAAAGCGGTGTGAAAGTGCTAGTTCGCATATCAAATCCCTGCAGAGTACTTACCTCGTATTCTTGATAGTTTATTACTAAAGTTACCCGAACGCTACTCATTAGGGAGCCTGTGTATAATACCTAAACATTTTACAACTTGAAACATTACATGCTTTAACAAAGTTTCAGCAAGAAGTTAGCATTTTGAAATTTTAAACAAGTTCGGCTAACAGACTTGAGCTCTGGCAAGCGACAATCCATAAGATCTAGCAACAAAGATATAAACTTTGTTTAAGAAATCTCAAACTTTCAATGATTTATTCGGTGATTATTGATAGGGAATTCTTATCGCCTAGCTAGCTATTCTCTTCAGTTTAAGAATTGCCGCTTAGTCGTGTATCTGTCTGACTGTATCGGTATTCAGTCGTGATGTATGGGTTTAACTTTTGCTGAAACGAGGAGAGGAATTCCTAGCATCATACATAAACTGATGAAGTTTGAACGCATCTGAAGTTATAATTTAATTAATATCCTCGAACTGAACACGCGATGAGTTAACAACTAGTAACTAAGAGTATTTCCATGTTCAGTTAATTTATATGTGCCGCAAGCTTAGAATATCTTAAAAATAATTACCAAATCTAAATCGTAGAGGCTTTAGATTTGGTAATTATTTTGGTACATCTGAAAGGGGGATTTAAATCCAAATATAACGAGGTTATTGTAATTAAGTAGGTTATAGTGTAGCTCCGATTTTCAATCAGAAAATAGCTGGTTCAAATCATAGTAAACACGAATAAAAAATGGCTTCAAATGTTGTTCCCAATCATCTTATCGAAGATACGAGAATAATCGATGCAATGCAATCTTATGCAATCTCGATGCAATTTTTTTTCATACTTCAATACGACCGAAGTCGTTTTAGCCCTGTTTATGAGCGGTTTTTAAACATTTAACCAGGTGGGTTGGCAGCTCGTCCCGTCACTATTTTCATATAAAAAAACATCTGCTAATTGTAAATGGGTGCGTGTTCGATCAAAGTTCAATAGATGATCGACAGTAGACCATTAGAGTATGACTCATTAGAGTTCTGCTATAGAAGCATAACAACGCTTCGCACAATGTACTACTTAGTGATAGGTCTCCACAAATCTAAAATTAGCAGGTCTAAAATAAAAGGCAGGCGAGGCGCTAGGAAAGCCAATTCCCCTAATGAAATCGCTAGCCACCTACACTCTGTCCGCTGTCTCTGAAATGAAGCCATTTGCCGGTACAACGCCCTAACTTACTACTTTAGCAGACTTCTCCCGCAACCGATGAGTTTACAACTTTACAACACTAAGCGCCAGCCTACTTAGCCGTTTTATACTTTAATCTTCCCCAAGTAAGGTGCAAAGATGTTGCTAAAAGTTGTTGCATATTACAATTAATGATCGTGGCCATTACCATCATACCTACCACCGAACTTCAAAAAGGAGGTTCTAAATTATTCTGCATGTATTTTATAGTAAATTTATTACGCGATATCTTTGCCAATCGTGGCCCGATTTAGATGAATATGATATATTTGATAGGGTGGTTCTCCGCAATGGTCCCATAGAAATTTCATGGAAAAATTTCAACGCTAATGGGGAAAAGTCGATCTTGGGTGTGACACCCACAAACCAATTGGCTGATTTAAAAATTATTTATTTGCGACCAGTAAATAGCATTGTGTTGCCTTATTTGGACAAGTTCTAGGTTCAAGTTCTATTTTGTACAAATATACGAGATTGACGGCTCCAGTAGCCCAGTGGGTAGCCCAGCAATCGTGGCCTTCTCGGAGGGTATCCTAGCACCGGTGCAAACTTTGTTGTGGTCACTATCAAGTCTGTTCTGCCTTAGACGTACGAGTATGTGCTGTGTGATAACGTTTGTCCATACCACTTGGGACACAGATAATCCTAGAGCAATAGTTAGAGGTAATATATAGAATTAGTAGTTTACAATGATTAAGAATGATTTCAAAAGAGCTATATCTAAGTACAAAAACAGATTCCACTATAATATCTACCAGAAAACATTGTTATCAAAGCAACGTTTGCCCACAAAAGGAAGATTTCGCTTGCCAGACACGTAATCATCCACATCGAGCAAACTTTTGTTCACTTGTGCTTGTGGAAATGCAGATCGAGATGGATATTATATTTTGCTCGCGTTCGCAGCGTCCAAACCTTCATAGCCATCATATGTATTTGCATTATGAGCTAAGAAAAAGGAGAATAAATACAAAAATTAAAAAAATTACATAAAGAAATTGATCACGAGTTTTCTTCTTCGCCTAATGTGATTGGGCTGGCAACCCACCTATTTATCTCTTTACACACCAGAAATCAATTAAAAGCAAGTTAAACTAACAAAATTTGAGTAAGTGATCTTAAACAGTTACATATGTTACAAACAGTGGCGAATCTCTGAATTTTTATTTCTAAAAAGAACGATCCCGCGTTTTATTTAGATAGATGTGAACGCTGTATAACGAGAAGCACTATGTTGTATTCTGTGTCGGTCTGCAGCTCAGATGATCCTAATTGCCGTGTTGGACGTTGAAATTCTCCCCAAACTATCCACTTCCAGCAAATAAATTAAATGTTCTAAAAATACTTTAAGCAGGTTGCAGTTTGAACAACTGTTGAGACTTGAATTTCAGTACTTATTGCATCAAATTGATGCTTGATCTGTAATAAACATGTGTTGGGAATAGTATATGTTGGGTGTTTTGAGTTATTATATATAATACTAGCCGCTTTCCGCGGTTGGCCATCCAACGGGAATACTTCACTTTTTCGGGATAAAAAGTAGCATATTTATCATTCAAATCCACATGTTAGTTAAGAGTTGTTTGTTAAAAATTGTTGTCTACGCAATAGCTCATTAAACCAACACTACACTTTTAATGCATCCTAATTACATACAAGGAGATATTAGCATAGCCTCCGACCCAAACAACAGAACACCCGTTCCACGCATTAAGTCCCGCGACAGTAAAGCATAACCAGAGCTAAAATTTTGCGGTATCCACGCCTTCGCATAGAAACTAGCGCCACACCCAAGGAACATCGTCGGTGAAACAGACTCTTGGTATGATAGCTACGGCTACGGCGGCCTGGCAAAGCCCTCGACGCTGAGGGCTCTTGACCCGGCGTTGCTGCACTACGCGAGATTTAAAATCAAGGTATTTACTAGGGATGTTACTAAAACTTCATAGCTTCGACGCCTAAAACTTTTATTTTTCGTTGCACCAGGATCGGAATTCAATGAAATACGTTTTTCAAATAAATAACTAAAGTTTGAATGGAAACCATTTCCAAGGAGAAATTTACTTCTTTTGACTTTCGTTACAATTTTATCGTTATATACAAAAAGAACCAGCATGCTTCCCAAATATAATAAACTCGAATAGTTAACTTTACAAGATATGGGTGCTGGTAAACTAATAGGTTTATACTTTAACTAGCGACCCGCCCCGGCTTCGCACGGTTAGTAAAGCAACAGTGTCGTATCAGAAACTACCCGTGCGAAGCCGGGGTGACTTGCTAGTGTATTATACATATAAACCTTCCTCTTGAATCACACTATCTATTAAAAAAACCCGCATCAAAATCCATTGCGTAGTTTTAAAGATTTAAGCATACATAGGGATATAGCGACAGAGAAAGCGACTTTGTTTTATACTATGTAGTGTTGCGTTTCATATTTTCTCCCTATACACATAAAAACATATTTAGAGGTTTGACGCTTCGCCCTGTATGATTATTTTGCGAGATGGAATCTACATAAATCAATAGGTGAAATCACAAACTGTAAAGAGGGTAATAATAATTATGTTTCAACCTAATAAAGACTCTATTGTCTTGTAGAAAGCTTTCCCAATGCCTTGACGTGGACCGGCTGATACAGCATATTTACTTTGTGACATTACCCCAAAAGGTAATAAAGTAGCGCTCATGAGTCGATTAATTATAAGAATGAGTTTACGCAGCACAGTTAATCGGTATTAACGGCCCCACGGCTATCGATTGTTTGGATAGCCGTGTGGAATGACCTTACAATGGCGATCACTCTAATAAGACTATTTGAATTAAGTGACGTTTATTATTCGCAATCAATCTATTTCGTGGCAATTAATTTTCATTCAGTGATGGATGTCGAGATCGAAACTACATTAGTAGTGTATTATTGGCTGGCATTATTAAATGCTAGATGTAATGGTGGTATTTATCTTCAAAACTAACGCAATGAGTGTAGGGCCCTTACGCGAATTAATCAACAGGGCAGATACTGGCTTCCTTGAAACCTTTAGATTCCTGCAAATTAGAACATGCGTATATTAATTAGCGGATTCTTCCCGTAGTTACCTTTTTTAACTAAGTGGAAATACTTATACTTACACACTCCGCTGGCGGAGGCGGAGTGTATGCCGCACTCGAATCGACTAAAAGCACCTTGGTCTTTCATCTTAACGCCTTAGTGCTGTCTACGGGTACTGTGCAAGATCTTCCGCGGCCCCAGCGATCACTTGGTCACCCTCATTACTTATATGCTCGTATTTGAGCCTGAAATGTTCCGATAGAATGTCGGAAATATGTTCAGATAATCAACATTTGAAACAAGTGCAACTCTAGTAAGAACGTTCCTTCATTATTCAGTAGATTAAAACGGTCAAAAGCCATAACAATTATGTATGACCGTACCCCGACTGTATATTTCAGCGGAACTATACAAAACCAATTAAATTTATCACAGTGAAATGTGAAAATATTTTGGTGGCACATTCGCACAGTCACCAATTCATCAGAGTCCCGCACAGTGACAATTAAAATGCTTTATTATCTCGTGGACACGGAGCTGGACTCTGAAATTACTCCCTGTGGTGAGAGACCGTCAAAATAATTGATATTACGTACATTCCGGAACATCTGTTGAGTTATCTCAATTACAGCCGAGATAAATAATGATGGCCCTAAAATGTGACCCTGAAAAACTCCGGGGCCCGGGCTAAAAAGGTTACTTAAAAATTAGTCAAATTTCGTATCGCATGAAAGTATATAAATTATTGAAATACACATATACATATTATAAATTATTGTAGAATGAAGCTACTCGGCAAGTCTGTGTTTTATCTTCAAAATGTTATAGTTTTCAAACCATTATCCGGCGGCGAAAGCGTTAAGAACAAGAATTGGTTAATTTTCACAGAATATTTGTTAAAATGAAGAAATAGGTATAAGTAGACAGTGTAAGTTGCAAAAACTCTTGTTATTGAATTATAACATTATTAAAACCGAGGCTATAATTTCCAGTTTCAGCATTGATCATGATGGTTTATGATCGATTTAATTACAAATCGAATTCTCATTTCGTGTATTTTGGAACATTTACGAGCTATAAAATATTGAAGGAGCTTACAGCTATCAAAACATTTTATGGCGAACTGAAATAAGTCATTGACTTGGACAAGTCGTGTTGCTATATATATCTAGTTCTCATCATCTTGTCCCGTCACAATTTGATTACATTTGGTGCTGTATTTTCTTTCTTTCCTATCAGCCCTATCGATATAATCTTCCAAACCATCTCTATCTTTTAATTTTTTTGGTCTACTTCCTTTTCCATCATCGACTTAAATTTTTTTTAGTTTCTTTTTATTATGTGTTTCAGTTAATGGGAAACGTGCCTTTTGTACACGTTGTAGTTATATAATGACCCACCAAGATTTCCTACGTCACAGGTGGCATGGACACACATAAGCAAACAACCAAGACCCGGGGACAAATGCTTACCGTACAAAGTTTGACAAAACAGCTCGGTTAAATTTATACATACGTGTAATATCTGGCAATGCTTTTAGAATTCAACTAATAAACATGGCATCGACTTTCGTATCAATACATACATTCAAAGGTGAAAAGGTTCAAAACTGTTTTTCTAAGTCGCTTTTTCGCGTACAACATCAAAGGTTCTAGTCAAAGACAGATATTCTGACGTAATAAACTTGAAAACTAAATAAATATCCGGCATTCCTGACAAGGGAAGTTTACGCGAACTTATCTTTTACGAGAGGTTTATTCGAAGACGTTCAAGGCTATGACGCAATAACAGCCTTAAATATATCATAGTAATTTGCGTATAGAAGTTGTTTTTAGAATATCGAAACTACAAGCCGGAGCTTTGCTCGGTGCCACACTTGATGGAGTATGGCTTGCTGAAGTAGGTGGTAAGTAAAATGCCGTTGATTCGCGATGTGATAACTTTTGGACGGTTTATACTTACATATAGCATTATCATTATTTTTATCAAATACTAACTGCACCCGCGGTTTGCCGGGAATTTTAAGCGCAATTTTTTTTTTTTTTTTTTTTGCTTTAGCCCCTTCTCCTGACAATAACAAACACAACAAAAAAATAATTAGCAAAATTGGTTCAACCGTTCACGCGTGACGCCGTGACCAAGGTAAATACGTATCCTTTACATTAATGCACTTAGTTTTTCCCGAATTTCCTACATTTCCCGTGGATTTCAAAATATCTTATTTCATACAAACCTTGTCCTGACAGTTACAAACACAACAAAAAAAGAATTATCCAAATAGGTAAAGCCGTTCTGAAGTGATGCGTTCGGCAAATGATTTTTATTTGTATAGGTTACACGATTTTACCATCACTACAGAATACCGGGTATTACGCATGGTCATCATCATCATCATCAGCCTATACATGTCCACTGCTGGACATAGGCCTCTCCTACAATAGTAAGCGCCACTGAGCCCGATCTTCGGCTCTCCATGGCTCACGCATGTTTGTTAATGATGAATTTCAATTAGTAAAGACGCTAGTGATAGGAGAGATGAATGAAAGTAACAGACAACATATTACAATATATACACTGCCCAGTAAACACGTAATTTGTAAGCGTAGCGCATGTCTTCACAGCCATATTATCAAACGTGTTTTCCACTCGCATTGTCACTGAACCCATGAAAGTGCTCAAGAGAATTGTCAGTTTTTCTCATTTACACCGCCTGGGGGAAATAATGTGAATTGATTTACCGGCGAAGTTTGACAATTTCCAAGCGAGCCCTCTCGGAGCCCACGGGATCATATCTGATATTATTTTGTTAGCTCTGGTTATTAAAAGGAGGAAAATATTAAAATAATGATATAAAATTAGTTTTGGCTTTATTCAGGTGGAGAATCATGTTATTCAACGCATGCTTCTCAAGGTTACACAATAATGTGCTTACTAACTTTAAGTTATTTTGTGACCTTCGTTCAAAAACAGCGAATAGAACAGCGTATGCAGCTTAGGAACAGAGATTTGATGACAGAGAGGAAACGGTATGCGCAGCTCGAGTTGTGTATACTACACCTAGTCGGTTTTCATTGCTATTCTAGCTACGAATGATGTGTGGCGTTTGTGTCTCGCGTTGCTAATGATAACGTAATAGCCCATGTATTTGTGCGGAAAGTTTGCGCTAGAGTGGATTTTTTCATTCATTTCGTAGCGTTAATTGCGCAGCTATGGGTTCTAACCTTTATTGCTTGGACATTAGATTGGTATAACATTATTTATTAGCGGGCATGTAAGAGGAGTCTTTGAAAAGCTTTAGTCTCTTTTGGCTTTGAAAAATTACAATGTGAATTTTCCAAATGACGTAAAGTTCTGCTTGCCTTTAGGGGTTAACGACATTATATTATTAACCGACTTCAAAAAAGGAGGAAGTTCTGAATTCAGCTGTTTCTTTTTTTGTATTTAAGTAACGCGATATTCTCGCGAATTGTAGACACAATCAGATGTTTTTTTATTTGACAGGTATCTCTGATGTGGTCAAATAGAAATTTAATGACATAATTTAACCCCTAAAAGCGAGAAAAAGGGGATGACAGTATTAAATTCATTAATTCCAACCTCAAATTATTACTACAGCAATACTTTCAACTATGTTTTCAAAATGTACCCATACAATTAAACTAACCGCTACATTTCAGACACATAAATCAACACAAATATGCGCATATCTGGCGTAAGTAGGTAAGTACTTGTACACTGCCGACAACATTGCATGCTTCTATACATTGTTACATAGCTCTCTGCGGCTTTACTTTGCGGTCGAACATGCGAGCAGTCAGTTTGCCTGCAACATTATTATTATGTTACATTACCTGATCTCTTAACAGCAATCCTTAGGTATGGCATGCATTTAATAATTGACTGATATAAAAATGCAATAAACAGACTTCAATACTCTCATTAATTTACGTACCATTAAATTGGATTTAATTTCTTCATTAAAGTTTTATGTGATATCAGTTTAACAACAGGAAATGAGCATTAATATATAAATACAATACAACAGCGATACAACAATAACACACTCATACCTCTTAGGATTCCCTGTGTCGCAGATGGCATGGACAAACACTGAAACATAAAACAAACACCCAAGACCCGAGAACCTTCATGCTCACCACACAAAGTGTGCCCCGGCCGGGTATCGAACCCGGGACCCCTCGCTTCGAAGGCAGGGCTACTACCAACTAAGCCACGGAGCCGTAAATGTTTCATATATTTATTATTAGGGTATCGCAGAGCAAAAATACCCTTATAGTTTTGTCCGGTACGTCTGTATTTCCATGTCACGTATGTACTCACAACCTTTACATCTGCAAACTTTTTCTTAATTTTTGAAAGTATGGTTGCTACTAAAATTTATTTCGAAATTTCCCGCACCAATACTGACAATGTGATTGTTAGTAATAACATACAGCTGGCGAAAGAAAAAAATGAAGATATTAAAATTAGGGTAATTAGAAAATAGTAATGAGGGACGAAATAAACTATGGGTATAGTTCGATGGGTCATTAAAAATAATTGAGAGGTTTTCGAACAATAATTTGAATAAAGTGAGTCGATATAAATACGCTTGGGATAGTTATACAAAATAAGAATCCGCGAAAGGGCGGAAATAAATAATATAGCCGTACAACTTAATGAAACACATACGACGAAAAGTGGAATATTGTTTCAAGTAAATATAATTTGAGAAAATTGGTTATCGTTTTAAAAATAGAGTTGGTATAAAATTATTTAGTGGGGGTGTTAGATTACATATATATATTCTGTGAACATTTCAGCCGGCCACCAATTACGGCTCAAAAGATTAAAAAATTACGGCCCTTTAGGGGTAGATTAGGATTTAACCTTTGCGCGCGCCACTCTAAAATAGGGTTGGATAAAAAATACCTTATCAACCTAATTAAATGATTTCAGAAAAAGTTTCAAGTTATAGAACCAGTTATAGAAGGGGTCTAAATCCATTAGCGGTTAGATTTCAGCCTTCAAGGTATTTAAATAACATGAATATTAAAATAATACCCGACACTGTTCCTTGTCTTCTATAATCCCTACAAAACCCTGGGTGGACCTTTGATGGGTAAAATTGTAAAGAAAATCCGTCAGAGGGCGTCATGATCCCGAAGTAATTTGCATAAAGAATCTTCAAAGGACGAAACTTGCCCGCGCTCTATTAGCACTTTTCCTCTTAGAAACTTTTGTGGTTCATTATTCGCTGAGCTCCACTAGGATACCATGCTCAAGTCTTATTTAGGTGAGGAAAACGAAGGGCATCAGCAACATAGTATATGTTTATATCTTTGTACATAAGAGGTTATGAATTCAAGCAAATGTTTGTTACCTCAGAACTCATTTATACACCGATATTGATAAATATTTTTCTACACTTTGACATATCCATGTGCACATAACATGCACATGGACATGTCAGTTTTAATGTTTCACGTAGTTTTGTTTGTTTGCACCGCCCTGCTACGAGGACCGCGGTTATGTGGGACTAGACTCATTAAAACCCCACGGTGTCTTGCTATGCCGCTTAGTGGCGGGAACACGGGAACGTTTTCACACACATCCGCGGATGTCCGTTTCCGGACCCCTGTCTATTGGCATCGAGTGCCACTCCTGTTTGCGAAACGCCATACGTCCTGGCGTGTCGCAACCACCTCGGGGACCAGGTCAGCGAAAGGGCGTCAGACGACCCCGTGTCTAGACGCCCTAGGTCAGATCTGTGGCCCCGTCGTCTGCCACTACGGCCGCAGAGGATAGAGAGAGCGGCGCCTCGCAATACCTGTAGGTATCTCCTCTTCCCCTGCGGCACCACCGCGTCCGCCATCTAACCGGTGACCCCATCGTGGTCGCGGAAGGTAGAAAAAGTAGATACCGTAATACCGGCACTCCTCTCTCACCGCGGCCCCTATCCCTCAGCTGCAATGCCTCTATGAGACACCGCAGCCCGCCACAGTTGCGGCACCGCCACCTACAAAGCCGCTCCTAGTCAACTTGGTGGCAAAGCCTAAAGGACCGGCCCCTCCCGGGTTACTAAGCCCCCCGCCTCAACAAGGCGGGAACCCCCAGGGTGTTATTGTCTGCTCAACCACCGATCAACCTAAAGGGAAGAAGAGAAATACAGAAGCGTTCTTATTTCTAAGCTTAGCGCTAGATAAAATAGCTGGAACAGCTAATTACCTATTGAAAATTAAGCTTTTGTGGACGCATTTTGAATGGGCCGCTCGGTCGCTCAATCGACAGAATTGACATCCGAGCACCAAGAGAACAGTGTGCAAACGCTTGATTGCGGACGGGCGGTAGATCAAATTCTATGGACGGCAGCCTATGCAACTAGGTAATTGCACACGCCACAGTAGCCAATGTGCAGCTAGCTTTCGCTTGTCCAATGACATGCAATAATGATGTATGTTACTCAATTTTCTTTTCTTATGACGTCATCTAAGAACCGAAGGGTAACTAGAGTAACTACCTAGTTTTATTCCATAAACTAATTTATTAAATGCGATATTTGAGCCTGTTTTGGTGTTAAAATAGGACGTAAATAAAACTTCTAGATTCGAGAAAAAATCGAATTAAAAAAAAAAAACTATTTTCTCTAGAATTTATTTTTATATATTAAATATAAACAAAAACTAGCAATGGAACAGCCAGAATTAAATATCACAGAAGCGTGTATAAAACTATATTTTCTACGGTCATCGGCCGAGATGTGAGGCCATTTTGTGAAGAAATTCAGCTGATGCTTGCACAACTATCAAATATGTTACACTCTTATGTAAGCTTGCTTTTGGCAACCAAACACAGCCTTCAGTTTGAACTGAAACTGGAACACGCAGAGTACTCATCTATCCGAAGGTCTATGTAAATATCTCGATTAGTATTCAGTACTTGCTCTATCCTTATGCCTTTTCTCAATCAATTCAATGATTCTATTCGAATGGAAAGAAAATCGATACAATCGCAATGAGGGAGTCCTTTGTTTCACTTAGAACTCAATGTGTCTGCTTTCTTCTTAGTTAATTGATTCATGAAAAATTCAGTATCCGTAGGTCGATTACCGAACTTTTTATTGAAACAAAATTCCTATCGATATAAATTTCAAATTATACTTGAGATTTTAAGGTATAAATGAGTTTAACAAGTAACTGATTTAAAAATTGAAACAAAACCTATTTCAATACTTTCAAAGGAGCAAAATACGAAATTTCGGTTACTTGGATGACATATTTTTCCAGTTATTTTGATTTAACAACCAAACTATTAAACTGATTTTAATAAAAATGAATAGGACCAATCTAAAAGCATATCCTTTTAAATAAGAAAATAATTTTCCAAATCAGTTGATGAATGGCGGAGAAATCGATGAACATACATAAAAAAATATACAGTGGAATATAGAAATTGAATCTAAGACATATAAAAAAATTGTCTGAAATACTAATTTAATGCAATTAAGTAACACGTAAAATTATGTGTCCTTTTAATAGTCACATTTTTATAAGAATACAAAAAAACGATTGTTATAAGATACATATTATAACAACTAACACAAAAATTCTTACGTCATAGGGTGAAGGGATTCCTTGTATCCCATGAAGCCCACAAAACCTGAGAATAAACGTTATGCTCATCAGAATTTCCCCCGGCCGGAAATTGATCTCGGCAGATACAAACCTAGCCGTAAAACAATAAGAGTAAGACTAATATTAGACTTAATCAAGCATTTCACACACCTACACTGCCCTACATTGAAAACCTTTACAAACCTTTTTTCGACTAAACGCAGTCCAGCTTACTGAATCTCCGTACATCGGAATATCCCAGCTTTAGATTTTCATTTATTTTTTATCCAGCCAGCATCCGAGAGCCAGGCAGACGAAAAATAGCGCGAAAGTGTCGCCCACAGATTATGCTGACCCACAGAGTAAAAATATACAGTTGAAACGTAGATTTGTCTCTTTTATTTTGATGCGCAAAAAATATGTTGCAGATAGCTCACGAAAAGACTTAGTTCTACGCACAGTTTGACAACCATACCTCGGCAATCCTAAAGTTAGCTGACAGTGGTGAAAAAATATTGTTTTCTCTTACTATGTCTGAATTATAGAAAGAGACAACATTTCGCAGCGCAGTTTTGATAGGCACTGTAAGTTGTATGTGTAGGATGGAACCTTTTTGATATCAGTTATATTGAATACTAGCTGTTCCCCGCGACTTCGTCCACGTGTAAATTAACAAATGTTGGCAGAACACTAATTCTTTTGTCTTTCGCTAAAATAAAAGTAGCTTAAGTTACTCCTTATAACATCAGCTATCTCTAAGTCAAAGTCCCGTCAAAATCGGTTCAGCCGTTTCGGAGATCAGCCGTAACAAACAGATCGACAGACAAAAAAATTAAATTGTCAAAAATTTCCTAACCTATTTATCTACCCACCCAGTAACAAAATAAAAAATAAATAAAATAAAATCAAATTTATCTACCCACCCAGTACACCTTTTTTTTTTTTTTTTTTTTCCGTGGGGAAATGCACTCGCATACCGCCCTGCCACGGGGAGACAGAGCGGTTATGTGGGACTAGACCCACTAAAACCCCACGGTATCCTCCTCTGCCGCTTAGTGGCGGGAACACGGGAACGTTACACACACATCCGCGAACCCGCCGCGGCTGTCCGTTTCCGGACCCATCTCCTTAGGCATCTACTGCCACTCCTCTGTTTGCGACACGCCAGGACACATGGCGTGTCGCAACCTCCTCGGGGACCAGGTCAGCGAAAGGGCGTCAGACGACCCCGTGTCTAGACGCCCTAGGTCCCCATGCGACGGGTCAGATCTGTGGCCCCGTCGCCTGCCACTACGGCCGCAGAGGATAGGGAGAGCGGCGCCTCGCAATACCGACACTCCTCTTCCCCTGCGGCCCCACCGCGTCCGCCATCCAGCGGTGGCGACCCCGCCGTGGCCGCGGAAGGTAGGGAGAGCGGCGCACCGTAATACCGGCACTCCTCTCCCGCCGCGGCCCCTAACCTTCAGCTGCGGTGCTGCCCATACAGCACCGCAGCCCGCCTCAGTTGCGGTGCCCCCCATAAGGCACCGCCACCTACTGTGCCGCTCCTATTCGGCTTAGAGGCAAAGCCTAAAGGAGCGGCCCTCCCGGGTTCCTCTTAGCTTCACCGTGGGGGACCAGGCCACGGTTACTAAGCCCCCCCGCCCCGACAAGGCGGAAACCCACGGGGGGGACCCAGTACACCTACTTAAATACTGAAATAGATGCTATGTAAATCAATTTTTAAAGACTTGCAAATAAGTATGGGTAAGAGTATTTTTAGAAACGTTACATAGACCGCACTTGCGATATCTGTCCATCGGAAGCCCCTCTATCTGGAGATTAACACTCATTATTTATTTTTTATCCGTAGCGCCCCGGGAAAATGGCGCGAAAAATGCGCAGTCGACCCACAGATAAACAAGAAATATCGCCATTGGATTTCGGTTAACTTTTGATTGCGATTTGATATTGTGCTGTGTTTGTTTTGTTATTGGTGTTTGAAATTTTGTTGTGTCATAAAAAGCAACATTTTTTGCTTAGCCCTCAATATACAAACAAAGATTTTTGAGTAATACCTACCAATATGCGAGAATTTGTTTATATTGTTCTACTTTATAAAACTATAATGTCTATCATTAGTGACATGTCATGAACGACGCACACAGTAGAAACATCATAAATTACTTATAATGACTTAGTTGAGTAGTAATAAGAAGGGATTTAAAGCCTAAGCTAGTTAAGGGGATAAAAGTATCCATATTGGTTCCTGATATGTTGTCTTTTGTGGCACACTGCTAATCGCACTGTTTCAGATACGCCTATTTTTGATTCTAATAACGTTAGCAAAACCTGGTCTACATACCACTACAGATAAACCACACAACAGCTTAATAAGGACAAAAAAGAGGTATACGCATACTGTAGTGAGAAAGAGATAACATTATGTATTGTTTTTGACGTACTTCACAAACTGAAATTTGCAAATTGTTTGCACCTAATTTAACGAGGTGCTTCTCATGTAACTTCTAGGTTGTAGCTCTGTCTTCTGCCCTGTAAGTCGTGGGTTCAATTCCCAAACAGGAAAAACATTTGTGTGACGAATACATTTTTTTTTTGTGTCTGTATGTTAAAAAAATATTATATAAGTATTCTATCAGTTATCTAGTTATGCTTAGTTTGGGGCTAGAAGGTGCTGTATGTAATGTCTATCAACATGTATTTATTGTTCATAATTATTATTATATAATTTCCGTGCTGGTATCATAGGCAGTTATGAAAAAGTAATATGAATAACGAGACTGCGAAAACATCTACCACAGCCAAAAACATCCACTGCACGCAAACTAGAAATAACAACATATAATTTTCATTACAAAGAACCCCAATATACATCCTTTACACGTCTGAGAGCCGTCCAATCCAGGGTACAATACGACCAAATGTACCGTCTTTCCCTTATAATCTGAATAAAATTGCGGTGGCAGTGAAGCCATAGGACTCTTCTATTATAACATAGCACAGAAATCCCTTTATATCTGTGGAGACTCGAATACGTGTACCGTATAAAATTATAGGTATTATGGCGAAGAGGGTGGGGGTGTCAATGACGCAATGAGCGTGTGTGATCGACTTTAACTTTGGCTGTGTAATTTGAATCATATGCATCAGTAATCTGGGTGCATTTCACATTGTTTACCGAATTAAAATGATACGAATTAAACTGATGAGCAAACAGTGATTCTTAATCTTTGATTACGAACCGCTTCGATAGCGTTTTTAAATCCTCTTGAATGGGATCGTTCAGGAAATTACCTTTCGAAGAACGGTGGGTTGTTTCGGGTTACTTACCTGTAATGAGAAAACGCAATATAATCGAAAAAATACATAAAGGTATACCATTTTTAGAAGAGCAAAATTTTATCGGATAACTAATCTTTTTCTGATAAAGTTGAATAATATGATAAATTAAATAAAACTTCTAATCTTATTACTTTAAACGAGCAATACTTGTAATTATATATTTGTTTCGCGTATCTAGGAAATGGCTGTTACGATTCAGATGAGTTTTTGTGTTTAGATAGGGTTTAGCTCTTTAAGTTTACTTAAATAATTATAATTCTTGTAAAAACTCAACTTAATACGCAAAAAGCAAAAGGTGCTGATAAATTAAACGGAAGCGTTGTGGTCCAGGGACATATGCACCAACGTTACATCCGAATGTCACTGGTCAAATGCAAACTTGCACTAAATAGTTTTTCGACCAAAAAATGTACGAGCATTATCGCATGTTTTAGAATCAAAAATTCGATTACAACAGAGTTTATAGATGACTCACATTTATCAAACTTTGCGCTCTCGTATTACATCAAAGCCCATTCACTCTCACTTGCCAATAATGGACCCCTACATTGGAAATATTAGAGACTAATACGAACCCTGATGAAGAATGAAATCAGACTTACACGCCAACTAGGCCAAAGGAATGAGCAAACTAAAAAGCAGTAAACGCTTTCTAGTTACAAAACTGTACAGTCCATTAGCTACTCGTAACAAGGAACTGGCGAGTCACGGTAGCTAATAGCTATGCATGTTTATGCAGAAGAGCAGCGAAGTAGGTTGTTGCCACATGCCCCATAGGGCGAGTCAATGACCGTTAACGATCGGGGTGTTCCCAGCACGGTTTGTAATCACTGCTCAACAATGCAGAGGTTTAATTCATAAGAAATAATTCGTGCTCTTTGTAGTCCCAGTACGGCATGAAGGTTCTATATACACCTGAGTAAATATCAACATAAGATGTTTTTTGTAGATGTATTCGTCATCTACAAAAACAAATCCTATGCAGTGTCTAACTTGGCAGAATATATATTTTTTTGTTTATGCTCGTTTACTTTTTAAACGACTTAAAAGGAGATTCTAATTAAGCTGTATGTTTTTATGTACAATATGTTTCTCAAGCGATATTATCGCCAATTGTGATTTCAACGCTTCGTCTCCCAAGTCATATAAAACATATAATTCAGAGCTACACATTGTTATGTACGAGTACAACTTGAAAATTCTAAAAAAACGCACAAAACTTCCAATTCACTGAAAACCGCTGAACGCGCATTGGATTTTGAATAGGTCTAGGGCTGGACTTTCCGAAGCTTTGTTTCAGTCGTCATTGTTTTGGACACTCTGTATACGACCGAGGCTAGGGTCGTCCGTGTGTTAGGTATATTGTATGCCAGGGGCGGTCTGCACTGTATTGTTGTAGTATATAAGGCTACACTTTGTGGGGCCATCTGTATATTAACCGGTTAAAACTAAATTCATAGAGCGCCATCTAACTAGATCGTACAATGGGAACCAATTTGCTGATAGAACTACAACAGTACGTTTTATTGTAAATGAATACATTTATTAACACCCAGACACAGAAAAATATCTGGATTCGGTCACACAGACGTTTGTCCTAAGTGGGAATCGAACCCACGACATAGCGCTGCCTTCTGCGCTCCGAGGCCAGTCAGCCGAGACTCTAGTTTCAATTGGCTCAAACTGGTAACTAAAGATAACAGTTATCAGATCAGAGAGACTACAAAAAATGTTAGCTAGGTACAAGTCCAGTATTTAGTTTGTGGGAGCAATGTTGCCCGGTTCTGTAGGTATCTACACGTGTCCCCTGGGGGGTGCGAAAGGAGCTACCCAAAGAAGCAGCAGAACTTGTGCGAAGTTCGTCCAGCGAAGTACTGCCGCCACACCTGGTAATCCATCGATAAGCAGTGGTGCACTCGCATTACTGTGTTCCGGTGTTAGGGTATGGGTGTTGGTGAAAAAACCAACGCATGACACATTATATCCCCTTCTCAACGTGATGGGCGCCACGCGATACAACTTAGGCTTTCTCATAATTCAGTACGCGAGGAGCGGAGTCATATCACTGTTATCTATGGGCGGCAGTTACCACTTACCAGGTTGACTGTCAACTCGTCCTGTCACTTTAGCCACATAAAATAATGAATATTAAATCCACCGGAACACAGCAGCGCACCACCCGGACACGTGTCGGGACTCGGAAGGACTCTGTGGGGACACACCAACAAACGCGAGCAATATTGACCCCAAGAGTAAGATGCCTTGAGTATTGGACAGACAGGAGTAGTCAGCTGAGCACGGGACGGGTCATTAGACCAATAAGTCCCGAGTAATCGTCACCCGTATTGCTACGTCATTTCTAAAAATTTGAACTAGATTTTTTCTTGTGTTAAATTACGAAAGTTTTTTTTTTATCCATTATCGGCCATCGTTTGACCATCTCACCTGATGGTAAGTGATGATGCGGTCGAAGATGTAGCACGCTGGCCTAGAAAATACCTAGAAATAGAAAATGTTGCCAAAAGCGCTAATATTGGTCATGGTTGCTAGGGAAAAGGCAAACAGAAGCTGCGGGCGGTTGCTAGAGACACGGCCATTACAACACCTTTCCCATAGCGACTTTCAGTGACGATACAAATAAATATATACCTCTATCTTATCTTATTACTATAATTTCTATTCAAATTAAGCAATTCTTTTATAAATATTTATTTCCCGTATCTTGGGGACGGCTTTAACGATTTGCATGAAATTTTGTGTTTAGTTAGGGTTTTGATGTTTCCCCCCCGCGGGTTCCCGCCTTGTCGGGGCGGGGGGGCTTAGTAACCGTGGTTGGGCTGCCCACGGTGAAGCCAAGAGGAACCCGGGAGGGGCTGCTCCTTTAGGCTTTGCCTCCAAGCCGACTAGGAGCGGCCACAGTAGGTGGCGGTGCCATATGGGGGGCACCGCAACTGAGGCGGGCTGCGGTGTCGTATGGGCGGCACCGCAGCTGAGGGTTAGGGGCCGCGGCGGGAGAGGAGTGCCGGTATAGCGGTGCGCCGCTCTCCCTACCTTCCGCGGCCACGGCGGGGTCGCCACCGCTAGATGGCGGACGCGGTGGGGCCGCAGGGGAAGAGGAGTGTTGGTATTGAGAGGCGCCACTCTCCCTATCCTCTGCGGCCGTAGTGGCAGGCGACGGGGCCACATATCTGACCCGTCGCATGGGGACCTAGGGCGTTTAGATACGGGGTCATCTAACGCCCTTTCGCTGGCCAGGTCCCCGAGGTGGTTGCGACACGCTATGTGTTCTGGCGTGTCGCTAACTAAGGCGTGGCACTCGGTGCCAAAAAGAGAGGGGTCCGGAGACGGACAGCCGTGGCGGGTTCGCGGATGTGTGTGTTAACGTTCCCGTGTTCCCGCCACTAAGCGGCAGAGGAGGACACCGTGGGGTTTTAGTGGGTCTAGTCCCACATAACCGCTCTGTCTCCCCGTGGCAGGGCGGTATGCGAGTGCATTTCCCCACGAAAAAAAAAAAAAAAAAAAAAAAAAAAAAAAAAAAAGGGTTTTGATGTTTAAGTTTAGCTGTATAATTGTATAATATTTCTTGTAAAAAAGATGATTTTTAACGCGGTAATTGTTTTTATTTATATAGATATTTATTATGAATTAAAATAAATATTCATGAAAATTCCACAAAGCTAGGCCCAAAGTAAACTTACTACTACGGGAACTTGATTACTGATAGATTTCTTTTTATTAATTCCTTTTTGTAAATACATTGGTAATTCATATCAACACCCAGACAAAACAAAATCTATATGTATCTATGAACCTACGACCAACAACACAGAAGAAAGAGTAACTACTAGAGAAATGTCAATAACGAGAATGATGTATTTTGTGTAAAAACAAAATGTATGAAATTATCTGAGTATTCTCGCGTTTTATTAGTTGTCAAAAGCCGTAACATGTAATTGAAATATCTTTCATGTTCGATCAAAGCACTTCAAATACATTTGAGCTCAAAACTTGACACATTTACAGGGCAAAAGATAATATTGGATTTATAAAGCAAACCAATATGTAAAGGATAAACATGATACCATATCTATCGACTATCCATGGCCTATCGATTGAAGTACCGTACAAATTGTGTTACTTACTCGCGCAATGGTTCAATTTCTACCATGACTATCATTTTCCGTGTATTTTCAGATGTTGAAATTGATCGTTTTGCTCCTGAAATCGATCGTTCGGCTACGTTCACGAATCACGTGGTCACACGGATTTTTTCTGGTGTATATGTGTGGATTGTATCTATGTCGCCTGCGAGACAGGGAATTATAAAGAAAGGGTGAGTAAGCGCTTGTTTTTGTTTCAATCGTATAGCACGGACAGACCGACCAGCGGCCCACCTAATGGAAAATGGTTACCGTCACCCATGGACACCTGCAAAACAGAGGCAATTCTGATGCGCTACGACCCTTTGAGGTAGTAATTAAGCCGCTTTTTGAAGAACCACACATTGTGTAGCTGATTGTTTATACATACATAAAATTAATCCCTACTCATGTTTGAAAATACACCCCTCAACCTTCAGCGAAGGTTTTCAGTAATTTTCAACAAATCCACACCGTCGGCGGACGTATTACTTAATTGTGCACCATTGTGTATAGTAATAAGGGTCACATTGCATTGTCATAACATACAATGGAGGATCGGCAGGATAGCAGGCGCGAATACGGATGAGTTACATTGTTGAAAAAAACAAACTGTCAACTGTCAAGAAGCGATAAGTGGATTGGAGCCACAGCTTGTTTAACTTCATTAAATAAATTTGAAACCTCAGCTTATTGTATTTCTGATGGACACGTAGCTGCTTAACCTAAGATCCCAGTTTCGATCTAATTTAAAACATAATTGCCTTATTTGAAGTGGTGAAATACGTAATGGCGGATTAGAGGCGCAACTATTAACAGTCACATTATCTAGAATCTAGTTGACGCCGCACACAGAGCTTATCTACACAATGAATCCGCGAAGTCACTGATGTTGACCAACCACTTATACACTTGAAAATGGAGTGTACGAGCTATCACCAGCTCGCTGTGACGCCAACCAATCGTGTACTCCGGTAATTGATTTATAAACCCCCTTTGTGTGGGACCCTCGCACACCATAGCAACCAAATTATATTACGCACACAGACACATAAATATTTAAACAAAGGCGACAGGCAGGGTCGACCTTGACTTAGATGGTAGCTATATTTGGAACTTGTGAAATTGGCCTTCTTTTGTATGAGGGCTCAACTGGCTGTATCAGACAAATTAAATGAAAACGAGAAAGGGTTTTTTTTTTTATTTGTGGGTAAATTGTCAGACCTATCTGACAACCCAACTGAGAAATGTGTGGTAACCCTACCGAAGTATGAGAAGACCGATGTCACATCCCGTTGCGGCCGTCACTCGAAGACGAGAATATATTCTTCCATCAGAACACAGCAACGCGAGTCCACAACTGCTTGATGATAACAATCGTGGTGGCAAAACATCTCAGAAAAGTCCTTCTGGTACCTTAAGTCACTTCTTTTGCACCAGCCGGGGGATATGTTGGGCCTCTGAGGGTCGACACGGACGCTCCCGATTGTATTTGTATATTCTTGTGTGGAAAGCAAAATCAAATTCAGCGGAAGCGGTTTTTCAAACCTCCAGAGTAACATATTTCGCGTATCCAAATTGCAGACGTAGTTCCGTTCGTTCGGCTCGAGGGAGTCATGAATCTCTAGCTGGCGAAGAACAAACACTGATTTGAAAGAAGCTCATCTCTTCAAAGCCCGATAAACAATAGTGAGAAGTTTATAAGCAAAGTTATGCGTACGTTCTTTCTTTATGCATGTTCTGTTAAAGTTTGTGCACAGCACTCGTATCAAGTTCGATATCAAGCTCAGTGTGAAGTAAAGCAAGAACCCGTTCAGAATCTAAGACGTAATTAAGTTTCAATTATTTATGGTTCATATTTACCGCTTTGGAGCCACTTCGGCGTTACGCGATATCAAATAAAATAAAAAATTGAATTGAAAATCTTATACTTCCAATATTCTTTCAGACGCAAGACTAAAATAAGAAAATTATGGTCACTCGAGATCGTTTGTCATTGCAAAACCACGCGTGAAGTATATTTTCTTTATGTCCGATTAACAATAATAAAATATAAACACTCAGCAGTGTATCGTCAACGTACTCACTAGGGAGGTTAACTGTTAGACTCTCGAGGAGAGCAGAAACTTATTCGATCACATCCATCTTCCCGCACAAGACATTTCGCTCTAAAACTGGGGAGCAACAGGACTTCGGAGACCATGTTTCTCGCGTCCGTGAATACCCTCCCTATACGTGTCCTTTGGGCGGAGCATCAAAAAGCAGCAGTAGAACTTGTGCCAAGTTCGTCGGGAGAAATACTGCCTCCACATCTGGTAATCCGCCGCTTATCAGTGGCGCACTCGCGTTGCAATGCCCGATGGTAGGGTAAAAGCGCTGTTGAAATTACAGGCACTGAAGTCATCCCCATCTCAGGGTGACCGCAACGCGATGCGACTTGGGTCTTGGTAACCGCTTGTTAGACCTAGCGTCGCTATAGAAACTGCAACGCAGCAATGACGTCAATCACTATTCTATGCGTGTGAGGGAAACGCTGCCGACGCTCCACGAGGCACGACCACTGGACGGCATACGTGACAGGCGCTCGCCACTTCGTTTTCCGCATCGAAAAAGTCGAGTACTTCTTAGTAAGTCTCAGCATTAACTTAATTCTGTATTTTTCATAATCAATATTCATTGACATATTTCACACAGCGCCATCTAGCCCCAAACTAAGCATAGCTTGTAATATGGGAAGTAGATAACTGATAGAATACATTAGTACATGTTTTTTGTAAATTCATACATTTAATGAGACGGAACAAACATTTTTGTTCGCACACATATGCTTGTTCTGAGTGGGAATCGAGCAGAAGGCAGAGCTACTAAAAACTGAGCTGAGGCCAGTCGAATCGAATCAAATCGAATTAAAGTCTTTTATGAAATAATTCCGGTGTTTCTTTATAGGAATCCGGGTGTCGTCCTTTTAATTCACTTAACATCAGGTGGGCCGTCTGCTTGTAGTCACATTACTCACATAAAAAAGGAAGGAAATGATCTGGTGTAAGTTATCCTCAATGACGCCGCCAGGGTCTATACTGGGCGCTTGAAGAAAGAAGAAACTTATTCGATTACCATCTCCTTCCATCAGAAACAGAAACCGTCGCGCTCTACTTCCCCAAATGCAATTTACCTCTTGTTATTCCATTCATGATCTTTCCCAGTCGTGTGGGGTGGGTTATTTAACTAATTATCGAACTGTCCCCTCGTTGGGGTGATTCATCCCTCGTAACGAAATTGGATTCGTTCGGGGATACGATGAGTCATGCGTTTCTGCGAATTCGCCAATAGTTTTGTGATAAGTACGAGGACAGCCTAGCTACTTGTAGTTATTTATGGCTATTTGTGAATTCGAAAAAGTGTAACTTTTACCAACAAGATATATAACAAAAAGTGCTTGCTATAGTACTTTTTATTGCCATAAATAATCTGGTTACAGTAGAATACTTAATTTAGGACTTATTCTCGGACATTTTTATAAGAATAATAGAAATGACCGTGTAAACAAAATCTCGCTTCATTTTAAATTGTTTTTTTTTTAAATATTTATCTGCTTCATTGCAGCCATGTTTTGGAATAAAAATTATGCAGATAAGGCGGCATTGCTGACTTTTTTAAGACGAGATTGTAATTTATACGTATTTTTCTCGGACATAAAGTCCGATAGGCGATATTGGAAATTCATTATTTTATCATCAGAAGATACTCAAGGAATAAATAATATTTCCGCAAAAGTTAGAATAAATGGATGCAAGCGAGATGGCTAACCTAGCAATCGATGGAAGATATGAAAGCTTCAGAAAAATTAGGGTTGTTGTGAAAGACTACTAAACTTGTTTTCAAATGAAAATACATCTCGTCCGTAATGTTTCAATTTATTGTATGATAATTTACAATGACTCCTCCGCTCCGTTGCTTACTAGTCGTGCAATTCCCGGCCAGGGTATACTTTGTATGATACCCATGAACTTTGTTCTCGGGTCTTCGGTGTTTCTCTCGTGTTTCTATTGTGTCAATGCCAGCTGCGTCACAGAGAATCCTAGTGCATATGAATATGTAAAGGTTACAATCATATGAAACAAATACCTAACCCCAGCCGCAAGCGTTTCATTGCTTGAATAAATTAACGAGGGTCCACAACAAATACGTGAAAATCCTTCGACTACCTCGCGTTAAAACTATTGCGGTGACGCACG
Organism: Aplocera efformata; assembly: GCA_921293045.1. Classification (NCBI taxonomy): domain Eukaryota; kingdom Metazoa; phylum Arthropoda; class Insecta; order Lepidoptera; family Geometridae; genus Aplocera; species Aplocera efformata. The sequence goes on from OV121040.1 coordinate 1,782,785, forward strand.
CAACTAGACCAGAATAATAAATTAGTAAACTAAATCTGATTTGCTTAGTAATGTATTTAAATTTGCAGCATTTTAAACCAAGCCTGCAATGGGAAGTACTGTCACCATACCCGTTTATGGCTCCGGAACGACAGGAGTTTTTCCAGCTATGGCGATTGGTAGGCCAACTCATCTTGGTTCCTCCATAGGTACCATGTGATGTACTCTAATGAGTGTATCAGTCTGATACACTGATACTATCAGCTTACCTTATAAATATTCATGAGAATTTCACACAGCACCAGATAGCCCCTGGCTAAGCATGGCTTGTACGAGTACCATGGGAAATAGATAGTTGATAGTATATTTAATTTATATAGAAGTTTATTTTCGATACATAATATTAACACCCAGGTACCGAACAAACATTTAAGCCCGCCACACAAATCTTTGTCCTGTGTTTGAATCGAACTGGCGACTACAGCGCAGAAGGCAGTGATCCTACCAACTGAGCTATGACGATACAGTGATCAAATTGTTCTTTGCTCTGTCAGGTCTATCCAGGCGTCTATATGAGCGTGTCTAATTCATATAACCACCGATCACCGAGTGACAAGGTACATCCTAGGATATACATCCTATAGTGACTCATGGCCAATATTTGCTTTTTAAGTTTAAAACTTGCAAACTTGCAAAAAGTCAGCTAATTTCTTAATTCTCCAACAATCCCAAACAACTGTTTAATTGTTCGTCTGACCGACGCCAGTACTATCTCCCAGAACCTGGGTCATCTCCAACGATGTTAACAACCATGAAAGACATGCGATATTGGCACGAAATACTACGAGCTACAGTTCATAGTTTATTCGGCAAATTTTACACTTCATGCTCAAAGCAACGAAGTAAGCCGTTTGGAATCTAGAACCAACGCAGTTCAGCTCATTTTAGAGTAATTTTAGCACGTTCGAGAAGGTTGCTTAGGTGTAGAACAAAGGCGGCAGCACACTAGGCCTCAGTTTGTACTTCAGTCCCTTTGGACTCTAAAAATACCAGCCTCGTCACCGCTCAGTCACTTCTGCCTTCGCGCTCCAGTGCTTTTGGATTGTGATATGAAAGCCGATTGTGGTTTCGAGTAATGGATTCACCACACTGAAGGTTTCTTAGTAACTATTACGCAACCATGTTCTTTTCCTTTGCAAATTTAAACGTAATTATCCCACATACGAGAGCGTTGGCCCAGCGGTAAAGACGCTTTTCAAAACGAAGTTTACAGTTAAAATACACAGAAAAAATCACGTATGCAATGTATGGTGAAGGAAAACGTCGCGATGATATCGGCATGGCCTGCCAAAAAATCGTAGATTCGAATCCGGATTCGAATCCCATTAGAAAATTAAAAAAGCCCATTTACTTTTCACTTATCGAGAGTAGGTACGTGTCCTAGCAGTGGGAATATTAGACGATTTGCGAACTCCATATATCAATCTATTTAAATAACTAAGTATTTTAATTAAAAGGGCTTTTGGGTTAGATACTCAAGTGATTATTTGCTCGAACTCAAACAAAGACGCTTTCAGAAAGGGAATTAATTCGGTGGATCAATTAACTAAATTACTCTAGCGATATTGTTAATAAATTGAAAAGTAACATTCAAAAAATTCTTGTAATAAAAACATCTGAGCGATATGATGACTCACGCAAACACCGCCAAGAAACTTACATCACAAACAGCACAGCGACAGCATTACGTCAAAATTCCACACCAATTTGACGCTGATATCACTTCAGTAATATCACTGTACTGTCAATAGTATCACTGTATTGTCAATATGATCGCTGTCAGAAAGATCACTTGTAAATTCGCTGGTGTAACTTGTGGCTACGATACTGCAGGTGTGATACGGGCTACGGCGTAGCGGGCGCTACGGTCGAGGCGAGAGGTCGGACTGCGTAGTGTCGGTGGGTAGGCCGCGCATGCGCGAAGGGGATGGATTTCAGCGGTATCAACATCAACCATTCCGCTTTTCCGATAGGTAAAATTATATTATTTGCGGGTATTATAGTCGGTTCGCTTTCTGTTACAATTACTTTACCTAGGCGAAAGACCGAAAAGTATTTATAAAAATAAATTGGAAATCAAATTGATAGAAAAAAAAACTGGCTAGAGAAATATGAGGATTCTCAAATATAACTTTTACAGATAGAAATCCACAATCAAGAAAATATAAACAAACTAATAGTCATACAAACATTTCACTCAATACTTTATTGTGTCCATAAGCATCTGTAATCGGAACTATTCTTTTATCCAATTCCACAATACCAACGTCTTGTTTAGATTAATCGTGTTCAACCAAATCAGGGTAAATGAAACCGTTCCAGTACCGGAACGGGCAAATATTTATGAATAAAACAGGGCAATGTTGTGCGAGAGTCAACAAGGGAGCACCCGGCCGCTGCGATCGGTCCTCGCCCCCAGAGACACCCAGTGACAGGTACATACGATGCCGTAATAAATGTAGATGATGACATTTCTCATACCTGCGGTCAAGCTCACTTGGGTGACTCACCTACTCATTCCCTGATTTAATGATAACATAAACTACGTAGCGTTAATATATGTTACTAGCTGCACCCCGCGGTGTTACTCGCTAGAAAGTCAATGAGACCATGGAAAACTCTGATAGAAGTTGTGCTTTTTGCGAGTCACTTAAACACTTCACATTTTCGGGACCAATACATACAGACATACAGACCGTGTTGCTCGCGTCCGAGATGAGTACCCTCAGAGTCAGGGATTCTGAGGGTACACACGTGTCCCAGAGTGGACAGTATGGTGCGAAAGGGGGTTGCGCCTTCCTCCCTGCTCCAAAGTAGCAGTAGAACTTGTGCCGAATTCGTCCAGGGAAGTACTGCTATCACACCGGGTAATGTAGCAAGCAGTGTTGCACTCGTTTTGCACATCTCAAATCTTAAACATTTACTTACCAATAGACCAAATTGCCTGATTTTATAGTGATTAAATAATTATTGTTATTGCTGTGCTTCGACGGGAATAAGGGTCCACATGGAGGGGCGCTTAGGGTTTAAACAAGTGCTAAACATAGCAATAATATTGTTGTATTTTCCTGTATAATGTATATAACATTCAAATGTATTTAGTAAAAACTTGTTTTTTGTAAGTAATTTTGTAAAAAAAAAATTGTATTTTTTTATGATTTCAACGGAAATAAAATGTTTAAACTTTGAATTTTGACTTGAAGGGTGCCGATCAAATAACACATACATTGCGCTTGAGACGTTACATCCCCCGTCTCGTTTCGTCTCGTCTCGTCCAGTATTTACTTTCTCCAGGCTCATTTTATAGACTGTAAAAATTTGTAGCCCAGGCGCTAAGAGCAACGCTTTGGTCAGGTTCAAAAGATAGTTCTGGCGACTTTGAACTGGCTTGATTTTTTTTGTCTCTTACCGTGCATCAGGGACGGAAAGAGACAACAACATATTAGGCTACTTCGATAAAGAAATGTTAACGGTATAATAGAATCTTCAAAGTAAAATAATGAATTTTGAGAAACAAAATACACTGGATAGAATGAATGAAGATTCTTTCCTTGTGCCGGCTCTCATCATACGGTATGTGGCCATGAAAGGAGGTGTTTGTTTCCGAGGAAAGAGAAAATATCCCAATATTCGCCTGATCCGCAATTTAGAAAAAAATACGATGGTGTTTACCCAACACACACAAATTATGGTGATTTGGAAAAGACATTATGCGTGATGTTGTACTAAAGCCCATTCCTTTTGTTGCGTACGTTTTTTATTCGTGTAATTGAAATGAAAGGAAAGGATTACAAAACAGATGTTTAGCTATATGCTCTGCCCATAAAAATTACCATAAGACTATCACTTCGACCAACAAGTATTTAAGTGCGGACGAAGACGCGTGGCGCCCGTCACCCTGAGACGTGAATATATTAATATTCATGAATATTTCACACAGCGCCATCTAGCCCCGAAGTAAGCATAGTTTATATTTCGGAAATCAGATTACTGATAGAATATGTAAATAGTACATTTCTATTTTGAACTAGCTTTTGACCACGGCTTCGCTCGCGTTACCCAATGTAATTTTCTGTACGAGTATGCAAAATTTCATGATGATCGGTTGAGTAGTTAAGATAAATATTAATTTCCAACATAACACACATCTATATTCTGCATACAAATGTTTGTTCGTGGAAATCGAACCCTCGAAATGCGCAGAAGGTAGAGCTACCAACAGACCAATATGGAACGTCGTAACGTGATACAATCCAATTTACAATTATTAAAAGAATAAAGAGAGAAGAAAGAAAGAAACGCAAATTTACAACCACAAAACGACTTCCAAATCCTCGAAGTTTACGTCAGTAAAAATAGTAACAAAAAGCGACTATAAACAACAAGACTTTAACACTAACAGGTACTGCAGTTTACGTTTAATCAATAACGCTTTTTACTGTTTGGATTGCGAAACTTTGTTCTGCTTCACACTGTGCAAAACTACGATGGGAAATTTAATTATCCAAGCTCGTTTTCCTCCCATTTCGCGATAGTGACGGCGTAATGAAAGTTATAGTTTCGAGTGATATTTTCGCGGCAATAGTTGTGAAATGTTGTGTGAGTGTTCGAGGGTGGCTTCGAGGGGTCGATGAACTGTGGTACTGTAAGGGTTTTTCACGCGAAGATGCCCTCTTGTAACTGCAGAGGTATACTAGGATATTATTTCTCAATATTCTTCTACTGTAGGCAAGTTTAACTATTATACCTATTTTTAACCATTATAAAAAAAGGAGGAAGTTCTCAATTTGCCTGTATATTTTTTGTGTTTGTTACGCGGTTTCATCGCCAATTGAGGACCGATTTAGATTGTTTTTTAATTTGATAGCACTATCAGGGTCCATAGAAAATTCATGAAGAAATTCCATCCCTAAAAACGTAATATAAGAGATTTATTCAATTCAATTACTATGTTTTGATTAACGTCTACAACAAAACTCACAAATCATGGTAAATATCTCGGTAACACGAATAATAATATTTTTCCAATCCGACAGGTAGTTCCAGAGATTAGCGCGTTCAAACAAACAAACTCTTCAGCTTTGTCATTAGTCAACCATTAAACGTTACCAAGTGCTAACTTAAGTCTTTAAGTTTTTAAGTCTGTAGCGCCAGTGAACAGTTGAATAAGTAGCAAGTACATAACTTGATATCTTCCTAAACAATACAAATAATCTTTAAAAACCACACAATATAAACATATTTAAGTAAAAGATACTTGACCTTGTTTACTATAGGGACATAATGGGCAGTCTTATTGTAATGAACAATCTCTTCCAGACAGCCTTGGGATGGACTGGATTTTTATGGGAACGATGTAGACGGTGGCGTACAACAAATAAATATCTGAGCAGTTTGTAATATACTCGTATATATAACATACAATATAAACAAACCTACATATATATTATATTACATTTGACTGGCCCCGTAGCTCAGTAGCTCTGCCTTCTGCGCTATGGGTCGTGGGTTCAATTTCCACTCAAGATCCCACTGACAACCATAAATGTTTATTCTGTGTCTGGGTGTAAACAGCTATTATATGTATGTATTAAAAAAAACTGTGTATGTTTTCTATCAGTTGTCTGGTTTCCACATAACAATTATATGCTTATTATGCTGGAAGACGCTGTGTGAAATGTCCATGAATATTTATTAATTATTTAAAACCTATGATATAACGTTTATATTATCTTAATAATATTTAAAATGAGAAAGTAGTTATGTTTGTTACTACAATACTTCACGCCATAGCGGCGGATTTAAATTAAATTTGTTATGAACACATAGGCTAACTACATAAGCTAGTTGTTTTAAATAGGTGTGACAATACTTAAACAGCGCATACCTAGATTAATCTAGAACTCACCCCACCCGGTCTCCCAATCCTCAGCATGTTAGGTCACAAGTTATCACAAGTCAAACTTTAACGTAAACTTGACGAGGTTCAACCCTTTTTTTTTTTTTTTTTTTTTTTTTTTTTTTTTTTTTTTTTTTTTCCGTGGGGAAATGCACTCGCATACCGCCCTGCCACGGGGAAACAGAGCGGTTATGTGGGACTAGACCCACTAAAACCCCACGGTGTCCTCCTCTGCCGCTTATTGGCGGGAACACGGGAACGTTACACACACATCCGCGAACCCGCCGCGGCTGTCCGTTTCCGGACCCATCACCTTTGGCATCTAGTGCCACTCCTCTGTTTGAGACACGCCAGGACACGTGGCGTGTCGCAACATCCTCGGGGACCAGGTCAGCGAAAGGGCGTCAGACGACCCCGTGTCTAGACGCCCTAGGTCCCCCTGCGACGGGTCAGATCTGTGGCCCCGTCACGTAGCTTCACCGTGGGTGACCAGGCCACGGTTACTAAGCCCCCCCGCCCCGTCAAGGCGGGAACCCGTGGGGGGGGACGAGGTTCAACCCTAAAAGCATTAGGGATTCAACCTAGAGGATAGATGTAGGTAAACGCATGCTTGTGTGAGTGCGGAATGATGAGCACGGACAGTGACCGCTCATTAGGGCTGCCCAAAAAATAATAAATTATATTTCTTATTTTTTACATTGTTAAAAGTTTTGCTTTGGATTCTGATTTGACTGCGAGGAACCCGAATTTCTTTTTTTATAAAATAAAAGTAGCCTACGTTACTCACATCAGCTATCTATCTGCCAGCGGAAGTCTCGTCAATCAGTCCAGCCGTTCCGGAGATTAGCCGGAACAAACAGACAGACAACATTTTTTGTAATTGGTTTTGGTATTTGTAAAAAGCTGTTTAACATTTTAACATTACAAACAGACTCTTAAATTTTATTCATTTTTATAGACTTTAATAGAGTATATATATATACACTTGAAAAATATAACCCTTGTATTGCAATCGGGTAAACAATTAGGTAGTCAGCGACTCGCACTTGGCCGAGTTACTGATGGCCGTGTTTAGAGGACTGAATCCGCTTCTGTTCTACCTAGCTATTCTATAATGACCTGTCGACTACTTCGCAACATTTCATCTCTATTATAAAAAGCTTTTTCATTCCACCGTCCTTTGCAAGGAATAATGGAAATAGAATATTAAAAGAGGATAATGTTTTAATCTTCGTATTGCATTTCTCTGTAGCAAGTTATTAGACTAGATATAATAATGATAAAAGTTACGGGCGGTTTGGAATTTATTATATAATTTAGTCTATAAAAATGAGCCTCACGTAATACAAGCTAAGTAAGCTTAAAAAAATCTGTCTGAATTAAGCTTGACCTTTTACTTTACTTTTTTAAGCTATTGAACACAAGTGGCTGATTGGCTTCATAGTTAAGTTTGTATTGTAGTAGCTCTCTGTCTGCCTGTAGGTCGGTTCGACTCCCACCCAGGACAAGCATTTGTGCGCGTACATAAATGTTTGTTCTGTGTCTGGGTGTTAATATTATAAGTGTGTATTTACAAAAATAAAGTACTATATGTATTCTATCAGTTATCTAGTTCCTATATTACAAGATATGCTTAGTTTGGGGCCAGTAGGCGCTATGTGAAATATGTCCATGAATATTTGATATAAATATCGAAGATACCGACTTCAACATTAATCCCCTACTTTCCCCCTTAAGAGTTTGATTTTTTTATGGAGACCGCCTTGGATGGTGAAATCTCCAATTGAAGGCTCCAACCTCTATCAATTAGAAAATCATTCAAATCGCTTTACAATTGACAGAGAAGTCGATAAAAACATACAGCCGCACTGAGAACCAACTGCTTTTTCAAGTCGCTAAGTAATTTTTTTTGCAAGGCAGTTATAAATGAAACTGGATTCAACCTGAATATAATCAGATAGTATTGAACCATATTATCAAAATCTATATTATAAGTGACCAATAGAACTAAGTTTATAGGCGTAAATAATAACGTTTAAACACTCATGTTTCTGCATAAGAATTTTCTGTGTCGCTGGTGGCATAGACAAATTCAAACACAAGACGAACACAGAGAAAAGAAATGTCTCAATGTCTCAAAAAAGATGTACAAGGGCGATGTATGATTTTAAAATGACCGACAGTTGCAAACCATTCGTTAACTACCTTCACCATACATTTATGAGTGGGCTATATTTGTCAAATTATACATTTTGACGTGACATGATCAACACTTATCATCTGTGCCTAGAGGAAAGGAAAACTACTCTTTTCGAAAATTGTGTTTGTGGTCTGAATCTAAAGATCTTCGACAAAGTATCAAATGTTGTTAAACAGTTAAATAAGAAAATTAACGAATTTAAAAATTTAATTTTAACCCTTTAATAAATTATTCTATTAACGAATTTTTAATGAACAAGTTCAAATATACTCGTAATTAACCTAAAATTAATATTCTGCCTTAGTTGGTTTTAGGTTCATAGTTTTGTTTGACAAGAACTAGATTTAATTTGAAGACATGTATTTTATTAATTTCAGGGGCCCGTCGTATGTAAGGTTATTACGCTTCGGAATTATGCTTCGGATACAAATCTACAACGTAAAGCTATTTATAAATCGTAAAGCTCAAAATAGACAAAATTCCATGAAATTGTTTTAAAAAAAGTTTATTATGTATATTTCAAAGATAAACTCACACAAAGCGCTGTATATTAATACCATTCACTTCTGCGTCATGAGAAACCCTAAATTAGGCAAGAAACCAAAATAATTCGCCTTCCTGACAACTCATAAATTGCGATATTAAGATTTACGCCGCGTTCATAATTTATTTACTTTCCTTTTTGGCCAAAAAGGTTTATACTTTCACATAAAACTGATAAAGTAGCCAAACTGGTATAAAAATCCTGAGTTAAATCCTTATTGGCCATGCTAGTGCTAGTTTGCTAAATCACATTGCGAAATTGAACCGGCACACACCACGGCCCACTGATTCACAGGTGGCATACAACATGAGTTTTTTAAGTGACGGAACGAGCTAAAGGCCCGCCTGATGTTAAGTGGTTATCTCCGCCCATAACAACAGCAATACAGCTTAGGCCCACCCCGACCGAAGTATAAGAAGACCATTATTTGCGCGATGTAGGATTCGTAATATTGTAACGCCATCTGTTGTAGATTCCAGTACTAATTGTGTTAGGTAATTACGCAGTTCTTCTAGATTCTGTTTGTGCAGGTGGAGCCGACACACACTCACATAAAACACTTAAATCCAAGACACTAAAACAAATTTTATGCTTATCACACAAATGTTTTACCAGATGAGCACCATGAGTAATACCACAAGTAAAGAAAGTAAAAAAAAACACTAATATTAATCAGCGACACGTCTTTGAGAATATGGCCCTTAGCCGCTAAATCTTAAGGTTCATAATATAACATGAGAGAAATGTCAGACAGATATTATGGGATATCCTCAATTCCCATTTCCTTGCCAATGGGAAATTGCTATGGAAAGTGGCAACCTTCCATTTCTATGAACCGCCACTTTAGCATTCGAGTTGGATAAAATCTATTTCGCCCAAAGCGTTTTATATATGGATTTTTATTGCGTACGTACGATGGATCGAACTTTTTGCACCGATGTTAGCATGCTGGTGTTTAAGTATAAATATAAATATATTTGAATCAATCAGACTGGACAGAGCCTTTCCTGTCTTTATTACCTAAGTTATTATGTAAAAAAAGCAATAACTCAATTCTTACACACTCCTACCAAGAGACTGAAGATCTTTTGCTGTCTCTTATATGATAACAAACATACATCTACACTACACATAGTAAAAATCCCACTTTTTCAATCTTTACCCACAATATCCACCTGCATAAAAACTAACATATACAAACACACACCTACATAGTTATAATACTTCCTTTAAGTGCTCTGTAACTTTCCGTACCAGCCTCTAATGTTCCCACTGCAGGGACACCGGCCTACTCTCGATAAATGAGAGTGAATGGACTCTGATCTACCACGGGAGTACAATCCGGATTGGTAGATGTCACATATCGTCGAATTTTTGATTCTAACCGGCACGGTTTCCTCACGATGTTTTCCGTCAGCGTTTTGAGAACGTGGTATTGCGCACATAATTTTTTCAAGTGAAAAATCTCATTGGTTCACGTATGGGTTTGAACCAGCAACCTTCAGATTGTAAGTCGTCGTCTATGCCCCTGGGCCACCACGCTCTCCCCTGTAACTTTATTTGTCACAAATAAAGATTATTATTATAATGCCATCTGAAACACGGCAGTTGTCAGTTATCACGTCGCTAACTACTACCCATTATCACCGTCGAATGACCTTACAATATCTCCTCATCTGTCCAGTCAGCGTAGTTGAGCGGTCTCCACTAGCCTACAGCAGTAATTCATTCATACAAAGCAGGTAGCGATCGAACTCGATAACATCGGCATCGCTGCGGGGACATAATGCCCGCGTAAGCTGCAACTAGTACCGCAACTTTGTAGTTTAGTCTGTGGTTTGATTCGTGCCACTTTTATTGGCCAACTAGCGACTTATAACTCCTCCTTGCTCCTTCTAATATCAGCTATCCGTCCCGTCAAAATTGGTCCAGCCGTGTCGGAGCCGAAACAAACAGACAGATAGAAAGACAGACAAAATCTTTAAAAGTTGTTTATTTGTTATAAGTACCCTATAACTTCAATTTTATTCATTTGTATGTTCATGGACATCTCACACAGCACCATTTAGCCCCAAAGTAAGCATAAATTGTACTATGTGAACCAGATTACTGATACATTACTTATATAGAACTTATATAGATTCTTTAGTAAATACATATAATATGCATACCTACGGCCTACAGGCCTGCGACAACTGACCTGCGACCTGCGTCTGGTTGGGAACCCAAAAATTTTTTTTTTTATGGTGGCCATCCCCTTTCACATGACAATGAGTTACTGTGCTCGGTGCAGTTCTTTTTATTTTAATTATGATGGCCATCCACCGTCACATGACAATGAGTTACTGTGGTCGGTGCACTATGTCGGGGCCGCGGTGGGGCCACGCGGTCGTCGCCCGGCGCCGACCATCGATTCCGGTTAGGGCTGCCAGTGCAGAGCTCAAGGGTTTATCACAGCTCTGGAGGTGAAAGGTTTCAACCCAAATACTTTACTAAAGGAGGAAAGGACCTCAGTAGTTGTGAGCATGTGGGGAGAGCAACTTCCGGCCGGTTCAAATCCTAAGTCCAATGAGATTTTTATGTTCACAATGCGGTAGAGAACATCGCCTCGCTCTGGTAGTATCGAAATGTCTATTGATTCTTTTATTTTTTTGCGAATGCACAGTACCCGTTTAATTAATATTTTAGAGGAAAATAGATGAAAATATACTATTTGTATCCAGTTTTCGGACATCAAAAATTTTATTCGCATCCAATCACCTATTGTAGGCGCATTATTTAAAATATTTATAAAACTTTAAGAACTAATCAAGAAACAGGTATCGACTAAATATAAAAGTAGTATAAAAATAATTATAAAATAAATATAAGCAAATTCTTATAAAGTCTTTTATGTTTATATCTAGTGTAAAAATAATTAAATATTCAGTACCATTTCACACAGCGCCATTTAGCTCTAAACTTATCTCGATAATGAACTGATTTAAAAACGAAAAAAATTACTTCAATTCTTTAAGAGTAGCAAAGTAAACAAATTCGTTTACTTAGATGGCATATTTTTTCAAGTTATTTTGATTTAACAAACAAACTATAGCACCTAATTGAAAATATATATATATGAGACCAATATAAAAGCATATGCTTTCAAATAAAAAATATGTTTCTAAATAGGTTGATAAATGGAGGAGAAATCGTTAAACATTCATAAAAAATATTATTATATATATACACGTATATAAACATCCAAATTGATAAATTTTGAAGTCGGTGAAAAAGTAGCAAAGGGAAGTGTAAACTTTCCACAAACCATTTTGCACTTGTAAAAGTTCTCATTCATATGTAAATTCCTACACTTTCTGTTGTGAAGAGTCTGCATACTTGAGCTCCCAACACTTGGCTGAGCCCGAGATAAAACGGAATATGCCAACTCTGAGGTACATGGTTGGGCTTCTATGAAATAGTTGGCACATATTAATGGCCGCCTTTATGCCTAGTTATTTATATATTCATGGACATTCCACACAACGCCATATAGCCAAAACCAAGCATAGCTATGGGAGCTAAGTAACTGTTATTAATATAATTTTATAGTTCTTTGTTTTGAAAATCTATATACTTATATAATAAAGCTGAAGAGTTTGTTTGTTTGTTTAATCTCTGGAACTACCAGTCGGATTTGAAAAAATATTTTTATAATGATTGCCACACCACATTCAAGCGGAAGGGGCTATAGATTATCTAGCATTACGCTAAATTTCTTTAAGTTATATGCGGCTGAAACTGTGGAGCACAGCCTATACAGTATGTCCGCCACACAAATTGCCCAGGGTCAGAATAGAACCCACGACTTGTGTTATTATAACATTATGTTACATTGTATAACTCTTTTTCAGGGTCTGGTTGGGTGAATAAAGTATTCATGAAATAGTAATTTATGTTTTCATGTACCTCGTATTCATTAACGGTACTAAAATAGTGAACAAAGCTCCTGAGGCAAGAATATAAAACAAAATATTATATGTTTCGAATATACGTGAATATACAAATCCTCAAGAAAAATAAATTTGCGCCAGGCTTGGATTCCCAGATATAAAATAGCAACTGTCTTATAACATCTTCATAATGTCAGTTAAAAATTTATGAAATGTTATTTCAGTTCGACAGGCTGAATAAAATTCTAGAAAACATAAAACCCCCAGTTTCTTTCTGCGAACTCTTAATCTTATTTGACTCAGTATAGCTCAGTTGCGCTCGTGGGTATGATTTCTACCAACCCAGGTTAAACATTTGTATGGCTGGGTGTTTAAATAAATGTATTATTTAAGTATTCTATTAGTAATCTGGTCCCCATAGCTATGCTTAGTTTGAGGCTAGATGGCGCTGTGCAACATACACTGTATTCAGATATCATTTTGTGAGACTGAAATAAGATTAATCTCATGTCCGTGTATGGGCTACGTCAGGGAAATTACATTACGATATTAAATCAAACTGCGTATTAAAAACTACATGTTAAAAGTAAATACTTATGAAATATTTTGTGAATTTTGAACCTAGCCATTTTAACCTACTTACATATTAACTTACATATCTCATACTGAGTCGCACGCATTACTGTTGTCATGAGCGAGGGTCACCACTTGCCATCAGGTGGGCCCTCAGGTCATTTCTTCATTCATTCGCATAAAAAAAAAACTTACTACTACATATTATTAATATGCAGTACTTACATATTATTTGTTTATTATTAACAACTAGCGACCCGCCCCGGCTTCGTACGGTTAGTAAAGCATCAGTGTCGTATGAGAAACTACCCGTGCGAAGCCGGGGTTACTTGCTAGTGTATTATACATATAAAACTTCCTCTTGAATCACTCTATCTATTAAAAAAAACCGCATCAAAATCCGTTGCGTTCTTTTAAATATTTTAGCATACAAAGGGATATAGGGACAGCGAAAGCGACTTTGTTTTATACTATTATATGTAGTGATATTGCTCCCGTCCGTAGATAAATACCTTCAGTGTCCCCCGGGTGGTGCCAGTAGTCCAGAGAAGTACTGGCTTCACACGTGGTAATCCACATTACTAAGCAGTGGTACACTCCCGTAGCTGTGCTTTAGTGAAATTACAGGCACTTAGGCGTAATATACCTGTGGAACGCGCAACGCGATGCGACTTAAGTCTTCTCATAGTGAAGTAGGGGAAGACTGGAGTCGTATTTATCTTGTTGCACGTCGGTAACCACTTAACACCAGGTGGGCCGTATGCTAGCCCCGTCACATGAGCCGTATAAAAATAATATTATATATGGGAGCTCCTTGCAAACCAAAATACAATTTACTTTGTCCAAATCGTTTCAAAATCAAAATGGAATGTAATTTATAATGAAACTCGTTGTTGAGTTAAATTAAAAACTATTAGATCCCTTGTTGAAAATTTGAGTAAAGCAATTACTTGAAATAGAGTAAGTGAAAATTACAGCTATTTTGTAAGCGATGTTCAAATTAATTATGCCATGCTACAGAAACTCGTTACACAAAAATAAATCCAAAACGAAGTTTTAACTATAAAATTAGCTATTCATTAAATCATTCAAAATGCAAAATAGTACAGTTTTTATGAGCATGGCAGTTCTTCAGCCATTACATCTAGAAGTTAATGGGGAGTTAAGTTAGTTTAAAGATTGAAGCTCAGGGAGAAATGAGCTACATTTTAGTGCGGGAAAATCGTGTAAACGAGTTTTAAGGAGCTCATCAGGGATTAGTTATAAATGATACTGTTTTTTATTTGTAGAAGATGCTACATAATACATTCTGAGTTTTATAAATTATCGTGAGAGAAAACTGCTTCAACATGATTTCATTCTTAATTGAAATGGATTTTGTTCCTCAAACTTAAATTTGACCCGTTTGAAAATATGTCCTAGAAACTAGTAGATAAAGAATCATTCAATAGAAAAAGGGTTATTAAAGAGACAGATAATCTCAATAAAAAAATGTTAAAACCCGCCTAAGTATGTTTGCAATAGTCGAGCGATATTCTTTCTTCAATGGTAATTTTAGTACTTTGGCAGGGCAATAACCTGTGCTTCGAACTACACGAAATGAACGAAGATAATTTATCGATTCTAAAACGTGTGCTAGGACCCGACTAGAACATAAACTTTATGCTGATAAACGACATAAAAGCAGCTTCAAGAAACATAAAAACTAAGGCAAGAAACTTACAGTTGACTAACTCAAATTAAGATTACAAAACCTTTTACAGAATGTTTTAAGATCACTCTCGAAAATATAGTGCACCTTTTTTAACGGCTAATCAGTTACTCTCTTAGTTATTCCTATTTGAAGGGTGAGGGTGCCGGTGAAGTCTAGACGTCTAGTGAAGGTAAACAGTCGAACCCTATAATCAACTAACAAATTATCAAATAATTTATGGATCTTTTTGACAGATTGCAATGTTGCTATAGTAATCGATACGTAGTAATTAATTCTATATGATTACCCACAAGTTAAGTTAAGTTAAGTATTAAGTTACCCATCAAATTTTAAGTAACTATGCACAACGTATAAAATAAAGTGTTACTAATTAAAACCCGATCACGAAAAAGCTTAGTCGGGTTATAGATTTTAAAACATATATTAAACTTAGCAATATGTACTCCATTTAGCCAGACATTTCTACCGAAATTATGCATCAAGCCTATCACATGGGTATTAATCCACTAGGGATGGAGATGTGCTAAGATGCCAGCATATATGCCAGCTTAACTTTTACCAGCATAGTTGATCTTGTACTAACTTTTAAGGAATCTTATTCGTTACGTACTCTCGTATATATATAGTGGAAAGGCAGCTTAAGGTTGAAAGTACCTAACCCTTCGCGGTTAAAGTAGGTCGCTCAGACCCGTGCTATCACTGAAGCGGTATGGGAATGGTAAACGAAACTTAAGAGAATTCTGACCAAAGGTCAGAATGATATATTCTTCCTTGTACCCTTACGCAATTAAGTTATACATATATTAAAAAAGTCGAGAGAGCGTGGTGGCGTACAGACTCGTCCAACTGAAAGTCGCTGATGCCAAATACAGTTTTAAAACGCCTTTTTTATTCAACACTTTGATGGAACTAATGATAGTTTAGTTAAAAGGATGAAACAAAAAATCCGACATTTACTAATCCGGATTGGGCCAATCAAACAACACAGATCAAAGTCCATTCATTCTCATTTGTTATGGGCATTGGGAACATAAGAAGTGAAACTTAAAACGGCCGAATACGAGTTTTTTGTTCATTTGTTACGCTTTCACGCCTAAACCGAAATATAAATTTTGATATTGAGATCGATGGGCCCCCTGGAGACTGTTAAAGGCTACTTTTTCTCGCTAAAAACTTATAGGAAGTGGGTAAAGGGTAGGGGTGAACTTTGTATGAAACAATATAAATTAACGTGAGTAATAGCTAGTATATAATACATATTAACGCCCAGACACAGAACAAACATATGTGCGCTTCACAAATGCTTGTCCTGGGTCGGACCATGACCAACAAGCGCAGAAGGCAGAGGTACTACCAACTAAGCTGCAACGCCAAAAGAGGGATCAATGTCACAAATTCCCCTATTTAGCGCAGTTTTGTCACTAACAGGTCAGCCTACCAAAAACGTCAAGAATGTTCCGTTTCCCATTGCCATGCGGTTTTCATAATCGGGGCGTCTTTTCTCTCGCTCTCACACCAAGTCAAACGAACAGCAGACCCCCTTCATTACGTGTACGAGCAACGACTTGAGCGATTAAGTTCAAGATTTACTTTCATGGACACGAAATCACCTGCTTGGGAGCTTTATCACATTTTTTCAGCGCATTCGCGTGATGCCGCCGCCTTTCGAGGCTCCGTGCCTTAAGGTTTAAGGGTACCCTTTCACTAAGTCTATACTGTCTGTAGATTCAAAAAGCTTTCTTTCCTATATATCTGAGATCGAAAGTAACGTTCAAATCGTCCGGATGCTGTTGATGATGAGACATGAGACCCCGTCTCGAGTGACAAGCGCAACGGAGTGCGACTTGGGTATTCTCATGCTACGGGCGGGGAGGACGTTGTTTTATGAGCGGAGGTCACCACCAGGTGCCGTCACTGCTTCACATAAAAAAATATTATTATTATTCCCATTAAAGACCTCGGTGATGTCGTCGGGCGATCTTCGGGTCCTAACAGTACGTTTGTGGTTTGCGTTTCTTAATTCAATTTTCACGCATCACGATGCGACTTGGGTATTCTCATACGTCGGAAGTTGAGGACCTGAGTCGTATTCCCGGCAGTTACGACATCAAATCTTCCTTCTCATTCCGTGACTTTAGTAAATAATTTAAAATAAATAGTTACACACATTTTTTCCGAAGAATTATTCATGGCCCTAATCGTCACTTTTTTCCTGTACGTGTATATCGCGATAATGTAGAAATGACGACTGAAGAGCTCATTATCGCCATTGTTTTTCCACGAATAACAGGGCTAACACTGATTCAGTAGAATACTAAATGATAATCTTCAACAAGTTCGGAACAAAATATTTGTTTCAACAGCGTGAAACAAAACGAGATAAAGAATTCGTTTACATGGGGGCCAAGTTCCTAGCCCCTTCGCAGAGACGCATTCAAAACGCAATAAAAACTATATTTAGTTTCGGGAACTAGCGCTTTTCTCTAGAGATGGGCACAGAAGTCTAGCGACGTTAAACTGCAGTCGTAACTTGTATGCAGATATTATAGGGTTTTATGTAAAATCTATTCCGAATAACGTTGGCATTAGGCGATAACCTATTTATGGTTCACTGCTAACAAGCAACTGATTTAAGAAATTCGAAAAACAGACCACTACAGTGCTTTCATTCGTTATTTTTCGCCCTTAGGGGCACCCAAGCACTTTTTAAAAGAAACATCCGAATTGGTTTACAACGGGCGAAGAAGAAAGTGACAGGAAAGCATTTTTTTCCACTTATTTTGATTTACCAATCAAACTATTTAACGGATTTTGATAAAAAATGATGGGAACAAACCTTAAAAAAAATACAAACGTATTGATAACCTCCTCCGGAAACCTATCATGCGTTCTTAAGTCTAAGTTAAATGTATGCACTTAGATATTATTATTCGTGTTTACCGAGATATTTACCATGATTTGTAAGGTTTGTTGACTCCCGATATTTCGACGCAGTTACATGCGTCATGGTCCCGGGCAAACTGAAGTCTTTGCGAAGTGGAGTGTGCAAATCATTGGCAGACATATCGGTAAATATCTCGGTAAACACAATAATAATGTTCATAACCATGATAGTTTTAAAATTTATATGTACTTAGATATATTTAAAAAAGGATTTTTCCAAGATTATTTTAAGAATTCAACGGAAATAAAGATTTTTGACTTTAATTTGAATACAACAAGTACGAGTCCGAATCGCACTTAGCCTGTTTTATTTTTTCTCAGTAACACAACTCCTTTTCCTTCTCCTTTATTCAGACCTACCCATCATTTTGAACACAAAGCAGTAGCCATTACGATAAGGAAATAAAAGTCCAAATATACCGAACCATACAGTTAAACCTAAGCTTACAATTTTGATTTTCAGGAGACGTAACACTATTATACTTAGGAGAGCTTAGAGCCAGACTTAATACTACTAAGCTCTTTTGAGCACAACAGTGTTAACTCTTGGAAACCGAAATATATATTATTTATTTTGATGTGAGAAATGATAAAAATGCTGACCTTGTAGAAAATATCTTTGGGTTGTAATTTTGACAGCCGTGGTCACAAGTTTAAAAGTCTTTTAACAGTAGGTAATGGATTGGCTGTATTTGTTGTGGTTGTAAGCGCTGAACAGAATAGATACAGAAAGCTGGCTTCACAGAACTTGCGAAAGCCTGTTCAATCGCACAAGGAACGGTGTGGGTGCCGGTAAACTCACATGCGCATGAGACGTACCATCCCCGTCTAGGGTGATGCAGCAGGATAGATGCGACTCAGTGTGAGATCCAAATCTTATACTGAGTCGCATTACTGTTGTCATGGGCGGGGGTCGTCACTTACCAGGTGGGCCCTCAGCTAGAACCATCACTTAATGACATAAAAAAACCGTCACGCAAATTTGTCATTTTTCAAAATTACCGGGTATTATAAATAATGCCCTATTTAACATAATGTGTTAAACTTATTTTTCTGTATATTCCTGAGCGTATGATAAGGCCCCTTCTCTATCCTTCCTCACGTACTACGAACGACTGTAGAATGTAAAATAACAAAGCGAGGGGGACAAACTTCTCAGAGCCATCTCAAGTTAAAACGTCTGCAACTTTGACATTTTAAATAAGAGACCGAAATCGCTTTTGGGCGGAACCTACGCTATCTGACTGTGCATATTTTATGTTACATACCACGAGTGAAAAGTGACATTTAAATCGTTCGTTTTTAATGTAGTCTATTAACAAATTCGCACTATTTCCTCAAATTATAAGACGGATGATGTACCTCAATACTCAATACATTAATTGCTTCTCATAATGGTACATAGCAATATTGTTGGTTTACATTCAGAGTTTCATATTATGAATACCTATATACCTATAAAGTATTGCCATCATACCTTCTTTTGCCGCAAAGAAAAATACTGTGTTCAGGTGTGAAATGTGTGGCGGTGAAATTACAGACACATGGGATTAATACATATCCCAAACTAGGGTTTACTGTGTCACAGGTTGGAACATAAATCAAAATTACAAAATATTTATTTTCCGTTGAATACTACTTAAATAAGCACTTTTTAATACGATTAATAAATAAATAATTATGTTCCCTGTAATTAAGTATGTAGTAAAAAAGACAGGTCTTCGTAAACTGTAAGTAAAGGAAGACATAGGCGTTTCCCTACTGTAAGAGAATATACAGTTACCTCTACGTCTACTGCTAGCAAAGGAAGACCCAAATCGGATCGCATTGCGCTCGTGATTACACTACGAAGATACTATACTACTTCGATTCGGTGGACTTACCTGTAAGCAAATGAAAACACATCTGTAATTATTTTATTACTTTAAACGAGCAATTCTTGTGTATATATATAGATAAAATAATTGGATGAAATTTTGTATTTAGATAGGGTTTTGCTGTTTAAGTTCACCTATGTAATGACTTTTCTTGAAAAAAAAAAGCTCATATTCTTACAAAAAAATATTTTACGATTAACTATGCTGAAAATTGTATACAGCGCCATTTGGTAAATGTTTATGGTACTTGATTGGTAATCTACCTCAGATAAAACACGACTTTACAAAAAAAAACTCAGGTCGTTAATACGTGCTTTTGGCTGTAATAAACAAGTAAAATATCACTCGATCCAAAAAGATAATTTAATGTTTTTTTTTTTTTTTCAAAGGCGTGAGTTGCTCCTAAGGGTGGAATTTCTATGGGACCTTGGAGATACCTGTCTGATTAAAAAAAACATCCAAATCGGCCCAAATTTCCCAAATTCGGGGAACAAACATAGCTCCAAATGAATATGCTCCTCTTATTGTGAAGTCGGTTTAAAAGAAGAGGTTCTCATCTGTACGTTTCTTATTATACGTATTTTTAATTGAGACTAGCGGGTACGTGTGCTACTACGCTAAAAAAGTAATACATTTTATGCCTAATGAATTGCTTTAGTGGGCTGAAACCACATTCGCATTATTGATTTTCTAATGAAAACGGTTTGGGGCACATCGGTTGGATGCTTTCAAAATAACAGACATAGGTAGAAACAATTTTTGTGTTAGGATTTACCTATACAAGATAATTTTAACGGTAACTCGAATAATAAGACAACATTCCGACTCCGTGGCTTAGTTGGTATTAGCCCTGCCTTCGGAGCAAGGGGTCCCGGGTTCGATTCCCGGCCGAGGCACACTTTGTGTGGTGAGCATGAAGTTTGTTCTTGGGTCTTGGGTGTTTGTCTTGTGTTTCTGTTTAAATCCATGGCAACTGCGACACAGGGAATCCTAGTGCAGAGGTATGAGTGTGTAAACGTTTATTATTTATTTATTTATTTATTAACCTTGAAAGGTTCGAACAGCATTTTTTGTATTCATTATCAGTCACTTGTTTTTTATCTTAAGCTTTTATCCACACGGGCATTGTACGCTATTCAGTGATATAAGACAAGACAAAGTACATTTCATTCGGTAAAACGCCAAGAAAACAATAGCGGTCATCACATCGGGATGGAGCGCGGTACGCGATGATTTCCCCGCGGGATCCGACACACCTTATAAACTGTAGGTATACTTTAGAATATCACTCTTCCAGCTGGCTGAGATATTTTCCAAGCAATTATTACATAAATCCTCAAGGGATTTCATTTTGCTTTCCCTTACCAGCCTCTAATGTTCCCACTACTGGGACACCGGCCTACTCTCGATAATTGAGAGTGAATGGGCTTTGATCTACCACGGGAGCCCAATCCGGATTGGTGGATGTCACATGTCTTCGAATTTTTGGTTCTAACACATGCCGGTTTCCTCGCGATGTTTTCCTTCACCGTTTCGAGAACGTGGTATTGCGCACATAAATTTTTCCAGTGAAAAAACTCATTGGTGCACGTGTGGGTTTGAACCAGCGACCTTCAGATTTCATTTTGCTTTCATTAACAATGAAACCACAAGACAGATCTGTCCCATTTGACTGGCCTGACAGCTCTGCTTTCGGCACTGTGGGTCATGGGTTCGATATCCGTCCAGGTCAAATATTTGTGTGACGAACACAAACGTTTGTTCTGTTTTTGGGTGATTTAATGTGTTATATGTTAAATGTTAATGTATTATTAATTATTTTTACTTATACAAAATAAGTAATCCGAAAATGATACAGTCAAAACTACGAAAAAACGGAGTATTATTACTATAGTATAGTGCATACCATTGAAGCGACAACGCTTTGATTCAAGTCTGGATTACAACCAGTCGCCCTAAGAGACTTGAAGATAGAACGTCTCATGCTTGTAATTTCATTAAGGAGGGTCTTTGGGTCCTCAGTATTGCAGTTACCTCATCGCCTACATTACACGAATCATTTAATCTAAACTATCACTTCCCAGCTAGTTTCCATACGCTACTTGTGATGCAAAAGGTAAATATATAAGTTCAATGATACAAGAAATTTATTTTTCACGGTGTTTACAATAATAAAAATAAATGTTTATTCATCAAAAACACATGAACAATTAAACTTAATTGATCACTATAATCATAATTGTCACAATTAATAAATGCACCGAAGTTGCATTCATCTAAGTTTGGTTTGTGGCACACTAAGCAAATGCTTGTATTGTGGACACCGCATAACCTTTCATAGATAATGAATAATATTAAACATCAAATTTGACATCCTGCTCATTTAATAATATAATTATAAAAAAATCGTATTCCATCTGCTTTGGGAAGAGGATATCGCCAATATCTATCTCCTCGTTCCCTCACTAAACCAATAAAAACCCTTCCAAAAGAAACCAAATTGAATAGTGTAACGTGCAATCCATTCATTGAAAATCGCTAAGGTCATGGGGATTCGCGTGGCTCACGTTAGAATGCCTATCACGCACCACACGGGGCCAAACTCGACAAGATGGCGCCCGCCCGCCATATTTATTTATGAATTGCAGTCTCTGTAGATCGCTATCCAATTTCAAAACTGTCTTGTAATAATGGCAATTCGGGAAGGCACAAAGGTATTACAGACGTTAACAAGTGGCTGATTAAAGAACGTAATTATCCAAAGTCAATACATTTCGATTTAAAAAAAACTGATTAATGAGGACATACCATTTAATATATATATTCGAAGCGAGGGGTCCCGGATTCGATTCCCGGCCGGGGCACACTTTGTGAGCATGAAGTTTGTTCTCAAGTCTTGGGTGTTTGTCTTGTGTTTCTGTGTTTGTCCTTGCCATCTGCGACACAGGGAATCCTATTGCAGAGGTATGAGTATGTAAACGTTGTTTATTATTTATTTATTTAATATTACGATACTCAGATATAGGTACGTTGCGGGCTTAGGGTTCGCTTTAACCTTTGGGTACAAAACCTAGGGATGGGAAATTTGCATACTTTGTGTTTATTGTTTTTCTTGCTATTCCGTCCCGTTCTCACCAGAATACCAACAAAGCAACACTTACTCTGGACAATAAAATGTAGCTGTAAATAATGATTTGCGAAATGGCTTCAAGGTTCCGTCGGATCTCCATCTGAACGTAGCTACCGCCTTCAATATATTTCCCTTAGCAGACAACAGCGTCTGTTCGCTCTAATTTATTACAACTCGCTAATGCGAAATTTAATAAAACAATTTAAATTTAGCTCCATTATAAGGATGATGACCTTCTTGCGTTGCCAAAATTCAAAAACCTTGAGATTTACCTTGAATACTTTATTTGATGCGATGAAATTTATCTTTGATTTTTGGTAATAAATTTATAATACTATAGGTACCTACTGTTTTCTTTTTTTTGTAATACTGGCGGTACGAGATAACCTGAAGTCTACCTAATGTTAGGTGGTTACCTCCGCCCATAAGAACAGCGATACGACCTCCCCGACCCAAGTTGCATTCCAATGCGCCCGTTAGCGAAACCGGGCGCATCGAAATTACATAAATAAACAATCCAATCAAACAAGATTCTTCAAAACAAGTACCTAATTATACAATGGTTACCAAAACCCGATTGCGTACATAATAGGAACTAAACATACACTAAAACATAACCCTACTTCTGACGAAGAACCTCATATTTCTCATCAGAGAAATCCCACCAACCACATTTTTTAATAAAGCACAAATGATACAAAAACAGCCACAACTTCCATATATATATTCCTTTACTTGCACAAGTGTAGTTTATTTAGGTACAGGGTAATAATTCTCATAATAATCTCGTATTGATTAGGATGACAATCTCGAATGAAAATTTTAAGGAGAGGGCTTATACTGGCCTTACAGCTTAGTTGGTAGCTATGCCTTCTGCGTTGTAGATCGAGGGTTCGATTTTCACCCATGACAAACATTTGTGTGACGAACATAGATGTTTGGTCTGTGTCTGGACGTTAATAATGTATTATATGTATATATTTACAAAAAACCTATAGACGTATTCTGTCAGTAGTCTGGTTCCCATAGTACGAGCTATGCTTAGTTTGGGGCTAGATGGAGTTATGTGAAATGTTCATTAATATTAAATTCATAAATGTATGTCAAATTTCATTAAATTTTCAATGTTTTAGTCTTCTGTCTGTCCCAAATCAAACGGATCAACCCTTATAACCTTTCTTATGTACTTTAACATTCATCTCTCGATCTCTTGGCTTGGCCACAAGTATCTCGTCAGTGAATTCCAGAAATTTATATCCAGAATTCATCGTATCCTTATTAATGCAACAAAGTAGTATCTCTCCGAAATCCTTTTCGATCGTTAACGTTACGATACACTGAAAACTTAAAGTCATTGTGTACGGAATTGGCATATATTTTTTTGTCGACATTTTACCTAGAATTGGCCCGAGTTTCACCCAGCGTGAGGGACCAATGGGGTGGAAAATGCTTTTTTAAGAAAACTTCCTTGAGCCGAGCCTTAAATGATTTTTCTGGTTGAAGAACTTCGAGAAGCCGCTACTTTTAGGTAAATATTTTTGCGTAATTTTATAGTACATATATTACTTTCCAGTTGTTCGGAAAGTATACATGTTACACTAAGTGGTGGCCCAGGGGCACAGACGCCGATTTTCAATCTGAAGATCGCTGGTTCAAACCCACAAGTGCGTCAATGAGCATTTTCTCTTGAAAAAATTATGTGCGCCATACCACGTTCTCGAAACCGTGAAGGAGAACATCGTGAGGAAACCGGCATATCTTAGAACCAAAAATTCGAAGACATGTGACATGGACCAATCCGGATTGGGCTCTCATGGTAGATCAAAGCCACTCTGAATTATCGGGAATCCCTGCAGTTAGAGGCTGGTACGGACTATGCGGATCAAATTTTACAATAGATAATTTTTTAAATTTAATAAGGCCTCGTTGAAATGGAGAAAGAACGCCATGCTATGAGTAACAAAGGCTAATTTTATTTTAGAAAAAGAAAAATAAATTAGTGTTCTGCGCCAAAAAACATTAAAATCCACGCGGACGAAATCACAGGGAACAGATAGTTTTAAATACAGCTACCAAAATTATTCAGTTAAATGGTACGGGGATATGATATTATGCAAATCGACTGCATCAATTACATCGCGCACGCTGCGCTTCTACAACGTGGCTCGTTCAATATGCCTGTACTGATTGCAAGCTAGATATTACTCTTGCGACATTTTAGAGTTTCGTATGTACTCAAAGGGTAAAAGGCATCATATTAGTAAGCTTACAGCATCTATCACAAAGATGCCTATCAAGATCACCTACAAAGATTTAAATCATATAATATAAGGAACAAGAAATAGTGTGATGTCGCTCTGCTCCACGACAAGCAAAATATTCTTTTTACATAGTTATAAGGAAAACGTTATTTAGATTTGTCCTTATTTTGTAAAAGGTATCATGTTCGCGAAAAGAAAGTAATCCTTCTACTAGGAGTTTCTTGCATATTCTTACCCATGGAGAACCGGATAGGGCTTGAACAAGCGCTAAACATAGTTTAAAGAACGCATGATCTCGTAGGTACCATATTTATTTTTGACGTTTCCTGGTTTTTCGTTTTGGCGTTTTTAAGAATTCAACGGAAATAAAGTTTTTTGACTTTTAATTGGACTTGACCTTTTAAACGACTTTATCTATTAAAGAGACTTCAAAACGGAGGATGTCTCAATTCGGCTGTATGTTTCTTATCACGATTTCATCCACCTACCTCAGAAATCCCATAGAAGTTTCATGAAGACATTACATCCTTTAAGGACATCAAATGTATTGAATGTGATGAAAAAGTCGGATTATTCGATTTTTAAATCCGTCAATTATGAAATACTAGCTATTAACATATATTGTGTAATAACACAGACTAGTTTTGATCCCGGAAAAGTAGTGTGCCCTGTGTAATATTACTAGCTGCGCACCGCGTGTTAATCCAGGGTATGAGCTACTTTCGTACGAGTATATTATTTTCATCCAGCGACAATCTCCTTTCTTACAAACTTTCATCCCTTCTTTAACCAACTTAGCAACTTCTTAGTGCTTTCGAGAATACTTCAACTAAGCAAAAGTTCATGCTTGATTTAAGCTTTGTCTGTCAGGTTTAAAATGTACTACTAAGTTACAAGATACAATTCTGGGGGAAACAGACTCGTGCATCAGCGGCCACTGCTTAAAAAACATAGCCTTGCCATTATGTTTTTACAACCATAAGTCCTTGGGTTTGAAGCAGGCGATGCAAACCATGGTAATGTCACTCGATGTGAAGGGTAAGTACATCGTGCGCAGAGTTTGACGTGCAGTAATAAAGTGACGTGCGCACTAAAGGCGCCGCTTGAATATAAATGAGGCACGGATATGGGTCGCAGATGCATCTGGCACTTTAATTTGTGAGGAAATGCAAATTTTATATTACAAGACAGTGATGTACATTACTCTGTCAGTGATTAAAAAAAACTAATTGAGCTTAAAATATACTATTTTGTATATATATCAGTATATTATTTATGTATTCGTATACGTTGTATCTATGAGTAGGTATATTTTCTATTAAGTATTATATATAGGTATAGAAGGTATTTCACAGAAAAGCAAGAAACCTGCATGTCGGCAGGAAGAGGCAAGGTTGTTATTTCCCGGACTGACTAGATATGTAGGTACAATTCTTCATTCCTTTTTCATCCTACTATATAAAACACAAAAATATGCCCCGGTTTCATTACAAAGGCAACAATGCGAAGATGGTTTTAGACCACTAAAACACTGCTTAAGGCACAAAATGTATTTCTTTTAGCGTAGTAGCACCCGCCGGGTATCCTAGTTCATTATATTGTCTTAGCGCGAAACTCATGGACTCCGGCAATATTGAAAAGTCGTCTACAAATTGGCTTAAGCCCGTCTGGAAGGAGTATTTTATATCCGCCTTTGGAATGCTCTCTCATTAGATATCAAAAGTGTCAAATAACTGCCTGCCTTTAAAAAGCTATTGCACAAAGCTGCTGAATTCTATTAGTTGTTTATAAATTTAATAGTATATATGTATATATAATTTATAGATCAGTAAATATAGCATAGTTATTTCTGTAATTATAAGTACATTAGTACGTAGTTGTATTATTATAATATTATAATTGTACGTTTTCTTTAATTAACACCACCGCCCCTTATCATTCTTGTTTATTCCGGTCCATCTAAAGCTTACCTGGAAGGGATTGATTTAAGCAATAAGACCGCCCATTGTATTTCACATGTCTTTGCTAATTATCTCTTAGTATGTTTAATGTAATTGTGGTGTAATAAAGGGTTTTGTATCTATCTATTTTATAAATGGTTCGTATATCGCTGAGCGCCAACACGAGCGACGACGTCACAAGGTGCGAACCCACAGGGGGCGCCGGAGTCCCCCTACATATGGGGGGGGACATTCTCGCGCATTCGAAGTATCCTCAATACTCAATAGTTCATTGTACAATATAAAAAACAGGTGTTACAATAATAGGCACAGAACATTATGGACCCTGTTGGGCACAAAAATAATTCAATTCAATTCATTTATTTTCTCCATTTTGGTACATTGAAATACAACAGTAAATTATAGCATACCTAAGTTAATATAAAAAAATAATGAAATTTGCCATGAAAGTATTCGGTGATTGTAGAATAAGCTTTAGCTAATAACAAATAAAAATTAATGGACATTTTACACAGCGCTATTTACCTGCAATCTAAGCGTACTATGGGAACTAGATAACTGACAGAATAATAATACAGTATTTACTAAACACACAGACACCGAACAAACTTCTATGTTCGTCCCAGGAAGTCAAAGTCAAAAATCTTTATTTCCGTTGAATTCTTCAAAATTACTTGAAGACGTCAACGGTTCAAAAATAAATATATACCTATGAGAACATGCGATCTTAAAACTAAGTTTAGGGTTTGTTCAAACCCTATTCACCCCTCCATGGCGAAGAAAACTAACTAATGGAAAGATCTCTTTTCGCGATGCTTGTGCCAAATGGCAATCGAGCACACGACCAACAGACCTACAACCGACTGTGAGCCATTCAACGTCCTTAATTGAGTGCAATCAAAGCTACAAGTCGATGTTGATACCGAAAACTCACGAGAACGCGACCTATTTGGTGAGTACAGCATCCATTACGACCTAAATTCCCGCTCAGATATCTGTCGGCGGCAGGCAGCGAGGCATCTGCAGCAGGCAACTCGATTTGTACGTTACACCCCATTTGGCAAGCTGCATGAGACATGACGGGATCCGCGTTTTTATTTGATACTAGCTGTTGCCCGCGACTTCGTCCGTGTGGAATTATATTATTTTTTGGCCGGAACAGTAATTCTTTTTCTAAAATTAAAGTAACCTAAGTTACTCCTTCATCAGATGTACAATATCAAAGTCCCGTCAATACCGGTCCAGCCGTTTCGGAGTTTAGCCGGAACAAACAAACAGAGTACCGTATATACTTTCAAATGAATTTAGTAAAAAGCTGTTATTTTGACATTACAAACAGCCACTTCAATTTTATTTAATTGTATGGATTAGCTACTCCTGTGATTTTGTCCGCGTAGAAGTAGGCCGGTGTGCCTGCAGTAGGAAGATTAGAGGCTGATACGGGAATACTCTCATCACTATTTTAAGCCCTTAAAGGAGGAATTTCTATGGAACAATCGGAGAGTTAATCCTGCCTAATTAAAAATGAATCAAGCGGTCCACATTTGGTGAAGTAATCGTTGCAAACAAAAAAAAAACTTAAACCAAATTGAAAATATCCTCCTTTATTTCAAGTCAGTTAAAAATAATCATTACAAACGGTTCTTAATAGGCGCAGATTGAGTCGGTTTGAAATAAACATTCGCACAAAGGTTTCATATTTTTTGTGATTGTTCCATCCATCATAATAACACATTCAGTACATAAATATTTCAGGTCGACATGGCAAATGGTTCAAAAGAAATAAAGGTTTTCTTTTTAGCCTCAGTACCTTTTCGGGTAGTTAATTACTCAGCTTTAAAAATATTTGGGGGAAAATAAAAACGGGAAAGTCGGGCCTAGCCCGATTTCACTTCTTGAACCTATTAAAAAAAGTAAGAGGATCTCTTCCTTTTTCCCATTCGGGTGTATGTTTTTTAACCGACTTCCAGGGAGGTTATCAATGTTTGTTACATCAGTTATGTCATTTATCAACTTGAAAAACTATTTAAAACTATATGCTTTCAGGCGAAGCCATAGAAATCTTATTAAAAACAAATTGGAAAAGATATTTCATCCAAGTAAACGAAATTGCGTATTTTGCTTTCCTGTGGCTTTTTGTCATCGCCCATTGAAAACCGATTAGGCATTCATTGCAAAATTTCTATGCCATCAATTTGAAAGCAATCGTATTTTTTTCCAAATTTCGTAAAAAAAACGACCTCCTTCCCTTGAAATCCGGTTGAAAAGCACTATATAAGTATTATCAGCAATCTGGTTCGCATAGCAATGCTTAGGTTGGGTCCTAGATGGCGCTGTGTGAAATTTATTTGAGTATTGACTTATTTGATAGCTCTCCATAGCCTCAGGAACCAACCCAGCGATATTACTATGTACACGTCGCTTTATAGCCGGCACACGCTCTTAATTACGTTTTTTACGTCCAACGCGTTCATTTCGACGGTAATTCTGGATTTCATTAGCCGCTCGCTGTCCCCGCGGCATCGCCCGTTCGATTTATCGCCCAATACAATTTATCGCTGTACACGATGCAGCAGGAATTTTGTGAAAGAAAGCGGAGTCTTAATATCCTGTCTAGTGTCACGGGTGTCTTCTCAACAGCCTTCCGGAGGAGGTTCTCAATTTGGCTGTTTTTTTTTTTTAAAGGTTTTTACCTCAGTTCTTCGTAAATGAACCAATTTCGAACATTCTTTTTTATTTGAATGGTTTCGCTTCAGACGCTTGCAGAATAATCCTATATTTTTTATCAAAATCGGCTATATATTTTAATTGTTAACGAAAATAACTGGAAAAATATGTCAACCAACTAAACGCAATTTCGTGTTTTGCTTTCGTGTGACTTTTCTTCGCCTATTGTATCCCGATTTGGATGTTTCTTTTTTTAAATCTGTTTCATTAGAAAAGCATTAATGCGAAGATGGTTTAAGACCACTAAAACAATGCGTTAGGCGCAAAATATATTTCTTTTTTACCGTAGTAGCTCACGCCAGGTATCCGCAAATAGCTCGGCGTAAATGAAAAATTGAATTGAATTGCATTCAAGTCACGTTTAGTTTGTGCAGGTGGCTGGAGATTTAATCAGTTCCGACCTACTATTGACTATTTATGTTATTACTATTAATATTAAAGTCACATCAGCTATTTCTTCAGAGGGTTCTAAGAACATTATATATTAAGCTTGCCACGATTTCACGAGTTTTGCAAATGAAGCCAGTCACGAGTCTTCAGAATTATACTGTGTATGTGTGTCTGTCTATGGCATCGTAGCTCCCAAACGAATGGACAGATTGTGATGAAGGTTTAAGTTGTATCTTAAAGCTAACGTGGTTGAGATGGTTCTCCATAACTTATCAAGATCTGTTCCGGCGTTTGATGTTCATCAGTAGATTAGTATTATAGATTTACCCCAAGTCGGGGGTTTTTACATTTTTGTACTTTTAGCGGAGTAGATCAACAGCATCAGTCAATTAAATCATATTCAGTGAACACCAATTGAAATAATTCATGTTTATTCTATTGGAAGTTGAAACTAATTAGGTCGCACATCAAAAGAAAACTTGGTAATTTAATTTTTCCAGCAAGCGGTTTGTGGGTTTATAATTCAACATCCTATTGATTTGCTAGCAGGACATTTTCGGAGAAACGATTCGATTCTTTTGATTTGTGTTTGAGACTAGCTGTGGCGGAGCTGTAATTTAACAAATTTTTTGCGAGGCATCCTATTTTATTTTTTCTTAATTAAAATATGTATTGAAATCTGTTCATACGACTTTTAAATCATTTATCATATAGCCATTATGTATGCCCCATGCCCAATGAGACTAATTATTAGACTACAATAGATGACGAAACAGTGAACAAAATAAACAACAAAGCCTAACCAGTCAAATTTTAAGTAAATTTGCATTTGCTTTTATCAATCTTCGCGATAACAACCTGGAAAACGCGACGCGATTTTTCCAAAAGTTGACAATCTTTTTCAAGTTTTTAGCCTCAACAACACTACCCGCTTCTGCTCTCCCAATTAAGCTAAAACCTCTCGTTACAGCTTAAAGTAAACATAATCGCTGGGAGCCCAACTTTCTGAATGGCAACGTCAACAATAGTCCAGCGGGATATCATCCATTCACAAGCTGTTCAAGCTCTTTCAGTCACGCTTAGATACGAGTAGATGCCGTAATTCTACGACTCCGTTAATTATTTGCTTCAGCGACGTCCTAGCAACTGACGGCTCATAGCTCAGTTGGTAGTTGCTCTGCCTTCTGTGCTGGTCGTGGGCTCGATTCCCACTCAGAACAAGCATTTAATAAACGTATAAACGTTTTAATCCTACTACTATTATAAAGGCGAAAGTTTGTAAGTATGGATGTATGGATGTATGGATGTTTGTTACTCTTTCACGTAAAAACTACTGAATGGATTTGAATGAAACTTTACCACAATATAGCTTATACATCAGAATAACATATAGGCTAAAATTTTTGAGGTTTCTATAAAATCTATATATATAAAAGAAAGTCGTGTTTGTTACAACACTTATAACTCGAGAACGGCTGGACCGATTGCCATGGTTTTTGATTTGTTGGATTTGTTTCCGTCCCGAATAGCAGAATAACTATTAAAACATTGGAAAATTAACGAAAAAAAATAAAATCAATTTATCCCCGTATTCTCCACGGGAACGGGAACTATGCGGGTGAAACCGCGGGGCGCAGCTAGTATACAATAAACGTTTTACACACTCATACCTCTGCACTAGGATTTCCGGTGTCGCAGACGGCGTGGACAACATGGAGAAACACAAGACAATATCCAAGACCCGAGAACAAATTTCATGCTCACCACAAAAAGTGTGTCCCGGCCGGGAATCGAACCCAGGACCCCGTCCGTCATACTTGTGTGACAAACATAAATGTTTGTTTAGTATCTAAATATTAATATGTTTTAAATGAATGTCTTTACCCAAAAAGTTTTAGATAAGTATTATATTGGGTGTGTGAATATGACTCCGCCCTTTCTCAACAGATGTCGTTTTAAGTATTGTTTACGTGTACTAATAAATGACCATACTTGTATTCGATAGTACTGAATGTCAGCTATCTAACGCATTTTATGATATTTGGTTGAAGTGTAAGCAACAATTGTTTTCACCTTTTCGAAAATGTCGGTTTTTATTCCAAATAAACGTCATTTGCGGGAAGTGTTATTACATTATTTTATTGCGAAGAAAACTGCAGCGGAAACTTATCGTTTGCTTGTGGAGATTTATGGTGAGCATGCTCCGTCTAATACAACTTGCAAGGAATGGTTTCGACGATTTCAAAATAACGATTTTAGTACTGAGGATAAAGAACATGGAAAACCACCAAAAAAATTTGAAGATGCTGAATTGGAAGCATTATTGGCGGAAGATTCTTGCCAAACTCAATCAGAATTAGCTGCAGCATTAAATGTTGATCGTTCAACTGTTGCAAAGCGTTTACAAATGATGGGAATGATTCAAAAAGCCGGTTACTGGGTTCCACATGATTTAAAAGAAAGAGACATGGAACGTCGGAAAACCATTTGTGAAATGCTGCTTCAAAGACAGCAAAGAAAAGGATTTTTGCATCGGATAGTCACAGGAGACGAAAAATGGATACACTACGAAAATCCTAAACGCAAAAAAGCTTGGGTGAAACCAGGCGAACCAGGCCCATCACAGCCAAAAATAAATATTCACTGTGCCAAGGTCATGCTCTGTATTTGGTGGGATCAGAAAGGTATTGTATATTATGAGTTGCTCAAACCCTCTGAAACTATTAATGGAGAAGTTTACCGACGACAACTAATGCGTTTGAAGCGAGCCATAGAAGAAAAACGACCAGAATGGGTGAATAGACATAACAAATTAGTTCTTCAGCATGACAATGCCAAACCGCATACCGCAGAAGTCGTAAAAAGATATTTAGAGGGACAGGACTGGGAAGTGTTACCCCACCCGCCATATTCACCAGACATAGCTCCTTCGGATTACCACCTATTCCGGACGATGCAGACAGACCTTACTGGAGAAAAGTTTACTTCATGTGAAAGTATCAAAATTTGGATTGACAACTGGATAAGCTCAAAAGACCAGGACTTCTTCCAGCAAGGAATACGAAAACTACCTGAACGATGGGCGAAGGTTGTAGCTGCAGATGGAGCATACTTTCAATAATTTTTTTCTTAATTTTGTAAGCGAACAAATGTGTTTTATTTTGACAAAAAGGGGCGGAGTCATATTCACACACCTATTAATATATCAGTTCCCACAGTACAAGCTATGTTTAGTTTGGGGCTAGATGGCGCTGTGTGACATGTCCAAGAATATTTACTTATTTAATAAGATTAGTAACATAAAATTTATTTCATAATATTCTGACATCCTAACTATTATTAATATTGTAAATGCGAAAATGAGTTTATTTTTTTGTTTATCACGCTTTCACGCCTAAACCACTAAACGAATTTTAAAAATTCTTTCACCAATGGAAAGCTTCATTATCAGGCAGTAACATAGGCTATATCTCATTCCCTATTCGGAGATCGCATGGCGGCAGCTAGTTAATAATATAAATACGTTACTGAACTGGATCCGACAGGGCGTTTTAAACTGTATCTTTCAGAATGTAGAAGGAGTAAACCCATCTCATACGGAATATATCCTACGTCAAGTCAAATCATGCTGTAATCTAAAAAGTGGTTCACTTTGGACTCTTGCCCAAAAGTTACAACCAGAGGCTTCTGTCGTTGCTTCTAAATTGGGCTGATGATGATAAATCACGACTGCATTGCCTTTGGAGCAATGGGATCACTTATTCATTTTAATGTACCTCTACGCAGGCAGTGCAGGATTCTTTGAGTCTGGATTGGAAAATGTAGCCACTTGTGGCTAAATTGGAAGTGGTCCACGGAAGCGCCGTTTGGGATTTTGTAAATATGTATCTTATTTGGACAAGATTCAGGAACGCTTGGTGGAATTGATGTTCTAGATATTCCTTGGAGTTCCAACTGCAATTCAGATAGAAAGGATTGACAAGTTTAATAGTTTAAATTGGCATCAGATACTTCTAATTTTAACAGAGGGATGGACGTTGTATTCCTTTTTTTACTGAGGTTTTAAATATAAGTTGATGGAATTAAAAATGGTTTTAGAAGCAATTTCATGAATTTTTCTTTATATCTTTACTAATGTATTAGCTGTTATTAGAATGTATTTTTATTTTCAAAACTCGTAGCCGCCAGATAAAAATATCCCCGGAACCACATATGCTATGAAATGAAATTACTTCTATGACATATTTCGGAATTGTGTGCTTGACCTTGGCATTCTTCCATTACACTTAAGTTTGACCGGAGTCCTACTCTTTAATATCGATAATAGTGTCCTCCGTGTATGATGATTTGATGAAATAACTACATCGTAGACCCTGAGCCTTAGGATATAGCGTAAACACAACAATCCGAAAAAAGAATAGCACCTTATTTTACCACCGCAGAAGTACATGCCGTCACCGAAAAGCTCTTCCATATCCTCATTTAAACACGCGAAGCGCCGCCAAAAAATAATGCTCAAAATCTCTTTGGTACGGACTTGAAAATCCGAGGCTCTTCACAGCGCGAATGCCACCATTCAAAAATGTGTCACAGCTTTGAAGGGTAGAAATGCATTTGCATGAAGTCATTTACTGATGGGGCTCATCATATTACATCTGTATTACCTATATCCGAACAGAAAGCTTATTTTTCCTTTAAAAGTCAGCTGGAAAGATATCATTTGTCTGAGTTTGCAGTAAACAGAACTCCCAGGAGGCAACTTAAAAGTTTAAAAAAAAGCCACGATCAATACGCCTTTTTACAAGTTTTCAGACGAACGATGGTCTGTTGCCTCTATGGTCACCCGTACAAGTGATAATAAAAAAATTATAATCATTATTCATTGACTTAGTGCTACGATCAACATTGTAAATTAATATCTAATTAAAGGTTACAATTACACTATCAACAGTGATGAATCCACGTTTACGGTCAACGTCTTTAACTAATAGAGACGCTTCAAGGATATATCATCGTGTTGGTGTTTAAGCTGCTACACGGTTGTAGCAAACGTGTTCCGATAGAATGTTGTGGATACATAAATTCATAGCAGAACTGGCTTACACGTGCAGCTGACGTATCTACCAAGTACCGCTTATCCGGGACCAGACACAGATATAAGCCTGCATACGAAGTTGTCGACCGAGCCAATGCGAAAATGATAATGTTAATCTACACAGGCCTTGAAATTGTGGGAGTAGTAAACAAATATTAGGGATTCGTCAGATATTGCTGAATGTGATCAAATATTTGGGGTCGACGTGGAACATCAGGGTGATATCGCAACAAGTCTTTTTATTCCTAATTATGTGGTGTATTTTAATATTTTAAAATCATATTATCTATTCTTTTTTTATAGTCCATAACAGAGGCCAGATTTTTGACTTTAACTTACCATCTCTGACATTTAAAACAATGCAGTTCGCAATTCTCGCAGTGAATAATAAAAACTGAGGGTTCCTCAAGTACATTCAGTCCATTCGCGTTTGTTAAGAGCTGCTGGTAGAGCAATTCTTCTGTAAGGAGAGACCACAATGTAAGCTATCTATTGCAATGGTGGGCGGTCGTAGATCCTCATTTCACAGTCCGCAGGATAGTGGTCAGCCACAAATCCAATCAGTCCCGACCGGAATGCCGTTTCAATTTGCACACGCGGCCATTTTCTTTATGTTCTGAAATATCGTTCGCCATCCCGAAAGCTGTCACCGGCAGACATCACTCGGGGCCCGGATACGCGCCAAACCGGTTAACCGGATTACAGCAACGCTTTGTGGTCTCGGCTCGCATGACAAATATCGGCGAGTATTCAAATTCTGTATTTATTTTTGGAGATTTTACCGAGCTGTATTAAATAACTCTACGAGGATTTGCACCTTTCTTTGTGAGAAATCGATACGAGTAACTTGATGTTATTCATGTCTGTTGGTGTTAAGTGTCATGGTGCCAGTCATTACCGCCGCCCATAAACAAAAAAATACGACTCAGGTCTTCCCCTACTTTAGTCTGAAAAGAACCAAGTCCCATAGCGTTGTGCTCGTCTCGTTACTTTTGTTGTAAAAAAGAAATAGGGAACCACGCAAAAAAATTAAAACCTATGAAATACGCTATATTTTTATCAACAAACCACGCGAGCGGGTACTAGTAATACAATTAAAAAAATGCGTAATTTTTCAGAATTCAGCTCAGCTCTCTGTCTCGCAGCTACAATCTATTTGCAATTCACATGGTATTTTCTATTAATCGAGCAAATACTGAATAATGATTCATTTCTATTTTCAGTCGCGCGACTCATTCACAATGGAGCTGCAATAGCGCTTTAACGGAACAAAGGCACAATGAGTACCTTTGACTACCTTTTCAGCATACCAAACTAAAATTGTAACATTCATATGTCAATCTAAACCTCCATTAAACACAAATTATATAGATTATCGGCATTGGCTCTCTCTCGTATTGCAGGTGACCGCTTTCCATCAAGTGGCCCAATAGCTGGTCAGCCCGCTACCGTTTAATTATAGTGGATTATTTGTAGCAGTAGAATTTTGCAGTGTGTAGAGCTACTAAGGAGAATCTCACTCTCTGTGTCGCAGAAGGCATGGACGCACACTACACAACAACCGACGGCCCGAGCACAAACTTCATGCTCATCAGACAAAGTGTGCACCGGCTGGGATAGAAACCGGGATTTGGCTCGCAGGCAAGATTGCTACAAACTAGCCTATCTAGTCACTTGATATTTCAACCACCAAGCAGCCGTGCACTCTAACAGCCGTATTCCGTTTTGAAGAATAATCTTTATTTGCACACATCTTCATGTATAATATGTATCTGGATTTCTTGCGATCTTCGCAAGATAAGACGTATATCTTGGAGTACTAACGTTGTTAAGCTAATTATTTTTTATACGGAACATGTGTGAAATATATAATCTAATTTATTATTCTTCTAATGAATGACATTAAACATCAAGCCGCCAATATGCCAGTGACATAAATTAAAAGAATAATTTAATAATTTAAAAAATCGAATTAACCGACTTCAATATTTTCATCACATAAATTACGCCAATGTGGAGAGGTGGAATTTCTTCGATAAATTCCTAAAAAACACTACCGAACCAGCCCTAACCTCCTTTTTTAGGAACCAACAAACGTCAAAATTCGTTCAAAAAAGTATTCAGAAATGATGATGATGACCCAAAAAATGTCTCCACCGATTTTCTTCAAACAGCTAAGAACCATATTCCACATATCAGCTTTAATAAAAGAAACCGCTTGTAAATCGACTATCCCTTTTGGAGATTTGTTTCCTAGAAGGATTTGACCACTAGACCACAGACAGCCAAACATTAACATCCTTCTTTGTTAAGGGGTTAAACCCCCAAAATGTCACGTCCAAGCAAAGGGATAAATCACCCCGCAAATTGTTTGGGTTATTTCACCAGCCGTATATTTCACCCGACTCCTTTTATGAACTCGGATAGTTTACATCCCCGCCGTACATCCACTAGGAGACATCCGAATCACCCGGAAGACGTATGTACCAATCGGCTTTATTTACTAGATCCGGTATTGGGTGAAATATATATGTATTTTCGTGAAACGTCACGCCTTGTCCATACCAGACGAGCGACCCACGGAACAAAACTTCAAACAAGAACAAACCAACACTAAATACTAAAAATTTTGCGACTGATGTTGATACTAATACTTTCATCCCTTATTTCTCGTTCCAAGAGGGTACACCCAACCATTTTAAATAACATCCAAATATAATAGGCGAAGATAAGCACAGGAACATTCTGGCATAACCCAGTCTGGCCGTCCCCGCGGTGGGAGGGAAAACCGAAGAATTTTTAGAAGCAAAAAAAAAAACTATAGCAACTTGGTTAGCCTTGGACCCGCCAGTGTGGACAGTTTACGAGCAGTAAAGGCAAGTGGAAGTCAATTTACGATATGACATACTAGGAATTGTGCCTAGACCATTTGCTCAATGCTTGAATTTGTTATTTTTAGTTCCAAAATCTTCTCTTGTAAATGTAATGACTGACGGGTCCGTAGCTCAGTAGATAATAATTATACCTTAAAAGCAAGGGTTCCTGATTCGATTCCCAGCCGAGGCAGACTGTGTAATGAGCGTAAAGTTTTTTCCCGTGGAATGGGGTGTCCTTGCCACCTGTGACTTCTTTCGTAAGCGTGAGCGTAAAAAACTTCTAAAAAAATCTAATAATGGATCTCGTAATTTACATTGAACTGAAGTCGTGATCTCCGCGAACGCTAGTGACTCCCGGTCGCCAGACGTGGACCCAGCCTCATGAATGTACGTGATTTACCTTATTGCTATTGAATTATTTATGTTTGACAATTGTTAGTGCTCGTATTTGCTTTATATTTTGCGCGATTTACTAAGTTATATGATTAAAACTGAATCATTCATACGGGATATCTTGGAAATTAAGCTTTAAAGTGTGGCTGGAATGTTTAATGGCTTGATTTATAGCTATAAAAGCTATTACTCCGTCAATAACGGCTATAGAAAACCACAGCCAGGTCAAATTTCGATAAACTACGTTTGAAATGAATTTAAAGAGTTTATTGACACAATTTGACTGGCCTCACAGTTGGTAGTAGCTCTGCCTTTTGCGCTGCAGGTCGTGGGTCCGATCCCCACTCAGGCTGAATCGAAATCACGCCCTACGCAGAAGGCAGAAGAACTACGAACCGAGCTGTGAAACCGGTATTATTTCATACAATGTAATACGTATTCTACGCCATTTCTATATATCATTATATCACCATTCTATATCGCGATAACGACAACTGATGTCGTTTTCTGATGTTCTGTGAAAGGCAAGAATCACAATTATATTATAATGTTACTACTTCACGCTCAAACGCCTTAACGGATTTAGACGAAATTTGGTGGTTTTATGGTTTATGATAATTATTTTAATTAGGGTAAAAGTACAAGAAGTCTGATAAGGTTGAAGAAAATAGATATCGATAATTATTTAGATTACTTGTAATTGTTGTTACACAAAAACTTAATTAATTAACTATTGTATCGAATAACTTGAATAAGGTTTGAACATAAATTGTGAGAAGCCTCATCACAAACATTTATTTCAATAAATATTATGAATATAGTTGCTTTAAGTCAAGCTAATGAACAGAATAATGCTAATTAATCTTAATTTCAAATCAAAACATAAATCTCGACTCAGTGTTAGTATAGGTACTAAACTAACCACAATACAGTCCACTCTATTCCGCAGCAGCCTTTAATGTTCCCATTACAACACAGACCCACTCTCGACAAGGAAGAGTGAATGAGCGTTAAACTATCACAGAAGACCGATCAGGAAGATGTCCGGATTGGTAGAAGTCAATTTCACTTCTTTTCATTAGATACATAGATTGTATATGACACAAGTGAAACCGCGCTGATACAGCTAGTACAAAATAAACAAAAGGCCTGATTTTACCCAATTAAAACACACGAGCGTACCGTCGATAAGTAAAACTTAAAACCCTGACTACATAACCCGGTATTTCGTTCCATAACACAAAATAATGAGTTCATAAAATACCCTTCAGAAAAGAACAAGGTCGCCCGTAAACCTACCGATTTAATTCCCGCGTATTCACGACATTCAACGAAACAGGCATATTTTATAATCCGCTTAACTGTCACATTACAATTCGTCAAACGAAGTTATGTCGTCTGCCAGAAACATTCTGGAGAACATTCGGGAACACTCGAATTTTCACGTACGCTGAAGTTGGAAGTTTATCTGCTGTCTGGGAGTCGGGGAGACGAGCCGTCTGATTTATTGTCTGTGAAGTGACAGTGACAAGTGACAGACGGAAGCGAAAAAATAAATAAATACAATGGTGCTCATTCATCCCATTCATTGGATACAGTCAATGTTTATCGCGTCGAAAATGCTTCATCGTAATATTTAGCTAAACGTCGTTTTTAGATACGTATTTTTTTAGGGTTAGGTACCCAAAAGGTAACCCCATATTATTTCATCCGAATTAAAAACGTCTTTACCACTAAGCCATGCTTATTTTCGGGCTGTGTAAAATGTCCATAAATAATTATTTGTAGGTATACCTAATAGCACATATTCTGTGAAAACTTCAACTCGCTCCCTATTACGGATCAAATGATGCCCTTATCAAATTCGGGCTGTATTAAAGGTATAATTAATAGACAGATGTTGTAATCTATGTTAAAGAGTTCCTTTTCGCCTTTGGGAACGGAACGCGAATTACGTCAAGCAGTTTAAACACCGATCGGGAATCCCATCTGGCATTCTATTATCTTCCAAGGATTACTGCCATTCATTCTTTCCTTTCATTAAGCTTCTAACTTGCAACTGACGACCGGGCGTCGCATACTTATGAATTTAATAAGACACGAACAAAGTATTACAAGATGCGGAACTATCCGGAGGTTCATTGGAGATAACTGCTGTGCTCTGTTTTAGTGCGAAGATTTTTTTTTTATACTTTTATCAAGTCTTGCTTTTTGACTGAAAGGAAGGCAAGAAAACATCTTACGTGTCGCCGTGTTTATGCCCTTTGACACAAAATAAGATAAGATAAATACATTTTTTTTCTTATTTATCCACTTGCCGTAAGAAAAAATCATTTGATTCCCATACATTTGAACTGACAAAGTCATCGTCGTTTAAAATAAATTATCTACTTTTCATTCGTATGTTTGTAATATCTACATGCATCGTATTCGACTAAATACTATGTACTTCCGACCCATCCTGGCTTGTCGAGGATCCCAAAGAAAAATACCAGCCAAATATCCAACATTTCCCACAAATAAATCTTTCATACGAGCCTTGTTCAGACAATTACGAATTAAAAAATTCAGCTAAATCGGTTGAGCCTCAAGTGATGCTTATCAGTAATGTGGAGCTGTTTCATCACATATAACAGTAAAAAATATATTTAAACAGTTCTCATTTAAAGTGACCGACACTCATATGACCAATTTTATGTCAATATGTTTTATACTGTTAAAATCGGGTAAACTAGAATATTTTTAGCAGATAACTGTAATTAGACATTTGAACTGGATTTTCGTCTTCGGACGCGAAATCCGTCGCTATCAGACAACGCGCACATTCGCATGGAGTAATAGTGACAGACTGCTACGTGCGCCTTCACAACCACAAAGTTATTAACCACAGCCATACCATAAGAGCTCAGAACTCGCTAGTGCGTCTAC
This sequence comes from Aplocera efformata, assembly GCA_921293045.1. Lineage (NCBI taxonomy): Eukaryota > Metazoa > Arthropoda > Insecta > Lepidoptera > Geometridae > Aplocera > Aplocera efformata. Next base: position 1,824,267 of record OV121040.1, read on the forward strand.
ATGGCTACACAAAAATAGGATTTGGAAAGAGTTATCGCGCGGCGCCAGATGGGGAATCCGATTTTCCGTGAGGCTGACTCCGCGGAACAAAAACTGCCAGGATAGAGCTGAAGGATTAGCGGAAATCATTCCAACGTCGGTATAGTTTTCGATAAGTCGAATCAAAGGAATGGATTCCGGTCACGTGATAATTGTTTGATGTTATCACGGGCGTTGGTAGTTTATATAATCTAGATGCCGCCCCGCGGTTTCACTCGCGTAGTTCCCGTTCCCGTGGGAATACGGGGATAAAATACAACTTATGTTACTTGCTGATAATGTAGTTTTTTATTGGTGGAAGATTTTTGAAATCGATTTAGTGGTTTATGCGTAAAAGGGTAACAAACGAAAACAATTAGTAAGGAAGGATAGCTTTTGTCATTAGTTAAAGAGAAATGTAGGCAAGACTGGAAAGTACATTTTGACGAAAGATCACTACGCAAAGGTATCTGGTATAAGCCTGGCCTACCTAAATCACCGTGGTTCGAAGGGTCGGATATGAATAGAACTGATGTTGTAACTCTAATGAGGCTTAGATCCGGACAAATTCCGCTCAATAGTTTTGGTTTTCTAATGGGAAAAACGAGTACACCAAACTGCAGCGAATGCGACGTAGTTGAAGATGTTTATCATATTGTAGTGGAATGTGTCCGAAACAATACGGAAAGAATAGCGTTTAAGAGTTTGTATGATATAAATCTTTCTGTTATTGGTGTATGTAACAATATTCTGGCATTCCCTCGATCAGAAGAAGCCAGAATGTTAGTCAAAATTGTTAAACTAGGAATAAGATGAAGGAGCTGATATTTTGTTATGTGCTTTTTGAGGGTGACATATTCATTTTGATTAAACCCTCTATAAAAATAATAAAGAAAAAAAAAAAAAAAGGAAGGATAGCTGCGCGCCGGTGCTACCCGCGGTTAAAATATCAACATGAGACGGTAAGAAAAAAGTGCCAGTTCTTATTTGCATGCTATTAAAAAAGTAGCCTTTGTAATCCAGGGTTTGAGCTTCCTTCATAACAAATTTCATCCAAATCCGTTCAGCCGTTTAGACTAGAGAACCACCTTTTTTTGAAGTCGATAAAGAAGGTAATATTTAACATAAACATTTGACAAAAATGGCTACCCGCAGCAATTAAGCCCGATTAAATCAAGCTATACAGCCGCCGCCATATACGATAACAATATGCTAGAGGTAAATTATTTAATCTGTGGCTACAGCGTGACAATAGCGTCACATGGGAGACACGAGCATCTAATCTATCACGTTCCGAACTCCCAATTAACCAGTGAACAATGCCCACAGGCCATAACATAAATTTGATTTGACCCGAGCGACGAGACTCGCCGCAGTCTACCAAATATCGTTCAACCTGCCGTCAGTTCAGTTTAGCTGGGTTTGTTTAAAGATGAGACAAGAGCAATGTATTTTTTATATAATCAACATAATATATAAAACCTAACATAACTTTTGGAGACTTTATTATTTATCATACATTTATTTTTATTTAAGAGAAATCCATACTTAGCTCCCATTTGGGGAGTATAAAAATCAATTGCTGTTCGTTAGTCGCGCTAAAACTTGAAAATTTCTCGACCGTTTAGGCTGGTTTTTACTTCGTTGCATTTTAATTATCAGGTCAAAGTTTGTATACAAGAAAATAATTAGAAAATTTACGGGAACAATAGAAAATTGATGGAGAACTGAAACTGCATTTTTCTGTGGAATTTTTGTTCTTTGCTTCGTCATTAACAGGTGTCAAATTGTGAATCAAGACAAGAAAAAACCGATCGAATCAGCTAGTGTATAATATGGAGAATGTATTGTATTTCAAATAATAATTTCTCCCTTAAGTGGGGACTGGGCCTTTAATCTTCGAATAATGCAGAACGGTTTAATATTTTAGTGGAAGAGTGCTTAGTCTGTTATATTTGGACCGACTTCACAGCTCAGTTGGTAGTAGCTCTGCCTCTGCTCTGCAGGTCATAGGTTCGATTCCCACTCAGGACAAACATTAATGTTGTTATATATGTGTATTTTCAAAAATGAAATACATAAGTATATGACTAACAGTCATGATCCCCATATTACATGACGAGTTGGATGCTGTGTGAAATGACCATAAATATTTTTTTATTTATTCCAACAAGTGTAGTCCTTTTGAGGGTCTGCCTTCTACAATAGCACATCAAAATAAAAGAGAGTGGTTCATACGGTTTTCTGAACGCAGACGTTAGTGTTAGAACTTCGAACTTTCTATGTTGATGTAAACATTGCTTACTTACTTTGTCAGCAATAATTTTTTCCTTGACCAATAACAAAGTCACAATACACATAGTTTTAGTCAAATCATTTGTAACACGGAAACGATCACAGATATCCAATTCTACTTTGCAACTTTTCTGAATACACGAAATTAGAACGAGCTTCCGAATTGCTCGTAAAAGATAGATTCCACTTCATACAAAAAGTCACTTTTTCCAAAAAAAAAATGTTTTTACACTCCGAGCAAACACTATTTAAATGATACGAATTGTTGAAAAAATTGTTCACAGAAACACAAAATCCTGCTATCAGAGCGGGCACCGAAACGCGCAAATGTCGTTTATCGGCGACCAACTAACCATGCCGGACAGTTAGCTGCAATCAATACGGGAACCGGTTTAGGTGAACATATCGAATGCCTTCCACGACGGTACTGGCGGCGATAGCGGTGTTGGGCCGTATCAGCCAATGGTCTGCAGGGACACCAGTCCACTACCGAAAAGTGCACTGTGTGGATATTGGCTGTTCGACTAAAAAACAATTTAAGTATTCAACTAGCCGACGACCGGTCACCGTAAATAGATTGTTATAGGAACATTATTATGTCAGAAAGTTCCACTCATCAACCGACTTCCAAATATCAATTATGTTTATTAACTCAGAACTCCGCCATTTATCAACCGAATCGGAAAATTCCCGGAATCAGATTTTCCCCATAGAAATTTCATCATAATCGGTTGTTAAATCAAAATAATTGGAAAAAATATGTCATCAAAGTAAACGAAATTGCGTATTTTGCTTTCCTGCGACTATTCTGGGCTCACTGTAGATATAGATGTTTCTTTTAAGGGTAAGAAATGAGGTATTGAAAGTATTGAAATTTGTTTTTTTAATTATTCAGTAATCAGTCAATCATTTTTGACGGATAAGCAATGTTACAACTATAATCTTAATATATATAAATCTCGTGTCACAATGTTTGTCCTCAATGGACTCCTAAACCACTTAACCGATTATAATAAAATTCGCACACCATGTGCAGTTCGATCCAACTTGAGAGATAGGATAGTTTAAATCTCAAATTATAGTCGCAATTTTAATTTATTGCAAATTAAAATTGCGACTATAATTTATATCATATGACAAAAACGTTAGCCACAGCAACGCGTGGCCCGGTCAGCTAGTCGATCTCTAGTTGTCAGTTATTGAAACTAGGTGTAAGCCCAGTGTGAATGTGTTCAAGCCTATCTCAATTTTGCGCTTTGTTCATTTGACTGTATTATATTTGCATTCGGTCGTGTAACCATTTTATGTACCTAGGAGCAGGTAATGAGCACAACCGCTTGCACAAGTAAGTGCTAGACATAAATCCGATTTCTTAGTATCCAAGTGACACAACTATTAGGCACCTATCAAGAACTTATAACTAGGTTCTACCAGCGGTATCCGTCATAATTGACCAATTTAAAAATCAAACAAACTGTCTGATGAAAGTATTGAATTTCATCCCATATAGTTTGCCCTTAGGCGTGAAGTTATATCATGTAATAGAGACTACCTAATCATCATTAAAAATAATTCAAATAAAGAAAAATATATCCAAAATCAGTCCACAATAGACAAAGAACAACAAACACATAAAAACAAACAGCCACAGTGAGAACCTCCTTTTTTGAATGCGGTAATATGTGCCTCAAATCTTTGTTGAAAATTTCATCAACATGTGTCATACTTTTAGCATGAAACAGGAATTCCCACACATACTTCAGTGTGAAGTATGAGAAACAACAAAGTTCACCTTCTAGTCAAACCCTTGTATCTTGCAGGTACTTGTATCTTATGTTTACACTAAAATGATGAGGTAAACATGAATCGTAATAAAACCAGAATATTCTGGAGATGATATGGAAGATTTTTAACCTAAGATTAAAATACGGGTAATATAAGTTATCGGCTGTTTTTTTTTTATGCGACCTAAAACTAACGGTACGAGCATACAACCCACGGATGTTAAGTGATTACCACCGCCGATTAATGGCACCTATTACAATAATGGTAGTAAGCAAGTTGGTACAAGAATAGGTACCAACTTGCTTACTTCAATGTTTTGGTGATTCGGCAAGTTAGTAAAATACATTGTATTTTTTTCCGAAGGATTAGGCAGTCTCAATTGGATTATATTGTACGATTCTGGAAACGTAGACATGACAAGTTGCAAACTCATCGCCGCCATTGTTCTCCCGCAAATAAGTAATCTAACATTTTTCTTCAGTTTACATCCCTTGATAATCTGACAGCCAAGACATAACGAAATTACCAACAAGACCCGGCAAAGTTATTATAATTAGGTACATAAAACCAGCCTATTGTACAATAGAATCTCTAAAAATATAATGAAATTTGTTTTACTAGTGTAACATTTTTGTCTACGAAAGTACAGCGGCGACATTTTTTTGTAACAATATTTCGTTACATTCTCGCGTGCTGTAAATAAAGTTCGTGTTGCCAAGCCCCGCGACTTGTGCATGCTATAAAAACGTCATTATCTTTTATTCAAATTATTACACTCATATTTTTTGTATGGCAAGAATTTGATGAGAGTAGGTATCTAAAGTGATGGATTATGTCTGCATCGTTATATAATAAAATTAAAATCCATGGTCTTCATAATGAAAATCAATAATACTGTGAGACTACCTTGACTACCTTCACAGCCTACTTGGTACTAGCTCTTTTTTCTGTTTGATTTTACAAAAAAAAAACGTATTTGAATTCTACTAGTTATTGGTTCTCGAACAATTAATTACGCTTAGTTTAGGATACGACTTATTCTAACAATACATTAACAAAAACTGGTTTACAAATCACTATCGATATTGACTGAAAGAGATAACAATTATTGTCGCATTAAATCTGTATTTTGACGTAATTCACCGAAATCAAGCCGATTGGGAGAAAAATTGTGTGCATGCACCTGATATAAGCGGACCACTTCCAAGGATCGAATAACGTATCTAGTACTATTGGTAAATACATTGAAAATGGCGAAGTTGTACCAACACCCAACAAAACTATTCAGAGAACACACCTATCGAGTCGAAAGTAGTTACGTCTTGTTAAAAACCCCGAGGAACACGAAGCGCAATGTTAGTAAACCTAACTTAGTTTGAACATAGAAAAAGAAACCAGAAAACTCAATTATATAAACAAAACAAAAAGATTACCAAACCTCAGAGGAGCGAAACAAGAGTGCTTAGAACATGGCGTAACTGCTCATTGTTCCAATAAAACAAATTCAACTTTCATTACTCTGGAATATGATTTAGATTTCAATTAAAACAATTTTAATGCGAACAAAGGCAAAAGGGAGGTAAGGGTTCTCGAGTTAAATGACGAAGCGAAAGCCTCGAAGCCGGACAGCCCAAACTTAATTTAGTTTGCACAATTAGCTTTTGGAACGTGTTTTCTTGAGATAAAAGCGTAAAGCTTATTATAATCAATACTTGAGGGAAGGAGACGGCTATCTACGACTGATGCAGCCCTTTGGATTATAAATTATGGCACCATCGGCGCGTGCCAGGTCTCACGGGTTATTTAAGATGGTCGTCACCGGAAAAGGTAGTTTCATGGAATTATACTTTAAATAAATGAACTAAGTTGGGTATGAGTGAGTCTTGGACTGGGTTCAATGGCGTTACATTCGTGGAGACGTTCCAATAGAATATTCCAACAGAATGTTGATTAAATATAACTTTCGTACTACCTTCGTTTCCGTTTGATATATCAAAAAGGTCAGTCTCGTGACGCGGTCGTGATGTAGCTCATCTAGATGTCATTTTATATACAATCTAGGTTAAGCAACTCGCAGACCTGTCAGTAGTTGAGTGGGTGACCGCTTCCGGCAAAGTAAGTGCAGTCCCAGTTTTACTAGTCGTAAAGAAAAAAAGAGAAATATCATAGTTGGTATCTCTTGAATATTTTCCTGTCTGTGTTTATGGATCACAGAAAGCAAAATTGAAATACTGAGCGTCTTTGAATTTTGCGAATTAATCACGAAGGAGACTGTCTGTCTGACCGTCACTGATCACCAAGTATAACCCACCAAACAGCTTTAAACCACTTTCCATACAACATCAAATACAAAAATCCCACAGTTATGTGGTCGCAAAGGAATTGACCGTTCAAAACACAGACAGCCGTCATGTCATAACACCCTTCTTCTTAGTAGGGGACTTAAAAGACAGAACAGTGTGCGTAGCAATGGAATTCTAGATCTTTATTCCTGAGACGAATGATAGCTATCGCGAATTCATAAAACATTTAATTTAACACATACGTAGTTTAATAGGATTTTTACTGTCGTCGACAGATATGTTTTGTTCTTATTTTCCATCTAATAGACATTCGCTCGCGCTCGTCTTGCAGAATGTGCTAAACGGAAAATAAAACCGGGATGTATACAGGGCGTCCAAAGTCAAAATACAATATATCCGTTGAATGCTTAAAAAATACGTGGAAACGTCACTTTATTATGTACCTACAAGGTCATGCGTTCTTATTACTAAATTTAGCGTTGATGAAATTGAAATACAACGATCGTTTTCGTGTTTAATACCGAGACCGGCTGAATTCAAATCAAAGAGATCAAATCACAATATTCAAAGTCAAAGTCTATACTTTTTCATTGAATACTTAAAAATATTTATAGGGTAGGTAAAATATTTAAAGGGTGGCTTAAAGAAAATGTAAATACAAGGTCTCGCATCCTTATATTAAGCGCTCAGTTTGAGGAAAAATACTATATAACGCCCTTATATTTGTATTCTTGTATAAACAGTAAATCCATTTCTCTCAGTTTTTTATGACAAATATATTGAGATAATCGATTGAGATTCTAGGACACCCTGTATAAGCAGCGAAAATTAGATTCGAAAGCTATATACCGCGAGCGACACGAAATGAAGTTTGATCCTGTTTTTATAAGGCGAGATACGATGTCGTATCGATCGAGACCCTTTGAACTTAGATCTGACGTCTACGATTATTTTCATTTTGTCCTAAGCTAAAGTAAACTCCAACTCATGTATTCCTTTAGATCTCAAGTAACGTTTGGACACGTCAAATTACACATGCATATTCGTGATCATATAACGTGACACAGGATTAGATTCTCAGGTTGATGTTGTGTTGTAGCAATCCAAAAGCTCATTCACATGTCTCGTGCCATATGTCCTTTACAGATCATTAAAAGTTAAGCAACTCTCAGTCGCTATTTGGATGGGCGGCCATTTGAACTGACCGCTTCCGTGTTTTGGAGGATTAAAATGTCGGTCCCGGCTATACTAGTAACTAAGCCATATTGGAGGCCTTCGAGCGGGTTGAACTACACCAGAATTAGCTAGTTATAAATAATAAATAAATATTCGTGGACATATATCACACAGCGCCATCTGGCCCCAAACTAAGCATATGGGAACGATAAGTGATAGATAACATATAGTTTTTTTTTTTTTTTTTTGTAAATACATACTTGTAATACATATTAACACCCAGACACAGAACAAAAATTTTTGTTCGCGCACAAAAGTTGTCCTGTGATACTGATACGACAAATAGGTGTAAACTGGAGTACGCAACGACTCCGCACCGTAGCTACATAAAATGATGAACGAGTTAACTAAGCTCGTCGTGTGGTCTGCGATTAAGTGTTATTATTTTAAAAGCGATGATCGATTGTTTCCCACGCACGCGATATAGTAATGAAGTCTTATGATCGTAGTACAAGAGCCGACGCACAAAGCCGTCGATCGACACACGTTTTATTTACTAGTAAGCACGAAGTACAAACTAACTGGCCATTGTACGGATACCACCAAAACAACCGCAAAATTAAGGTCCTCTCCGATGTATGAGAAGACCCAAGTCGCATTGTGTTGCGTCTATCTGTCTAAGATGGGATGTAACGTCTAATACGCCTATAATTTCACTGGCACCAACTCCTTTCCATCTGAACACAGCAATGCAAGTGCACCACTGCTGGACGAGTTACCAACTTAGCACAAGGTATTCTGACACTTTAGTTTGCTACTTTAGCACCATCCCAGAGGGTACTCACCTTCGAGCGCGATCAAAATACCTAAAACCACCTACACTTAAAAACCTACCATTTATTTCACAACCACCATCACAGAGCACCTCCAATATCAGAGATCAGGACTATTACCGTTTGAATACGGCCTTAAGATTGATCCCTCATTCAATTGCGAGGAGATCCCTTCCATCAGACGCCAGTCCATTAGAGACGCCACTAATGCTAGCACTGGCTTGATAAATGAATTCTGCATTGGCTTCGCAGCTGCTACCTTATTGAATTCAATTTTTGCTGCAAATTGAACGCCCGTGGAATAGTAATGAGGTTGGAAAATCGGATGCATTGCATTACTTTTCGCATGATACCTACTCTTAGGCACGAGTTACACGCGATCCTTTTGTGGTGATGTTGGTGAAGTTTTGGATCACAGTCACGTAATCACTTGTACTTTTTATCTGAATTAATAGCTGTAGGCCCGCCTGATGTTCAGTGATTACTTGCGCCCATAACAACCGCAATGCCACATATATATAACACGTAGTCGACGACGACGCAAGGTAAGAAATTGCAAATCAACTGTGTTCTGCATATAGGTATGCAGCTGTACTTGGAAATCTATTCCAGACTGAGTGTAGGTGTAGGTACTTATAACGTAGTTAATAGAATGACCTTCTAAGCGATTGGAGTCAAAGCAGACCCGACATTTCCATAAATAAATATTAATTTTAGGTCAAAGCCGTTACACCTATCTGTGGGACATTCTTAGATTACATCATAGACATAGACTCTACAGCGCAGCGTCCCGTATTCAGTTGTGCAGTGAATACAGACCAAAAAGTACGAGAGACAGCGATTGTGCGGCCAGTAGTTGTCTCTTTCTAGTATCCTGATTGGTCCGTGTCACTGGCGGTCAGGACTGTATCTTTCTGCATATACAACTGAGACAGGTATTTGCCGAACATTCGCTTTGTCCCTTTCTAGAGAGTGGTCAATTTTGTGAAGCTAACGCTCAGTCCATTCTCTGCCTATGGATTACATTGAGTTTGGAATATTATCTGTGTATCATGTCTGTGTAAGTTAATACATATTTATTAACTTACACAGACATTAATAATAAAACCGGGAAACATTCTAATTCAAATTACTAAGTTATCTGTTGGACATTTTAGATCACATTGAGTTTAGGATATTATTATCAGGCCTTAAAAAAAAGGATACAACCGGAATACACTAAGTTTAGAAAATTATGTGGTTAACTTTTTTTTAAAGTATACATCCAGGCAACAAACTCATTCAAAGTACCAAGGTTGTTAACTGGTGCTCCACAAGTGATAAAAACTTTCAACATTATGAACACTTGAAAAATGCACAAAATGTGGGTAAAATACGTTCACTCACTAAGCTTTTTTCCCGGAACTATTTGGCTGAACATTCCAGTTTTTTTAATTAAAAAAACATAAACGTACTTTCGCGGGATACAGACTTTAAAAATGTTTTAAAACGCATTTTTGCGTCGGGTACAACTGAAACAAAAACCTTTAGAAATAAATTATGGGTTTTTCTTGCCTACTGCGTTATTCTTCTATTGTTTTTCTACGCAAATGTTGTTGATATTACAAAATATAGATAGGTAGGTGGTTTGCGTGGCTAGTTCTTCGTTTCAAGAGAGTGGTGGAATTATATAAAACTGGTAGCCTCATTGATTCTTATAATTCAATTTCAATATACGCGTCAATGAAGTCACTTTACTATATACACTTAAATTTTTTATAATATGTTTCACTGATAATGCGGACACTAATATTAAACCGGTTATGTACAGTCAGATAAAAACTTCCAACGATACCTTCATTGTAGAATTCCGTCCTCCTCCAAACAATAGTTGTAAAATGAGGAGGACATCAATTCGGTTGTACATGTTTGTTACCTCAGAACGCCGTCACTTGTCAACCGATTTCATCTCATAGAAATTTCATCAAAATCCTTTCAATAGTTTGCGAAATTGCGTATATTGCTTCGCCTATTATAAACCGATATTGTTTTTTTTTTTTTTTTAATGATTGATTTTTTTAATTAGGGTCAACAAATAAGATATGAAAGTACAGAAGAATCACTTGTTTAGTTATATTTTATACAATACATCCCAAAAAAGACAATATTGTATTAAAGAACCTTAAAACTCTATCAATTACTTTCGAGTACACTTTACGAAACGGTCATATAATGTGATACAAACAGCAGTATTTAGGGAAGTTCCCCGGTGTGTATTATGTCAGCTGTGGGGGTGAGTCATCGTCCCCTCGCAAGGTTTATATAGATTTATGTGAGGGTTCCGTGGAATTTCGCAATAAATAATAAATTCCGTGTGCGGTTACACTTTCCAATAATGATGCGTAGTAATAAAAGTACGAGCTGTGTAGCAGTGTTACTGAGTGCATCCGGGAAAGTACTGCCGCCATAACATTCCATATATCTATCATAGAACACATTCCATCTTAATGTTCCAAAAGTGGCGATCTCCAAATCCAATGCATGATGTGTTTCTGAACATATGTTTAAATTTTATGAATGTTGTGCTTAAAATATTTTTTTTTATGTCATGAAATTCACAATGCTCAAACTAATTAATATTTTCATTGTTGGAAAACATTTGTTGGTACTTGTACCAAAGCTAGGTTAGCCTATATATTTTTATGTTGCATTTAATTCTTAAAGTACATTAACTTCCAATTTTAGTTGGAATTGAATCTTGAAAAAATCAATTTCATATCAAGAATAATTTCCTTCACTCGTCCTCTTCACTCCTTGACTCGGTTCACAAAAGGTTTCTTACTAGCAACAACAAAAAATATATCCAGGCCATCGACTCCAATATCCATGATCCATCAATCTTCCTTTTTCTTCCTTTACTTCCAATGTTATAAGTTCCGATGGAATCCATAAAAGGATATCACTCGCCAACAATATACATTGTATTGTAACTCACGGAGTGTTATCTAATGATACCAACTTTACACTGGGTTCCTTACCTTGTGAAGCACTTGAACCTGCCTTTTGATAGATGTCACGTGTCTTGCCTTCAAATTATTGGCTTCAAAAACACCTTTGTTTGCCGGAGGGTTTTCATGAGCACGTGCCGCAATTTTTTAACGACTTAAAAATGAACGAGGTTCTCTATTCAGCTGTTTGCGCCAGAAGGAGGTTTATGTTTTTCGAGTGTACATACACTCGAAAACATAATTATATTTCTTTATTTCTTTGGCACGCCTAAACGTCTTGATGGACTTTAGCTTGAGAGGAATCGATAGATTAGTCTTAATTGTGAGAGTGATCTGGATATACCAATAAAAAAAAATGGCTGCTTTCCTCAAAACCTGTCAAATGTATTTTTAAATTAATTACCTAACTACTTTCACAGGTGTCGGATTTCATATTGCTTTCGAAATAGGAAACGGTAGATACTAGACGCTATTTTTAAGTACTTAATCGAGGGTGACACCGCGGTGCGCAACTAGTGGTCTATAAAACAAACGAACGATTATACCTTTTTCCCATACTTATCCAGCGCGGACGGTGAACTGAACAATGGAAGGGGGGGAGGCTTCGAGCGCAATTATGCCAAAAATAGGACGAAATTGAAGTGGTCTTAAAAGGTGTCTTTAAAATCGCTAAGATGCGACGGTGATAATAAAATAATCGTCCCTTTTGTAGGAAATGCGCAAAGTGGAGACGTTTCAATTCGATCGAAGTTACGAGCGAGTTTAGTAGGGTTTCCTCCGCTTCGAAATATTTATTTTTATATTTCATTAAGGTTTATATTATTCTGACATAGGGAAATGGAAGAAAAATACATGTTGTGCCGACCCCACTTAGTGTGGGATAAGGGCAGGAAGATGATGATATTTTATTAAGGTGACGGTACTGATAGCTCGTGCCGGTACCGCCAACCTGATGTTAAGTGGATACTGTCACCTATAAACCAGTCGCAGTCTACAATGCCGCGAATACTTTCCATGCCGCTGATATTTCGATTCGTTAACGACATTTTTATTGCAATATCTTCGACGTTGCCATTTGAGGCTTCCGTCGACTGGGACCAGTAGGTACTGGGACCGCGTTCCCAGGTACCGAATCGATTTAATTTTGTTTTTTATTTCGGCTACTGGAACCGCCCTCGAAATAAATGAAAAAACCTATTGTTCATGACAAATACAAGTACAGTCAAAGGAAAAGGTAGATACAACAAGTGAAAAGAAGGGAATTTAATTCGAGGGACTAAGTTGGATCCTAAGACACCAGAGTAGAAACCTATGGACAAATAGGTGGAAGCATCAGTAGGTATCTATATTACTAGCTGACCGGGCCACGCGTTGCTGTGGCTAACGTTTTTGTCATACGATATTATAATTTGCAATAAAATAATATTGTGATCATCAATTGAGATGTGAGCTATCCTATCTTTCAAGTTGGATCAAACTGCACACGGTGTACAAATTTCATACACAAAATCGGTTATTGTGATTAAACCATGATAGCTAGATATATGTTCTCGGGGACTTTTTTGTAGGTCTTAATGAGATCTACAAACCCGTAGTACATCATTTTGTTCTATTGTCAATAGTTTTTGCAGCGCACCCAAAAATAGGTTTTCGATTTTACACCTTGTGTTACAAAATAGCAATTTTTTTTTCCAGAGATTAGCGCGTTCAAACAAACAAAGAAACAAACAAACTCTGCAGCTTTATAATATTATAGTATAGATTAGACTTTAAGACAATGACTTACCATCCAGATGTGAAAATGAGTACAGCAACGGCAAATAATCTGAAACAAAGATAATTTAAATTTAAATATCAGCACGTAATCAACTGATCTGAAAATCGAATAAACCAACTTCAATACTTTCATCCCTTATTATTCACCCTTAAAGATCCTTTACATAAAGAAGCAAAGGCAGTATATTTTATAGGCAACTTTATGCACAACATAGCAGCAGTGTATATCTATAGAAATTACTATGTATCAGTTACGTCTTGAATAAATTATCAAGCGATAAATTTGATGTTTAACGAGCATAAAAAACACTTAGTAGAATTCATGAACTCTTAAATGAAGCCAAATAACCGTGGGTGCGACATACACATACCTATTTTAGGATGTCTTTCATCATGAAAGAGTTTCGTCGCGATGTTTTTCTTCACTGAAAATTATATAACACTGCTAGATCATTGAATGACAAGGATCTATTTTACAAGTAATAATTTAATTAGTTTATAAGAGCGCAAATAAAGCTGATCTACGTGGAACAAGATTTTAAAATGGCCGTCAGGGTACATGTCATTTCCAGCCGCATGCCCCACTGTCTTAGCTCCTCAAGTTCTGACAACAATGAGTTCACTAACCAGATCATACTCTCCAGCGTAGAGGAAGACTAGACGTTCCCAGTCTTCCTCTGTGTTGTTATACGCATGTTCCACTATACTTAGCACAACGCATTTATTTGAGCATTTCGATTGTTGGGAAAATAGGCCAATTCAACATAAGTTCCATAAGTATTCATTTGTTGGAATGGAGTCCCAGTGATATCTTGCCGGACGTGCAGACCTGAAGGGGCGGATGTCTACGCCGTAAAGATAACGTTCCTACGCCCAGTATACTTACATTTTGTAAAATAAGGACAATTTTCAGTAGTAATAAGCCTGCAACGTCTGTTTGTCAGAGAGCCAGGGGCACAGACGCCGACTTTCAATCTGAAGGTTGCTGGTTCAAACCCACACGTGCACCAATGAGTTTTTTCACTTGAAAAAATTTATGTGCGCAATACCACGTTCTCAGAACGGTGACGGAAAACATCGTGAGGAAACCAGCATGTCTTAGAACCAAAAATTCGACGACACGTGACATCTACCAATCCGGATTGGGCTCCCGTGGTAGATCAGAGCCCATTCACTCTCAATTATCGAGATTAGGCCGATGTCCCTGCAGTGGGAACATTAGAGACTGGTACAGGTCTGTTTGTCTGTCATATTTATTATTCACTTTCTGATCCGACAGGCGTTCTTTGTTTTGATTAGCTAATTTGACAATCAGATGTCAAACAACATTTTGCGCACGTAATAGCTAAAACGGGAAATTTTTCAAAATTTTCTTTTCGTCACCGTTTGTTCGTCGTCGATTCCAACTCTAACGAACATTAGCAAAAGCGGACTTACAAGTAATGCGCTTACCAACAAACAGCCTATAATTTTTATTTATAAAGATATAGATGAAAATAATCCTAATAAGTATAATAAAATGATTTCTATATTATATGAAAGCACAAACTCATTTCGTCATCACACCAGTTTACTAAATCATTGATATCGGCATAATCTGTCTTTACCGCTGCTAGACTTTAGTAATCCCGATTCCATTATGAGCTGCTCTTCTGCAGCAATCCTGCGGTGTAAGTAACCCAAGTTTATGAATAAATAGCAGCACGAGTCGTAGGGTTGTCCCAACCATTATAAAAAAGCCATTATAAAAGAGCCGTTCGTTTTGAAAAGCACACAAGATCATATAATTATTTTAAAAAAATTGATTCAAGATGGAAACATTTTTTGAAAAAAGAAAAAGATCCATACGTCGTCGCCACAACTCATCATGTCCTTCAGATTTTTCTATGGTTTTCCCCAATGCGCAGTATTGGGGAAACTGTACACTGCGTGTAAGTAGCCAACTCTGGTGTCGGAGTTTTCAAGCCGCCTGAAGGCCCCGACGTGGCTTATCGACTAGAATAACCAGGACCGACATCTTAAAGTGCCCTCCGAGTACACATCTATGAAGGAATGGATTGTCTGGTTTCAACCTATTACCTAAAACCTATTTCTAGAATATAATGAGTAAAGATAAAATTTTCATAGCTTGCGGTCTCTTTTCACGTTTCATTTTGTTTATTCTGTAGTACGATTAGTAGTAATCATAACATTTCACGTTTTTCCTTCAAAAATATTATAATGTATCTGGTAATTCTAGTTTTCGGATACCCGCGATACAGGCTAGCCCTAGTGCGGGATCCAATGTTACAAGTGTGTTCTGATGTTCTGTTTTTTTAATAAAGATATTTGATTTGAAAACCTATCTGGTTTATGTATTTATGTTAAGTTTGGTTGTTCTGTTTCTCTGTGACAACCCTGCTTCCGCATTATAGCATGAACACGGGCACCACAAAGCGAGTGTGGAGTAAAGCCGGCGAGTAAATCTCCTGCTACTTTAAAACTGTAGTGCAGGGAAAAAATATATTTTAAATCTAATCTCTAGGGCTTCATTGGCAATTAAGTAGACATAGTTTAACATGAATATTACAGGAAGTTGGCAGACAAAGGCAAAGGAAGTATATAGTTCCTTTTTTTATTTAATGTACTTATGTGCATCAAATCGGTTCATATAGGTAGTCATAAAACATTCAAATATTCATTAATATATTTCACACAGCGCCATCTAGCGCTAAACTAAGCATAGCTTGTAATATGGGAACTAGATAACTAATAGAATACATACAGTAATTTAATTTTAATTACAAACATATAATATATATTAAAACTGTATTTTTTTATGTTTGTTACCTCATATTATTATCTGTCATTCTTTCATTTATCTAAAGATTTGAAAATTATTTTTTATTTGAAAGAATACGCTTTTAGATAGGTCCTATAGAATTTTTATAAAAACCGGTTCAATAGTTTCCTATTTAAATATAAATAACTAGACAAAATATGTCATCAAGTAAACGAAATTGGATGTTTTGCAACGGGCAAAGAACAGGAAAGTTCCTTTTTTCTTTGCCCGTTGTATACCGATTTGGATGTTTCTTTTTTTAAATGGTAGAGTGTATATATGGGCGGGAAAAAAGGAAAGTACAATGAAAGACTTGAAGTAGGTTTTTTTTTTCGATTTTTAAATCTGTCACTTGTAATATATATATATATATATATATATATATATATATTTTCACTTATTTTGCATTCCCTCTCAAACGAGATGCACATCACAGTCGCTTTATGGTAAAAAGACGCATACATTTACTCAATAGAAACAGAACTTGCATCCATAACGATGCCAATTTCAAACGTAACAAATAACAGAACAGCGAAACAACAATATTACATACAGTTCTTAAACTCTGGATGAATCCCTCCATGTGACAAGTTCAACTATATTGCCGTTATAGATTTTAATTAATAATTAGCTACGGTCACATTAATTTTGGCTTCCTTCACACGGAACATCGAGTCGGTAATTCGTAACCAAGGTTTGAGATTATGTGCGGTTAAGTTGCAAACTTTTGCTTTGATACTGTTAGTTTAGAAGTTTGAATTTCTGACCTGTTCTTGATAAACTTTCAAATTGTTAGTCCGTAGTTTATGCCACCCTTCATGTTACAATGCAAGGTCTTCTCCAAACAAGCCAGAATGTATGGGCACCACCGACAAGTACCACACCTACCCCAACCTCTAGAGAAATTTTCATGTGTGGGCCAATAACCTTCAATAATATTTATATTATTTTTTTATGTAACATTTGACGGGACTTTCTTATCTATGAGAAGACCCAAGTTGCACCTCGTTGAGCCCGTCACCCAAAACGGGGATGTTATGTCTCATGCGCATGTGATTTCACCGGCACCCAAACCCTTTCACCAGAACACAGCCAGCGACAGTTGTGTGAAGACAGTACTACTCCGGGCGAACTTTACACAAGTTCTATTGCTACTTTTTGTTGGTAGTTTAGTACCAAATCTGTAAAATACAGATTAACTAACAGGATGAAACTTGAATAGTTCTGTTTTTTGGCATTTGCCTCCGAGATTTTGTACACAATTTGGAATGATATTTCCTCATTGGCAAGCTACGCTGTTGGGCACCACGTGACAGGAACCCGGATTGCCTAATAACCGGAAGAAAGGTCTATTAAAGAAAAAAAATAATTAAGTCTATAAAAGTACTAAACGAAAAGAGCGAAAAATATGAGATGAAAGTATTGAAGTTCATTTTTTAAATAGTCTAATGTTATTATTTACTAAAGAAAATTTCAACCTCCGCCTTATTAATCTTCCAATTTATTAAAAAAAAAATGTTGATTTAGAATAGACCTGTGTAATTTAGATTTTTCCAGGAAACCTTCCTATTTAAAAGGGAAACGAGTTTTAAGTAGGTAATTTACTTTTATCGTTATTACCGCAATAACAGGATTTAAGGCGATTTCACTCGAGCGATGTGAAATTGCAATTATGAAGGACGTAAATAAACGCTATTTCGTAAAAAATCCATTTAAGAAAAACGTTTTGCAAGATATGTGCCTTCTAACCATTCATTACGTTATAGCTCAAATACGGATAACGTGGGTGGTTGAGAATAACCTATTTTGTTTCTCAAACTCAAATGGAAAACATGGAAAGACGATAATTAGATCTTAGATATGTCATTTTTGAGATAAGAAAGAATACAAAGTAAATAAAGCTGTTCTTTACAGATCACCTAAGTTAAGCAACTTACGGCCCACAGTTACGTTAAGATGTCGGTACCGGCTATACTAGCCATGTCGGAGGCCTTAGGGCGACTTGAGAACTCCGAATTTGGCCACTAAAAAAATGCACGTAAAAAAGAAAAAGTTATGAAGTTACTCGTAAGAAGTACTACTTTCTATGTTGTGCTCGTAGTTTTATTGATACAAAGAGCCTGTTTTGGCTGCAAACCCTAGCAAAAGGCGTGTCAAGCACGTCGTCAAAATAAAATAAGTCTTTCTCTGTAAGAGATTTTTTTTCTCTGTAGAGTACATATAACTTATTCCTTGCGACCACATAATTTATGTAGATTACTTATATTACTTAGATTACTTATATAATCAAAGCGTTCAGTGCAAAAGCATCTCTCGCACGTAATAATACGAATACAATCTTGCACGCGCAAGGAAGGTATCTATATGGGTGCTTATTGATAAGCAGGCAAGGAATGCTCTGAAACTGCATAATGTAAAGTTATTTCCATGTGTCAATTTATTTGAATGTATTCACAGAGTTAACATTCTGTTTCTGGTACAACAATTTATTCTGTGACCAACATTTTCGTCTTGAAGTCAAGTTCTTGTAAGTTGCTCAGTGAAACTTCGCTACCTAAGCTAAAGCTTTGTAAACAATGATGTTTAATTCGTACAACTTCGTAAGTGAGATGGTACCTGAGGAACTAGTGAACAACTCTAGCGAACACTCAAGGCATACCTCAATGTGTGGAATATACAAGTTAAATAAATAGGTTTTTAAATCGCCTTTGAATGAGGAACTTCACGGAATCGAATATAGACATTACAGTATGGTAGATATATAGTTTGTTTTGGTGGGTGAATGGATCGGGTGAAATGCTCGTAGATTTAAAAAAAATACGATGAGCTTGAGATTGAAGCAATAATGTAATTATAGGTGCCCGACTGAACGACCGAATAAAGAATTCGTGTGCAAAAAATCTGAAATTTGCCCAGCTCAAATTGGCTCATATGTTCCTCAACAGTTCTAGTTTTAAAACCTGGTAGTTTACGTTGTACGTTATATTCTACGTCGTTTCTTTTCTTGGCTAACTTTAATTTCTGACCAGAAAACTTGGAATTCTTAAATATTGGTTTCCCAATATCCCACAGGGTGCCAGACGACAGCCAATCAATAAGAGTAAGGAAACATAGTGTTTTTACTGAAACTAATCGCAGAATCGCTGGCGAAGAAAACTTGACAAATTGTTTGCGTTTGGTCGTTTTGGCTTGGCACGAAACAGTGAAATTTTGCTGCGGTACATTTTACGCCATAGCAGGAAATTTAGGGAGTTTGAAAGATGGAACTTTTTCGTGTCAATGGCCGGCTTATCTAGCTAAATTATACAAAGTATACTCAGCACATAACAAATACAGTAGTTCCTAAGATGAAAGACCAAAACCGTTTTGCAGTGCTAAGAGTTTCGAACGCTTACAGCAGCCTCTGTCTGTTCTACTTTACAAGAGCTCTTGAATAGTAAGTCAAGGGAATTTACACTTTGTTTATGTGGCCAATGTGAAGGGAGTAGCAGAGGGCCCGAAGGTAAGGTAATCGCCGCCCATAAACAGAAACAAAAACGACTCAGGTTTTTCCCAATTAAAGTATTTATGAGAAGACAAAGTCGCATCGCATTGCGCCCGTCTTTCTGACAGGGATGTTACTCCTCGAGTGCCTGTAATTTCACAAGCCCCCACACACTTCCACTGGAATACAGCAACGAGAGTGCTGCTTCGCGCCGACTCTGGACGAACTTGGCACAAGTTCTAAGGTTATTTACGAGTACCTAATATGTGTCATAATGGCGGAATACTTAACGAATACTGAAAAATGCAATTGTTGGTACGAACGTTCAATGTGCGAGTCCGTATCGTACGTGGCCGGATTTTAAATATGTTTTTCTTCTTTTAGTAAGTTCATCCTGCTCCGCATTATCCAGAAAACTAATAATTTGTCAAAAATTTACAATCTTATTTTGGCACGAGTCTGGCAAACAATCAAAAAGTCGTTTGCCGATTGCTAGTTTCAAATCTAGATTTGCGGCAGCAGTTACAAAATGGCAAGTCATTAATCAACATCGGATGCTTCGTTACGCGCAATATTACCGATAACTTTCAATTAATTTCAAAACCTATGAAA
The DNA here is from genome assembly GCA_921293045.1 of Aplocera efformata. Taxonomy (NCBI): domain Eukaryota; kingdom Metazoa; phylum Arthropoda; class Insecta; order Lepidoptera; family Geometridae; genus Aplocera; species Aplocera efformata. The sequence goes on from OV121040.1 coordinate 1,844,357, forward strand.
TGACGGGTGTAACAAGGGATGTCAACTGGAAAATTCGGAAAATTCCTTCGATTGTATATAGGCATTGCCTGCATTATGCAGGCAACAAATACCGTGCTGATCATATTATATATTATGTCGCGTCCACCTGCGCTCTTGCAGAACCTATGATTACTGCGACTATAGCTAAGACTATGATGATTCTATGGCTAAGAGTCGAAATGTTGACACACTTTTAGTGTGACACATCTTGTGAAATATTCGTATGGCATCCGATGGCGATGAACCTAAGCAAACAGGTGATTTGGAGCAGGTCCTTGCATATTACTGGCGTACCTAAAACGGTTCCATGATCTTTTCGGTTACACCAAAACAAACACTAACTTTGCTGTTGATTGTCCAAACGGTTTGATCAGGTGAACTTGGCAGTGCCATGGGAAATCAAATTTGCCAGGACACACTGGTTGTGTTAGCGAAAAGAAAATGACCTCTCCACCAAGGCTACAAAATTGTATAACTTCGGCTCATCAAGCTTTCGCCACACAATATTTCGGGCGTTCCGTGGCAGAACAATCTGTACAAAGGAGTTATAAACGAGCCACTTGACCAAAAAGCTAAACAACAATAGCCTCCTCTGCCTGACCAGCAAAACAAAAACCAAATATTTATTCTTTCTCACCCAACCCTATTAACAACCCATCCATTCACAGCACAATGGCCCTGCTGCATTAAATCTTCTCTCATTGCTTGTCAACTGCAAACATTTCAGCACTTTCAGCGCTGTAATTCAGCATTCAGAGCTGTAAAGCGATGTCGGTTAGCAAACCTGTCCAATTCATTTGATTATCGCAACGGGAATCGACCATTAATGCTTTTAGCGATTGTTAGGTGTTGAGAATGGTTGGTCTCTTTGCAAATTCCCAATTGTGGTCTGGCAATAACCATTAGCAGACGAATGACTTGATAATGATCGCTGTTCCTCTTCTGCTTGGGTCTTTGGTAATTGAGTCTCACTATTTACTTATCCAGTTCCGAAAACGCTCGTTCTTCTATTACAGCCCTATTTTGATAAAAACTGAATGACTTTTTAACGCCACTCATGGTGCCACTCTAAAAATTAATACCATTTGTTATAAATGGTCTGACTGTAACATACGATTAGGTTTCTTCGAGGAGTAATACCTACACTATTAGAGAATACCATCACGCGTAGAAATATGATCTCAAACGATACGAAACCACTCAGCGCGAACAATCGAAGGTGGAATTAGGTAAATTGTTCCGGGCACACTACTCCACTACCGCCAAAACTCTACCTCTGTATTAACTCGGTACATGGCTTTGCACTCAAGAAAGAATGATTAATATCGGCAGAGGAAAGTTTCTCTGCAATAATAACCTGGAGGGTGAAAGTGTATTCATTTAATGTCCATCTATCATGTGGGTATAGTTTTTATTCATTCCATTGGGAATGTTATTTCTATTTACGTAAAATGTACTTTGTGAGATGATATTTGAGTCAGTCAGAGATTCAAGGTTATTGACACTTAAATCCTGTTAAAAATTCAGTGGTATTTCAGTCAGAAGAAGACACAATCAACAAAGTAAATCTCAAGAAGAAACAAATTAAATGGTCTAAAATGCTTTAAAATAGTATTTGCTAATTTCGAACAATGAAATAAGTTTCCAGGAAACTTAGTTTGGCGGGGTAATTATTACCATCACCACCTCCTGGATTCGAATCTAATGCAAATACCGGTGCTACAGGGGGATAGGGAGGTAATCTGCGAACAAGCTAGCTCCAGGGTTGGCATTGCTTCTTAATAAACAAAAGTTCTGGATGGTAATTACAAATAGTCCATTCAGACCACATCTAACTATGTGCTGCAATTATTTAAGGAATTCGTATAGTTCAAAGATCGCGAATGGAAGGTTTTTTTAATACAGCAACCTTTTTTTCACTTATTTTGGGCGTAATTGGCACATGTTCTACTACTACTTTTGGTTGCTCCTTTAGCACCACCCAGGAAATACGTGTACCTGTACGTGACGCGAGCAACTGGACCCCCAAAATTCCTATATAGGTACTAATATACTATTATGTAATCAAAATGTTTAAATCCTTGGTATTCTAATCTACCCAGATGAATCTTTGTAAATTTTAGTACGTAACTGATTAAGTATCTTGCTTGTTCTAGTAATTAATATTTTAGAAGCGTGCGTACAAAATAAATCATGCTTAAAATTCTGAGAAGATACCTACCCGAAGATTGAAAGACAATAGTCTATGTTTGTATAATTAAACTGATTATTCAGTCAGTAATCTTATATTCATAGCTGTAATAAAATTTAAATGGGTGGTTACGACTTCATCGTTCGTTCGACCGTTGTTCACTTTAATGTTTGTTTAAATCTAATGCATTCTATAATACTCTAGAGTTTTTTTTTTTATCACTTTTTTTAAAAAAAAATTTTACCACAACCATACCCAATACCTAAGTACGAGTGGAATACGGTAGATATATAACCTATGATAACTGAAAGTCGCACCCAACACAATAGAAGCACGCACGTTCTATAAAAACGCACGAAAAATGAGTAGCGAAAATTAGGAGATTTAAAATTTCCATCACAGTCGTAGATAAACAATCCTGTCAAAGCAAAGTTCGTTACTCCATTCGAAAGCGGAATAAAAAGGCGAAGTAATCCTTTTCGGTGTGTTTTTTCTCCTATTCTGGCAACCCCTGGGTAATCCTAAATCCCGCCGATTCACAGGCCGTTTGTCTAAAACAAACGACGCCTTAATAACGTTTAAACATAAACAAATTTTGAATTACTGAATTTCCGCGCTCTGAATTTAAAATGTAATTATTACCTTTATTTCGAGATCCAGACTTTTTGGGGTGTTGAAGTAGGTATTTATCTACATAGGTTGCTTCGAGTCCATAAACATTTGAAGTAGGTACGAGTTTTGTAATCGCCAATTGTAATAAAAAGTATTTTAAGCTTTGATTCATTATTCAAATCAGGTATTGAAAACACATTTTTCGTACTCGATATAATGTGTTATTTACGGAAAGTATTTTATTTCTAACAGACTTCAAAGAAGGAGGAATGTCTATGTTCGAAACTATGTTTTTTACGTAAGTATCTGTATCCACCGAATTCTCCGCTAATCGTAGGCCGGTTGTAAAAATTATTTTTTTGTTTGAAAGGATCTATCGAGATGGTCTCGTAATGAATTAATTCAAAAACTCCACCCCTAAGAACGAAAACTAAAGGATGAAAGTATTGAACCTATTCAATACCTTCGTCCTTTATTTTTCGTTCTCTCTTATTCGATTTTTAATTCAGTCACTTGTTAAAAAAATCAAATTTCAATAGGAAACAGTAACATCGGACCAGCAAAAATGTGGAAAAATTTGAATATCTCACATTTTATAACCGTATCTATAAGGTACTTTTATATTAATGTGCCATTAAGTTATTATGACAAGCATCTCACGATTCCATTTAGTACTTATCGCTTACGCGACTACTGCGTTTCCATTTTTACAACGAGTCTTCATGTCCGGAAAACATAAAAGCTTTTAACGTCATTTTATAGCGAGCATTTCTGCGGTTCAAATGCCATTCAACTACGTTTATAATATAACTTTATGATGTTACTGACAATTTTAGTCTAGGCACCAATCTAACTTACAATAGAACAGACCGGCTTTCACTTAGCAGACGTCAAGAGCTTCAACTATTAATCTTAGAAGCTTCCCGAAACAATTTATTAAAGGAACGTTAGCCGCGGCCTGCAAATTGCGACGTGCAGATTACCCGGGTCAGAGTAATATTATAATATATTCCGATGTTAACAAATGATCTAATACTATTATACGTACGTCTGGCAACATTATGTATTAAACAAAACAAAGCCGCTCCACAAAGGTGGAGTCGTGGAGTGATGGACAGGGACGGACAGCTCGGAGCAAAATGTGAGGAACTTGAAGCGGTTTCGAGCACTTATCCCAAAGAGGATTATTTCGACGAGTCATGTGTGTATAATTTAAGTTGGCGTAAAACTTTGCGGTTAGTAAATTGCATTTTCATCCCACATTCGCCGTGGCTTGATTTCAGAGCTTCGTTAAAGTGGTGTATAATAAAAACTGGAATAGATACAATAACAGGCAAACACACGCCAGATACAGGAACAATACAGTTACAGAAAAGTGCTCACTGTACTTGTCGTGCTGGATGTCTTGGTTCTGTACTTTACAAACTGCGTACTTTTGTGACTGAAGACAATTTGTGTGTTACTTTAGGTTGCTCCTTTCGCAACATCCGAGGGACACGTTTAGGGACTCTAAGTGTACTTTCCTACGGACATGAGCAACATTAAACAACCTATTGAATTTTTCAATTCTCCGTGGGATACCGCTTTAGATTAAGAGTCATATTATTCCAGATTTTATTCTTAGAAAGGACGCATAAACTCCAACGAATCTGAATAAACGAATGTTTGGCCCAATATACGCAATTATGAAGACAGCTCGTATTAGAGGTCGTAAAATGTAACGAATTTAAGATCTCCAAGCAAATTGTCTTCAGCAAAGTATTTCGAACAATTTTATGAATAATATATTCCAAAAGTGTGTAAAGCTGGCTGGAAGGTAAAAGTGAGTCTAATTAATTTACGAGCCGAGATTACGAGATAATTGGCCGTTGCGATGAAACGAGAAGAAAAGAAATATTTGTATATTGGTACGGAATTACGTGTCTGGCTTAACAAGGGATTTCGGCGGCCGCGTAATGGAGTCGGCAGGTCACTCCTGAGTCTTAGATAAATAGCATAATAAGATAGGGAATGGTTTATTTGCTGCGCTAGGATTTCATATGACTTGACCTGGTCCCCGAGGAGATTGCGACACGCCACGTGTCCTGGCGTGTCGCAAACAGAGGAGTGGCACTAGATGCCAAAGGTGATGGGTCCGGAAACGGACAGCCGCGGCGGGTTCGCGGATGTGTGTGCTACGTTCCCGTGTTCCCGCCACTAAGCGGCAGAGGAGGACACCGTGGGGTTTTAGTGGGTCTAGTCCCACATAACCGCTCTGTCTCCCCGTGGCAGGGCGGTATGCGAGAGCATTTCCCCACGAAAAAAAAAAAAAAAAAAAAAAAAAAAAAGGATTTCATATGACTTATGCTGTTGTGACATCTTAACATGAAAAGCACTGAATCACTACGTAGTATATTTAGAGATGAAAATATTCTTAATCTTACAAATATGTAAGTGTATATCCAAAGTCCAAGTCCAAAGTAATTTTTTTTAAAATACACACGGAAAGTTCTGTTTTTTTTTTTAATTTATTTATCTCGTGGTCTTGCCACGAGTTCTTGTTACTAAGTTATCGCTTGTTCAAAGGTCCCCCAACCCTTCATTGAGACGCCTATCTTGTCATCACTGTGTTGTTTGTCAATGGTTAATGTTATTAGCTGTTTGTTTCGTAGCGGTTTGAAGGTGACTAGAATAAACCTAGGCAAGAGACGAAATATCATCCTACCCTACCAACTACTATTATTATCAATTCTCACTACTAAAAAGTCGTTCAGAAAATCAGTGCGTTTTCCCTGCAATGGAAAACGATGGTAAAAAAACAGGGTGTATATGTAGGTACCTACTATATCTAGTAGGGTTCTGTATTTACCCAGTTGATGAGGCAACCGCACTGGTTCGTTTTAATTACGTGCTGCGCCCTACACAACCTGATTCAGGTCAGCTGTCTAGTCTCATCCATCCAATCACAATAAACAGATGTCTAGTCTTTTCATATATGTACTATTTTAATAAAATTTGCAGTATACATATAAGAAAAATAATATCTCGGCCAATGAGTCAATTGGTAGGGACACTAATGTTATCCTAGATTTTCAAGAGTAGATACGATTCTAATCTAGAGTTAGAACAACATATCTTATAAATAGAAACCAATTTCAAAAAATCAAAATGTCTTTAACGACTATTGTTTTTTGTTAATTTTGGTAGTTTTGTGTTAAAGAAATTGGTTAAATTGGTGAAATTATATGGTTCACCGGGTCATGCAGTTATTAAAACATAAAAACCTTTTTTTAAAACTCGTTTATAATTTTTTGTTCTATTGTATTATAAAATGACAAATAAACTAATAATACTTACTGGTTTTATGCTGTTTTTCGAGACTGTGTGGAATTTAACTTTATTTTTTTGTTGGAAACCCATAATCTTTTGTTTTGTAAAATAAAAGTAGCCAAGTACCTACTCCTATCAAATGCATTTAGTAAAAAGCTGTTATTTTTACATTACAAACAGACATCATTTTTATTTATTGTATAGATATAGATTATAAATTTATCTAATGTTCCCATTGAATTAAGAAGCATTCCGTGGGAGCATTAGAGGCTTTTAAGAAACGATACCGAAACCAAACTTACATATTTGTTTAAGCAACAGAAACTTCGATACTACCGATAGACGCCTTTATGGTAGGTTTGAGTCTCACGCCCCGGGAACCAAATCCTTACCTTGTGCAAGTATAAAAAGAATATTTCTTTCTAGAGGACCAAATCCCGTTATGATAATGATGTCAGTATCTTTCTTGTCCCCAAATATTGCAGTACTTTAACTTCTCTTCATACAATCGGGCCAGAACACGAAATTTCAAGAGAAACGTGGAAATAAATCCATTAGGGGACCCAGTAGGGGATAAATAGCGGTCTCGTATTTCCAAATTAAATCCCAAACCATCAATAGGGGGATCGGAAACTTTAATAATAAAGTATAAAAAAAGACATACTTAAACAGAAACTCAATAGAACGAGGGTTTAGCGAGAACTTGTTCCAGAGGATTTACCAAGATACGTCCAATAAGGAGCGCCGGGTATAATGGTTTATTCAAATTCAACGGAACCGCTGTTTGGAAAACGATTTCTACTGCACACCTGTGCCTTGAACATTATTAATGGCGAGTGATGTACCACTGGGCTGCACGGACGTTAGACTCGAGTTTTCAAACAAAAATGTTCTAGAAGTTACAATATTCGTGCTTCAGATTGTAGCGAAGTTCAGAGTTTCTTTTTCATAGTGCATGGTGTAGCGATTGCAGTTCCCCTAAATTAGTTCAGGGTCTTGTATTTAGATGCTCTTAAATTTTGATATCGAATCTGATATAATATCATCTTTACCTAGCCCACGGTATGCCTGGTGATAGAAAGTTCAGGATATGCCTAGTGGGGTCTGACGGACCCGGATTATCAACCCCCTAAAACTTACTAACTGCCTGTATATTATTTATATATTATACCTTAACTTCTAATAAAACACAAGAGGCATTTTTAACAAAAAAAATTTTTTTCTTCTATATCAAATATTATCCATCAAATCTAACAAATTATAAATCACACTTAAAAAAAGATAAGACATTTCTGATATTAAAAATAAAATAATCGGTCCTCGTCTCTTTAATTAACATTTTCTTGGGCTCTACTTTGGCAGCATGTTAAACATTAGGAAATTGCACGATCTTTACCCTCGTCCTTTGACTAACGGAGCACACCCCAGAATGAGGTAACGGGTGGTGGGCGTCGAGCGATACGTAATGGCCAGCTACTAAAAACGGTTGCGCGCGAAATTCAAATTTGAATGAAATGTAGTTATTTATATGTACCAGTGGGTCTGTGGGACCCTACCAAGCATACCGAAGGCTAGCCTTACATAATGGTCATGAAACCGCATGGACCTGGTCATGTCCATTCGGTTTCAGGATGGAAATTAAGACCTTACAAAAATAGATAATGTAAATGAGCTGACCACCTTATCTTAAGTGGTTACCACCGCCCATAACAACACATCAATAGATACACGCAATATCATACAGTAGAATTATATTAGTACCTGCTAAACTTCCATAGAATTCGGTCTAAATGTGAACAATAAAGTCTCTTCATTTTAAAGGGTTAATCGTAGTTAACAGGAGCACGTAATTTGTGATTAAATTAGTAGAGATGCGTAGAGGTAGCATCTGTTCTAAATTAGGGCAGAATATATTAGCGGCAGCGTGACGTCACGCGGCAGTTAAGCGCCGAATGGAGGGTAGCCGGCAAACGACGCTACTACAATCCGCATGGAAAGAATTTTAATGATATTCCACCGACGAGACGCGAACATTTACAGTGACACTCGTAAACCGTGACAATCCTTGTCTGGATGTATTCTGTTTATAAGTACAAATGAAACTTACTTTTTTCAGCAAAATTAAATGTGGTCTTCCACTGAAAAAGTTTAAGGTAATGTAGGTAGATGTTATGTTAGGCACACAGGTCATGACTAGCCTTACAGCTCAGTTGGCAGTAGCTCTGGTTTCTGCGCAGGTCGTGGGCTCATTTCCCACCTAAGACAAGCATTTACGTACGAAAATAGATGTTTGTTCTGTATGTGGGTTTTAATAGCCGTGTATTTAAAAAAAAGTAATGCATAAGTATTCTGTCAGTTATCTAGTTCCCATATTAGAAGCTATGCTTAGTTTGGGGCTAGATGGCGCTGTTTAAAATGCCCATTATATATAAAGCATAGTTTACACAACCATAATAATATTCCTTCAACCTTAATATTCATAATAATGTTTCACTAATACTTGGTACTAATGCCTGTAGGCACAAACCTCAGACAGACAGAATAAGGAGTCTCAGTGACAGATTTGTGTGAAAACTTATACCCTAAGACTGCTTAGTTGTGGCTTTATTTTTGTACAGAAGGACATTACTCCTTCTTTATATACTGTCTCGGTACTTAGTAATAGTAGAACATAATTTATTGAGTGAAAATACTAAGCTTGTGTAAACATGGCATTACACAAGAGCCTCTTGTAGCATCGTCAAAGAAAATGGCAGGCTTAATTCATTCCTTTGTATTAATTTATTCCGAATGCTAAAAAAATACATTTCGATAGGTAAAACTCCCAAATTATAATCCCCAGGTAAATATGATCAAATCAGCAGACCCCATCAAATTAACAATAAATTCCTGGTTGCTAATGGTTTGTGTCATTATGAAGCAATTAATCAAAAACGAGAAATGAAGCCTCCAAAAAATGAGACATTCACACAAATGATAAAATCAATATTTTCCTTCGGTTTACTTTTGCAAATGGTGATTAGGGAAGGTGGGGAAGGTTGGCATTTGGACAAAATATCCTTTTAAATTGGAGCTTCTTATTCTTATTTAGAGTGTAAGTGGATGGCACTGCACTGATGTCCTGGATGGAGATATTTTGTGTGTTGTCTCACATATCTAGCTAAACCATATCTCAGTGAGTCCATTTTCTTAATCGTCTGGGTTATGAGCAACAGTGTTTAAAGGTGTGGGGTGGAGAGTCAATACCAATTAGATTTTAAAGTTCTATCTTAGCTATCACTTCTTTTGTGGCTGTGAATACATAACAGCATGGGAATATATAAGATGGTCTATCATTTCCTCCTTCAACACACATCACTGGCTGTCATGTGTGTATATTTTAATTAGTAGCATATAAATAATATGTTCAACTAACTTCCATTACAGCAATGTCATTTTGTTTGTATGTTTGTGTCACTGTATCCCAACGTGTGAACCCATTTTGCTGATTGATCAGCTAATTGAGCTGAACTAAGCTTGGTTTTCTACTATTCTGGAGTGACACCAAACATTAATATGGGTAGTTTACAACAAACCACTTTCATGTCCAAAAAATTTATAACTACAATGCCATGGTGACTCGGCCCATGGAATGGATGGATGCATTTTAAATATCATCTATAGATGTATAAAAAATTCATTCTTGGTATGAAGTTCGTATTATATTCAATAATAGTATGAAGTAATTACTTATAAAAGCTAATTAGTCAAAGTATTCTATTTTTTTTTAATTAGGGATATCTAACAGCTACAGTACCATCAAAACTTATTATTCAAAAGCAAATGAGGACTAATCAGGAACAAGTGGTTGCACAATTAGGAAGCAGAATGGCTTGGGAGAATGGGAGATACTGAAAATATACAAAACGCTTGTTATACAAAAACCTTATAATCATGTTTGCAAAAAAATACCAGTTACTAATGACAATACAAGAAGTCTGCATTTCAGGAGCTTTCACCACTAAACATATTAATTACATGCCCTGCAGGAAATATAGACTCTATTAGAATAAGTAACATGATAGCTAATAATCATTACCATGACTTGATTGACTCATTATTAAAAAGAACATGAAAAATATTTATGTTCTTTTTAATAATGATGCTGATTTGAGATAATTATATCCACAGAGCTAATAAGATACTTATCTTTCAAACTTTCATTATATGCTAGGATATATAATGATAAACAGTAATTTATATTAAATAAAAAATATATATTTATTCATTCTACGTGCGCCCAGGCCCAAAATGAACCTCTGGGCTTTTATGTGAAAGTTCTACACTTTTATGTTACAAACATTGATGTTTGTGCTTACTGAAGCAGTGCTTGATCCGTCAACTAATATTTTATATAACTCTTACTTCAAATTCACAAATTTAAGACAGTGTTTGTTTATAAATCTAATATTTTAATATTTTTACGATATCGATCGGCTTTGTACGGCTCGTCGGTAATTCCAGGTTGAAAAGCGAAAGTCTACTTACGAATTATGAAGTCGATGACTTGCAGCTGACGAACGTCTTTATGATATTTCACGAAAACGTATCAATTTTAATTAAATGGCAATATTCACAAAATATCTCAATTTCAACACAAATCGAAATTTTCACCGAACCAAATCGCGAAAATATACTCAGATTCGATATCAATCGAAAAATAATTCAGATGGCGCTACAGTCACTCGCATTAAAGTGACAGCTGGAGGAAGTGTTGCTAGTATACGAATTAGTTTTATTTTGGTAAATTACTTTTTTTCACTCGTAAACCATCATTTTGTACTTCAGCCCATTACAAATTCATAAAAATATATTTTTCCCTTTTTCTTAATGTTTGTTCCCAATGACAAATCGGAGGATCATAAACGGGCAAAAAAATAGATATAAATAAAATAGATACAGAAAAATATACTTAATTTTTAATCTTCCCATAACTTAATTTTAATATAATATATTTCATAACTTAATTTTAAACAATGAACCTAACTTAGTTGGTACTTAGTAGAAAATGTAATGTACAGCACAGCCCTAGAAAGTGTACAATAGCAGTCTTGATCAATAATTATTATGAACCTTAATATATTTAATCTCAAGATAGCTATGTTAATAATTTTGACAATATGTCTGTGCTCTATCTCCTGTAAAATTCAGTCTTGATTATATATATATATTTAATTAAATTCATTGATATCCATCCACATTTTATTTCTAAAGTGTGCATGTTGCCAATTTATACCACAGCTTATTATACATCAAATGATTACATTTCATTTATTTTATTAAAATTATGAGAAAATAGGTCTAATATGGATTAAACGAGCAAAATGGACCTCCTGATATAACTTGGGTCCTCCCCTATGTAAGCGAAGGTGAGACTTAAATATACCGTAGATTTAAGAGAAATTGCTTGAAAGTTCACTGGTACCCACACATCTTTTGTACTTTTGTCATTTAAAAGATATACCCTGCATTTATTATGTAAATTTATAAAATGTATTGGAATAATTGTTTGCTAATGATATTTGGATTTATTTTTAATTCAGCGTCATCAACTGAGTCTCTAAATCCTTTTGCCTACCTGTCCAAGCTGTCGTTACGATAAAATGGAGGAAGGTCATCTTTTTTATTCGTGATTTATCAGAATATTTGTAAATTTAATTAGCATGCAGTATTATTTTTCTACTGGCAGTTCTAAATATTATCCTTTTCCTTCATGCAAAATCAACGCCTGTATCAAGCAAATCTCTGATGAGCACCGTAGCTTTCCGAGGCAGCACTCTCAGTAAGTGCCCCAAGCAGAGCAGGTGCTTGGGTACCGAAGCTTCTGGAAAATTTCGTCTGACGCTTTCTAGAATAGAACGCGCTGCTTCCATCGGAGTTATAGTTCCAAAGTAACTTGGAATCCTGGAAATAAATAATATTCTATTGTTAATGATTACAAAAGGCAATTACAATAGAGATTATGTAGTTAAGATATTCTGCAATCGGTGATTGCAAAGTCATTTAATATGCAACGTCAATTAATCTTTTAAATCATACCTGCTTTACCTTATAAGAATTAAAGAAGATAAGCAAATACATACCGCGTTTTATTTTTCTAATAATACTGATATTTTATGTTATTTCTGTTATATTTATACTAGACATAACTCATTGATGTATGATGAAGGTCAGTTGACTACAATTTATCATAAAACGAATTTAAAGGCAAGGGAAAAAATCTTTTTCCTAAAAAATGTCTAAGAACAGTCCCTTTTAGGGTTCCGTACCCAAAGACTAAAACGGAACCCTATTACAAAAACTCCGCTGTCTGTCTGTCATCAGGCTGAATCTCACGAAATTTTCACTGATTATGTATTCTGTTGCCGCTATAACAATAAATACTAAAAAACAGAATAAAATAACAGAATAAAATAAATACTCTCATACAAAAAAGTTATTTATATTTTTTGTTTTATAGATCATGGTACGGGACCCTTCATGTGCGAGTCTGACTCGCACTTGGCCGGTTTTTTTAAACTAGTATGCATTTACAAAATACATGTTTCCATTCTTGATCACGTTGTTTTAGTGCCACATTAAGTTACATGAACGCGCGGTGGTTCAAATCCACACGTGCACTAATGAGATATTCACTTGAAAAAAATTATGTGCGCAATTATTATGTGTATGTACCACTTTCTCGAAACGGTAAAGGAAAACATCATGAGGAAGCGAGGTAACTCCCACTTCAAAGGGGCCTCCCCCTTTGAAGTGAAAGTTCTCTCGGGAGTCAAGTTGCTAGCTATCGTGAAAAACGGATTCTCCAATCTTCAAAAGCCACGCAAATAGGTACTACTGTCATAGCTACGGAACAGTCCTCCTACAAGTTAATAAGCCTAATCCACCTGACCCGGGCACACATGATTTCCCCGAGTAAAGCATGTTACTTCGTTCATATGAGTATTTCAAGCCACATACCATACAGCAAGATTACCAACCTGAGTCTCACTAAGTCCGGCATATCCTCGCTTACAATAAATGGGTAAATATGAGTCAGGGTGACGTGTACTCCATCTATTTTGTTCACTCTAAGATCTTCCATCAGACTTTCAGCTAGGCCTTGGACTGCAAACTGAGCTACACTCAGCGGCATCTGATCTTTCATGTAGCTTAGTCCAGCCACTGAAGTAAGGGCAATGATGTGACCATGGTTATTTGCTTTCATATCAGGCAAAAAATGGTCTATTAGCTGAAATAAAAATAAATTGTATATGTAGCTTAACAATAAGTTTAATTCTTTAACACCACTTAAGCAGGTCCATAAATTAGGCAGATCAGGTAAATTATAGATAAGTGTTTTGTAATCTAGGCCAGTGGTTCCCAAAGTAGACCGGACCGTGACCCACCCAACAAAAACTTCCAAATTCTGAATCTCTTGGTTTTCAAGAAGAAAAGAGAGGCATAAGTAAAATTATGAATGAAGCTTTGTTCAAATAAAAAAAAATCCTTCAGTGCTGATCGAAACTTATAATACTTAAATACAAGGAGTCCTATTCTTTAAAGAGAAGGATGCAATAAAATTTATGCTCTTAGCATAAACTTAAAATTTAGTTACTTTGAATAGCTATGAGATTGATTTGTTCAATTTATTCCGGTAATTAGTTTTAATATGAATCATAGCCGAAAATCCCGCTTCACATAGGTATGAGGTACTGAGGGGAAGGACTTTTATAGCTTCATCAGACAGAAAAGTCTCAAATGAGAGTAAATAAATTATTATTTACTTGCGATTGCAACTGATTCATAGCCCACCCAATAGTCGCTCATGACCCAATGATCACAATTGATACTTTGAGAAATGCTGATCTAGGCAATATAAATAAAACAGTAGTGTGATTAAGGCTTACACAAGGGTTCTGTACCACAAATTGTATTTTTGTTATTAAAATATTCATTAACACAACGCCATCTAGACCCAAGCTTAGCATAGCCAGATTAACAATAAAAAACCTTAGTAATTTTTTTGATACATATTAATGTCCAGGCAGAAGAAACACTTTTTCACACATCTGTTTATCCTGGGTGGAAATTGAACCCGTAGAAGGCAGAGCTTTGGGACCAACGGTTAATGAGGATCCCACCATAATAAAACAAATGTTAAAAAAATTTTGAATTTTGAAAAATTTCAACCAACAACATAATTACCTATGTTGTTGGTTGAAATTTTTCAAAATGCATATAGATAGCCCCTTACAACTCCAAATCTTAGTATATGGTAGCCCTGCCTTCAAAACAAGGAGCTTCAATACCCAGCCAGGCCAAACTTTATGTGACGACCATAAAGATTGTTCTCAGTGCCATTACTGTTTCTATTGTTTCTGTGTTTGTGAATGATTCCTGCGGCACAGGGAATCCTAGTGCAGGGTATGACTATGATTGTGTTAACTTAATGAAAAAATAAGTAATGTGGGACAGACAGACATGTTTTAGTCATTGACATTAGGGTATGAGAACCTTAGCAGTTTATAAATTAACAGCATAAATCCAGAAATTGATCTCAGGATATCTGCTGTTTGCTGAAAGATATCAGTAGTACATCTGTGTATACTGCCAACTTTTTAGGACTAATAAGAATAGCAACAATCTTACCCAAAAGTAGGATGTCAATGTGAGATCCAAAGTAATATGTATATCTTGGGGTGGCTGTGTCAGTAACGACCTAGGGCTAGGAATCCCGCAGCAGTAGAATAACATGCTAACAAAACCCAGATCTTTTTTCACTTGAGCAGCTAACAATTGGACATTTTCTTTCTTAGTAATGTCACAAGTGTAAAGCTCAGCTGAACCTCCATTGCGTTTTATATATTCCACAGTGTCCTCATTGTTAACTTGGTTTTGATCCACACAGATTACAACAGCGCCTAATTCTGCCAACTGTATGGCTAACTCTCTACCCACTCCACGGCCGGAACCTATAACCTGAATTACCAACAATATTAGTACAATTGTTGATCCAAATCTTGGCAGAACCTGCAGAAGCAATCCAATTCCTGGTTGGGGCTAACTTTGTATAACAATGTTAATGCATAAAGTTACACAAAGTTACCACGCAGTACACATAATCCAAGTGCAGAGATATATTTCTGTAAGCATTATTTTTTTTACTAATAACATGTTTGTTATTTTAATTTTAGTTTTGTTTTAATCATTATTTCAATAATAAATTTGCAGATCAGATTAACAATTAAAATGCCTCAGTTATAAAAAATTAGGTTGGTACCTATTATTCCTTAATCCTTATTCAATTTAATTCCTTAATTAGCAACTTCTTAGTCTAATTTAAAGGTAATTTATAAATAGGGTAGGCAAATACTATTTGTAATAATTAATTCATCTTACCAGTGCTGTCTCCATTCTCACAGACTTCATTGGTGGAGGACGGAAAAGTTCATAGCATGCTTGTAAACTGACACACACTGCATTCACAAACACCCATGCAATGTCAACCATCAAAATGCAGAATGAATATAGTCGCAGCAACATTTTGATAGGGAACATAATATTCAAAAATGCACTTAAAAATGTATCTACGATCCGGGACTCCTGCAAACAACAGTACAAATCGTTAATAATTTAATTAAATAATTAATAAATTAATACCTTCACAGTGATGAATAAAATGAGTAATAGGTAGGTACTTACCATAGTATATTTTCCTACTAGTTGCTGCTATTATATTTCATGAATTTGTTCATAATATTTGACATTGAACGTTGAACTAGAACCTACATAAACTATAATAGCCAACGCTCGATAACACAAATTTATTTATGATTAAGAATTCGGTTATCAGCTTGACGATAAAAAGCGACCGGGACGTTGTTGATAGTTAATATCCAACCAAATACACTCGTCACGTCACACGAGTACATTAAAATACCATATTATTTAAACCTTTGAAATCACAAATCAAGGATGTTGATGTCGAAATAAGCAAAATAGGAAAAGAGTACCTACGTTAATAATCTGTTGAATTTATACCTACCTACATATTTAGCTAACATTTGCCCGAAGCCAAAGCTCCTATATTTTGAAATATTAGCTACTCCTGTGTCAGGGCTACCTAGTTAAAGTACCTAGCAAAAATAAAACTCCAGGCTTTGCTTGTGCTTTTACTACCAACTTTGACCTAACTACGAACTACCAACTTTTTGACAAAAAAAAATAATATTTAAAAAGAAATCTATACTGAGTCGCATTAGTTTTGTAATGGGCTGGGGTCGCCACTTACCACTAGCTGGGCCCTAAGCTCGGTACGTCACTTATATAAAAAAATAATTGCTCCTACTACATGACTTTGTTTTTGTCGTCGTCGTTGTTACACAAAGTTGGTAGTAAAGTCAAAGTGACGATAGCAATCGTATGTTAAATTTGATTTGATGATTCAACTAAAAATGTTTCAATCGAATGTTAGCATAGAGATTCAATTTCTTTTCGATATCCTGCTTCCTACAAAAGCATACTACAGAACAACTATCACAAAGCAGCGCCACCAAACCACCAATCCAGATAACTGTATTCGATTCGATACTCGATAGTACTAATTTATATTATTAGTTATCTGTGTCTGTGGGTGATCTAATCTAGTGTGTTGAAGACAACAACAACAAAAACGTATTACGAAAAACTTAAAAGTATTTTATTTGCAATGTGAAGCAATTTTATTCAGAGCTGCTTCAATAATGGCGTTTGTTTATCAAGGAGACCAAGAACTCGAAACAAAGGCGAAAAAAGGTACTAATAAAGTTTTTTTTCTGCACTCTGTAGGTATGTGTCCATATTTTTATGAGAACATATTTCAGCTGCTGAAAGAATATCAGAAAATATGCACATAGTGGCGAATGAGCCGTCATTGGCATTATACCGTCTCCAAGAACATGTTAGGAAAGCCCTGCCGCCAATGGTGGAACGTCGAGTTGAAGTGACAAAGTTACAACATGAACTGCAAGGCAGGTGTTACGATGTGGAATATGCACTAAGGTAAGCTCATTTACCACTGTTAAAGTTATCTTAAATTATAGCAATACGACTCAACACTACTAATATGGGGTACCCTACCGAAGTAAAAGACCTTAAGACAGAAAAAAAGAAAACCTCCAATCACTTTGGATTTGATCTAGCTCAACTAATGATGCATTATTCTGATTTCCAGTGCTGTAAAGTCCATGGATGGAGCTGCAACCAGTTTTAAGAACATACAAGAAATGCTGAAACAATCAATATTTTTGAAACAGCAGCTAAAATATGAGGAAAGTAGGCGAAATAAAAAGGATTCTAATTCTGTTTACAAACGTCTCTCTGCTCACATTGTGTTGGATTTGCCTGATCTGTCAGAGTTCTCCATGGTCCGTGAGACCACTAACAGAATTGAGAATATAATGGCACAAGCTAGGGGCTCTAGTAATGAGCTGCATCGTTCTCACACTACACTGCATTAGACGCTGACATAAACAAGACTTAGCGAATTAGGCACAGCTGTTGCTAGTTAACACTATCACTGCTCATGTTCAGTACACTCTTTTTGTAGGGGTGTGTGGTATGTCTTGAAGCCTCTGTCATTGCTTATGGGCTAGTAGAGCCGGGACCAACATTTTAGGTGTGCCCTCAGGAGTACAATTGCTTAGTCTAAATGCCACTAAACACAGATTGCAATCAAAACTTACAACTTCCAACTTCATACTTTAGTGTTTCAAAATTACTAATTCATTCACTATTCATAGTGGGTTTGTGTAACACTAATAGCTTAGTTCACCTTAATCTGGCTCATTTGGTTTAGTTAACATTTATGAGGGTCTGTTCCATCTTGACCTTGACTTTAAAATCATAACAAATTAAACTCGTTTATTACTTTAGATCATAAGTATTATTTGAACATGTCATATTTTACACAGACAATTAAACATATTCGTGAGCATATAACGTGTCACAGGAGCTCCTTAGGCACATTACATGCATATCTGTATATGTCAAATTACAGTCAGTTTCCATGTTTTAGCTAGTCTTATTTGTTAAGTTTACGTCTGTTCCAGCCCTATAATCTATCTAACATTAGACAACTTAGTTCAAACTGTTCAAATGTTCATCTTCCATTTGGATATTAGTTTATATTTTACCTTGATCTGATTTACATTAAATCTTTCATTTCTGTTTCACTTCTGGCAAACATTGAATATTTCAGTTCAATTCGTTGTTATTTGTCTTATTTTTAACTATTTATTGTCTTCTAACTTTTATGCCAGCTTGAGAATTATGGTTTTGCATACATAAATCATAGTAGGGTTTATATTATAGCTGAATAGCGGTCTTGGATCATCATGGACATGACAGAATATCATATTTTTTTAATAACTTGCTTGGTGTTTCTAGAAATATTTTGATCATCTGTGAATTTGAAGTACATTATTACGATACAATACATTTTTCACTATTATGTTTTGAAAGCCTTCCATGTAGTTTAAATTAAAAATTAGCAATTTATGTTTGAAACATAAAATTCTTCCCTTTACAATCCTTGACTTACATTTTACACGTGATCATAAATATTTCGTTTATTATTGTGATTGCTAATGTTGCCTAACTTGTAGAGAAGGGAATAAACTTTGAAAGGTTTTAACATTAACTTTTATTACTAAAATGCTTACGCTATTGCACTTCTCCATTATAACAAACATAGGAGCCTAGACATAGTGCATTTTGAACCATGTCGACTACGACTATCCAAAGATGTTCCTATGAGAAGAAAAGGTTGAGCTAACTATCATTTCCTTTTTACGTATGGGCTCTTTGTCTTTATTTCAAAATGCATTGTTTAGGCTTCCAGAATATACTTAGTACAATTGTTAGTCACAATAAGATGCTAACACAT
Source organism: Aplocera efformata (assembly GCA_921293045.1). NCBI lineage: Eukaryota > Metazoa > Arthropoda > Insecta > Lepidoptera > Geometridae > Aplocera > Aplocera efformata. The sequence goes on from OV121040.1 coordinate 1,863,436, forward strand.
TATATTCAGAAAACCTTCAGTTGCTTCTTAAAATAACAAAACCTGTTTCGGGCCCGATCTGTAGAATTTCACTCAAGCGATTGACATCAGATTTGATTATTGTTTAACTAATTTATGAGTTGGTGGAACGAAGTAGAACTTGGGAGAGGATCGACTTTAGGTTTCCTTCATTTGGCTCCAGCTAAATCGTGCCTGCCATTCCGGATTGGGCTTCGATTGCAGATCAAGGCTCATTCAGTCTCACTTGTCGAGAGTAGGCCACTGTTCCAGCTGTGAGAACATCAGAGGCTGATACGGAAATCTGGCCAAAGAAATCGATCCGATACAGACTTCAAAAACACTGGATTCTTTGTATCCATCTGATATGCCTTCCGGAAAACGAGGTTAAGCAAATCCCTCGTTGAAAACCACTTAATTTTTCCCGTTTTAAATAGATATGTGCATAACTTAATAGACAAAAGAAGAAAATCTTACGAATACCTATCATTGCTATGCTTAACTTCCTGAGTTTATTGGTGAAATATAACCGACCACGGTAGCTCTCTCAATTTCGTAATGTCATACTTCTGCTCTAAAGGCTTGAGTTGTGCTATCATTGCGTTGGTCGGCTTTATTTTGCCTCTTGACTTGCGGAAGCCCGAGCCGAAATCTGAAAACCTCGTTCCCCTCTCTTTGAGGAGTATGGAGTTGTAGATGTAGTCCATGGCGATGACGGTCACGATGTACGAGTAGACCTGCTGATTCTCCGTTTTCAGGTATTCCATCTTTTGGAAGATGGTTGCCCAGTTGAGATCTGGGTCCAGAACCTGCACGTTGACCAAAACCTGAAAGCGAATATATAACTTTCGTGAAAGAACTGTAAATATGTATTTAACTACTCGGTATTTTACCTAAATATCAAGATCATTTTGTTTGGTCGATTTCATTGGAATCTCAATTGCGAAGAATTGATTAGTTTTTCTCTAAACATTTAAAGAAAAACTAAAGAGTAGGTACCTATGCCCTTCCGTATCAGTCTCTAATGTTTCCATTGCAGAGACACAGGCTTACTCTCGATAACTGAGAGTGAATGGGCTTTGACCTACCACGGGGGCCTAATCCGGATTGGTAGATGTCACAAGTCTTCGAAGTTTTGGTGCTAAGACATGCCGGTTTCTTCACGATTTTTCTTCGAGAACGTGGTATTGCGCACAAACATTTTACAAGTGAAATAATCATTGGTGCACGTGTGGGTTTGAACCAGCGACCTTCAGGTTGAAAGTCGGCGTCTGTACCCCTGGGCCACCATGCCTTCATTCCCTCTTTATTATAATCCGCTTAAATGAATTTATAACAATTCCTTTCAATATTACACGAGAAGGGAGAGTTGCCAATCCAATAACAATATACGTTAACAAGGTAATTCAGAAGTTACAAGAAAATACTAACATCCGTGGTGTCATTAATGACAAAGCTTTTGAAGTACTTGGAGAACACCGCGTGCACATTGATATCGTTATTCAGATGCACCACCACTGTGTAGCCCTTGGTGCTGTAGCGTCCGACGAGGTTGTCCACCGTGTCGATGTCGTAGATACTTCCGTCGAGCATGATGGCCATACGGTTCGTCACTGGCATGTGGCTTTCCACACTGAAGCAAGACGAGGAAACGCGTTGAACGTACAACAGCGAATATTGCATCGAGTGTCATTAAACAAAAGTGATCGATTTGATGATGAAAAAAACGGGACTTCAATACTGGCATTCCTCATTTCTCACCCTTAGATTGGCTATATATTGTATATACACCCTACCATTTTAAAAATGAAACATCCAAATCAGTAGGTACACAATGGGCGAAGAAAAGTCACTAGAAAGCAAAATACGCAATTTCGTATACATACATATTTTTTCCAGTTATTTTGATTTATAACGAAACTGGAACAGATTTTGATAAAATTTCAAATTTCTGTGGGAAGTAAAAAAATATTTGTTTTACTTTCAATAAAATCGGTTCATAAATGAGGGAGAAACGAGGTAACAAACAAAAAAATATACAACCGTATTGATAATCACCTCCGTAAGTCTATTGAAAACTACGACCCTATTGTTTCGTTGCGATCTTTTGTTATTAAAATTATATGTTTCACAACGACGATCAAGACCCCTTTAAAAATTGTATTTGGAGCTGATGACCCTACAAATGGCTTGGTAGAGCCATTTCCAACAAACATGGCTACTAACAATGATCCATAAAAGAAATTTAACTAAAAAAATTTAAACTTTTGATATCGGTTTATCACCTTTTGGAGACCCTTTGGTGTTAATATACTTATAGAAGTTTACACAGACAAATAGATCAATCCTATACCTATATGACACCCCTCTGTTTAGTGTTAAAAAGCATAATAAGTACGCTTCAAACCTGCTAGAGCTAATAAACACAGCATGCCCGCGCTTCCTCAAATGGTACAATATAAAGTACATAGCTCTCCTCACGGAGAACTTCTGGTAAGCTGTGCATTCGTCTAGCACTAGGACTGGTGGGGCTCCGATGACGGCGGCTGCGAAGTGAAGCCGAGTGCGATCTTTTGGGGATATCGCATGGATAGGTGTATCAGCTTGGTCTTGCAGCTCTGGAGAATAGGAAAAGGATGTTGTTTTTTTGCGACTTCGGTGACTACAGCTTGTGGGCCACTCGATTTTATCGCCGCCAATAGACAAATATGAGAAGACCAAAGTCGCATTGTATTGTGCCCATCATTCTGAGACGGGAATGTAACACCTCATGTGCCAGTAATTTCAACGGCATCAACAATCTGCTACCGGAACACAACAGCGCGAGTGCGCAACAGCTTGGCGGCGTAAGTTCTACTGCTACTTTGGGTTGCTCCTTTCGCACCAATCTGGGGACACGTGTAAGGATCTACGGACGCGAGCAACATGGTCCCCCAAATGTCATTGTAGAATATCAAGCTGAGATTAAGATGTTGGTTCTACTTATATACTCACCTAACGCCTGAATATAATTTATAAGCTCAGATTTGATGTGCTTTTTGGGCACTCCTCGCAGCATTGCTAGTAGTTCCAGCGCATCGTATACTGTCATCCACTGCGGTAGCGTGTGGCTGTTACAGCAGTATGATATATGGCGGGCATACTGCGGAAAATATTATAGTTAGAAATTTCCAAGATTTCGCTGATCGTTCAGTTTCATGTTTATGAAATTTGGTTGGCAGTATTGGAATCTTTTAGTAAAATTAATGTACCTACATTTGTAGGAGAACTTACTGTGTGTGGATTGGTCTCCTGCCTCCATTTAGACATACACCACACTTTCCCTGCACTGGCCATACGGTAACCTGCCAGTACCTCGCATAACTTTTGCCGTCCATGTCTTTTCAGTCCTGACAATGCGAGTGCTTCCCCTTTTCCCAGTCCCAGGTAAATACTATGCACAGTGTAAGTACCCATCTCCTTTTTTGCCAGATTTTGTGCTAAGAGATATTCTCCGAATGTGTCAACTTTCTCACCTAAAATTGTCATGGAGTCAGGGGTTAGGTTAAGCCCATACTGTTATAATTTATTATTTTGAATTTATATACCTACACATATTATATCTATTATTGTTCACTTCCGTTGAAGTCACATTGGTTAGATTACAACCATTTTACAGGGCTGTATGCCTCGGCCAATAAGGCTTCAGCTAGCAAGTAAGAGTGGAGGAAGAAGGGAACTGAGCCGAAACACATTTTTAGTTGGCAGAGACCTAGTTAGTAAGACGATGTCAAGTGAACATCACTGACAGTTATTCATAGTTACTAAGGAAATAGGGAAGTTATTAATTAAGTTACCTTCTTGAAATATAGATAGTACTTTAATTAAATATAGATGTATCGTGTTTTAAATTGCAATCCCGAAGTTTGCTGAGTTTAAGGGGGAAGTGAAGCTATAATACCTAGTTAGAAATGTTTTTTTATTTTTTATTTTATGTATTTTTTTTGTCAACTGTTTTTTTTTAAATTATATCATTATATGAAGAAGTTAAGATAAGTAGGTAATGGTACTGGGGAAATTAGGGTACCTTGGGTATGATTATGCAACGGTTGTCAATGCGCAAAACACCCTTATGCATGGTATTAGTGTTTCCTTCTGTCACTCCCACTTATTATTAGTTAGTTTGTATTAGTTAGAATTAGATGGTAGGTACTTACTGCACTTTTTTTTGATCTGATGCCTTTTATCAAGAACATCCTTTTTCTCCCTAGCCGCTCCAGGCGTGAGTGTTTCGTTTTCCGGTTTTGTAGATATCATCCACCTGGCTATTAATTGTTTCCATATCCGTTGTAGGATCTTGTACTCGAACAGAAGAAGTATCACCATGAACACGACTGATGTAGATGTCAAGGCGAGAATTTGGCTGATAATGCGAGGTAAATACTTCTTTTTGTAAAAGCATTTTTGTAATACCCCACATTTTTCTGAAACCAACATTTTAAACGGTTCGTATTTGGGAATCTCTATTCTCAAATACAAACCTTTTGGGTTCCTTTGAGCTTTATACTACTTACGACAGCATTTGTGCAGAGTTTTAGCCGAGCAAAGATTTTGTGACTTGAAAATAAAGCATTCGCTGTTGTAAAGGAACACCTGTTTGATCTTCACTAGAGCATACGCCATATTGAATTGTGGTGAAAGGCTCATGAAGAAAAGTGCAAAATTAAGCGTGTCTCCGTAAAATATTTTCGCTATTATTGTAGTTTCTCCTGTTGGATGTGAAATAAACGAAGAAATGAGTCAAAATATTCTAAAACTAACAGGACCAACATTTTTTGTAGTACTGTAGGTACAAAAAAATGTTACTGTGTTTTTTTTTTTTTTCATTTTTGTCTGTCTGTATCGGCCGCGCATCACTCCAAAAATGAATTCAAATGAAACTTGGTATGATTGGAGTTCATACTATTATCTAGAACGCTGGAAACTTTGGATACGCTGAATCTCGAAATTCAGCACGGTTCCCTTGGGAGAGGGGATGAAAGTCCAAATGTGTTCTTAGTTGTATTTCATTAACGCGTTGTCCGATTTAATTAATTATTTCATTAACTTTGTCCCATAATATTTCAAGGTTTTGTAGTTTGGAAATAACAGACATCACAACCCTCATTATAAAATCCAAATAACATGAACCCTGAAATGTACAGGAAACTTGGAGCTGACGTTTGTACTTTGTCGAATAGGTTTAATGTATGGGTCTATTGTCAAAGTCAGACCGTTCTAAATAGTCAGATAATGCCACATCTTAATATTTCTTGAATGTAAATTTGGATATAAAATTATGTTTCGAACTATTTACTTAATTATTGTTCCTTGTTTTAATTATTTTACTTGTTTTTTTTTTCTGTATTTTTAGGACTGTTACGTTATAGCATAGGTGTAATATGCAGGGGGTTTTCGTTGTGAATAATAAGCCTTATGTGATAGTGTTCAATTTTCTTTTAGAAAGTTGTAGTTATATAAATTGTTTGCGTTGAATTAATTGTAGGTACGCTTTTGTTTGAAAAAAGTATGCTTTGTTCGTTATGAGTAGTTTTTCTATTAGCAATAGCTAACACCTTTGTTCTTGTTGTTTTTATTCTTTATGCGAATTGTTAGTTTGCAGTGATGGCAAGCCCGAACTAAATCGCGGGCATAGCTAGTCATAAATAAAAGAAACAAACTAATTCTAATTGTCTTACCAAAAACAATGTTGACAATAACATATGTCATCGAGTTGAGGGCGACACGCGGGCCCAAACTAAAAAGATACGCTTGTGGTATACAACCCATGCCATAGACGGTTAGTAAAAATGGAACGACCAGAAGATCTCCATATTGAAAGTGGTTGGATGGCGCCACCAGATACATTATCAGCATCAGCATCACTGTCATCACTACAACCAGTATCCAGAACAATATAAGGTCACATAAGAACAACATAAACCAGTATCGAGCTGGAGAAAAATTCATGGCATGGCTCTGCAGGTGTCTTATAAGACCATATTCTTTTGAAGGTATCAATGTAATGTGGGAGATAGACAGGATCAGCAGGAACTGGATCAAAAGCGGTGGTTTAGTAGCATACCTCATCCAAGGTGTCAGATCTAAAGCCAAAGGATCATCAGTGACCTGTATGCTGGCTTCGTAGTTATCCGTATAGTGGCGCAACAAGGCCGTATACGATCTGGCCATGGAACGAGCAGCAGCTCCGTAGTCATAATGCAGGGGACAGTATAAAACTTTTACGATCAACGTCCCATTTTCATTAGTATTAACGTCGAGTCCATACGCATACATATAGACATACAGTTGAGGAGCGTCAATAGCTCGAGTCACCAGATACTCCGTCAAACTTTCCGTTTTTGTTATAGCTGTGTACATAATTTTTGCCACCTGTTTCTGTGTCGCATATGGCTCGGAAAGAACATAGGCATTTGCAACAGAATTTGCTGCGCTAGAGTTGTCCGAACGTATTACTAGAGTCGTCTTTATATCAGAATGTTCCACAGTCAGAATCTCTCCGTGTAACAATTTCTTAGCAGCATTGTCGCGTTCCGATCGAGAGAGCAATAATGAAAACGACAGTCCAATCATTATACCTGTTATTATAGCTGAAAGTATGGTTATCAGAAAATACAATCTATGTTGGAGATGAAACGAAATATATTTCCAACCAATGTTTTTCAGTTGCGTAATGTTGCTGAAAACCGTTTGCTTTCTTTTCCAGGTCACTGGTTCTGGAAACAAAAATAAAAGATAAATTATTATTTTTCTGTTGTGTTTGGAAATTTGATTTCCTTTACTTGCCTGCAATTCTCCTAAGAGCATCTTTGCTTATCTGGTAGGTCACAGGTGTTTCGTATTTTATTGCTCTTGCTTCAGTTATGGCCCTAATAAAATCAGAATAATTAAATGAAATATCTGCGTAGATTGAATTTTAAATGAAAACTAAATTATATTCACGACAATTAATATTTTGATATTTATTATTCACGACAATTTTTTTATTTATTCAATAACTAGCTGCGCCCCGCGGTTTCACCCGCATAGTTCCCGTTCCCGTGGAGAATACGGGGATAAATTGATTTTATTTTTTTCGTTAATTTTCCAATGTTTTAATAGTTATTCTGCTATTCGGGACGGAAACAAATCCAACAAATCAAAAACCATGGCAATCGGTCCAGCCGTTCTCGAGTTATAAGTGTTGTAACAAACACGACTTTCTTTTATATATATAGATTATTTATTTAATAGAAATAGTTTTATTATTGATTTCTTACAAATATCAAATAGTCATCACATAGCTGTCATTATACGTCAATTTTGTTATTCCAAGTCTGATTCTTTTTTGTTATACCACGTTTTATAGTGACTGACGTTACATGTCAAGTCACACGGGAATGATGTCGAACGGGATAAAAAGTATCCTATGTCCTTCTCCTGGCTCTAAACTACCTCCCTGCCAATTTTCAGCTAAATCGGTTCAGCCGTTCTTGAGTTATAAGTGAAGTAACTAACACGACTTTCTTTTATATATATATATAGATTTATCAAGATTATTAAGAAATTTATTACAGCTTTATTGAAAGTCTTGAATGAAATAAATGTAAACGTTTAAAAATGCGTTTGATGCGATTTTTTTGTTTGAAAGCTGACGTGGTTGAGGTGGTTCTAAGCTATTATATAATAATTTCAATTTGTTCCGGTCTTTAATGTTCATCAGTACCTACATAACCATTACCTCAAATCAAGGGAATTTCCTGTTCGTAAAATGAACTTGTACTGTTATTGGTATTATACCTACTGATACCCACCACAATAAGATATTCTGTGAAAGTTTCAGCCCACTAAGACTTAAGATATAGCCCTATCAACGTGGAACAGATAGACATGCGTATAACCTAAACTTATTGGAGTTACTGCTGACTAACGAAGCCTTCTATGATTACCTTCTATAAACCTCTTCAGAATCAGGCACACTAATATTTAAGGACGTCATGCCATACTTATTGGCGTTAGTCATCAGGTCTTCGGTCAAGTTCGCCACGTTCTGTGTAGGACTGGCGGGTAAGCGGAGGATAAGCAAAGATCCGAGGTGGGCTCGCACCGTGGCGCCTGCAGCAGCAGCCCGTTGGAGGAGTTCCTTTGTGGACGCGTCATCAATCCCGTCCGATCGGATAGTCATGCGGACTCTGTATTCTCGACCTTGGAATATTGATTGGGGTGATTTAGATAAGTCAAAGTTTGGATGTAACGAGTACGAGTATCAATATACAAAAACCAATCAAAGTTCTGTGGGGTCAAGTTACTCGCGTTCGTAGGTGAGAAACCTCTCTATCCCTACACGCCACGCCTAGGTGGTACCAAAGGAGCAACTAACAGCACCAATAGAATTTGTGCTAAGTTCGTCCGGAGAAGTATCTATTGGCTCCACAACGGGTAATCTGCCGCCAGGCCGTGAGACACTCGTATTGCTGTATACCGGTGGGAGGGTGTGGGCACCGCTAATATCACAGGTGCATTTGACGTAACATCCCCGTCTCGCGCGACGGGCGCAATGAGATGCAACTTGGGGAACTAGGTCGAATTTCTGTTGTTATGGGCGGATGTAACCACTTACTATCAGGTGGGCCTTCAGTTCGTCCTATCACATCAGTAGCATAAAATAAAAAAGAGGTAAGTAAGGTATCAAGCTGCTAGCAGACAGCGGGCGTCGAATAGCTCTACGGCGCAGCTCTACCGTCAAGTCGGGCGGGACATTGTTGTGTGCATGATCTAGTACAGTTCAGTACATTACAAGATGTCGTGCTCCGCCCAAGTCACGCTCGCTGTAATTTTCAGCTTCATTACTTTGCTAACCATCTAATTCTGGCATAGGTGTTTTGTGTATTGTCCCCCGTTGCTAACTATACCCTCCCCAGCCAGCACAACGCCTTGAAGTACCTAATAAGTCTGCTAACCATATTTGAAGAACATGTAAGCAGGCGTTCCTCCGAAAATCAATATTTTTGAATCGAACAAGAACACTCGGTCAGCATATTCCAGCTGAATGCTCGAAAAGCACATCTTCACTATGGTTACGTATTTCTTGTATTGCTGAAAGGAATAAGACATTACTCCGGCTGATTCCCTGTTCATTCTTAATTTATTTGTAAGACCAACACTAATGTAGTCTTATTACTTAGAGTAGGCTTCGCAAACATGCTGCAAAGGACAAATTTCAAACATTAGTCAGGATAAACGTAGATAAATTGTTATTTACGAATTGCTAATTCTTTACGCTTTCTGTGGTGGTTTTTTTATCAAGGCGACTCTATCAAAGGAGATGATAGTGATTAAAAGTTTGCCACGAACTTGATAATTTACTTCGTATATAAGTTTTATTGAATATAAGGTTGATTGTAACATCAATGATCCTAGGCTACGAGTAGTGTGTGTGAAAAATTCTATCAGAGGTTCTGTCTTCATTGGGGAAAATGATGAGGATGGATTTTTTGTGTACAAAAAATGCTGACTTACCACGATTTTATCTTTTATCACTGATACGTAACCTGGGGCATCCGTAAAATTAGGCATCATTATAATCTGTAAAATATATCTATGATTTGTAATAAGCATACAATATATAATATATTATAACAGTTAGATAGATAGAAAATCCTTTATTGCACAATAAGAAGTACATAGGCTAACTAATGCTATTTAGCATTTTCTTCTAAAGTAATCTTTACGTATAACAGCTAATTCTATTTTTGATTCAATTCAATGTAATCCTTTCTTTCTCTTAGGTAAGAGCCTGTCTCTTACCTAAAGGCATGACGGGGTAGCAGGGCACGACGGGGCCACCCATACACACAAGTATCTAGAGAGTTAGTTATAGGGGAGGGCAGTTGTTTAAGAGTTTCACGTGAAAACAATTTAGGGTTGGTAAGAACCACGTTAAAAGACGGAAAACGCCGGACGACGATATCCTCTATTTATGAACATTCCTTATGAAATTTCAACAATTATTGGAAAAAAAGTTGCCGAATTCGTCGTTTTCTCAGCTGTTTTCGACTTTTTGCGCTTAACAACACATTTAGCCATTCATTTTTATTTATATAGATTAGTACCCTTGGCTCCAACAGTATAGCGATGGCCCAGCAGAGCTGTGCGCGATAGTACTCGTCCAGAAATCTGACTCGTGTGTGGCGTACCATATCCAGGTTGCATTCATTTATCAAGCGTCTGGTGCGGATATCGCCATATTGCGTGATGTACTGTCGGGATTCCGACCACAGACATATCTGAAAGAACCAATTGCCTTATTGATCTAATGACAAGTGGTAGGTCTGAGCATGTCATGTTTCTCATATCTTTCATACTATAATCATGTTCAATGTTACGAACATCAAGGTATAATACAAAATGCTCCTCCACAGTCAAGTCGTCGATGAGGAACATGGAGCGATGGCAGTAGCCCATCATGTGTGGGATGTTCATGTAGTTCTTCCTAGATGTCATGTTGTGCCCGAGGACGTTAATCGTACCTTTGTCTGCGTTAGTCAAACCTGGAAAAATCGAAGAAAACCGTCTTTTATACATTCATTCCTTATTTCTCGACCTCAAGGGGTATCTTCACCCAATTATTTTAAAAGAAACATCCAAATCATACCGATTTGGATGTGACACTGGGCGAAGAAAAAAGAAAATAGTCACAGGAAAGCAAAATAAACATTTTCGTTTATGACTTGTATGACATATTTTTCCAGTTATTCTTATTTACCAACTAAACAAAAAATATAAATAAATAGATATTTAAAAACACGGTTCATAAATGACGGAGGACTGGTGTAAAAACATTAAAAAAATCATGATATTGGTTATCAAAGGAGCAAAATTTGCTGACATTAGCGCAAAATACCGCGAAATAGTTGTATAACCCGCACATTAGTCAAAACCATCTGTGAAGAAAAAGATGATGACATTATATTTAACTCAACGAGCGATTACGCGTGACAGAGCATGTACTATCCTACTACATTTTAGTATACCATGGCTATACAGAAATTGTATGCACCTGTAAGCAAGTCTTCTATGGTGCTGATCATTCTGTGCTGGATGCGTTCTGCGAAGAGCATTGTAAACTCGTCGCGATAGATGTCCAATGTCACGTTGCTCAGAACTGTTCTTCCCATTATGCTCTGCGGGAAAAAATACTACGTACAAACCGACTTCGACAAATACAACCTCTACTTTTTCGTAAAAATTAAATTTCTAGAAATTTTCACCTCAATTTATCGGACACAATCTACACCCTGTGGTGTTACCCATGGTATCCGGGATCAAAAGCCGTCTATTTGTTAACCCAGGATAAAAGCTGGAGCCGTTTGAGCGTGGAGTACACACACACATACACACATATATAAAATCTTTCTTTTTTGAAATTTAAGTGTGAAGTGAAACACTACAAGTTCTTGGTGAAATATTTGTGTTCAAGCTAGAATGCACATACTTTGGAAACATTCCGAAAGCTGATCGCTTTGGCGACCAGCTCGTCGACTTCTTGCAGTGGATCGCGCTCTTTGCCCGTCGGAGTTTCAATACGGTGCACTTCGTTAATATCCTGTTCGGTAAAAGCTGTTTTGTACATGTATGATAAAAGGTGTGGGTGCCGGTGACATTACGGCTGCATGAAACCTTACATGAATCCCGGTTCACAGTGACGGGTGTAACACAATGCCACTTGGGTCTTCTCATACTTTGGTAGGACCTGAGTTATATTGTTGTTGTTCAAGGGCAATAGTAGATATAACCACTTAACATCAGATGGGCTATCAAATAGCTCCGTCACTTTTGACACAAAAAATTAAAAGGCAAACTACAAATAAAACTTGACCAACCTAAATTTACAATGTTAGAACTGTATAAACCAACCGATTTGAATATGCTGTTTTAGTACTTGAGAAATCCGTTCTAGTTAGCGCCACTATCGATGCCACCTTAGTAGTTTTTATTTTTAATCGTATTATACCTTCTTGTAATGTCATTGCCGTTTGTTACGTTAAGTCTGTTTCTCTAATTAAATCAATTATCATAAATTCAATCCCGTGTTATTTTATCCATTATCCATCAGACAACATGCTCATTTGATGAAGTCTGTTAAAACATCTGATAAGACTTATTAAATTATTCAGTATACCTCAACTTTCTTGAATATGATGGACTTCCACGAGACCTGTCCGCCGATGGCCCGCTCCTGCCCTATGGTCCGTTGCAGCAACAACAAAATACAGAAGTATAAGAGAATCACCGACATCCAAGATGTTAGCGTATAGAACATCGAATGGTACTCTGTATCATCAGCACTTCCTCCTGCAAAAGAAATTGAGAAGCCATAGGTTTAATCTGCAACCTGAACCTGATTGTACCTGATTCGTGGCTGTTGACAGGTAGCAATCCTGCCAATCTGCCTGAGTTCGATACGGGCAGTGCCTGATTAACCACGTAGCAAGAGTAGCAATTGCTACGAGTGTGTCCATGTCAGTGCGGAAGAGCAGGCAAAAAAACAATAGCAATAAGGACAATGTACTAACATGTCATAAAAATGCCAGTTGCACCCATGAAATAACAGGCACATGTGTTATATCTTAGGGTGATAAGTGCATCGCAATACTATTATACTACAGTCTTAATACTTCGGGAGGAGAGGTCCTGAGTCGTATTGCTGTTGTCTATGGGCAACGGTAACTACTTAACTTCAGGCGGGCCGCCAGCTCGACCCGTCCCTGCTTACGCATAAAACAAAACCAAGCGTTTAAAGATGTGATAGACTTATTACAATGCAAAGTATTTACAAAGGATTTATATCCAAACGGCGGGTACTTACGTCCCGTTTGAAGCAGAGCAAACTGGTTGAAAGCGTGCACCAGCCCCAACGGTGGGAGTGACACGTGCAGTAGAAACGTGAAGACGCCGTGCTTCAAATCGTACTGATGATGAACCAGCAGCTCGGCCAGATATGTCTGCAGGAAGGTGAACAGGGTCGTCCAAACGCACGCGATCAATGCTGAAATATTGTTCTATTTCAAAAGGTATTTAAAAGCTGATCGGTCCTGTGCAACATCGTGCCAAGAATGAAATACATGTATTTGATTCCAATATGACACATTCAAATTAAAAAACCAAAAGTGGTCTCAATGCGGCGCTAGTTTTCTGATTGGTCCTATAAGTGATGATTGGGCCTTTAAGTGAAACTGATAAGTGTTTAGGACTGTGTTAAGGATTAGCTACCGTGAATTATGCACTAAACTCGTTCAAACATTACTTGCTGAAGTAAAAACCGTGCCAAAGAGGGAAGTTTTTTCAAAATTATTTGTAGTTTTCAGTGTTTTGATCCCCTTTTGTCCTTTTTTTACTTTTGTCCTTATCGTATTACAAAATACACTACACCCAAGCCAAATGATAATTATTTTAATTAAAATACTTAACATATATTTCATACATATTTCATAAAAGTGTTGTTGTGGCTAAACGTGGCTGGTTGGGCAGATCAGGCGCGTAACTGAGCAATACCTAGGGCTGTTACGTTGCTCAGTTACCCCCCCTGATCTCACTAATAATGTCACAATTCGGAATAAATAAATATTATAATAAATAAATAAATAAACGTTTACACACTCATACATCTGCACTAGGATTCCCTGTGTCGCAGATGGCATGGACACAGAAACACAAGACAAGCTAGGTAGGTATTCGTTATATTGCGACATTTTATTATTACATATTTTATTAACAAAAAAAAATATTGGCCTGTCATACATTGTTGACATAAATTACAGTCATTGTTTGTATAATATAATCTCTGAAAAATTCAAGGGAATATTCGAAAATCGGGAAAATCTGAATGAATACTTTTGTATATTTTTTACCACTATGCCATTGGACAGCTGACAGGAAAACATCTGTCGTCAGATAGTCATTTATAAAATACGCGTAAAAAGAGACGAGATATTGTTAATTTATGATTACGTATGTGTATGAAAAGGATAAGGATAGCTAACTTAATAACAAGGTAATTTTGTGTAGAAGCTACTCGATACTGTCTGTAGGACGTACGTACTTGTGCGTACCTGTGCGTGGCGCATATTGATGAGTCGTATCCCAGTGTTTAACTATAGCTTGGGCGTATTGTAACATTTTTAATTTACCTACCCACTTTGATTATAAATGTATGTCCTTTTTATAGCTATTAATTAATAAATTTATTTTCTTATACCTCAAAATATTTATATATTACGTTGTTTTATTCACCTTTGTTATGAAACATGACCATGATGAACGCCAGCATGATCATAACAGTCACATATGCCAGCATCAGCATCAGCGCGTATATCAGATGGATCCAGCGGAAGATCAGGGTGAGGGTGACAGAGGCGAGCACGCATATCGGCAGCGCTGTCAGGATGGCATACACCATCCAACCCACATACATCACCGAGTAATCCACATCGCGGATGCGAAGAGCTCTCTGTACAACAATATTATTATGTAACTACCGAGCTGAATGCCTACGACTTATGTCCTCCCCGACCTCAGTATGAGAAGACCCAAGTCGCATCCCGTCGCGTCCGTCAAAAATGTGAAACAGAACAGAGTTAGTGAGAACATAAGTCTGCCGTAGCACGTACCTATATAAAATATACTGTATACATTATGAAATTGTACTAATACAGTACTGTATACATTATGAATTTGTAATAATACAGTATATATTAGTCTGCCGTAGCACGTACCTATATAAAATATACTGTATACATTATGAAATTGTACTAATACAGTACTGTATACATTATGAAATTGTAATTATACAGTATATATTTCATACATACTGAAATATGTATGAAATATATACTGTATGTATTATGTGGATCCACATATTATGTGGCTACGGAGAATACCTACTCTACTTCTGTAAGGGATACCGAATCATTATGAATTCATCTTTTTTTTTCTTCTTTTCTTTGGCTTCGTACGACTTATGCATTTTCCATGGTCCAGAAATTTATTATTTTTCAGTGTGTATTTACTAACGTTTAAAAATTTGGGAAACTTTTCGCGGCGTTAATAAAGGTAAAAAAGGAAAATAGGATATGGATTAGGAGAGTAGGTTAGGAAAAGTATTAATTTTAACAAATATCAATTACTGTTTTAATATATACATTTTATACAAACACAAAAGTGAAATCAAATTTTTATATCATTTATACAAACAAAAGATGCTAAAGATTGATATACTTATACAAGGATCTGGTGAGGTCGGTGTTTTTAGTAATCTATTATATCTTCTACTTAATATAAATGAAATGCCGTTCGTTGGTAAACGCATCACTTGAAATCGCCAAGACCGATATGGATTATTATTTTTATTATTTATTAATTAGTCCCAGTTCCCATTGTACAAGCGATGCTAAAAGTTTAGTGCTAGTGAAATAACAAACTGACATCTGACACTGACACTGACAATAATCTGACATCTGTATGTCATATTGACAATTCAGGATAATGGCTGCCGGATCGGCTCGTAGACAATAAGAATAATAATGCACACCTTGTATCTACTGATGGTTTCGTGCACCACAATTGTGATGGTCTCCAACACCGGTGGGATCAAGGCAAGGGTGAAACAGAGCAGGATGCCAGATAGCGCCTTTCTCACTTGCACCTCTTCCATCAGCGGTGATACCGGCATCGACACTAAACTAATCTGTAATATTAATCCACAATGTCATGCTCTTATAACTATTATAGATAATGATAAGAGATTTTCATACTAAAAACATTGTTATTTAGATCAACACCTAACATTTTCTATGTTCAATATGCTAAAATGTATATAGTATAATAAGTCTTTAAATATATCTTGTAATACAATATAACCTTGTAATATACTACATAAGTTATTCTTGTTATTATAGTCACGGTAAACGATGATTCACAAAATAATTTATCACAATAATGGATCAAGTGATGGTAATTTGATAATTTTGCTATCAACATCACGGCCGAAATAGCTCAGTTGGGAGAGCGTTAGACTGAAGATCTAAAGGTCCCTGGTTCGATCCCTGGTTTCGGCAGTTCTTTTTGCGTTCAAATATTTTCGTTTTTACATTTTAGTATTGAAAACACAATTGAAAAGAAAAATTTCTGTAAATAAAATCTTTTTTTTTTTTTGTATCAAAATATCAAAATGAATGGAATTTTCCGAAATGTATTTGAAAGCATAACACAAAAAATAAAACATTTTTTTTTTCTGTCTTTAAATAGACAGGCAAAAATCTTCTCTTATCTATAATAGAAAACTGAGTTCTGTATCGCACCTCATACAGTGGCGTGTCTGAGGCTTTCTGCTCGACAATGGCCTGGCTGATGGCAAGTTGCACCGCCAGGAAACCGGCGCGTAAGTGTGGGTTCGGATATGACGTCATTTCCATGCTGGTCTCATACCGGGCGCGTTCCGTACTCCGAATGCTAAACTTCCAAACGTCTCCATTCTGAAAATTGAAACTTGCACAGAATCTATAATATTGGGTGTGTGAATATGACTCCGCCCTTTCTCAACAGATGTCGTTTTTAGTATTGTTTACGTGTACTAATAAATGACCATACTTGTATTCGATAGTACTGAATGTCAGCTATCTAACGCATTTTATGATATTTGGTTGAAGTGTAAGCAACAATTGTTTTCACCTTTTCGAAAATGTCGGTTTTTATTCCAAATAAACGTCATTTGCGGGAAGTGTTTTATTGCGAAGAAAACTGCAGCGGAAACTTATCGTTTGCTTGTGGAGATTTATGGTGAGCATGCTCCGTCTAATACAACTTGCAAGGAATGGTTTCGACGATTTCAAAATAACGATTTTAGTACCGAGGATAAAGAACATGGAAAACCACCAAAAAAATTTGAAGATGCTGAATTGGAAGCATTATTGGCGGAAGATTCTTGCCAAACTCAATCAGAATTAGCTGCAGCATTAAATGTTGATCGTTCAACTGTTGCAAAGCGTTTACAAATGATGGGAATGATTCAAAAAGCCGGTTACTGGGTTCCACATGATTTAAAAGAAAGAGACATGGAACGTCGGAAAACCATTTGTGAAATGCTGCTTCAAAGACAGCAAAGAAAAGGATTTTTGCATCGGATAGTCACAGGAGACGAAAAATGGATACACTACGAAAATCCTAAACGCAAAAAAGCTTGGGTGAAACCAGGCGAACCAGGCCCATCACAGCCAAAAATAAATATACACTGTGCCAAGGTCATGCTCTGTATTTGGTGGGATCAGAAAGGTATTGTATATTATGAGTTGCTCAAACCCTCTGAAACTATTAATGGAGAAGTTTACCGACGACAACTAATGCGTTTGAAGCGAGCCATAGAAGAAAAACGACCAGAATGGGTGAATAGACATAACAAATTAGTTCTTCAGCATGACAATGCCAAACCGCATACCGCAGAAGTCGTAAAAAGATATTTAGAGGGACAGGACTGGGAAGTGTTACCCCACCCGCCATATTCACCAGACATAGCTCCTTCGGATTACCACCTATTCCGGACGATGCAGACAGACCTTACTGGAGAAAAGTTTACTTCATGTGAAAGTATCAAAATTTGGATTGACAACTGGATAAGCTCAAAAGACCAGGACTTCTTCCAGCAAGGAATACGAAAACTACCTGAACGATGGGCGAAGGTTGTAGCTGCAGATGGAGCATACTTTCAATAATTTTTTTTTTTAATTTTGTAAGCGAACAAATGTGTTTTATTTTGACAAAAAGGGGCGGAGTCATATTCACACACCCAATAATAATAATAAGTTTATTTATTCTCACAATAGGTCATACATAGCATCATATTTTAGTAACATTACAAGTTAACCTGTTTAGTGAGAGCCTGAGATAGGTTTATAAAACCTGTATTACAAGTCATCAGTGCCGCCGGTCCACGGATTAAGCATGGTATTACCATTTATAAGATTAATCAGCATGAGAAAGATAACCTGCGGAGAGTATTACAAAAAAAAAGATCTAAGGATAGACCGATGGTATCTCGCATCGGGCTCCATTGGCTGTTATTTTAGAGTCCTTCGAATATAAATAATGTAATGTGGCGGCTCCGTGGCTTAATTGGTAGTAGCCCTGCCTTCGAAGCGAGGGGTCTCGGGTTCGATTCCCGGCCGGGGCACGCTTTGTTTGGTGAGCATGAAGTTTGTTCTCGGGTCTTGGGTGTTTGTCTTGTGTTTCTGTGTTTGTCCATGCCATCTGCGACACAGGGAATCCTAGTGCAGAGGTATGAGTGTGTTACCGTTGTATGTGAGTCCACTACTTACGGCAGGAATAGTAATGGAATAATAATGGCAGTTTTTCTGGAGCAACGCACTGGATTCAAATGCTAAACATTAAAACATGAGTCTAAGTGCTTACCATCTCTTTCCAAATAACCCATATAATTGGCTTAGAAATTGGCGTTCCTTGCGATGTTTCATACAAGTTATTGTTCAAATCGTCTTCAGTGGCAGCGCTGATAATTTCTGTCAAAACAATACGAAAGTTTGTCAAGTTAGGAGGTAGATCACTTGTGAGTATCGATGTGGAAATGTGGATACCAGTATCATACGATTTTAATTTGGTGGTTACGAAAAACAAAATGGCGCTGCGTATAATCCATGAATATTTATTTTATTTATTACTAATAATGATGGCTTCGTGGCTTAGTTGGTATTAGCCCTGCATTCGAAGCGAGGGGTCCCGAGGTCGTTTTCTGGCCGGAGCTCACTGTGTGTGGTGAGCATGAAGTTTGTTCTCGGGTCTTGGGTGTTTGTTTTATGTTTCAGTGTTTATTCTAGTGCAGAGATATGAGTGTTTTTTAGTAACAATAATGTTTGACAATTTTGTTACCTAATATCGAAAATGACCATTTTCTAGATGGCCATATCTCGTTTACCTTCATCATAATGACGTTAAAAGTGCCTCAAGGCTCACGGAATCTAAAGGTATATTGATTTTAACTGTGGTTTTCCTGTAAATTTACATTTCGTAAAGGTACAAACAACATCTATAATGTTGATGTTTACAAGTTTTCATAACTGTTCGCTTTTTGGGGCGACACGACACGTATTCCCTAGGAGCAACCAAAAGTAGCAGTAGAACTTGTGCCAAGTTCGTCTGGAGAAGTGCTGCCACGACATACAGTAATCTACCGACAAGCAATGGCGCGCTCGCATTATTCCGGGTATGGGTGCCGCTAAAATTACATCCCCGTCCCAGAGTGATGTGCGCAACGCAATCCTACTCGGGTCGTCTCATATTTATATATAGGAGGACCGCAGTCGTTTTGCTTGTTTATGAACGGCAGTAACTTAAGTTACCTATATAAAAAAAAAATGTAATTTCAGATATTGACGTCCCTGCACATACTGGTTTAAATATAGAGCATTAAAGAATCGAGACTTATTTACATTAAAATTTTAATAAATATATCCAATATTTCACCACACAGTGCTATCTAGCCTCAAACTAAGCATAGCACTATGGGAACCATATTATGGATGAAATATGTACTTATATGGATACGTATTTGTAAATAAGTACAAATAGTACACATTATACCCTCAAATAACATCTTGCGCCTGATGGACATTATTTTATTTCGCAAGGAAGCCCTGACGCGTGCGTCAGTAAATGTCTCAGGCACTGCAGACTTCTGGTAATCCCAACAAAACACGGAGCATGTTAAAACTTGTAGGGACCTGGACATGTAAAGGACCTGTAGGGCGCTACAAACCCTTCGGGTATAACTAACCCAAAATAAAGTCCTTAAATTTAGTCTTACCATGTTGCAACAACTCGGATGCTCTTTTCATGATTTCCACGTAGGGTTCAGTGTTAGGAGCGTACCCCACAATGCTCTTGCTGCTCAAGGAATTTAGTATATCCTCGGTAGTCAAAGGAGGCTCAGGCTCGGCTTGTAACGGAGTCAAGAAGACAGGCTTGGCTATGAACACGGCAGCCAGAAAAAGGATTCCGGCGAATAATGTAACCGCTACAAGCACTCTCCACCTTCTTCTAAAAATATATGATGCGGTGATATGACGGCTCCGTGGTTTATTTGGTAATCGCCCTGCCTTCAAAGCAAGGTACTGGGTTCGATTCCCGGCCGGGACACTTTGTGTGGTGAGCATGAAGTTTGTTCTTGAGTCTTGGGTATTTTTCTTGTGTTTCTGTGTTTGTCCATGCTAGGTGCGACACAGGGAATCCTAATGCAGGGGTATGATGTGTAATTTATTAAGCGTTATTAACTTGTCTGCGTTTTGATGCGTTCCCAGGGTTATCATGCGCCCAAGTCGGTTCACCCATTTCAGAGCTACGATGCCTTAGACAGACATTTATTTAAAAGCGGGTTTTCTGACGGTGGTTCTTAGACAATGTTTTATCAAAATTGGTTGAGCCTTTTTCTAGTATGTATCTGTGTCTGTGGCACCGTATCTCAAGAACGAATGGACCAATTTTGATGCAGTTATTTTTGTTTATAGCTGACGTGATCGAAATTGTTCTTAGCTATATAATTTATGAAGATTTATATTGATACCTATGGTGTGCTACTACGCCAAAAAAAGAAATACATTTTGTGGTTTAAAACCATTATTGCCTTTCTAATGAAACCGGTTTGGTGCACATCGGTTGGATGGTGTCACGGACAGAGGTGGAAACAATTTCTGTGTTTTTTATATCAAGCATGTGCATGACATGAGAGTAAAACCTACTCTCACAAGTTTGCACAAGTATAAGCAGCTAAATAAATCACAACACATTTGAAAAAATCATGCGTGATCTGTAATCGTGGTGAAGGAAATGAACGTGAGCAAAATATGATGTTTTCAAACTTGCAATGATTTACTCGAGTATGGCCTTCAAGACTGATATTATACGTTGTAGAGAGTAGACCAGTGTCCCAATATATTTTTGGTTGGTAGATTAACGTGTGAAGCTTAAATAACAGCTTGAAAAGTTTAGAAATGAATACTGGTAACAATTTAATTACATACTGTCTCTGCAAGTAAGATTTCCAAATTAGGATATTAACATGTCTCTGGAACCGACTCCGTACTATTTTTTGTTCATCGTTGTAGTCCATAATATATTATATTTATTCGACTAACGTGGCCTATGATTAAATTATCCTTAAATAATATTCCTCGGACTTTTGTCAATTCTTCCAATTAGTTTCGATAAGTCAACAAAAATGGCATCAATCGCCGTTTTATGGACCATTTACACGAAGCCATTTAACGAGCCATCCCGCTAAGCCAATCCATTATTGTCGTTGCAAATAGATGTTCCTTACAATAAAGTGTCAATAACGAAAATCCATTCCTTTCGAATAGTTTCATAAATACTATAAATAAGTAAATGTATATTATGCAAGGACATATCACACTATGCCGTTTAGCCTTATCTCTTTTAGACCACATAGAACAAACATCTATATTTGTCTCACAAATGTTTGTCCTGGATGGGAATCAAACCCATTGCTTGATCGTATAAATTTTTCTTTTGGGAGTCGGTGAGCACCACTTGAGTCTTCTCATACCAATTGATATTAAGTACAATTTAAGTCACGGAGACCCTGGGTGGTTAAACTCTTACACCAAAGTTGAATACGGTTACGGTGAAATGAAAGTCGCAACCAACTTATTTTTAGTCTAGTGGAATGGCTCCCCAAATAGCTTTGTGTAAATGATCTTTTAATAAGTATAATGTTATTATTACGCCAAAGTCTAAGTCAGTGTGACAGCTTCAAATTTTTGGTGAGATTTTTAAAATTTAAGAAAACCTTGTAAAATTCGTAAAGAAGGAAACCTTGCGAACAACCTGTTAGTTTATATAGTCTAGGCATGTGAACCAAACATTCGATACCAAAATGTTAGACTTTAATATATATCTCTATTCTATTCTCTTCTTGGGATGGTCAGTTAGGGTTGTAGGTACCAGGCATATTTTTACAAGTAAGAAAAGCTTAAGCATGAAAACTGATTGCAATTTGACTATGTCCATTTAACATGACTGAGGTGCTCTTGTGACACGATAAATGCGCACGAATATGTTAACTTGTGCCAAACGATGCTTGAGATTTTAAAGTAATAAAATAAGTTTCATGCAGTAGGTACTAAGTTTTCGTGCGCCTAGTAAGTCTGAGAAGTAACCACGAAAAGAATTAAATTAGCAATTCAACAAGCATTCCGGGGTTCTTGCTTGGATGTTGTCCTGTTGAAGCCCTGTTGTTAGTCTACGCAAAAATATATTGCATGAAATTTAGAGGAAAACCAAAAAAATAACCCTGATTACATTCTTGGAAATAAAATTAATCGCTGTCATTGACCAGTGATATTTTAAACAAATATTTGGACCGTGTTGTCAGGTGATTTCCCAGCTCAACAGAGCAAATATTATTAGTTCAATGACAAAAATACATGGTTATCGCCTTTATTTCAATGTGAATAAGGATAGTGGTATAATTTTATACTAATAGTAAAGTGACTTAGAGCAAATAGCGTTTGACATCAAAATCCCCATTTACCACCTTCATTACGAATATAAAGTGTCGTATTACTTCTGGTTTGTCAGTTCTAAAGATTCCTTTGAAGATGACTGCAATCAGCGCTCTTTGTTTTGGATTTGCCATTTTATTGATAATTAATGGAAATTTGAGCGATGCAGGTAATTGTGCGGACATCCCTATTTGTGTTATAAAATACTGCACGTAAATGTTCAGGTTATCTTATGTTTATTGTTTTTCTTTTCCAGCCACCCGAGTAGGCAGGTCACCACAGTTCAGCTATAGCCAATCACAGGCCAGCGCACAAGCAGGGGGCTTCGGCGGGGGTAGTTTCGGGCCGCCACGTCCCCCTCGACCCCACTTCAGACCCCAAGCTCACCTAGCACGACCAGGTTTCGGAGGAGGTTCCGGCCAAGGAGGTTTTGGCAACCAAGTGGGCTTTGGAGGAGGCCAAGGAAGTTCTATTAGCATATCCAAAAGTGTTAGTATAAGCAGAGGGGGTGTAGCGCAGTCTAGTGCACAGTCCAGCGCGGCTGGCAAGTAAACCATTTAGTACTTAATGTTAATGATAAAAGTTTGCATTAAATATATTTTTATTTTTTTTGTTTACATTTTGTTTTTTTCATTTACTCGTGGATTAAAACCTACTTCGTTGAATTTTGTTTCCATACGGAAACGGCCTTTGTTGATCTCATTGCTGTAACACAACCATAATGTTGACAAGTAAACGATTGGACTTTGATCCAGGTACCATGGGAGGCTAACAATGTTGCCAGTTACATTTCGTTGTATCGTATTCTTTATCATGGGCAGAGGATATTAGTTAACATCCGGTTAACCGGATCTATCAATCTTTCGAAAATCTTTAAAAGCTCGTTTTCTTTTCCATGAAATCGACTTGAGAGTTCTTGAAAATGGAAATCTATTAAGCATACCTTGTTTAACTTTTCAGAAGTACCTATTGTTAACCACAAATTGTACTTTAATATTTAATTATACAGTTAATTATCGAAATATAATATCATTTGCCATAAAATAATTAGCCAATACTGTCTACTGCCAAAGTTTCATTTGGCCGTCTTTTGGCGGCAAATTATACGTGTTCGATTTTTTTTTCTTCAAAACCTTTCTTGTGTATTAAAGTACAGGGTTTTGTAAATGACTTATAAAAATACTAGCGACTCACCCCGGCTTCGCAAGGTTAGCAGAGCATCAGTGGCGTATCAGAAACTACCCTTGCGAAGGCGGGGTGAGTTCCTAGTACTACATATAAACCGTCCTCTTGAATCCATCTATTGCTGAAAACTGCATTAAGGGTACAAACAGCGGGAGCGACTTTGTTTTATACTATATATGAAAGGATATACAACTTATATGTAAAGTACACACGCCAACTTAAGATGAGTCGTACATTCAACATTTCGTTCATACATTTCGGGGTTCATGTTATTTCGACTTAATACTGAGGGTTGTGATGTCTGTAATTTCGGAACTACAAAACCGATGACCTTTAAATATTTACAGGACAATCTTTAAACTAACTCATTTTTAATAAAAAGAGGATAAATGAAATAAAGTATAAATAACATAATTCACCTGGTCTTAGGTGTACGTAGGAATCTACATAATATAAAGTTTGTAAAAGCGAGAGTAAATCTACCAGGGGATCCAAACCTGATTAGCAGACATTGCATACTTCATTATTTTGTGGAAAGCACATCTTTGATATTCTAAAAATATGTAAACGATTTTAGATCATCGAAAATAAACATTTACAAGCTTTGACATAGTACCCCTATCTCTGTACTAAGATTACTTGTGCCTCATGAGGCATGGACAATAGCCGAAACACAAAAAAACACCCAGAACCCGAGGACAGACGGGCCTAGCACCCGGGATTCCTCGCTTCGAATTCAAGGTTACTACTAACTCAGCCGTCATCTATATGATATACATCATTGTTTTTCGCGTTCTTCGGAATATTGTTTAAATAGGACCACCAGTGTAGCTAATATATTTTTTTTAATGTAAAAGATTGACAGAACGAGCTGATGGTAAGTGGCGACTCCCGCCCATGACAACAGTAATGCGACTGATTATAAGATTTGGATCTTACACTAAGTAGCATTCATCCTGCTGCATCCATTACCCGAGACAGGGATGATACGTCTCATGGGCATGTAATTTCACCGGCACCCACACCGGAACACAGTAATGCGAGCACTATTACTTGGCGGCAGATTCCAGGTATGGTGGCAATACCTCTCCGGATGAACTTGGCACAAGTTCTACTGCTCTTTTTGGTTGCTTCCTCCACCACCCAGGGGGTACATGTAGGGAATCAAAGGGTACAGAACTACGGACGAAAGCACCTGGCGCTGCTCTACTCCGGGTCTGGTCGTGGTGGGTAAGATAATAATAACGAAACGATAAAAATTGTATTTTTTAATAAGCTCATATCTCAAAAACTACATGACAAATATCTGATGTTTAAAGGTTTAGTGGCCAACCGGGATAGACATCTGAACGTGCCCTCCGCAGCACGGTATATCAGTTCAAATACCACTAAACGGTCACCCATCCAACTACCGACCAGTTGAAGAATTGCTAAAGAGATACCATGTCACTAAGCTAGCTAACTAGTAAATCTAAACAAGTGTGAACTTATCAAAAATTAAGGCATGACATAATCGGTCAATTTCGATGGTTTTACCACAGTGCAAACTATTCTAGACAAAGTGTGTATTACCAATTAGACGCTAAATATGATTCTATTGGAGGATGCCATTCTCAGAAGTTTTGTTATCACATCCTTCTGTACCAGTATAAAGGTGCGAGCTACTTCATGTTGCTTCAGATAACTTTCGAACCCTCAAGATGGCGCGCATACCTGCCCTAATTTTAGCTCTTTCAATCTGCTTGGCTCAGTGTGCTACGCTGAAAGGAAAAGGTACTTTTAATAAGTCGTTACATTTAAAAAATAACCAAGATTACAGGCTTTTATCAATCAAATTTTCTAACAGATACTTTTTTTTTTCAGATGGGCCTCACGATCCCATTCACAAACGAGGAAAGCGATCTAACTGCCACGTATGTGACGGCGATGACGGACCTCGTGGACCCCCTGGACCACCTGGACCTCCTCCACCTCCTCCACCACCACCGTTTTTCCGCACGCAGCAGTGGAGTGGATTAGCCAGGGGTAACAATGGACAACATAGCGTATTCAGTGGTGCTGCCGCTTCGGCTGACTCCGGTCCTCAAGCCGTCGGTCAAGCGTTCTCTGTTGCATCTGCCGATTCCGGTGCTGGTGGCCAGTCAAATTACGATGGTCAGTCAGCAGGCTACGGAGGTCAGTCAACAGGTCGCGGTGGTCAATCAGCAGGCTACGGCGGTCAGTCAGCAGGTCACAGTGATCAGTCAGCAGGTTACGGCGGTCAGTCAGCGACCTCTGGTGGATCATCTTCGGCAAACTCAGCAGCGCAAACTGGAGGACAGTCTGCTGGTGGCAACAGCGGGGGTGGATACGGAGGACAAAAGAAATTCAGTGGATCTGGAAGTTTTAAAGAATCTCACTACTCCTTCCAAAGCGGTGGAAGCAAACACTTTGGTAGTCACGGCGGTGCTGGTGATGCAGGGTCAGGTAATTCTGGTGGAACTGGTGAAGCTGGAAGCCAAGGCTATGGAGGTCAACAGCAAGCTCAGCAAGGATCAAATTTTCAAGGAGCACAGCCGAGCGGTGCTGAATTTTCTGGAGGCGAACAACAACAGCAACATGGAAGTCTTGAACTTGGCCATAGTTACGGCAACCAACAATCATCACAGTTGAGGGGTTACAGCCAGAGTGGTTCATCTGGTGGAGATTTCGGTTCATCCAGTGGTTCTAGCTCAGGATCGGGGTCAGAGGGTGCCGACCTTCAAAGAGGATCCAGTCAAGGACATACCGCTCTGAACGGTGCCTTGAACTTGGCATCGCAGGGCCTACAGAGCTCTCAACAATCCGGATGCAGTACTTGTGGCAAAGGTGCTTATGCCCTCAGTAACGCTAAGAGTAAAACCGGTGATGCCGTAGCAGTGTCCATCGGTGGTTGATTGTTTTGTATAAATTTTATTCTATTGTAATCATTATATGACTGCTGTCCATAATTGTCGTTATTAATAAAGCATGTTTACAAATTACTCTCTTTATATTTGACAAGCTTTTGAAATTATAAGCTAAAAAGAGAACAACTTTAAAAATCTATAAAACTAAATTGAATACCTTCATTCCTTATTTTTTTAAAGGATTATTTAAATCGATCGGCAATTGGTGAAGTAGCCACATTGCCACACTTAGTCCATATCTTCAAAACTACTGGACCTTGTGATTTTGATAAACCTTGCACCGTTCTCTAAGTTCAAGTAAGTTTAAGCCAATTAAGCCAAGCCAATTTTAGGCGGGTCCAGTTGCTCGCGTCCGTAGGTGCGTAAGCTTTGATTCCCTACAGGTACCCCCTGGGTGGTACTAAAGGAACAACCAAAAGTAGCAGTAGAACTTGTGCCAAGTTCTTTCGGAGAGGTACTGCCACCACATCTGGAATCTGCCGCCAAGCAGTAGCAGTACCATCAGGTGGGCCCTTTACTCGTTCCGTCACTTATACACATAAAAAAAAATGAATCGTATCAATCCGATCAACAGTTTCTGAGGAATTCGTTGACAAACCTACATAACGTACAATCATTCACCGATAAAATTTTGTATATATTGTTTAGAAGCCAAGATAGGATTATCATATGTGAATATATCGCAGTATAAGTGAGCCTGAAAGACTTAATCTAACTTTGTTATCGTTTTATATATCTGAAACATTTATAACAATTTGCACTAAATAGTATTATTAAAATATATGAAAAAAATATATCCGCTAAGTAGTTGTGATAACATGTACAGACAGGCAAGTTTACTTATAACAAAATCTATGCGTTGCGTCGGAGATAAAAACAAAACAAACGCTGTAACACTCATTTCCCTGTACTAGGATTCCCCGCGTCTTAGGGACACGGATACAACATACATCCAAGACTCGAGAAAAGACTTCATGTAATATTTGCCGTGGCCGGGGACCGATATAAGATCAGTCTTGTGTTGTCCAATCTAATTCGAGTCACTGAGCCGGTAAATATTTAAGTAACCAAAAATACTATTATAGATAACTTATAATCAGAATCATCATATGCAGCAATGCAGCGATAAAAAACCAAGATGCTGCTACTGTTTACGTATTTATTACGCACCACCCAAGCGTCCAAAAACCGAAAAATAATTTCTATACGTGTCCGTAGCCATGTTGGAAGCTATCAGGACAATTGGAGGAATCTGATAGGAGAATTGAACGATTACTCATTCGAAAGCCGAAATCTCTTTATTTATTAAGCAAAGTACGAATTCGTGGATTTTGCTAACATGAGTCCGACCAGTTTGAATTGTCCGACCAGATTTTACGGGAGTTACTGCAATCAACTAATAGGTATAATAGACTTGAAAAAGATTGCCATACTAACATTGTTATCCGTCAAAATACGTATGGAACATTATGACAAATAACAATGTTGCTATGGTAATATCTAGTAATCTGTTAGTTGTAGTTTTTGGGGGGTCCAGTTGCTCGCGTTCGTTGGTGGATACTCAGAGAGTGCCTACACGTACTCCCTGGGTGGTGCTAAAGGAGCAACAAAAAGTAGCAGTAGAACTTGTGCAAAGTTCATCCGGAGAAGTACTATCTCCACATATAGTAATCTGCCGCCAAGCAGTGGTGCACTCGCATTGCTGGTTCCGGTGGAAGGGTCTGGGCGCCGGTGTGAGCACATGCGCATGATACGTAACATAAGGACTTCTCATACTTCGGTCGGAGAGAAAATAAGTCATATTGCAGTTGTTATGGGCGGAGATAACCACTTAACATCAGGTGGGCCTTCAGCTCGTCCCGTCACTTCCACTAAATAAAAAAAAGTGGCTGTTATATAATAAGTACTATACTATTAATTTAATAAATCGTAGCAAACATCAACATAGACTACATAACATCCTAGTAAACACCAAACCTCAGGAATCACCCAGTATGTTTATTTTTACACGTCTATGTGCACAAACAATTAGCAAACCATATCGAAATCTGCGTATTTTCAGTGGTTTTGTTTGATTAGCGATACTTCGGCTGTATATAATGTATTGACTGGAATATAACGCTCACATCGTATCAAAATGTGGCGGGTAGGAGTTTTGGTTATTGCTGTCCTCTTAAATTTCACTTGCGCAGATGTAAAATGTGAGTACCTAGTTGTTGCGAATTTGTTCATGCAATATATTTACGAAATTATAGGGGAATGAGTCGCTCATTTTTTTGCATTTGCTCTGCAATTCACCTTCATTTTAAGAATATAACAAGTGGCAAGTGGTAAGCGTATCACCGTCATTACTATCTTAGAAATAAGATCTCTTTCACCCAAAAATTGTGCGCAGGAAGGTTTCTTTTTTATTTGATTAAGTGACAAACCTGTAAACGTAATCACGTAATCACTTAAGAAAGGTTGGACAAATTTGCGTCTGTCTGATTCTTCGATAATTTTTTGTAAACCACGCAACGGATTTAATACAACGCAACGGATTTACCAAAGCGTATATATACCACAAAAGTAATGAAATAAATTTTAATATTAACAATACATCAGACAAAATTAATAAATAATGTCAATGTCAATACTAAGACTAGTAATCATACTATTAAGAGATTACTAAAGTATAATAATTACCTACTTAAATCATTATTAACTTCTCATATGTTTTGTAAATTCACATAATGATTATAATCCTGATTCCAGCTGGAGCAAGAACTGATATTGTGCAACGATTAAGACGCTCGCCACAGTACTACTACAATTGTCCCCCACCACCACCACCTCCATTCTGGGGCCCACCGCCGCCACCACCGCCGCCCCCGCCCCCGCCGCCACCGCCACCAAGGCCGGAACAGTATCAAGTTTACTCTGTGGCCAATGTTGACAGCAACAAAGAAAGCCGTCAACAGCCATGCTCAACCTGTGGAGGGAATGAGAGCAATGCCGTCAGCAACGCGGAGAGTGAATCTGGGCAAGCTGTCGCCGTGGCTATAGCCAGGGCTAAAGCACACTAGGATTATACAACGACCTAACAGTACCTGAATGATGAAGTACGAATACTTCTTATAAGATAAGATAATTAAATATTATTATGATTATAAATTTTAAGAAAAGTGATTTTTGTCGCCTTATTTCCTTACTAGCTGTGCCCTTTTTTTTTTTTTTTTTTTTTTTTTTCGTGGAGAAATGTCTTAGCATACCGCCCTGCCACGGGGAAACAGAGCGGTTATGTGGGACTACCCACTAAAACTCCACGGTGTCCTCCTCTGCCGCTTAGTGACGGGAACACGGGAACGTTGTAACACACATCCGCGATCCCGCCGCAGCTGTCCGTTTCCGGACCCTCCATGGGATGGCAATGTATGCCATCCTCCCTCGCCACGACACGCCAGGACACGAGGCGCGTCGCAACCACCTCGGGGACCATGCCAGCGATAGGACGTCAGACTACCCCGTGTCAGACGCCCTAGGTCCCCATGCGACGGGTCAGGTCTGTGGTCCCGTCGCCTACCACTACGGCCGCAGAGGATAGGGAGAGCGGCGCCTCGCAATACCGACACTCCTCTTCCCCTGCGGCCCCACCGCGTCCGCCATCCAGCAGTGGCGACCCCGCCGTGGCCGCGGAAGGTAGGGAGAGCGGCACACCGTAATACCGGCACTCCTCTCCCGCCGCGGCCACTAACCTTCAGCTGCGGAGCTGCCCATACAGCACCGCAGCCCGCCTCAGTTGCGGTGCCCCCCATAAGGCACCGCCACCTACTGTGCCGCTCCTATTCGGCTTAGAGGCAAAGCCTAAAGGAGCGGCCCTCCCGGGTTCCTCTTAGCTTCACCGTGGGGGACCAGGCCACGGTTACTAAGCCCCCCCGCCCCGACAAGGCGGGAACCCACGGGGGGGACTAGCTGTGCCCTGCAGTTTCACCCGCATATAACTTAAAGAAATTTATCGTAATACTGTAATGCCGTAAGAATGTGGCTACAAGATACAAAAAAAAAAAAAAAACAAACGACTGTTAGTTCCAGATATTAGCGCGTTCAAACAAAGAAACAAACTCTTCAGCTTTATTATATTAGCATAGATTTATTTCCTGAAATATTGAATTTTAATACATTCTTGTATTAACTTGTGTAGTTCTGCAACAAATCTACGTCATTTACTATAAAATAAATTGAGTTGAATTTTTGTGACCGATGGGTTACAAAAATAAACTTTTGGTAGATTACCTACTATGTATTTACAAAAAAAAGTACTACTATATATGGCGGCTCCGTGGCTTAGTTGGTAGTAAAGAATTGATTAGGTACATACATACTGGCTTACCTACTAAATTGTACATTACACTTCAAGGCTAGCATGTAGTTAAAAATCCAAAACTAAGATAAAAATCTTGCATTTATTTGCATTTGCTGCTAAATTTGACCAAGGCTTATAAATACTGAATGCCAATCAAAATTCAATACAATTAGATTAGATTTTATTTATAAATAATTGAATGGATATGATTTCAGATTAATTAAAATCGTTTAGTCGTTAAAACAAAATAATTCGAAAAAATATGTCATCCAAATAAACGAAATCACGCTTTCCTGTGACTTTTCTTCGCCCAGTGTATACCGATTTGGATGTTTGTTTGGTACCCCGTAGGAGCGAGAAATAAGGGATGAAAGTGGGAAATATTTAAGTCGATAAACCGAATTTTTTTGTACGTTTTTTTAATCAGCCCCCTTGTTTTCTTTTACTTTGGTTTTCTCCTTTCGCACCACCCGGTGTAGGGATTCAGACGGTACTCACATGAAACGATCTACTTCCACGATCAGCCAACGATAATTGAAAATCTTAACAGTGGGACTATTGGCTTTAAAGCTCAGTAGCTGTAAAAAGTTTCCGAAAAGCGACTTCAAAGAAGACCTTTGTCCATGTTATGACCATGAGAGATTTATCACGCTAATACGGGTTGTGAAAAAATGTTTTGGTAACTAGCACAAGATGTTAATAAAGAAGTCTTTCTCCGTAAATGAGGCTTTCTAGCCAGTTACAGGCGTGTCCTATGTTGTTTTTAACATATTTCGTTGAGAAATAATGAGGATCATAAATTTATGACTAGAAATTTTTATGTTGCCAATCAGTCAGTGAGAGCCCAAGGTCTGTCAACCACATCAAGCTGTTATTTTTAAGCTATCGTATACGAGTTCTAAGCGAAGGTCTCCCCAAAAAATCTCCATTGGCGAATGTTTTTAGATATTTCCCCATATGAAGGCTTCATAGCTTAGTTGGATTCCCGGCCGGGATATTGTGTGGTGAGCATGAAATTTGTTCTCAGGTCTTGTGTAAGTATTGCAATCCAGCACTGTTTTCTATTCTGCGAGATTTTTGCTGGATTCACTTCAATCGAGAGAGATCCCACAGAGGTTAAACTTTTATACAAAAACTAAAAATTATAATATAGTTTGTTATAATAATGTTCAAATTAATCATTACAAAAGTCAACATAACTTACTGTTTACCTCTGCACTAGGATTCCCTGTTTTACAGATGGCATGGACAAAACAGAAACACAAGACAAACACCCAAGTCCCGAGAACAACATCGAACCCGGGCCCCTCGCTTCGAAGGCAGGGCCAAAGCCACGGAGCCGAATACCTACTATAATTTTAATATTAAACTGAAGATTCGAGAATAATAAATTATTTAAAGCGTTAATTTACTTTTAATCTCCGGGTCATCTGTATGGGCACGAAGATTTTTAATTGGGCGCATTATTATATTATATTATTTTCGCCTTCTCTTTATCGACTGCCCCGATGACGTCTACCATCCAGACTCAGAAAAAAACTGTGTAACACTAAAATAACGGGGGATGCCGTAAAAATAAAGCTTTTTTGAAAATAACCCCTGTGGCATAAACTCGATACAAATTTGTGAAAAAACTATTAATTGTGATCTTGGAAATCTATTGTTATGCCTCATGTTTTTGTAATTTTTCTTCCAAACCACTTTAACTGTCGTTGAATTGAGTTAAAGTTATAAGTGCAGAGTTTTGCGAATTCGTGTTATTTATGAGGTATACCTACTTTTTTGTACTCAAATTCATGTACCGTCATTTTAGGACGAATTCATACGGAACAATATATTTTTTTATGCAATTTCAGTGACGAAACAATCCAACAACCCACCTGATATAAAGTGGTTACCGCCGCCCATAAATAACTGAAATTCATCCACAACACTCAGGTCTTCCCCTACCGAAGTATTATAAGACCCAAGCATTGCGTGGGTACCCGACCCGTGACGTAAAACGCATCTTGTGCCTCTAACCAGTACCCTCACCCATCCACGCGCGTGCACTACTGCTTGGCAGCAGAATCTCATATCTGGTGGCAGTAACTGAAGAATGAGGAATAACAATTCGGCCGGCGGTGACTACTTAACATCAGGTGGTTCATCAGCTCGTACCGTAACTTATATCGCATAAAATACAGAAACAAGAAAGCACATCTACCATCAATACAGTTTTGTCCCTACAGTGGAAACTTTAGAAGCTGATACCAGCCTTTCGTATTAATTATACCTGACAGTGGAAAGATTCTTAATGTTCTCACACCTACGCGAATCCTTGTTTTCCGGTTTTGATTAAAACTAAAATCCTCAGATTTTAAGGAAACCAAATGTTTCCGCATACTGCAAATATATGTTTAACGTATGGTAATTTTTGACCTTACGTTTGCATCTATTGTTTCGATAGACATTAACCGGAACATAACCTATGTAATACGCTTAGTACTAATGTAGGTATGATTTTTATCGCCAGCCTCACATGAGAGCTACATCGTAACTAGAGTTTACTGGCTACAGTTACTTTACTGTAGTAACATGGTGTAAGTTACTACCCTGGAAGTAGTCTCTCTCTCTCTCTCTCTCCCTTCCTAGCTATTATTAATTCCACAAGTTGATGAGATCCTTTACTTTTTCCTTCCACTTCACACCATCTTCGACGTGGTCTTTCGCATTGCTTGTCCCTACATCTTTTTGAAGCGCATCAGATAGGTAATTTTGTGCCTTTCCTTATTAAGACCTTTGGCTGAAAATGGACATTGCCATTACATACTTGCAGATGTAGTCAGGAAGCCTTTTTTGGACGAGTCCGTATCATTGTAGATTAACGGCGATTTCTCGAGCTCCCAAGATTCAGACCAACACTCTTAGAAAGGTTACAGGACACAAACGGAAGTTTTAAAACTCTTTTGTACCCTCACATATACTTACAAAGAATACAGCTAACCTACCTACCCGATGTGAACCATGATCTTCGCAATAAAAAAGATAATATAATTAAGATTGAAGATATACACGTTTCATTGAAGACATTACAAGTTCATTGACTGTAAACATTAAGTTCAACACGTACTTAACTTACTAACGTGTCGGTCAATACTAGACCTTAAGCACAACACAGTAAGGGCACATTGTAATTGGCGGTGACGACGTGCTACATGGTTTTATAGAATCCCGCTGGAGTCGCCCGACGTGTTGCGGTAAATCTCAATACGCGCATGAAAAATATTGCAATATATTTTAATTTTATATCAGGGCAAAATTATAGACTTGTGAAGAAACAGGAAGTACTCCAAATTCATCATTGTTAACAACCTCCGTGGGATTTTTGCGAATATATTGAAATGCGTGGGGTATGGCCTCGTGAACTCGACCTATAAAGCCGACCTGACCCGCAGGTCCGGCACAACAACCAGTAGGTACGACAAGATGATTCGTCCGCAGCTTCTATTTTTTGCTCTCGTCGTCGTTACAACCATGGGCCAAGGTAATTATTACTTGTACCGATAAATGACCTTAGTTCAACTTTTGTTACGATTACAGCGCTTTCCTATTTGCAGACGCTGACAGTGGATCGGCCGCGAGAGAACCCAGAGGTCTGATAAAGAAAAAGCTATGCCACAAGTTTGGGATCTGCGGTGGAGGTTATGAAGGTCATCAGGGAGGCTACCAAGGTCAACATGGTGGTTATCAAGGTGGCCACCAGGGCGGATACCCCGTGCCAATAAACATCGCCATCAGTCAATCTCAGTCATCAGCCAACGGGGCTGATGGGGGTCATGCAAACGGATACTATCCTAACAACCACCAATACAACGGTGGATACCCTAACCATGGACAAGGTTACAACCAAGGCCACGGAGGCTACAACCAGGGCTATGGAGGCTATAACCAGGGTTATGGAGGGTATAACCAAGGTTACCACGGACAAAGACCAGGTTACTTTGGTAACGGACAAGGTTCATATAATAACCAGTTCAACGGGAACTACTACAGTCAACAGCCCGGTGGTGGATATGGTTTTCAGAGACCATTTGGACAATTGTTTGATGAGGAAGAGGAGAGCCATGAGGATGGTGACCAAGGATTTGGATTCGGGCGCTCTCTTGCAGTTGCTGAGAGCAAAGCTTAAACATCATCTAGTAAATTTTAGTTATGGGTGTTTTGTGTAGATTTGCTAATAATAGGAAAGATTACTGTGATACGACAATTGAGAATAAATTAACACTATATTTTTCAAAAAATGTGTTCACTTCTTTTAACTACGACTTCAATTTTAATTTGACTGACACAGCTTAGTTGGTAGTATCACTGTCTTTTCACTGTCGGTGTATGTCGTTGGTTTGATTCCTAACCAGAAAGCATTGGTGCAACGAATATAGTACTATAATTATTATTCGTGTTACCGAGATATTTACCATGATTTGTGAGTTTTGTTACACGTACAAAACGAGTGCGCAAGAGGGTAGACCGATATATCTGCCAATGATTTTGCACACTCCACTTCGCAAAGACTTCAGTTTGCCCGGGACCATGACGCATGTAACTGCGTCGAAATATCGGGAGTCAACAAAACTCACAAATCATGGTAAATATCTCGGTAACACGAATAATAATGTTCATAACCATGATAGTTTTAAAATTTATATAGTACTATAATATTTATTCCGTGTTAATATCTATTATAAACAACTATTTAAGCTTTCTATCAGTTATCTAGTTCCCATAGTACGTTTGAAGCTAGATGGCTTTGTGTGAAATGTCCATGAATACATATTTTCAATTTATAATCCGCCCACCCCTGCAGTTGAGGAGTCAACTGCAATTCGAACATCTCAGATGTACTTTATGTTATATCTAGATAATTTCCGAAAGGGTTCCGAATATTTATAATTAAGTCACGGGAAATTACTAAATCATACTAACGATAACGGCAGACTGGTTTGAAATGAAAGATTTCGATGCAATAAACTCAGCGATTGACCACCGATAACTCAATAGATCTAGTATTAAACATTTATGACATAATAAACCTTTGATGAACACATCCTGCAGTGATTTAGAGGTAAATGGCCTGAAAATTTATGCAGAAATTCAAAACATTCAATTATGTAAAATTTTCAAAACGTAGCGCAAATTCGCCAATTTCTCACACATTAAATAACAAGATTGGAGAGGTGATCGAACTGCTTCATTAATTTCATTCAATAAGATTTCCGAATTAAAGAGCAAAATTGGCTATTTGAAATATTACAAATCAACTAGCTCGTCAGTCATTACTGGCACCATAACAATAATTCTGCCACTATCGCTAGGCGGAGGAGTGGTCAGATTGCTGTTCCGGCTGCAATGTGTGGGTGCCGGTGATATTCCAGACAAGCGATACATTCCATCATCATGTCCTAAAGTGAGGGTGCAACACAATACGACTTGAGTCCTTCTACCTAGGCAAGGTCCTAAGTCCTTTTACACACACCTGATCGTCTTAGAATGCGGATGTAATATATACCTTTTAGATAGATTAAACCTAACACAACAGGACAATAGCGATTGAACTAACATTAAATAAAAATAAAAATATAATTTTATATAAATCGGTCCATTATTTTGGGGGTCACGAAACCTGTGACCCATGAACAAAATATGATCAAAATAATAACACCTAATTTTTAACTAGAGTTTAAAAACAAGCTCGGGAAGTACCAGGCAGTCGCACTTTTTTTAATATAATACTTTTAAGAATATTTTCTATTATCCTTTGGTAACCTAAATGTCAACCATAGACATAGAACCGGTTGACGACTGTCATTAAAATGATTTATCATTACTACCGTCAATAAATCAACCTCTATTACTAGTTGGAACATTTCTTCCGTCCATGAGTCTGCCATGTAAATTTTACTATCCGATCCAGAAATTAGTCACTTAATGAATTTAGATGACACTATGTCTACTTAAATTTATGATATCAGAGCATCAGGACCCATCAACAACGGTTATAGTAACTTGGTAGATAAATTTTATTTACGAGTGTCAATGCCTCCGGGTGTTTTAGCTCTGACCCAGTGATTCTGGTGGGGGGAAAGATGATTCTGGTATATAAGCTTAGTGAAATGAATCAAGCATATTCAAAACATTGGAGAAAGGCTAAAGCATCCTGTCAAGGAAAATATGGCAGTGAAATTTATCTTACTCGCTGCAGTGGTGGCAGTCGGCAATGCCGCGCCTTTCTACTTCTCCGGTAAGATATGGATAGTATTGTTTACGATAACAACAGAGTCGAATAAATTAAACATTCACCAGATTGTTTCGATGTCAATAGGCCATTTTTATTTTTTATTATATCAAAATATTCGTTTTAATATTATTTTTGTATCGAAATCGAAAATATAAAAGCAAGCAAGACTGCGCAAATAAATTCTATAAATAAATATTACTATGGCTTACGCAAACTTTATGCATATTATAAGTTTTACGTAACAAATATTATTTCAGCTGGACCCGGACTGATATATCCTCGCGCTTCGCGATCGCCAAGCATTGCGTACGGGTTCGGGAGCGGGTTCGCCAGCGACATCGGTGGCATCAAGCAATCCAACAGCATCGGCGCTTCCTTCCAGACCGGCGACGGACAGGCCTACGGCTCCGGAATCGCCTCCAACGATGGAAATGTATTCGCCAGAGGAGTTGGATACGCGCACACCAACCCTACCGTCTATCGCAGCCCTGCCTACTCCTACACACCCTATTCCACTCCCTACTATTCTCCCTACCAGTACAGCAACCCTGGCTACAATTTACGCGATAGCTACGGAAACACTGTCTCCTCTGCTCAGAACTTCGGCAACTCCGGCACCTCCTTCGCCCAGAGTCAGAATACACCTTTCGGATCTGCAGCGTCCGCAGTGAACTTCAACCCCTACCAGACCCGCAATAGCTTCAGGACCCCCGGCTACGGCGGCACCGTATCGTACGCCGCGACCTCAGGATTCGGAGCCACCGCTGCCTCCGCCACAAACGGCTTCAACGGTGGAACCGCTAAATCTATCGCTCAAAACCAAAATGGAGGAGACTACAACACCGCAGTTTCCGCGTCTGAAACTGGACCTGATGGAGTGGGCGCGAGCACCGCACAGACCGTACAGCAGAGTGGCGGTGTTGTCCAGCAAAATGGTGCCACCAGCATTAACGGTCCCGGCATCCAGGCGTCCCACTCTCATTCCATCAACACCGGTAACGGTGTCGGCAGGTACTACTAATAAGGTGTAGCATATTTATATAAAATTGGGAATCAATCAAAGATATTGAAACGACCGCAAAGCGCTTGTCTCCATATCTTTATCGAGGTTTAACCTCGCCATTTTTGGGTGCAATGTGATGTCAATAAAAGACTGTATTTAATTCTAACAAATGTTTATTTACTTACCTACTCCCATTTATTCTTATAAGTAACTTGATCAATCCATTCCGTTATAATTTAGTTCATTGATCATTTTTTGGCCTCTTGTTATCTAAATGAACGGACTCGACTTTACCATAAACGTGACCGTTATCATTTGAAGCCGTCGCGGTTCTGACCTCACCGCCATTCCCAAAACTAGCATCAGTATTACGGTCATAAATATTTTCTAGGTTTCGAAACCAGTTATTAAATTGAAACCCGTCCAGATTAGGGGGTAATAATAAAGGTGCGAGAAACGGGTTGAATTGCGAATTCTCTGTGAAGCTACGACCAGTCCCGGAGATCGTCTTCTCTGGAGTGGAGTAGCTGAAGCTTTGTACTTCAGGCGTGTAGAAGCTTGACCTTAGAAGTGGGTTCTGCGAGTTTGCTCTCTGTGAGGCTAAGTTCAAAAAGTACTTTTCTACCTCAGGGTCCGATGATGATATCGATATGATTGACTCTCCGTTTGGTGTTGATTCTGTAGCAAAGATTATTGGCTTAGTTAGTTACATACATAATCAAAAGAAATTAGTACAATAAGATTAAGCATTTTACTACATGCGAAAGTTTGGATGGAAAGACGTTGAAGCTCGATCACGCCAAAATGACTGAACGGATCTGGATAAAATTTGGCACAGAGATAGATCATAGTGTGACCTATATCCTAGAAAAATGTAAACACCCAGCAGCGCAGCTAGTGACTAATATAATCAATAGAATATGTTCTCAATACAAACCTCTTAAAACAATGGGCACTGATGACACTCCATAAAACGCGAGAACTGTCAAGACTAGACGAATCATTGTCATTTTTCCCACAATATAAAAAGCGTTTACTTTGAAAAAGTAACTCTCCTGAACTAATGAATATTAGAAGTGAAGTCAATTCTTGACCGTGGGCTTATATATCTACTACAATGGTAAGTTTTGGATGTACTGGGAGCAATGG
This sequence comes from Aplocera efformata, assembly GCA_921293045.1. NCBI lineage: Eukaryota > Metazoa > Arthropoda > Insecta > Lepidoptera > Geometridae > Aplocera > Aplocera efformata. The sequence continues at coordinate 1,902,920 of OV121040.1, forward strand.
CAGGTCATCGACTTGAGTACAAATTTATCTGCCCGATGCAGGCGTGAGTTCAAGGAGATTGATATAGCTGATAAATTATGTGATAATCACAAACAGGAATATCGAATATATCTTTAGATATTTACTAAAATTATCTCAGAATTAATCTAACATAATATCGTTCGTCATAGAAACGTGGTGATATGGATTCCTGATCCTTGAGTGGCTTAAACATCTGAACGTTTCCGTGCATCGGAGAATGCCAATACCATCAACTGTAGCTGATGAACTGATGTCTTAAAATGAATATAAATAATAGAGTTTTCCACAATAGGTTTAGAGATATTTTTGTACAACACACTGTTGTACAAAACATGAATAGCAATACGACTGATACTTTGCTATTAAACTGTATAATACAACTGCCATAATATTTGTAATATTAGTAATAGGTAATGTAATTACTAATATATTACTAATATACGCTTGGATTACCTGTATGTCTCACATACAGGGCGAATCATAGCGTACGCTTCCACATAAACTATTGCCGTATTGCACAACCATTTGAATCATTTTGAACCATTTGTGTTGGATGGCCAACACTCTAGAAAAGATTCTGCTCATCACCTAAATGTTTAACCCGGGCAGAGAAAATATCGGGCTCGCTTTTAAGCTCAGCTCACCTTCAAAGCTCATCTTCGAAGAAAAAACTTGAACCGCAAACAAACAGTCGAAATTGGATTTTTATTTTTCTCATTTTCAGAATCTGTTGAATACTTATTTTTGTTTTTAGCGAGGACACCTGCGTGAACTCATTAAAACCAAGACTTAAGACAAATGGTTATTCATTTAGAAGCTGATTTTGTCTCCGACTAATTAATAACGGATCAATAGCCTCCAGCAGTCGAAAATACAGAGGTAATAAAAACACACCCACATTAATAAATTATATCTACACGAGTTAGTACCAAAATAACAGTAATTTACACTAAAGTAAAAAGGTGATAATATTTCAAAACTGACAAAAGAACAAGTTTTTGAACACAACAGACTAGCTAATTTACGTTATAAAATCTTAAAAAGTTTAACCATGTAGACAACGAGAAATTTGACCTCTATTGTTGAACTGAAATGGATTCATGCCTAGCCTTTCTCTGGTCATAAATGACTCAAGAAAACACAAAATTTGTATTTGAAGCCACATTGGCCATCACAAAGGTACCGCAGATATAAAAAAATATAAGTTATAGCACAATTAGACTCAGTAATATTGATGTACGAATAGCAATTTGTCTGAGGCATACAATAAGACGCTAACCAATATTTTTAGGCAATAAAAGTACAGTTACCCGCTTCACAAAAACAAAAACTCGACATCGACACACTATAATGATGTGTATTAATCAAAGTTTTAATTTATTGCAACACCTAATTAATATAGAAATTACTGAACGAAAATTGCTATGTCGCCTCACTATCAATATTTATAGAGAACCGTTTTTAATACCATAAACGAAAACTTGTATCTACGATGGATATAAAGTGAGAACTCAGTGTTGGACTTGCATTTCTTTCTCTGCTCTCACAATGGAAAGGTTGATAAACTATCTCGTGGTGTGGTCGGTCTTGAGCACCGCATTAGCAGGTAACTTGTTAAATATTACTTGAAGTTTATGAGTGAAATTAAACATAGAACACTTTTTTTGATAGCCATATCTCATAACCTTTAAAGTTACATACCAGAAGAGGAAACCGGTACCATGCTAAGCTCATTGCGCAGAAAAATTGCTATATATACAATACATATTAGTAAAAACGATCTAGCCCAGACCGCTAGCTAGATTTTAGAAGTTTCTATTAATATATATATAGCGTTTTTTCAGCGCAATTATTAAACAACTTCCAAAAACATTTTTAGCCGAAGACAACCCACATGCCATCATGAAGACATATAAAACTAAGGACGGGTATGGAGTGGCGAGCGTCGCAGCAGTTACTTCGAGAAACGGGAGAGTTTCTTCTGTCAGTGGCTTCAACTTCTACCCCTCCGGTTCGAATCCCTTCTATTTCCCCAGGGGGAGGTCTGAAGACAAAATACCTGAACCGATTACTTTCATGAGAGAAGAGAACGGGAAAATCACGTCAGGGTCTATAAAATACGGTCCGGGGTCGGTGTCGGTCACTTCTGTTGCCAGATCAGTCTTCCCCGAAGACTCCACGAAAGTAATTAAGGGCATGGGCAGCATGCCTTCGGTTCAGAGCGTGTTCAAATCCAGCCAATTCAAGCCAAACGATATGTTTTTCATGGATCCCTTCTCTACGTTCAACTCCAGGAGTTTAAACCCTTGGTTCCCGGATACGTTTATGTTTAGACAACCGTCATTTCAGCGTGTCAACTCGGGAAGGCCAGGGTGGCCATATACAAATTTTAGCCCGCTTTTCAATTTCTGGCAGCGATAAATTAGAAGCTAGTTCAAAAATAAATTTAGGTTATTGAGAGTCTTTTGATTTCAGTTTTAATAAATAAGGCCATTTGTAAGTGCTTATAAGCTAGTATATACTAAGTATTAAACGTTGCATTTATTGTTATTAATAGGTAAAATTAATGTTAGTTATTATTAAATTGTTATAATATTGATTGTGTTTCATTTTACCTTTAATCTCACTAAAAGTGCGTATTGTTTTAGATAAAGGTTGTATTGTTATCTATGGAAATGGTCTTGCTAAGCAACTACTTCGCTAATTCTTGATTATTTAACAAGGCCGTAAAATCTGCATATTATCGAAATATTATCTAATATACAACAAAAACCTGTTACATAAAAACTAAACTAGCAACATTAGTCCAATTTAATAAAAATAACATTATTCTTTGAAATCCAAATAAACTACTATATGGTAATTTTGGTTCTATTTTGTAGATGTATAGATAACATATATATTTGGACACAATAACACATATATCACTAATAAATTTCAAACAATAAAACGAATATTGAGTCCCTATGCGTCTCGTTCCGAGAAAGAGCAAACCCCTCGGCATGTGCTGCTCATATGCGCTGATTTTCAGCCTTATTCATTAACAACACGGATGACAGTCTAGGATGCCATTCTACAACACAATTTACACAAGTTGTTCGCGTCCATAGCTGAGTAGAGTAAGTAAACTACACTCATGCCCAAGACGGTGTAACCTAATGTCCAATTATCAACTTATATGTACTAAGTTAATCCAGGGAAATTATGTCACCTTTTAGGAGAGAGATATACTTTTTGTCCGTCAAAACGATATATGCTCAGTGACGGGGGCAATACGATATGGAATAAGATCCGCCGTGGGTAATTATGATTTTTTCTTTGCCGTCTCGTCGTTTTATTCATATTTTTTACATTTAGTTCATAATATTAAGCGCTCACAGGTTCTATCGGTTGAAGATCTCGGCAGGATAACAGCGCCCGCCCAGCTCTTGTGTGTAATTAGGTTGCTGAGCTGGTAAAATGCTGAGCCTAGACCCTTTTACATAATTTTTATATTTTCCTCTAGTTTAGTTTTTTCTGTAGATAAAAATTTATTATTTCAATATTTTTTATTTTTGTTTATTAATTTATGTGTATAAACAGCGAATAAATGCTTGGGTATCTATAAGTTAAGATAAATAGAGTAGCTATAACTTGTAGAAATCAAGACGATTTATTAAAACGAATAAAGAGACCTCCAAACGAATGGATCAATTTTGATGCGTTTATTTCTGTTTAAAAGCTGACGTGACCGAGATGCTTCTTAACTATAATATAATTTATGAAGATTTGTTCAGTTTGTAGAACATCTACTCATTACCATTAGTACCTAAACCAAACCGGGGGATTTTACATTTTCATAAAATTAACTTATCTTAACGGTTGAAAAACGCTAAATCCGCGTTATTTAGCTAAACGATTGAGAATATGACTAATCCTGGCGTTTTGCGTCATTATCTGCAAGCGTATATGGCAACTTGTGCGACAACCTCAAAGTGATAATAAGGTGCGTTCATATTGAAGGCACAATCCGCACATTCTATATTCAACATATACACTAGTCTTCACTTGATAATCGAGAGTGAATAGATTAATTACCATGTAGACCCTAGGAGGTTCTAGGAGAGTGCTAATGATGTATTTAAGTGAAAAGCTTATCAAATCTATACAAATAAATAAAATTGAAGTGTTCGTTTGTACTAACTGCATTTGAAAATATACAAAATATACACGGAACTCTTGACAAAAAAAATACATTTGTTAAACTTTTGTGTGTCTGTTTGTTCCGGCTAATATCAGAAACTGCTGGGCCGATTTTGACGGGTTTTTCTGGCATATAGCTTGTGCTACAAGAAGTAACTTAGGCTACTTTTATTTTAGAAAAAAAAGCAGTGTTCCGCGTAAAAAATGTTAAAACTCCACGTGGATGAAGATACGAGGAACAGCTAGAATATAATAAATTGAATAGCTTTTTCAAATTTGAACCAACGACCTTTGGCTTGTAACCTTCAACTTAATACCCAAAACAGTTAAAGTTAATGATGACACAGAACAGATAAAGATTTTATTTATTCTCTAAAGATAAAAAATCACTTACGAGAACAAAACAACTTAATTAAAACAGTAACAGTATCGGACATAACAAAACAGATGTGAGTATATTTATAAAATGAGTGGTTCGCCAAATCACGAACTTGTTTGTATTAAAAATGTTATAAACGAGGTATGTTCTCTGAGGTACAGAATAGCTAAGCTGGTCTTGAAGAAGTTGTAACTTATGAATGAAAGCTAATTTAGTGTACTAGCGAATGCTGTGTTAAACTCAGGGTTGCAATGTGTGTTTAAATTTTTCGTAGCCAATATAACAGAGACCTTTGAGTGGAAATCGTACCCAATACCCACCACTTGTGTTGTGCAATGCAACGGGTAATTCTCCAATGTCAGCTAATTATAATAATTAAAGGTGGATTATTTTTCTATAAAATATATTTTGAGATGAATGAAAATCGCTTAATAACCTAAGGAGTATTTTTATTCAAATTGAATGAAGCTGTTTGGTTTAATACTCTTTTAGCACCAAAACTGCTAAGTACCTAAGTGCTAAGTGCTAAGTAGATTCTTAGAAATTCTTAGATGTAAATGTTATCGAGCCTGCGAACCTTGCAAAAATTGGTAACTCTTAAAATTACCGTTAATTCGTAAAAGCACCCCCATCGCCTTTTGGTGTTCTTCTATGAGGATAAATTTATAATAAAAAAAGCCTCTTGTAAGGCTATTATTTTCTGCTGGATCAGAACACAAGGTATTATGTGTCTGCTGGCATTTTGGCACCGAACATGCCAAAAGTCACTGTAATTTATTGTTGAGTCTATTAAAGCATAATAAGGCACTAATTTAAACCAAAAAGTGACTATTTCGCTTTATTTGTCTCTTTATTTTGATTTTGTCATTGCATTTTATTTAAACTCTATTTGCTTCAACAATAATACATCTCTTTAGATAATTAGAAACTAATTTTAATAATAAACATTATAATAAATATACCTTAAAGTACTTCCTACGAATGTTTCAAATAGTTATAGCAGAATAACTCAGTCGACCAGTTACGTGACAACTCACGGTTCTGACACAGTTTGTGCTTGTCTCCGCTCATTTGCGAGTCACAGTGAAGTAAACCAGGTCCATAATAAACCATTAAATAGTCCATAAATACGTTATTCCTATCCCATACATATTTATTTGTCCACAATCAGCACGTGCGGTTAATAATTTGTGAAAATACAGTAGCAGCGGACATTTGACATCGTTTAGAAGTCGTTATCTCGAGAACTAGTTCCAACTCAACATGATGCGAACGCATCTCCTTTGTCTGGTGTTAGTTCTAAGCGTGGTTGCTGTGTTCTCAGCTCCCGCTAGAAGTGCATTGGATACCGGAGTCAATGGTGAGTCATTTTTTTTATAGACTACCAAGTTTACAAAATATTTGTGATCACAAATCATGGTAAATATCTGAGTAACACTAATAATAATGTTCATAACCATGATAGTTTTAAAATTTATAAGTTTACAGAAGTAAAAGTAGGTGACTAAGTCGTAGGTACTGACTACTGGGCGTAGGTGGAAACTTAAAATTGAATGGGGCGTCACGTTAGCACGTTCTATCATTTAAATCACATTGAAATATTAATATCTTGTATTATAAATGCGAATATTGGATAGATGTTTGTTATTCAATCACGCTAGAACGTCTAAAGGGATCTGGATAAAATTTGGCACAGATTGTCTAATATATAGTTTGAAATAGCACATAGGCTACCTTTTTATTATATTAAAATGTACGGTTCTCGTAGTATGGTAACCCGTGGGTAACATCGCGGGACATAGCTAGTTTTTAGGGTTCCGTAACCAAAGGTTAAAACGGGACCCTATCACTAAGACTCCTCCGTCCGTCCGTCTGTCTATCTGTCCGTTTGTCACCAGGCTGTCTCTCATACAACGAACGTAATTTTCCCCAATTTTTTTGTCGGTCTTAAATGGTACGTAACCCTTCTTGTGCGAGTACGACTCGCACTTGGTCGGTTTTTTTAAATAGTTTCCATTCCAGGCAGAGCGGCAAATACGATTACAAAATTCTGCATACACTTAAGCCAAGATTCAGAGGAAAGCCGATGCCGACGTGAGCCTCAGCATGATGTGAAATTGACTTTTTTATTCACTGTTCTAGTTCAAAGCTTTCCTTGGGCTGTATTTTCATCACGCTAGGAAGTGGGTCGTTTAATTCAAGTTTTACAAGCAATCTCTGAACTGTCCGCCCGTTGATGTATTGAGACAAAACGGTCACATATATTTATGATGTAAAGTGGTTATCGCTACCCATAGACAACAATAGCTGATTTCTGGCATCATTATTGTACTCAATAAAAAAAACTCAAAACCTAATTCGAAAAATTGGTATCAAAATACAGGATTCTATTAATGGCTTACAAAAACATATTCAACTTATAGGTTTTGAATATGCTACAGCGATATTTAGTTAGTGTAGCGTTTTACATGACCCTGACTTAGAACAATGCATACTTTACACTATTGACCCAGATCTTCTACCTAACTAGCGTACGAGTATCTTGCAGAAAATCTCAAAAAGTAAACTTTTGTAACTGGATTTTATATCAAGGTTAAGGTTAAAGTAATTCGCGTACCTCGTGTTCTTGATAATCTTCTGATAAGAAACAAACAGTTACTTTAAGTGTTGGCGTTTCGCTTCCAAACACTACGCCCACATGAGACATTTTGGCCGACGAACGCAACTTTTTTATACTAGTAATTAACTATGTGGAATGCTTTCTTGGTTTGGAGGGCAAGGAGTAAATAATTTTATCCGATAACTACATATTCTTCGTGCAAGATCAGGCGGTATTACAAATAAAAAGTGTATCTGATTCGAATTTCAAAATCAAAATTTATTTTTATAGATTTACCTATTTTATTGACAGCGATACGCCCTATACAGAAAAAAAACCATCAAAAAAGTTTTAAAATTAATAAAAAAGAGATATTATGTAGACGAAAAACTATATTACCGAAATAGTCATTATAAACCATTATAAAATAATTACATAATTAGGCGTATTGATGCTCAATATCATTTACCATCTGATTACTTTAAACGAGCAATTCTTGTGAATATTTTTACTTCGCGTATCTCGGAAACAGCTTGAACGATATGGATGAAATTTTGTGTTTACATAGGGTTTTGCTTTATATGTTTACATGTATAATTGTATTTCCCGTAAAAACGATTTTTTTTACAAAAAAACATAGTCAAGGGCTTGCTGGTACTGTGTCAATAAACAGAGACTTTTCCAGATAACGAGACGCCGTACGTGGAGGAGGTGATGGTGGAAGCCGTGCTGAACGTGAGGAGTCCGTCGAGCCGGCAGGCGCGCACCCAAACCCGCACCAACCTGCAGGATGGAGCCAGGGTTGCGGAAGCCACCAATACTTCTTAGACTTTCATTTTGATATGTAATAAAAATTAAAAAAATATATGTTGAGCTTCATTTTATGTCATAGCCCCGGGCTTAGAATAAACAGTACTTGTATTCATCCGTAGAAGTGACACAGTTTTCAGCTGACCTCAGAAAAGGGGGAGGTTATCTAATATGTTTTTGTTTTAAACTAACTAAATTTCGTATTTTACTTTCCTATGGTTTTAAATATCTAATATGACAAAAGTGTTTGCGCAGAAAATTTAAAAAGTCTCATCACAAACAAATTTGTTTATATGTTTATAGTACAAATGGCCCTAACAGTACCTGTGGATTTCATGAAACTGTGCAACTACAACTAGTTACATAATAAATCCAAGCAAGGACGCCTCACTTATTCAAAATTATTTTCAAAACAGCAGGTGAAAAATATTTTTTACAAAAGACATCAACGCGCTACAATGCAAAGTTACTAACCAACAAAGGTTGCTTAAATTTCCAGTGTTAAGGTCTCTTAAATCGAAACGGTAGTCAGGACTATGACTCACAAACACATTAACTGTTCATGTTGATTGCGATCTTCAGTCATGGATCGACCAGAGAGAGAGATAAAAAAAACGATATACCTATTAACTGTCTAGATTTTTACCATATTTTTCGTAGTACGGGGTAAACAGTCCTAAACCGAAAAGACATCAACGCTCTATACAACAGTCACTGTCCAAAAAAGTTGCTTAAATTTTCATAGTATTGAGACAGTCTAAGAGAGCCTCAGATAGAAACCGATAGACAACTCACAAACACATTGACTATACATGCGAGGTCCTTTACAGCAGTCATACTGGCAAAATCTATATATCATACTAGCTAACGCGTCACGCCGTTTTTGAATTTCAGCTATAGATAGATTGTCTAAAATATCAGAAAGCTCCTTGTAGATAAGAATTATCAATCTAAGTCTAAGCCAATAGCACTAAGGAGCATAAAGAACGAATATAAAATAAATATTCTATAGTAAAACAACCCAAATCGTTTTGCTTATTATATGTGGTTTTTACGACATAGAAATTAGGTACAATCAGAATGGGCCATTTTTGTATTTGAACTTAAAAATGGAAAACCCACTTCACACTAATTTATATATATAGGCATAATTAATACACTTTTTATAAGGGTGAAAGTTTGTAAGCATGTGTCTGTGTGTATGTTTGTTACTCCTTCACGCTCAAACGACTCAACGGATTTAGATGAAATTTGGTACCAGGATAGCTGATATCCTGGATATCATATAGGCTACTTTTGATACCGAAATCCGAATTACCCGAGTGTAATACAGCGGGGAGCCGCATTAGTAATAATCAATTTAGGAATACTACGTGAGATATTCACGTGAGTAAAAGCTTTTTTTCATTTAAAACAAATAATTACTATTTCAATTCAAATAACTTTTCCAAGATCATAGAAGTTTGGAATATATGCCCCCTTACACTCTTAAATAAAGTAAGAATTATAATATAAGAATAGAAATAGGTTAATAGTAAAACAAAGTAAACAAATGTTTTGCCCAGTGAACGGAAACACTGCTTTTGCCAAAGACAGTATGTGGGACACATACTGGCAAACACTTTGTCTTGTGTTGACAACAGACAACTTACGGGCAAATTATTCGCACAAATAAATCTGGGTGCGCTGATTTCCGCAAACGACACGGCGCCTGCGTGTAAATCACAGCAACACTGTATGCAGTGAAGTATTTTTGCTATATTTTTTTTATTTGAGAGTTTGACGACCCAGATTCAGAAGCACACTTCTCCAAACATTGCTGGTTTAAATTCGAAGGCGCAACAAGGATGTATTCGCTTGGAAGTAACTTCACCCCTTTGAAAGCATGGTATTATTTCGTGAGGCATGAAAACCGTCCTGTTCATCATTATCATCGTCAACCTTTATTCATCCATTGAAGGACGTTGGCTTCTCTTAGTAAGCGCAACTGAGTCCGATCTTCGGCTCTTCTCATCGTCGTAAAAAATAAAACCGTCCCGTAAAAAAATAGAACGAAACAATTCTAAGCCTTGTGACAACTACCAATCGCGATTTAAGTCCATTTATTCTCATTCGTCGAGAGTAGGGCAATCTCCCGGCAGTGGGATCATTAGAGGCTGATAAAAATATATAAACGCAGATTTATATACACCCTTATTGCTAGTTTGTTTTGGTGACAGGTACCATAACTTTGTCCTCCTTGAATCTATCTTTCTAAATCTAATTGTATGCCTAATGTTGTCCGAACATCTCACCTGGCTTGACCCTGGAAAGCACTTAAACGATTTCCACTAAAAATGGTTCAAAACTACTTTAAATATCTTACTACTATTACAAATGCGAAAGTTTGGTTAGATGGATGGATGTTTGTTACGCCAGAACGTCTGAACGGGTAAAATTTGGCACAAAGACAGACTATAGTCTGGAATAGCACATATTTTTGATCTCAGAAAATGTATGATTCCCATCGAATTACCAACCCTGGATAACACCGCGGAACGCAGCTACATAAAAACCGCTTTACCCACTCTTTTATGCCACTCTTAGATATACGTCGCATCAAAGGCCGACTGACAAAAAAAAACATTCTTCAAAAAAATTATCCTCTTGTTTTTCGTAGAGGGTTAAAAATCAACACGCTCAATGTCACATCAAGACGGTGTACGAAAAGCTTAATCCACGTAATGGTATTCATAGACGGTGGTCACCCGCGCACATACCAATGAGATGCGCACGCGCTACGAATAATGTACGCGTGCGTATCCCAGCGTATGCATGTACATACATACAGGGTGTGAAACCACTTAAGAAGAACTATACAGATTTTTTAAGTGAAAACTTCTTTAGGCACGTTGGGCATTTTACAACTACATTATTGGAAAACTATTTATTTAGACATGAGGGTATATAATATTATGTAATTGTTGTGTTAATTCTTAAGAAATAATTTGACTTTAATTTTCTCTAGTTTAATTAACTTATTGACATTATTTTCACTTCTAATTGTATTAATATTTAACGTGATATAATTGTTGCTTAATGGTTTTATTTTAATGAATTTCAAATGAACCTATTAATTAGTATAAGTGACTTTTGACCGTTCTAATTAATTTAATAAATAATAAAAATATATGAGTCGGAAATGCTACGTTTCAAACGCCTGTAACTTCACCGGTACACACACCCTTCCATCGGAAGTCAAAGGGTGCACTCGAGCAATATGGACCCCAATTATGTTAGTCACACGGTTTCTTCACCAATAATGAACAGAGATAGATGATTTCCCGAGGATGTCCCATAGGAATTTCATGAAAAAAATCACATCCGTTAAATCCGTATTCCTTTAAGTGTAACCACTTGTTTAACTTGTGCCAAAATGTATTTAAGTTATAATTTCTCATTGCGCGGTATTCGCCATTCTTTTCTACCATGTGCAACCTTCCAGTCACCACTTCCAGTTGCCACTACTTGGCGTATACAGATAACCAGGTGTTGGAGCAGTACTTCTCCGGACGAACTTTACACAAGTTCTACTTGTTGTTGCTCCTTTAGCACCACCCAGGGGGTATAGGGATTCAAAGGGTACACACCTACGAATGTGAGCAACTGGACCCCTCAAAAGTACTCGAGTTTAGAGACCTTGTACCATTATGGGAAGCAATACATGTATTGATTATTGAGTATTGAGATGCCGACAATATGTGTTCGTCTTGATAGTGCGTGTATCGTAACTCAGTATGCCAACGACAGCATCGAAACAGGCTTCTCAGAAGTTCATATCAGACCATTTCCATGCGGTGACATTACCATGATGGCTCCACGGCTAATTTGCGGAATTAACATATAGTTTGGCAAAAGCCGATACCTGACTGACCTCTAAGGAGGACAACGAAATAACGGTTGCTTCCAAAATTATACTTTTTTTTATCCATCCACTAAGTGGCTATAATTATATTGATGTTTGGTAGTACATAGATAACGAGCGACCCGCCCCGGGTATGTCGTGCGGTATTGTTGAATTTGAACACAAAATTTGTTAAAATGTGAAATTAAAATCTAAGGTAAATCGTAAAAAGGAAAAATTAACATTATCGTTTTTCATACGTTTGGTGCCATATCATAAATTGGCACCAAACGGAGTCAAGAACAAAACAATCTAAAATAGCAGTAAAAATATATTAAGTATACTTAAATTTGAAACAATGCTACAAGCCTTTCCCCGACTACAACCAACAGGTTTTTTTTTACCCTACAAATTGACCGTGAATACACAGTAGGTACCTAGGTAGGTACCTGAGACCATATAATTTATTTGTTTCTAATGAATTCAAACAAACGTCCTTCATGAAAAAATATCCTTGGCCATATCAGATGCATATCAAACACTCATTGGTAATCAAAGAACATAATTGCACAAAATTATTTTATAAGACAAAGCAATTAAATGCGCGTGTTTTATATTCTGTGAATTTGAAAACAAAACGTTGAAATATTCATTATCGGCCCGTTCCGCACATCTATTGTTTGCAACAATTTATGACCTAGTCCGAATAGACGACCTACGATTTATTATACCGCTGCTACTTGCAGCTGGTTCATCGAATTTATTTCGCAGTAACTATTAAAACGATACGCATCTTGCATCATGATTATTTTAAGGTAAATTAGGATAGATGAAGTTGAAGCTAGCAGTTATTGTGTTAAAAGTTTTCTATAATGGCATGGCTTGTATATAATGTCCATAAATATTTATTTACTTTATTTTTTATAGCTTTAGATTATGTATTCATCCTTTGATAGAACTTATGAAGTAGCTGAGTCAATCTATACTGCTTTCATCCAAGTTTTTTTTTTTGTTTGGGAAATCCTATAATAATTTAAGGGTAGGCATGCTCATTGTGGGGGCAACAAGAAGATTATGCCATACTCTTCGGCTAAAAACCCAATAGTTCCATAGAGACTTCATCCAAGCCTGAATTATCTATCTCATTCAACCAACAAAATGATGAATGTTCACGTTGATGATCTATGGTTGAAGGATGGTCGAAACACCGCCTTCCGCCCCATATGGAATGGAATGATAACACACGTAAAACCCAATGTCCTGATATTGTATGGAACGAGTGAGCGATGATATAATCGGGTGAGCCTCCATTGTCGAGGTGTGTCACTCACAATAGCGTGACGTCAGTGGACAAAACCTCTCCGTAAACAGACCGTCTGGAATGTTGGGATGTTATCAATACAAAAATTATTTCTACGTCCGATATAGACTTTGCAACCATCCAACCGATGTGCCCCAAACCGGTTTTATTGGAAAGGCAATAATGCTAAGATGGTTTTAGACAACAAAATGTATTTCTTTTTATAGCGTAGTAGCTGGGTATTCGCTGTAGCGATATGATAAAACGTTCTAAATGTCATACACAAATATAATAAACAAACACTAAACAGGCTGTAAACATCACTGGAAAAGGGCCTTTTAAAAAAAAAACATTTAATCACTCATACTCCTGCACTAGGATTTCCGGTGCAGATGGCATGGACAAACAGAAACACAAGACAAAAACCCAACACCTAAAAACAAACTTCACAAAGTGTGCCCCGGAAGGTAATCGAACCCACTTAAATTTTAAATCAAAATAACTGGAATAAATCCAATTAACCGAAATTGCGTATTTTGGTTTCCTGTAACTTCTTTCTATTACACATATCATTTTTTTGACTGACATAGAATATGATTAAGAGAAATGTCGACATTAATTATTCCTGACATTTTTTCAGTAAATTGCCATATAACTTTCTACGAGTTGCGTTATAAGGCAGGCCAAGCTCGTATCTCATGAAACAAAGCGCAATAGAATAAATTAACAGGTGGAATTTATATCAAATGCATTGTTTACACAATCATTGAAACATGGCATCTCTACTTTGTTGCAAATCAAGCAAGTTTAAAGAACCCGGATACAATCAATGCTGTGTGTACACTATAATCAAGCAATAAAAACATTCATTAACATTCACTCATCATAGCCTCAAACATAGCTAGCAGCTATGAGAACTAGTTTATTGATAGAATACGTATGTAGTCATTATTTGTAAATATATACCTAGACCCCCTCCTTGCGGCACGACTGAAAAACAGCTTCTATTGGTTTGGACACATAGCTGAGTCGTTCGCCCATTCACTAATGCAGACAATTTTCTTTGCTTAGTGTTGTTATGTTAATTAAGGCTATTCTATGTATGAACAAATTTTGTTCATGTATAGGCTATTATAAGTTACAAAATATTTAACATTGAAATTTATTGTCTGTCTTGGTGAATAAAAGTATTTTCTTTCTTTCATATCGCCCAGACACTGAACAAATTCTATATTCTTCACACAATTATGTCCAGGGGGAATTAAACCCTCGTCTGAGAGGATAGAATCTGAAGAAGGTTTAGTATATAAAAGAACTCACAATTAGGTATTATTAAATACGAAGATTTAATTAAGATTACAATTTAATTAATAGCTTTTATACTTTAATAATCATCAAAATCGGTTCATACGCTGTAATCGCGTGACAAATTTTGAAAACGGTTACAAATAATAAACATTAAACTAGTATCATTAATTCTAGCATCGAACTATGTATACTGATAATGACATATCGGTTTAGAGCAAATAACTAATTCCTACACGTTCGTAGTAATAAAATATCGTTAGTTGGTCGGTTGGCATTAGGACGACACAGGACACATTATAAATAATTTATTTCTATTAAAAGCCCGTACGCATGAGGATAAAAATACTTAATTCAAAGCGAGCATTGATCCACATCTATAAATCAAATTCGATCGTGGACTTGCACGTTTTAGTTCCCATGTTAATGCCTAGATAGGACAAAGAACAGGAAAATGGCCCATCATGTGCGCCCGCGCAGACGTCAAGATGCACGCATGATATGAATTCAATCGACGCGTCCGTGCCAGACGATTTGTATTGAAAGGGCGTGTGAGTTGACGGATGACGATTTTTACTTTCCAAACTATATAATTCAATAATTGTTTGGGGAAATCCTGGACCTTTAATGGGCTACCCACTGCCCTAGAAAGCCATCAAGGCTGTTTATCACTACACTAATTTGTAAATTATTCTTCTTTAAAATTAAATAACTACGTGATAAAAAATTAGGGGTCCTCAATCGTTGCTTTTTTGTAGTGTATTTATTGGTGTCCTGTACCTGAAATAATCGTTTTGTTTTTGTCATGGTTCCGTACCTAAAGGACTATAATATAATATAAGATCTGTCTGTCTCTCTTTGTATGTTTGTTGGTCTAACATTTAAAAGGCATATTTTGAACAACATTGTGTTTATTATGTCAGAAGTACTAATAAATAACAATTGAGCGATTTATAAATCTTAAAAGTCGACTTAATTACTTTCACTCCTTCCACTTTTAGTGAAAAATTTTCCATGAAATTTCCATCGAACCACCTCCAAGGCCATCAAATATAAAAATAATCACCAAAATCAGCCCTCAAACGGCACAGTTAACGCGTAACAATCATACAACAAAAAATACAGACGAATTGAAAACATCAACCTTATTTTGAAGTGGTCCACAAAAGGTGGTCTACGTCCCTTGATTTGCGGTCTTGGCACTTGGCCGGTTTCCCTTATCACTTAAAAGCCTATTCGATACACTCCGCGTGTGCCACAGTTTTAGGTCACAGTTCTAACATTAGCACTAAGTAGCGCCATTGTTTATTTTATCACAAATCTGCTCCAATATTCAGTCTTCAACCTCTAAATAGCCATTCAAGTAGATTCTGTGAACTGATGCGCTATCACTTGATATCCGTATCTACATCGGCTTCTGTTTTCGTGTAAGTACTTGTTAAATTCGTGTATGCAAATTTTAAATCGTGATGTGCATGAACACATAATAAACATGATATATGTTCCCGTGGAAGAAACATTTTGAATGTGTAGGTACACAGTTGAAAGGATTACCGACGAGGGTCGTAAATTTTGCAAATTGGTCGTATCTTTAAATGTTCTACAAAGTTTTGAGTCCGGACCTCGGATAAGCAATTACGGATTAGTTAGATACGTGCTATTTATTTATTTGACGCTAATTGTGCTCGTAGGTAATTCAAACGCCTCTTTCAATAATTTTCTGTAAATTTAAATGTTTGGAACTCGAATGCGAGATTTTTCTTTTGCAACGAACTTCCGGAGGTTGTATTTTTCGGTTGTATTATTTTTTATGTTATCTCATTTCTCCGTCATTTATCAAGCGATTTGAAAAAAAAAAATATTTGAAAGGATTTTCAATTTGGTTCCATAGAAATTTTATTAAAATCGATTCTATAGTTTGGTCGTTAAAACGAAATAACTAGAAAAAATATGTCATCCAAACGAAAGTGCGTATTTCGCTACCCTGTGACTTTTTCGTTCGTCCGTTGTATCTGGGTGTTTCTTTTTTAATATGGTAGGTTGAAGAAATAAGAAATTAAAGTATAGAAGTTTGTTTTTTTTTTAAATCCAAATCTGTCACTTGTATTTTTAAATTTTCTTTAGGAAAATAAAATATTGCCTTTATTTACCAAACCTACAAAGAAAGATGTAATATTTTATGTTTTTAAATTGACAAGATGAGATGAAGGTACCATATGAACGGCAATACGACTTAGGTCCTCCACAACCGAAGTGTGCGCGGCGCCCGTCACCCGAGACGGATATATTACGTCTCATGCGAGTGCACCACTGCTTGGCGGCAGATTACCATGTGTGGAGGCCGTACTTCTCCGAGAACATAAACAATGCTGTAACACATACGCCCATGCCATAAGCCATTCCATTCCATCTGGCCAAATTATATTTCAGGTTTTTATCGTTATATTATATTTCAGGAATTAAAATTAATAATTTTGAATGTAATGCACATAATAAACATATGACTTCGGGAATATTGTTTAGAACAGTAAACCAAAATTTAGTTCGCAATGATAAACCTTACAATTTTGGAGGTTAACTGCTTAAGGCATAAACGTCTATCGTGCAATAATAATTGTATAGTCATACAAAATTGCATTTGCATTCAATTAAAGCGGCCAGAGACACGAAGGTGCCCTTTGGGATGATTAATAGTACCTATCATCTATCTATACATACATACTACATACAAATAAATAAAATTAAAGTGTCTGTTTGTAATTTCAAAATAACTTTTTATTATAAAATATACTTTCGAATGCATTTAATAAGTATATTTTTCGAAAGTTAAAAATTTAAATTGTTTTTTGTTATAAGTGCCGTACTTATAACAAAAAACAATTTTTTTTTTGCCTGTGTTTATATTGATCCGTCTTTCTATCTGTGCCGGCTAATCTAGAAACGGCTGGACAGGTTTTGACGAGACGATTTTCACTGGCAAATAGCTGATGAAACTTAGGCTACTTTACGCAAAAGACCCTAATTCTTTTACTACAAGCAAAAAAAAAATTCCACGTGGACAAAGTCGCGGGAAACAGCTAGTAGTAAGTATATTATTTTAATGATTTATGTAACTACGGTTTTAGAACCACAGTCACATAAATAAATAGTAAATATAATAATATAATAGTTTTAGCCGTAGGATTTTCTTTTGGTCCAGCCTGCATTGACCTAAGTCAATAGGACCAAAAACGTCTTACACGTCTTACCTTCTTATGTTGATCAATGAGCGAGGAGATATTTTTTGCTATCTTTAGGTGACACGGTGACCCCTGACAAGTGCATTTTATATTCTCATATGTATCTATATATATATATATATTTTTTTTTTTATTTATTTACAGTTATAGGTATATTATATTTATTATGTATTTGACGTATCGTTTATTTACTACTATTATAAGTTTTTATGTTTAGGGAAATTTCCCCATAGCAATTTACACCGCCGACCAATCTAGCTTACTTTAAAATTCCTCTCCATCCAAAGGTTGCCTGGAAGAGATCGCTTCTTAGCGATAAGGCCGCCCATTGTACATTAACTTGTCTTCAAGTAAGTTATTTATATTTGTTCATAAAGTGTGGTGTACAATAAAGTATTTTTGTATTGTATTGTATTGTATTGTGCATTACCGCTTATACTATAAAATTACATAATATGATATCGTCATAGTGGTTCATGATGAATCTTACATAGATTATCTAACTTCCAAGTGAAGCAGCTCTTGCTCCGGTCAATATTTAGATGGGCGCTGCCATGCGCGAAGCATGTTAAGAGGTCTCGGCTATGCTATTCGTAGTCAAGTTGGGGGCCATCGGGTGATAACTCTGACACCATAGTCAGCCACGGATGGATCAAATATAATGATAATAATCTTTATTCGAGAGCGTGGTGGCCCAGGGGCATAGACGCCGACTTTCAATCTGAAGATCGCTAGTTCAAACCCACACGTGCACCAACGAGATTTTTCACTTGAAAACATTTATGTGCGCAATACCACGTTCTCGAAACGGTGACGGAAAACATCGTGAGGAAACCTGCATGTCTTAGAATTATAAATTCGACGACATGTGACATCTACCAATCCGGATTGGGCTCCCGTGGTAGATCAAAGCCCATTCACTCTCAATTATCGAGAGTAGGCCAGTGTCCCTGCAGTGGGAGGGAACATTAGAGGCTGATACGGTAATCTTTATTCAGTTCTTTTTTTACTTTGGTACAATAAGGTTACTAAGAATAAGATTTACACTTTTTTATATGGAATATAATGTGCGTTATTATATTCCACAAATACAGAAAAATAATATCATTGGGCCTTTTTTAAACACATTTATCCGAACTAATAAATATTATAAATAATAATAAATATTATAAAAAAATTATCGGTATAAATTTTAATTTAAATTAACTCGATCGATTTAAGTCGTTTAGTAGTTAGTAATGATTTAAAGTACCATCAGCCAATAAATAAATAAACCAATAAATTATAAATAAATAAAAATTATGTCATCCTTTTCTTAAGTTCCCTACTGAAGTATAGGAAGACTGCAGTCAAACTATACACGTTACCTTTAGACAATAAGTGGCCCGTATCACGTACGTACCACTGCCAGATGCAAAGCTATGGTGGGAGAAGCTAATTTTAAATAAAATAACAATAAAATTAATTCTCCACCATATATACACCACCGGAAACTATGCAATAATTCAATATATTACCGTGCGAAAAGATGACACAAATTTTCCATTAAAATCACATTATCCTTGGCACTAGCAAAACATTTTAACAGGAGCGATTTTGTTGATAATTCAAATTGATAATCTCGTATACGAAATAGAGTAAAATCTCGTGTGAAACCAAACTCCTTCAAACGCAATAACAAGAAATTTTACGATTGCATTCTTGTGTCTGCAGTAAATCTTAAACTAGTTTGATGCAAAAAGTCAACACAAATTGGATGAAATTAAATTAATTTGACAATAAAAAGTTAATATTCATTCATAATATTCATCCCTGCAATAAGGAATTGCAGGGATGAGAAACGCAGTCCCGCTTGGTTAGAAACTCATTGCCTATTTTTAAAAAATAAAGGGCAAAAGATAATGATGCTTCTTGAGCATGCGTCGGGGGGAGAGGTACATGATAAATTCAACTATTTACTTTTCCATTTCATCGCTGTACTTTTCTCGACAAGACACGAAATATAAACTCACCTCGTGAGAATACAGCTACCCCAGATATTGAATCACTGCGCCTGCTGGCCATACTAATGATAACGCGCGGTTTCCGGCATAAAATCAAGCTCATACATCTTCATCAGAATGTGAATATTTTTTTTTATGAAATCCAAGATATGACGTCATCAACAAAATCAACTAAAGTGAGCAAACATAGATTTATATAATGTGTATTATTAAAAACGGTAAAAAGTTAATAGAATATAAGAACTGGTTTTGGTAATGGGCTGTTTTGTTTGCCCCTTGCTACTTCAGCTTACAAACTATTAATATCTCTCAGTTATGGAATTATTACATTTCTGTCTAGACTCACAGCTCAGTTGTGTGTCATTAGTAATGTATCTACAAAAAAGTAGTATAAGTATACTATCAGTTATCTAGTTCCCATAGTACAAGCTAGATAGGCTAGTTAGGACTAGATTATGCTGTGTGAAATGCCCATGAATATTTATTTCTATTAGTAGTGATGTACTCAGCAGTTCCTTTGTTTTCTTAACAAAATGGATGGATTTGGAGTCGTCAATTTTATAAAATATGTATGACCTACGAGATTACTCAGTTTGGCGCTTGTAAAAATTGTAGTGCGGATAAATCAGACCAAAAATAGTAGAACGTATGTGCGAATGTTCGGAACATTATTTTAAGTAAAATATAAAATGTCACCATAGATTCCACCCTTGCAAAAAAATTTATTCAAGGTGAAAGTTCGCAATAATGGGGTTATTACGTTTTCCAGATAACCGGTAAGTTTTATCATAAAATTAGGCCAGACAGAAATTGTAGATCATGGAATTATCTATAATTATTGTCTAAACACTTTTTCTCATGAGTGATTCTTAAGAGAAAAAGTATTGAGACAATTTTTAATGAGACCGTTTTTGTATGTCTAATTTGACCTGACTACTGACCTTCCATAGAACAAGTAACAACAAATAACTCACCTGCGATCATAAACTCTATCTGTGCAAAAAATCACGCCGAAGCTTTGTGTGATAGAAAAAAACGCCATTTTGCATATATTGTATCTTTAGATAAATACTAGTATAGAAGCTTACTTACCTCAAAAACCTCCAGGAATAAATAAAGAGATAAAAAGCACTTACCTTAAATATAGAGAAAAAACAGCACATTTGCTAAAACTATGATCTTTGATGAAAGCGCTTGCTAAACATAATTTTACCATAAGCATTCTGCATAACCGAAAAATTTGGATGGCTCCGTGAGTGACGGCAGATCATATAGGTTCATATCACGTACTGGTGGTAAAGGTGAGGCATACTGTGAGCGTGGGCGCGCCCCCGCACTCAGCACGTCCCGCCGGACGTGACGGTAGCGTGAAGTCGCCGTCACCGACATGCCAGCGCCCGCTCGACGAGCGCTGCCTACTGGTAACTTTAAACCTCTTCTGCATTCGAGTAAGTGGCCAACTCTGGTTTCAGCTTTCTCAGGCCTCTGACATAGCTTAACCTCAAGATAATTGATGGATTCAGGTGTTACTTTGCGATAGTCCTTGTTAAGATGACATGAAAAGGGGTAATATTTAGTACATCTCTGCTAACTAATTTAGCAGTTCTTCGACCGCAAGCCTTGGTGCTGCTTGAACAAGTCCAAGCAAGGTTAGCAGATGTCCTCACTGAACACCTGCAAGCCAGTAAACAATCGCTGCAATAACTATCCGCAGTCCATTCTCCGAAGCAGCTAAGCATCCAGTTAATATCGTGTAAACGTCATCAATGAACTGCTTGTTATGCCACGTAGGGCGCATGCCCTGCATAATGCCATACACATCCCTTATTTATAGCATTTTGTGGTTGAAATTCACACGGTTGTTCTACAGCTCGCTTTAAATTTAGTTAAATTACTTATAAAAAGCTTTATGTACAAACCTTATAAATATATATACTTTACAATGCTCAAGGAAACAATTGAGACAGCCAAAGGCCTATCTAACGATAACTCTAAAGCTCTCCATAACGAGTTAAATGAACCGAGTATTGATGGTGATAGTCTAAAATGGCGAGGGCTTTCAGTCGAGATCAGTAGGCGCATTTATACTCAACCATTATAATTAATGATGATGGAGTAGTATTATTGTTTCTATTACTAACATCATTGCATATAATTAAAACTTCGGTTGCTAAATTTTAACTATACTTGACCGTAAAATGTGAAAGTTGGAGGGAAGGAACGCGTTCGAAACAGAAAATATTTAAGTATTTTCTAACACGTTCTTAAAACGGCGGAGAAAAGTTTTGGGAGAATATTGGCATGATATACAAAATAAAAAAGACATACCATTTAGGAATATCTCACTTGTGCACAGCTTTACTCCAGGGCAGGCAAACTTAGGATTTCAGATCTGGGCCTAGTATTCCAATTCACAGATAAATTTGCAATAAGGGTTAATTTTCAGTATCAATGTGGACTTTTCAACAAATCTTCAGGGATTCAGGTTTACATGACCCATCAATATGAAGTTTATGTGCCACGGTAGAATCCAAATTTACTTTGTTCAGTAATTTTTACTAAT
The DNA here is from genome assembly GCA_921293045.1 of Aplocera efformata. Classification (NCBI taxonomy): domain Eukaryota; kingdom Metazoa; phylum Arthropoda; class Insecta; order Lepidoptera; family Geometridae; genus Aplocera; species Aplocera efformata. Next base: position 1,925,204 of record OV121040.1, read on the forward strand.
TACCGCACTTAAAACTATTTTTAGACATGTATGACTCACCAACAAATCTAGCAAGAAACATGCAAAATCAAAACAAAAAGTTCAACGGTTCACCTGCCATAGAACGTGTCGAGCATTCAGCAAATCTTCAGCTCGTCCAGATCCCGTAACGGTTGGGCTGCCGAATGACCGAATAGTGTAAAATGACGGTCGAGACGTGCGCCTTGCAAGCTCCGTCCGTGGCTTGCATCCCAATGAGTCCAGCCAGACTGGACTATATAACGAGGAACGTCCAGTAACATCACACAAGCTCCACAGCAGTTATTCACTCCACACCCTTTGAACAAAGAGTTCTAATTCCAACATGAAGTTCGCGCATTCCCTCGTGCTTCTGAGCTGCGTCCTGTGGGAGGCGACAGGGTTTCCCTACTATCCTGCATATGGAAATGTGGATTCCCGTAAGTACTAAATGTATAATCGTTCATTTGGTCAGATTCAAATAACTATTGTTACTTATACCACTAAGCTGACCAAATTAACAAGCAATAGTTTACCACGAGTGTCATCTTATTCTCTTCGTATTTTATGATGGTAAAAAAATGCTTTTGAAATATAATATTTACAGAAATACCACACAAAAGTATTTGTATTTCATGTTCAACAATTTTTAATAAATAATATTTTTCCAGTGTCCTACGGCTCAAGCGATAATTCCCGCGGTGGAATGGTTATGAGCCGTTACTACAACCCGTACTACAACCCTCGCACAGCCAGCGGCGGCATGGCAGCCTTCATGTACCGGCCCGAAGAACAGGCCATCCCCCAGTCCGGGCAGTACTACTACCCCGACCGTAGGAGACAAACTACCCTCGACGCTTACGTCCCACCCCAACAGAACGAAGTCATCCCCCAACAGAACGACTACTACCCACAAGCCCCTCAACAGCCGGAAAACCCTCTCATCCCAACGGAAGCCGCCGAAATCGCCGATCCGACTGAGAAAACTGAAATCCTTTCGACAACTTCTAAAGCCGTGCCTGAAATCGTTGAACCAGAGACACCCGAGGTTGAGGAAGTAGAAGAGCCAGCTCCCAAACCTAAAAAGGCAGTCGTGTCTAGGAAGAAGCAAGTTAAGAGGCCCGTTGATGACGAGGACGAAGATGAATACGCGTCTAAGATTCCGGCTAGCGCCTTCTTCCCCATGTTCTTCGGGTACGGAGGTCGAGCGGGTGGCGGCCCAGGAGGCCCCACTGCCATCGCCAATGCATACAGTACTGGTCGCGGAGGAGTCGCCACCAGTCATGCCACGGCGTACGGAGCGCCCAGATCAGAACAGCAGGAAAGATATAAAAGCCACTAGATTTAGTTTTAAATTATGTATTATTTTGTAAATTACATATCAACGTACATCTTAGGAATTGTTTTGTAAAATGTAGATCTCTGTCATCAACGAATGGAAATGTGACACCACATCATTGACATAAACTACGTGTCAGTTCGAAGCGTCACAATTTGACAGGCAAGTGGCACTGGAACTAATGCAAATGGCTACGCATGTTATCACTCGTTTCTGTTTAGATGGCTTACATCGCTAAGATGGCATAAATGATTAATAAAAAATGACAGCCTATTGCAGTGGTCAAAATAGTCGGTGTGTAGTTGAAAATCGCCATATTTTAGTCTCGTGTTATGTTTAGACATATGATGGCATTGTTGCTAATAAATTGTTTTGCTTGAAGGTTTTCTATTCATTTGAATTGTATTGTGTACGACCGATATTGTTATGGTGTGTAGTATTACTGCTAGCCTTGAACTCGGGGATCACAGCACCGCGGAGCTATAACGGTTTTGCATTAGATTATTAAGTAATTACAGGTTACAATTAATAGCATTCAACAGTCATTAGTAGGACCTAGAAAACCACGTAGAATATAAAAAGAAATATATATAAATAAAAAGGAAAATGTTCATTGAACACACTTAACCTAACCATAACCTAACCTTTTAAATAATGGAATTAATGTAGTATGTATCTATTTCATTGTACATTGACCAGTATATTGTTAGCTCCATATAAAAACTCAAGGTTTAAAAAAAGTAATTGAGTTATTAAATTTTCAAGTAACTATAATCACAGGGTATGATTTTATATGGACTAAGAGGATGAACAAAAAGCCCTATTTGCTTTACTTAATTTAATAAAACCGACATGTTTTGATTAGCAGTCCATTTGTTTCATAATTGACTAGCCTCATAGCTCAGTTGGTAGTAGCTCTGCCCTTTGCCCTTTGTGGGTTCGATTCTCACTCAGAAAAAGCATTTGTGTGAACATAATTTTTTTTTCTGTGTTAGTAAATGTATTTTTTTAATTTTTTTATTATAATGTATGTATGTATTTAGAAAAAAAGTACCAAAAGTACCAAAAGTTCTATCAGTTATCCAATTCCTATGTTACAAGATATGCTTCATTTTGGGACTGGGTAGCACTGTGTGAAATGTCCATGAATATTTTTTTATTCAATTCTCATATAAAACTAATTCTTGTAGCAGTTTGCCGACTTTGTTTGCCTCACTCACCTTCGCTCGTGGCGTATCTCATCTAGAATTTTCGCGAAATTGTACACAAATATTTTCAGACCATAGAGTCATCATGTATTGTTTTTTTTATAGATTTTCAAGAAAGAATTTTGTGATGGTTTTATCAAATTAAGTTTTTACAAAATTCTTTCTTATTGTGTAGTTCATGCTGAGGTTACATTGCGCCACTACATCGATATAAAAAGGAAAACTGTTCAATTATAAATAAGTAAGATACAAACCACAGATTTGTAGACAACTACTCGTATTAGCGATGATATCGATAAACCGCAGTTAATCGGAGAGCAACAGGATGCGGTCAGTACTTAAACTGATCACAGCACTAGATTAAAACTGACAGATGATAAATTAACTAGCAAACAAGTGAAATTATTACAACAAAAACCATCAACTCCTATATGCAGGTCCTATTAATAATATTGTGCAACTATATCGAAAATATCGCACAAATGTAATAAAAAAAACTACGCCGGTTTTTCGCAAAAAACGGTTTTTTATTATACGCGCGTCATCTTTGTTCAATATAATTGTTTTAGGTATTTACCTATGAAATTGCCGTTTTGTTGAACTGACCACTTTGAACTATTATTTTAAGCAATGATTAACTGTCATCTTATCTTTCGTGTGAGTGTCAACCGTGTCGGAATTCGCAAGCCTGAAGTTGGCATCATTGAAAGTCAATAATGCTAACTTCAGGCATTATCAGTGTTGGAAATCATTTTCGAAATATATTCGCACTTTGTTACACCTAAATGTATTGATATTGTAGAAAAATCTAGAAAGCAAGCCATCTATAATAGAAAAAACAAATTAATAACATACTTAGAAAAAGGAATAACATGCCAAAAATATACATATACATATATATATATTTTTTTTTTTTTTTTCAATAATTTGTAGCCCAGCGTCATAGCAATTACACTTACGAATAACCGATTCAACAAACCGGCAATTTCATAGCTAAAGACATTAGTCACACTCAACCCGTAAATAATACTATTTAGTTATACGTAAGCTTAACGTCAGAATTTTGGAAAAAAAGCATGCCTAGTCTCTGGAAGAATGTGAAGAGAATATGAGGCTATAAACTACAAACATTCAAGTCATATCGCTCCCTTTGAGCCCCTACACGAGTCCCCCCGGTTGGTGAAAGTAAACAACCTAAAACAGCAGCAGAGCTTGTGCTAAGTACTTGGGGAAGATACTGCCTCAGCTATCGGAAAAACGGAAATGTCCCGTGAGTCACAAAACGACCTATTTGAACTGCTTATTGTTTCATGACTTGACACGCAATAGAATCTTTGTCTCGATATTATTTCCTATTGTTATGATAATAAGCGGGGTGTTTCCTTACCTGTGTTTCAACTTTCAAAGGTCGTTAGTTCGTTTCCGAATATAGCCTCCATAACATAACTAATCTACTGTTATAAATTTTAAAACTATCATGGTTATGAACATTAATCTACTATTATACATAAACAAGATCGATATCTAATGTTGCCACAAAACGGTGTATGTATGTAACTTATGTTTCTTTTTCTGTGTAACTTATGTCTTTAAATAAATATTTGAACCATCCAACCAGTGACGAGTTGCTATATCTTCCAAAAGGTAATTGACTAGACATTGCAGTACTTTTCAAAGTTGTTCAAATTCTCAAATCCACTGTGGCAAATGTAGTCGTGACTTGATGCTGAGAAATTCTTGTAAACAAGTGCACTAAATAATTAATTCAAGTATTTACACCGCACATAATTTATTATAATATCACTGCCGTTTATCACGTGTCTTGGTGAATTAATGAAGAGCATCAAGCTATATTTTTCCAAGTATTTATTTCAATTGTCCGTAATTATTTGACACTCCTAATTCTGTGCTATAATTTTGACACATTTATATCACCGATCTTGGGAAGTACTAGAAAAGAATTTAAATAAATGATATATTATAATATGAGGAAACACGTTTATTTTCATCAAAAGATCTTCCAAGTTATCAATTATTGTGAATGACCGGTCATATATTTGTTATCGTAATATACGTATCTACGTCTTTGCCATTTTTTATTGACAAGTTTTCAATTTAAACTTTCCATTATTGAATAATGGTACTAGAATATTTATAAATTTTCGTAATTGCGTCCTTTATAACTTTCAATATAATATTTCGCTCTAGCTCTAGAATTTGTCCGAGGTCCCTCATACTCGACTCTTTTGTTCTATCTGTTCTTAATTATTTTTTCAGGGTTTCGTACCCAAAGGTAATGTCATCCCTATTGCTAAACCTATATGTTTTTCCTACCTTTAGCATAAGCCGAAGAGGGCTACAATTTTCACACAACATGTGTATCACGGAACCTGAAAGTACCTACATATTCTTTCTTTTTTACCCCGACGAAAAAGAGGGGTGTTACAAGTTTGTAGTGTTGTATCTGTGTGTCTATCTGTGGCACGTGGATGAACTGATGCCGTTTTTCCAGTTTGAAAGCTGACGTAATCGAGATGGTAAGCTATAATTTATGAAGCTCTGTTCAAGCTTTTGATGAAGATGAGGTCATTACCATTTACCAAGTCAGAGGTTTTAAGATTTTGAACAAAAATAAACTTTTAAAATGTGACTGATTGGATTGATATAGGTATAGGCTATTTTTGATCCCAGAAAACCGCGGGTTAATTTTTGGCTATGAAATTATGAAACTGACTTTTATAACATGTTTTTTAAAATATAAATTCAGGGATTATATAATTTGCCGTCTCACTCGCACTCATTAAGTACTTATCAGCCGTCTTACGAATGTTACTTTCACGATGTTAATTAAAATCAATATAGAGTAAAAATTTTTTTACGAAACACAAGGCGTCGAGTTGTTTGTCATTATGTGGAGAGAAGAAAGAACTTTACTTACCGTGACGTTTGCTATGCCAGTTTGGCAATCTACTTTACAAAATTAGCCAGCATCCGATTCCATAGTCAAAAAGCACTAAATTGATCAATTGCGAAATCGCGAAGTTTTTTCGATACAAAAATGCATTCCATATGAAGTAACACCTTAACGTAAGTAAATAAACACACGATTTAATTCTATAGCAAAAACATTTTTTTTTATGTAACTGAAGTGACAGGATGAGCTGGAGGCCCACCTGATGTTAAGTAGTTACCTCCGCCCATACCAACAGCAATGCAACTTAGGCCCTCCCTGACCGAAGTACGAGAAGACGAGGATATTACGTCCCATGTGCCTGTAATTTCACCGGTACCCACACCCTTCCACCGGAACACAGAAGGCAGTACTTCTCCCGGTGAAATTTGCACAAGTTCTACTGCTACTTTTTGTTGCTCCTTTAGCACCACCCAGGTGTTGCGTGTAGGGATTCAAAGGGTACACACCTATGGACGTGAGCAAATAGACCCCCCATAATTCCTCGGGAATTTTCGGTACAAAAGTGCACCATAACAACCAACACCTCAACATAAGGTAAATATGCATCCGATTATCCGATCACTAATGTTAATCTTGTTCTTCGTTTCGAGTAATTCAAGTGGTCAACTCTGATGTCGGAGTTTTCAAGCCGCCTGAGGCCTCCGACATGACATGTATGATGATGGATGATTACTATGACGTACGTTATTAGGGTATAAATCGCATAAACTTAAAAACTAGCTAATAACTAAAGACTTGTAGACTAGCTAATAACTAAAAACGAACTGTAATTTGGCATACCCGTGTGCATGTAATATGCTTGTCGAGCTGCTGTGACTCAATATATGCGCATGAATAAGTCGACTTGTCTATAAAAATGTTGACGCGTCCAGTCTGTCTCTAAATCAAGTATTGATTTTTTGGTTCAAACTGTATCCAGAAAGGTTTTTGAGAACCAAATGTGGTGTCGATGTAGATTCGTTCACAAATTGGTATTCACCCAAGGAAATATCGCGCGAATGGGTCGTGTATGCTGATTTGTTTCCAAAAACTGAATTTGCAGCTGTGCAGCCATAATCTGGGAATCCTATTTTGATGTGATTCTGAGAAAAACTTCGCAGAAAGTCGATTACTATACGCGGCGGTAATACTTATTATATGTGGGAGTAACTTCATTTTAATTTCCTATAAATGCAGACAGAAATAATTATATAGAAGGGGGGCCAAAAATCTCATTCATACCAAAGTATTTTTTGCATGTAAATAGGTTCCATTGTCTGGAGTCTATCATGATTAACATTTCGGTACTGCGGTACTGGTTAAACTGCGATCAACAAAAACCTCACGATTTTCTTGTGGGAAGTACGTGGCTACGTGAATATTCACCACATAAAAACTAATTATTGTTTCTCAGTACCTGCGTATGTTCTTGTAAACTTTGTAAATACAACTGGTTTTATAATAACGGTATAAAAGGATGCTAAGCGCTGGATGGGAGTTAGTTAATTGTGTTTGTAGACATGGGTCAGACGATGCGAGCTTGCATCGTTCTGTGTTTTGCCGTGGGCTTGGGGCACGCGTCAGGTGGGTTGATGATAATGGTTTTTACGCTATCGTTATTGATGATCCTTTGTTAATAATTGCAATAAAAAATGTCACAGAAAAAACTCACAAGTGAACACTTCAAGACAATGTAATCGTCCACATAGGATACATCCGTTACTAGTGGTTATTTATGCTTAAGAATGATTAGTGTTGGCTGAGTTATTTGTGGGAAAACAATGGCAGTGATCAACTCACGACTTGTCAAGTCTAAACTCATTTACGAGTGCCACAAAGTAAAAAGTGACCCTTGCGTAAACCCTTCAGGGGAAAAGCGTGAATTTATGTTTTAATTTATTTGTTTTTTGCAGTGCGCGTCCGTCGAGGATATGGCGCTAGTGGCGGCGGAGGTGGAGGTGGAGGTGGAGGAGGTGGATTCGGATTCGGAGGTGGAGGAGGGGGAGGAGGAGGTTACGGCGGAGGCTTTGGAAGCGGCGGCGGCTTCGGAGGTGGCCTCGATGTCATCCGTGAAGGAGTCAGCGACATTATCGGAAAAGTTCACGGTGGATTCGGCAGCTTAGGCAAGGGAGCCGGCGGCATCGGCGGCGGGTTCGGTGCGTCTGGGGCCGGAGATGGAACTTACAAATCCATAAACACGCAATCCGCCGATGGCAAGTCTGGAGGTTTCGCGTTCACCGGCACGCTCGGCGGTGGGAAGGGAGGATATGGAGGCGGCGGAGGGTACAGTGGCGGCGGAGGCGGTGGTCTAGGCAGTGGTAGTGGCGGCTACGGGGGGAGTGGTGGGTCCGGTGGAGGCTACGGGGGCAGTGGAGAGTCCGGTGGAGGCTACGGCGGCGGCACAGGCAATGGCGGTGGCAAAGGAGGTTACAGTGGAAGCAGTGAAGAAGGTCATGGAGGTAGCGGTGGATTCGGTGGAGGATTAGGAGGTGGATTTGGTGGAGGAGCCGGTGGAGGAGCCGGTGGCGGCCTCAGTGGGGGTGGTGGACACGGAAACGGCCTAGGAGGTGGTAACGGCGGTGGACATGGAAACGGCGGTGGACATGGAAATGGCGGTGGTCATGGAAATGCAGGATACGGTGGTGCTGGAGGTATCGGTGGCGGAGGCTCTCACGGAGGAAGTGGAATTAGTGGACACGGAAGTTCCGGTAGTGGTGGATACGGAGGTGGCCTGGGAAGTGGAGGTGGATACGGCGGTGGTGCCGGTGGTGGTGCTGGCGGTGGTGCGGGCGGTGGATTAGGCGGTGGGCACGGAGGCTCGGGAGGTTACGGCAGTAGTGGCGGCCTAGGTGGCAGTCACGGTGGATCTGGAAGCCTGGGTGGTAGTGGAAGCGGTGGATACGGAGGAGGCGGTGGCTTAGGCGGTGGAAGTGGAGGTGGCTTAGGATTTAGCGGAGGACTGAGTTTAGGCGGTGGTCATAGCGGAGGACTGGGTCTAGGCGGTGGTCATAGCGGAGGACTGGGCGGCGGTTATAGCGGAGGTGGAAGTGGCGGCCATGGAGCCAGTGGAAGTGGCGGCTACGGTGGAAGCGGTGGCTTAGGCGGCGGAAGTGGGGGAGGATTAGGTGGTGGATTTGGCGGAGGACTAGGCGGTGGTCACAGTGGAAGTGGCGGTTACGGAAGCAATAGTGGCAGCAGTGGTAGCAGTGGTGGTTGCACCTCAGGTTGCGGTGGAAGTGGTGGATACGGCCAATCCGGGGCTTCCGCTCATGCATCAGCTAGTGCTTCGGCAACTGCTTCAGCAAAAGCGGGCAGTTACGGAAAGTAATGATGAATATCTCACTTCAACATACTGCTGTCTCACTCCAAATGATACTTGAGATCTATGGGAAAAAGTGTGTTTGATTTTGACCTTGACTTTGCTACTTATTGCATCAGCGATTGGCAACTTTAGGACCAGACTACATCAATCGACGACTTTACGACGATATCGATGGGCAAAGGCGAATTCAGAAATACATCGATGTTGTCTTTACTTTTAATTATATCCTTAATCGGTCTATCGATTGCATAGTGTGGAAAAATCACGTGTTTAAAATTTTTATTTGTATAAAATTTGAACCTTGTTCTTGATCGTAATTCTAAAATTAGCGTCTGAACTTCGACTGATTGGCTCTTGTGATTTGATAATAAAACTTTAGTACCTACTATTAAATCAACTTGATGTAATCTTTTTTATCCTATTCGTTGTGTTTGATTTTGACTCACTATTGTGATATATTGGGTGTGTGAATATGACTCCGCCCTTTCTCAACAGATGTCGTTTTTAGTATTGTTTACGTGTACTAATAAATGACCATACTTGTATTCGATAGTACTGAATGTCAGCTATCTAACGCATTTTATGATATTTGGTTGAAGTGTAAGCAACAATTGTTTTCACCTTTTCGAAAATGTCGGTTTTTATTCCAAATAAACGTCATTTGCGGGAAGTGTTATTACATTATTTTATTGCGAAGAAAACTGCAGCGGAAACTTATCGTTTGCTTGTGGAGATTTATGGTGAGCATGCTCCGTCTAATACAACTTGCAAGGAATGGTTTCGACGATTTCAAAATAACGATTTTAGTACTGAGGATAAAGAACATGGAAAACCACCAAAAAAATTTGAAGATGCTGAATTGGAAGCATTATTGGCGGAAGATTCTTGCCAAACTCAATCAGAATTAGCTGCAGCATTAAATGTTGATCGTTCAACTGTTGCAAAGCGTTTACAAATGCTGGGAATGATTCAAAAAGCCGGTTACTGGGTTCCACATGATTTAAAAGAAAGAGACATGGAACGTCGGAAAACCATTTGTGAAATGCTGCTTCAAAGACAGCAAAGAAAAGGATTTTTGCATCGGATAGTCACAGGAGACGAAAAATGGATACACTACGAAAATCCTAAACGCAAAAAAGCTTGGGTGAAACCAGGCGAACCAGGCCCATCACAGCCAAAAATAAATATTCACTGTGCCAAGGTCATGCTCTGTATTTGGTGGGATCAGAAAGGTATTGTATATTATGAGTTGCTCAAACCCTCTGAAACTATTAATGGAGAAGTTTACCGACGACAACTAATGCGTTTGAAGCGAGCCATAGAAGAAAAACGACCAGAATGGGTGAATAGACATAACAAATTAGTTCTTCAGCATGACAATGCCAAACCGCATACCGCAGAAGTCGTAAAAAGATATTTAGAGGGACAGGACTGGGAAGTGTTACCCCACCCGCCATATTCACCAGACATAGCTCCTTCGGATTACCACCTATTCCGGACGATGCAGACAGACCTTACTGGAGAAAAGTTTACTTCATGTGAAAGTATCAAAATTTGGATTGACAACTGGATAAGCTCAAAAGACCAGGACTTCTTCCAGCAAGGAATACGAAAACTACCTGAACGATGGGCGAAGGTTGTAGCTGCAGATGGAGCATACTTTCAATAATTTTTTTTTTTAATTTTGTAAGCGAACAAATGTGTTTTATTTTGACAAAAAGGGGCGGAGTCATATTCACACACCCAATATTTTTATGCCCTTCATATGTTATAGTCATTAAATTATTTTTGATAAATAATACTTGTTTTTATTTTTCCATAAATTAGTAGTTTAAATTGATTGTGTGACGAACGAGCTGAGGGTCCACCTGATGGTAAGTGGTGACACTCGCCCATGACAACAATAATGCGTGCAACTCAGTATGAGATCCAAATCTTTACTGAGTCGCATTCATGCTGTTACGTCCATCACCCGAGACGGGGATGATACGTCTCATGCGCATGTGATTTCACCGGCAGCCACACTTCCACCGGAACACAGTAATGCAACTGAGGTGCAACTACTGTTTGGCGGCAGATTCCAGATGTGGTGGCAGTAACGACGAACTTGGCACAAGTTCTACTGCTACTTTTGGTTGCTCCTTTAGCACCACCCAGGGGGTACGTGTAGGGAATCAACGGGTACACACCTACGGACGCGAGCAACTGGACCCTTTCAGAGAAATATGAAAGATTGAAATTGCAATAGACGTAAATGTGGAATTCTCTGACATTTCTCTGAGTAGTACTCATGTAAAGTTCTACCGGAGAAGTACTGCCTCCACACATGGCAATCTGCCTCCAAGCAGTGGTACACTCGCATTTCTGTGTTCCAATCGAAGGATGTGGGTGCCCGTGAAATCACATGCGCATAAACGTATCATCCCCGTCTCGGGCGATGGATGCGCCGGGATGAATGCAACTCAGTGTAAAATCCAAATCTTATACTGAGTCGCATTACTATTGTCATGACCACCTGGTGGGTCCTAAGCTGGTTTTGTCACTAATTCATATTAAAAAGAAACTTTTGCGATGAGAATAAAATTTTCGGGTCTTGTTTCTGTGTTTTTCCATGCCACCTGTGATGGTGGGGGTATGAGGGGTGTAAACGTTACTTATTTTAACTACTACTACCTGTACGCCTTATTTAATTTTTCATAATTAGATACTTATTAAAATTTCACGTTTAATTAAAGGTGGGGTAATCCATGTTACCCAAACTCAATGAAATTGCTAAGGACGGATGAACGTGTAATTATTAGTTTAATTATTAATTACCTGTTTCGAGTTCTCAATAATATACTGGGATTTATTTACTCAAGCTCTCATTATGCGGCGGAGCACCGCAAACAACAAAAATCCGTCCAAATGTGAGTCGCACTCGCGCACGAAGGGTTCTATACCATTTAAGACAGAGATTTTTTTTTCTTTTAAATCACGTTTCTTGTATAGGAGCGCACCTTAAATATTTTTTTTAATTTGATTATTTATTTTAAAAGTGAATATATAACTAAATATTATAGTGAATATTTCAAGCGTCTCACTTTAGCCTTTATTAATAACGAACAAAAAAAATCACGTTTTGTACGAGAGCCCCCTTAAATATTTATGTTTTTCTGTTTTTTAGTATTTGTTGTTATAGCAGTAACAAAATACATCGTCTGTGAAAATTTCAACTGTCTCACTATCACGGTTCATGAGATACAGAGTAATAGGGACTCGTTTTACCCTTTGGGTACGGAACCCTAAAAATGTATGTTTGTCACAGAGTAGGTATGTCCTTTTTAGTAGGATTAGATTCTGCAGAATAGAATTGCTAACCTTATGGAGCCTAGTAGTGGGCAAAGCGAGTTTATTTTTATGCCTAGTGTTTACATTATGATTGTCAAAGAATATTTAATTTCTCATAAGAGCGTACTGCCGGATTGAAAATAAAATCATTGCTTTAGCATTTTTTCTTTCAATTACCTATCAGGTAGAACAAATTCTTCCCTAGTTAAAAACATTATATTCTTATCGTATCGGCACCCTAAGACGTGTATTTACCTATCGCCTCGACTATCAACTCGCCTGACAGCTCAGTTGCTCTGCCTGCTGCGATGTGGCTTATGGGTTCGATTCCCACCAAGACCAAAAAGTTGTGTGGTGAATATGTCTGTTCTGTCTGAGTGTAAAGTATATATTTACAAAAATAAAAGTAATCTGGTTATTATAGTACAAGTTATCCTTAGTTTCGGGATGAGTTCGAGATGGCTCTGTGTGAAATTTTCAAGAATACTCTAAAATTTATATATAATAATTATTTAAACATTGAATGTTAGGTACATTCAATGTTTAAATAATTATATATTCAAGAAAATTTTCAAGAAATTTTCAAGAATACTCTAAAATTTATATAATTGTTTAAACATTGAATGTACCTACGTGTATGATTGGGGACACAAATAAATATGTTATCCACACGAGATCTATACAGTTAAATATTATTGAAGTGTCTATTTGTAATGTCAAAATAACAGCTTTTTACTAAATGCATTTGAAATTACATACTTACATGCTACGTCCTTAAGATTAATATTTTAAATTTTTTGTCTTTTTGCCTCTCCGTCTATCTGTTTGTTTGTTCCGACTATAGAGATTAGTCGACCGGCTACGGAGATACGGCTAGACCGATTTTGGCGGAACTTTCTGATGTTATAAGGAGTAACTTAGGCTCCTTTTATTTTAGAATAATATGAAAAAAAGTTGTTATATAGATAATAAGATCTATTAAAAAATACGTTTACACACCCATACCCCAGCACAAGGATTCCCTGAATCGCAGGAGGCATGCTCAAACACAGAAACACAAACACCCCAGAACAGAGAAAAAACTTTACGCTCATCACACAAAGTCTGCCACGGGAATCAAACTCAAGACCCCTTACTTTGAAAGCAGGGCTACTACAACTAAGCTACGAAGTCAGACATAGACAGACATATTGCTACTTTCGCAATCTCACGAATCCTGAAATTTTTTAATACTTTGGTTCTTTCTGACGGATTTGCATTTTGCAGAAGTTCTAGACGAATCGTAACTAAGGAGTTTGTTTTAGAGTCTTGTGTCGATTAATAATACACATTTAACCTTGCAAACTCATAAACATTTCCTATTTACATCCTATTCAGTGAATAACAACAAACGAGCTATTCTCAGTACCGACGAGGATAATATTAAGTAATAGGTATTAACTTAAGATAACTTGAGCTTGTGTCGTGCTTGTATTTTTTGTAATCAAAATGTTGATATGAGGATAGGTGCTGGTCGAGTTGGTAGGGTAAGCAAAAACTAGCGACCACCAAAATATGTATTTAGCAAGTATTGTGGAAAACAAAGGCATGTCGGCCAATAACTAACGGGTTCCGTATATAATATTTTACATACCTTTATAGATTATAATTATAACTTACTAGCTAGTCCGTGTTCTCCGCGGATTTTCAGTAAAAGTAGCCTATGCAGGATATAAGCTATCCTGGTACCAAGTTTCATCCCAATAGGAGTAACAAAAATACACACACAAACGCATACAAACTTACGCCTTTATAATAAAAATAATATTAGGAGTACAAATAAGTTTCCGCCGTTTTATTGTAGATGGCGCGGCACGGAGTTTCGGTTAGCTTTCGCAGATGATAACCGGCTTAAAAAATAGTTAGGACATTCAAGAACAACATAACTTATTAATATCATTGATTTTATATTGGTAAAATATAATTTTTATAAGTTGAAAATGTCAAAATTTGAGCCAAGTAAGCGTCATTAGCGGGAAATATTAGTTTACTTCTTTAATTTAAAGAAATCTGCTGCTGAGGCGCATCGATTGCTCGTAGAAGCTCGTATATGGTGAGGTTGCTTTGAGTGAGAGAACGTGTCGAGAGTGGTTTCAAAAGTTTAAAAACGGTGATTTCGACGTAGAAGACAAAGATCGCAGTGGAAGGCCAAAAATTTACGATATGCTGTGTATTTGGTGGGATCAGCTAGGTGTAGTGTATTATGAGTTGCTTAATCCGAGCGAAACAATTACTGGAGCCCTCTATCGAACACAATTGATGAGATTGAGCCGAGCTCTGAAGGAAAAACGCCCTCAATACTATTCTAGACACGAAAAAATTATTCTTCTGCATGACAATGCTCGTCCACATGTTGCGGCTCCCGTGAAAAAGTACTTGGAAACACTTGATTGGGAAGTGTTACCCCACCCGCCGTATTCACCAGACATTGCACCGTCCGATTATCACCTGTTCCGGTCCGTAGCACATGCTCTGACGGCGCAGCGGTTCACATCTTATGAGGATACCAAAAATTGGGTTGATTCGTGGATAACCTCAAAAGACAAGGAGTTCTTCAGACGTGGGATTCGAATGCTGCCTGAGAGATGGGAAAAAGTGGTTGCAAGTGATGGGCAATATTTTGATTAAATTTATATTACCGTTCTTCTACAATAAATATTTAATTTGTGTTAAAAACGGCGGAAACTTATTTGTACTCCTATATAATAAGTGCTAATTACAAAGGGTAGAACAGCTAATGAATCTTCTATTGCTGCTTCTAGCTAGTGAAGCGGACGATTACCAAAGAAGAATTTTTCACAAAGATTTTACATGTTTTTTAAGCCATTTAATCGCTTATTTTCTTTGGCAATCAATATTATTTTCTTTACGCAATAACCATTTAGCCTTCCATTTTCTGAAGTTTATTGGATAGGAAACTTTTATGAGTTTGTTAAAAAATATATTGCGATACACGTAAGTCATAAAGTTTTGACAACTTCATGACTTATGTGTAACCATATCATAATATATCATAACATGTGTTGTGTGAAGTTAAAATTAAAAGGAGTGTTGGTGGCGCAGTCATGTTAAGACGTGTAATCACTAGAGAAACTAAATATTAGGATAAAAAAACGATAAAGCTAGCTTAAAAAAAAAAACAATATTTACTTGTGACTAAAAGTGTTATGCGAATCAATAGACAGCCAGTTCATAACTTTAAATCAAATGAATATGCATGAGTTCAAGTCTAAATACATCAGGACTCGGGGAACCCCAAAAATATCATATATAAATAAAAAAGTGTATGCGCTACAAAAACTGAAGAGGCTAACATTTGCACTGATGAAGTCACTTTGATGTTGGTATATAAGCCAAGTTCGGGAGCTGGAGCAATCAAACATGTCTCGACTTGCACTAGCTGTTGTGGCCTTAGGGCTCGTGGTCTGCGTGCACTCGGCGCCAGGTAATCTATACTTGACAGGAATACCAGCATAGTGGGTTCAGTTTCAAACTAAGGTCAAAGGTGTCAAGGAAGTGAGGTTATGCGAATCGGATCCTAGTGTGGTAAACAAGTTGTTGGCCATGTCTATCTTTGTTTAGTAAAGTGTTCAAGGTATTTCGGTACCACGGTACCTTATATTTTACGACCCACTGCAACTTTGAAAAGTTTCATGGTCATGGTTTCAACTTTATTGTAGATTCTATGCGTGCATGTTTCTTACAACGGATGCTTTTCCTCTTATAGTGTTTGTTGTCAAAAAACAACCAATTAATATTTTTTCATATTTCTAGGAGGATATGGAGGAGGTAGCAGTGGAGGCGGAGGAGGTTACGGCGGTGGCGGCGGCGGGGGCAGCGGTGGAGGCAGCGGCGGCGGAGTAGGAGGCGGTTACGGAGGTGGCAGTGGCGGCGGAAGCGGTGGGGGCAGTGGTGGCGGCTTCGGAGGGGGCAGCGACGGTGGACACGGAGGTGGCAGCAGTGGCGGTCACGGAGGTGGCAGCAGTGGCGGTCACGGAGGTCACGGGGGTGGCAGCAGTCACGGTGGAGGCAGTCACGGTGGCGGCAGTCATGGTGGCGGCGGAGGCAGCCATGGCGGACACGGTAGCAACGGCGGAGGCGGTTTCGGTGGCGGTGGCGGCGGCGGTGGCGGCGGCGGCGGCGGCGGCGGCTACGGTGGCAAAAAACCGGGAGGATACGGACGGTATGTTATCAGTCACTTGCACATGAAGTTTTTTTATTAATCATGCTAATCAGCCTTTAATGTTTTATATATTATATATTTGGAGTTTCGACAAGCCAGTAAACCGGGTGTGCCAACTGATGGCCAAGTTAATACGTCACATATACAATTTTTTTTTATTATTTATTTAAATATATGTCTCGTACTATTAAATAACTGCTTTCAAATATGAAAAGTGAATATACAGATAGAATATTTCAGAAGCCTACTATTTCACCAGCACCCGAATCTTTGAACGGGTATACAAGTTGAAATGCGTAATATTCGTTAATTTAATCATGTTTCTGTTTGCTTGTTTCAGGTAAACTCCTGTACTGAAGAAAGTGACATAGAAAATTTCAAAAGCTTAATGTGATAAACTAGAATAAATATTATTATTGCAGCTATAGCCCTAATATTGCACAATGTCCTAAATTAAATAGCATTTTGTTTAATACCTACACATGCATTTCAATCAAGCCTAAGTACGATTGGTTTTTATTTATTTCTAGTTGATCATAAACTTTTACAAGCGGTTACGATAATTTTGCTCAAAGTTTGATATTAAATAGCATTTTGTTATAAACGCTTTTGTTTTATTGTGTTAAATTTCTGTATATGTACCTCGTGTACTGAACCTTATCACTCAAGGTTGTAAAGTTTACAGATGAGCATGCAAACTTTACAACGGAGAGTGTCAATATAAATCTACCTTAGAAGTCTCTCAAATAAAGTCCGAAAGTAGAAAATTACGAATACAAATGACTGATAGAATATAAATTCTATAAAACTGACAGCAATACATTTATTTCTTACTTATTGACCATAAGTGAAATTTATTCCATATATATATATATATTTATATATATATATATATATATATATTTATATTTATCGCACGTATTTATACTTCTATAAAAATGTGTATATCTGTTTCGAAAATAGATTATCATATTATTAATAACTTGCAATTCCAATAATTTGATATATTTACATAAATATCGAATTATTAACCTCATTTTTTTTAATCTGTTAATAATTTCGTATAAGTAAAAACAATCAAAACATTTTTATGTTTTTTTTTTTGAGTGAAATTTAATTTGTTATTATATATTAATATTAACCGTACTATTTAATTACAATGAATTTCCAAACCTAAATGAATCTCTAGCAAAAATGTTGTATGCAAAAAATGCAGATTTGGTTAGTAAATTAAAATTAAAGAGTAAAACTCTGGCAACATCTGTTGTTTGGCAACATTTGCATCAAATTATCGGATTTCAGATTGAGAGTCGTAGGTTCTTACCACGCGACAACTACGTCATCTTAACATCGATGGATGTAGAGATAACTCAAGTAGCCAATGACATAAATAAAATGTTCAAGAACTTAATTAACTGGTTCTATTTATGTTGCAATCAAATAAGTCTAGACAGAATAATAGATAAAACTCTCTATAATACCTAGGTCATTTGTCAAATTAACTGCCGGCAACTCGTAGGCATGAGTCATAGGATTGATTTATTTTTTGCAATGCGTTTCCTTCTTTCAAAAAAATCGATTTTCACTACAATTAATTTGCTTGAGTTGTTTGAAAAGTGAGTAAGTATTTAAAGGGGTCTGTTGTGTTGCTTCGGAACAGAATTATAAAGTCTATCAAGTACTACAACAGTTGTCCCTGCAGTGAATCATGAAGACTTTGACCATCGTCGTCTTGACATTAGTTATCCTGGCTGTATTGGTGGAAGCTAGACCTGGAGGTAAGTATTATTTCTTGATTTTTTGACTAGTGCCAGGATGAGTTGGCAAATTGGACAAGAACTTGGTAAGAACAAGATGATTCTCCGACTACTGTCTTGTTCGTACACTAAATACAATAATTATGAATTAAATCGCTCAACATTTTGCAGACCAAGTGATGTTGCATCTGAGTATACGAGTATAACCAAGTTATAAGAATAAAAAGCTTTTTAGAACATTTTGTATCGGTTACTTAAAACTAACAGGTTTTTAAGTAATTGACCTAGGAAGTACCCAATCCCGCTGAATCGCGCCCCGGCATTTAACATCTACTTATCCAGTGCCGTGCTATATCTAGCACGTACTGACAGTACCTTACCTAATTCAAGATCATGACATGACACCATAGGCCGCGGTAGACGGTGGCGCGGCACGGCGGAATGGATGATTGAAGAGTTCAGATGGAAAGAGTTTATTCGCAGGTTTCGTGGCGAGAAATCGTACGCTACCATCGCAATTAACAATCGCCATAAGATTAATGTATCATAATGTTTACATACAGGCAAGAACTAAAAGCTCGCCATCGTTTTGAACATACTAGTTTTCAAATGACTTCGTTGACCTTGACCTTCTGCGGCAGTTTAGACAGTTTAAAGTATATATAGTATGTAAGGAGATTCTTGCTTATGTACTCTCAAATTGTATGACATATGAGTTCATACGAGTATCGGATGTACAAATTAGTCTGAATTTGTTTGGGCTAAGTGATGGTGATATGATTTTCGCCCCCTTCGTAAGTGCGAATCGCAAATGTATATTAAAGAAACTTTTATTATTATTCTTTCGATATTCTTATCTTTGAGAAATTCATGTGGAATTCTTCCGTGTAATCTTTCTTCGAACTTTAATTTTGTATGCAGGTTGGAAAAGTGACGAAAATGCTGGCAAGGGGGGTGGTGGTGAAGCTGGAAAAAAGGGAAACGCTGGAAAAGGGGAAAGTGATAGCTCTAGCAGCGAGAGCAACAGTAATGAAAGCGGAGCCAAGAGTGGTGGTGGTAAAGGGACAAAAGATAAAAAAGGCGGCAAAAAGTGGTGATAATTCTGTTCAAAAGAACATTTATCAACGGTCTACGCAAAATTTTAGACAATTTTCCTGTTTTTAGCAGCTTAGCAATAGTTAATCAAAAGAGCTTTATTTATAGTCAGTTAGTGAGTCATTCCGTTTGAGCTTGTCTGTAGACATTTAAAATATGCATTAAATAAATTGCTTCTGATATCATAAATGGTTTTTATACTAAAATGTGTGTACAAAACAAAAAGCTATCTCTATATATTGTAAATAAAAATAATTGGCCATCTATGACGGAGCATCGCTTAAGAACGGGTAGATGGATTAAGCTTATTTATTTTTATCCAACTACGCCAGGAGAAGGTTGTAATGTTTATCGAGTATCTATATGTTTGTTTGTATGTATATTTCTTTGGCACGATCTGTAGCATAAACGGCTTGATGGGTTTTAGCTTGAGAGGTATCGTTAGATTCAAATTTTATAACTATAATATATATCATGGTTATGAACATTATTATTCGTGTTACCGAGATATTTACCATGATTTGTGAGTCTTGTTGACTTCCGAAATTTAGTAGACCGATATGTCTGCCGATATGATTTGCACACTCCACTTCGCAAAGACTTCAGTTTGCACGGGATCATGACGCATGTAACTGCGTCGAAATATCGGGAGACAACAAAACTCACAAGTCATGGTAAATATCTCGGTAACACGAATAATAATTGTTAGATTCGTCTTAATTGTGAGATTGACACTGGCTACTAATAATTGGGGATTTTTCACCAAATCGGGTGTTTTTATAATTTCTTGTTTATTATGTTATACGAAAAAAGCAGGGCAAGATTTGTATGAAAGACAAAAACATACTTTTCAAAATGTTTCCTTTTCTTTATCAGAAAATTGTACCCGTGCGAAGGTCGCTAGCACTACAAAAAACTTAAATTATTGGGTGTGTGAATATGACTCCGCCCTTTCTCAACAGATGTCGTTTTTAGTATTGTTTACGTGTACTAATAAATGACCATACTTGTATTCGATAGTACTGAATGTCAGCTATCTAACGCATTTTATGATATTTGGTTGAAGTGTAAGCAACAATTGTTTTCACCTTTTCGAAAATGTCGGTTTTTATTCCAAATAAACGTCATTTGCGGGAAGTGTTATTACATTATTTTATTGCGAAGAAAACTGCAGCGGAAACTTATCGTTTGCTTGTGGAGATTTATGGTGAGCATGCTCCGTCTAATACAACTTGCAAGGAATGGTTTCGACGATTTCAAAATAACGATTTTAGTACTGAGGATAAAGAACATGGAAAACCACCAAAAAAATTTGAAGATGCTGAATTGGAAGCATTATTGGCGGAAGATTCTTGCCAAACTCAATCAGAATTAGCTGCAGCATTAAATGTTGATCGTTCAACTGTTGCAAAGCGTTTACAAATGATGGGAATGATTCAAAAAGCCGGTTACTGGGTTCCACATGATTTAAAAGAAAGAGACATGGAACGTCGGAAAACCATTTGTGAAATGCTGCTTCAAAGACAGCAAAAAAAAGGATTTTTGCATCGGATAGTCACAGGAGACGAAAAATGGATACACTACGAAAATCCTAAACGCAAAAAAGCTTGGGTGAAACCAGGCGAACCAGGCCCATCACAGCCAAAAATAAATATTCACTGTGCCAAGGTCATGCTCTGTATTTGGTGGGATCAGAAAGGTATTGTATATTATGAGTTGCTCAAACCCTCTGAAACTATTAATGGAGAAGTTTACCGACGACAACTAATGCGTTTGAAGCGAGCCATAGAAGAAAAACGACCAGAATGGGTGAATAGACATAACAAATTAGTTCTTCAGCATGACAATGCCAAACCGCATACCGCAGAAGTCGTAAAAAGATATTTAGAGGGACAGGACTGGGAAGTGTTACCCCACCCGCCATATTCACCAGACATAGCTCCTTCGGATTACCACCTATTCCGGACGATGCAGACAGACCTTACTGGAGAAAAGTTTACTTCATGTGAAAGTATCAAAATTTGGATTGACAACTGGATAAGCTCAAAAGACCAGGACTTCTTCCAGCAAGGAATACGAAAACTACCTGAACGATGGGCGAAGGTTGTAGCTGCAGATGGAGCATACTTTCAATAATTTTTTTTTTAATTTTGTAAGCGAACAAATGTGTTTTATTTTGACAAAAAGGGGCGGAGTCATATTCACACACCCAATACGTCATAAACTCTTGAATTCTAGCTCCTTTTTAATTA
The DNA here is from genome assembly GCA_921293045.1 of Aplocera efformata. Taxonomy (NCBI): domain Eukaryota; kingdom Metazoa; phylum Arthropoda; class Insecta; order Lepidoptera; family Geometridae; genus Aplocera; species Aplocera efformata. Next base: position 1,946,679 of record OV121040.1, read on the forward strand.
TAACTATGAACATTATAGTCATTTTTAAACCGACGACGACGAAATAACCTGGTAACTTCGTTTGGTACCCTAATGTGAAAAAACAAAAACATTCTTGTAACATTCAGGTAGAGATATTTAAATAAATGAATTGTTTTAATAAATTTGGGTACAATGATATTTTTTTATTGTCCTTTCAAGAGGAATATACGACGCACAGGAAAGTCAAACAGTCAAAAGAGAGGTCAAAAATGTGAATCAAAAGTGCCTCATTATTATAATTACAGTTATTAAACTAAAAACTTGATGTTTATAGTTTAACCCATCGGAAACAAATATGTTAACGTTATCTCATGTCATTTAAGAAAACGTATTTTTCAACCTACTAGAAGTAGGTTAAAAGATGTCAATTCGGCTGTATCTTATAATATGTTTGTTTGTTGATTTCTTTGCCAATTGTGGATTGATTCGGATTCTTTTTTAATTTGACAGGGTGTAGCTCCAAGGTTGGCTTATAGAAATGGCATAAAGAAATTCCAATCCGCATTCGTAGATCCATATTACTTCGAGTTTTTAGTTCTTGGACATGCCGGTTTCCACACTATGCTTTTCCATCACCGTTGTGAGAACATGATATTACATAAAAAAATTCAAGCATAAAACTCATCTTTGCGCTTCTTGATTTGAACCAACACGCTTGGAAGTAATCGTCTATGCCACATGCTTATTATTTAATATTCGCAATTTGTCCATTGAACCAGGTTGAACAATTTACAAATTTCAAGTTGAACCTAATTACTTCCTTCCCTAAAAATCATGTAATAAACATGACACCCAAACCTTTGTCCTTCCATCATTTGTCAAAATCTACAGCCAAATCCAACCGTGACACTTCCGATAGTAATGCGAGTCATCCTGTCACAGTTTATATAAAAACTGTGACCAATGTAATTCACCAGAACAAGGAGATCATCCGTGGCAGGGCTCGTCGGATAGAGCACAGAATGGTGCGCGCTTTGGTGTTGACTGTTCTTGTGGTGGTGTGTATTTTTGGGGTGGACGGAATGCCAGGTGAGCAATACATGTCACTCTGTAACCTAGAGTTAGAATCGATTCCGTGGTGCTGAGTGTGTTCGGATATACTATGAAGGCAGCGAAGACTCCGCACATGTTGTGGGTTTGATTCGAATATTATAAAGGATATAATATTTGTCATGGAGATATTAAATCAAACTCTACTAATCTTTTCTAATCCTAAGCGCCAGTGGAATCAAAATCATCATATTATCAAATGTTTTAACCATAATTCAGGGAAGAGGATAAGGCGTAGCCACAATAACCACGGGTATGGTAGCGAGCGCGGAGGCGGAGGCGGGTACAGCCAAGACAGCGACGAGCGAGACGCCAGCGTATCGAGGGAAGATGGAAGATGTAATGGAGATAAGTAAGTAGATGGAAGATGTATTAGAGTATGTGATATCTCATCTTAAGAGTACACACGACTTGGGTCTTGACACACAAACGTGATTCTAGATTATGTTTTATTTTTCACCAGCTAACCCAAAGCTAACCCGACAAATGTTTTCTTGTCTTGAATTTGACAATTGGCTGTCAAACGACGTATTGGCAAAAATGACATATAATATTATACCTTCAGTTTTTCCCGAATTCCGATTTTCTTGTGAATTTTTAAAAGAAATTATATTATATAATACAAACCTTCCCTGGACAAAGGTTTCAAAACCAAAATCAGCTAAATCGGCCCAGCAGCTTTCGAGTTTTAGCGAGGCAAACGAACAGCAATTGATTTTATATATTATATAAGAATAGATAGATATAAATTCTATTTACCATATCGTAGTTACCTTAAAATATTTTTCACATGCAAACTATGTACATATTCTGCGTGATAGTGGTAGATTATTTAATTGTTTGTTGATAACCTGCTATAATTGCCGGGATTTTAACAACCTACCTGTATCTGTATAAAAGCCTTTTGCAACCCTAAAAAATCTCTTAGTTGTCGCCGTTCTTTCTTTGTTACATAATTTACGTTATTTTATTCTGCAAATTTTCGTTACAGCTATGAAAGTCGGGAGTCAAACTATGGCAGAGACGACTACAATTCGAATGAGAGGCGACATGGTGGTCGACATCGCTAGCCTGCTCCACTACCGCTTCCTCTTATGGCTCAGACCACAACTTTTTTTTAAATCTCTTTTTGTTTATGTTATTATTTTACGGGTACATATATAGTAACAATAATTAAATCAATGTAGTAATTAGGTAAAACAAACCACGTAAGTACGATTTCTTTTATTTTTCAATAAAGTGTAATAAATTATATTTTTTTTATTTTTTATTAAGTAACTAGACTAAAAACTAGAGTTCTAATAAATATAAATATAAAATACATAATAACGTACATACATACTATTTATTTTCAAGCTACTATATTAATGAGTGCCACATTGCCATTTTTTATAATACCTTACCTCTATTACCGTTACCTCTATTACCGTGTCTCTATTACCGAAATAAATGTTGTTCATCTGAAACAAAATACATTTTCTACAAATTCAGTTATATAATTACTAATTGACTCTATCGAAACTGCCAAAAAATTATATTATCTGCTACATTGCAAAGAAAGGAAAAAATATGAATTCTAAAACTGCTACTCTTGCAGTAATTTTAGAACTTTGAAATGGATGGATTTTGTACACTCTAAAGTAGCGTGCGAAAAGTGTTTGTCTCGTTGTATGAATGAGACAAAAACATTATTTGTCCGATGCTTTTCTGGTTACAAAGAGCCGTAGTCTCGGCATCAGGAACTGCAGCGGCGTAGCCAACAAGGCCTGGCTCTCTGCTTCTGCTTCTCTCGAGTGTAAGAGTGGCTAACACACATTATAACATGTTATAGGACATGTTATTACTGACATATTTACTTCCTTTCTGTGCAGTGGTACTGACATTGTAATTGTCTTACAGCCAGACTATAATCTACTAACAGATTACTTGATATATTACTATTAATATTGATACCCCAGCCGTAGACCTCTGCAGCTTTTCGTATAGCCAATACGACTTACCTCTCATCCCGCAAAGCTGCCACCACTTGACACCGAGCTCGAACTGGCCGAGGATCTGGAGTATGATTGGGCTGGTACACCGATTCCACCGTAGCCCCCGCCTCCACGGCTTCCGTGACTTACGGGACCGTGGCCGTAGCCGCCGTAGCCACCACCGCCCCCGTAGCCGCCGACATCGTGGTAGTATCTTCTTACTCGCTTAGCTGTTTCAATATATAATGCATTACTGAAACTAACACAATACTAATTTCCAATGCGCTAATATTTTGCAGTATTTCGAGGTCTATTCGTCTAGCGCAAAATAAAGCTGGTATTTTTAAGAAGCCTTGAAGATTTATTATATTATACTACTTTAGTGATGGGACGAACTGGCCCACCGATGGTAAATGGTTACCGCCGTCCAACAGCAATGCCACCCAATCCTTCTCCTACAGGAGTATAACAAGACCAATGTATTCATTTTAAATTAATACACCCGTTCAAAACACTTTGAATTAAACTTAATTTGTATAGATTAATCGCGAGTTCTCAAATCGAGACGAACCACAAGCAATTGTAAAAGACGTTCAGAAATGGTCTCAAACACTTTGAATTGAATTGTATTTGTATAGATTAATTAAAAGTTTTCAGTTCGAGGTACCACCAGCTACAATTAGAGATGGAAGACAAACCTGGAGCAGCGAAGCAGGTGATGACAAGAGCAGCCAGCAGGATCACTAACCGGGCCATGTTTGCAACTGCGCTGAAATATGGCCACCTCACCAACATACAGGGTTTTATACAGCAACCAAGTCATGGTCCAAGTTGCTAATCATTCTGGATTGTCGGAACCGAAAATTGGATTGTCACCTATGTGTTAGGATTCCGTAAATAAGCCCTGCTGCCAAATAACTTGATTTTATTGTATTTTCTTTCCCCCCTTATACCCTGCAACCCCTTGCACCCTGCTGCCGGCGCCCATGTGGGGTAATGCAGACAACGGACATTTTGACAAACTAAGCTACACAGAGTCAAGTGTGTCGTTTCAACTACAAACTCTCCATCATCAATCCGGCAATATCAAAGTCAACATGTTATTTCCATTAAATTCTTAAAAATTACTTGGATACGTCCAGATACATCACCTACGGGGTCAGAACAGCCTAACCACCAAGATCATCACACAAAGTTTGCTCCGTCCGAAGCTTGAACCCGTTGCTTTGATGACGAACCGTCAGAATTAATTAATCTTTTTAATTTTTTGAGCCACGGAACCAAGTACAGAGTCCAACTCTCGTGCTTAACATGTTTTATTCAATTGTAACGTGATCTGCGATGGTTTTACTTTTTATATCAGCATTTGAAATCCATTGTGCTTTTTCTCGTAAAATCATGACAAAGTGAGGAAATCTGTCATTTTACTTTAGGTGACCGCTTAAGCAAAACCAGTCAACCTTACACACGAACCCCTGTAACTGCAGGAGGCATGGATAGAAAGGTGAGTACTCTCTGAGTCCTTACTCGTGTCTCCCTGGTGGTCAGAAGGAGGAACCGAAAATAGCAGTGGAATCTGTGCCGGATTTGTCCGGAGAAGTCCTGCCATCATACCTGGCAATCTACCGCCAAGCACTGGAGGACTCGCGTGCATTGCTATTATCTGGTGGACGGGTGTGGGTGCCGGAGAAATCCCAGGCGCGTGAGACGATGCAACCCCGTTACGGATGCGACACGGGTCTTCTCACTTGGGACGGGGAGGAACTAAGTCGAATTAATGTTGTTATAGGCCCACCTGATGTTAAGTGGTTACCTCGGCCCATAACAACAACAATACGACTTTGGTCCTCCCCGACCGAAGTAAGAGTAGACCCTAGTCGCACCCCGTTTCACCCGTCACCCGAGACGGGGATTTTGTCTCATGCGCATGTGATTTCATGTAATCCAAAAAGTCCATTCATTCTTTGGCAGAGAACAATAATGCTATGGCTTATCTATCTCCAGTCATCTGTTAATTGATGTTAGAGTTGAGCTGCTAGAGGTATGAACAGTAACAAGTTATTAACTACTAGGTATAGATTAAACACTAACAATATAGAAGGTTACAAGCCTTACGTCTTCGCAATTAAAGATTTTATGGGCTTGTTTGTAAATAGGGTTGGGACCTCAGCCGGTTAAAGGTATTTTTTTTCCTCTTCTTGGCTCGACACGGCTTGTGTATTGCCATTCTTCATGTTGTTTGTTGAATGACGTTTAAGGCTAAAGATTTTATTCATAAAAGTGCGACGCTAGTAGAAAGAAAAAAAAATATTTTATTGGTTTGCTAAATTAACGTCACAAATCAGTCACCTGTCAACCTTTGCTATTTGCAATAAAGATGTTTGCATTTCTATTATTTTTATTTGATTACATCTGGGCATCATGTTTTAATTTTAAAAGCTGTTTCAGTAACAGTCTGTAGAAACTATTCTAGATAGTTAAATTTGATATATTTTTTGTGAATATGAATCTCCGTTCTCAGTAGCCATAGCCTAGCGTGAGTTTTATGCTAATTATGGCTACTGCGAACGGTGGGATTCATATATTATGCAGGTGTAATAAAATTAGATCGTTTATCGTTTTTAGTATCCGTTATCGATGTAAAATTATTCACTAAGTCACCGAAGACCGTTCAACGTAAAGTTTTCGATATCATAAATAAATAAAAAACGGCTTTAGGTATAAAATGTTACATCCTAACAATCATTAACTAACAATCCGTCTAAACCAACAGAGCAGCATCCGCCACATCTCTATTAGTAGCATCATCATCATTTGTAATAACTAATGAATAATTTATCTAAGTAATAAAATATGTTAGCGTGATGTAGTAATTGAGAGTGGATTCTCAGCAATAAGTAAATAAACAACTTTAGACGATTATATCTAATCGCTCATGATCTACGGATAAAACAGATTTATGCGTTTATAACAAAGATTTATATTTATGAGAAAACGTTATTCCCAATGCCACTAGCGCAGTAAAATTCACAAAATATATTTTTTTTTTATCATAGTGTGAGCGGTACTATTAACGTGAAGTACTTTTGTAGAATGGCCAACCGCGAGTAAAACCGCGGGGCGCGGGGCGTTGTAAATAAATCTAAATCGTAGCTCATACTTACATGTCCACGTCATGGGTGCTACTTCGATTTAGGTACAAGGTCACCTTATTTAGCCAACACCAAACGGAATCAATTGATTTCATATTTTTTGCGCTCTGCCAAACAATAGCACAAAAACTAAACTATTCAAGTATTCGACAAATTGTACGTTAACACAATGTGATAGAGTCCAGTTTATATTAACCTGTGCGGGTCACACGATCGATGTTTTTCCTTGTTTTGCCACAGAATAAATAATACAATATTATTGTGAAATTACATCAGTTTTATTATTCAATAATCGTAACTCATTCTTCTTATTTCGTGTTACCAACTCTGGTGATAGTTTTTTAAGCTGCCCGAAAACCTAAGAGATGTCTTATCGACTAATAAAGCCGAGACAGACGTTTAAGTTTCGAAGCTTAGATACGTTGTACTATGAGCGGCGGTAAACAGTTAACATCAGGATGGCCGTAAGCTCGTCCCGTCACTACTATCACAATAATATTATAAAGGCGAAAGTTTGTATGTATGTGTGTCTGTGTCTGTCCCAACGGATTTGAACGTAATTTGGTACCAGGATAGCTTTTATCCTCGATTAACACATAGGATGCTTTTGATCCCGGAAATCCGAGAACCACGAAAATTGAGAACCACTTCTTTATATGTGCTTCCCGCACATATAAAGGAGGTGGTTTGGCTATACTCAATGTGTTTGTTTTGTTCGTAACGCGATTTTTTAGCAAAAATTTTTGCGAATTTTAACGTAGGTTGCCGTGTTGGCATGAACAGGTAACGTATAGTTTAGTTTAAATAACTATCAGTAGGTTGGTACGTATGCTTTGGAGAATTATTGACTACACATTTAGTACTGACATAACCCATCTTTAGATAATATATTCCATTCCCATCGCATGTTTACCACCAGGTGGGCCCTCAGATCGTTCCATCACTTTTTCACATTAAAAAAAAATGTTTGTTTTTCCTGGATGTAGCAACATATTTAGTTCCTCCATGTTATAGTCCTACTTACATACATTGTATTAAAAATGTAATATTACTTTCTATTTGTTAAAATTCACATCCGCGTTGGTTCTTTAAAATTTTCAGGAAAAGTTTCCGCCCCTATATATTAATATAATTATAAATTATAGGTATAAATTAATGACGAAAGTATTGAAGTCAGTTTATTCTACCTTTAAATCAGTCAATTTTATAACAATGTTCTAACTAGAGGTTCCTGCAGAAAAATAAAATATGTCCCAATTTACATCTCAATAATTTTATTTACAAATAATTAAAAAAAGTGATCCAAAGTCACAATAACAAATCTTAATTGCACCTAACTGTTACATTAATTAGTAAATAAGTAAACAGTACAAGCATGTACCGAGAAACTGACCATACGGTGCGCGCTGAGTAGCGCACGTGCGAATTATTTCATTTTTCATAATCACTATTAGCATTATTGTTGAATATTAATCTTACAGGCGAAATAATCATGTAAAATTACAAAAAAAATTACAATTACATTAACTTTGATTGTTATATTTCAATTATTGGTATGTAACTGTATCTATGAAGAAATAATACATAAGTAGTTAAATTCGCTCGTGCAGACTATGGTACGTAATGTAAAAATAAAAATAAATTGTTCATGAATGTACTACATGTACTATCACTTACTTTGGTACTTAAATATGTTAAAACAAACATGCTGAGTAATTAAATTGTAAATTTCAAAATTGTATTTAATACGACAATAAAATGTTCCATACAATATTATTTTTGGGTATCATTAAACTTTAAGTTAAAAAAAAAGTTTTTTTAGCAACAGATTAATCGTGATAAACTCTTAAAGTCATTGTGTCGATTTATTGTATCTTCAAGTAAGTGTTTCCTAAATATTATGCTTTAAATTTTTTTTTTTTAAGTAACTGAAGTGACAGGACGAGCTGGAGGCCCACCTGATGTTAAGTAGTTACCTACGCCCATAACAACAGCAATGCCACTTAGGTCCTCCCTGACCGAAGTACGAGAATACCCAAGTCGCACCCCGCCGCGCCCGTCACCCGAGACGTTGATATTACGTCTCATGTGCCTGTAATTTCACCGTCACCCACACTCTTCCACACACAGCAATTCGATCATCACAACTGGTAAGGTGTGATGATTTTAGGGGAGTCAGTTATAAATCACAACTTGTGATGTAAGATAAAGTGGCTGGCGTGTTATACTATAGAAGGCGCGGAAGGGCCAAAGCACGAAACAAATTAGCAACGCAAAGAACTGCGAGTTTTTACGTAGTTTTAAGCTCTGCGAATTCGCATCGCGTCGCGTTGCAACAAGTTCTAGCTAAAATAATTGAACTAACGTACATTCAGTACAGCGTATGGTCACTTAGAGCTCCAGAATGCTTTCGCGTCAGTCGCATACAAGATATCGCGATTATAGAAACATATCAGATTGCTAAACCCCCGAATCCAATCCAGTTTTGTTGGAAAAGGTATTGGATCGTCTTTATCTCTTTCTTTTCTGTTTAAGTCTTGCTGTCTCTTCAGTTGAATTGGACATTACAATTGACATTAAAAAAGTAAATCAGAACTGAATTTAACAAAATTAGATTGCCACCAGTACAATAAGAGCCACACTGAATCACGCCTAGACACTTCAGGGCAACATTTCAATTGCAAATATCACAATAATTCCATTTTATTTCTAACTCCAGAGGTATTGTTTGCTAAACTATAACGCAGACTAGTTGAATTGTGTTCACTACGCCGAAACATTATTTATTTAATTGATAATTAAACATACATTATAATATAATTTTGCTAAAAGCTGCCATAGAAATAATAACTACATTATTTTTAAGTATACGCTATGTAGAGATATAACTATGCTACAATATTAATTAAATATATATTTAAAGTAGGATTTTTCAAATAGTTAACATGATTAAATTCAGTTTATAATATATAAAAACTCATTCGACTACATTTAATCATATTACATTAAAAAATCAACTAAGTATTTATTAATATAAATAAATCAATTGCACAAAATTAATGCACTTGTTACAGGAACAAATTCATTCATACAAACTTAAGATTTTCGATGTTAGTACTCGTATGTAGATATAGAACTATAATTATTATGCTTTTTATTATTACAATAATTAATTACCACATTGCCACCATTATTATTGTGATGATAGTCAGTCTGTGAATATGGGCAGGTCATTTTTTATATTCTACTTTCATGTCACTTTTACCTTGAAAATGTGTAAACGGTATACAATACAATTGTACTGATAAAAAATAACAAATAATTTTACTTGAAAATTATTATTACACTTGATAAAAACCATCCTGTTAGGATATTATATAACAAGCATTAATAATTGTATTGTTGTTATATAATATTATATAATTGTATTGTTGTTAATTAAATAAACATGATTATACAACATCACAGATCTTGTAAATAAAAGCAATATTTTTTGCACAAACTTGTGCAAATGCACTATTATTGCCACCAAAAAATTGTTTAAATTCAAAAGTGGGATTGTTTACACTAATTTAATTTAATAAAGGTTTACACTTGGCCCAGCCTTTCCATTAAGAACTGCATTAGGAATAATGGAAAATCACAAAAAAAACGTTCGAAAACATGTAAATAATAAAATTACACTAATACCCTCAGATATTTGTATAGCACAATATTAAACTAGTTGTGATTCGCCACAATTCAATTAAACATAAAAAATCCAGTATTATTTATATATATGACCTACAGAACATATTAACCAGTATACATTTAGTTTACACTAAGCTTATGTATATTCATATATATATTTACATTGTTTTTTAGCAATTTTGCAATAAAATATTATTCTAAAATAAACTTCTAATCACTAGCCATGTAATTCGCAATCAATTATGCAACGCTGTCACAACGGTTACAGATACATTAACCACTTTTTCACTAGAACAAATATATTGAGGTAAGAAAAAAAAGGTATTTAATATTATCTAGTGATCCTCATCAATGGTTATGAAAAATGTACCGTAACATTGTTTATCAGCTTAACATATAACTCAGTCCTAAAAAATGTGATGTTTTAGTCGCATTCTGGTGATGTATACATTCATTCTACCAATAGTGGCACACAATGAAACTAATAATGGCTAAATGAAAAATTGTAAATGATCTTTTTGAAACAAAATTGATCCAACAACACTTAACATTTGTTCAACACTGGTATTAAAGGGTTCTCAATAAATTTGACTTCAAAATAAGGATTTTTTTTAAATCTTTACAATGGATTTGTCATTTTATTAACAAAGATTCAAAAACTTATTTAATTCATATAAAAAACCGAATACGGTTATCAGAAATCACTGTAATTCTCAATAATTTTAGCATGCAAATTAATTTATGTATATGAAATATAACACTAAACTAATTTAGTTTAAAATAACATTTAACAATTGATCTGCTGAGAAACATTACTGACTGCGATGAGCCACACACAGCTATATTGCACAAAACAGGACGCGATATTAAAACATTGTATAAAAAAAGGATTACAACATGTAAACAGAATAATTCCCACTATAAGCACCACTTAATGCACAAGATATGTGTCTATTTCAGTAACAACTAAAATAATTTGTCTAAAACAAATTTTATTTCAGCGAGAACATCTCCATCGTGGTGTATAAGTATTGAAGTATTTATCGGTGATATTACTAAATAAGTCTAGATCTACAGGCGAGAGCCTAGTCATTAGAACATGGTTCGAAATCTACAATGAGGCCTTTTCAATTCCTATTAAAAAGAAAAAATAGTACCAACTCGCTCGATAGGTGACTCTGTTTTGTCGTCGATTCACACTAAATTGGTAGTAAACGCAAAGTCAAGAACACAAAAATGTTTGAATGTAGATAAAAGCCTTTGTACTCAATAGAACTACGTTTTTATTCGTCTAGTATGCGGCAATTTCTTGGTGTTAATAATTTTTAATTAATTCAAATAAAACATGTTTCAATCGAATGTTGACATTGACATTCAATTTGTTTTGACATCTCTACAAAGAAAGCAGCACCATCTGGTATCGCGAAAAACCCTCATTACGCGAAGTTCAATCGAACGAAAGGATCGAACGGAATTCATTGACTAGGCCCTTGGATCGCCCATGCAACACTCAAATACAGTGTTGCACATTCTTAATTATTCAATATTTCAATAATAAAAAATAAAGTCGCAAACTCGTATACAATGATGTCAATCCAATCCGTTACATTTTGGTTCTCCACCTTGCCTGGTCCCCATTGAGAAATACTCATAAAATAACAGCCAGTTTGTATAACAGATGACTGGAGATATATTAGACCAAGATGTTTATCTTGGTCTAATATATCTCCAGTACAATAAATATTGTTGTTTTAGTTTTAAAGCAACAATATTTATTATTCAATACAATGATGGAACTTTAAACAGTAATCAAAATCTAGTCATCTGTTTATATAGACACTGGCTGTAAATTAATACGAAAGTTAGCGCATGTCAGTTCGACTCGTAGTTGAGAATCTGTCAAGGCTGCAAGATCCACACAAACAACAGCTAATGTCATATTGCACTAAAAAGTAACAATACATGCTTGAAAACATCTACCATTTATGTACTATGTCACATTTTCATCACTAATTCCTAAATTCACTGTCTCATTGAGTCTAAAATCCAACTCCAATACTTGAATTTTGTTCTGACCTAGGTAGAATCAAACAGCGAATGTTTTAGATTCACTAAACGTCGCCATTTGTAGACATATAATAAATATCCCATGTCACCATCACTGTCTGTGTAATTCGACATACTTAACTGATCTTGGTATGAGGCGAGTTCAGAGCGGATCCCGCCGGGGTTCACGGCAATAAGCCCTTAGAACGCTTTAAATGCTACTCGTACTCAATTTCCAATCTACTTTCTACATAAAACCATCTTACATTTATGTACCAACATTTCGCATATCACTTTCAGCGCATGTCACTGTCCCTGTCTCTAAATCAATGTAGTTTACCGATCCTGGAGTATAAATGGGACTCGTAATTGAATAGTAACTCCTGCGTTCAACCTTCTAACTACAGCCAATATTACGTACGTAGAAATTATCACTTTTCCCGTCACAGTTTCACTGTCTGTAAAGTCGACAAGTCTCGAGGTAGAATCTAGAAATGCGATTCGTACTTGAGGCGAGGTCAGAGCTGCGTGTCGGGGGGCGCGAGGGGCGCGAGGGGCGCGCGGGGCGCGGGCGGCACCTCGCCGGGGTTCATGTCGATGCGCCCCGCCTTGCTCCACACTAGCATGTCCATTATAAACGCTAGGAACATCAGCCCCGCCGACAGGCCTGCGGAGGGAATAGATCGGTAAGTCTTTGGGGGGTCCAGTTGCTCACGTCCGTAGGTGAGTACCCTTTGAATCCCTTTGAATCCCCTGCGTGGTGCTAAACGCAACAAAAAGTAGCAATAGAACTTGTGCAAAGTTCGCCCGGAGAAGTACTGCCTCCACACCTGGTAATCTGCCGCCAAGCAGTTCCAGTGTTCCGGTGGAAGGGTGTGGGTGCCGGTGAAATTACAGGCACATGAGACGTAATATCCCGGTCTCGGGTGACGGCCGCAAGGGGGAGCGACTTGGGTATTTTCATACTGCGGGCAGGAAATGTGTATAGCTGTTATGGGCTCAGGTAACCGCTTAACACAAAGTGAGCCACCAGCCCGTTCCGACACATCAATCACTCAAATCTTGAATCATAAAAAAAGGAGCATCACTTCGAAAGCTGGTCAATTTGTGCAACTCAAATTGAAAATTTCACGTTTATATGTAGACTTTGGGGATGATATAATTGTTTTCCTGCAACACAGTTTTAAACTAAGCCAGGAATCAGTATTACAACCTTATTGTATCATTATGTCTTGGAATTAAACGTTTTGAATATGAATTTAAACTCGCTGCGAGCGGCCCCTCACCAAGGTACAGATGGCGGAAGCTGTCGCTGTCGTAGGAGACGCAGGCGCCGAGCACGCCGCACGCGGCGTCCCGCACGCGGCACGCGGCGTCCACGGCCGCGCCGAACACGATCGGGCACGGCACGTTGCCGAACACGCCTATCGCGAACTGGATCACGCCCATCGCCATCGCCTTGTCTGGAACACAACAACATAGCATAAGCCTGTGCCCACTAAAGGAGGGTCCAGTTGCTCGCGTCCGCAGGTTCCCTACACGTACCCCCTGGGTAGTGCTAAAGGAGCAACCAAAAGTAGCAGTAGAACTTGTGCCAAGTTCAGAGAGGTACTGCCACTACACCTGGAATCTGACGCCAAGCAGTAGTGCTCGCATTAATGTGTTCTGATGGTAGGGTGTGGGTGCCGGTGAAATCACATGCGCAACATAGTGTTGGTAAGTCGCCACTTACCAACACTTACCACTTACCAACCAACACTTACAAAACTAGCCACGGTGGTAGCACCACCCATCCTTTAGCTCCTTTACCTAGTGTGATTATGATTGATCAATTATTCTTATACGGCTCCGTGGCTTAGTTGGTAGTAGCCCTGCCTTCGAAGCGAGGTGTCCCGGGTTCGATTCCCGGCCAGGGCACACTTTGTGGGGTGAGCATGAAGTTTGTTCTCAGGTCTTGGGTGTTTGTCTTGTGTTTCTGTGTTTGTCCATGCCATCTGCGACACAGGAAATCCTAGTGCAGAGGTATGAGTGTCTCAACGTTTAACGTTTAATACTGAGTCGCATTACTGTTGTCATGGGCGGGGGTCGCCACTTACCAACCAACATTTACAAAACTAGTCACTGATTATGATTGATCAATGAACCCTCACCATGTTTATCCGTACACCGTATGATGAGCAGCACCGCCCCCACCTCCCCGCTGGAGTGGACGAACATGATGGCCGCGAATATCGCAATGAATATGTATATCTGTTTGCAGGAGCCGCCGCACTCGCCGCCGACCGCGAACCCGTGCGGCCCGGACAGGATGCTATCCGATGAGTTGAACAGGTCGTACCGTTCTATGCTGGAAAAAGGGAGATAAGCATTTAGTGAATATCCTGGAGAGCGTGGTGGCTCAGGGGCAGAGACGCCGACTTTCAATCTGAAGGTCGCTGGTTCGCACCCACACGTGAACCAATCAGTTTTTTCACTTGAAAAATTAATGTACGTAATACCACGTTCTCGAAACGGTGACGGACAACATCGTGAGGAAACCTGCATGTCAGAGCCAAATATTCGATGACATGTGACATCTACCAATCCGGATTGGGCTCCCGTGGTAGATCAGAGCCCATTCACCCTCAATTATCGAGAGTAGGCCCAATGTAGGTAATCGAGGGTAGGTAATGTTCCCACTGCAGGGACAGTAGATATCCTACTTCCTACTAATATTATAAACGCGAAAGTTTGTTAGTATGGATAGATGTTTGTTACTCAATCGCGCCAGAACGGCTGAACGGACCTAGATGAAATTTGGCACAGAGATAGATGGCACATAGAAATGGCACATAGGCTTTTTATCCTGGAAAAATGTACGGTTCCCGTAGGAAGTCCAACCGCGGGTAACACCGCGAGGCGCAGCTAGTATATAAATAAATTTATATTCATGGATACCATCTCGCTCCGAAGACATCTACTACTAAGCTACGGAGCTAAGTTCTGCAGTAACTATAATATTACTACAAAATGACAGTAACTCTGCATTCAAAGCGAGTCGTTCCAGGTTCGGTTCGGAGTGTTACCAAAATCGGTTCAATAGTTTGTTTGTTATATTAAAATAACTAGATAATTGCTTTACTTTTACTTTATTCTTCGATCGTTGTATACCTATCTGGATGTTTCTGGGCGAGAAATGACGAATAAGGGACGAAATGAGTATTGAAATCGAATGTTTCGTTTTTTACATCAATCACTGGTACTTTACCTAAATAAAGATAATTTAAAAAAACGCCTAGCCACGCGTCCTCTTCGCTGTGTGTTTGACAATGTCATGGATAAAAAATATATTTAAAAAAGTTTACACACTCATAAAACGGCCGGAAATCGATCCCGGAACCCCTTCGAAGGCAGGGCTTCGCTAGGCTCAAAGGCAGTGAGAACATCAGAAGCTGATATGGATTGTTCTAGAAATCAAACTCACGTTTCCATGGCGCGCTTTCCGATGCGTTCATTGCTGTTGATGCAAGAACAGTTGTAATATATCCAAGTGTTGTTGTCCAATTGCCTAGTGTCCATACACCCGGCTTGGCACGGTGAGAGGTAGGTGAACGCATCCTGGGAAAACATAGGTCTAAATTAGCAATGGGAGCGTGGCCGAGTGGTACGCACCCCGACTTCTAATCCAAATGTTGGCTCATTCTTATAGATCGTAACATATTATACAAGCACATATATATACTGAACTGGCCTCACAGCTCAGTTTGTAGTAATAATAATAATAATAATAATGCTATGCTTTTTGTGCTGTGGGTTCAATTCCCACCCAGGACAAGACTCTGTGTTACGAATATAGATGTTTTTTCTGTGTCTGGGTGTTAATATGTACTATGCGTATGTATGTACAAAAAAGATTTTTATAGTTCTATCAGTATTCTACTTCCCATAGTACAAGCTAGTTTGGAACTAGATGGCGCTGCGTGAAATATATTAATGAAGATATTTATTTATTATTTATTATGAAGGCGAAAGTTTGTATGTATGTGTCTGTGGATTTGGATGAAACTTGGTACCAGGACAGCTTATATCCTGGATTAACACCAACTACTTTAAAACCGCGGGTTACACCGGGGGGCGTAGCTAGTTATTTATGTTAGTTATTATCGTACCTGCCCGCAGACGGGGTTGAAGGGCGCGTTGTCACAGTAGCACCCCATGTTGCACTCGAGTTGTTTGCCGATCTGACCGTTGCCTAGGAGACGGTAGTTCTCCTCGGGACAACTCACGAACATGAGAATAACCATTCCTGGAAAATAAATGGACTTTTAGAAACAATACACTGATTTTGATTTTGCCTTTGAGGTCGCGCTATCATTGCGTTTCATCGACATCGACGGTACGGAACCCTTCGTGATCGACTCTGACTCGCACTTGGCCAGTTTTTCTTAATTTATTTATCGGGGAACCAGCAGCTTACACTTAAATTGTATTGTAGTTATGGGGAGCCAATCAGCGAGAACTTAGATTAGAAAATAGAAAATAACCCGAGACGTGGATGATACGTCTCATGCGCATGTGATTTCACCGGCACCCACACCCTTCCACCGGAACACAGTAATGCGACCACCAGCGGCAGATTCCAGGTGGCCTCTCCTCTCCAGGTACCTCTCCGGGCGAACTTGGCACAAGTTCTACTGCCACTTGTCCAATGCAAGTTACCTGCACTGTAGATGGCGGCAGTGGCGGCGGTCCAGGCGGCGACTTGCCTCGCAGTCGGGACCAGTTTCAGAATAACCACGCCGGCGGTGATTATGCCCAGACCCATCACCAGAATACCGCCCAGACCTGAAATTACGAACATAAAAATATCATTAGATAAAAATACCAATGGCATTTACATTTAATTATAAATATTCACGGATATATCACACAGCCCCATCTAGCCCCAAACTAATAAAGGAACTAGATAATTTATAAAGTACTTTTTTAATACATACAGAACACAGAAAAATCATTTGAAAGACATGTTTTGTCATTTCGGTAGTCATTAGGAAACTAGGGTTTTTTATTTTGAGAGTATTGTTACTACCCATGTGTGTAATATTAAAGAAATTCGAGGGTGTAACTGTGTGTGTCATCGTAAGAGTTATTGCAGTACCTCACCCAAGAAAACGCTGCTATCATGCGTCAACAAGCGGTACTGTTTGGGCGAAAACTTTAGAAAGAACAACTTTAGAAGTTCTTTTTAAGTCTTGTCTTGTCTTATGCAGTGAAGAAATGTGAGTGTGTAATTGTGTGTGTTATTGTAAAAGTTATTGTAATAATACCTCACCTAAGACAACATTGCTGCCTCAATAACCGGAACTGTTTGGGCAGAAAACTACAAGCTGTTGATAGCATAGCTTTAGAATTTCCTTTATAAGTATTTTATTAGTGTTGTGAATATAACACACACAGCTATGTTAAAAAGTGAAGAACTGTGAGGGTGTAATTGTGTGTGTTATTGTAAGAGTTATTGTAGCAACTCACCAGAGACAAGGTTGGCTTCATAGGTCAATAACCGAAACTGTTGTTAGTATAACTTGTGTGTTAAAAAGTGAAGAACTGTGAGGGTGTAACTGTGTGTGTTATCATAAGAGTTATTGTAGCAACTCACCCGGGACAAGGTTGGGTCATAGGTCAATAACCGAAACTGTTGATAATATAACTTGTGTGTTAAACAGTGAAGGAATGTGCGGAGTACCTCACCCGAGAAAAGGTTGGGTCATAGGTCAATAACCGAAACTGTTGATAGCATATATTTTGTGTTAAACAGTGAAGAAATTGGAAGGTGTAATTGTGTGTGTTATCGTAAGAGTTATTGTAGCAACTCACCCGAGACAAGGTTGGGTCATAGGTCAATAACCGAAACTGTTGATAGTATAACTTGTGTGTTAAACAGTGAAGGAATGTGAGGTGTAGTACCTCACCCAAGAAAAGGTTGGGTCATAGGTCAATAACCGAAACTGTTGATAGTATAAAAAGTGTGTGTGTTGTGTGTTAAAAAGTGAAGAAATATGAGGATGTAATTGTGTGTGATCGTAAGAGTTATTGTAGTACCTCACCCGAGACAAGGTTGGCATCATGCGTCGGCAGCCGGAACTGCTTCTCCAAGTATTTGGGGAGGAAACTGTACACGCCGCTGATCGGCATGAGGTGGAGAACTGAGCTCGCCGTCCGCCACATAAGGATGTCATTTGTGAGCTGGCGTTTTATCGTTGCGAAGAAATCTGAAAACGATATTATATATATGTTTATGCGCATTTAAAATTCACATAAACGATTAAGATGCTCAAAATAAATTAGTATTCTTATTTGGATCGCAGGAATTGTAGCTTGAAAAAAATATTACATTAGAGTCTCACTAATCCGGCACTTCAGTCCAATACATCCAATAATCCGGCACCCTACGCTCACGCTTCCCTCACCCCTCCATACTTTCTTTAGATATTATAATTCTTCGAAACATGCGAGAGAAAGTTTTTAAACATGTTTCAAAAA
Organism: Aplocera efformata; assembly: GCA_921293045.1. Taxonomy (NCBI): domain Eukaryota; kingdom Metazoa; phylum Arthropoda; class Insecta; order Lepidoptera; family Geometridae; genus Aplocera; species Aplocera efformata. The sequence continues at coordinate 1,965,130 of OV121040.1, forward strand.
AGCAGACCTTAATTAAGGATTATTTTAAGACTAATTAGTAAATTTTTAGATATTTCATTTTACAGTTTTTCTATACAATCCAATAATCCGGCACTATTAGGGATACCAGGGGGTATCCCTAATAGTGCCAGATTAGTGTATTAGGTTTGGGATAATTAATATCATTTAATTGCCAACATGGATTTACAAAGTTAACGTAAATAATAGTTAGTATTGTAGCCTTGATCAGCTTTACTTCATACAAATAAGACTAGCAAATCAATGGAGAAAAAATATTTGATTATAATTTGCGATTAACGAGATCTCTCTTAGACACCACGGTGAATACTTTCGTTATTTAAAAAAGTATAATAATTAATCTTCCTTGTAAATGTAATTAATGTTCCTTGTTGTCTCTTGATAACCTCAGTTTTTTAATGTCGGTCAATAACTATTATTTAATTTGAAGTATTGAGATCATTTCAAAACATGCTAGGGCGAAATTATAATAAACAACATGAAAAAGGTTCTAATTACAATATAATCTTCTTCGTCATTCGTGTGAATTCATGCCAACTCTGATATACAGAAAGTCTTAACGTGCCCTCCGAAGCACGGAAGCTATTTTTATATTGATTATATACTGTATCCGAGTAATCAGTAAATAATATAACCTCGCATTTAAACATTAATAAACATTTAAATATCTTCGTACAGATGAAAGTGAATGCAAGGGAAGTGTTTCAGAGACGCGATAAACAAGATAAACGATCCCGATAGCGTTGAAACTGCGAAACATGAAATTCATTTTAAAATTCTCTTACAAACGCGAGAGCTTTTACAACAATAACAAGGGCCAATCAGTAAGGACACTGAACAGTGACAAAACAAGTTATCGTTATCTGAGGACTCCGTGGCTTAGTTGGTAGTAGCCCTGCCTTCGAAGCGAGGGGTCCCGGGTTCGATTCCCGGCCGGGGCACACTTTGTGTGGTGAGCATGAAGTTTGTTCACGGGTCTTGGGTGTTTGTCTCGTGTTTCTGTGTTTGTCCATGCCATCTGCGACACAGGAAATCCTAGTGCAGAGGTATGAATGTGTTAACGTTTATTTATTTATTATTATACAAAACGTTACAAAACAAGTTAACGTTAGGTTACGAATATTGAACCTATACCTTGTTTCTTTATATCACTTATACCTACTGTTACTCTTTTTAAATAATTATATATTTAGATTACCAGTGACTAATTTAAAAATCTAATAAACGGACTTTATATTTTTTCTACCGGACATTTCTACCGGACCACACAGATAGGGAATAAAAACTCCGTACGCTACCGCTTAATATATTTAATATGTCTGGTATTTTAATTGTGGTTTTAGTGTAGTAAAACTCTCTCAGAAAAATAATTTGACGTTTTTACAGAATATAAATACATTTGGTGTTAAGGACCCTCAGTGTACGAGCCCGAATCGCACGAAGCCCATTACTATAAAAATTAAATGTTTTAGTTGTTTAAGTTAATTGCACATATAAATACAGACGAAAGATTAACCAAACCGATATCCAAACAAAACTAATGATCAGCAGAAAACTGCTTGACTGATGGACTGCTTGCGTTCTCTAGAGTGTTCTTACTGACATATATCTTACTGTGCCTTGCTGACACACTTAATAGCCTGTTCGATGTACGAGTGGCGATTAAAATAAATCTAAACCCAGACACAATTATAAACTACACAAAGATTCGTAAAAACACAGACATTAAAAAACTACGCATCAAAACATTGATACAGAAACGTGTATAAATAACCTAAAAAGAAAACTAATTATGGACAGAGACAGTAGTTGTAAACACATCAAAGAGAATCAGACAGAAATATCATTCGTGTCGTTTGCGATCAGCGTGTACACTGCGTTAATTATATAAAGGTGTTTTTCATCGCGTTTTTATGAGTCGGATTGGTTATTTTAATTTGTTCTAAGTAAGGAACACCAGAAATGCGTTATCCAAATTGGATTTGGGAGCATCTACACAAGCCACAAGCGAGTATATAGCAGCGATAAACTCAAAACTCATTATATAACGTGTCACAGGAGCTTTTTAGGCACATTATATGCACTATTAGCACTTATAAGCCTTCTTATTTGTCAACCGAGGGTATCAATTCGGTTGTATGTGTTTTTTTTGTTTGTTATTTCAATGCTCTTCATTTATGAACCGATTTGGAAATTTGTTTGTTTTTTTTTTTGAAAGCATATATATCTTTCAAATTGGTCCCATAGAAATTGTATCAAAATCGGTTCTATAGTTTGGTTGTTATTAACTGGAAAAAATATGTCAACCAAGTAAACGAAATTGCGTATTGTGCTTTCTTGTGACTGTTTTCTTCGCCTAGACGGATTTGGATGTTTATTTCTTCGTCCGTTCTACACCGATATGGATGTTTATTTTTGAAATGGTAGATTGTACCCCCTAAGAGCGAAAAATAAGGGATGATAGTATGGAATTTTTAAATCAGTCACGTGTTAAGATTACGTCTATTCCAACCCTAACCGACTAACCCGAGGGGAAGAATTAAATTCAATAGAAACACAAAGTGACTCTCGGCGATATTATCGCGGCGATGCGGCGATCCGTTGCGAGTCGCGACGATACGGTGGAATTATCATCGTACCGTGGAGATTACTCAACGATAAGAGGGCGGACTCATCGCGATTCACTCGCCCGTGGAGACGGTTCCTTTGAGTCTGTACGCCAGAGGACAATGAGAGACATGTAAATTACAAAGTGCCAAATCCAAATGTGAATTTTGTATTATAATATAAATACTTTTGCAAGCATAACTTGTATGCTGAGTAGCTATGAGATTATTAGCTAAAGCTGTTTTCATATAAAACGACTCATATTTTTCTCTTAAACAAGTGACTGTCTTTCTGGATAATTTTCGAAATTTTATCAGATCGCCCCTCCCATTTTAGTTGTATGTGTATAAAATGAAATTAACACCATGAGCATGAATAATATAGCAAATTAAGATAGCGGTGGTAAACATTTATCTTTGTCGTCGGCATCTTCTTAAGGTGGTACCCCGAATAAATGGCGAAACAAAGCTGCTTTTATCCTACATAAAAAGGCTATCGTAAGTGAAGTATCACTGAAGTATGTATCTTTGATATTCTGGCTTCTTTTACACGGTTAAATTAAAAAGCAAAATTTAACGCAGAATATATATTCTACGTTCTAATATTCTTACTAATTAATGATACCATAAAAAGATGTCCAAAATAGAATTATAGAATAGTTGTAATCTTTTCCTATTCATCTACTAGAAGTCAGTTTTAACTATTAACTATTAAAACAACTCTTAAAAGTTTATACATGAAATGGAAAAGGCGCAATATCTGGGAGATCTTTAAATTGTTGTATTCATTCGCTCTCGCTGCACCAGCGATTAGCGTAAGCGAGACAGGCAACTTGCTCAAGATATCGCCTTTAATAAATCAGTTCAAATCGTATAGTAAATTTACGTACCCTTGAAGAAAGACTCTCCTTTTTCTTTGATCTTCTTGGGTGGCGGCGGCAATGGCTCCGGTTTGATCTGACGCGGGAAGAAGAACATCAGCACGGACAGAATCACGATGAAGCTGGCTATAAACACCATGCCTGTTGACAAGATAACCATCAGCATTTGGCCTTTGCATCTACAGAAGATAATTTAACCCAACGAGCAGAAGCAGAAGATAGAGAAGCAGTCTCAACATGACTACATTAGCAACAAGTAATATCATAGATGATTTGTGTCTTCGAGTCAGCTTCTAACCTAATAGGTCCAGCCAATCATTAAATCATTTAAATTGCTATAATGGCGTATTGGCCACGATTAAAAATATAAAATAATTTCTCTGTATACATTGAGTTGAACTAAATGTTAAAACCCCCTTTTTTGTTTTACCTTATATGATATAATATTGTAGATTCCCCTAGGCAAGATCGTTATGATTCAAATCCATTCAAATCTAGCTTTCCGCACTAGCGGAAAAACTAGTTTTATTTTTCTATTTATAGTTTTATAGACTGTGTTTTTATACAAATCAAAATTAATTGACGATTTGTATGATTTGAGTAAGGTGACTCAAGGTGCATGACTCAACTATTAACCCTCACTTTTTCCAATTTACTTTATTATTTATGACGACATCTAAATAAATAAATAACAGATTTAAAAAATCACACCAAACCACGACATGAACTACTAGTAACTAACAAATAAACATAAGCAAATCAAGTAGACTACTAACATAGGTGCTATAAAAGTCTCTGCAAACATTGATTCAGTCTAGGTAGCTCATATTCACTGCTAATGACTATCTCAAACAGTGTAATTATTTGGCCAAACAAAACACGCCAAAGAAACAAAATCATCGAGGTACCAAAAAACGCTAACGAACAAACAAAATTGTGGGCTGACGTATTGAAACACATCAGTAACACCTCATATGGAATATTCTAATTATAGCGATTAACGTCGCAGGGTGAGAAACACTCCGGCAACAAAGGATGAAACCTCCAAGAAATGACTCTAGACATTAGATTAGGAGTCATTTCACGGTTGGCTTGGCTCACGTAGTGTGACGAACCGCGAATACTAGGCAATTTTGGCATTAGTATGAGGATAAAGGAATCTAGCACACGCGACGGAGTGGGAACAGGAATTTAGGTATTCAAAAAACGGCAACAACATTTGTAAGAAGGCGGGATACTCATCAACCTGGGATCCTCTTGGGATTAGAACAGATGGGATACATCTTTCAATATAAACTATTCCCAAGATAATTATTCAAACATTATGGGGATAACTTCCAAAACAATTCCGATAGATCCAAACAGAAACGTTTGCACGCATACAAGGTCGCCCGGTCGGCGATCAGTCAAGGGCGTTCGCTAGACGATGTAACTATATGTAACCATTATACTTATTTACATTGTTTACAGCTCTCGCAAAGTAAGCCAGTTCATACCACCGAGTAGCGTAACCTATTGTTGTCTCCAAAGGGCCTCCAAAACAGTTTAACTAACATATCGATCAAAATAACCGGGTAGGTGAGTATTCAGGTATATATTATGGTAATTATTGAACTATGAACTATATGGGGACGAGAAGAGACAAGGGTCAAGCCGGTGTGAACTGGTTTAAAAGTAAAAGTGAGCACGTTCGCGTGTCCACCCACTAAATCCTCATTACGGACACCGACGATGGAATAATTGTCGGCAACAAGGCGCGCAGCCTTGGCCGTGACCGCCGGTGGATAGAGCGCTTATTTTAGCCGTGACGCGATCTGATGTAAGCGTTATGTAACTAGAAGCGCGGCACGCAGCGTGACGCCTCGACAATCAAGAAAAAGCGAAAGCAGTGGAAACTGCAGCGTGCGCCAACTACTCCCAGATAAACACCTCGCGTCTCACTACCGCAACACACATATACAAAATCGACAAAATGAAATGTAATTATCGCAGCTCGCAAGCACACCCCTTCGAAGAAACAATTACACCGCAATTGTGGTGTTGTTGGAGGAAGTACGTTGATTATCACGTTTCACCAGACGCTGATCACCAGCTCATTACAAGTTGAGAAACACTCTTTATTTCAATACGAGACGCCAAATGTCATGGAAATTAAACAAATTTTATACTTTCAATTTGCAATACAAACTTGTTCCACTCTGTAAGTGCACAATTCGTAAGCAGCAAACCTCGATCATAAAACCGTTAAAGATTCATTTAATTACTCACCGCAGCAACGAAAAAACATTAAAATTAATATATTCCTTCGCAAGGTATAGTCATTAACGTCAAAATTCAAAACTTCATTCATGAACTTGCGGCATAACAATGAGGAGATACGCAGAAACGAATCCATACGTATTCGCGAATTTCAATTTAGCAATCCGGGCACGGAGCAGTTTTCTATAGAGGACGTTATTACTTCCCGAAACGGAGAATTGTGCAAATATCATCCTTATTACGAGGTTGGTAGGGGAATTAGTGGATAGGAGTGTTAAGACAGTTGCCGGCGTGCAAGCGCTCTGCAGTCACGTCACGCGCGAGCTTTCTTCGTGTATTTTGCGCGGAATCTGCAAGTGCGTCGGTAACGGTATGCGGTGGTTCCGCGATGGAATGCCGGGATCGGGAAGACACCCACACACGTAATTTGACCACTGCGCGATAGACCCCCATATTTGAGCTAATATCCAGTTATTTCAAGCGATACCAACTGTATATATACGAAGGTTTACGCTTCTTTATTTATATTTAAGATATTCCATTGAACAATTAAAATACCTCTGCCTTGTCAAGTATTATTACCACAAGCACAGGTATTTCAAGATTTAAATTTGCCACAAGTAATCCTACTAAACTTGCAGATTTGAGGAATAAAAAGCCCGTACAGCTACATGCATATTCAATTTAATTATGCACAAGCCGTTGGTAAGTTATTCAATGCGCAGCAATTAATAGGTTTACGTGAAACTGGGTATTGTGAGGGCTTGGGCGCTGCCAAGAGCGTAGCGACAAAAAATACTGACAAATACGTTTGGGGCAGCGAAGAACGACGTAGTTTAAAAAAAAGGTTTCACACCCGTACCCTGCACTAGGATTCCTTGTGCAGGGTACGGGTTTATTTGTTTTATGCAGTCGACTTTTGTACAAATACTAGCTGCACTCGTGGTGTTACCCACGGTTTTCCAGGATCAAAGGATCCAGGATATCAGCTATGCTGGTACCAAATTTCATACAAATTTGTTGAGCCGTTTGAGCGTGATGTACACACAAACTTTCACCTTTATAATATCAGTGTGATAGACAGTGTTTAGGGTAAAGTTGGCAGGAACTGAGAAGAGGACCCTCAACTCTTACTAAGAGATACTGAATAAAATCAACTACCTTAATACCTATTATTGGTCTATAATTGGCTGAAATATCGTGGAACAATTAAAAAACGAGCCTAATAAACCTCCACCTTTTTTGAAGTCGTTTAAAAACAGGCTCATTTGGCGCTATTGCCCAAACGAGTTAAAATATCTCACACATGTAATATGTTTTCTAAGGAAGAATTTACTCTTATATCTTATTTGAAAACATCAAATCTTCGCTTATGCAGGATCGTGGCCTTTGGTTTGGCGGACAGGTTAATTACAAATGTGCATAATTAACGCATAGTTTCCATTCAAAACAATCTATACCTGTACTAATCTAATGAGACATTGTTACAACTTGTTACGAAGTACCACTTAGAGCAAAACGAAGTAACACGTTTTCTGATTGATTTGATCTCCCACACGCTACAGGTGTAAAATTCGTGATACATAAATTCCGTAGTATTAGTTTGGTTTATGTAATGCGTGATGAATATTTTATGAATACGTACGTGCAACAATAGTAATAAAAATAAACTTACCAAGCCACCAAGCGCCGACCCATCTTGGATCGCTGGAGTCGTAGTGAGGGTCAATGAGGGGATTTACGTAGACCCTGGTACATAAAGCTCCCAGAAGAAAACCGAGAGCTGGTCCGATGACTCTGATTCCAATAGTGATAGCTGAAAAGAAGAAAACAATATAAATGACCGAATATGAATCGTTAACCGTATATAAAACGACGTAGAAAAGTAAAGGAAAACAGGTCTTTAAAAATTCGAGTTCTTACTATTCAAAACGTTTACCAGACCGAGTACAGCGAAATTAAAAGAAAGCGTAATTACATTTTTTAACTTCAATATTTGTGATAGCAAATCAGACTGGATTGACATTGTAGCTATTCTCGCGTAGCACGCAACATTAAATAATATTACGTTATCTAAACACGTTTTGTAACATATTACCAGCCGCTTGCATTTTCTATTGCGTGCAGAAACTGCGTGCACGGAACGCAAACTCGGAGATCTTACAAGGAAAGAGGATAAGTGCCTCAGTCTTCAGATACCTCTCTTTGATATACCAGTCAATGTAATGGTTGAGAAAAAAGACAAGTCATAAGTCATAACACATTATGTTACGTAGATACCAGCAGGTTGAGAGCTTTCTTTAATTTTAAAAAAACGTAATATAAGATAGCTTGTGTAAGGAACAATATAAAAGAAAAAAAAGAGAATGATTCAATCGCGGCTGATAGAGGAGTGTGGAAGTGAAAAAAATATTACGCCGACCCCAAATAAATTGGGAAAAGGGAAGCGGATGCCAATTGGACTTGAACTATTTTAGCTCAATAACAGCAACATAAAGTTATTGTTGAGCTTTATGAACCGGATGTTAAGTGGTTTCCTCTACTCCAATCAGCAGTACAACTCGAGTCCTAAGGTATGAAACGTATCATGTTCACCAACACTAAAACTAGAACAACTATCCCAAAGTAGCGATTCTAATTCGAGGAAATATTATTACCCAGCTAATGACGTAGGAAATATTAATGGGCGTAATCACAGAGGCGGAGATGGTCATTATGCAAATTGAGATGGACTCTCGCAGACCGCGGCCGTTTGTCTCAATAGGGATAGGGCTCACTGAGTAATTGAGGGTCGACGAACCTGAGTTACAAATTGTGTATGAGGAATTGCGCCTGTCAACAACTGCTCGTGCATTCTGTTGTTAATTCAATCTGAGATGAACATCGATCTATGAAGCATAAATTTATACTAATCAGATTACATATTTGAGACAACAATCTGTTCAACAAATAGTATGAAGAATACACAGCTTTAAGGAGATAAAAGCTGCCAGTCAATGGGGATGTGATTGATGGGCCGTGAATCCTCGATATGCAAGTCGTAAAATACTGTCGGAGCTCACATTTTAAAATTATTTAACCTGTTCTGTTCGTTAATAAAATACCAAAGATCACAGGGGTCACTGACCGAGAAACAATCAGGTACTTCCGAAAGGTCCCGAATGTAATCTTTCGCAGAAACCAACCGCATCGCATGCCAAAAACGAACGAGTTCAACTGTTCATGTGCTCATCGTTCGGCGGAAAATAAATATACGTGCCTATTATCATCATGCGCTTTTGCAATAAATAATGGCCTCGTCAGGATCGTTTTTCAAAACGGCCAGTGCCCGCGTCTTGGTGCAAGTTTTTATTATGTCGCAGTACACCCGCTCCGTACCGGTTCCGATACATGATCATCGGGCTTCTCTCTCGAATTAACGCTATAATTGTCAAAAAAAGAGATTGCGTCATTAACCATTACCAGGTATGTAATACTTATCCGATACAATATTTATCGGACCACCTCTATTAATATGGAGGTCATGTTAGTGTGCATACACATCTATAGTCTTCTATAAATTTTGTTTTATGTTTGTTTGTAATGGACAAACTCAAAAAATACATACGGTTTAAAAAAATATTTCACCTTTAGAAAGCTTTTAAACCTTATCAGCGAGTAACAAGGGCTGTACTTTATTTTCAAAAGGAAGATTCGTTTCAAAATTGCGATATCCTATTAGACATTAAAATAAGTCAAAGTTATATGGCGTACGCTGCTAGAAGTATTGAAAATACATAAAATAATGTACAACATGTTTAAAGTACTCATTATTACTAACAAAAAAGGCCGCGAGGCTATATGTGTAACTATTATAGTTAAGTCACAATAGCCACTTTTTGTTAAAATTAGTCAGTCAAAACACGGATAGAAACGCAAGATGATGACATTCGTATCATGATATTAATTCTTATCCTTAGTTTCATAAACAAGGTTATTCTTCTTAAAAATATTCGAATTGGACTATTTGTTTGGGTGTTACGACGGGTATAAAAATGCTTAAAGTAAGAAAAATAGCGCGGCGTGATGTTCGTTAACCCGACGTTTAGACTACCAGTTACATGCACATTTTAATTTTTTTAATTTGAAATATGTTTCACGTAAAATTACAGCTAAATTGCACTCGTGCGGAGCCGGAGCGGGTCGGTAGTATTTTATTTAATAATAGAGTTCATAAATAGATGAATCCGCAATTCATGCGGATGTAGGATAGATATGAGGTAGAAAAACAAATAAAATATAGATATGAGTGGCACCAGGGCTCGAATAGATAACCTTGTATGTCCGTTGCAGTAAATAAGGTCATCTGGCAGTCACAATAACAATTGATGCACGCATTAGTGTTTAATTAAAAACTTTCATATAGGATCTTAAAGTTGATATGATTGGTGCTCAAACACAAACACACATACGGATAAAGTAGCCACAGCTGCGTCACCGTGAGACAGCAACATTCAGTGAAATGTCCTTGAAGACAAGATTGATGGGCTAAGTATATAAATAAAGTTGATTAGAATGCTCTTGTGTTCTGATCAGAGTCAGACATGTGGCAATAGGCTAATTTCATATTCTGTACTATATATACTTCTTGAAACATTGAATAATTCAGACAATCTTATTCGCCAGCCCCAGCGTTGCGATGTCCAAATAATCCGAATAGAACGACTGGTCAATGCTCCCATTGCGTTCTTGCAAGTTTGTTTTCGCTGTATGACTAATTTTATGCGGAAACATGAATAAGAATAGAAGACACACACTGCTTCTACGAATCCACCTGTCTAAACAAGTTGAAACAATTAAATCTCATCCCAAAGAGCGTCGTCTCTGTGACGTGAGATAGACAACTCCAGAGAAGCAACAACTACCTTATAAGACTTTAAATAGTTTTAAAGATAAAAACATGGACAAGAAAGACTTATACACCTGCCAAGTCTAAGCAATCTCAGAAAACTCTTGCTTAACCGTGTCTCCGTCACCTTTACCAGAAACAATTTTGATTGCACATGAACAGTGCACTGTGCAAAGGCAATTCAAATATCGAGGAATACGTAATAACAAACAAATGATTGACAGACAACTATGACCATCGAATAAAATATGTTGTAGATTTACGACGGTTCTAAAATAACTTTCACTTATAGCAGCAATGTTACATTATAGGAAAACTACATATACAAAGCAATACACGCGAAAGTGTTAATTGAATAATCAATAAACACGAGTATCTAATCTCACTTTCATTTGTAATCTAATCTCGTGTGATGTTGCAATTGAACTGAACTGACCTACGAGAGCTATCGCGATTACGTTACAGAGCAATTTGATAGCTTATACGCGAAAAAGTTGCATAAGTGCATTAATGCGAAGCGAAACGGTATTTACCTACGACATAGTGCTATGCAACGCAATGACTACACACTGACAGTAAAGAACGTGGCATCCTGCACTAGTAAGATCACTTTATGTTCCACTGACGAAATGCGAAACACGCTATTTCAATTTGTTAAAACAATAAGTTTTCAGGAAGTGTCTGGAATGCTTTCAAAACCCTTAATGTAATCTTGAATGTCTTCTTCGCCCTCCAATGCAGTGAAACAATAACATCAGCCAAAATAAACAACACCAGATTTAAGTTTTAAATTAATTGAACGTAAAAAAGGTCCGACGATAATTTTAATAAAAAAAATGAGTTCTCTTGAAATGAGAAAAATGAAACCGATTCTTTGAAAAGGTGAGTCACAATATATAACGAAGATAATATGAAATAAATCATTTCTCAATACCTTACAGAAAACTGTTTCGTTCAAATACAACTATGATTTGGCACAACACCAGACGTTCCACATAGGAATCATATAAAGTGTGCATGTCCGAGTTAAACCTGATGCAACTTTTAAAACATATTCATACAAGAATTTGTCAAAGCATCTTAAATAAGTAATATGTCTCAAAATGGAGAAGACAAAACTGACACACAATTTGACATATGGTATGAGTTACATATTGTTGTAAAAACGAAGGCAAATTACGGATGCATCCTTCACGATCGCGTGTCGGTTCAAATTGGGGCAAGAAGCGGAGAGGGACCGGTAAAGATGAAGCAACTAACTGAAATTGTCGCCGAGACGTCCCGCCCCACTGACACACTTATGGCGTCAGATCAGACCGAAATAGCAATTGCATCCCAGAGATGAATGCAACCCAAATTGGGGGGATGTTATGAGCGGACGGACAGTATACAAGCATAGTATTTCTTAAAATAACAGTCAGAAGTTTTATTTGGATTAATCAAACACTTTTGTACAAAGTGTACAAACTTGTTTGTACACTCATAATTAACAAAAAATAACTATTTATGAATAAACGGACATTCATAATTCATATTATTAGATATTATTATTGTACCTTAGGTAATATTATCCTTAGGTATGCATAAATATTAATTACCATTTGGTCAAAACAAAAAATATCAAATATACCAACAATCATTTTAAGGTAGTTTATACTATGTATACTACCTAAATACGAGTATGTTAACTTAATGTCTAAAATGGAGGTGAATCAGGTAAACTAATTAAAAAACATAGTATTAAATAACAAAGATTGGCTGGTAATGTGTGTTTATATTATAGTAAAATATTATATCAAAGCAGCTAATGAATGGTTATGTCAATAGATAAAATAAAAGAGAATATTATACCAGTAATTGCTGCATAAAAGAATAATTGCATTAATTCAACATACTCGTATATTAGATAAGTGGCTTGTTAAAACAGTAAAATTAAAGATGGCGTACACGAAATGACTCCTGTCTCACCTCTGCCCTCGGATGAAGAACTCTACATAATGACTTCGGTGTTAGATTGTAATGTTAATGGAAATATCTGTAGCCACGTCCCACACACTTCACAATATTATTTAAACACCGAATAATATTTTCGGATATCATGAAAGTATCAATGTGATTGTAAATTTTTAAGCAGTTTCTTAAGAATACGTAATATATTTCACACCTACATACGAGTATATATAATACCTACATGCTTTCTTTGACTCTTTGATAATAGCGTTAGAATATTTTATAATAATATATATATTGTTCCTAAGCTATTTCGGACATACTGTCAGATGTCAAGGAGGGAACTTGGAAAAGTTGATTATATGTGCAAACGTCGAAGGCAAGCGGTCCCGGGGAAGATCTCCTATGCCCTCTTTAAGCTGGTCTGACCACCAGACCAGCTTAAAGAGGGCCACTCTACTAAGTTTGAGACAGTAGTCCGGATGGCCACAGACAGAAACCGATGGAGACGACTCACGAATACACTGACTGTACATGGTGATCGCGATCTTCAGTCATGAAGGATCGACCAGAGAGAGATATATTGTTACAAAATATGGTAACGCTATTATCGGAAACGTTGAATGAGTATTCATTCCATATCATCTTCTAATGTTCCCACAGTAGTAACACCGGCTTACGCTAGACAAGAGTGATCTACCACTGCAGCCCAATCCGCGTTAGTTTGTCACATTGTCTTGAATAATACAAACTGAATTGAGAGTCAAGTAGTATGTCGACCATACGACATTAATATAATAATTCTTCAACGTTACAATTCAATAAACTATATTTTCTTTGCAGTTTTGGAATGGCCAACTTAATTATGTCTACTTGTAAGTACGGCACACGTCGAACCAAATTCCATACTAAAATGAGCTTTCTTTTTAATAAACTCGGACTATAAGTTTATTAAAAAGCTCAGTAATGTTATAAAGAGGTCAAATTTGTTCTTTACTTTTTTCGGGTGAAGAACGAGTAGCTAATTTTCCGAAATCAATACATAACATGATCAACAATCGTGAAGATAATTTAAAAAGGGATATTTTGGGGAGGTATGTTACCGGAACACTTATAAATAAGTTTTTTTTTAAATAGAGCTCCGTGCACCATATTACTACCTGTAACGTAAGTGGTTCGCAGGGCACGAACTATAACTGAAAAGTATGCAACAATAGGATCTGCAGTTCAGATAATCTTGGTCTTACGCAGAGTCAAAGTCAAAATCAAAATACTATATTTCCGTTGAATGCTTAAAAATACTATGAAACTTTTTTTTTTTTAAATTAATATGTAGCTTAACACTCGTTCAGACCAAGCAAGAAACCTCTAATGGAAGGATTACTTTCTTTTCCAGACTAAACTAAATCCATAAAATTATCAACAGTCATTAGAAAAGCATAATATCTATTGAATGATTCGTTAAACTTACTACAACTTTCTTAGTCTATAATAAAATATATGCGTAATGGCAAACTACGATATCTAGGATCGATATCAGTTTATTAGTAGTGCATACATATGAATGACATAACAAGCGACCTATTTCTAGATAAGTACACGCTGCACCAATCGAAAGATGGCCAACACAATATCCCTATTCAGGTCATTGATTGTTTGAAGGTCTACGCAGGCAACTGCAAAATACATTACTTTGATAAGATGGGTGCCATATTTAATAACATCATACTAATATTATAAATGCGAAAGTTTGCCTGTATGTATGTTTGTTACTCCTTTCTCAACAGATTTGGATGAAATTTGTGATGTAGGATTAGACGTGGATATTAATCCACGTATGTATTAACATAGGGTACTTTTTATCCCGAAAAAGTGAATTTATTTTTAAGTGTCTTGCAAAGAACAACTTCTGTCAGTTTTCAACCGTTAAAGGAGGCGGTTATCAATTCGGCTGTATTTTTTTCATGTTTGTTACCTCTCAGATCTCCGTTATTTATCAAACAGGTTTGGAAAATTATGGAATTTCATGATGAATTAATTTATATGGGACTACCTCAGAGATACACCTTAAAAAAGAACCTAAATCAGTCCACCATTGGCGAATAAATCGTATCACAAACATTCAAAAATAACAATACCAAATTAAGAACGCCTGCTTTTTAAAATGGGTATTTAATTATATTTACAATTATTGGTCTGAGTTAGTACCGCGTAAATCGGCCGAATTCTCCGAATGGCGAAATACTTGCGACAAGAATAGCCATCCTATTCTCAGCCACAAATAAATCAGTACAAGGCCGCAGGTGAGGTGGAATGTATATTAATATCATTATGGAAGTGAATCCAGAAATAAGGTTAGAAATATTGTTTATGCTCCCAAACTTCATAGAATGTTTGTTATCGATACAGGTGGGGGCTGACTAGATGCTGTTCAGGGAAAACATTAGCCCTTGACTAAAAGAGCGGTTTTATAAGATTGACGACTGTATGTCTGTATGTATATATGTATCGGGACTTTATGGCTAAAAAGGCTGATTTTTATTTTAATGATTTAAAGAGTTTATGACACTCGATATTTTGGCTAAATAATCGGGTAATCTCGCAGAGTGCGACATCTATGGGAAGAAGTTTTAACCGTGATTGGGAGCGTATGGCTATGGCAAAGCCAAGGTTGTGAGTTCAAGTAATGCCCGTGCAAAATTTTTGGGAATGCATTTAGATAAGCATAATCCATTTTAAAAGATTTCCGGCCAAATAAGTAAAGGAACCTTATTACTAAGCGAATGCCGTTCTTTTTTATTCTTTATTTTGACCATAATTTATTTATTTAATTTGTGCGGTACAAACCACTAACAGTAATTAATAAATTACATAATCATTTAATCTGACCAAGGATAGTTATGAAATCAAAAGACTAAACACAAAATAATATTAAAATGAGAGATTTATGGGTAGTAACCACTTAACATCAGATGGTCTGTAGTCCCGTCACTTTTCAAAGTGAAACTTATTTCCATTGAAACTTTACAAAAGTTCTTGGAGACTCACTTTTTAAAATAAATATCTAACTACGAGATCACGCGACCGATCCGACCCTCTATGGGGAAGACTTATCTATTTGTCCGTTTATGTGTTGGCAGATTTGGAAACATTTATTTTATAGTGACGTTTCGGATTAAAACTACAGACGGAAATTATTATTCGTTACTTTGACAGCCTCTACCTAAATCTAGAGTTGATTTTGAAGAGCATATACGAGTAAATGCACGTAAATTAGATTGCAGTTTAAGCTTGAAATAAAGCTTACAATAGAACTAAACTATTGGCCAGCGAACGCATTAGATTCCTTATCCAGACATAACAATGCGTTAGTGAATCTACTATACTTAGTACTTTTTGCAGTACAGTACGTATACACAAGGGCGAAAGTGTTTGATTTCATTTGTATATTTTCAAATTGAACATTTTTATTCAGACATACACAGCAAAAGAATTGGATTTTAGCTCTTGGTAACTCTAGGCTTTCTTACCCTTTTGAGACTTAAAAATTTGTCATCCTGGCGGATGCTGGCGCGTTTGTCTCGATCGGCCAGATCGACCTTCGCGGAAACTCGAGAATAATTCATTTTTGATTTTACTGCAAAGTCAATAACTGATTTGGCAGTGAAATATACGCTGCAAAACACACAGCAACGTTACGAAAGTTGTCACTAAATAAAAACCATAGAAAACCTCATTTGGTGCGTTGCGTACCTAAATTATGTGAAGGAATATGCCCGACTGCTTTTGCGAATAACTGTACACCGACTCCACCTAAACAACAATTGTTTTTTGCCCACTCAATCGATACGTGTTATTCACGATAACATAACCCCGTATAAAAAATATATCCTTATTTTCTCTTTTCATATGCGATAACCAATTCCAGCGAATTGGAAGATACGTAATCAGATAATTGCATGGGGCGTGTAGGTTCTCAACTGCAATTTAAGCTGTGTCTTAAGCATCCTGCACCACGTTGCAATTTATTCCATGTTGCACTAACCGGCTCGTTAATTACGAGAGGCTAGGAGTCGGAGGGCGGCAGATTGCCTCCGTGGGCGGGCGGTGGGCGACTTCTATTCACTATCTTTAAAAATGAAATACGCGATAAAATTCAATGCAGATCGCTATCCACGTTACCTTTCTATTTTTAAACACGACGGTAAGTGACTCACCCATGTATAACGGCGACTGTCGACTGCCGACGTTGTCGTCGACGTACGGTATCCCCAGCGTCGCGATGCCGGTCTGGCCGACGCCCACCACGAGGAGACAGAAGAACAGCCAGGGGATCACGATAGCCGTGATCTCGGATCGCGATGCGTTACTCTTGAAGTGAGCCTCGTCGCATATCACACTCGCGTTCTTGTAGGTGTAGCAGACGGGAGCTGCGCCTGCCTTGTGGTTATCGAGATGCGTGTCGAGCAGTTTCATGCCGTAGAGAAGGTGAGGCAGCACGCACCCGATGACGCCCACCGCGAGCACCAGCATCATGCAGGCGATCCACCGCGGCCGGTGCCCGCGCCCCGCCAGGTAAGTCAGGAACAACGCCGTGCATATCTGGCCGATCTCAGTCGCCGCCAACAGTGTGCCGGTCGTCTTAGACTCTACTCCGTACAGTTTCTCGACGGTGGTCGTCACACTGACGAAGTACGTGAGGAACATGCCCTGGAGCACCCATCCGGAGAGGAACACCAGCATGAAAACATGTGTGGAGTGGAACGCGCCGCGAGATCGCGAGCGACGCTCGTGCGCCGGCATCTTGCAGTCCAGCGAGCCATTGTTGTTGCCGGTCGCGAGCCGCTCCTGTTCCTCGGGCGTGGCCTCCACTCCCTTCATGGCGGTGTCCTCCGCCGGGCCCCCGGGACCCGCCTCCCCACCCGCCGCCGGTACCTTCGCCTTTGCGCTCGCCCTATGACAACAGAAAAAATAAATCAATTATCGGTCTCTCGCAGATGGCTTTTCGATAGGTCTAACTCTACTCACGTCATAATCTGATAGGGAATAACGAAGCTATGCGTAACCCCTAATCCGCGGCAACCACCGGAGCGGAAACGGAACGCACGCGACGTTGCCAAAGCTTCCGGGTGCCCACGCGACGTTGCCAAACGGAACCGACGTACAAAACGCGATCGATCGCGAAACGGATAAATCGTAATGGCTACAGCAACTTGTTCGCATACTTTATCAGGAGTAAGGCGAAGAGGCTGCTCAGGGGTGGTTCGGAGGCTGCGTGCGCGCACCCAGCGCGGCGGAGAGCGACTGCATGTGCAATTACCGACGGGCAGCGGCGCGCCGCAGCGCGGTGCACCCGCTTCGCCCGCCCCTCGGCTGCTCCCCACACAAGGTTTTTATTGGTCGTCTATCCGTTTTTTGTGCGACACGCATTTACACACGATGAAAGCCGTCTGCACGCCGCCCTTCATCGAAGATTCCCTCTCGTCTCGACGCCGAGGAATGTCTTTTGTCTTTTCTAAGACCTTTTTGAGCCGTAGCTCCTATTTATAAACATGCGTCGATTTGTCACGCTAACTTCTCCCGAATGTCTTATCGCGCGATTGCAAACGTAATTCCCGCCTAAGTACATACCGAAGAAGTCGCAAACGCTAGGTTCGCAATAACAGCTACCGCAGAATATTAATGTGATCGACTCATACGGTTAACTGGACTTGCGAAACTCACCGATGGGGGCCGATGACCACTGGCGACACCGACCGCGCACTATGCACCGCACAGACCAGTTCCAGAAGGAACTACACGAGATAACGCTAAGACATATCTACAATGATCCAAATTATTTAAAAGGCGTTTTTTTCACGAGTGTCGTTATGAGAAGCGCATTGTGAACTGCATTCCGAGATAAGCAGCGGCTTGTGCAATGGTCGACTTATCGGGCTGCTATCGCTCCCGTGATAACGGGACGCAGCAAATAGACTACTCGTGGAGCAGGTTACTGTCCTAACTCCTCGCACTCTTGTGTATGGTGTCCTATTTATCGTAAATGTCAAGAAACAGCTCGCACGAAAACCGATCAAATTTATAAAGTGTAGAGAAAGCAAATTTCTTTGATACGCTGCCAATTTTTTGAATTATAGTAGCAGGTCTAACGTGGTTAAATGAAAAAGAGATTCTTCATAAATCAAAAATTTCTATATAAATAAATCAAGTTTTTCTTCAAAAAATATTTTATATCCTTTATAAAAGATTTTTTGAACATAAATCTCTTCTGACTTCTTATGAAATTCTTAATACCTTTTTTATTTTTAAATTTATTGTTACTTTTTTTGCATTATGAGGTTTACTTTTGATATTTTTCCCTTTTGCGTATATACTCGTACCCATATGATACGTCCAAAGTGCTGTTATTTATGTTATATGTGATGTAATTAAAATATTTTTTATTCACACGAACGTCATTAGGTCTTTTTATACTAAATGGACGTTTAATATATTCTCATACATCGTGCGTGCTTAGTGTTCGAACGAGACCTAATTGTCTGCAATATTGTATGAGATTCTGCACGCACTTGATGCGCCGGCGCAAGCGACGAGGCCCAGAAAGGAATATACAACTACGCGACTGGACGCGTCCTTACGCGAAATCTGCATTTTGTGGCCCTCTTTATTTTATCTCTATATCTTATTTGAGCATAATAAAAATCGTAGATTGACCGTCATATATGAGTGTAATTCTAGTAGAGGGTCAGATAGAGTTTGAACAAGCTCCAAACTTAGTTATAAGAAAGCATGACCTATTAATATTATATTATAAGTATATTTCATTAAAAAAGTAACGTTCACATGTATTTTTTAAGAGTTCAACGCAAATATCCGTGGCTTAATTGAGAGTAGCCCTGCCTTCGGAGCGAGCGGATACCGTGTTCGATTCCTGGCCGTGGCACACTTTGTGTGGTAAGCATGAAGTATGTTCTCGGGTCACAGGGAATACTAGTGCAGAGGTATGAGTGAGTAATGTTTTTTTTAATATTTTATAGATGTTAGACTTTTGACTTGATAAATGAGTTTTTGTGTTGTCTAATGTCAAACATATTTACATGTCTTTTAATTAGTAGCAGTCGAAACAAATTTCGAAAAAATTAGCACCGTACTTCCACTGTTACTGTTGAGAGCGTGGTGGCCCAGGGACACAAACGCCGACTTTCAATCTGAAGGTCGCTGGTTCAAACCCACACGTGCACCAATGAGTTTTTTCACTGGAAAAATTTATGTGCGCAATACCACGTTCTCGAAACGGTGACGGAAAACATCGTGAGGAAACCGGTATGTCTTAGAACTAAAAATTCGACGACATGTGACATCTACCAATCCGGATTGGGCTCCCGTGGTAGATCAGAGCCCATTCTCAATTATCGAGAGTAGGACGGTGTCCCTGCAGTGGGAACAGAGGTTGGTACGAACTTCCACTGAAACAGTCGTCGGACGACAATCACGACACGATTCATTTCATCTCCGCGATTCAGTCCCAATGAATCATAATGATTCGACTCTGACGGACCATCTATTGGCATAAATTGAATAAAAAAAAACGGTCGAACACTACAACCCATAAAATGACGATTTATTTGAATCAACCGATCATAACCATTAACTCAACAGTACACGTGGAAAGAAAAAAAAATTGCTCAACTCGTGTCCTCACTTATGATTCAGTGACATTACAAAACGAACAGAATAACGTTAACGTCAACCCACATCAAAATTCATCCTCATGTCAGAATAAAAATACATACAAAAAGTCAAGCTCATGTTTTCGGAAACAAAGTCATGGATCATGTATATGTATAACTTTTTTTAACTCAACATGGCAATCCGGAATGGAAAAATATTGAATGTTGCCTGAATCCACATTGTGGTTAACATAAAATGATCAAATGAGGTACCTTATATGATATATGAGCCTCGTTGCGATACAATCGCATGTTGATAAATTAAATACTAATAGCATATTAATACAGCATTTCGTGATCGAGGTACTTAAGTCACAGAGCATGACGCTTGTTACTATCACGTCGCATGCGCATCGAAGACGACTGATCATAGAATTCTAGTATAAGTGAGAGGACAACTTGCGCGGTCAAGGTAAGTGAGCAGATACCTGTTGCCGATGACAATGCACTCGACATTAAATCTTCAGTCTTAACCAGACCGAATGTCTTAAGGTACAGTTTTCTCTAGCGGACATTGTGGAAATATCTAGTCTGGAGTTTGAGAACAACTAAGAGCCTAGACCTAATCTAGATATCGAACGGTTGATTAACGAGTGTAACACGACAAACAAGAAAATAGCTGGCAGATAAAGTGATAACGTATTAATTTAACAATTTAATGGCGGTAAACAGTTTGACTCAACAAATAGTATAAAGCTTCAAGTGTCAATATACAGTTACGGTTCATTAACATGACTTATAATGCCATCATTATCAAAATCTTTAAGGTTTTTAGGTTTTAAATGATTTAAAAATCGAATAAACAGACGTCAATACATTAATATCTTATTATTCGTCCTAAGTGACCTTTATTTGATACAAATAAAAAAAAATATTCATCGAGATCGGTTCACAATTGACGAAGAAATCGCGTAACAAACACAAACAAACCTACAACCGAATAAAAACCTATTCCGTCTTGTGATTGGCTAATCATCCCAATTAAACCAGCTTACTTATAAAACCCCGCATTGAAATCTATGCATCCGTTTGGAAGCTACGAAGCCTAGCCAGTCACACAACAGACACATAGGCGTCAAACTTATAACACCCTTCGTTTTCCGACGTCTGGGGTTAATAACATAAATAATTTTTAGTAGTCGTGAAATAGAAGAACAATATGAACTGATTTGATGATATTATTACTAGCTTCCAATATTTTCCACCGCTTTAGTCTTGTGGGCCGTTTACTTTCAATAAAATTAAAGTCGTTAAATAACGCGCACTGACAATAACACTAAAATAATCAGGGAACAGATCAAAGTCAGTTCAATTCAGACTCGAACATCGATATTGATTTAAGAATAACTAGTGTTTTTATTCAAGTCAATTGATATTGAAAGTATACCGTGTGTAGCGGTAATTATGATTTTCACTCGAACTGAACATATATTATGAAAATAAAACCGGATTAAACACTGATCGTTTGTCATTAATTGATTTAATTGGTTCATAAACCAGTGTAGAGCTTTCGGTGTCAATGCTAAATGATGAAGTAGACATGAATATAAAACAAAACATATTTAAAAATAGTAGCAGCGTGTTTAATCATGGTATCGAGCACGTTTTTAATAAGAATATATTAGCATTTAAAATTAAAACCGATTCGGCCGGTGCAGATTCCTGGCAGCAAGTTCCACTCATTTTAATTAAGTCTGGTCCTTAAGGCCAATCTGACGATAGATATACAATAACTACGGACTCACTAACGTGACCAGAAGTACCCCTTATTTGCAAATCAAATGCAACCGAACGCGTGTATTAATTTCAAACAGCAGCAACTAAATGTCTACGAGACAAATGATTTATATGAACAGATAAGTACGCCGCCGTTAATTATCATTCGAAGGCAATATCGAGATTTGCATTACGATAAGTTAAAAGTTCAACGACAGTACTGCCGAGTAATTGATACCACTTACCGAGCCATAAATGCGAGTCACGCACAAATAATTTCACACTAAACAAATAAAATTACAAAATTATAAATTATACACATAGTAATGAACCGAAATCGAAATCCTAAAAGGTTGAAATAAAACAACTCATGTTAAAGCTAATAACTCAGCGAAGTTGACAGTCGTGCGAAGGCAATCTTAAGAGTAGGTGTGCCAGCATAAACCAAGTTCTGACAGCAGACGCCCCGGAGCGCTGTCCTGCTGTCCAGATATCCTAACTTATTGTCCCTACTATAAATTGTAAGACCACAGTGAAAGAAAAATAATGGCATTTGCTCTTTAGAACGCAAAGAAAATTAAAAGCTACAAACAAATTTCGATATAAACATGGGCCGAAGACTGTGCGATGCACCATGACCGAAAAAAACTAATAACGAGCAATTCAAAAACTCCAACGGGTAAGATTAATAACAACCAAGACAAGAACTCTACTCAGGATGTATCTAAATTACGATGTTTCACATGGCTGATTACTTTGTAATTGCAAATAGATGTTCAGCATCTAGTAATACGACTGTTACTGAGAAATAATATTGTATTCGTAGTGTCCGGCCGTGAAACTGGCGAGTGTACGAGAAGTGAGACCGTTGCGTAATCCTGACATAACAAACGCCTTGACATTGTTGATCTCATACTTAGACCTCGGTGCCATAGCCATTGCCGATAGCGCGCCGGCCAAGACCCCTACCTAGCAAACCGAAGCTAGAATTATTGATGCAATAGGGATAAGCCAGCGCAATGCAATTTCGAATCAACAATAATGTAAAAATATTTTTTTGGACCACTTAAGTTCACTTGAGCCAAATATACATAGTTGAGCGATTTGTTATTCGGTACTTTTAATCGTGAGAAAAGTTGAGAGAAAGTAGAAAGGTATTATACTATTATACAGCTATGGCAAAAATAACGTAAATCTAGAAGGCGAATAAATAAAGTACATTAAGGAAGTATTTTTTGTAAGTTGCACCAAAAAAGACAACAGAAAAACGCTGTGACGTGGAATATATATTGGACCCTGAACAAATTAATGAAAAATAAAGAAACAAAAATAAACATATAAATAAGGTGTTTGAAATGCAAGATTTCTATTCCTTACACATGTTGTCAAACTTTGAACTGAAGGAAAGAAAATAAATAAAAGCAATTTGTCACTAGTTTTCATTTATTTATAGAGGAAAATGGAGAGGTCCGTTTTACCCTGCCAAATAGCTAGTTTTCCTTAGTTCTCCATAAAGAGACCGACAAGGTCACTAAAATGGAAGTGGGCAGTGCTAAAAGATACTAAATGGTCTAAGCTAATTGCAAAATAGATACCACTGGAAGGAAAATGAAAACAAGGCGGACCTAAAAGAAAATGGAGGGCCACAATAATGCGGATCCGAATGGATGAGGAAAGTAAGGGAGGCGAGCATATGGAGACAATTAAGAGAGGCCTACACCGAAGAGTTAGATTAAAGTAAAATAAACGAAACAAAATATTGAGCTCTATGCCATTAAACGCCGTCTGTTTGCCGGAAAAGCTAGTAGAGATTAGGGTATACTTTTATCGCACTTCATGAAACATAAACATGTTTCTTTCGCTTATAAAGCGCTCTTTTAAAAACCATAAAACACGCCATGATTCTATTAAAATCTCAACAGCAGAAGACTGTACTTGTACCGGGCAAGGTCGCGAAAATCAGTGATAGGTACTCCAGTTTGACACTGCTCACCTCACTTATTGGACAAAGTGGAACGTGTAAATGAAGAAGCGAAACGCTACCCTGTAATCATTTATGAGACATCACGAGTCGTAAAACAGATGTCACATTTGAAGGTAATATCAATTCTAATAATGATGATATTATCTTAGCTGCAGATGGAGCATACTTTCAATATTTTTTTTTTTTAATTTTGTAAGCGAACAAATGTGTTTTATTTTGACAAAAAGGGGCGGAGTCATATTCACACACCCAATATTACATGGAAAGGTTGCATGCAATAAAAAACATTGACATAAATAAACAAATATTAAACTTCATAGTGAAAGTGATACAGTGGTAAAAATCAAAAACAAAGAATAAAAAAACTTAAGTTTCGAAGCTAAGTTGTGATAAAAATGTCGCCATTAAATGAACGCCTGGCACGGATTGTATCGAATCGAAATTTGCATACAACTGGTGAAATCTTACCACACCAGTTATACATTATGCGAATTGCAAGCCAAATGGACAGTAATTGAAAGCCTACTGATGAACCAAATTCGCAAAAACAATTCACGATGAGAAATAAAAACGATCAACAGTCCTCATAAAGGTATTGCGTTGCGGTACGCAAAATAAAGCAAAATAAATATTTGATAAAATCATAAAGTATTTTGATAAAATTTAGATATTCTGTCTTTCAAAATATACCCAGTATACCAAATGTACAAGTACATTCTCAGAAACATACTCATCTCACATGGACAAGTAAAATTACAGTCAATAATGATTCAGCTCATTAATCAGTTCATTTTATTGATAAATTTGCGCCTATTTAAAAGCTACACAATCCTGTACAAAAACAATTAATACAGAGTTTTAGCAAGAAATCTTGAATTGTATAATAATCTTAGAACTGTTTTTATTTTACTGCGCAAACATGTTTAGAGGAACATAATAAACATACATCACGAAGACAAAAGAAGTAAGTCTTTCTCTGTTTGACCGGGGTTCATGCAAAACTACTGAAGATATTTTGCCCAAATTTTTGAAATCAGATAGATTATGGTCCAAATAGCTGTTTTGTGGATAACATTCACAATATAAATTCCAAAGGATAATATTCCAGATTACCTATTATCTTGTCGCATCTTCTTAGAGAACGGCAGAGACATTTTATAAAATCATAGCCATTTTATAAAACGTCTCTACCGTCATCTAAACTACATTTCAGTCGTGCAATTTATCAGTGCTCACTTAGTATTTTTATAGAAATGCTCCTAGATTTGTGTACGGACGCAGTTACCGATAACACCTACTTTGGATTCCACGCAAGTGAAACCGCGCATACAGCTCGTAACTCGTAAAGTCAAAAAGATAAGCTAAATAAATAAAAGAATTGAGCACTGTAGTCCTGTAAGAGTGCTAGTAAACAGTCAGGTGTAAAATCTTGTCCTGGTCAAACAGCACGCCTTCTGAGCGAGGAGAAAACAAACAGAGCTGGTTGGCACATGCGTATTATTTCCTTAACATTTTCTAAGTTAAGAAACAGTGTAAAACTTAGTCTCAACGAAAATATATAATAATTAGCAGACTTCATGAACATGAACATTAGAATTTGCGCTAATGAACGACACTGAATAAAATTTAAAATAAAACATAAAAGAAGTGTTTGAGTTCAGCAAGTTCTTGCAGTAGAGTACCTACTATCTTGACATACGCTCCTCCAATAAATTAACCAAATTATCAAAGTTGAAACGAACCGTTTTCTGAGTGAGGTTTAGAAACTGGTGTAAATAAATAGCCATAACATACATCAACTTATTATACACAAATAAATCTTCATCACACTACTGCATTCGGGACACCACGTACTAAATATATATTAGAGTGTTTATCTTTTAGTGAGTGCTTGTATTATCTGTATAGGACGTAAGAATTAAAACTCTGGCTGACTAGAAAGGTAGACACGTTGCATACATCCTCGGCCTTTCAAAGTTATGTTAAGTAAATATTTCAAACTTTAAAAATACAAGTGGAGGGTTTGAAATTGCAAGAAAACATGTCTCACCAAGAAGTTGAAATAAAATACTCACAACTTGATACAATACGGTCTGGAATGGCGAGATTCATTGAACTTTAATCGTTAATAGTTTTTATATCTGCGTCATTGTGTGGAACGTTTTTGTCGCATTGTAATTCTTCGGTAGTTGTATAGAAAAATTAACTGGTCTCACAATCGAATGTAGTTTCCAATTAAATTACTACAAATCTAAAATTATCGTTGCTTTATGCCACACAAGCTTTTTGCTCGCGACGACATTCATGGACTAACACTAATTAAAATGAGTATTTGTTTTTTATTGAACTATTGCTACCTGGAAAACCTGGCTTGGAAACATTTTCTATCTAAGCAAATTTAATTCTTACTTTTCGAGTTATCTAGTACCAATGATATATACTGGGATATTGATTGATGATTGTTTACGTCCACAACTAATAAAAGTTTTTGTTCAATGCAAATATTACTTCAACTATTTGCTTTCTATACAATATGTTAACACCTAGTCTATTCAGACTATCAAGAGGTCGATTCCCAAAAACAAACAACATTCGGGGTTATCTTGGCAATGAGGACCAGGAGAAATATTAAAATCAAGTTCAATGATACATCTATAAAGAATTGAAAATACGTAACAATATTCCGCGAGTTTATCACTAAAAACTGTTTAAAGAAGACTGGAAATCATTGAGCAAACTGTGTATTTATAACTAACACTATCTATATAAACTAAAACGCCTTGTTAGTGAACATGAACACCAAATTCGTCATGTTTTTGTAGTCATTAGTAAATGTTGCTGTTGATCTAATGGTTCTTGCTGGTAAGTAATACTTATTAAATTCTAGGTTTCGTTTAACATCTACCTACAAATAATACTTGTGTAGATAATATAAATTTACTTTATACGATGCGGCTGATATATGTCAAACAACAACATCTATTATATGAAAAACTCAATGAGATTAATCTGAGTTTTGTAAATTAAATAATATTACATCTGTTCACATGTAATTAAAAATTATATATATGAAATAAACTTTAAATTCTAATAACACTCCACCAGAACTCAAAGAGTAAAGAAGAAATATACACAACCTTGTAAGTTTCAAGGTTTAAACCGTGTAATTACTAAATCACGTTCACGTAATCACAACACACGAATTGATTCTAATCATAAAGTCACTGACTACTCCTAAAAATTTGAATGGCCGTGAACTAGCCCTGTCCGGATGCCATGTATGAAATGAAAAAAACTATGAAATCAAACAAATCGCTGTTACTCGACCCACAATTATGACCTCGTTACGGCGAAATTGCAATGTAATTTCGCGACTTACATTTTTCGAAACACTTTTACTTCGACACAAAGCGTACGGTCCAGCGGATACAGTGTACGGATTCAGTGATGACACCAATTTCTCTTTCAATGAATGAGTGCGAAAGCTTAAAGTTTGACAATCTCCATGACCTCGAAACTCAAGGAAGCGAGCGGATAAACCGATAAATTACTAGATACGAGCACGATGTAATTCCATCTCACTAATCTAATGTTAAGATCTACCAAATTTAGACCAGAACATACTCCAAATTAGTAAACTAATTGAGCTAAAACAAAACACATTAGGGCGGCAGATACCACTGCGGGACAGAAATGCGAGGTAATTCATGCTGCGGACGTCACTCGCCTCGCTATCTTCACTCCGACATAACATGAAACATGCAAATACTTACCTAAATAAATACATATTATCAGCCATAATTTTTTACTAATAGATTTTCGCAACTTGCACGTCATCAATACGTAAATCTGCGAAAGCACGCGCGGGCGATACGCTAACTTTCTCTTGAGCCTACGCAATCAGGCCTGAATTTCGCTTTTTTGCACATCACAGAGGCACCAATATGCGGACGGAATATTAATAAAATTGAGCAATATGTAGAAAACTAACAATCAAAATCCCACCAAGGAAACATTTTTATATAGATATGTAGATCAACTGGCGCTCACAATAGCCTAGCTAGCCGAAGGTATTAGGTCGAACTGATCACAAAGTTGCTTTGGCAACGTTAAGAATGGCAGTAGAAGTGGTCGAGAGCGAAACTAATACAAACTAGTCAGTTGGATTACTTTCATGTGAACGAGATGCCGAAAGGAAACTTTTACTTTCGGTACCTAAGAAAATATCTGCTTCACGAACTTTGATATTTGTAGATATTATAAAAGTAATCGATTGTCTATTTCAAGAAAAAAATATAATAACTAACAGTAAATTACGAAACAAGGATGTTCTTACAAAAAATACTATTTTACGCAATCATTTCCGATAGTTCATAAATACTAGTAAAATTAGGATTTGTTAAGTTTTAAGGATATTGAATTTATTGATGTTGAATGAACCCACATTTATATATGAATGGAATTTTATCATAACCAAAATGAAGCTTTCAACAATAAATGTCTTATTGAATAAAAGATTTTTATCAATAGCTATTACACTATAGCTAAATGGTACATCCGTTATATTCCACAATAGAATTTTGTCGATCGATAAAATTTTGTTAATCGATTAGGATCAAAATTTAATTTGAATGTTTTGCATGATTTGAATCATTAACATATCAGACAAACTTAAATACAAAATAATTAAAATAGTAATCAAAACAGCTTAGTATTTTGTTAAGCCGCTTAAACATGTAATAGAAATAAATGAGGCAAAAGTAGTAAATAATGATATTATTCCTATAACGATCTCATTGCTGCAAAATCTAACCATGAGCTGCTCGGATGAAATCGAAATCACATAATTACTTTCATCTGTCCTGAATCGGATAAAGTGGAACTCAAAGACGACGCAGTGGTCGGTTCTACTCGTAGATAAACGTATACTGAACGTAAGGCTTGCCTTATAATTCAATAACATTGAAAACTTTTTAGCTGCGATAGATAAATAATACTAGAAAACACAAATAAAGATATTAGATACGTGTTATATAAATATTTTATCTAAAACACATTAAACCTATTAGAATCTATATATAGATATACACATCACACAGTGTCCCATTGGAATGAGATATAAACCACTACGGGTCAACTACCTACTAAGTACATGTCAACTAATCCTCGTAAATACAAGCCTAAGGCCTGTCCCTTATTGAGCAATGCTGTAACAAGCTTGACAACTTATCAATCAACGATCTGGACCGATCTCGTCGATATAGACTTTATATATTGTAGAAGTTTTAAGAGTTTCGCATGTCATGATCATTTCATCACTATTTTCCCACGATTTTCAAATAATTGTAATCAAGTTAACTGATTACGTGAACGCGCGGTGAACGGCCGATAAGGTGACCGGCAGGTTATCTAACTTTCAAGGATTGTTCTAAAGTAAGCAATCAATGCCTTTTTTATCTTGTACTAATACAGAATGTTTGGTGAGTTTTTCGGCCCAAGCTAGACCTAACATGAAACTAGAAATAGTCACACCGCACCGGTGGAAAGACACTCCTTTGAACGCACTATCGGATACGGCAGGCCACATACGTTCGAAATCGATTCGTTAAATTCCTATTTCTCAGTTTATGCGTTAGGACCGCATAAATCGGATTTTCGAATATGAAAAATAAATCTTAAATTCAAGAGAATGTGACCGACCACACATCGACTTTGGAACCGTTTGCATTCACGTACATGCAGATTTTACATAATTTAGACAGTCTCTCTTGGAATACATCCAAAGAAGCGATGTATCCGGAATTAAATAAGTTAGGCAATAAACCGCAATAGAGTAACAAATATTATATAATATCAAATAAAACGAAAAACAGAAATGTAAACAAGTTGTTGTTATGTCTTGTTTGAACAAACAATACATATCCAACAAAGGAAACATTAGTAATCAATGAAAAAATATTATAATATATACTTTCCAAATCAATACTAGTAGGCCCAACAATTCGGTAAGAAGCGAGTTTGGGGCGAACAAAGGTCGAATGTCTAGAGGTCGGGTAGAAAGGACAATATTCTTCGCTGTTACTTTATGTAGGATTTTACTCTCACAAAAAAACATGGTCTATACGAATTAACTATTTAACCTGAATTAAAATGTTTGTAGCTGAACAAAGGAAGTGAAAGTTCGTGCTGATGAGATAAATCATTAAGAAAAACAACGATTCCGATAAAAAGTTTTCATTTCTAATAGAGGTATAAGAAGATTGATTTAGTACGGGAATTATTCTAGGTTTAAACCACTTGGCAATAGGAACCACTTGGTTACCGTTTGTCACGTCTACGTGGTTTTCTCAATAATGTAAGCCAGACCCGTATACAGCTCTGCCTTGCTCTTCCGATAAAAATGCGAGGCTCAATCGTTGGTTCTGATAACAATTTTATGGATGCTTCGATCCACCAAAATTAAACCAAAAATTAACCAAAAATTTAGACTTAGAAGAATAACAACAATAATGACGGAGAGAGGGAAACTCTCAATCTAGAATCTGATGCGGACTAAAATAGTTGAACCGCGCACAATTGCGCAGGTCAACTTTTTTATAATTTCATGTAAAGGATTCAAAGGCCATTATCGACCCACAAGTTATGACGTATTTGACAGGGAAAAAAGCTTATTCTTTAGCAGGTCCTAATGATAGTATCATAACTACGTAGTACAATAACACGTTCTCATTATGGTGGAGGAAACCGGCATGTCCTAGAACCATGAAATCGAAGAATCTACTTATTATCCAAATTGGGCTCTCACAGATCTCTCAACAAGTGATAGTTGAGAGTAGACAGTGGAAATATTGGAGTCTGATACGGTACAATATTGATAGAAAGAAAAGGAAGGAATTTACCTGCGCAGGAAACTCAAATATTTCCTCAAAACCACATTTTAATTTCGAGAGTTTTGTTGTTAACTAATACTATCAACATTAGTGTTTCTATTACAGAATTGTGTGGCTTAAAAGTATTATTTATTATATTTTTTGGTATTATTATGTACGGGCAAAGCTCATGCATTATTACAAATTCCATGAATTGCTATGAGATATAGAACAAAACAACAACAACAAAATCAAAATGTTTCTCTACGCGTATTCCTCTATTGTATGTAATTACACATTAGAAACACACATTCCCAATTTAAGCTTCGCTGATTCTAACAGATCGAAAATCGGTTGCCATATTACAATTAAAGGAAGAGCAGTAAAATTATTATTCAGTTGAAGTAAAAACGTCTCGGATGGGGCGAGAAAATCAAATAGAGGTAAATACTGATAGCCTTATCATAATAGATAACAAGTTTACCAGATGCTTTTGAAAAAGATACATATGTAAGTATCTCGAATGTGTGGCGCTCTTCATTTTCAATCGAACAGAAATTTTCGAGAATCATGTTATTTTAGCGAGATCGTAGCCCGGAACGCGCAAATAAAATAACTTCAGCAGAGATTGCAGACAAGGATAAATTATATGTAAATGTGATACTTTTACATGTTTGGCTATTTGTTGTTGTGAATTAAAAAGTTCAGTCAGTAGCTGTAATAAATTCAATTTAGCGAGATAATTGGCATAATACGGGCGATCGTAGCCTGAATTTCAGCAATTACTATCGATTACTTTACTATGCGGGTATGAACTGCCTTATAATGTTTCACTCATTTCAATTCTCAATGATGGAGTATGGAACGAAATCACGTCGAAAATTATGTCTAATTATGTTATACGACAAATTTTCCAGACATGTGCTTAAAAAGCCATAATGCATCTCCCAGAGAGCCTCCCAAATCCTACCCGTACACACACAGACACACGTGCACCGATCTCTACCACCGATATGTTAATTTTATTACACCAGCTTAAAGATCCCAACCGGTTTTTATTTCGAAAAGGAGCGTAAGTGACATAAAATTACGACCTTCAGGTACGAACCAACACAAAACTGCGCCTAAAACTAGCAGCCAACAAAAACATTAACCGATCAGCGCAGATAATAAGTAGACGCAGACGGCGTTCTGCGTTACAGTTTTGAAACTAAACATTAACATAATTTCATAACGCCTTACGTAACTTATTCTAAAACCAGTAACTATTTACTCACTACAAATTTCGGCGATACGCAGCAGATCCTTTGCACTCACTGGATGCACCTCACCGCGTAGTGGATTAAGTTTTGTGTTCCTGGGGTGAGTGCGGTATCTATGGTGTTAGAACGGGGTTTGTACTCGCGGGGCCTGAATATACCGAAGTGTCAGTTATCAATCGGGAAGTCTTGGTGTTGTGTGTGTAATATATGTATGTTGATGCGTGAACCGCGTGGTGGCCGGCCGCGGAGTGCCGACGCCATGCCGGTGCGGAGGCGACGCTCTGTAAACAAAACGCTCTGGTGGGGGCCCCGCCGAAAAGCCTGGCCGTAGTCACCGCTCACTTACGTCACTACTCCAATCCACCGGTGAGTGTGATGGGTACCGTCACCTACAGTCATTAACAAGAAACATTATGGCTGGTTATAGCTCAGTTAGCTCTGCCTGCGCTGTAGGTTCGATTCCCACCCAGGACAAGCATTTGTGTGACGAACATAAATGTTTGTTCTGCGTCTTAGTGTTAATATGTATTTACGTAAAGAACTATGTAAGTATTATATCTGTAATCTAGTTCCGATATTAGTTTGGGAATAGATGGCGCTGTGTGAAATGTCTATTAATATTTAATTATTTATTATGGAACTTGTTATTGACCAAACGAACGTTGGACATAACTGGCAACAAATAGCTATGAAAATTAAATGAGAATAAACACGAAAATAATATGAAAACTAACAAATATTGAAAGCTATTTGAAACGGGAACTTTTTTGACTCTATACATGACGCTAAAATGATATAACTGCAATAAAAATCACCTACTTAAATCTGAATGCAGAATAACATAAGAAACTGATCACAGGACCACACTTCTTTTCGTGTAAGTAGCCAACTCTGGAGTCGGAATTTTTAAGCCGCCTGTAGGCTACAAGGCTTACAGCCGACAAATATAGCCGGGACCAACAACGTGTCCCCCAAAGTACGGAAGCACTCAGTTCAAATGCCACTAAATGGTACTGAGTACTGATCGGGCGGAGAGTTGCTGAACCTAGATGATCTGTTAATAACATCTAAGCAAGCTTCGCCATGGTCACTATAAATAACCATACCAAAATAAGATCAACATTCTCGTATTACCTAAAAAGAAATAAACCTCAAGCTATTTCCGAAATTGATATCCCTTTTATGGTTAAAACTGAGTAATTCAAACCTTCAGTCATGAATTCCTTTGAGAATTAGAATGTACTTGTTAGGTTTATACTGTTGCGTGCTAGTGCGCACTAAAAATAATTCTACAATATGATAGGTCTAACGTAATAAGAACCGGGTAGGGTGTGAGCTTGCGTATATATCACAACGCATGAAGGCTATATTTATCTCTGACTATCTACCCACCCGGCTTCGAACGGGTAGCAGAGCATGTATGCCTACATATTTTTTTCTGTCGTATTGTCGTAACCGCCATTTTCGTCGAGCCGGGTTAGAATAAAGTATAACTAATGTTCATCGTACTTGGCATAGTCTTAATATATATTATTCCACGACCGGGCGGCACGGCGGTCGCGCCACACGTGCCGCGTTTTATCTCTCGACTTCAACCTCAATTTTTTTCCGCACAAAATAGCATACGAATATACACTTCACTACTGATTAAATTATCCGTTCAAATTTTACTACTGATCCGCGTTGTTTGTTTAGGGACAGTTTTATTTAGGTGAAATACACAAAACGATGATCCAATTTAATTTCACAGTACATCTTGTCAACCAAAAAACACATACTTTAAAGATAAAACACCTACATAACACAGCGTGCTAAAAACACTTATAAAAAATTAACAGGTCCAAATTGTCTGGTACAAAGACAGGTTTAATATAGATAAAATGCAAATAAAGACGATTCCGTACTACATTGTTTTCATACAACACTATTGATTCACGCGGCGCCGCACGCCATTAAAGATTCCAGTCGGCGCGATTTTTCCGACATCTTTAACAATTATCGTCATATTTCAGCCAATTAATACAAAACCTTAACAAATTATACACCCGAATCTTCTTCGTGAATCACTCCATCCATTGGTGAAAAGCGTATGAAACACCGTTCTTGAGTTAATCACAGATTAACTCAAAGGATAATAATTCAGACAGACAAATGTGGCGGGACTCTTTCTTATTAGATGTAATGTGTTCATAGGCATTTATCAAATTCATGAAGTATACGAGAGATCAACAAAAAATATATCGCAACAAATTCCGCTGTAGCCATTTCAAACGATAATAGTCTGTGCCATTTTCATTAGTGCTACAACGTTTTGGTGAAAACTTAATTCTGCGACTTTTCACCGATGCTACGTTAGTTGTGTTAGAAGTGACGGATTTAAAAAATCTAAATCATTCCTTATTTTTCGACCTAAAGGAGTAGGTCTTACCATTTAAATAAAAAACATCCAAATCCGTCTGGGCGAAGAAAAAATTCCATATATTTTGATTTAGAAAACAAACTATAGAAATGATTTTAATAAAATATGTATGGAACAAAAAGAAATTAAAAATTAAAAATCAATTATAACCGGGAGTCGGTTGAAAAGCTTTTCACCGGTGACCGACTCTTAATGGTGCAGAGGTATGAGTGTGTTAAAGTAAAAAAAAAAAAAAAAAAAAAAAAAAAAAAAAAAAAAAAAAAAAAAAAATTAACGTTCAGGCAGAAGGCGTTAATATATTATATTGTATTATATATAACATTAAGACGCTAAAATAGCATCGGTCCAAAGTTACTTCAGGGAAAAGTTTCGACGAAACTTTTTCACACTAATGAAAATCGTACAAACATGTTTCGCAATGTTATAGGTATCCCGATTCAAGCTCGAGATTCAACTAGCAATTTTAATGTTTCCTGCCACACCCAATTTTAAAATCAATTTCACACGGTACAACCGTTTAAAGACTTCTTATTTCACTATAATAAGCTGTACATTGAATTAAAGGAATTATAGGCCGACTGCAACAGTGCAAAATTATGGCTGAGCAACTGGAGTCCAACATTGCAAAAATGCAATTGTAGGGGTTTTTTACTGAATGCCCTTTAATGCTGGGTAGGTAACGAGCGCATAAACAGCTTTTGGTATTTCGTGGCTTTAATTTAAGTAAATGTTTTCTTATCTGAACCAACCAAAATCTTGGAAAAAGCAATTTAGAAATGTACACACTGGAAAGCAAGGATCTGAAAATCAACGATCGACACAGATAGATATTATACCAAATTATGAGGAACATAACAAACTGCTTCAAGGACAGCTTATCAGTTTCAATGAATTTCCAACATAGACGACGTACATGGTATTTTGAATAAAACATTTTTAATTTTAAATTCCGCATACAGCCTAAATTTCCACGCAAAATTTTCTTACCATTTCAACACATTTTCCATAAACAATGCTGCATTTCATATCAAAACGAAAATAAACCAAGAATATGGTGAATTTAAAAACTGAATCGATGAAAGCCATACGATTCGTGATTTTTGTTAGTAAAATATGTGGCATAATGACGCAGTTGGGTGTTCGTTTTAATATTAATGGTGAATATAAAACAGATATAAGTCGGTTACATAAACAGTTTTATCGAGAGCTCGTCACTGTCACATCTCTATGGGTGTTGAATAAACAACCCCTATTCAAATGCTTTCAGAGGCTGAAATGAATAATATTTTGCATGTGGTGGACAGAATATAAATCAGTATATTATAGTAGTTTATTTAAAATTATTCGCACTTTGCTCTCAGTGTGCACTGAGAGCAAAGTGCGATTGATTAGAGTGCGTTAGTAAAATAGAGTAAAAACTTGTACATACAAGTACCTACTCTATTTTACAAACGCCGTTTACACATTAATTGACCAACAATTTTGTGGTTAAGTATCTAACCACAAAATTTCATCCAAATCGTTGGAGCCGTTTCGGAGATACACGAAATATATATACAAGAATTACTCGTTTAATAATTGTCTATACAGTCAAGATCTTTTACAAAGTATCGGCCTCTACGGTGTCCAATCTAGATAACACCTTGCCAATTTCAAATCTTGTACTATATCATAGTAGATATTCATTATCGGAACGGATTATTTCAATGTTCGCAGCTACGACATTATCCGAATTCAAAATCAGATCTATGAAATTCGTGTCGTTATCTGCTAACTTATTTAGGCAACGCCACCTACCGACCTACATTCTAACTTATCTACAAAGCTTCATGTAATTAAGATCTGTATCAAACAGTTATGTTTAGCAACAACCCTGTCTAAATTACACTAGCATTTATTGTAGTCGCTTATTAGGCTATTGCCTAGTTATGGACTTGTTTTGTACAGCTGGATCGTTATCCTTGAATTTGTAATTTCGAACACACCAAAGCGTTCATATCTATTTCGTTCAGTTTTTCTCAATTCTGCCAGTTACAACATTACTCATTTACAACATTATCATAAATTAAATATTAGCTATACAAACTAGCATTACAAATGACTAAGACACCGCTAGCCTAGATTTTAAAAGGTCAATCTTCACCAGCGTTTTCCTCAAGTCGTCCCGAATTCATGTTATTTCGCAGAAGTATCACGACGGTGCTCACGATTCTAATAGAACCAATAAAGATGGGCATTTTCGACAATCACTTTTCGACTTTGAACTTGAACTCTATTGTTGCGGCGTGATCGACATTGTTATTAAGGGCATTAGAATTTGGTTGATTAAACAAGTTGTGTCAAAAAAAAATTTTTCTGTTGTGAATGTGGTGAAAGTAGTTTTTGTGTGACGGTAACGGAACGATTAGGTGGTCCACCTAAAGTTAAGTGCCCATAGCAACAGCAATAAAACTTAGGTCGTCGTAAAACTTGGATCTTGAATATATACAGACTGAAGTCGCATCGCATTTCTGGCGTTCATGGTAGGGACGTCTTACATACCTGTATTTCACCGGCACTTACACCCTTCAAACCAGATCACATCACATGCACTCTCATTTCTATTCTGCTTAGAGAAAGCCATTAAGAAAACGGGTATTGCAATGGAAATAAATATATTTTCTGACCGCGGAGTTACTTCTCTTTGTTTGTAACAATATCTCTCATAGCTCTACTATACCCTCGTTCCAAGTACTTCATCACTACGCTCTCGTAAGTTAAGGCCTGAGCTGAAGAGAGAGAAGATATCTGATTCAGGAACTAAAAACGGAAAACGATCGAGGCGAGCTAAGTAATACAAAGTGAACCTACACTCTTAACTCAATAAGAGGCTAAAATTCGGCGACTTCGCGACTTGTGTAGTAGCGGGTATTTTTAAGTAGTTTAGTATCTTAAGTAGAGTATGCAAATTTGCGACCATCTCGACTATGCCAATGTCAGTACGTTATCTTATCATTAATACATTCGAGATAGTGGAAAAGCATAATGCAAATGCTGAATTGATCTCTTTAAACGTATTCTGACCCAGTTGTCCTCTACAATAACAGTGCAGACGTATTGACATTCTTTATTGCAAATGACAAATTGATCCAAGTACTGTCCTTTCTTTGGAAAAGTGTCTCTCATTTTATTGATGCTGATTGATAGTCTCCTTTACAGACAGCGCTGATTTAGAGGGCAATTTAGATCATCAGATACGCGAGTGTTCTCTCATTTGGCATTGGCTATTATAATTGCAAGACAAAAACGTCAACAGATAAATCTCTTAATAGACCGATATGAAACCACGAACTAAATCAAGAATAATTTAGCCGATAAGCACCCGGAAGGTCCGTTATTTTCCTGCATTATCTCGCCTGCAAGTTTAAGAAATTAGTCGTCTGCTGCGCCATATAGTAAAGAAATAGTTTTCGTTCATTTAACAAAGTGCAGCAGATATCTAACCCGTAGATACCCAAATCGCTGGTTTAGATAATTTAAAATAAAAATACAACATAAAAGTCTATACTGCAAAGAATATGAAACTTTGCTTCCAGTTTGACAGTGTACCTAGTAGGCCATAATTAAATAACAAGATAATAACTACAATCAGCAAATCTCCAATGTACTAATGAATACGGTTACGATTGTGACAAGACTTCACGCTTTCTGGCCGTAAGTACCGGAGGAAAGTGAAAAAGTGGGCGAGTCAAATGAGGTAATATTAGTCCGATAAACTAGCGGCGACCGGCAGCGCTCACTTTCATTGGCTAGAACCAGTCTCGAGGGCTACTGAAGGTACACGAGCATTGACAATGGATTGGTTAGACGATGTTATCATAACTAGCTTTCCTTAGCGAAGTTCCGCCTATTTTCATAATTTGATCTTGTTCGTGAGGAAAAGCTACCGCTAAATCTGTTTCTGACACAAATTACCATGAAATATCATTTGTACACTTGTATCCAAAAGGATTTTTTTACATATAAAATACTAGCGACCCGCCCCGTCATCACATGGGTGCAATGTGGGAGATACTAATGTGGGACAGTTTCTTTTCTATAATATGCATACTACCTAAAAACCTTCCTCTTGAATCATTCTATCTATTGCTGAAAACTGCTTTAAAGTACGTTGCGTAGCTTAAAAGATCTACAAACTACGGGAGCTACTTTGTTTCATAATATGTAAGGAAGGAAACAACGATTTCAGCGACTGTACCTCTTCAGTCCTGTATCACGCCTGCAATTTGAGTGACAACGTCTTTAATTCTGTAGCAGACCTCCACGATTTCAGCAGCTGTGACTATTCAACTCTGTAGCACACCTCCAAGATTTCTAAAGCTGTGAGTATTCAATATGAAGAAGCGCTTTCTCTTCAAAATTAGATATTTCTATTTATTGGGGTTTTTTTCGAATTTTAAATTCTCCTATACAAAACGAGTATTGAAACACAAAAAAAAATGAAATCAGTAAGCCATTTTCGAGATTTTTGCGAAACTAACGCACG
Organism: Aplocera efformata; assembly: GCA_921293045.1. Classification (NCBI taxonomy): domain Eukaryota; kingdom Metazoa; phylum Arthropoda; class Insecta; order Lepidoptera; family Geometridae; genus Aplocera; species Aplocera efformata. The sequence continues at coordinate 2,004,237 of OV121040.1, forward strand.
GTTATATTATACAATTCTCTCATACAATAAATATATTATGTACTTTTGAGCAGTTTGAAGGAATCTTCAAGAAGAGTGAATATGTATATTCTAGACCAGTGTGTTATATGTACGACCGCATCACTTACCATCAGGTGAGATCGCGGTGAAACGCTGGCCTATGTATAAAAACAAATTTACTGTGACTGAAACAATATGGATTTATCAAAAAATATTAGTATTTGTGTCACGCATACTCGTACTCAGCATTGTTTTTAGCAAAATTAACTAACAATACATTTTCTTAAATCATAATCTGTCTAAACGCGATAAACTCAAAAACTACCGCACGGATTTTCATGTGGTTTTAACCGATCGACGGCGTAACTCATGAAGAACAGTGATAGTTAAAGATGACGGAAAGAATAATGCCGACTGGATGCGTGCGCAGCTGGACTGTGTAAACCAATAGAGTTATAAGAAAACAATATATTACGGGATTATTTCTCTTAAAAAGACCCATTCAACCGTAGCAACGCTTCAAAGATTAACACAAAATAACGTAAAAATGTAAATCTTTAAGTTCAGCGATTTTTTTGGGATAATTCACGTATCCCTAGTAGATTAAATTAGGCGATTATTAATCCTTAATTAATTATATTAATGAGAAAATAGTTTGCTTTATTTCATGTCAATTAAAACTGTCTTTATAATAAACACTTCTCATCGTTTTTAAATTTTTACAAGTGTGAGTGTTTGTGGTATGTAATTTTGTGGTAAGCAAGCGGCCGGCCTCCGACGTGACCGGCGCGCCACCCGGTCGTGAAATAAAATACATTAAATATACGTCAAGTACTTAATAAGAGAAAATCTTAAAGGAATAAGTAACATCATCAACATAAAAAAAATGTTAGCCTTTACGGGACACACGGCAGATATGAAAGATGACGGCATAAGAAGGCGTGCCGTTTGCTGTCACGTTATACGAGTCGATTTTACTGCGCCAACAGATGTTTCACATCAAAAATGTTTAGTAATAGGGTATTGGACCCAGAAATTCTTGGACTAACAATCAAACTGCTAGTCAATATAGATCTATTTTACGCAGTCAATATTTAAATTATTTATATGACCTCTTGTCTCATATTATGAGGAAAAGGTTTCAATGACATCTTTCCTTTCCAATTTATTACACAACAACATGTAATAGCATATGCTATAACACCATCTAGTTTTTAAATCCAAAAACTATTTCCATGGAACATTAAGTCACATCTTTTAAAACTATTTTAGATAAAACATAAGTTTTATAATGTATAAATTTTTTGGAAAAATTACTAATATCCATCTTATCACAAGTGATTATACCATCGATGTCACAGTGCCATGATTCATCAAAATCCATCCAGCATTTATTCATATGAAAGGAACAAGGTTGACAAAAAAATTGCTTTGGCACATTAAAAATATTCAATATACTATGTAAGAGGGACAGTTCTATACAGTACAGATAGATAGTTTGAAGCAGGTAACACTAGTACTTCAAGAAGTTTGGCTTGCTCGAGTAGGCTTTAGTTTGTTAAGGCGGATAATGCACCAAAAAGGTGTACCCCGGATGTCAGAGCAAGCACAGACACCCCCACCCAAAATAAAGTATGTAGATAATTTAGGCAGTGTATGTATATAAAAAAACAGTTGTGTAATATTTGAGGGTCAATGCCAAATTCCTAATGGAAGTACATATAAACACATTTAAAAAAAATCTGCATGTCATAATTGATAGGCATTGTTATATCACAGCTGATTTCAATATTATTTGATAAGCTGAGTCATAGTTGATAACAAATTGAATATAAGTCAAGCATACAAGTATTTTATTTGTAGGTCATTGTGATATTTCAAAGGAGCTTGAATACAAGAAGTACTTTGGTGAATACATTTAGCTATTTTCATAGTTACAGGAACACATTGTTATTTAGTTCACAAAATGTGGATCGCCAGTGATATACAGTTAAAGACACATTTATTTTTCTGTAGTACTATTTGACAATCTAATAAAAATACCCATTTTAAAGGTTTAGGGAAATCCTATTACTAAGCATATAACAACTCAAGCATTAATTATTTACAAGAACAAGAATTCATATAAACATAAATATATAAATACTTAACACCAAAACATTAATCCTGGTGTGGACGAGAGAGGCTATCTACCCACAACACAGGTTTTAACCTAGGGTGGGGGATAGTGATCTTTGCATCAATTCTGTTCGTACATATTATTATAAAATAACTATTAGGAGTACAAATAAGTTTCCGCCGTTTTATTGTAGATGGCGCGGCACGGAGATTCGGTTAGCTATCGCAGATGATAACCGGCTTAAAAAATAGTTTGGACATTCAAGAACAACATAACCTATTAATATCATTGATTTTATATTGGTAAAATATAATTTTTATAAGTTGAAAATGTCAAAATTTGAGCCAAGTAAGCGTCATTTGCGGGAAATATTAGTTTACTTCTTTAATTTAAAGAAATCTGCTGCTGAGGCGCATCGATTGCTCGTAGAAGCATATGGTGAGGTTGCTTTGAGTGAGAGAACATGTCGAGAGTGGTTTCAAAAGTTTAAAAACGGTGATTTCGACGTAGAAGACAAAGATTGCAGTGGAAGGCCAAAAATTTACGAGGATGCAGAATTGGAGGAATTATTGGAGGAAAATTCATCTCAAACACAAAAAGAACTTGCTCTAACATTAGAAGTCACTCAGCAAGCAGTCTCACATTGTTTAAAATCATTAGGAATGATTCATAAACAAGGAAATTGGGTTCCGTACTAATTAAAGCCGAGAGATATTGAACGCCGATTATGCTTAAGTGAAATGCTGCTAGCTAGACATAAAATAAAGTACTTGGAAACACTTGATTGGGAAGTGTTACCCCACCCGCCGTATTCACCAGACATTGCACCGTCCGATTGTCACCTGTTCCGGTCCGTAGCACATGCTCTGACGGCGCAGCGGTTCACATCTTATGAGGATACCAAAAATTGGGTTGATTCGTGGATAACCTCAAAAGACAAGGAGTTCTTCAGACGTGGGATTCGAATGCTGCCTGAGAGATGGGAAAAAGTGGTTGCAAGTGATGGGCATGATTTTGAATAAATTTATATTACCGTTCTTCTACAATAAATATTTAATGTGTAAAAAAACGGCGGAAACTTATTTGTACTCCTAATATGTAATGTACAATATAAGAACTCAAATTGTTACTGTACTATTATTAAATTGATGCCATGATACTTAGTTGCTTGTTCAAAATAAATAAATTATTATAATACATCTTTGGCCTTTCTGTATTCACGCACAGTTTGGAACCCAATACGCCAGAATCAATGATCCATCCACTCCCGCCAAAAGCCCACATGAAGTTGTCAATTGACAGAAACCAATGTAGTATGACTCCCATAATAAAAAATCAACAACATTATAAGGAAAAATAAATAAATCACATTGTACCATTCAGAACATTACTCATTTATGGCCATCTACAGCCAAAAACATTATAGTATTGTAAATGGTAACAAAAAATTCAATGAATACTACATAACATCAGGTAAGGCATCTGCTCGTAAAATCACTTCTTAAATAAATATAAAATCGATTTATCTATATTATAAGAAATGTTATCACAAAATATCCTTAGGCTGGCTCAATTCTTTGAATAATTAATCTGTGTCCATGTTACATATACGTTAAATCTCTAAGTTTGAGTATTCAGAAACAAGTACATACCTTTCGGCGTAGCGCAGCAATTACTGGGATCCAGCCAACAATATCATACTTTTACTTTCAAAATCGAAGTGAGTTTTCTCATTCACTGTAGCTAAAACCCAATACGAATCTTGCGAGTTACCGCCAATACGAGTACTCCGACGATCGCAGCACCCAAGTAGCCCCAATTATCATACACAACATCAGCAACATGCAAAAATACTTCCAAATTACTAGACACTATTTCTTGTGCAACAGCAGGAAGGAATATTTCGTTACCGCAACAAGAACTCATCACAAAAAAACGTTAAGCCTAACTAAAAACTACACAATTGAACTAGATATACTAATAAAATTTCATTAATATAAATTTGATCTAAATTTAATTGTTTTAACGCGGCATGTAAATATTTGAGAAAATTCTAAATTGTAAACAAGAACTCTTGACATTGACATTACATGACTGATTAGTTTCCTTTCATATTTGACAGGCAGAATGTTGCCAAGAAATGCTTAAATGCCTAAAATTATGAGAAATTATTCGATGCCGCAAGTGCTGGCTGTTACAGACCTGGCCAATGAACACAAATAAAAATGTAATCAATAACAATTACAGTATACTGAATTATTATATTTAGTATTAGACTCTGTAGATATTAGATAATCTTCCTACTGAAATCTACTTGGCCATAGTATTTTGGAAAGCCATGTTGCTTGCGTCCGTAGGTAAATACCCTCAGAGTAGAGATGAGTGCTATTTATTAGAACAGATCAGGTATTTTACGAGACTAGGCGGCACTTATTCCAGTTTTGTTAATACAAAATCCAACTAGTCTTAGCACTCGCACACACGTAAGCATTTACGACTAAATCTTAATATAATTGTCATAGTATGAATCTCTTCTTTATTTCTTTAAGTAAAGTATTTTTAGTGAAGTAGCCGGCGAAATTTTTTTTTTACATACTCATACCTCTGCACTAGCATTCCCTGTGTCGCAGATGGCATGGACAAACACATAAACACAAGACAAACACCCAAGACCCGAGAACAAACTTCATGTGCCCCGGCCGGGAATCGAACCCGAGACCCCTCGCCCCGAAGGCAGGGCCACGAAGTTGTTTCGGAGCCTTAAGTATCGGAGTTTCCGACACTTAAAGGCATAATATCTTTATCTCACAGTGACGAGCGCAACGAGATGCGACTTGTGTATTTTCATACTACAAAAATAAGACCCGAGTTGTATTTCTTGTAGATTTTGAAGTTTGTTAGATAAAGGTGATTGTCAATAGAAAATAAAATTCACTTCATTTTCAATTTTTGTTTTTTTATGACAGACGTGATATTTGATGATTAACGATATCATTTTTTAATATTATTGTATATCTTGTATTCTCGAAACCATATTCGAGCTTCAGGATTTAAACATGAATTCCAGTGCGTCCCTAAAATCTCTATATCCTAGACCTCTTTTTTTACTGTTACTTTAAATTTAAGTTACTTTATATTGCGGACAGGCATGTAACTAAGCGAAACGGTACGGTAGGTACTTATGACTAGGTGAACTTGAGATTTGCATGATGCAAGATTGCTTAATATTGATAAAAAACATTTATGGAACTCATTCAATCGGTATTGCCCACTAATTTCCAAAATTACCTAGGAAACCGGGGCGCGATGCGGTGGATATTGCGACGCGAGCAAAATTAATCCCTTAAATATAAAAAAAAACTCAACTAAGAATATATTATTTTATTTTTAATAATACACATACATATTAAATAAATTCTCATATTTTTCAATTGATTAACTATTTCACACTCATATACCAGACCTAGAATGTCGCAGGCAGCATGAACAGAAACAAGAAAAGCAGTCCAGTCAGCAGAATAAACTTTATGCTCATCAAAAAGTTTGCTCCTGATGGAAATCGAGCCGCTTTGAAGCAGCGGTAACTATAACTAAGCGGAGCCGTCAAAAAATAATTACAATTTAATACTTTAATCGATAGCTCCTTATTTAATAATACAAGTACAAGCATCACCAATAACGCAAAGTGGAGCAAATTATTCTACAAACAACAAAATAAAAAGATACATGCATGAAGTCGATTCTATGTAGCATAATCTAGAGTCAATCAATCCGCGGTAGATAGCAGTCTCAACAAATAATTTTCATGTAGATAGTATTTTTTTCCTAATAAGTAATGCTACTTAACACCCTCTAAGTATGTACCTAATAAATTAATTTTTGGAATAAAATAAATTAAATGCTACCTTAAATAAAACATACATTCTAAGAAGGCATGAACTCGTAAATATTTTCATACTTCTCAGATAGGTACATAAAATTATGTAATTACAGATCTTTACAGGAATTTACTAACAATTGTTGTCAAAAACAATGTTTCAATCTAGTCGGCTGATCAAAATTAGAATTACATAAACTATGTATATATGTATGCATTAGCCTAATTATTTAACAGTAAATAAATTATTGTGATCACAATACCCATCATATATTGAATGTATGTTGAATAAAATATTCAGAGCCACAAATAGTTCTAACAATAAGGGTTTGTAGTCTGTTGTCTATAAAATGCACATTTGCCGTTTACTTGAACATCATCACACGAACTTCTAAATCTAATTTAGAAATATCTAGAATAATTTTATTACTTGACTTGCACAACATAAAACTTAATAATTTTATAATCATAGTGCAAGTTGTCAAGCATAATCAGGGAATGAATTTTACAGGTAATTTTATTCCTGTATTCCAGTTTGGATGAGACTCAACTGGAATACAGAGGAATAAAATTCTCGGTTTGAAACATATTTATTTTACAAGACGACTGACAAACAATTATTAATGATAGGATAAAGTAATGTCCTGTCCCAACTGGGCACACAGAAATTAAATTCTCGCCTACTCCTGTTGGAAATAATCCAAATTAGTGATACAAAACATCTGTGACCTATACTTCTTAATGCTTCTAAAATCATACCCAATATTGTTGATTCACAATGATAAATATTCATGATAACATTTGAATGCTAAAGATAAGTCTAAAAAAGTAGGCAAGTAAGGCTTATTTATTTATTCCCAATATTACCAGGTAATAATATTATTATATCCCAGGTATATAATATTATTATATACCAGAAGTATTGAAAATTTTATTACCATTGGAAATTCAGTGAAATACACAAATGCTTAATGAGTGATAATGTGTAATTATAAGTGAAATAGATATTATTTCCATACTTAGGGGTTGATTGGATCAGTCAAGTTATTTAAAAATCATGAAACTTAATAGGTTCCCTTGTATTTCGTATTTCTGTAAGTTTCGTGGGATGATTTAGTGGGGGTGGCCGATTGGGCTCAACACTTGTCACGTTTACGTTTCCTGGATAATGGAACTCACCATGTGCAACATGCTCTGCCACCCAGGAGACATAGGCGTGAATCGATGAATTATTATATTATATAGTCATCAGCAATCAATTATTACTTACAGCCATTTTTTTATATATGTCAATGTTCGTAAATCTGTCAAAATGTTCTATACATTTAAAAACAATAAACAATGTAGCTTGATGCCAACGTCGCCAGTCATTTGTTAGTTGATTATAGAAACTCTGTTAACAATTTCTGTTAACTGTTAATTGCTGTTAACTTTTCCTACCATGTATACACTGTACAATAGTGTTCACGAGTCTATTTGCTCCAAAATGCTTTGGAACATAAAAGTCCGTTATAAAATCCTCATTTGAGGTGCAATTTTGATAGGGGTAGTTGTGAGAGGTTTCTTTGGGCTCATCTTGGCGGGAGATCTCATGACTACGTCGACAGCCTTTCTTAATATTTGGTGTTCGCTTTTTTTGTATTCTTCTGTTATTTCATAGAGATCCAAGTCTGCATCCAACACCAAAACCTGTAACAAGTTTATTTCACATTAAGAGCAATCAAAAGTAGCACTAAAACTATGTCATGTTTGTCTGCCACCACAGATTCCAGCTGCCATCACAGCTGGAATCTGCCGCCAAGCAGTAGTAATGTTTACATTACTGTGTTCCAGTGGATGGGTGTGGGTGCCAGTGAAATCACCAAACACTCCGTCTTTGTCTCGGGTGATGGATGCACCCAATACAACTAATTCTAAAATCCAAGCCTTATTCAGAGTTGGATTGCTGTTGTCCTGACTTACTACCAGGTGGGCTTTCAGCCATGCTGTCACTTCCTCACATAAAGAGTTGTGGCATTACGACAAAATAATTTAATATTCATTTCACACAGCATCTACAGACATCTAGTGTAGTCCCAAACTAAACATAGCTTGTACTATGGGAACCAGATGTCCGCAAGAATATTTATTAGTAATTTTTTCTAAGTACATACATACATACAATATATTACAGTAGCGACCCACCCCGGTACGGTTGTCCGACATAAGTTGTAATACAATTCTTTAGATCCATCCCATAGCCAGTATTAGTTTTGTATGATATCATTACACAAACTATTGGAGTTCTCGGCTTTTCTCTACTACAATATACATGTATTATACATATAAATCTTCATTAATGGATAAATGGATGGTAAAAACCGCATCAAAATCCGTTGCGTGGTTAGGAGTTAGCAGATAAAGAGACCGACAAACGCGAGAAGCGACTTTTTTTTATCAAACTAAAGACAAACCAAAATAAACAAATTTCGGTATATCCCCTATTTTTTTCTTATGATATTTATTTGTAGTCTACTTGGCACCCTATCATTAAGCCTATTGCGTAACCAAAATACAAAAAAAAGCGTGTTACTGTAATCTGATTTTTTATATTTAATTGCATATAATTTTATTCTTGGACAATAAAACAACATTCCATTGTTATCAAAAATTTACAAAATAATAATAGCTCTTAACTAATTACTATAAAAATTCGTTTTATTCATTTTTAATGACCATTTAATTAATACGTGATATTGATAATAGAGTAACCTTGTTTGTTGTAACACATGTTATATTATATGGAATATTCTGAAATGTTAGTGGGTACTAGTTTTTTTTCTTAAGTAAGATAGAGAAGGCATTGGTCTGGAGGATCAGCTGATGTTAAGTGGTTACCTCCGCCCATAACAGAACATTCCATTGTTATCAAAAAGTTACAAAACGAGAATAATAGCTCTAACTAATTACTATAAAAAATAGTTTTATTCATTTTTAATGACCGTTTAATTAATTCGTGATATTGATAATACAGCAATAAACTTGTTTGTTGCAACACATGTTATATTATATGGAATATTCTGAAATGTTAGTAGGTACAATTTTTTGTTTTTTTAAGTAATGTAGAGAATGGATTGGTCTGGAGGATCAGCTAATGTTAAGTGGTTACCTCTGCCCATAACAGCAATGCAACTTAGGTCCTCCCCAACCGAAGATCGGCTGATGGGCACAATGGGGTTCTTCTCATAGAAGAACCCCATTGTGCCCATCAGCCGAGACAGGGATGTAATGTCTCATGCGCCTGTGATTTTACCGGCACCCACACCCTTCGACCGAAACACAGTAATATGGGTGCACCACTGCTTGGCGGCAGATTACTAGGTGTGGAGGTATTATAGTACTTAACGGCGAACTTTGCACAAGTTCTTCTGCTACTAAGAGTTGTTCTGACTCTAGAAGCCTTACTTATAAAAAAATCGTTAATCATTACTTAGCCACCTCTCAACTGAATCACTCTCAACCCGTTAAATACCGTTTAACTTTTCTTTACCTATAAACCTTATTTAGCTGTTGATCAGTTGAGCTAGATACAGATAAACTAAATTTGAACGGTCGACCATAAGGTTTGCCGCGGACGAAAAATTTGTAATAAAATAATCGATTATAGAACGATTACAGAAGTCAAAACTAAGATTTTTGCATCTTTGGTGACAAGGTAGTGTCATATCTTTCAAATTTCAATATCCTTCAAAATCAAATCATCACTGAAAAGTTGTGAAAAAAAGAATAAAAAAGTTGTGATCTAGCCATTCGAAGCCATAGAACAGTTGTGATTAAACATGCAAGGAATGAAAAGAACACGCTCCACGCTCAATTGCAGTGAACAGAAGGTATTTATTTATTCTTATATATCGCCTAGCGCTGCGTTAGTAGATAAGTTGTCTAAAATAGTATAAAAAATGTGAACCCTTAGGATCATCCATCGTGAAGATTATTATTTTCTTTTTACAGATCCAAGTCTGAATGCTGTAGCGAGAGCCATGAGCACCAGTTGTTCGTCCTCGCTAGCCAATCAAGAAAAGAAGCGCATGATTGTAAGATGAAGAATGAAAGAGAGATGCATGAAAGAAGATTGAGGATAATGTCAATGTAGGAAGAATATTGGAAATTGAAAATAAAAAATATGAAAAATTAATTTATATTTTTTTTATTTGTGTATATTATTATTCGACAAGCGCGACAGAGACTGCTGGCTCATGCCGTGTATGTCAGCGCAGTCTTCTTGAATCTCATGTCAGCCCCAATATCTGATGACTGCCATTACTTGTAACTCTACAGGGATACTGCCTCCTCGGGTATCAACATGCAGATCAGGTCTCGCTATTTCGATGATGCGGCACATATTTTCTTTGCTAAAACGGTATCTTAACCTAAATTCTTCATCTGGCAAATCGTGTAGCGGATTTATACGAGCTCTGTATGTCTTCCTGTGCCTAGCCGTAGGCGCCCTAAAATTACCTAACTCTTCTACGTCGTTTTGGAGATCCCGAAGGAGATTGTCGAAATCCATTTTTCAATAATATTACAAATCATAAACAACAACTTTTTTGTGACGTTTCGATCAACTGATTCAAATAAAACCCGCCATCTTGTATCTCATCAAGCGCTTATCTAGGTCGCGGTGGTGTTTAGTTTTGACATTTACTTAGCCGTTACTCAAATTTGAGACAGGTTTATAGGTGTGTATTTTGCTGATCATTTGCTGAAACGCAACTTTTGAGAGATGTTTGAGAGGCGTTTATAAGTAACAGCGTAGATTTGTACAGAAACAAAGTACTATAATTATTCTTGGGACAGCAAAGAAACCATTCAGCTAACTTGGCGTTTCTTAAATCTTTTTGTAGTAAATACTTACATATAATACATATTAACGCACAGACACAGAACATAAATCTATGTCGAAAATGATTGTCCTCAGTAGGAATACGTCAAACAGAGCAGGAGGCGCTCTGTCTTCTGCCTTGTATGACGTATGCCCCAACTGAGCTGTGTGCCAGTCATATTATGCAGCTTATGCATCGAATCGGGCGAAAGAGGACACATGGATTAAGGTACCGAACCAAAAAAATAATTAAAGTGTCTTCATGGGAGTTATTTTTGTCTTTGTTAGAGAGCGTGGTAGCCCAGGGGCATAGACGCTGACTTTCAAGGTCGCTAGTTCAAACCCACAGGTGAACCAATGAGTTCTTTCACTTGAAAAATTTATGTGCGCAATACCGCGTTCTCGAAACGGTGACGGAAAACATCGTGAGGAAACCGGCATGTCTTAGAACCATAAATTCGAAAACATGTGATATCTATCAATCCGGATTGGGCTCCCGTGGTAGATCAAAGCCAATTCACTCTCAATTATCGAGAGTAGGCCGGTGTCCCTGCAGTGGGAACATTAGAAGCTGGTACGGTATATACTATTATATTTATTCTGTGTACTTACAGGTGCCGGACACTCGCCATGTACTCTGTTTATTAGCCAGTCTTCATGTAGTTTGTGTAAATCTTCAATGTAGGACAGTGGAACACATTGTTCTTCTGAACGGGCCCTTTTCTTGATCCTCTCATACACGTGAGACGGAGTTGCTTTTAGATATACTGTAACATTTAAAATTAATTTCATTTGAAGGTGTAATAGAGATGTTTGTTTCTTACTAAATAACCCTACCTTTCTTTTTTTATAAACAAATTCACTTGTTCTCCTGCAACATCTGTGTCGCAGGAGTCAGACATACACACATGCACCCCACCCACGAAAAAATTTCATGTTCCTAGCATTTTTATAAGCAAAAGGAGATGCTTCAAGACCTGATTTACTTAAAAAGGGTTAGCAGAGTAATTTGTATCAATACATATTCAACATCTTCATTCTTTCAATAGAGTAGACATCAAGGTGAAGTATGTAATTGAGCCTGTGCCTACTCCACAACATATAAGTGTGATTATGATTGTTCAGGGAACTTGGGAAGTACTTGTGCAGTTGAGTTGGCCAACCAATAATTGTAAATAAACAATCAAAATATACGGATTGGGCTCCCGTGGTAGATCAAAGCCCATTCACTCTCAATTATCGAGAGTAGGCCGGTGCCTTTGCAGTGGGAACATTAGAGGCTAGTACGGATTCAAAATATTGAAACAAAGGTTTTGTGGAAGACCTTTGAACAGCATCAGTTATGAAAAAAACAACACTGATGGTTTCTCTCTGTTAAATACTATTACCTATACTTACCAATCAGATCAGCCTCAATGGGTATTTGATGCTGGATGAACCTAAACCACTCATCAAGGACTGAAAACTCAGCCAGGTGTATGGTCCCACTTCTTTTCATGTGTTCCACAAAGCAATACCTGCAAATGATTATTGTTTTTTCTATAGACATTTTAAAAGGATTTTCTTGAATATTTATTTGTATGTATATTTTGTGAAATCTTAAGTGATTGATGTAATCTTTATTAACAATGGTATAATTTAACATTTAAATTTGAACAAAAAAATAAATGAAGGTGAAAAAGAGAGATTATTACAGACAACATAAAATTTAAAACTAAAATAAAATTATGTGACCCAAATCCAATCAACAATTATAATATGATAAACAATTAATTTACAGATCAAAATTTGATATATTTTTAGTATAAAACTTTACAAGAAATAGAAATGTAACTTACAAAATAAATTATTTTTTGGTAATTTCTTATTTATTTAGCATTGTATTGCTTTGTTTAGTTTTTAATTTTGTTGTAACAAATAAGCTAAGTCCAGTTATTTTAGCAGGAAAATGGGCTTGAAACTTTTAACATACCGAGCACTAAACAAAGACCTCTCCATCAGCTTCACAGGTGTAGGTGTGGGTCTACGGTGCATATCCAGCATGGTAAGAGCGACATATGATTGAAATGTCATTGCCCATTTAGCTGTGTCTTTGTACATGAGGTCCTGAAAATGCATGAGACTGTGATAAACCATGTTTTACAATAGGGAATGTATGAAAAAGGGGCCACTACACATTTTATATGAAGCCAAGACAAAGGCATAGAGGTTTCATCACAAAAAATACTGAAAATTTAAATTATTGTTAGTTAGGTGGTCAAGATGGTATTTTTTAAAACTAAATGTACCTACCAGGAGATTCCATCCATTGAGATTACGCCACTCTTCGACAGGTTCCGTCAGTAAAGTTATATCTTCAAATTGGCGAAAATGTTCAAGGAATGTTGTTTTACCGCTGCCGATATTTCCCTCGACCAAAACAGTAAAGGGTTTTGTGATTTCCGAAGACATTTTAAGCTTTTCTTTAGCACTTGAAAGCCTACGAAGCTTGATCACCTTGCACGCAACACTTCTGTAACGGTTTCCCGCCGAAAATGACCCACCTAAATAAAGGCGCGTAAACATAACCTGTCAAGATTTCTTGCTGTCAATACAGTGTGTTTAATAAACATTTATCTCGATTCTAGAATACAGTTGCAGACGTTACGGTAGTTATTTAATACTGAATTGAATTGAAGTAATTTCCCTGCTATTACAAAATACAACGTTGATAAACTGTCAAAATAAAATATATTGTCTAAAAACTAAAACGTCCGACAGCGACAGCTGATTTGAGCTGATTAATTTTTTTTTCTTCTTCTTTTGGCTTCGCACGGCTTGTGCATTTGGCAGAGCCAAGTTTTTTTTTTGTTTTTTTAAATCAGGGAAAATTTTACGCGGTAACTAATAACTACGCTATAGAGGAACAGGATCAGGAGAGTATGTGTGGTAAAGATATAAATATTTACAATATATATATATAAACAGCATAAAGCAACATCAAAGTTATAATTTGATGTCATTTGTACAAATAAAACTGATTGATTGAAGCAACCATTTTCCTTTCTTGTCTATGAAATGAACGATAATATATTTTGTCTGTAACTATTCAAACATATTTCAATAAATAATACTACTTATCTTTTACTTCTATTTACATAATTTGAAAATAATCCAATGAGGGCTTTTAATTTTCGATTTAACAAGAAAAAAGATCATTCTCTAATTTTTACTGTCATATCCGTCTACTCATTCTCCACCTCCATGGGCTCGATCGAGCTCGATGGATTAAATGATGACTCTTAACGTAGCGAGATAAAGAACCGGGAAACGGCCCCGTTTTTAAAAAAAAAAAAATCTCCCGCCCACTTTCTCTGCGGGATAATTAGGAAGAAATAGCAGAATTAAGGATAATTAGGAAAAAAAAATTACGTAATATATAAGTACATATTTTCAGAAAAAAATGTGAAATAGAGCTTGAAAAGACAAAAAAATAAGCTTTAGCGATTTATAACTTTTTTCACTAAAAAATAAAAACCGCCGAAAATTACCATTTTTGGACATTTAATTACACAGCTTCCAATATTCCTAAAAACCTATTTCGGGGCTTAAATTGTAGGTATTAATAATGCCTACGGTTAAAATTTGGTGATTTTTTTTTATAAATTTTCCCGCAAATCGCTAGAATGTAAAAAAATAGGTGTGTATTAAAAAAAGTCTATTTCTCTATCTCGCCTACGCTATTTATTTTGTCGTGGGTTTACACAAGTGAAGTTGGTAGTAAAGTTATAGTCACTATAGCAAAAATGTTGATAATGTTATAAAATGGCATGTATAAAGGCGGGCTTTTAATCATAAAAAAGAGTTTTATTCTCGAAAACATTTGTATGATTTTTTATTTGTTTTGCTTATATTTCATCTTGTGTTCTAAATTTAACATTTGATTTGTTTTTGACATCCTATTTTGACATCATCCTATGACATCCTACAAAGCAGCGCCATCTGCATGCTGGAAAAATGGTTGCGAAAATTCCTTTCATCCTTCCTTCATTCCCATTCCTTTAAAAAATTATTTCCATGGAACTAGTATTTACTATTGTTTAACTGTTGTAACTATTACATATAATTATAAAAACTATATATTCCTCCATGATAATTTTACATCTTTGCGCCAATTTTTTGGAAGACCGAAACCACATACTTATAAAGTGCCAGTGTTGTTGTGAATGAATGTTGTGAATCTCAATGTTGCATTTTTTTTATCTACATCAATGAACCGGTGTTGTGTCATAAATATCCAACGACGCCTGACTATGAAGGTGAATGGGGTAGAAAATCAATTAAGCTAATATGTAGGTTACTTTTTTTTTAAAAGAAAGGAACTTAAAATTGCGGCGCTAATCATTGCCTCTCACTGGCATACCTGCACCGTCTATACTCACGCACACGCGTACCGTACGCAGAAAAAGTAAGATCCATCTCGATTTGTTTTCATACTGTCTTGACGCGCATCCTTGTTATTGTTGTTCTCTGTTATTGTTGTTGAGTTTTGTTTTTGTATTGTCAAAATTCGTTGTTGGACATTTGGAGACATTAGATATGACCGTTCGAAAGCGAAGGAAGTAAATCCATTATAAGTCTCAGGTATACGTGAAAGCAAATGTTGTAAACGCGGTTATAATTACAGGGTTATTGTACTCACCAATACCATCAGCTGTTTCGTACAAAAAGTTCGTTGACTCCTGCATAAATGTGTGCAGCAATAAAAGTTGTTTATAATGATGAGCACAATGACTTTTTTTTAGCCGTATCCGTAACAGTACGTTTGAAATAATTATTGCTTTTAACAATAATTTGAAGAAAAAATGTACAAGAAAACATATTTGCTAACTGTACTATCTGTCAACGCAAGTATATACCGCCCTTTTCGATTCGTTTAGAAATGTGAAGGCCGAAGTTTCCGAACGGACAATTTAATTCAGTCAGGACAAAACAGGACGCGGCTAGTTCGTAGCGTAGCGCTAAAGTTTGAGTGAGCCAATGAGATAAGTCCACGAAATCCATCGACAACTGCGAGTTTGTTTAGCACTATCTGGCTGCCAAAAAGTGCAAAAATTAGATTAAGACTGACGTGTTTCACTGTGCGATCTCATTTCGTAGCCGGTATTTTTATTTTAAAATAAATAAATAGCGTTAATTGTGGAAAATGTTACACTCACTTTATCTAGGTATGTTTTATAAACACTGATTCATGGTGTGAAATGTTATGTTACAATGTTTTTGAGTTTGTAATGTGCATTGTGCCGGTCATTATATGCATTTCTCGTTGTTTCTCAGGTATTTTAATGTGTGCAGTGGGGTCATACGGCCTGTACGACTCATCTTCGGATGTTGTAGTGCTGACACCCAGTAACTTCGATAGGTTAGTTACAAACTCAGACGAAGTGTGGATCGTCGAATTCTTTGCGCCATGGTGTGGTCACTGTAAGAACCTCGTTCCTGAATATAAGAAGGCTGCCAGAGCACTCAAGGTAAGCATTTAGAGACCATAGTGTTAAATAGGCATAAATTCCAATCTTATTTTGTTTCAAACCAATTATTTCCGCAGGGCATCGCCAAAATGGGCGCTCTAGACGCAGAAGAGCACAAGAGCTTTACACAAAAGTATGGAGTCACTGGGTTCCCCACCCTCAAAATCTTCACAGGCAGCAAACACACTCCTTACCAGGGTCAAAGGAATGCAGAGTCATTTGTTGATGCTGCCCTCAAGGCTGCCAAAGAGAAAGCCTATGATAACCTGGGCAAGAAGGCCAGCTCCTCCTCAGACAAGGTAAATGACCTAGAATCTTTGAATTTGCCAAAGAATGAATCTGTTCCCATACCTACTTCACTAAACAATAGTTCGGTCAGTTACATAGATACACCTCAAAAAATAAACTTAACAAATTATAAATTGATGCAAAATATATCTGAAAAAGAAAGGATTCCAATGATTTCAAGGAAAAAATTTAATAGAAAAGCTATCCTTTTGAAATCATTAAATTTACTAGCGAAGTATAAAAATAGAAAAAAAAAAAATTAGATTATCTTTGTTCTCACTTGTAAGTAAATATTGAAATGTTACTAACAGTTTTATGTATAGTTAACAACTCACAATTCACACTATCAAAATCAGAGTTCCCACTTGATTATTGTACATTTTCCTGTGTGGTTACTCAATCAATATTTATCTCATTTCCTACTGAGATTGAATCGTATCTCTATAATTAGCGGCTGCTTAAGAAAATATACGGCCATAGTATACCATGGAAGTCGAGGACTACAAGAAAGCAACAAGAACAAATCCCCCGCCCAAACTTGTTAACACCAACTGATAGTAAATATTTACTGATGCTCCAGTCAAATCTTTTCCGTAGCAGAATAAATTATGATGACAAACCTAAATCAGTAACATCTAAACAAGCCTTAAGAATTCTAAAGTTTCAATAAACTATGAAGTCTCAGACAATTTATTGTATGCAAACAATGGTTTTATTATAATCAAGCAGAATACTGTTCTCAGAATCAATTATTGTTTAATCATGTCAGAAAGGTGATCAATTAATTTTTAAATTCAATCAAACCATTATTATTAATAAAATCAATTTGTTTGAAATTATATCAAATTATGAGATTTTAATATGAATCATTCTTTTCTACCTTCATATAAAAAATAAAGTAGAATGAAATGACGAAATAAAAAAAAACAGCTTAATTATGAACCAGTTTTTGAATATTGGAGACTAATTAAAAAAAAAAACAAAAGCAAACACTTGACAAAAACAACAAATTGACTTGTAATCAACATTATCTTAAATGTCTTGTTATCTTAATGTTTGCATTGATAAAGTGTTGGGTATTCTGGAACTGTTTGTGAGTTTTGTTAAAACTACCATCAATTATATTCAGCATTATCTCAAGAATTAAGTCGAAAATGCTAAACAATTAGTCATAGCAAAATAGAGACAAAAATCCAAAGTATAGAAAATTTCAAAAAGAAAAATTCTTGTGGTTTTGGGATTTAAAAGTAGTCTTAGTATGTATTCTAAGTCAACAACTTACCTTGGCTAAAATATTCCAGTACAATTTTAATGTCCATCCAAAGAGACAAATTTTTGAAATAAAAAAAAAATATTATTATAGGTATTATTTTTCTTTCATACAAACCTTTTCCTGACAATTACGAACACTTTAATTGATTTTTATTTGTATAGAAAATTTATGGGAATGATAATAGTTGATTTAGTCATTTAACAAGGTAAATTCATGATTCAGGATTTACAAGATATGTATATTAACAAGGCTAAAATATTGTAACATGATGCAACTGAAACCTAAACTAAGTGTGAACTTGTATTTAAAGGTAACTGATCCATCGGACATATGAAATTTAATTATCCAGGGCAATTAGCAATTAAGTCAGGCATTGTATACATCTATCATAATATAATCAAGATGTTTTTTTATAGAAAAAAGCTAATGTGTTACAGTATAATTATACAATAATATAAAATATGTATGATTCAGTTGCGAAAGTGTAAGAAGTAAATCTAAAGTAAATTTGAATGTAAATATTTTGTAGTAAATTTTATTAAACTAGATCTTTCCTCAGTTTGCGTAGGAGTAATTTCGAATGCCACGCGCCTACGTAGCGAATCCTACGCGTCTACTTACAATAGGTCATTGGACACGTCATTCACCGAGCGAGCTTGTTTCAACTTCAGAGATAAATTATATGGATAGGTATCGAAGAGACCGTGGTGACCCAGTAAATTAATATGATAGAATATCTTTATTATGATTTAAACCATTAATTTAGCCCTGATTTCTGAACTCGCATCAGCTGTGTAACTTTGAACTGTTTTTGTAACTGCTTCGAAATTTATGTGGTCAATACGGTTTATTAATAATAATATAAGTCCCATATCGACGCAGACTTTCAAGTTAAAAACAGCGAGCGTGGCGGGGTGTCGACTTGGCGTGGGTAGATTTCATTGTCGCGCCAATCTTTTTGACCTCTCAGAAGTTAAGGCTGTGCTGCGCAGTACGCTTATATCCTCCATTCGGTTCGCGCAGCCGCTTCCGAGGGCTCTAAATGATTTGGCGCAAGCCGTACTGGGGCCAATCTTACGCCCGATGTGAAATAGAATTGTAAAATATTAGCATACCAAATTAAATAATTATCTGAAAATACCTACTAGTATTTGCTTTACGATTTATCGTGTTCTCATTTTAAACTGAAAAACGATCTCAATTCGGTTGAATGTTTGTTACGAAATATCTTAAATTGTGGACAGATTTGGAGGATTTTTTAACCAACCAACCACCAACGTCTCATAGACATTTCATGGAAAACTTTCACCTTTAATGCCGAAAGATAGGGGATGAAAGTATTGAAGCCTGTTTATTCGATTTTCAAATCACATGTTACGTAAAAAGTTTTGTTTGCGTAAATTGAATTTAGTCTCGTCCCGCCGGGCGTGACGTCGCCGTCGCCGCCACCGCCACGCCGGTGTCCATTCGATGCCCGCTGTTTGTACAAAGTCAAAAATCTTCATTATCGTCAAATTATTAATAACTACTTCGACTATCTATGAGGTCACGCGTTCTTATTAATTAGTTTGGCGCTGGTTCATACCATATAGGATACTCCATCGGAAGAACAAGAAGAAACTCCTATTACAGGATTACATTCTTTTCGCGAGCAAGTTCGAATGTCCAATTCAATCCATCCATTGTGCAAACCACTTAATAACTTAATAGTAATTTGATGAATGTGACAACTACTAATCCGGATTTGGCTTCTCTTTTCGAGAGTAGGCGTTTTCTTACTGCAGGAATACAGGCCGTATTCCTGCAGTAAGAAAATTAGAGGCTGGTTTAGAGGCCCTTACGCGGGCTCTCAGTAGAGGTTATTATGATACACTAAAATAAACACAACCAGATTTGACCTTATAGGTTTGAGCTCAAACTTTTTTTAACTTAGTTTCAAACATGGCTCTTCCCACTCCCATTAAAAAACGGAATAATTTATACTTTAATCTTTAAAATTAACACGATAAATATTGTTTTGCTTCAGTCGGACGTGATCACCCTAACGGACAGTAACTTCAAAGAGTTGGTGCTGGACAGCGAAGACCTATGGCTGGTGGAGTTCTACGCGCCGTGGTGCGGACACTGCAAAAATCTGGAGCCGCACTGGGCCAAAGCAGCTACCGAGCTGAAAGGAAAGGTTAGTTCTTTAATTTACAAAGACAAAGCTTCTAATTCTGGGTGGGTGTGACTAAGCCTGCACTGACATCCCGCATAGGGGTGTATTGTGCATTGTTCCCTGTTGTAAACTATACCCTACCCTAGCCATCCTAACTCCTTCATGTACCGGAGAAAGACTCTGGGATGTTGTTGGCAGCACTATTTCAGATAGGCGTACAAGGCATGTTCACTCACACCTACCTCACACATTCACTAGGATTCCCCAGAGCAGACTAGGTGGTCACTGGCATAGACACAGAAACGCCCAGTATCCAAGAACAAATTCATGTGTTTTTGCTACACGGATTTTCATTGAAAAGGGAAATAAATATTCTTTACTCAAAATAAATATTACTTTACCTGGTTTCAGTATTTAAACCAACTAGATTAGTTTTCGAATCAAGCTGGTGGATTTGTAATGAGGTTTACATAAACAAAGATAACCTCTTTCTTAAAACTAAAATGCTGAAGCGCTCATGGCGAAGCTTGCTTAGATGTTCCTAACACATCATCTAAGACTTAGATGATAGGATAGTTGACTTAGATTCTTAGTCAACTTTCCGCCCGTTCTATATTTGGATGGGTTACCGTTTTGTGTCATTTAAACAGCGCTTTCGTATTTCAGAGGTTGGTCCCAGCTATATTAATCGATAAGCCATTTCAGAGGCCTTCTGGCGCTTTCAAAACTCAGAGTTGGCCACTTACTGTCATGAAAGAAGCATACTGTGAAATGTCCCCATATAAATTGCCATTTTACATCTTAATAGAGCTTCAATCACCCTAGTTACTCTGCGTTAAAACATTCTACCACATTCTTCAGCGTTTTCTAACAAATTTCCAACTTTACAAAAAATTAAATTACTTATAAATTGTTTTATAGGTGAAAGTTGGCGCCCTGGACGCAACGGTCCACACGATGATGGCCGGCCGCTACCAAGTGCAAGGGTACCCCACCATCAAGATGTTCCCATCGGGCAAGAAGACCAGCGACAGTGTGGAGGACTACAACGGAGGCAGAACTTCCAGTGACATCGTGTCCTGGGCCCTCGAGAAACTCGCTGAGAATATACCAGCCCCGGAGGTCATTCAGGTATGTTCAAGAACAAGGATCACCATTAAAAAACTCCATGTTATCTACTGCTACCAAGTCCCAGGGTATAATCAAAATACTAGTTAAAACTGATATTTATACAATACTAGTTTTAACTAGTATTTTGTATGAGACAAAACAGTTCTTTTTAGAACCGTTTTGTCTCATACAAATGTATGGTTCTAATTGGGAACAGGCAATTTTGTGTATTAATTTTAAACGTGTATGTATTGGAAGGTATGGAATATACCTTGAATGGTGATGAAACTGGGAGTCCAGTTGCTTGCGTCCGTAGAATCTTTGCGTGAGAATCTTTTTGTGTCCATACACTAAATCCTGCATGGTGAATGAAAGAAAGAATGAATAATACTTTATTGTACACCACACAAATACAATTCAAATGAATAATTTAGACCTATGAGTACAATGGGCGGTCTTATCGCTATGAAGCGATCTCTTCCAGACAAGTTTGAATTGTTCTAATTGAATTGTGGTTGAAAAACTACAACGTAAAACTACAGCTTTGCTTTAAAATGCGTGAAATCAAAAAGTGGCATGCGAAAACACTTGCATTACGTGAATCAATCTACTTACCAAGTCGTAAAGATTATTGAAAACAATCTTTCGATTCGGTTTACTGCAAATCAGGCCAACGTTTGAAATAATAAAAGAAATACTAAATGCGCAATTCTTATCATAATGTTATTATAAATAATGATTTTTATTTATTGCCAACAACGAGCTATTTACCATGATTTGGCAGCTTTGTGGGTTCCTGGTTTTACCCACAAATGCTCATGAGTCAAGCTGAATTAAATTGGTACAATTGCCTATTTTATATGCAAATAGTTTGTATTCCGGTATCAAACGTAATAATCCTATGTATTAATGTAGGATATAACCTATCCTGGTAACAAATTTCATCCAAATCCGTTGCCGTTTGAGCGTGAAGGAATAACAAATATACACACACATACATACAAACTTTCGCCTTTTTAATATCAGTGTGATATGTATTCATTACAGGGCCATGTTTCTGATATTTTTGGAATACCAAGCAAATGTTTAAGTAGTTTTGTAAGTGTTTAGTAGCACTCCGAAACTCTGCCCTCGCAGCGAGTGGTCCCGGGTTCGATTCCCGGTTCAGTTTGCGTGATTAGCGTTAAGTTTGTTGTAGGGTCTTGGGTGTTTGTCCATACCATCCTAGTGCAAAGGAATAATCACACTCATTTATTCAACCTTAGGAACACTGGAGCACTTGGTTTTGTCAATAATTTTGGCTTACATAGCCTACAAGAACAAGAATGAGTGTGTATACAATAAAAAAGTAGATATTAAAAGAGGGCCATTTCTATGTTCATAATCTGTCTTACTCCCACCTAAGATAGTCCCGTTTCAAGACATGTTTCCAAAGCAATCATGATATTTGTTGCAGGTGGTGAACCAAGACGCATTGTCGGCGTGCAGCGAGAAACCTCTGTGCGTGGTGTCCATCTTGCCACACATCTTAGATTGCAACGCGGCGTGCCGCAACGACTACCTCTCCGTGTTGCAGCGCCTTGGAGACAAATACAAAAGCAAGATGTGGGGGTGAGGAACGCTTGGTTCAGATCGATAGATGGATAGATAGATAACAATAGCTTGAAACTAGAAATCTTAAATAAAAAGGTGACACAATGGGCAATACTTTCGTGTAAACAAAATAGTACAATGGGCAGTTTTATCGCTAGTTAGCGAGTTCTTCCAGACAGGTTTAGATGAGGTAACGCGTTCATGCGCAAACATGTTCCAACCTGCACTCTGAGTTTGTGGTTATGCTTGAACATCATGAAGTTGGAATCTTTTTGTATACTCTTTCTAACCCTACGTACCCAAGGTGCCAAGTTCTGCCGATAGTGTAATATGAAATATCTGTGGGCATGTAATGAGCTCCTGTGACACGTTATATGCGCATGTTAACTTACAAGTAAACATATACGTATATGTTTACTTGTAAGTTTACATGCGTTTGAACGCGTTAAAATATACACGCTGCAAATTTTTACGTGTCTTAACGAAGCTTGTGATCTTAATGAATTAATCAAACACCGTTTACCACGAACGAAAACCATGAAATATACAGCCCCATTTTCACAAACGAGAACAATGAAATCTACAGTCCCTTTTACCACGAACGAAAATCATGAAATGTACAGTTCCAGTTACCAGAAACGCAATACCACTATCAGGGCTGAAATTCCATCAACCCGTTTTGATATACTTACAATAATACTTGTGTTTTCAGCTGGATCTGGGCGGAGGCAGGTGCTCAGCCCGCCTTGGAGGAGGCGCTGGAGATGGGCGGGTTCGGGTACCCCGCGATGGCGGTCGTCAATGCCAAGAAACTCAAGTTCTCCACCCTTAGGGGATCGTTCTCGGAGACTGGCATCAACGAGTTCCTCAGGTGAGTCTCTGATAGGTAGCAAAATAGGTAAACGTGGTGGCCCAGGGGTACAGACGCCGACTTTCAATATGAAGGTCGCTGGTTCAAACCCACACGTGAAACAATAAGATTTTCACTTGAAAAAATTATGTGCGCAATACTACGTTCTCGAAACGGTGAAGAAAAACATGTCTTAGAACCATAAATTCGACGACAGGTGACATCTATCAATCCGGATTGGGCTCCCGTGGTAGATCAAAGCTCATTCACTCAATTATCGAGAGTAGGCCGGTGTCCCTGCAATGAGAACAATAGAGGCTGGTACGGAAGGTAGCAAAACAAGATGGTGACACTTCCTGGGCTCTTTGGATAACAATAAAGAGTTAGGTTGTTTTCAACCTACTTTCAGTGGAGGTCATCAATTCGGCTTTTTTTTATTGGTTTATCATGTTTGTTTAATTGAGGTAACACTAAAAGAACGGCCAAGTGCTCTTAATCGGTTCAGTAAATAACTGACGTGCAAACGCATTTTTATTATTCGTAAACATACACAATCTACAAGTTTATTGTTTAACTTTACACTGTACATGGTCTTGGGCGTCATACATCTCCTTTGGAACGCAATGTTCCAATGTTTTCGATCGTAAGCGAGTATTAGCGAGTCACGCTGGTCTGTAGAGATCTTTCAGTCTAAATATGCATAACTTGGAGGGGCTGAACGCTTATTAGAACGTGTGAACAAAAAATATTTATTGCAACACTATTTTGCTCGTTGGTGTAAAGATATTGGAGGGGCGTGCATTTTAAAACTGAAAGAAGTGATGTCCTGGATTTCCTGTTATATTGAAAGGGGTTCGAACATTTTTGTATGAAGCCTGGCATATTAGATATGCAAGTATATACAAAAATCCAATTGAATGCTAGTTAGCGGTAAGCGGTAACGCGGTAACGCTTTGAAATGTTTTTAATCTCTTAATTTATATTTTACATTTTCAATCTGAAATTACTCGGAAAGTATACCACTTAAGACTTTATGTCAATGAGTATTTGTTGTGTGTAATAATTTTCTCTGTCGATTGACATATGTTTCATATGCGTACACCAAAACGCGGACTTTTTATGTACTTGCAACTCTAGGTATGCCACAGAGGTTCGATGCTCTTTAGAGTTAAGATCGAGAGCCACCGCTCTTACCATAAGCCCGCGTATAGTTGACAAGGTCATCTGCAGCCAACGTATGGTTCATTCATGACGAAAATGTCCATGAAAAAAAGTCCGTAATCCGACTCGCACTTGGCCGATTTTCAGGGGCCTTAACCTCAACCTATTCGAGGGTTGGATTCTCGCCTGGCTACATTTGAGAGAGTTGTATCAAGAATTTTCATGCAGATGTTCATTAGTAGTTAGATGCATTTTGCTTTCAAATTATCATTTTAAACGCGTGAACGAAGTCTATTCAATGGCTGTATGTAAGAATGGTACCAGTAGCAATGAAACTTTGTTCTTGTTACGCAATGTAGAACCGTTCCAGCCTGTACAATAGATTTTTTTGTAGATATTTTAACTGCGTACAAAACCTTAATTTACGTTTTCTTTGAAGGTAACACGTCTCGCGTGACCGTGACCAGACTAAGCGGGAAATATAACCATTAGTTTCGGTACTTGCAGAAATTGTTCCTCAATGAGTTTGAATTTCAACCAGTAGATATTAGCTACTAATCTAATTTTAAGATCTTATCTTGTTTACCGTTTGGTTGTTCTGAAGCGCTGAAAGCGAGGCCAGTCTAAGGATGATGTATTTATCTAAGCTAAGCTATGATCAATTGTTTCATGGGTAACTATTAAATGGCATTTGCTTGCGTGCTTCTGAGGGCACGTTATCATGCTGGTCCCAGCTGTAGGTACTAGTCGATACGTCTTTGAGCAGGTTAGCAACATAAGATATTGCTATCTGCTATAAAGTTCAGATGCAATTTTGACAAATAATTTGTTGTTGCCATGGCAAACTTTCTCCATGTGTTAGTTGAATATTGGATCTGACTATAATAACAGGGAAGCATATATTGTATCGTTTACCATATGAGAAAATCTAGACACACATTTAAAATTAAGACATTCTTGTGGCTTACAGCGAGCCTGCCTTCGAAGCGAGGGGTCCCGGGTTCGATTCCCGGCCTGAGCACACTGTGTGTTGAGCATGAAGTTTGTTCTCGGGTCTTGGCTGTTTGCCTTGTGTTTGTCCATGCCATGCGATACAGGGAGTCCTAGTGCAGAGGTATGAGTGAGTTAACGTTGTATCCTCCAGGTCATGCGTCAGTGCTTATCAAATGATAAGTATCGTAATTGACATGCATGTGTCTTTGCAACTAATATTGCAAATGACTGACCAAGATGATTCGATTGGCGTATCTTTGAACACCCGCATTTGTTTACAGATGGTTTAATGCTACAAAATGGCGGCCATCAGTTATACAGCACCCTACCTAGTAATATAATAGGGTGCATATAAAGTGTTCCGTTTCTAATGTTCACGTTTGTTTCAGGGACTTATCGTTCGGCCGTGGCCAGACGGCGCCAGTACGCGGCGCTGAGATGCCTCGCCTCACCGCTACCGACCCGTGGGACGGCAAGGATGGCGAACTACCCCCAGAGGAGGACATCGACCTCTCCGATGTAGACCTCGAGAAGGACGAGTTATAGACCTTTCACTTCGACAATCATAAGTTGGCCGCCCTGAAGATAGCTGATGGTGGCCAAAAATTACTGTATCTTTTACTATTGTGCACGTGAAGAAAGGGACATTCTGCTGCTAACTTCAGATCAGCCAGGTTATGATTGTGGTACTGTAACACTGGAGTTGGGAGTTACCTCGGTCTGCTGAAGTCTTGTGTATCTGTGGATTTGCGTGACCTTCGCCGAATGCGAAGTGGTTGCTATGAGAATATTAGGTTTGTCATTTCGGGTCGACGTTAGAGGATAATAGAATAATTTTAATATATGAGGTTTTTCTTGATATTGAAGTTTAATACAGTAAACATAACATGCTACATACCATTAACTTGACTGCCAGTCGAAGTGATTTAAATTTGTCTTGTGTACAATACAATCTACTAGTGTAAAGCTATCATGAAAATTTGGAGCGATTGTAGACATCTATATCATCCTGAATAAATGTATAGTTTAGCATTTTCGGTCCATCTTTCAAGTCCGTGATGCATTAGCATAATTATTGTACTTATATTGCATAAGAGTGCAGATTTGAAGTATTGATCGGAATGAGCTTGAATGCTATAACATTATCGACTTTGCATTCGTTGATATAAGTTCAAAAATTAACCGAGTTGTTTGTTTTTACATTATTTCAACGCCAATGTCGAAAATGCTTGGCATTGAAATACGTGCTGCGCTTCTCCGCCCGGTCTAATTAAAACCTAAGATAAGGATTCAGCCATATCACTGCCACTGGCCCAAATTTGTCTTGTTTGCCTTTTATCATTAGAGACTTAACATGTCGCTCTGATTAACGTTATTCAGGCCAATCTCTAGGCGCGGCCGCTACAGAATGCGCTATCAATATGCTGAATAAAAGATGTTTTTATAAATTCAATCTTTTATGAATTAGTTTTACCGTCTACTCTGTATTAGTAATGATATTAATAACAGATGCATTCCAAACAAGTGCTTGTTTTCCTCTTAAGGAAAATATTCATGTTATCATATTTGTATTTCAGACGGCTACATCACAATTTTGATAAATATTTTGTAAATTATTTTCAAATGCATTTTTCCAGTTTTTTTACTGAATATGAGAAAACTGTTTCTTCCAGTAAGATAGAAAGTATGGTCATATTTAGGATATTTTTATGGTTAATAAATTTTTTTGATTACATTTTTCTTTTATTATATCCCAATTTCATAGTTTTTACCCTGGAATAAATAACTTGGATTTTAGGATTTCTATATTTAAAGGAGGAAATTCTATTTAAACATTTAGGATGGGATATTATGAATAATCAACCATTATTTCACAAAAGCATAAAATATATTTTGAGCATAAACATTTTGTGTAAATCTTAATTCTATTTGAACTGGTAAAAGTTAAAATTGAACACAGTCTTTCTATTGTGATTTCATGCAAAAATCATGAATAATACTGGGAAGAAAAACTAAATTACTTCTTACATGTATTTGAGACTGTAAATCAGGCAAAGGAAACAATATCATAAATATTTATAACTTCTAAATATATAAAAAAGACCTAAACAATCTGTTTAGCATACACATTGGTCTTGGAGATAAAATTTTGTTGAGTGATAAAATGCTATTTGCAACTGATTACACAGAAAGGAAGTTGACTGCATTAGCTACCTTTGTTATCTTATCTTTTCCAAAAACTTATTTCTATTACTTCTGTAATTTTGGGGCCGTTCAGGTATTACGTAAGCAGATTTTTTGCAATTATTAACCTACCCCTCCCTCTTGTCAGCAAAAGTAAGCAAAGCTCTTACCCGTCCTCCCCATGATTACGTAAACATTGGTACAATTGATTAATTCATGGGCAGCAGTTATAAATCTAGAAATAAGGAATGCATTTCCTTTTGATGCATAGACAATGTGTGGGTGGCCATACATGTAAAAAAGTAAATAATTACTGGTGACGTAACCTAGATCCCCCCACCCTCCATGCCATCAAAAATAAGCAAAGCAAAGAAATAGTGATTATGTAATACCTAAAAGGCCCCTTTAATATTTTTTGATACTGCTGATTTCAAAGATATATAACTGCCATGGTCTAAAATACAAGAATATTAAATATGACAGTCATCTAAATAAGCAACAGTAAGACAAATATCATCAAAAGTATATTGATTATAGATAATGCTGCAACAACAGTTCAAAGGAATAATTATTGGCGGTTAAAAGGCTAAGCTGTTTTTATTTAATAGGAAGCTAGTGATTTTAAGGGAAACTTAATTATACAGCTGATTCTGTTTAACACTGTTATGGCATATCTGAGGTACTTGTTTCACTTGAATGGACAATTTGTAAATTAATTATATGTACCTATAATACAAACATGTTATGTGCATCATTAGGTGCATTCTGAAGTTTGGTCCAAAGCAGTCTTATAGTTTTTACTTCAATGTTAACAACCTCAATTTATCAATTTCCAAATGTTACTTTAATCACAACCACCTTCTCTCAATAACTCTTATAATAGATATGTTCATGATATTCTAAGGATTAATTCAGATCTGAGAGTGCAGTATTGCACTCAGCTAAAAATAATATAAATTATAGTTTATTCCTGTTAACTTTGTGTGTGGAAAATGCTTGTTCTGCACTGTCAATCTCAATTAGGCCTTGTATTATATTCATGCCATAGTGGGTAGCCCCATCTTGGGCATTTTATCATATCTATTGCTTGTGCTGTACCCTTTACACATAGGGTAGCATACAGAAAAGTAGTACAGGCCCATTCCTGCTACAATAAGACTGACAATTAAAATAACGATACCCCAAGCAGAAATGCCCAACCCTCTGCGGGCAGTGTGCTGTGACGGAAGGCCGGGCGACGTGCCCGCCAAAGTCTTGGGCTTCTCATTGTAGCCTCTGTCATACTTTCCATAGTTTTTTCCACTAGTTCTTAGAGCTTCACTTGGTGTAGAAATCTGATTTAAAACTGAAACCAAAACATATTGATGTAATTTTAAGTTATAATACCTTATTTATCTTCGCTAAATAGACGAAAGATTGCGCGTTCTAAAAGATTCAACTGTATTGCTTACCTATTAAAATAAGTGCCAGGCGTAGAGTTGCACGTAACATTCTAGTCAATGGAACTTCCTGCGGGGTCCTATTGCAACTCGGTCACAAAAAGGTCGCGGTCACAACAACGATTTGAGGAGATATGTTATATTTGTGATATTATGTAGCCTGTCTTATAACTACTACTCAAACCCTTTACTTGTTTAGATTTATAAATTTAAAAGTTTTTGGATTTTCGTAAATAGTTTAGCGAGGAATAAACGTCCGCACCCCTACACATCAAAGTTAGATTCACAGACTATAGACTATACATAATAACTCCACAATCTAGAGATATGTATATGGTTACCACAGATAAGGTAGCACATTCATTGACTACAGATATTATACTAGTATACCCACACAACACACTAGGGTGGAAGGTAATACCAGCCTATGGTAAGGTATTTTATTGGATAGTAAACATCATGAACCCGATTATAAATTAATGAAGAATTTTTTGTCATATATAATCAACTCCGAAGGACTGAACCTCATAGGTATGGAATCTACAAGAACTTCCGGAAGGGATCGGCGTTAACAGATGATATCTTGTAAATTCTACGAATTGAACACGAGCTGTATCAATGGAGATACCATGTTATTCTCTACAATACATACTTATTTATTTATTTATTGGATCACCAACGAAAGATACAGTCTCAACTGCTTATACAAATATGAGCAAATTATGATACAAATGCGTAATTTTTTTCAACACATAAATGAACTTCCTAGCCTTCCTAGCACGATAGTATGGATTATTGTTTTTTTTCAATGCCCAAATATGTGACCGCTTTCTATCAGGTAGCCTAGACAACAGGCATCCCTTAAACAGCCTTTTGACAAGACTGAGAAGTCGGCACGCCAGCTCGTCTGCCCGGTATAACATAAAAAATTAATAATAATATACCTTGTTAATCGTGATTGATTTCTGTTTTTAGCATAAAAATTTTTTGAGGTAGGCGTGATATTATATATATTTATATAATAGATACTATTTTAGCATAAAAACAACAAAATCTAAATGTCAGTAATTTTTTATAAAGACGTACTAAAATAAGGCTAATGCTACGAACATGACCCAAAATATATGAAAATCGTACTATTCATATTCGCCTGGCAACGTTCCATTGAGGTGGCGTGTACTTCCGGTTAGTGTAGTCACGTCACGCATGTCAATCAATCGGAAAGTTCGTGTCAATATAAATTCCGTGAATGATACAAACCGGCGATGGCTAAATTACAATTTGGTTTTGTCTTCTTGTTATATTTAGTGATAAACAGCAACAGCGTCAATGTAGACAGCATTGCTAGTGAGCTAAAGCTTAGAAATGTAGACAGAACGATCGATATTTCCTCACAACTCGTAAAAATAGTATCGAGAATTACCTTGGAAAACACAGGAAAATCGCCGGTGAAGACCTTTTTGGTAGCCGTGGAAGCGTCTGCTAAGAATAACTTGGCGTACATAGGTGCCAAGGACAGTAATAGCAAAGATCTGCGCATCGCGGAGACCACTGTAAAAGGTTATGACTACGTCAAATTTTGGCGTGTCGAGCTAAGAGAAGCCCTCAATGCCGGCTCAACGGTGTACCTGGTTACGGAGACGGTGTTCACGAAGGCTCTCCAGCCATACCCAACTACTATCACACAGCAGGAGGACCAACTAGTCAAATACACCGGTAACTTGTACGTATACACACCGTACTATGTC
Organism: Aplocera efformata; assembly: GCA_921293045.1. Lineage (NCBI taxonomy): Eukaryota > Metazoa > Arthropoda > Insecta > Lepidoptera > Geometridae > Aplocera > Aplocera efformata. The sequence continues at coordinate 2,035,401 of OV121040.1, forward strand.
ACGTCTCAGAAGACCGTCGTCAACATGAACACGAAGAGTGTCGAGTCGTTCACCAAAGTAAAGCCATTCTCTCAGCAGGATGGTACTATTGTATATGGCCCTTATCCCAACACTGGACCATTCACTGAAAAAGAACTGAGTGTCCATTACAAGAACAACTCTCCTTTCCTGACTGTGACTCGCATTGAGCGGCTCATTGAAGTGTCTCACTGGGGCAACATTGCTATTGAAGAAGTGATTGAGGTCGAGCACACGGGGGCTAAACTGAAAGGAGCATTCTCGCGCTACGACTACCAACAGGACCACCATAGCGGACCTGCCAGTGTCAGGTCTTACAAGACTATGCTCCCTGCTTCTGCATCTGATGTATACTACCGTGATACTAATGGCAACATTTCTACATCCAATATGAAGGTGAAGAAAGACTCCGTAGAGTTAGACCTTAGGCCAAGATACCCTCTGTTTGGTGGCTGGAGAACCCACTACACTCTTGGCTACAACGTGCCCAGCTATGAATACTTGCACCACTCTGGAAACAATTATCTACTCAAGATGAGAGTAATTGACCACATCTTTGATGATATGCAAGTTGATGAAGTTATCACCAAAATTATTTTGCCAGAGGGCTCTTCTGGAGTCAAGTTGAATATTCCTTACCCTGTGGCAAGGCGCCCTGACAGTCTACACTACACATACTTGGATGTGAAAGGACGTCCGGTCATCAGCTTTGTGAAGAAAAATGTAGTAGAAAACCATATCCAAGATTTTCAACTTCGCTACTCATTCCCTCGTCTCCTCATGTTCCAAGAGCCTCTGTTGGTTGTAGGCTTCCTGTATGCTTTGTTTTTGCTTGTTATTATTTACGTAAGATTAGATTTCTCTATCCACAAGTCTGAACGTCAGAAAGAGTAATATATTGAGTCAATATATATATTTTGTAATTGTTTGTATGTATTGCAATACTGTCTAGTTTTCTGCATTTAATCTAAGTGATGTCTCAGTTGTGTGCAGCAATAAAGTGTATTTCATGTCACAGACATTAAAATATTTTATTTTAAACTTGATGCTGGGTGTGGGCCAGTCTTATAAACTAATTATTTTCTTAGGCCATTCCCTAATCAAGTTCTTGAAATTATTAACCTATTTACCCAAACTAGATTTAAAAGTTGAAATAACTAATAACTTTAATAACTGACTTATATAAATGAAATTACTATGACAAAAACTGACAATAATATTTAAAAAAAAATCCGTTTCTTCCTTCAAGCAACAGATTTTTTTTTGAGGATTATTAAAGTATTAAAATGTCCATGACTCAATTTTCTATTGTATTATTATTTTGTTTAGATTGACATACTTAACTGTTAACCAAGATTTCTATAATAAAGGTCTAATATCAGGCATTAAGCAAAAAAACAGGAATGATTATTTCACATATTTATTTAATGAGAAAATGTAATGTTCACTTAAAAAATTTGAGCTCTCAGTGAGTACCAATATATTATGATCCTCACATACTAAAGTATGAAATCTAGATTCTAAATGCCTAGGTCTTCTATAAAGATGGGACAAATCTTATAATTCGGTTAAGCATACCAAAATAATAAGTATATTTCATATTTGTACATACATGCAATAGATATATTTATTTCCTTTGAAATATTCCCAAGACATTCTAAGTAACATTAATAGCACGGTATTTCCGTTCACAGGCAAATAAATTACGTTTTTTTTTATTTAGCATAAACCTAGTAATATCAGAAGGAAATTTAATTCCTGCAGTCACAAGAAGCAAGTACTCATCACCGACAAAAATAGCTCTAAAGTTCAGTATATTGTTATGTACACTTTTTACACACCTATTTCAATATATACTTTATCAGATATTTGATGTATCGAAGTAATAAAAAAATGAGCTGTAGCGCCTGGCAGATGCGAAACATCGAAAAACTGACAAAGCGTCGCCTCGCCAACAGTCGGCCTCACTCCCATACCGCGCCATTAGATGTTCCACATCAAAAACGCATTTTTATACAAGGTGTTTCAAAACACCAGGTCTCCCAACCCTCAGCATGTTAGTTCACAAGTCAAACTTTAACGTTAACTTGACGAGGTTCAACCCTAATTATTCATTAGATAGGTGTATGTTACCGCATGTGTGTGAGTGCGGAATGATAGCGCGGTCAGTGACCGCTCATTAGGGCTGCCCAAAAATAACAAATTATTTTATTTTTTACATTGTATGGCAAAAAAAATGTTATTGAAAACATTTTTATTTCTATGCAATAAGTATAGAATAAGATTTATCACAAAATAAAAAAAAAATTAATTAAGTAGAGACCGCTGTGAATTTTTTTATGTGCTCACGGCATGAAACATTCTGTGTTGGCTTAATTTGAATTTCAAATCAGGCATATCGGAAGCAGAATAGTTCCCACCTCACCAATTATGTTTTATTACATTTAATGAAGATATTAAAAAAAACAAAGTAAATTCTTCCTGAATTACAATTTCTAGTGTTGTAATATTTCATGTGACTATTTTAAATTATTTAACGTAAAATAACACATCAAATGTAGAGCATCCATATAAAGAATTTAAAAGATCTAAAATCTCCAGCTTACGAAAGGCCAAAATTTTTGAAATTTTGTTAATCGGTGGTCATATCGAATATCCAATCATCGTTTGGGATGAATGTCGACCAGCCAAGGCCCTTGACAGGTTAATGTACCACAATATCATAACTTGGGATCTGAAGTTAGCTGCAGTATATTGTTAACCTTTCTGTCTCAGATATGGTTAGAGACCACTAAAATTATTATTCGTTTTACCGAGATATTTACCATGATTTATATCTCGGTAACACGAATAATAATGTTCATAACCATGATAGTTTTAAAATTTAGACCACTAAAATGTTCACACGATCATGCTCCAGCACCTGTGTAGCAGGTGGCTTGGATAAATACAGAAATAAGACAGCGACACGATAACAAAATGAACGCTCATCACAAAAGGTTTGCCGCGGTTGGGAATCACATTCAAGACCCCTCGCTTAGAATTATGGAGGGTAGAGGGAAAGAGGAACATCTTGTATATGAAAGTCTCCGTCGAAAAGCGTTCAATTAGGGTGGCTCCGGTAGCAAGTGGGCTAATTTTATAGCGCCAAAAATATTAGAGCAGGATAGTGAAAAATGTTAATGTATGAGTATTCATTATAATTATATCAGTGAAAGGTTGTTAATTGAATAAATTATAATTCATATAAATTTATTACACTTAATAATAAAAATAATAATTAAAGTTTACACACTCATACACCTGCACTAGGATTCCCTGTATCGCAGATGGCATGGACAAACAGCCAACCCCGAGAACAAATTTCGTGCTCACCACTCAAAATGTGCGCCGACCGGGAATCGAACCAGGGACCCCTCACTTTGGAAAGCAGGGCTATTACCAAGTCACGGAGTCGTCTGTTGTTATGTTGGTAAACTCAGTACATTTCACTCGGTTTACAACTGCCCAGTTCATATAATTTACCTTTGCTACGCTAACGCTACTTTGGTGGCGCTTACGGCTGGAGACTTTCGACTTGTCCCCAAAAGACGTCCCTCCTTACCTCTACCATACTTCGAAGGCAGTACCACAAAACCTGGTACGAGGACCTCAACCATCAGCTAACGTCTTCTTCTTTATGATTTTTTGTGTCTTTAGCCACACAAATTCTGCCAGTGTCTGGTGTTTCGCTGATGGATTCGTAAATTGCTGGGGCGAGAGTACATAAGAATAACAGTGTGAAACAGGTGGGTCATTAATTCAGCTAACTTCAGACCCATCCTACCTGTCAAAATGTATGTCAATTTCAATAAGTAGATCAAGCATTCTGAAACCGCGCAAGGTCACTTCTATAGGCCTTCGATTGTGTTAACAAGTTAGATTATGCTGTGTAAGCGTTGCCTCGGATCCTGAACACGACGGGCGCGCTGGTGCACGGCAAGATGGCGAGCTCCGTGACCACGGCGGTGACGAACTTGGGCGGCGTGACGTCATACGTCAAGTTGAACAACCCCACGTTAGGCTTGGAGCGGACCGCTCGCAGCTCCGAATTTTCCGGGAGCAGATCATCGGGGTTACCTGTCAAAGGTGTAAATGTAAGCACAGATAATAAACAGTAATTTAATCAGCACAGATAATAAATTACTATTTATTATACTCGGTCCGATTGCGCCCAACATAGCATGTTAAAATAATTTCAATTTCTTAGGGGGCGTCTATTAACTACGTGAGGCGTATTTGTCGATTTTCTGACCCCCCTCACCCCCTGGTGATGTCCTGAGATTTGGCTCGGCCCTCTCCCCGTCTCCAATCTCACGTGAGATTTTTGAAAACTTAAATTCTTAGCTTGCACTATCAAATAAGCCACGGAGCCGTCTACGCGCACATTGCACGCTTGTCATCTGTAACAATTAACATTTCGTACCAAGTTCGTTGTCAACGAACGCGTCAGTTTGGACTCCTTCGCTGAACTTGTGCGTCTCCTGTGCCACCAGCACGGGCACGTTATTCTCGTGCGCCGAGAGTGCGACGGCCGCGGTGCCAGCCGCCGCCAGCACCGCCCCCGTATTTAAAAGCGAACTGGCGCCTAACACCACCAGGTTCACCTGAAATTATCAGATATACCAAAATTATATAAATTAAAGGTAAAAGAATAAAACTTTTTAATAACAAGTATCTTTTTTTTTAATGTAACCAATGTAATAACGACGAATTGAAAGCCCTCCTGATGTTAAGTGGTTACCTCCGCCCATAACAAAACGTTTTGGTTTCCCCCCAATCGAAGTATGAGAAGACCCAAGTCGACCCCGTTGCATCCGTCCCCCGAGACGGGGATGTGACGTCTCCTGAGCCGGAGATTTCACCCACACCCTTCCACCGGAACACAACTGCTTACCGGCAGATTACCAGACGCCCAGGGGGTACATGTAGGGGCTAAGGGTATTCACCTACGGACGCGAGCCAAAACTGATCTTTCACTTGAAAACTACCAACTACCAACAAGTAATATACTCACATAATGCATCACGTAGCCCAGTGCAGTGATGTCGGCGTAGTCAGCGGTCATGTTCCTCGCGGCGAGCCGCCGGCAGAGATCCCTCGCCCGGGGGGCCGTGGCGCCCCCTCCCACCACGATGATGTGGAACTGGACTCCTGCTGCGAACGCGTCTGCCAGAATACGCTCCACCAGCGAGGAGCTGACCACAAAGAATACGCTGTTATTATACCAATGCTTTTTTATACCAATTTTCTTCTATATATATAATAATAATAATAATGATAATAATTAGTGCTATATTCTCTTGTTTTTATTGTTTGTGTATATTTTTACACAAACAATAAAAATGTACTGTTTGTGTGCTTACCGTACCAGCCTCTAATGTTCCCACTGCAGGGACACCGGCCTACTCTCGATAACTGAGAGTGAATGGGCTTTGATCTACCACGGGAGCCCAATCCGGATTGGTAGATGTCACATGTCTTCGAATTTATGGTTCTAAGACAAGCCGATTTCCTCATGTTTCTCATGATGTTTTCCTTCACCGTTTCGAGAGCGTGGTATTGCGCACATAAATTTTTCAAGTGAAAAAACTCATTGGTGCACGGGTGGGTTTGAACCAGCAACCTTCAGATTGAAAGTTGTCGTCTATGCCCCTGGGTCACCGCGCTCTTAAGCGCTCTTGCGCTCTTGTGTGCTTAATAAATAAATATTCATGTAATATGGTAATACTGACTATCCGTAGGTGAGCACGACGTCCCCGTCGGAGATCTTCTTGCGGACGTCGTTGCTGATGGCCTCCCCGGCCACCTCGATCTGCTCGCGGATGTACCGGTCGATCTCGTCCTGAAGGGTCTTCTTGGCCTGGTGGGGTAGATTTGTAACGTAACAATCACATGCATTTAACATTTCACATCCAATACTATGGTGTTATTTTGACGGCTGTGTTTATTGGGTTCAATTTCTTAATTACCGTACCAGCCTCTAATGTTCCCACTGCAGGGACACCGGCCTACTCTCGATAATTGAGAGTGAATCGGCTCTGATCTACCACGGGAGCCCAATCCGGATTGGTAGATGTCACATGTCGTCGAATTTTTGGTTCTAAGACATGCCGGTTTCCTCACGATGTTTTCCATCACCGTTTTGAAAACGTGGTATTGCGCACATAAATTTTTCAAGTGAAAGAACTCATTGGCGCACGTGTGGGTTTCAACTAGCGACCTTCAGATTTAAAGTCGGCGTCTGTGCCCCTTTTTTTTTTTTTTTTCCGTGGGGAAATGCACTCGCATACCGCCCTGCCACGGGGAGACAGAGCGGTTATGTGGGACTAGACCCACTAAAACCCCACGGTGTCCTCCTCTGCCGCTTATTGGCGGGAACACGGGAACGTTACACACACATCCGCGAACCCGCCGCGGCTGTCCGTTTCCGGACCCATCACCTTTGGCATCTAGTGCCACTCCTCTGTTTGCGACACGCCAGGACACATGGCGTGTCGCAACCTCCTCGGGGACCAGGTCAGCGAAAGGGCGTCAGACGACCCCGTGTCTAGACGCCCTAGGTCCCCCTGCGACGGGTCAGATCTGTGGCCCCGTCGCCTGCCACTACGGCCGCAGAGGATAGGGAGAGCGGCGCCTCGCAATACCGACACTCCTCTTCCCCTGCGGCCCCACCGCGTCCGCCATCCAGCAGTGGCGACCCCGCTGTGGCCGCGGAAGGTAGGGAGAGCGGCGCACCGTAATACCGGCACTCCTCTCCCGCCGCGGCCCCTAACCTTCAGCTGCGGTGCTGCCCATACAGCACCGCAGCCCGCCTCAGTTGCGGTGCCCCCCATAAGGCACCGCCACCTACTGTGGCCGCTCCTATTCGGCTTGGAGCCAAAGCCTAAAGGAGCAGCCCTTCCCGGGTTCCTCTTAGCTTCACCGTGGGGGACCAGGCCACGGTTACTAAGCCCCCCCGCCCCGTCAAGGCGGGAACCCGTGGGGGGGGGCGTCTGTGCCCCTGGGCCACCACGCTCTCTTTAACTTTAACGTACGACAAAGTAGAAAACAGTCAAATCGGTAGTCATTTTCGATTTTTTGCGGGACTAACGAATAGCAATTGATTTATATATACAGACAAGCTGCTCCCCGCGGTATTCCGGGATATAAAGTAGCCTATGTGTTAGTCCAGGATATAGGCTATGCTGATACCAAATTTCATCCAAATCCGTGGCACCGTTAGAGCGTGAAGGTGGAACACACACACAAACATACAAACTTTTGCCTTTAATATAAGTAAGTTTTACTTACATCATACTCATTAACGTTGTTCGGCAGCTGAGTTAGATGGTAGCGGAAGAATTTCACCGCGTTCTTCTCAGAGGCAGTGGACTGGCGCATGCGCGAGAGGAACTTCAGCGAGTGCGCTAAATGGTTCTCAAGCCCGCGGCCGAACTCGGTCTTGGGCGGCAGACTATAGTCTGTGGTCATCTGTTGAAAAAATTCAATATTTTAACACATAACCTATAAAGTCTTTTTTATATGAGAAAGTGACTACACCAGCAATATAACTCAACAAAACTTTAATCGGAAAAATAATAATATAAAATATTAAAATTTAAAAGCTCGCCTTCTCCTTCTGTTCTATCTGTGTGTGCACACGATTTTTGTATTGAAAACTCTAAATCTTGTATAGATCAAGAGTTATTATGGTTAAATTACACTTAAGGTAAGATCTTTTCGTGATGTCATCCATTTCTTAGGCTCCGTCTGAAAACCAGCGCTGTGCTCGGAACAATACATCTATCTACAAGGCTTGGGTGCAGCATCAAGCTGAGCCGGTGACCTTTTTGGCCCCAAGGCGCGACATTATACCTATGATAAGTTTGCTATATCTGTCGGTAATTATCAGAATAAAATATCATTCATTCATTCATTCGGCTCCGTGGCTTAGTTAGTAGTAGCCCTGCCTTCGAAGCGAGGGGTCCCTGGTTCTATTCCCAGCCAGGGCACACTTCGTGTGGTGAGAATGAAGTGTGTTCTCGGGACTTCGGTGTATGTCTTGTTTTTCTGTTTGTCCATGCCATCTGCGACACAGGGAATCCTAGTACAGGGGTATGAGTGTGTAAACGTTTATTATTATAAATACCTTTTTCAACGCGTCAAGCAGAGCGATGCATCGCGCGTTCGAGCCCATGACTGTTCTTGTTGCCAACTGTACCCCTAGCTTTACAATGGCGGGATGAATGCTGAAATAAATACATTTATTCAAAAGGCAAGTCTGTTTGTTTATGTGCCTATCAAAGAGTGGCCTATTCCACTTGTTTTTTCAAGTAAATTATATACCACTTCCCAGCAATATTTGTATGTAAAGATATGAAAGTTTGGGTTGCTGTTGCGCAATTGGCCGCAACCTTTTCGCAGCCTTAGACCTGGCTACGAAGAGGCTAATACTAGCTGTGCACGCGACTTCGTCCGCGTGGACTTAGATCTATCCCAGCCTAGAGGATAGAAAATATAATGTGATTCCTATTATGATTTTGGTAAAATAAACGCTATTCATTATTCGAGACTCAGTTTAACATTTCTTAGTACCTAGATTTTGATAACTATCTGTGGTTTTTGCGTAAAGTGCGTTGGGTTGCTGTTGCGCAATTGGCCGCAACCTTTTCGCAGCCTTAGACCTGGCTACGAAGAGGCTAATACTAGCTGTGCACGCGACTTCGTCCGCGTGGACTTAGATCTATCCCAGCCTAGAGGATAGAAAATATAATGTGATTCCTATTATGATTTTGGTAAAATAAACGCTATTCATTATTCGAGACTCAGTTTAACATTTCTTAGTACCTAGATTTTGATAACTATCTGTGGTTTTTGCGTAAAGTGCGCCCCCTTTAGACCAGAAGCTAGGTACGCCCATGTATATGTAAATAATAGATTTCGATTAAAAACTTGATGAATGTAGGAATCTTGTAGCCGGATCTCGGGCTATCAGCAATTTTCACCAGCATTTAACCCACATTGCGCTGAGTAAAAAGTCACTTGAGTAGCGTTATCTCAAATTTATCTATGAGACACACTTCTATTGTACTTCAGTTAAAGGATTAATTGACACTAAAACCTCATTACATCGAGTATAACAAACAAACATACAGCATGAGCCCTTAATATAGATAGTACTAATTTGTTATTGAAAATACTATTATAATTAATTTATAAAGGAGTAATTTTTAACGAATTAAAAAGGCGCAGTTTCTCATCATTATATGTTTGTGAATCTATTCAGAGAATTGCTTTTTAGGAGATCAGAAAAATGGTACTATTTAGTACACCGATGTACTGCAGCTGTATTCAAGAGGATGCTGACTGATTACCAGTAGACTTGTAGACTTGTACACTTCCGACTCACCTAAATTCCTCATACGCCAAGAGCCTCACAAAGATCTATCGCCCGGAGCCTCGCAATATCTAAGGCCGCCCTTATCTGAGGGTTTTCGCTTAAGTACGCAAGCGACATGGTCTCTAAGCGTAGATTACTTACTTGGAATTAACAGGCATGGTCTTCAGGTACTTCTCGCTGTCAATATACTCCATCCCGAAACAAAGGTGCTGCGCCCCCATACGCACCTTTTCCACCTTTCGCTTAGGTGACTTTTCCTAAAAACAGTCAATATATCTATATACTAGCGACCCGCTCCGGCTTCGCACGGTTAGTAAAGCATCAGTGTCGTATCAACTAAGCGAAGCTGGGGTGACTTGCTAGTGTATTATACATATAAACCTTCCTCTTGAATCACTCTATCGGTTAAAAAACCGCATCAAAATCCGTTGCGTATTTTTAAAGATTTAAGCATACATAGGGATATAGGGACAGAGAAAGCGACTTTGTTTTATACTATGTAGTGATATTAAAATGAATCCCAATTTCCCTTAGTCGGCATCACGCGTGAACGGCTGGACCAATCCTGCGAATTCTTTTTTTGTCATTATGATGTATTTCTGTTGCCGCTATAACAACAAATACTAAAAAACAGAATAAAAAAATATTTAAAGGGGATCTCATCAAAAACGTGATTTTTATAATTTTGTTCCAAATTTAGAAACTAGATGGCGCCACTTGTATTTTTTGCCGTCTTTATTATGGATATGGAACGGAACCCTTCGTGAGAGAGTCCGACTCGTACTTGGCCGGTTTTTGGTATGTAATAAGTGCTTGGTACTGCAATGTCTATTAAATAAGTAGCTTGTTGGTTTTTTTATAAACAATGAATGTACGAATGTGTAATGGAGAAACAAGTATATCATTTACTAGCTGCGCCCGCGGTGTTACCCGCGGTTGGACTTCCTACGGGAACCGTACATCTTTCCGGGATAAAAAGTATCCTATGTGCTATTCCAGACTATAATCCATCTCTGTGCCAAATTTCATCCAGGTCCGTTTCAGTAACAAGCATCCATCCATACTTACAAACTTTCGCGTTTATAATATAAGTAGAATATATCTATCTACCACAAAAAAGACTTACCTTGGAGACAGTTTCAGCAATTACTTTAGATATGTTGGGCTTGGCCAGTTCCTGTGCCTGGGGCGGCGGCGGCGCTGCGGCAGCTTGTTTAGCGGCCCGCTGTGCCTCCTGCTTGGCGCGCCTCTCCGCCTTCAGTTCAGCTTTGGATTTCCCTGTTTCGAACTGATGGGAAAGAAAATATAAGGATACTAGCGACTTGCCCCGGCTCCGCACGGTTAGTAAAGCATCAGTGTCGTATCAGAAACTACCCGTGCGAAGTCGTTGTGACTTGCTAGTGTATTATAAATATAAACCTTCCTATTGAATCACTCTATCTGTTAAAAAAACCGCATCAAAATCCGTTGCGTAGTTTATACATAGGGATATAGGGACAGAGAAAGCGACTTTGTTTTATACTATGTAGTGATAACTACTGAGATATATGTATTCAAAAGTCTTAACTCAAAGTTTGCCAATGCCGATGGAGTGCAGTATTCTTGGAGTTGACTGCCCTAATAGCTCAGTTGATAGTACCTCTACCTTCTGCGCTGTAGGTCATATTTATAAAAGCTTGTATTCAAAAAAAAGTAATAATAATAAGAGTGATTTTTTAAAGTTTTTCTTGATTGATCCAAATTTTGTAATATGGACCAATGATGTGATTAATGTGTGTAATATTATAGTTATAATAGATGTGCAGATAAATAAAAGATGTTTTTACTACACCTGTTTCTCATCAGCCTCCTTTTTCCCTTCCAGATCGAGAGCTTGTACTTTAGCTGTGACCTCTTTAACTTCATTAGCAATATTCTTGATGTCTCTCAATGTTTCCACCACATCTTTAACAGTCATATCTTGTTCGACATGAAGATGGGCACTATGAGTTGGAGCCCCATCCTTTTTCTGAGCTTTAGCAGCCTTTTTAGCTGCCCTTTCAGCTTTTATTTGTTCTCTATCCATAGGTACAGCTTTATCAACCTCATCCTTGCTTCTTGATTCTGCTTCACATTGGCTTTTCTTTCGTTCTTTGTTTCCATCCTTAGATGATTCAGAAAGGGACTTCTTCCTCTCTTTAATGATTGCTTTTACTTCCATCATTGAAAGACTAGGTTCCTTTGTCTTCGCCTTCTGCTTGGCCAATTTCTTTGCTTCCCTAGCAGCAACAACTTCTTCTCTAGATTTGTTCTCTTTTGTAGACATTTTGACTCGTTTTGATTTTTTGTCAAGGGTTTTCTTCAGTACATAGGATGATACTTTTTGGCTAAAAAGTTTAGCTTGTTCTTCATCTGCTGCTTTACTAGTACATGGAACAGTTGTTTCTACTGAATTCCCTGCCTCAGTTGACGTCTCTTTTTTAGTATCAGCTTCTATTGTCTTTTCATTGTGTGATTTACTTCTGTTATGCTTGTTCCGACTTCTATTTCTTTTTCTGTGGAGTTCCTATAAATTTGATTTAAAATATTAATAAAGCAAATTGTTTGTGAAATATAAAATAAAGTAAAACATAAACACTTATAGTGACAATACCACACACTGTGTATCTACTTATAATTACTTGTAATATGATTTTATTTTTCTTGACAATATTTCTAGTAGGTAGTTCCTATTTTTGTGAGCAGATATATGTTTGCAAGCTCACTCAAGAGTGAACCACAGCACACTCTCTATGTAACCACAGCAAGAACCTGCCTCGCCTTTCAGAAAAAAATATGTTTCAGGCATCATCTAAACTCTAAAACTAGCTAAATACTGAAAACTGTGTAAATAATATAAGGAGCTCCGTGAAATGTTATATGATGAGTATGTTTACTTATACATGTAAATTTTGACTTGTTACAAATGCTATGTGAAGTATTACTGAATGAAAAGGATTTAGTTTTAATACATTTTAACTGAGAATTAATCTACTTACCATGTTCAAAGTCTGCAAGTAGTTCCATTGCAAGCATTGTGAGACAAAAAATATATACAAAAAATCAAGCTGTAAGCAATAGCATCAATAAAACCATACTTAGCCCATTTGAATTTGGATCAATATGTTCTCGCAATATCATAATATTGCATCATAAAAAATTAAGGCAAGCATGATGAAACTTTTAAGTGGAGTGAGCTGATAATGATAACACAATCCTAATAGCGATTTTGTACTGCAAAAATATGCTTCTAATCTAAGATAATTAGGGAATAATGTTTAAAGAATCCGTTTTTTTAAATGATTGGTGACGATTTCTAGCTAATATTTTATGAAGGATAAAGATACCTTTTTAAGTTATAGCTATATTTTGTAGTATTTTTTTTCTGTAAAAATGCTCATTAAACTTCGTCTAATCTATAGGACTGTATAATACAATAAATCTCCAACTAATATTGCTACATAATTACGGCTTCGAATGAGATTTACAAATACCAAAAACAACGATAAACTTACCTCGATTTAATTCCAGAAGTATTTTCGTAGTTACAACGTAGATTTTCTGTAAACAATTCATTCAAAGTATTTTGAAAAAATTACATATGGTACTTAATATTTGTAATAATTGCAATTATGCGAAAATGCACTAGCACTAGTAATACATGCTGCGGCTGCATGACATATGCACGTTTGACACTGACATTCCCTAAATAACGTTATTCAGATCGTTATTCACAAAGATACCTAAAGCTACTATTTGACGTTCAATTGCTTCGTCCAAGAAACATCTCCGCGCTAAAATTGGTAAAAAGATTACGAAAAATCAATCAAAACGCGGATTAATATCCGATGATCAACAAGTGATACAACTGAACATATAACGTTGTTGGACTTTCGCCCAACGTCGTTGGCCGTTTCATTGTTTTTATTTTCGTATAAATGAAAATGTTAGTTCTTTTTACGATCTAGGAGCTCTCTTTGCAAACTCAATATTGGCAGCGCTTAACTCTGATGAAAAATTTTTCACGTAAGAAGTGACGCGGTTGTTATAGGAACTAACGAAATTGCATGCGTATAAAAACTACCGCCACATTTAGTGGAGTTTTCGTAAGAATCTTCTGCTATACTACAGCAGTTTCTATATTCAATTAACTTACCAGATATCACGGGATATATTATCTGGATAACATACCTACATATACCATTTTAACAATTTTACTGTTTCCAATAATTTCTTTGTAGGTCTGACAGGAATTACTGAGGTAAGTTTATAATAGAATCTGGCTTTTGGGACCAAACTACATCCTGCATAGACGCGATTTCTAGTCAGTTGTGAAATTGACGTTGCGGTTCTGTGACGGACACATGCTAAATAAATGCAATTTCATCGTCAAATTTACAGATTATTACTTAGCAGATTAATAGGATCATATAGAAGAAGAAGATTAATAGGATACCAGCTACATTCTGATTTGTTTATTTTTGGATACAATACCAAAGGTAATCACTTCTCAATCCCAAAATATTTGATTGCCGAACCACAACCACCGACGTCACCGAGTGTGATTGGGGAATTTGTCAATTTTGTCAATCAATTACAGGTAAAACGGTGAAACAATGCAATCGTGAATATAGGCTCAAGTGCGGGTTCGCGCATGTACAGTCACGAAGAAAAAGGTACCAACTTCTTTTTAATTTGAGTTTATTCCTGAGCTATGAACTATAATACTTTTTTGGAATAAAATGTAGCCTTTTCATTTAAATCCATTCAGGTCGTTACGGCGTGAGAAAGTAACAAACATACTTATCAACAAAATTTCGCATTTATAACACTAATAATGATTATCTTGGATTTATACAAGGCCAATAGCCGACAAAATCCACTAAGCCAATCGGATATTGGCATCGACATAATAGAGACAATCAAATTCATTATAATGTCCTCAAGCCATTAGCCAATAGAACAATTCAAAAACACTCGGCACGATTTCACATGTTAGGTACCTACAATATATAAAATATCATTGAGTTTGAGCGTGTCGATTATGTATTGATACTAGCCTCACAGTTCAGATGGGTGTGCCGTTGTGCTGTAAGTAGTGTGTTCGATTCCTATCCAGAACTAAATTTTATGTTTTTTCCGTGTGTACACTTAAATATGCAATTAATAAAAGGTACTACTAATACCAAAGATACTATAATAAAGGAGGACTAATACAGTACACTAAGCTGGTTCCCATAGTATGCTATGCTTTTTCAGGGACTGGATGGCATTAAAGTGTATATGACTTCGTCCGTGTGGACGAATTTTTGCGCGTAACCTAATTCTTTTTTCTTTTATCTACTTTATAATTAAAAAAACTCCTTAATCTCAACTTGTCGATGTGTTTCAATTTTTTTATCTATTATTAGCGGCGGCCATGTTGTTCCTCGTCGTGTTTTGTTAAACATGTCCAAAGATTTCGATAATTTTTCAAATAATTTACATTATATTATATAATAACTATAAATGTAAATTATAGTCACTATAATTTACTGCAATAAATTATCAATGATATAATAATTTAAGACTTCTACGAATAAAAAACCAAGCTGTCTTTATTTGGGAAACAAATAGTTTATAACTTACTTTAAACTAATAAAATACTTATTGTGATATCTTCAAAAGGTAACGTAGCCATTTAATATCTTTTTGATTAACAAATTATATCTACGGGACGCAGGGTGCCTACCTGTCTTATCTACACACATAACATAATATCCTATTCACAGTTCAAAATATTTAAAGAATTAACACTGTTGAAACGTAGACTCTAATTTAATATACGTTTATAATACCTAGGAGGTAGGTAAGTCATAATGTCTTAGTGTAATGTACCTACATCTTGATATTAATTTATAATCTAATAAACTCAATGGTTATCAATTTTAAGTTCTTGTAACATCCTCAGCCTAGTAAATAATATGACATACCTTCCTAATAAATATTTAATAATGATTTCAAGCTTATTTACGATTACAATAGTTCAATAGTCGCTAATATACGTCTACAAAAGAAAAAAAAAAACAACGCGTATTTACGTCAGATAATTGAACAAATTTACCGGTCACAAAAAAGACGTAATATTAAACGGACTTAAGTATATCAAATAACATTGTAGCCATGCCTACATATAGGTATAATATTATATAATATTACAAACTTTTGTTTTAATTTTCAACTGACTAAAAAAATATCTTATTATTTCGTAAGTTGTGCAATTTTATTCTAATAAATGCAATAAATAAATGCATATAAATTATATTAATATTTGATTGACGAAATTGTAATCATTTGACATAATTAGGTACCTACTTATTTAATGACGAAAAACTATTTATTATTTAATATTTACGATTTTCTAGGTTGTTTTATTAATAAGAATTATTTAGTAATGGTAAATAACGGCCCCATCATTTGGCATAGTGGTAAATAAATACGACGCAACATCTTTTTCATCAATTTTGCAATGATTTACATAAAATTGATCAGTGAGAGCCTTGATATATTCATTTACTTCGTTTTTGCGGCATATAGCCACTATACATCCACCCCAGCCAGCTCCTGTGAGACGAGCACTGACTCCAAGTTTTTTTGATAAACCCACGAGCATATC
This sequence comes from Aplocera efformata, assembly GCA_921293045.1. Lineage (NCBI taxonomy): Eukaryota > Metazoa > Arthropoda > Insecta > Lepidoptera > Geometridae > Aplocera > Aplocera efformata. The sequence goes on from OV121040.1 coordinate 2,051,513, forward strand.
CAAGTTGTCGTGTGAACATTCATAGAGATTTCTTAGACTCTCGTGGCTGTTGGTCATTAGATTTCCCAATGACGCTATAATGTCACTGGCATCAGCGCCGTTCGTAGATGCTTTGGTTCCTGAGCATATATCACGGAATTTTTCAACTCTAAGTGCTTCTTCGTATACATGTAAAGCACGTTGCTTTAATTTAAAGTCAGTTAGATGTTTAGTATTCGGAGTCAAATACAAATCATCCAATTCATCTTCAGTTAGATCCAAAATATTACATATTTCGGACTTTGTGTAGTTATCTTCTGGCAGAAGTTTGTGCACAAGTTCTATCATGTCCTCAAGACTACTATCTCGACTTTTCTGCAATTGACTCAGAGTTATTATTCTATCACCAGTTTCTATTTCCTCACAAGTAGCTATTATTTTTGAAGCCAGCCTGCACTCAACTACGCGGCTGTTATAACCATTATTTGCCGCTTTGTTATTTTCTGCCAAACTGTGAGCAACGACAAACACAGCGTTATCAGGCAAGGTAACTGGGGCGGCTTTCAATGGCAGGAAACTGATATACTGCGCGCTGTTTTTTTCACCCAGAAATGCTATAGCTTGATCCATGCCACCACCTTGTGTTCCAATATATCTTTCACTAACTGCGCATAACGACGCAATATCTATCTTTGTGATTTTAGCTTTTTGAGCGTGAAGAAAAGCAAGACAAGATGCGCTTACAAGAGCAGAGGAACTGGAAAGTCCTGAAGCGGGAGGAATATTTCCATCTACCAACATTTGAATTCCGTTTTCAAATTCGTCGTTCAAATATTCCAATGCTCCTTTTATTCCACACAGCGCATAATTATACCAGAACGGTTTTCCATTTAGATCAGGCTCTATTTTGATTTCTTCGAAGCATTTAGATAACATCTCATATTTTGGATATTTTTTGTTTACATTCGCGATATGAATTTCTTTTTTATTCAAGGGTTTAGCTGCAATAAGTATATCTTGTTCCAGCGCCATTGGCAACACTGGATACCCACAGTAATCAATATGTTCTCCAATTAAATTGACACGTCCAGGCACTTTAACTAAAAATGTTGGGTTGGCACCAAATTCTTTCTGAAAGTGATCCTTCATGCGTTGAATCCTTTCATCTTTAGGTACTTTTTTCACAGGAACGTTTGCTGTATTTTCACGTTTAGAATCCATTTTACCTGTTGATAAACACAAAGTTATGGTATACGCAATAATTGTAGTTTTAAGTACCATTCTTATCCATATGTGTTATTAAATGACACACATCTCAAGTACCTACCTACGTATTCACAATTTCAACACAAGAGTCGTCTTACTCGGACGGCTGCGGGCAGCGTTATCGATTCCGAGTGCAACACTTCACAAGATATAACTAGGCACATATATTCACTATCATTTTTATAATGTATGTCAAACTGATGGAAGTTGCATCAAACTGCGGAATAGTGACATTTGTTCGTCTTAAATTTGATGGAATGACGTCTTTAACTAGACTATTTTCCATAATGTAATCAGAAAGGTGTCCTCAAACTTAGTACAAATAGTAGTCTACAAACAGAAATAATTTATTTGCATTTACTTATATGACATAGTGCAGCTTTGTAGCAGTTATCCTAACCTATTTTAATCTCGGGTTTTCTTACTCGCAAAGCGTCACTACGTTGATTGTTAGCTGGTTAATTATCCCTTCATATTCGAAAATATCTGAAAATATAAATTAAAGCTAAATTGATGAAAACATAAATTCACAACAATTATCTAGGTACATTTTATTCAATTTTAATTCATGGTGTTCCAGGGGCGTAAACGCCGACTTTCAATCTAAAGGTCGCTGGTTCAAACCCACAAGTGCACCAATGAGTTGTCACTTGAAAAATTTATGTGCGCAATAACACGTTCTCGAAACGGTGACGGAAAACATCGCGAGGAAACCGACATGTCTTAGAACTATAAATTCGAAGACATGTGATATCTATCAATCCCGATTTGGGCTCCCGTGGTAGATTAAAGCCCATTCACTTTAAATTTTCGAGAGTAGGTAATTATCCCTGCAGTGGGAACATTAAAGGCTGGTACGGATCTACTTAAAAAAGGAAACTTAAATAATAGGTAAAAAACTCAGTAAAATATTATGTACTACTTATGGAACAATCTACACAATTTATGCTAGAATCTACACAATTACTGCATAATCAGTAAAATGGTGTGAAGTAATTCGATAATAATATCCATGACACAAGTAACAAATATATTTTGAGTTATCTAAAAGTCTTTACCTAAAAGAAACTATTTTATTATATATACTTACCTAAATATTTTACTTTTAAAAAAGAGTTTTAGTTTAAGTCCACTATATCCTGCGCCGGTTTTCGTAAAGTGGAACTAAATGTTGATTATAATTTTCACGACGTAAATATATTTATGAGTAAACTTTCAAATTTGCAATATTGTATGTATGAATTCTAAACATTAAAACTCTGCAAAGATCATAAATTTGTAAATGTTGTATAAAGTTAGTACGAAATAAGCTACATACTTACTGGTGCAGCAAGTGAGTTTTAGCTTGCATTGGATATTAGCCTTCCCTCTACTGGATATTTTTTAATTTTATACTGTATTTAGGGTGCGTTTAGACGTGCTAATCTAGATAGTTTGGTAGTGCAGCGCAGGGCCTGCTGCAAGCTTTTACACGTCACCATGTAGCCGTAATATAAAAGCCGGTTTCGTTTCTATCAATGTCATTATCAAGTGACGTTTTTACCGTCTATGTTGATTGACACATGGTTAAAAAGCTAATCGATTTAACCAGTTATCATCGATTAGAACACATAATATATACAGCACAAACCTACAGCCTATAGATTAATTTATTTCTTTACGATGTGTAAAAACAAAGTAATGATAAAAAACCAAAATTCATAGAACAAATTTCATAGAATGAAATACGTACTCTCTGACATATCGCTCGCTAAAAATCCCACTGCATTTGAGGAAAAAAAGAAGTCGAGCAGTTCAGTTAAAATAATAATAATAACATCACAATTTAATTGATCACGATTTAATATTTTGCGTGAGATTTGATTATAAATCATGACAAGCCACAAACTTGATTGCTTATTTACGTTTAGAATTTTTTATCTCAAAACTGCACAATTTAAAATAATAGAACAGGCTATAGGGTCCGTGCGGTATGCGTCGCGTCACAGTGACAATATCCATAATAATATAATACTAAATAAAATTTTAAACTATCAGACTGGCGTAGTGAATTCCGAAACGATGGCCTAAGTTCATTGTTATTTATTGACCTAGTTGGGACGGACCACCGTACTGTCTACTAGACCCTGTTTAAGTTTCTAAAGTCCATGCCCCATGCGTCATTTATTGAATGCTTACACAATTAAGTTAGGTTTATGTATTACTAGCGACCCGCCCCGGCTTCGCACGGTAAGTAAAGCATCAGTGTCGTACCAGAAACTACCCGTGCGAAGCCAGGGTGACTTCCTAGTGTATTATACATATAAACCTTCCTCTTGAATCACTCTATCTATTAAAAAAAACCGCATCAAAATCCGTTGCGTAGTTTTAAAGATTTAAGCATACATAGGGATATAGGGACAGAGAAAGCGACTTTGTTTATACTATGTAGTGATTCAAAAACTTGCATACATATGTATGTATTTGGTATGTATATATAGTTTACTGACATATTTTATCTGTGCCCTGCTCTGTTCTAATACATTTACATACAGTAATCTGTGGTTATCTTTCGTTTCAGTTGTTTTGTTTGATATTGATACCTAAAATAATTGAATATTGTAATAAAAAAAACGAAATGGCAGAAGTAATAGATGTTCAGAAAATGTGTCGTGCATGCCTTGTTGATACAGGACCCTTTACGAATTTGCTGTCGGTATCCCCTCGGGAATCGATGGTGTATGCGGAAATATTTAAGTTTTGCACTACTGTAGAGGTATGTAAATAATGTGGCCATCTAAGTATACTTTAAAAAATAAAGCACTTTCACCGCTAAGTACTGGTATACTCGCGCTGCTTCTGTGTTCTGTGTTCTTATGAGCAACCAACTTCTACCTAGAAGAGAACATAGATATGTTGCTCTGCCAATAAACAATAGGAATACAACTTTTGCATAATACGTTATGAGTACAATTGTTTGTTTGCGGCAGTAACCACTTGTATCAACTAAAATTATGCAATTACTCACTGAAATGGTTTTCATAGGTTAGTACATATTTTAACAATGAAATGTCTATGTAATAATCAATGAATTACTCTACCTGTATGTATTTTACTACTGGTCCATTGATACACTGTCTTGGCTTGTCTCAAATCTGCAAAAACTTACCATGAATGAAAGAAAACATCCTCCGTATAATTTTTCCTTTGCAACTGACTTCAGAGTACTTTAAAAACATCGCCTAAACTGTATATTACTGTGAAGTGAGGCAATTGTAATAATTCGGAGGCAATAATAATTTTCAGGTTTCTGACAGTGACCAATTACCTAAACAGATGTGTGACACATGTGTGGAGTTACTCAAAACACTTTACAGCTTTAAGAAGATGGCCTTGAAGTCCAATGTTATATTGAAGCAACATTTGAACAGTCAGGTAATTAGACAGCTGGAGTCAACATCCCAGAGTCCTCCGGTACTTTAAGGAATTAGAGAAGATAGGAGGATAGATAGTTACTTAATTGGTACTTAGTGATATATTTGGATCAGACAACCTTAAAAAATAGTATAGGAATGTGAATACTGACTGTAAATTGTTATTATGTGTACATGTGATGTGAATGAGGTGTATGTAAATTTTTAAATATCCAAGCAATACGAGATTGTAAGGACTAAATATAAATGAGACATTTGCAAATGTATTGACTATCCCTATTATAGCCATACAACAAGAAACAAAGAAGGAATAAATAAGGTTGACTTAAAATCTGTGAGGCAATTAAATCACATAAAAGAAAAAAAAAACTAATTACATTTATTTTTTTATAACCTATTTCAGACTGTTCAAATAGAGATTCACCAAGTAGAAAACTACAGTGTTGATGAAGCTTCTGCAGATAGTGATGATGCTTGTGGTCAGTCATCCTCTACTGATGATGAGTCCCAACAGAAAGTAGAGATTCAAACTGCAACGTAAGTTTAAATCGTACTTATCTAGAGCATCTTTATTCTAAAACTCATACATTCCTACAATAGTAACCTTCCGGCTCAGTTGGTAGTAGGTCTACTGTGCTGTAGTTTGTGGGTTTGATTTCCTTAATATGGTTGTAAGTTTTTTTTGTATGTTTGTTACTTGGTTTCCGCGTCAATTGTAGACCAATTTAAATGATTATTTTTGTTATAATAAAGCGTACCTCTGAGGTTTCCCTGTATAAATACTTATATATGTATAATACATTTTTTTGTGAATTGTGAGCAATTCTGTTCGTTCCAGGGTCAGAAGAAGAAGACGGAAAGGAGAACCATTGCCATTGAAGAAACGAACCAGAATGCAATGCCCCAAATGTGATAGATCATTCCAGAAGTATGAAAACTTTGAGGCTCACATGAGAAGTCACTTTGGAAAAAAGGTATCTAATAATATTATGATAAGGCTTATTATTTTAGCTATGGGAAAGATACTATTGAATAGGTGTTGATCTTTTGTTAGCCATAACATTCAACTGGAAAGTAGTCACATATGTTCGAATTTTTGGTTTTAGGTCATGAATTCTTCCATTTTGAGAATGTGATTTTACGTTGTAATTTGTAGGATATGTGAAATACTCAGGTGCACGTTCGGATATGAATCAGTGAATTGAAAGGTACGCTTGGCCAATTTTCGGGTTGCTCTGACCATAATTTTTTTGACAATTTTATTGAGTGACACCGCATCACTCAATCAAACTGTCAAGTACTGTTAAGTAAAGGTGCGCCATTAATTACGTGACGGCTTTTTTGTCGATTTTAAGCTATCCTGGTACCAATTTCAATTTTCATCCAAATCCGTTTGAGCGTGAAGGAGTGAAATACATACAAACCTTCGCCTATATAATATGTGTGATTTTCCTCCCCAGCCAGACATAAAGTGTGACACGTGTGACAAAACCTTCCGCTCACTAAGGAACCTCCACAGCCACTCGCGGACGCACACCGGCGTGCGCAAGTACCAGTGCCGCAGCTGCGGGAAGAGCTTCGCGTACCTGAACGTGCTAAAAACGCACGAACTGATCCACAGTGGGGTGAAAAATCACGCGTGCCATCTCTGCGACGCTAAGTTTGTTCAGCGATATAATCTCAAGGTAATGATCGTGGTGGCCTAGGCACAGACGCTGACTTACAATCTGGAGGTCGCTGGCTCAAACCCCGTGTGGGTTTGAGCCAGCACCGTACCAATTAGTTTTCCAAACGGTGAAGGAAAACATCGGAAACCGGTTTGTCTTGGAACAAAATTCGATGACATGTGTCATCTACCAATCCGGATTGGGCTCCCGTGTCATTCGTTCTCAAAAGCCCATTCACTCTCAATTATCGGGGATTTTTTGTTATTTTTTTTTTAGTACATAAATGAATTCCTAATAGGTATTCGGTCTCCCGCGACACAGACTTCGTCTAGTGCGGGGACCACTAGTACTCATGTCTTATGTGTAATCTATGTTTTTGGTAAAATAAACAATTTTGTTATTATTATTTTTTTTATTAAAAAAGAATTAGAATTAGATTTTGTTTATTGTCTTTGCAATAGTACATCAAAATACAACTATTTGGCGCAACTTACTACATAGACTCGTCAGTTATAATAATAGGTAGGGCTTTTTCACATCAATCATTTCATAAAGAACAAAAACAAAACTGATACTATTAAAAAGCTTTTATTGCTTTAGATACTGCTCACAGATAACCAAATTTTTGTGCCGTTACAGACACATTTGGAAACGCATAACAAAGAGAAGAACTACAACTGTGCACAATGTGGCAAGAAGTTCGCGCAAGCTGGCAACCTGAAGACGCATCTCATCCGCCACTCCGGCATCAAGAACATAGCCTGCAGCCTTTGCGATATGAGGTTCTATATCAAGGTAAATAGTTTATTTACAATCGACTTGTCTATTAGATTTTTTATGTGACTAAAGTGATTGGACGAGCAGACGGCCCACCTGATGTTAAGTGGTTACCGCCGCCCATAAAAAAAATAGGACTTAAGTCTTCCGCTACTAAGAGAAGACCCACGTCGCATAGCATTGTGCCCGTCACTGAGAAGATGATACGCCTGCAATTTTACCGGCACCCACACCCTTCCGCAACACTGCGGATTTGGATGAACTACAAATTTGGTAGTTCATTTTGTATTTCATACAGTGAGACACGTTCTTTCGCTCGCCTTCCAGCCATCCTCAAAAAGATCGAATTCCTATAATATACATATAAACTCAATATGACCCCAAATTGGTGTTTTCTGTTTTAGAGCGACCTCTTTAAACATATGCGCTCTCATTCAAACGACAAGCCATTCTCGTGCGAGTACTGCGACAAATCGTTCAAGACGAAGAGCTTCAAAATTGTTCACTTGCGGTCTCATACGGGTGAGTTATGGGGACAAATTCAAATGTGGTTTCAGACATTAATAATTAAAAGTTTTTTTTTTACACTTACTCTTTTAATAAACTTGTAATGCAAGTGCTAGCTGCTAGGGGGCCTTGGGTTTCCTTCTGTAGCAGGTCGCGATAAAGATCCAATGCCCGACAGCAAAATACATGCTCATCACGTTTGCGCCGGGGTTCGAACCCAGGAACCCCTCCATTCATAGACAAGGTTACTAAAGAAAAGTGCGAAACTGCTAACTAAAAATATAGATTGAAAAATCATTTATTATTATAGTTATTACTGGTTTCAGGCGAGCGCCCGTACGCCTGCGACCTCTGCCCGAAACGTTTCATGGCGCACAAGGACATGCGGAACCACCGCATGATCCACACGGGGGAGAAGCCGCACAAGTGCCAGCTCTGCTCGCAGGCGTTCATACAGAAGTGCGCCTTGAACCGGCACATGAAGAGTCACAAGAACGACGACGAGTCACCCCCGCCGCAGACCACCGCCGTCACTACTATAGGCGTCGCGTACGCGGACTGGAACGCGTGATGTCACATCCGAAGGTCTGGGTGGAAACTACGACAGTAGCACACGGAGATGCGAGCCAAGCTGTTGTAGCTCATTCGCAATGTCCGATGCCATTGCGAGAAAGGTAGGGGAAATTATTTGTAACCGAAAAACGACTGCAATAGTTTTATCCCCTTTTTTGGTGGATCCGGGTAGATTTTTCTTAGAATTTACATGGTACCATCTTGAATTGATGAAAATCATCAATATCGCTTCATGGGCGAAAATATCGAGTAACAAACATATTGTGTTTACTGTTTTGAAGTCTGTGAATCTGTTAATAATCTTTACTTACTCGTGATACTTGGCAGGAAATAACTTACTTAAATTAAATTTACTTAACAGATTGTAATAAAATAATTTGCTCAAATACACTTTCGCTCATCTTTCTCCCGTGTGGTCTCATAATCATGGCACCATAAGAAAATAGCATTTCTACCGGCGCAGAGCTAAGCAAGCAGGTATTATATTTCAAAAATAACATCTGTACTTGATTGCTGTTAGAAGTGCATGAAAAAAGGTTTTTAAAAGAGAATGCGTTTTTGCACACGAACTTCTACAAGAATCGAGGAAAAGGGGCAGGTGAACAATTTTTTAATGTATTGGCCTATGGGTGCGTTGCGTAAAACATGATGTGATGCACGTCCACTCTGATTGGTCGTCCTCCTCGCTTGGTATAATCGCGAACATCTTTACTGTTGGGTATTTATTTAATGATTGCGGGCTGACATCATTATCCTTCAAATATTGTAATGATTCCAGTTCAATAGTGGTGTTTGCATTTGCACTATTACTAGCTAGTGAGGAATCCGAATCATAGAACATGTAGGATGTGTTTTACGCGGCTCTACTGCGTACCAGCCTTTAATGTTCCCACTGCAGGGGCACTGGCTTACTTTCGATAATTGAGAGTGAATGGGTTTTGATCTACCACGGGAGCCCAATCCGGATTGGTAGATGTCACATGTCTTCGAATTTATAGTTCTAAGACATGCCGGTTTCCTCACGATGTTTTCCGTCACCGTTTCGAGAACGTGGTATTGCGCACATAAATTTTTCATGTTATAAAACTCATTGGTTCACGTGTGGGTTTGAATTGGTTCACAATGGGTTTGAACCTTCAGATTGAAAGTCGGCGTCTATGCCTCTGGGCCTTTCAACATAATTTAAGATAATTTTCTTAAATCCCAATTAAAGGCACTTTACTAGCTAGTGAGGAATCCGAATCATAGAACATGTAGGATTCATTTTTTGATGAGGTTGTAGGTTTTCTATGACCTAACTGATTAAGGAGTCTGCATTGGGAGTTACTGGATTAAAAGATGGAGTTTACTTAACCGAGTTTATTGTCAGGGGCGGCCCGCCCATACGGCGAACGCAGCAGTCGCTCCAGGCGCCAAATCCTAGGGGGCGCCAAAAATGGTATATAATATTATTAGGAGCAAACAGGAGAGGCGCCATGATTGGATCTCGCTCCATTCTAAAATTTACTTCGGGCCGGCTCTGGGGGCCTATTATGAACTCTTAATTCCAGGCAATTTACGCCGTATTCTGAACTGCCCGTCATTTTTGTACTATAAACATGTTATTCCAGCCAGTCAGCGGTCACGTGACACTTGGCCGACTTCTGAACGATTATTGGCTGGAAATACCGTACTATGAGCGTTCCTTTGACATTTGAAACTATGTTTCATCTGTCAAATTTGTAACTATAAAACCATTCAGTCCAGTCGCGTTTCAGAACGATACATACAAAACTTGAATACCGGCCATAGACAACGAATCCATAGCAAGCCAGCTTGAAGTCGGCCAGCGTTAGGCATCTCATAGTACGAAATAGAACAAGGCAGTTTAAGGCCGTAAATTGAATTGCATGGAACTTGGATGGTTTTTAAAAAGTTCATAATAGGCCTCCTGTTTATTGTATTGAGTCTATCACAAGCACACGGACCGGTCAGTATGCAGTAACTGCCCGTCCGTGTGCTTGTAACGCATTTTGCTGTTACGCGGTATTGCACGCGCAACGACGATTAGTTACTTGTTTATCTGTATTTGTATATATTTTGTAGAAATTGTTGTATGTTAAGGGAGAATTATAAAAACTACCTGTTGAGTAAAACTAGGAAGCATACCAACTGTCTAATATAAATTTATGGAGTTTATGAAATTATGTGCGATTATATATAGATATAGGTACTAACCTATGTCTTTTTGTGATATTTCAATTAAGAATACAATTTATTGTTAATTTTAGGAAAGTCAATTAGGATTGTAATAAAAATACCTGTTACAGAAATAAAATGTTGTTTTACAATAATGTTTTTTTTTTATTTATTTCGTTTATCTTACCACCTACATAATACATATTGCTTAATTCGACAGGCCTATTCTACACATCAAATGATATATTTTATAAAATGTTTTTATACTAAATCAGAATTTATAATAACAAAATAAGGGGACGCTTTACGTTTTTACAGCCACGCCATTTGGGTTTAAAACTGGATCTTGGGAGCGAAGTGCAATGTGATTACTCTCAGCAAAAATTTGGTTAACCACGTATTTTTAAGCCATCTATCTAATCTTAACATAAATATAGGTACGAGAATACCAATATTGTTGAGGTATTCAATATTCAAATAAATTACCGGAATACTGATTTAGCTTTGATCTTGGGATATTTTATTCATTTTTGCACGCCTTATTCATGAGGCAGAAAGTACAGGATCACTTTTATTTTAACTTGCCTTTCAACATACCAGCCAACGTACCAGCCTTTAATGTTCCCACTGCAGAGGCACTGGCTTACTTTCGATAATTGAGAGTGAATGGGTTTTGGACTCCGGGAGCCCAATCCGGATTGGTAGATGTCACATGTCTTCGAATTTATAGTTCTAAGACATGCCGGTTTCCTCACAATGTTTTCCGTCACCGTTTCGAAAACGTGGTATTGCGCACATAAATTTTTCAATTGAAAAAACTCATGGTGCAGGTTTGAACCAGCGACCTTCAGATTGCAAGTCGGCGTCTATGCCCCTGGGCCTTTCAACATAATTTAAGATAATTTTCTTACATCCCAATTAAAGGCACTTTACTATGAATCTTCATATGCCTCCGCAGCGAGCCGTGCTGAGTGAACGCCTGACTGCAAACATTACATCTAAATGGGCGCTCGCCAGTGTGAATCCTATGATGGTCCACAAGCCGGTTCTTGGATATAAAAGCCTTCGGACAGTAGCTGCAAACGAATGGCCTCTCACCCGAATGGATCCTCATATGTATCATCAGCGTGGAATGTGTGCCGAACGTTTTCTGGCAGATGTCACACTTGTGGTTCTTCACGCCTTGATGGATGAGGAGGTGTTTGGAGAGGTTGTACTTGTCCGTGAAGGGGTAGCTGCAGATCTGGCAGATGTACCGTTTGCCGGTGTGCAGGCGTGCCACGTGCGTCATGAGCATACCGTTGGTGAAGAACTTCTTACCGCAGTGTGCGCAAGAGTACGTTCGTTCGCGGTTCTCGTTGTGGATTTCCAGGTGACCCTGGGGGTTAATAGACGTACATAATGTCACTCGTTTGGACTTGCAGTTTATTTCGTTGGCAGAGATTCATTTCATTCAATAATATAAAGGGGAGTCCAGTTGCTCGCGTCCGTAGGTGAATACCCTCACGTACCCCCTGGGTGGTGCAACAAAAAGTAGCAGTAGAAGTTGTGCATAGTTCGCCCGGAGAAGTACTGCCTCCACACCTGGCAATCTGCCGCCAAGCAATGGTGGTGTGGTGTGGGTGCCGGAGAAATCATTTACGCAAGAGACGTAACATCCCGTGTCCTTTGACGGGCGCAACGGGGTACGACTTGGGTCTGCTCATACTACTTTAACACCGAGACAAACAAATATTTATATTCGTCACACAAATGTTTGTCCTGTCTGGCCACACAGTTCAGTTGGTAGCCTTCAGTTGGTAGATGTTTGTTATTTAATATTTATACATGGCTAAGCTATGCTTAGTTTATGGCTAGATGGTGCTGTGTGAAATGTACAAAAAATGACTTATTTAAAAAAAAATACTCACTTTCAAAGTGAAAGGAGTAGAAAAATTCTTGCCACAAATATCACAGACGTAGAGATGCCTCTCGCCGTTCACATGCATTTTTTCATGTATCTTCAATGTCTGCCTGTTCTTGAAGATCTTCCCACACTTGAGGCATTTGAGAGTGTCGAGTTTCACCTGTGTGTGTTCGCTGTCTGTGTGTCGTTGCATACCACTCCAAGTCATGAACGTCTTCTCGCATTTGGAGCAGGATATTGCGGGCTGCAACAAGAACAAAGAGACATCGCCAACTGGATGGGCAAATATAATGTGTAACAAACATAAAAAAGCATACAGCTGAATTGTTAAAAATTAACACTAGTTTACATAATCTGCTTTTACACTCACTGTCTTGCCTTCGTGGTAAAGTTTATGTGCTTCAAATCTTTCTGCATATTTAAACTTTTTATTGCATACTTCACATATATATTTGAAATGTTCCCGCACCAGAACTTTTGGCTTTTCAGCTTTTAACTTTACTTTTCTGAAATATTGAATTAAAAACTTGTTCTTGTTATTGGTGCTTTAAATAAATATTAAATAGATAATATTTAATAAAACCCTGACTTTTAATAAATACCTTTTTGATTTCTTTAGTTTCTGTTTCAATTTTATGATTGGTTCATCATCATTTATGAAATCTTGCATATCTAAGTAGTCTGAAAGAGTAAAAAATGTTTTATAAAATTAAAATGATTAAGGATTTTAAACATGCCAATTTCGTTAACTTGCCACTAGGATTCCATATTGCATGTGGCACGGAAACACAAACACCAAGATACCAAAACAAACTTTGCTCACATCCCAGTCTCAGAGTGGCAGGTACAAGCTAGGGATTTGCATCTTGTCAAAGTTTGCTAGGGCAGGATTTACATTATTGTGCAGTCATTTATGGAGAGTAGTAATCACTTAAAACCTAGAGAGCTCTCTGCTCCTTCCATCACTTTAATTGCATATAAATTATTTGTAATTATGCTTCTAAGACCAAATTAAATATAAGTCCTATATTAAAATAAAAACAAATAGATAATTAAAATAATTAATTAATATTCTTTGAATATTAATAGACTATTAATCACACCCATTTCCAATATTTCCCTATTCAGTCCTTACCACTATTAAAATCAAATGTTTCAATTTTAATCTTCGCATCACAATCTATTTCATGCTTTTTCAGGTCAACTTCCTCCAAAGACTGATCTTTAGTATTTTTTTTCAAACTGTTTTGCAGTTCAACTAATGTGTTTTGTGACTGAATACAGGTCCTTTTGAAATCGGAGTACTTTATTAACAAATCGTAGCAACAACTGCAGAGTGTTTTTGGTAGTTCCTCATTTTCATGTACCTGAAATTTAACGATATTTCTCATTGAAACACAACCTAGGACTACATAATTAAAGACACCTATTGAAGATTTTAGAGACTTTAAATTGGAACCAGGAGCCCAGGAGACTTGTTGTTGAAAATGAAAAAGAGTTTATTACTTACTAGTATTATCATAAAATAATACTTACCTCTATTGAAGTGCAGAAGCTATATATATCGGGCGATACACTCTCAAAAATAATGTACGGAAACGAGTCCTTTGTGGTAAGACAAGCTCGGCATACATTCATATTATTAGCCATTTACAGATTTATAAATAAAAGAAAAGATGAGAAAAATATTTTGTTTGCCAATAATGTAAACAAACTAAATAGTGTTGCCAGATGGTCAGTGCTAAATCTTACGAACGAGATGTTGAAAAGATACGAAAATTCCACTGGAGTGGACCTTTTTAAGCGAGGTGAGTCAGTAATAAATTTCATTATTATTATTCTTTTAAACATTTTTTTCCCAAGTTTTTTTGTAACAAAAAGTGATGGGACGACGAAGGCCCTGATTTTAGATGGTTACCACCACAAAATACAACAGAAATACAACTTATATCCTCCCCGACGCCCGAGATGTTGATGTTACGTCTCGTCCGCTTGTGATTTCAAATGCATTCACGCCCTCCCACCGGATCAGCGCGATTGTACCATTGCTTAGCAGCAGATTACTAAGCAGTACTTCTCAGGGGAACTATGCACAAGTTCTATTCCTATTTTAGAACCACCCAGACGACACGTGTCAGGGACTCTTAGTATTCAATCTGACAATGACAACGACAGAGATTGTCATTTGAATACTTTTGCACTGCAGGCATCGTTATTCTAAAGATTTTTTTAATTCATTTTGTTCCTCAATTAACTATTTTTGATTTGATTTGAATTTTTGTGCATATTATTAATTAAACAAGCTAAGCTATTAATTAGGAATTAGGTCCAAATAACAAACAAAATTTCAACAAAATATAAATTTTATTTCGTTCATTTAACTTATATATAAAATCTCATAGTTACAATCTCAGATACTCAATACTATATTGATCTCGATTTTACAAATGTTTCCACCACCTAAAATAATGTATAACTTCATCAACTACCATCCCATTTTTCCAACTTTAACATTAAATAAAGTGATTTACGTAAACATTTAATTTCAAGTACTTTTCACATAATATAATTCTGGGTTAAAATAAAAAATAGCACCGACGTAATAAAAAAAATAAGAGAAATTGCCATTAAAAAAATATAATTTGCTCTGGTTTTACCCAACGACCTATACCTAAGACGCATAGTGGCATCATACTTGTTCGGATCGACTTATCAAGTTGTTTGGAATATCTTTAGCAGGCTAAAGCTGGTTTGATTAAAGATAATTTCTTATTGTGAAATGCAGTCGTCACATCGGGGCCTATGCCTAGTATTAGACTAAAATGAGTAGTGAATTGGTGGAAATAAGCACCAATTCCCTACTTTCATTAAATTTCTTTGATTGAATCTATTTACTGACTGTAATTTGACATATGTGTGTATGTAACGTCCCAAAGGAGCTCCTGTGACACGTTATATGCTCACAAATATGTTTTCTTGTGTGTGTTAAAATTGACGTTTCTATTGAGATCTAAAGGAATAAATGAGTGAGTCTGAGGTGACGATAGAATGGAATTGATAAAGAGCTACCACTTTAACTTCTTAAATTAAATACAATTGCTGCCACGTTAATATCACTTCATTAATAACGAGACAATTGCTGCCACGTTAATATTACTTCATTAATAACGAGACAGTTATGATTTGTGACTTGAATTATCCCAACTCGTTAACCATAAAAATAATACATTAAAAGCATTATTTAAAAAATTCAGTTCAATATTCTTTACAAACAAACAACCACCCATCCAAACAGAAAGTCTGTCCATCACGCTTTCTGTTTGGATGTATTTTTACTTTCACGCCAAAACTTCAGAACTGGATTGGAATTTTTTAACGAGAGGCATATCTCAATTTACACATATTTGGCTACTTTTCCACGGTTCACTAGCCTAGTTGGTAACATTCAAAGCGAAGAGAGCAAACATGTGATAAGTATAGTTTCTCAAGTCTTGGATATTTGTGTTGTGCCGAGTATGCCCATGCCACCTGCTACATAGGCAAAGCAGGGGTTATAAGTTACTTTTTGCCCCGGTACCATATGTAGTGTTTTCATATCACAAAGCGTTTTTTTAGTCTATGGCATCACAGTTTTCCCTGCATCAACGGCTTGAGGTACTTGTGGAAGCTCTGGTTGACAGGTTCAGCGTTGAGTGGACTCTTCAGCGCATCTTCCATCAGCCGCTCGTACACGCGCCCGTCGTACGCACCCAGCGCTGAATGCAGAATCTGAGAATATTAAATCATTGATTAGTGAACCAGCAATCCAGTGTTGCCAGATTGTGTTTCGGGCTTTCGCGACATAATAAAATACATAAATTATCAGTAGCTTTTATAACTGATCCTATTATTTTAGTTTTAAATAATAAACGTTTACACACTCATACCTCTGCACTAGGATTCTGTCTAGGACCTGTCGCAGATGGCATGGACAAACGGATAAACAAGACAACACACACAAGACCCGAGAACAACACAAACACAAAGTGTGTCCACCACCGGAACCACTCGCTTCGAAGGTACTACTACTACTATGGCTATCTATCAATGATGATGATAGATGATTGAGTAACGAAGGTTCTGAAAGGGCTGATAAGGTGTAGGTTCTCACCTCGTCCCTAATGTCGAAGGCGTCGACGAGTCCGACCGCGTTGGGGCGCAACTTGGTAAGCAGTTCCTCATACCAGTGCTGCAGCTTCTCAATGTCACGCTCCGATATTGAAGTGAACTGCAACAAATTTCTTATATAAGTAGGCACTTTCAAAACAAGTTCAATAATGTACTGATGAACATCAAATGCCTGAAGAAAACCGTATCAAAGCGATACAATACCACGGTGACACAAAGATACACACTACAAACTTATAACAACCCTCTTTATCGTCGGGGTTAAGAAACATGGGAATTCACAATTCGACAAAATCTTTTTTTGTATGTTTATTAATTGTTATTATTTTTTTTGAAAATGGAAGGATTTACTTTTAACATGCGAATGAGACGTAACATCCTCGTCTCGGGTGACGGGCGGTTTTATCATACTTCGGTCGGAAAGGACCTAAGTCGTATTACTGTTGCTATGGGCGGAGGGAACCACTTGACATCAGATGGGCTTTCACCTGATGTTAAGTGGTTACCTAAGCTCGCCCCGTATTTTTTTAGCGTAAAATAAAAATGCTGTAAGATATTTTTGTTGACAGCTGTGCTTACCCTGAGCAGGTCGCCGACTCGTTGCAGCGCCCAGTAGACGACGTAAAGGTCCACTAGCTGGTGGAGAACTTCCTTGAGGGCGGGCGACGAGTTTTTGACCAGTTCTTCAGTCGCGGTGTAGTATGTTGATAGCAGGAAGGCGCGACAGTGGGACTGGTAACGTAAACGTAAACGTTAACACACTCATACCTCTGCACTAGGATTACCTGTGTCGCAGATGGCACGGACAAACACAGAAAAAAGACAAACATCTAAGAACCGAGAACAAACTTCGTGCTCACCACACAAAGTGTGCCCCGGCCGGGAATCGAACCCCGGACCCCTCGCTTCGAAGGCAGGGCTAATACCAACTAAGCTACGGAGCCGTCACTGGTGGATGAAACTTATATTAATTACTAGCTAGTTTTCTAGAATTAAAAGTAGCTTATGTTTTAATCCAGGATATAAGTCCTGGTACCAAATTTCATCCAAATCCGTTGAGCCGTTTGAGGGTGAAACATACAAACACACACACACTCTCACACACAAAGACAAACATACATACAAACTTTCGCGTTTATAAATAAACTAGCTGGCCGGACAGGATATCCTGTCTTGATTCACACTTTGACAATCATCTGTCAAATGACGTAGTGTCAAAAATCGCATATAAAAATATAGTTTCAATTTTTGACCAATTTCTGAGTTTCCAAGCGAACTTTACAAGGAGAAAAAAAAAATTACAAACCTTGAACTGAAAATTACAAACAACAAAAACTAATTAGCAAAATAGGTGTATTCGTTCTGAAATGGTCTTCAGTTGGGGAGGACCTATGGCGTATTGCAGTTATTATGGGCGGAGGTAACCACTTAACATCATTAAAGTGACTGTCCCGTCACTTTAATGATGTTAAGTGGTTACCTCCGCAGCTGGGCCTTCAGCTCGTCCATCACATTAATAACATTAAAAAAAAACTACTTTTTCAGCCCTGTATATAATAATTTAGCCTCTCATACATTTTCGTCTGTAATTATTACTAACTCTATCATCCTTACAAAACTAGAAAATTGGGCTAAATGGACAAGAAATTTACAAAAAAATTTTTGCAAAGAAGACTTACTAAACTATAAATTATGCTAAAACGCAAAAGTGCAGTAGAAACAACAAATATGTATTATAATCAATATTTAGATTTAAATATTATACCATTATTAAGCAATTTTAATTTTGTTATTTTTCAACCAGCTCTGTATTGATGTATTAGTATCGGGCAACATTATTCCAGATATCAGATTGGCAACACTGATTTCAATACGTACCTCAGAGGCTGAAGTGAGCTGCGTCGATGTCATGTTCCACGCATCTTCGTAGGACATACCGGCTTGTTGTCGCTTCTCAATGTTCGCGACGCACAGACCGATCTTACTGAAATTTAACAATAAAATATTACAGCGAGTGTGAAAGAGTAGTCTGTGGTTTAATAGGTCATTTCAAACAAATAATCTGATGTATAAATAAGTTCTACCGAGTAATCTGAGCTATAAGTGAGTTTGACCTAAGTAAGCTAAGGTATAAGTGAGTTTGAACTGAGTAATCTGAGGTATAAGTGACTTTAACCTAAGTAATCTAAGGTATAAGTGAGTTTGACCTCAGTAATCTAAAGTTTAAGTGAGTTTAACCTAAGTAATTTGAAGTATATGTGAGTATGACCCGAGTAATCTGAGGTATAAGTGAGTTTAACCTTAGTAATCAGTGGTATAAGGGAGTTAGACCTAAACAATCTAAGGTATAAGTGAGTTTGACCTGAGTAATCAGTGGTATAATTGAGCTTTACTTAAGTAATCTGAAGTATAAGCGAGTTTGACCTAAGTAATCAGTGGTATAAGTGAGTTAGACCTAAGAATCAATGACAATAGAGTGTTCACTCACCCGGCCGCCACTCGCTGGAACCCGCTGACGATGCCCTCGATGGTGTTGTCCCAGGGGGCGGAGCGGCGCGAGGTGGCAGCACTGAGGTACTTCATCGTGGGCGTCAAGCTGTTCCCGCCCACCGCCTGCTGCCACGCCTTCACTAGGTACCTGGAATTATATAAATCTTACAATACATATATTATAAAGGCGAATGTTTGTATATATGCGTCTCTCTCTGTGTGAGTTTGTTCACTGTGTTCCAGTGGAAGGGTGTGGCTGCCGGTGAAATGACATGCGCATGAGACGTATCATCCCCGTCTCGGGTGATGGACGCAGCAGGATGAATGCGACTCAGTAAAGATTTGGATCTCACTGAGTCACGGCATTACGGTTGTCATGGGCGAGGGTCACCACTTACCATCAGGTGGGCCCTCAGCTCGTTCCGTCACGCATGCACATAAAAAAAAACCTTCACGCTTAAACGTCTCAACGGATTTGAACGAAATTTGGTACCAGGATAGCTTATATTGGACGGATACGATTTAAACAAAGAAAAAAAAAGGGGAGGCGGCATGAGCGGCGGTCACCTGGCGGTCTGCAGCAGCAGCACCGTGTTCTCCCCCTCGTAGGTGCAGGCGGCGGTGACCAGCCCGTACGTGAGGGGCAGGTTGGAGGCCAGCATGTACCCGTGGCCGCCGCACGCCAGCCGGCACCGCTCCACGCACTCGGCCGCGTCGCTCGTCGTCACCGCCTTCAGGCAGCACGACAGGGCGTGGAGCTGGAACAGATACCACTTATTTGGGGGGGTCCATGCTGCTCGGTGCCGTAGGTCTCTTAGAGTACGTATATCCCCCGAGTGGTGCGAAAAGAGCTACTATTAATAGCAGTAGAACTTGTGCCAAGTTCGTCCGGAGAACGGTCTATATCAAGAGAAAGTGGATAAAGATGCAGTTTACCCTTTCGATCTTCTGCGTGTTTTATAAGAGAGAGAAGGGTTACTCGAGGAGTCATGTGCAGTTTCCATGCCACGACCTGGTAATCCGACGCCAAGCAGCGCGAGAGACTTGGGTCTTCACATACTTCCAGGACCTAACTCATATTGCTGTTATGAGCGGAGGTTAACACTCAACATCAAGCCTTCAGCCCGTTCCGTCACTTCCAACATAAAAAAAACTGTTATAAACTAGCAACCCGCCCCGATTTCGCACGTTTGTGCAGTGAGTGACGTAGATCATAATAGAATTCTGTGGTACGTTTCTTGGTCTATCTCGTAAAGTATAGCCAGCATTACAAATTATTGAAATCCTCGTCTTTTTACTACTATAACATGTATGTATATCGTACCTGGGCGACCAAGTTCCACACGGTTCTTTGGCATTTTATGTACAAAATTGCGTTTTTAAAAGAAATAAAACTATACAGGTAAACTTAAAACAGCAAAACTCTACTTAAACACAAAATTTCATCCAAATCTTTAAGCCGTTTCCAAGATATAAGACTCCGTTTTCCACGAAATTAATACATAAAATTGCCGAAGAAAATATCTTAATGCTGGTTTAGCAGTTAGCGGAGAAACAGTCAGACGAAAACAGCTATACTTAACTATTTCGAGATTTCAGATTGAACGCTGTGTACTTGCCTCGGGAAGTCTGTCGAGGTCGCCGGCTTCCAACTCGGCGGTAACATTGTTGTACATGTTCCACAGCCAGTCGGCGCTCAGCTTGAACGCGTGCACGGACGCGATGCCGATGAACAGCTTGTGCTGTTGCGTCACGTAGTCCAGGATCTGAGGCTCCGGCTCGCTGGGAACCAAACCAGATTATAATTAACTAGCGGATACCCGGCAAAGTGGCAAAGTCATAGTCAAAGTCAAACTCATTTATTCCTTTACATCTCAAGTATCATTTGGACAAGTCAAATTTTACACATACACGTACACATATTCGTGAGTGTACGTGTCACAGGAACTCCCCAGCCACGTTACATGCACACAGATATGTCAAATTACAGTCATTTAGAATTCGTTTGTACGAATAACCACAGCAGCAGTAGAACTTGTGTCAAGTTCGTCCGGAGAGGTACTGCCACCACACCTGGAATTGGCGCCAAGCAATAGTGCTCGCATTATTGTGTTCCGGTGGAAGGGTGTGGGTGCCGGTGAAATCACATGCGCATGAGACGTATCATCCCCGTCTCAGATGATATAGTTACATATGCCATACCAATATATCATGGTTCCGTACGTGAGTTTGGCGCTAAGAGAGTTCAAGATCATGTATGTTCCTTTACCGACCAACAAAGAATCATATTGCCAAAATATTGATTTACTCTAGCTTCTGTTGCCATTGGTCACTCACGACGTAATACCGTTTAGTCGACCACTTTTGGGAATATCATGGTTCCGTACGTGAGTTTGGAGCTAAGTGAGTTCCTATATGTTCACTTACCGACCCGCAAAGAGTTCTATTGCTATAATTGCTCACTTACTCTGGTTTAGGCTGCGACTGATGCCTGACGGCGGAGTACCGCGTCGCTATGGTGACTGCCTTGGCCATGTAATTGCACATGTCGTTCACTAGAACCACCCGAACGAACATCATGGTTCCGTAGGTGAGTTTGGAGCTGGGCGAGTTCACGTATGTTCCATCCTGTAGGAATTAAAATAATGATCAGATAATCTGTAGTCTTCGCGTCGGGAGGGATAATAATTAAATAAACATTGTCCTCTCTGGCAGGGTTACGTTTGGGTATGTTTCCAGAAGTTTTCGATAGTGTAATTACATACATTTATTACATTATATATAGTAAAAACGGTAAAAAGTAAATTCTGTTGTATGAGAATTGTTGTCGATACCGAAACGCAACGATAGCACAAGCTAAAATACAAGTAGCGCCATCTAGTTTCTTCATTTGGAACTATATCCTAAAAATCACGTTTTTGACTGAGAGCCCCCTTAACGTTTTTTAGTATTTGTTGTTATAGCGGCAACAGAAATTCATCATCTGTGAACAATTCAACTCTCTAACGAGATACAGCAGATAGACAGACGGACAGCGGAGTCTTAGTAATAGGGTCCCGTTTTACCCTACCCAAAGGGAACCTAAAGTCTTTATAAAATTCCTAAAGTTGACGCGAACTGCACTAATATGAACTGGTTACATAGGACTGATTAACGTAAATGCAATTTAAATTGTAATATTCCTATAGTCCGTTAAATATTAAACATGCATTACATAAAATACAATCTAATAGCAGTATCATAGGAGAATTAGAGTAGCAATTCCAGTACCAACCTCAGGGTCTCCCAACCTGAACATAGTTACAAAAAAATGAACTCAAAATTCCATACCTCCAAGACTTTCGAGTTTTTCATCAGCATATGTTCCCTAGGTATCCTGTAGTTATCGAAGCCCAGGAACCCATTGTTGGTCCCGTTCATGCCAAGTTTGGCCCCAATCTCGCCAACCTTGATCCCCTTGAGGGGCATGTGGGTTTCCTCATCCCTCAGTTGTACGATGAAAGCGTGGATGCCGTGGCATTTGCCATTTGTGTATAGTTGGGCCATCACTATGCAGTAGTTAGCTGTGTGAGCCACTGCGAATAAAGAAATAAACATTTCTTAATAACACTGAATATCAGTGTTTGCCCGGACTTGGTAACTTCGTTGGTAAAAGTTGTGTCAAAGTCAAACTCATTTATTCCTTTAGATCTGCAGTATCATTTGGACACGTCAAATTTTACACATGCATGTACACATATTCGTGAGCATATAACGTGTTACAGGAACTCCCCAGGCACATTGCATGCACACAGATATGTCAAATTACAGTCAGTTTTCATGTTTAAGCTAACCAACCTAACCGACCAACCCGAGGGGAAGGAACAGACAAGAAACCCCTACAGTATTACATATTCGCGAATATGGTCCTGCGTCTAGAGTGGAGCAAATTCATTCCCATTTGTGTTCTCTAAGAATCATTCATGATGGTCATATAAGAGTGACAGGACGAACTGAAGACCCACCTGATTTTAAGTGATCACCTCCGCCCATAACAACTGCAATACGACTTAGGCCCTCCCCGACCTTATGTTAAGTTTTAATGACCCCAAGCGGAAATTTTCCACAGCCACCGTTATCTAATTGCTTGGAGGCAAGAAGTTACGTTCGTCTTGCACTCGGTATAAATCTTTAACGCTGGCAAAATAGCTAGCACCTTAGTGACACATCAATGATTTCTAACATCTCGAGTGATAGTGAAAGGCCCGTTAATAATGTCGAATAAAGTAGCTGTTTATATATTACCCAACCAGTTCTCGGCTGTTCATGCCAGTTTCCGAGTCTGGCCGAGTTATTTTTGCAGACTAAATCTTGCACATCAAATGATTATATTATAAGATATTATAGGATGATATTTCTGTTTAGACAACTTATTTTCAAAATAAATAACATTTCACTTTAAGAGAAGAATTCATTGGTAAGTAAGTTTAAATACCAATGTTTCGCATGTAACATATGTAATATATGTTACATGCGAAAGTTTGTCGGTATGTGTGTTTGTTACTCTTCCACGTTTGTACGGATTCGAACGAAATTTGTTATGGAGGTAGCCCACACCCTGGATTAACACATCGGTTACTTTTTATCCCAAATAAGTAACGTAATAATAGTCATATGCAAAAAACAAAACTTTTTAAGTTTTCCCATCGTGTCTTCTAATACCGTAACACCGCGGCGCGCAGCTAATTTGTAATAAAGATAGTAGAACTAGTTAGAACAAAAATGTTGCTAGCATCTTGAAGTAGCGACCTTGAACCTTACACGGTCATGCAATAGCAGTAAACAATCAACCTTCGATAGGAAAACCCAATAGAAAAATGATGTTTGCGTTGTCTGGACTTTAGACTGCATACTTTTAGCTCTAGGCCTTGACAAACACAGCAAACCGAACGCATGACGAGGCGTTATTTGTTCTTATTCGCATTTGGTCGCATTCGCATTGGTCTAGACTCAAGCGACACCGTACATATACTAATATAATAACTGTAGAATTAATTTGAACACGCTAATCTCTGGAACAGTTGGAATTGAAAAAAATATGTTTGTATTATGATAGCCACATTCGTGAGGATTACGCCAAGCTTGGTTAAGCTTAAATATTGATATTTGTAAAGTAAGTTGGAAGAAAAAGCGCAACCGAACTCCTTTATCTGCGTGCGCTGGAAAATGCCTATTTACACGTAAGTGCTACTAAACTCAAAGTCTGATCTTAGTCTTTTTACGCGGGTGAAACCACGCTGCACAACTAGTTACATAATAACAAGTAAATTAAATATAATCCATAGTACGTAGAAATTTTGATTATTATTATATATTTCACGATATTAAGACCTATAAAAACATTATTACAGCTTTATAAAGTCTACAAAAAAAAAGTAAAAACGTTTGCTAATCAACTTTAATTGTCGAAGATCGTAAATGGTCATTCGAAATGAAAAGTGATAACAGAAACCTAAAAATGATTTTCAAATACCTATTCAATGATACCCCACTTATCATACTTCGTACTTAATTTTTTTCTTTATTGCAATATGGCGTCTAGTGGTCGCCATATTGAATTTTGATTACTGTCATGTCTTTAATGATACTCGCAAAATTATTATAACACAAATCGATTAACCTAAAAATTATCATAATCGGTCGTTTGGTCTCCTATTTATCAGCCTATGTTTTCGTATTTTTGTCACGAAAACAAATAAGTATAACATAGGCTGATAAACTATGTGACTGAAATTATGTTTCTTTAAAACCTTAGATTTGATCTAATTTTAATATTTAATTGCATGTAATTTTGTTGGTGGTAAATAAATACATCAATTATTCTTAGCATTGCCAGCCGGGTTTTTTACCCGCGCCCCCGTGTCAGTTTAGCTGTTTTTGACCTGTATAGCACAATATTGTATAATATATCAATTCCACTGCAGAGTTTTACATAGAACTGTATTGATCTATGTATGTACATAGAAAAAGTTTTCGGGAATTAAGACTCAAAGTCTGTAAATAAATAATGTTCCAATCAAATTTCTTTCGCTATATTGATGTACTACGTATGACACAAAGTTAATTAGTGATTAGCATAATACCATCAAAATCGTGATTAATTATCGGTATCGCGATAAACGATTATAAGGCAAAATAATCGATTTCACTAATAATTTATTACATGACGTCAGATACATTACGGGCGATAGATCTTTGTGAGGCTCTTGGCGTATGAGGAATTTAGGTGAGTTGGAAGTATACAGGGCTACGGGTAATCAGTCAGCATCCTCTTGAAGACAGCTGTAGAACATCAAAACAAAAAAACTGGTTGTTCTGCGAGGGTGCGAGGCCCTACAAAAGCGAGGCCCCGGGCGGTTGCCCTGCTTGCCACCCCCTAGGGCCGCCACTGGCTATAGGATAGTGATATCTGAAATCGTATGTCGCGGTCAGACTTTTGCTGGCAGTTGGCCAGTGTGTATAAAATACTTAATCAATTTCTAAATTGTAAGGAAGTAAGGAATATATTTGATACTTACATCCTCCTGGCCACCATTTGTAGGCTGTGAGTGTGGGGCTGTGAAGTACAAACTCTTTGGTTTTGGGGTCGTAAGTAGCCGTGGTCTCCAGCCCACGAACGAAGGTCCCGTGGCCCAGTTCCGTCTACGATTATGAGATAAACTTTATTCATTAGTGACCAACAAATCTTGTAATCGGTTATTTTAATGTGATTATGTGACGGAACGAGCTGTGAACACACCTGGTGGTGGCGACCCCCGCCCATGACAACAGTAATGCGACTCAGTATAAGATTTGGATCTTACACTGAGGCATTCACCCTGCTGCGTCCATCACCCTAGACGGGGATGATACGCCTCATACGCATGTCATTTCACCGGCACCCAGGTGGGCCCTCAGCTCGTTCTGTCACTTAATCACATAAAAAATGTCATTAAGTAAGCGAAATTGCGTATTATGCTTTCCTGTGATTTTTTCTTCGCGAGTTGTATACCCATTCTAAAATGGTAGGGTGTATCCTCTTACGACGCAGAGATGACGAGAAATAAGGGATAAAAGTCGGTTTTTTAAGTCAGTCACTTGTTTATCTAACTTTTAAACATAATAATTAACAGTTTCACTATATTTTTTCTTGAGTCACTCGCCTCATAACGTTGGGACAGGTGCCTCTTTGTTTGTGCAAGTGTTTAGATTGTGAATCAACAATTGTCGGAAAAATAATACAATGTGATACAATTGTTTTTATTAATTATATGTTAATACCACAATGAAAACGAATGATGTTGTTACGAAATTATGATATGAATAATGCTACAAATGTATTATTAAATAATTTATAAAGAGAGTATCCAATTTAAAGACAAAATTACTAGCAATTTAAAGACAAAATTAAAAGCAGTAGTTTTAAAATATTAACTGACAGGAAATAACATCCTAAACTCACACAAAAAAAATAATTGTAACACTCTAATAGGGCCATAATATGTAACATAATCATGATGCAACACAGCAATTAAATATGTAAAATTATACCCTGACTTTAAAGTTCAAATGTCAAGGTTTAAAAAACGTAGACGGTGGATTGAGGTGGCTCAAAATGGCTAGATTTCCAATCTATGGGGGAGGCCTATGTCCAACAGTGGAACAACTGTCCGATGATATGATGATGAAACACTATCCAGTGCCTATTCCCCTGCCCATGATCTATGAGGGCGAATACAAAAATAAACGAGGCCAAAAAAATCGCAACGCCCTTAAAGTGTCATGACCTGGACCTCGCCGTAAGCCCAATATGTACAATATTATAATCATAGTAATATTATAAATTTCTCTGCAAAGGTTTCTCTGTATGTTTGGATGAGATGAACGGATTTGGATGACATTGGATATGAACGTAGCTCATTAATCCAAGGTGGATTAACAAAGACTATTTGCAGTCCCCAAAATGTGAAGTAATTCTTTTAGTGAAAGAATACAATTTTAGTCACTTTATTTCCAACCCCTCCATGTTGACTTTTTATCCGTAGGTCAATGCAAAGGTTCTAAAGAAAGGTCAAGTTTAAAAAAAAACAATATAGTACGCCCGTTTTCCTGGTCAATGAGGGTGCACTAACATGCACATGGCGTAGTGGAGCGTCAAAGGAGAGAGTACCTAAATATATTACCTGAGCATATGTGCCAATGATGTCAAGGTTGAAAGCCCTTCCGATCCAGTAGGCCTGTTGTTCCACTGACGCCTGTCCCATGAGGGTAGGTATGAACATGACGTAGTGAAGCGTCAGAGGAGACCCATCGTGTAAGATAGCTGATCCGAGGGAACCACCTAGAACTGCCCTGTGAGGGAAAATGGGAAATCATATTGAAGGAAAATGGGAAATCATATTGAGAGAATTCTTGAGAAAGAGAAATTGGGATTAAAAGCGGTCCACTGCTAAACACTCGCGCTTCTATACCCTTCCAGTATGGGTGCCGGTGAAATTACAAGAGACGATACATTCCCGTCCAGAGTGACGGGCGCAACATAACGTGACTTGGGTCTTATTCATTATCAAGTGGCCCTTTTTGGAATGCATGCTTTCGTAGGTACTTGTTTTTGTTTAACAAAAAAAAATATATATATATAATATGTTTCTGAGTAATTTTCAAGAATTCAACAAGAGATTAGCCATACAATAACTAATTTCTAAGATGATTTCTTTTGCATGTAGGTTATCTTAATGTTGTCAATATAGACCTAAAGTTCTCCATCCCAGTATTTTCCTCCTCCTGCAGCTTTCTGATGAGCTTGAAGAGCAGACATGCTTTCTTCACCGCCAGTTCATATTTTTCCTTGTGGCTGAGGTACTCCGATGGCACATCCTCGTGATGGATGCCTTCCTTCAAAACCATATCCTCTGCGAAGATAAGCAACATTTATTCTTACTTTTAAAGGGATGACAAGGGCCTGACATCTCACATTGGGGTTCAGTCATCAGTAAAATCCTGTTCCATCCAGCCCAACACCAGATAGATCGTGGTAAAAATTAAGTAGGTGATAATCCTGGTCTTACTCATGATCTGGGTGTTAATATGTATTATTAAAGTATGAAATTTACAAAAAAAAAACGTACTATATGTATTCTAGTTAGCTTGTAACCATAGCGCTGTGTGTAAAATATGTCAAGGAAGAAATTTATTTATTTTATACTTTTATCCTAATACCATGTATGCAATCAGCTTTATCCAGGGGCAGATACGGTTTGGAAATTTTGTAATTATCAAATAATTAAGTTTCTAAGATTTTTTTAAGAAAACAATAAATATATTATAATTTTTCATTTCATCTTGAATGTTGGAAGCAGAAGCTTGTTTTCAAATTAGCCTCATCAAAATAATAATACAACTGTGATTTTAATATTTATGTCTGCCTACATTTTCAATGAGTAAGATAAGATAAATAGTTGAACTATGATCCTTGCATTATTATAAGTACATTATTAAACTTTGATTCCAGTGTTTAGTCAATATTATGAAATTATTTTGAGTAATATCATTATTAAGAAAAGTTTTGTTTGTCTAGAAATTGAGAATGGCTTTTTGAGAAAGGCCTGCACGGAATAAAAAAACATTCATAAAAAATAATTTTAATTTTTTTTTAGTTACTTATCTGTTATTTGGGAATATATATATAAATGTTACTGTCACAGCAGGCTTATTTCTTATGTTAATAACTTAAACACACTGATACCCATGCAATAGGATATCCTGCGTCCTAGGTGTGACATAGACCAACTGTTTGCCCCTGCCAAGAATCTAACCCTGGACCACTAAGCCAAAGAGTGACTAACAGAGCCTACAGAGAGTTAAGTTACAGTAAGCTACTCCATAAATTGATTCTCAATAAATTTAACTCAGATAGGTCAGTAATATTATTTTCTAAACTTTCACTATGCTGTAGTGTAAGCTACTTAATATTACTTAATGAAACAAATTTATTAACCTGGTAAAATAAAAACTTAAAAAAATCTGGAACTATAACATGAATTATACAGATGAAAAGTATAAGATATAAGTTATAATTGAGCGCTTTGCAGAGTACCAACTTTGAAGATAGTAATAGGCCCGCTAATGAACAAGTACCTCTCTTTTTCCTCTCCTCGGTCATAGCAACACCCCCGTCAATCAGATTTGTTAGTTCCGTGATGTTGAAACTGCATTTTGCCCTTTCATTTCTCAAATCGGGGTTCACTTTAATGTCCGTCATTGTTACGAAATATTCAAGAAAACAACAACACAACAACCTGCATCAGAGCCTACGCCACCACTACTGAATAACTGTCTAAATAAATGAACCAATGAGTTGCCTCGCTCGGTCGTTTGCATATCGTTTGCTTACTCGTTGGTTCAAAACCAGTTATCAGAATGTGATTGTGATGTACTGCGTGTTAGTTGTGCTGCTCTTTCTCATTTAGTATAAATAATATTATTTATTTCGCTTTAGTAACGCAATACATCATTCTACAATAACGAATAAAGGAAATAAAAATTGTTTTTAAAGCAAATCAGATTTTACAGAATAACGATGCACAGATAGCTAATATTAGTACATCAAACGTCAAGTATAATGCGGGTAGCGATGAACTAGCTAGCGCGACGTGTTTTGATCGAGATTGATATTGATTTTGACAAAACAAAGAAACAAGTTATTACAAGATAATGGCGGCTAAAATAATGCACACTCTGATAACTTTACGCGCCCTTGTAAAACGTGCTAGTCAGATGATATGTATTAGGTGGAACAGGGCTAGATCACAAATTACCATTAGTGTAAGATCCAGCTGCAAGATAATTACGTTCATTAATGTTTTAATCGTAATTTAGCTGCAGCTTCACTTGCGTTAATGTTGATTTTGTCAACTAACTTGAATAGTTTCCTCTCCCAACACCCCAGCACCCAACCCACCGTTTCCAGGATCCCATCTATCTCTAAATCAAAAGTTATCATAATCGATTCAGCGGTTTAGGCGTGAAAGCGTAACAAACATATTTAATTATAACTTTCGCATTTAGAGTATTAAAAATAATAAATTGGTATGACAGTATGATAAGTATGACAATCAATTAGCCCCCTTCACTATTTGCTTGAAAACAATGTTGCCATGGTAATTAATCTACCTACAATCATCCAGCTTATTTTTAACCAACTCTATTTGATTAGTTTTCGTAGCAAGAGATTTTAACACAGTAACAACTAGTTTCCATATTCCACTAACATTTCTACGATGTTGGCTATTTAAAAAGTTCTTAAACATTTGTTTCCATAGTAAACTAGTGTATCGCATCTAGGCGAGTACATAGTTACCCAAAATTAATTTTAATAGAGTTCTTCTATGTACTTCACAGTCCTTGGACGTATTGTTCAGTTGTATTGTACAGACGTTGGTAAACACTAAACATCAACTAAACTGTTTATGTTATGTCAACTATAACATACGCACAGATCTTATAATAGAGAAAAGTCGAGAAATTCAAAACTGCCCCACATTAGTATCTACATTGCACCCGTGCGAAGCCTGGGTGGGTCGCTAGATCTATTACAATTTAGAAAGTGGACGTTAATCAAATATACATATAATCGATCTCGTCGTTATTTAATCGATCGGAAAATTTATTCGAATTGAGTTTTGACGTCACTAAAACCAGCAGCCATTTTTCTTTCTTGTATGCGTTGGAGCTCACCGATCCACGATGAGGTTAGTTTCCGAGAAAAATATATTTTTCGTGATGTTTAGTGAGCATAAAGTAATTTGACCATGATAAAACACTCAAAATATTGTGTGCTAAAAGTTCCCGTGCCGTTACTATGTGTTTGGAATATTTATGATGGTGGTGCTTGATCAAGCCATGTGGTCCATGTGTTTCACTGGTTTATTTATTGTGTTTCAGTTCCCTCAAGCTGCAGAAGAGGCTTGCAGCCTCGGTAATGAGATGTGGTAAAAAGAAAGTATGGCTTGATCCCAACGAGATCAATGAAATCGCCAACACAAACTCCCGTAAGTAACCTCTGATATTTACATCGGTCAGCCGCGCCTGTTTGTCTTTTGGTCGAAGCCGAATATTTTGATAACACCAGTGATTTCTTTAAATGTCTTGTTCATTTTATATCGAAAGTACGAACGAATCGGTTGGGATGTAGGTAGATTACGGGGCACTGGGGAATATGATGTGAATCTTATTCAGTCTATAGAATTTATATCGCTTGCGATGAGATGAGACATGCACGTCTCGGGTGAGGAGCGCTGCGCAATGCAAGAACAGAACAAGAACTTCGTTCTTCTTATACTTCGGTGTTGTTCGGTATCGCTGTTGTTATGGCCGGAAGTAACCACTTAACATCAGATGGGACTTCTGATAATCTCGTCAGATCACACGTGACCCGCCCTGGCTTCTCGCGGATCCCATCCAAAAATACGATTCAAATTTTCCCCTTACCTAAGCAGGTACGCAATATTTATGATGATGATGATGAAATATTTTAGGCCAGAACATCCGTAAGATGATCAAGGATGGTCTGGTGATCAAGAAGCCAGTTGCTGTGCACTCGCGCGCACGCGTCCGCAAGAACACAGAGGCCCGCAGAAAAGGACGTCACTGTGGCTTTGGTAAAAGAAGAGGTACTGCTAATGCCAGAATGCCACAAAAGGTAAGAGTTTATTGTTATTCTAGATTAGTCCAGCTTTAGATTAAGGTAAAACTGTCAAAACAAACAAGGCTATGAACATAAATTTTTCAAGTTTATACAAAAAACAGTAAAAAAATTCACAGTCACGGTAATATCTGATTAACTCAAAAATTTACATACTATAAAGTTAGTCAAAATAGACATATTTAGTTAATCTATAGGCAAGTTAATCTATACTGTACAATGTAAACATATTTTGCAATCTTATTGTATACTGAACAGCCATTTGCTAATGATAAATGTAAATCTATTAAGCCTGCAATGCCAGCCTTCGAAAGGTAGTTGGACCTTCCAAATTAACCATTAGCAGGCTGAAATTTTCATGTAAAAAACATATATTGACTTTAGACTTTCATTTTAGGAACTCTGGGTACAAAGACAAAGGGTTCTTCGTAAGCTGCTGCTAAAATACAGGACGGCCAAGAAGATCGACCGGCATCTATACCACGCACTCTACATGAAGGCGAAGGGTAATGTGTTCAAGAACAAACGTGTCCTCATGGAGTACATCCACAGGAAGAAGGCTGAGAAGGCCAGGACTAAGATGCTCAGGTACTTATCAATTTTAGATATTTTAACATAGATTCTATGGTATGGTGTGATTCACACAATGATCCCCCTCGGACTTGCATGATTTCATGATGGAGTCACTTTTTGTGTGGCCACTTTTCATGCTATGGTTTAGTTCTACAAACAGACCTTCGCGTAGTTGAGCCAGACAGATAGTCAGTTTTTCTATGGACATTTTGTAGAAGACTACTTTTAATAGTATTGGGGAATTTGATTTAAATGTCTTGTGGTGAAATCAATTTTGATATGGAGTGTAAAGGAGCAAGGTAGAGGCAATGCTAAATAATGTGGTTTATGTCTCTTCGAATTCCTAAGTTGAGTAATGAATGCGGCTCCGAAGAGTGTAAATTTTATATAGATACACATAATAATTACATTGTGACCAACCTTGTACTTTGTGACTTGTGAGAACTAATTCAGAGCAATTCGTATTTGCTTTTGTTTTGACCTGTAAGTTGCACTAGAGACACCAAAAATGAAGTGAAGAACCAAGTGGCCAAAAATTATATGGGCATTCAGTAAATGATGAAAAAAAGTAATCTATACATACAAATAAATAAAATTGAAGTGTTTTTGTAATGTCAATCTAACAGCTTTTTATTGAACATATGCAACATATATATAAAAAATTAATTTACTACTTAAAAAATTGTTGTCTGTCTTTCTGTCTGATTGTTTTGGCTAATCTCCGAAACGCTGATATTATAACGAGTAACTTAGGATACTTTTATTTTAGAAAAAGAATTAGGGATCCGCTCAAAATCAAATGTTGTTTTGTTTGTAAACAGCTAGTTTATAATATATTGTATCTGTTCAGTGACCAAGCTGAAGCCCGTCGTAACAAGGTGAAGGAAGCTCGCAAGCGCCGCGAGGAGAGAATCGCTGCGAAGAAGGAAGAGCTTCTGCAAACCTTCGCGAGGGAGGATGAGGCCGCGGTCACCGCTAAGAAGTAGATTTACCTAACATAAAAACGGTCCAATAAACAATTTGGGTCACAATGAGCGTTTTAATTTTAGAGTACGATTTTTGGTGGCGATTCTCACTCGACTAGATTCTAATTCTAGATAAGCGGATAGTGTATTTATTCGCAAACAAATAATGATGACATGACGCATACATTTCACAGCAGGTGAACACTGCACTTGCATATTACCAATCGGATATCGAATAAATTCCGCTCCCTCTGGACGTATACGGCATTTCGAAAGGTTACTAAGTACTACCTCGTTCCTCGTTTCATGCCTATCCTTTTGACAAGGGGGAGTCCTTACTTATGTAAGGATGAAAGTGAAGTAATATAGACTTGAGACCAGTCCTAAGTACATACTAAGGTAATCAAGAATGGCATAAACTCCTGCTTTATGGCTTTTTTCCTCGATAAATGTCCTTTCCGATCGACAGCGTATAGTTGATCGATCACATCGCTGACGCGGGAGGTCATCACGCAACATATTGAAGCAATGTTGCGATTTATTAAACGCGTTCGATGTGGCCGATCACAGCGTACATGCAATCATCTCAACAGTGGAATTCAAGGTTCAGCACATTGCTTGCCGATTTGATTATAGATTGATCTCAGGTGGTACAAGAATGGTAAATCTTACCAACTGAACTTCACGATTGGTTGGGCACAAGGATCTCCCATGTCAAACATATTGACCTAAATTTTTTTGAATCATTTACCAGAAGCTGTCACAAATGCATAGATCCACCTTTGCCGTTGAGGTCGTGTACCACGTTCGCTATCAGTATCAGTCGAAGCCAATCTAATATAGCTGGTTTAAAAAAGTGTAATTGTAGGGTTCGAAATAGAGAAATCGAAAGGGAAAGATAGGTTGCAATGGACAAACCAAATAGACATTCTGGCAAGTTCGGCAGCGCTTGCTATGCTCTTGGTAGTGAGAGAGAGACTCTTGCTACTTCGCTATGCTCCACTCGTTGCTCCAGCACGGCGCTGTGTTATAGGCGCGTTGTCGACTGCGTTCCGGATGTAGAAGATGAGTTAGTGAGACCACACTTCAAAAATCAGGGCATCCTCAGTGTCCTGCATACTAATTTTCTAAATGGCAGTCTTTGTGAGGCTTAACCCTGATACATACACTGCAATATGCACTAGCATCTACAACCGCCACAACGTTGCGGCACTGCGACGTATGCTCGCCAAATCTTCCAAATTGACGCATGTTATGGACTCCGCTGTCTTTAATACGCTTCCTGATTACATCACGGAGTCTTCGAGCTTATCCATATACGAGTCAATGGGCCGGCTTAAACAAATGACTGATTAAAGAACTCGAAAAGATCGCCTTTATTACAATCATTCAGCATCATGGTCAGCTAGTAGAACAATAAATTCTGAGAACATGGTGTTTTATTTGGCTCTTCAGGGCACTATTACCATACGGAGCAAGACAGCAAATATGTGCCGTGGTCTGATCTGTGCAAGTAAGTAGGTTTATGCTGTTCTTATTCAGCATATTGGTTATTTTTTCCCATTTGAAAAATCGCTACACTTGGTAATATGACCGCGTGATCTTTCAGGTGCATAAATATTCTTAGAAAAAAAATGACGTATTCAAGTAAAGTATTTAGTATTCAATGGAACGTTACTTAATTTTTTACTCAACTTTTTTATATGAATATGTTCACACATAGGTTACACAGCAAGCTCTACGAAATTACCTTTAGTTAATATTGTACCATAAAACAAACCCGTGGTAGATCAAAGCCCATTCACTCTCAATTATCCAGAGTAGGCCGGTGTCCCTGCAGTGGGAACATTAGAGGCTGCTACGGTACGGCTACGGTAAAACAAACCTACCCAGGTATGTAGTATTAGGAACTACATAAGTACCAGGGTAGGTAACTTCACAACAAAAGAGTTCCTAAGTGTTGCGAAGGTGATAAAATGATATGGATAACATTTAGAATGGTTCTACACAGAACTAGGAATATATTTTGTTAGCATAATACCCATATAGTTGTAGTAAATAAGTTACTTATGCTACCGAAGTTCATTATTGTAATGATAGCCTGCCAGTCAGTCAAAGATCGCTCAGTTGAATTCGGAGCTCCGATAGGTTAGTCGTTTCTCGTGTGAATGTTGTTTACGTAGTTATCTACGAATTTAACAAAACTGTGCTCTGTACCTGCCAGCTAGGTAAGCACTTTCTTCTTTCTATGTTTTTTTCGTACCTATAGATCAATCTATAGAGCCACTCCCGATAATGCTTATTTATGTAATCTTACGCAGCACTAGGAACCAAATAGCATCGCATTATTAGAATCCCTTTGTGGTTGTGCCGGTCATTGACCAACTGTCTGTCCGCGATGCTAAGAAAGTTGTTCTGTCATGATCACGATGACATGTCATGATGACATGACAATAGTGAAGGTACAAATCTTATGGGAAAGTAAAGTCAGTAGGTATCTGAAGGTTATGATAGTATGATAGAACCAATTCAATAAGAATTCAGTTAAAGCCAACTCAAAACATTTTTTTTGCAGTAAGTAATGAAAAAATGTAAAGATTAGTTTAGTTTACGATCATAATGAATTGAATGAATTGCTAGTTTTTTTTAAACTGGTTTTAAAATTTTTGAATTCGCTTGTCGTGGCATTTCGATCGTAGTTTAAACTTCGAACAGTTTTCTTATTGATTATTTCAACTAAAGTTTCTAACACTCATTTGTATAAATCTTATCAAAGCTAAAACGGTTATGTCGGACTAAAAAATTAAATGTGTTATTCGTGTTCCCGTTCCTATATTTATGGCAAAAATTAAGGTTGACAAATTCAGTAGTCTGTAATGAATTTAACCAGAAAAAAAAACATTAAACCAAAACACGTTATTATAAGAATGTTTGTGGTTTAGGTCGAAAAAAAAAACATGGAGTGGTCAAAGGGCTGCTTTGGCAGCAGCGAGATTTGGTGATTTTTGGTTCGGGGTTTATTTATTATTTTTTAGTTTTCTTTATTTACTTTTACACCTACAGTGATTCTACAGTTTAAATAGACGTTAGGCGTTAGGGGTGCACCCCCTATCGCCTAAGGCCCAGGGCCTCGCACCCTCACATAACAACCCGTTTTTTTTGTTTTGATGTACTGAAGATGTCCCTATGAGGATGCTGATTGATTACCAGTAGTTGTATACTTCCAATTCACATTAATTTATCACAGGCCAAGGGATTTATGATGATCTATCGCGGAGCCTCGCAATATCTAAGGTTAATATCTGCGTAACATAGAAACAAATAAACTAGCTTTCGCATTAATAATATTTGTTAGGATATAATATAATTATGATGTGTATAATTTAATAAAAATTTGTTTTATACAGAAGATTTAGTTTATATTTCATAATTTCGGCTGACAACGAGAAGGCGCCGTGGCTTAGTTGGTTAAAGCGCCTGTCTAGTAAACAGGAGATCACGAGTTCGAATCTCGTCGGGGCCTATCTTTGCATTTTCGACACCATTTTGCTTCTAGGTGGTTTAGTTGTTTTAAGTTAGTTTTGATATCAATTTATCACGAATTTGTGCGATAAATAGTATTTTAAACGATTATAGACATTTTGTGTATTTTTATCTAGATGTAGTGATATCTCACATTGCATTTCAGAGTAAATAGTTCCATTCAAAAATTTATTGCCGTAAAACAGCAAAAAATTGACCTTCACTTTTTATGTTTCTCTGGTTTATGTTTATTTTTCCCGACTGCGGCAAAGCAAAAAAAAGAGGGTTATGATTTTGACCAATAACATATGATATGAGCCCTCAGCTCGTTCCATCACTTATTATCATAAAAAAAGCTTTACGAGTATTGTTAATTTGTCGCATTTATATTCATTTATATTTTCAGCTCAATATAAATTGCAATTTTATTGCATAATGGGGCCTATAAATGAGGATCTACAGAGGGAAAGAGACAACTGTTCCTTCAGCATACAGGAAATGACAGAATTCATTGATGGAGGACCTAACAAGACCAAAGCTAGGAAGGAAAGGGGTAAGATGAATGATTCGCCTGTGATTTCACCTTCACCCACACCCTTCTACCGGAACACAGCAATGCGAGTGCACCACTGCTTGGCGGCAAATTATTAGATGTGGAGGCAGTAGGTACTTTTCCAGGCGAACATTGCACAAGTTCTATTGCTACTTTTTGTTGCTCCTTTATCACCACCCAGGGGGTACGTGTAGGGAATCAAAGGGTACACACCTACGGACGCGAGCAACTGAACCCCCCAAACTACTATTCTTACTACTACAGTCTTACTACTATTACCAAAACGAAAGTTTGGATTAATGGCTGCTTGTTACTCAATCACGCCAGAACGGCTGAATGCATCTGGATCAAATTTGGCACAGAGATAGATTAGGGATTCAAAGATACTCACCTTCGGACGCATGGAACTGGGCTCCCCAAAATAAATTCTGCTAATGTATTTATTCCATCTCATTATGTGTTCACAGAGAAAGCGTTGCTAACTATAAAAGAAGAACTATTTGGTGGTGTTCCTGATGAGTATCTCAGCCACAAGGACAAATACGAAAGAGCTGTGAAAAAAGCAGTGACACTCTTCAGTCTGCTCAGGCAGATGCAGAGTGAGGGAGATACCAACCTCGCCGACTACAGGTCAGACATTGCGATAAATTAACTAATTCATAAGTACATTAGTCGGTTTTACTTTTGTTGTGAACAATAAGCTTTATTCGTTAGGTGTAATTTTTCTTTTAAATGTGGTGATAAAATTGACATTAAAACCACATAACAGCAAAGGCAAATTGTTGACACCATTGTTTTCTGAATGTGTTTTTTATTCATAATGAGAATAGTCTGTAGAGATGGCAATCGCGAAGTCGTACGTTAAACCATTCTGTACATTGAAGATATTTTTTTTTTGCGGTCTCTACTATCGACACTGAAGCCAAAACTGTATTTTTATTTTTATTTCTGTCTTTCTGTCTGTATTACTACGTTGTTGTACCTTCTTCTAAGACGACAACATGTTTCGAAGTTTTAATTAAATTACAAATAAAATTGGGAACATTTAAGCGATAAGTAGTGAGCGCATCGGCTGGATTACCTACTTTTGCGGGGTCCAGTAATAATTTTGGCATGTTTATCGCAACAGATAAAAAGAACAGAATTTCTGAGAACAAGTAAGAACATATAACTAAATATAATTGTTACTGTTCTCTCAATTTTCGAATAACAGACATCTTCTCTATATTCTGTCATGGCAAGGGTGGCTTAGTGATTATCTTGTTCTCGTTCTATCTTATACTTTCTCAGTTGGCTAAAAAGAGAGGTACTGTATTTCTCAGTGGCGTCCATACTTTTAGCAAGCTGTCTCATTTTAACTGCAAAAATTAGTATAACTTGAATTGAGATGTACATAGTATTAATACCGTAACAAAAATTTAGTTGCCAACTCACACGTCACAATTGCCAAGTCACATATTGTAATAGTTTTACATGATACGCTACGTTTTTTTTTATGTAAGAAAAGTCTTACTATAGGTACATATTTACAAACATTGAAGCCAATGTGTTCCCTTAATTACAGATGACCACAGCTTGCATAATTAAAACGCAATTAGGCACATTTTGTGTGATACAAGTTTGATATGAATAAGAATAAAAATATATTTTATTATTAAACTGTCCGTACAAGATCATAAGTTTACGAAACAATAGCTTGTCTTGGATGTGGGTATAAGAAACTATGGAAAAGATCTTAAAATAAAGTTACAACAACAAAAATCCGACTTTAATACTTTCATCCACTATTTCTCGCCCTAAGGGGGTACACCCTACCTTTTTACAAAAGAAACATCCAAATTGGTATACACTGGGTGAATAAAAAAGTCACAGGAAAACAAAATACGTAATTTTGTATACTTGAATGGCATTTTTCTTTCAGTTATTTTGATTTAACAACCGATCAGAGATCACGATATAAAATAAGGAATGAAATAATTTGTGTCGCAGATGACATAGACAAACACAGAATAGACCTGTGAACAAACTTCATGTTCACACAGAGTCCCGGCCGGAAATCGACTCCGGGACCCCTCGCTTCAAAAGCAGGGTCCAAATAAGCCACGGAGTCATGGAAAGTGTATCTAAGATTGAAATAACTAAAGAGTGTTTAACTCTTACAATACTAATACTTGTACCTCATAATAATAGTGCCTTTATTTGCATTGTATAAATACTTTAGTCATTAACGAGCCTGCCGACAAAAGTCAAGGCCAAGAAGAAACAAAAAACTGTCCATTCAAAAAAAAAATTACCGCTTTGACTCAAGCGAATCGGTTACTAAGTTTTAGTTGATTCAAGTGGATAATCGTAGAGATGGATTGGATTTATTATAGGTGTTTCCGAAGAGGCTGTGACCCAGGGTCGACTTAAAATTCGAAGGTCGCCGGTTCAATCCAGACGTACACCAATGAGTTTTAGCTTGAAAGTTTTGACGTGCAATACCACGTTTTCAAATCGGTGAATGATAATATGCGCAAACTGGCATGGCATTCATGCACGCCAAAAAATTTAAGACAGACATGACATTTACCTATCGTTATTGACACGAGACATGAGGAATGAGCGAGAAATAAGTTTAACTCATCGGTAATTTTGTTTTATAACATTTATTGAAAATAGTTCGAACTTTATGTATTATCAAAATCTAATATATTGTACATTATATCTTGCTATAAGTACCTATCTGTTACTATGTATACGTTGGCTATAGAAGAGCGTGGGCTTCGGATGCAACTATTTTTATTCTTAAAAAAAGGTTTCAACCTCTATGAAATATGCTACATAAATAAAAAAATTACTAGTATTATTATCACAATTAAAAAAAAAAATAACTTTTACCCTCTCCTTCCTCTGCACCAGGATTACCTGTGTCGCACATGGCATGGACAAATTCGGAAACACAAGACACACACCTAAGACCATAGAACAAACTTCTTGCTCACTACATAAAGTGTGCTCCGGTCGGGAATCGAACCCGGGACTCCTCACTTTGAAGGCTACCAACTTAGCCACGGAGCCGTCCGTTACTAATCTATAGTGTATTAGCAATGATAATATTCAGGTAAATGACCGCGCGTACCGTTTCTACGCAATCCCTCCTTGAGCGTTATTGTACACAATACTGTTTGTAGTCTCACATCGGAAGGCTTAAAATAACCTTATATCGTAACATTATAAGCGCTTGTCAATCGACTTCCAGAAGAGGTTATCAATTCAACTGTTTCTTTTTTAATTTTAATTTATATGTTTGTTATTTAATTCTCCGTTATTTATCAACCGAACCTATTTTATTTTTAATTATCTGAGATTTGAATTTAAAAGGATATGCTTTGAATCCATAAATTTTTTATTGAAATCGGTTTTATAGTTTTGTAGTTAAATCAAAATAACAAGAATTAATATGTCATCCAAGTAAACGAAATTGCATGTTTCCTATGACTTTTTCCTTCGCCCGTTGTATACCGATGTTCTGTGTCTATTCTAAAATGATAAGGTTTATGCTAAGGGTGATAAAAAAGGATTAAAGGATGGAAGTCCATTTTTTTTTCGATTTTCGAATCAGTTACTTGTAATATTTGAATATGAGGCGGAAAATCGCTTACGCTCATTATAAACGACTCCAACAATTGGATGAAATATTGTGTTTTGGATGTTTATCAGTACCTATAATAAAAAAATGTTTTACACAAAATAATCCGAATAAACCGAACGAAGCTCGGTCACCCAGGCACTTAAAACTTAAGCTAAAATTCCCATCCACCACTACTGGTGGTGGAATTTTTTTCTCGATGCCACCAGTGTTGGCGGAGATGGTGCTGACAGGGAATAGACCACTATTACTGTAGAACCGACGAAAACACCAAGAAGCAGATCCAAAAATTCCCAGTGTTACATTTCCCAGGGAATTGATGAGCAGTTTGCTGAGTTCGTCGGTGTCCCACGACGGCACCCCTCTAGGGCTCCACTACATTATGTTCATGCCCGTGCTGATGAGCCAAGCAGACGACAAGCAGAGGAGTTACTGGCTGCCTCGCGCGTGGGTGTGCAACATTATTGGTAGCTACGCACAGGTTGGTGGGAAGGGGATTTACCAATGACATTGTCCTAATACAATCTGATCACGCGACTTAGCAATTATAACACGCACGACTTAGCAATTATAGCAAACTGGTTTCATATTGAAGAACAAAAATAGTTGTACTAATATCGCGTCAATTTGGCGTTTGGCTTATAGTCCAGTCTCTTTAGCGATCAACTTCGGAATGAGATATAAGCAGGGTTTGGGCTCCGGTGAAATCACATGCGCATGAGACGTAACACCTCCATTTCGAGTGATGGGCGCAACGGAGTGCGACTTGGGTCTTCTCATACCTCGGTCGGGGAGGGGACCTAAGTCGTATTGCTGTTATGGGCGAACGTTACCTCCATCCATATCCTGATGTAAAGTGTGTAGGTGCTGGTGAAATTACAAGCGTTCTGAAAGTGATGGGCGCAACGCGATGCGACATGGGTTTTCCCATACCAGTACGAGAAGATCGGAGTCGTATCGATGGGCGACAGTGATCACCATAAAAGCTGGACGGTTAGCTGGTTTCGTTAGAAAAATCAGTTTAATAAAATGGACAATGCAAACATGTGATAATAATTAGGATAAAGTAACTTGAGGAATATTTCCTTACAGACTGAATTGGGCCATGGTACGTTCATCCGAGGTCTGGAGACCACAGCCACTTACGACCCTGAAACGAAGGAGTTTGTTATGCATAGCCCCAAGCTGTCTTCTTACAAATGGTGGGGTGGCTCAAGTATGTACCACTCATAAGTCCTTTAATTTTAATCATTATATAAAAAAATTAAACTCAGTAGTTATAAAATCAGTTACATCGAATAATACACATAGGCATGTAAATTAATTATTTATATTGTAATTTAATAATATCAATAAGTTCATAAAGATTAGTCAAACAAAAGAATTTAATAAAAAAATATAACTATTCGTGGACATTTTCGCACTTAAATCTAGCATCAAAGTTTACAAAAATATGTTTACTTTCATGAATGTTTTATGTTTCTTATTTTATTTGGTAATGTGATTGTGATACTCCTCTTTTGGAATGGACAGAGTTTCCTTATTCGTTCGTTCGGAAAAGCACTGCTCAAAGGATGTCGTTAAGTAAATAATAAATGATTTTCCGAAACATTAAGTCACTTGGTCAATCACTTTGTTTCAACCAACCCTTAAGTACTTAAATAAAATGAAAAATCTTTATTTTTAGTGGGTCATACAGCCAACTACGTCATAGTAATAGCCCAAGTGTACACGAAGGGTGAATGCCATGGCATCCACCCCTTCATAGTGCAAGTGAGAGATGAAGAAACTCACATGCCTCTCCCGGGGATTAGGATTGGGGAGATCGGAGCAAGGATGGGCTTGAATTCCGTGAACAACGGCTTTCTCGGGTTCGACCACGTTCGGATACCGCGAAGGCATATGTTGATGAAACATGCCCAGGTTATGGAGGTGAGGAACTCATTAATTTCTTCAAATTATATATTTTCTCTGATCGTGCTATGTGTAATTTAGCTTCATATACATACAGTGCTTTCAGCCTCCCCCTAATTATCTTTTGTCACTGCTTAAGGTCGTAATTTTTCTGACAACCCTGTGCTCGCTTGCAAGAAGGTGGGCGTAGCACGAAGATGCGTTTGACGAAACTTATTGGGTAGTACTATTGTATTAAATGTTGAACTTATTTTTCCATATATCTTTATAAAAACATATCAACAGGAGCATACTCTTCTCAACAGGACGGTACATACGTGAAGTCACGCAACAGCAAGCTAGGATATGGAGGCATGGTGTTCGTGAGAGTGGTGATAGTGTACGACACTGTCAACTACCTGTCCAAGGCCGTCACCATTGCCACACGCTACTCCGCAGTCAGGAGGCAGTCGCAGATACATGACAAGTAATTTAAAGTAATTATAGCCATCCGCTGATATGACGAG
The DNA here is from genome assembly GCA_921293045.1 of Aplocera efformata. NCBI lineage: Eukaryota > Metazoa > Arthropoda > Insecta > Lepidoptera > Geometridae > Aplocera > Aplocera efformata. Next base: position 2,094,821 of record OV121040.1, read on the forward strand.
ATACATTCATCGAGAGTTTTTCGTTATTAAATATAATGCGCAATAAAAGTGCTTAAAAAAATCATAGAAAACATCTTGAGAAACGGAAATGTGCTAGAACCGAACATTAGAAGACTTGATATGAATCCAGTTTGGGCTCCCTTGATCATTTATTCTCACTTGTCAGGGTGTCAGCGTAGAGAGTGAGAGGCTGAAACGGAATAGGCAAGTTCTGACACTATAATCACATAGTTGTTTCTACAGCTACCCAGCATAAGTAAGAACACATGTTTACTCTCACTCCAGCCAATCAGAATGCCAAATTCTGGACTTCGTGGCGCAACAACACAAGCTGTTCATGGGCATCGCGGCGTGTCACGCAATGAAACTCACCGCCAACAAACTGTGGGATACTTTCAACGATGTCAACGAACAGCTCACCGGTGGAAACTTGGAGAGATTGCCAGAGGTGATATAAGTTGTGTCCTCAATCCTGAACGTCACTACTGTAGTAAGTCCATGCAAGGGCCATCTTATGCACGTGATTTTTCTCACTCATTTGCGATATGTCTCTCGGTATGTGTCAGTCAGAATTCTGACTGAAGAAATTTAACAATTCGTGTTAGCACAATTTTGATAGGTTAGAAGAATATAAAAAAAATTCACACTGTTTCACATTCCAGCTCCACGCCCTAGCTTGCTGCCTCAAAGCCGTCAGCACATCAGACACAGCAGCGCTGGTGGAAAAATGTCGGTTGGCCTGTGGCGGCCATGGATACATGCATTCTTCCAATTTGCCCCTGACCTACAGTTCAGTCACCGCCTCTTGCACTTATGAAGGAGACAACACTGTGCTGCTGCTTCAAACTGCCAGGTATGTGATACCTCATTGAGACCCTCACTAGAAGACAGTTGTTATGAGCTTGACGGGTAAAAATTATGGTGTGTACGATCATCATCATGTCATCTACATCATCGTATCAGCCGACAGACGTCCACTGTTCTACATAGGTCTTCCTCATAAATTTTCAACTCAAGCGGTCTTGAGCCACCTCCATCTATCGTCTACCCGCAACCGTAATGATATCATGGGTCCATCGGGTGATGGACGCTACGTCTGCCGGTTCGAGGTTGTCATTCGAGACCCTACCGTACGACGTGTATGTAATCAATTCCTTCGTGATCATAGCTCGAAGTGATCATAATTCGAACCGGGCCGGGATTCGAACCCGTGACCCCTCGCTTCGAAGGCAAGGCTATTACTAACTAAGCTCCGTAGCTATCCGTAGCTCCGTCATGATAGATTTGTTACATTCTTAACATATGAACTAACAAGAGAACCATGAATTTACTATTCATTTTCAGATTTTTGGTGAAGACGTGGCAACAAATCAACACCCACGCCCTGACTCCAACAGTGGTTTACCTGAAGGCGACCATGTCATCAGACTTCCCTAAACATTGGGAGAACTCCGTTGACGGCATCATTCGTGGATTCCAAATTGTTGCCATGAGGTAAGAACTGCTTCTATTCTATTGACATCGTTGTAGCTAAGGTAATGTGAGGGGTACCAGATTCCATTCCGGAAGGGGCTAGCTTGTTTATTTTTACATCGGGCAATCATTTTTGTGGTGACTGTGAAGGTTTTTTTGGGGTTAGGGTATTTGTGTTTACGTTGTTGTGTATTTTCATGTCGCCTATGAATCCTAATGTAGGCGTAAAAGTATGACACGTAGATAAGGAATAGATGACTATTTTTTTAAAAATACAGGAAAATATCATCATGTGTGGATGACATGAAGAGGCGAGTCGAGTCGGGGGTTTCCATAGAAGACGCCTGGAACCTCGCATCAATACAATTGGTGTCAGCAGCAGAGGTAAGACCTTACCAACATATAAATAATATAAAAATGAAATTACCCTCAAATTAAACATATATTGGCTCCACACCTGGTAATCTGACGCCAAGCAGTGGTGCAGTCGCATTGCTGTTTCGGTGGTGTGGGTGCCGGTGCAACAGGGTGCGGCTTGGGTCTTCTCATACTTCGGTCGGAGATAATAATACATATTGTATTTCAATGGGCATATATGTTGGTCAGATATGCCGATATCAGCCGCTTAGATACAAAAGTTTCTAGTCCACAAGAAGAAAAAGTACCTTCTCAGATCCATTGCCGGGTGATCATCATATCGACCTTCCACGAGGACGTCGCCAGAAGAACAGCGCACTCGTCACCGCAAGTGAAAGCCGTGCTGCATCAGCTGGTGGAATTGTACACTGTTTACTGGGCCTTGGAGAAACTCAATGATCTGCTACGGGTAAGACAATAATAATGATAAATAAACATTCATGGACATTTGACACCGCGTCTTCTAACCCCAAACTAAGCAAAGCTTGTACTATGAATAGTGATTCCTCCGGACGAACTTGGCACAAGTTCTACTGCTGCTTTGGTTTGCATCTCTCTCAACTATTCCTATTCTAGGTAGGTACAGACTCTAGAAAAGCTATTCTCCTACGGCCGCGAGCAAGATAGACACTAATGTAATGTTTAATGTAATGTTTTTATATTATCATTACAGTTTACAACAATTTCAAAAGCTGATATCGACTACTTGCAGTCCTGGTACGAAGACTTGCTGATCAAGATTCGGCCGAACGCCGTTGGACTGGTGGATTCCTTTGATATAATGGATGAGGTATTTATTTACCTATTTATTTATTAAGGTAATGTGCAACAATAATATATAATGTGCCCATAAGGTTTGCACAACGTTCTCTAGATGAATGCAGACAACTCTAGACAATAAACGCTCGAAAAGTTAAACTAAAATAAAACTTCAAAATAAAAAATTTTTAGGTATTAAACTCTTTGCTCTTTAAAAGTACTATATAAAATATAACATAACATAACATCAGCTGTGTTCCAGTGAAAGTCTCGCCAAAATCGGAACAGCCGTTTGGAAGATTAGCCGGAACAAACAGAAAGACAAAATTAAAAAAAAAATGATCTTATTGTTATATTTTCCGTGTATACATTCAGGCACTGAAAACCGACACTTAAACAGACATTTGTACAGATCAGATTAAATTTCACAAAATGAACAAATTGTAAAATAATAGAAGAACCTGTACGTTTTTCGTGCAGTCTTTTTTATGCGATAAAAGTGACGAAACGAGTTGACGGCTCTTGATGGGTGACCACTCATCATCAACACACCCATAGACAACCGGAAAGACTCAGGTTGCATTGTCACCGTTACTCTTAGGCGGAGATATAACGCCTAATTGCCTGTAATTTTACCGGTACCTCTACCCTTCCGACGGAACACAGCACATTGTACTCGCGTTGCTGTGTTCTTTCATGATTACCAGGTGTGGAGGCAGTACATTTCCGGGCGAAATTTACACAAGTTCTATTGCTACTTTCACCCACGCCATCTAACGTGGCTTACTGTGTAAGAAGGAAGTATGTATTTTCTCAGTTGCTGCAGTCAACCCTGGGTGCGTACGACGGGCGCGTGTACGAGCGGCTGATGGAAGAAGCGATGAAGAGTCCACTCAACGCTGAACCAGTCAACCAGAGCTTCCACCTGTACCTCAAACCGTTCATGCAGGGGAAACTGTGATACAACAGAACATAACGAGTTCTATGAAGACAATGCAGACAATGCCGCACTTGCTGGAATGCCGATCCTGCCCAAATTCCTGCACTATGGGTGATTTAATGCGGGCTACCAGAAGGGCCACTTACGTAGCGAATTTTTGGGCAAATACTATATAAAGGTTTATTTTATCGACACGAAAGAAGAATAAGACTTCTCTTACTTTAGTATGGGATGATGTTGTGCCGTTGTTCAGGTAGACTGCAGATTAGCTTATAAATAAACTTCTAAGGTGTGTGAACTATGAAAATTATTGTGATTTAACTATTAAGTTTTATTTTTATACGGTTATTTATTGTAATAATGGTGTTATTAAAATATTGCTCATGAGAAATCTTTCATCTTTTTTTGAGCATAATGCGCTATTCAAGAATTCCTCTCCCTTACAGGCAGTAAAGATATATTATTTAGATAATATCTAAATCATAGTATAAAACAAAGTCGCTTTCTCTGTCCATATGTCCCTATGTATGCTTAAATCTTTAAAACTACGCAACGGATTTTGATGAGGTTTTTTTTAATAGAGTGATTCAAGAGGAAGGTTTATATGTATAATATACTAGCAAGTCATCCCGGCTTCGCACGGGTAGTTTCTGATACGACACTGATGCTTTACTAACCGTGCGAAGCCGGGGCGGGTCGCTAGTAATACATACAGCTAAGTGAGTGCCAAAATGGCATATATCGATGAATATTAATTAATCATTAATGAAGTCAACATAATTCGTTAAAAAAATCATTTGTTACGTTCATCCCGTGTTACTTTTATACCTGGTCTCCCCTATCAGATATGATATATTGTGTGAGATCTGTACAGAGTAATATGAATCCTTACACGTTCCCCTGCGTGGTGTAAAAGAAGCAACAAAAAGTAGCACTAGAACTTGTGCTAGGTTTGCTCGGAGAAGTACTGCCTCCGCACCTAGTAATCTGCTGCCAAACAGCGTTGCATTTGCATTGCTGTGTTCCGGTTGGAAGGGTGTGGGTGCCAGTGAAATTACATTCGCATACGTAACATCCCCGTCTCGGGTGATGGGCGTAACGGGGTTCAACTTGGGTCTTATTATGGTTCGGTCGGGTAGGACCTAAGTCGTATTGCTGTTACGGGCGGAGGTAACCACTTGCCACCAGATAGGCTTTCAGCTCGTTCCGTCAATTCTTCACATAAATATAAAGTACTGGTTCATGCCTTGCGATCCTTTTCTTCCATTACGGATAGGAGGACGGTGCACGGAGCTGTGATTTGGGGAGGTTATGTACTAAATATTTCGCTTATCAAGTCGTCTTCAGATGGACTTTCTCGAAGTACCGCCTGATTGCATCATTAGAAAGTGGTTGACCACTTTTTAGAAACCTCTATACGCCAACATCTATTATGTTAACGTGTAATTGAAATGAAATTGTATGGCAGAAATTACGGCATATTATACGGAGCTGCAATTTTTTAACAATTTTTGTACCTAATGTACCTAAGGCTAACCGAATAAGTCAAAATAGTACATATCACTAAATAGTATAAAACAAAGTCGCTTTCTCTGTCCCTATATCCCTATGTATGCTTAAATCTTTAAAACTACGCAACGGATTTTGATGCGGTTTTTTTTAATAGATAGAGTGATTCAAGGGGAAGGTTTATAGGTAGTTATTAATACGACACTGATGCTTTACTAACCGTGCGAAGCCGGGGTGGTTCGCTAGTTTATCAATAAACTATAGATATATTAGAAGAGGTCGGGCAGAAAATGGTCTCGCTTGCAATAAAATACCTTCACATGAAAGCAGTTTATCCAGTTTCATTAACTATTACTTAACCATTATTATCGCGCCTTTATGCAAGTGCATAACCACTTGCAATGTTCCGTACTGATATTACAGGTAACTAACTCTTGGCAGCTCGCAAACAACGTAAACACCACTTCAGTACATCAAAAACCTTTTTTTAAGTAGCGTGTTTTGACAAGACTAATTTACGCCCCACATGATGTTAATTTGCCGTACGTCAGAAACAGCAACACGACTCAGGTCACGTCACAAATTCTTTGATCTTTTAGCTGTCGAGTAATAAGCCGGTGGTAGGTAGGTGTAATTGTAGACGTAGATGATATATGTACCTAGCTGCAGCATCAAACTGTATCCCCCGATTTTGATATCATCACTTTTCAGAATTGCTTCACATTATGGAAGCAAATTTTAAGGCGCATTCACGTCAAGCTATCACCAATCTATAAATATTGTACCATCCGTGTCCATGGTAAGGCAGGTATGAAAACGTAGTAGTGGCCGTGAAGCAAGCCGCAATTCGAAGTTGCGAATTAATTTAAAAACAATGGTCTTTGAAACTACGTAACTCAACCTTAACACTAATACACTTAATCATTATTACTCACAAGCTGACCGGACACACGTTTTCCTGCTTTGGTTCACAATTTGTCAACCAAAGACTGTCAAATGACGTAAAGAACAAAGAACAAAAAACCATAGAAAATCGCAGTTTCAGTTTTCCTTCAATGATAAATGTACGGGTAATAATTCAAAAAGTCAAATAATTTTCGAGTTTTAGCGAGACTAACAAACAGCAATTGATTTTTATATATACATTTATGTAGAACATTATTATTAGTTACTACAAAGAATCCCCTGATTATTAAACAATACCTACTTTTTGCTGCAAAAGAATTTGTCAAACGTTGATAAGTTATCACCGACGCTTGAAGATGACTAGCTGATCAATTTATTACACTGTGGCAGTGAAGATAGTTGGATTGGAGAGTACCCAGTTAGTTTATTTTCGCTTGTCATCGCTAACAGGCGTCAACGCGAACGTACTACTTGTTTACAAAGCAATGTAGAGTTTTTAATAGTACGAGTAATACGCTGGGATACTCACCTACTGGTTTTATTTTCCTTGTCAGTACGTATTACTTGTGTTTTATTAAGGTAAAACTTTGCAAAATGGTTTAATTTCAAAGTGGAGTGTTATATTCTTGTGTTCAAAGGTTGTGATAAAAATGTTTACAATAAAATTGTCCTGATTCTAAACTAGATGGCGCTTATATTAATATTATATATATTATGCTCTACGAAGTCGAGGCGGGTTGATTATGTACATTGTATGATAATTATTGGACTTTAAATTAGACGGACGGAAGCCCAATGAGATGCTCATTATATTGATGTACATGTGACATGACAATTATGTTTATTTTTTGTGAGAATTTGCCAAAGCTTTGCCCCGCGACTGTGTTCGCGTGGATAAAAATGCAAGTTATCTGCTTTTTTAAAGATTTTTGATAAATTTTTTAGAGGCCAAGTAACTTTTTGATGTTGTTTTTTTTTAAATGGTTCAATAGATGATGAGTAATCAACAAACAAACAAAAAATCAAACGCCAGGACGGCTGAACGGACCTGGATGAAATTTGGCACAGAGATAGATTATAGTCTGGAATAGCATATAGGCTACTTTTTACCCCGGAAAAATGTACGTTTCACGGAGTCTAACCACGGGTAACACCGCGGGGCGTAGATAGTGTTACAATATTAGTAGGTATAGATAAAAATGTATGTAGGTACATACTTATATCTAAATAATTTGCAGAAGTGTGTTAGTTGTTCGAAGTGTCTATATAGGTAGTCTATAACTAGATTATATAAAAGCTATCAAGGGTGGGTTTGCGTACGTTATTGAAATAAGGTGTTTGGGGGACCATGTTGCTCGCGGTTGTAGGTGAATACCTTCAGAGTCCCTTCACGTATCCACCGGGTGGTGCGCAAGGAGAAACCCAAAGTAGCAGCAGAACTTGTGCTAAGTTCACCCGGAGTTATACAGCTTCCACACTTGGTAATCTGCCGCCAAGCAGTGGTACATACGCACTGTTGCGTTCCGGTGGAACGGTGTGGTTGCTGGTGAAAACACATGCCTCGTATGGCTCTTGTTATGAGCCGAGGTAACCAATTAACATCACGTGGGCTTTCAAATCGACCCGTCACCTTTGTCTTATAAAAAGTAGCGTAAATAAAATAATTTTTAAAACTATCACGGTTATGAACACTATTATTCGTGTTACCGAGATATTTACCATGATTTGTGAGTTTTGTTGACTCCCGATATTTCGTCGCAGTTACATGCGTCATGGTCCCGGGCAAAATGGTAAATATCTCGGTACCACGAATAATAATGTAAATAAAATAAGTAAATTAAATAGATATAAATATTAAGCAGGTGCATAGTATTGGGTGTGTGAATATGACTCCGCCCTTTCTCAACAGATGTCGTTTTTAGTATTGTTTACGTGTACTAATAAATGACCATACTTGTATTCGATAGTACTGAATGTCAGCTATCTAACGCATTTTATGATATTTGGTTGAAGTGTAAGCAACAATTGTTTTCACCTTTTCGAAAATGTCGGTTTTTATTCCAAATAAACGTCATTTGCGGGACGTTATTGTGATAGTATATTATTGTGATACCTGCTCTTTGAATATCAAAAAGTGGCGTAGATAACTCAAGCCTTTGCATAATACAAAAAAGATAATACTAGACTTTGTGTTTTCGAACCATCATATAAAAGTCCAATCATCTAGGTACGTATCTACGCGGATTAGCGATAAATATCTACAGCAAATAAATGTTAAACATTATCATTTCAGATTGCACTGCGTAGGGTCGACGTCAGTTGTGCGATTAAAATTATATTCTGAATAAAATGACGCAAAATAACGTGAACGAAGACTTGGTGAAGGAGCGGAAGAAGTGTACCTTCGACGTGCAGGAACTGATACACCTGATTGATAATGGAGAGGAGAATACTAGAGAGAGAAAAAAGATTGGTGAGTGAGTTTAGAGATTTTGATGGGTGATCATTTTTCATATTGGTCAGACCTAATTTGTTTTATGTAATGGAAGTGACGAGCTGAAGGCCCACCTGATGTTAAGTGGTTACGTCCGCCCATAAGAGCTGCAATATGACTTAGGTCCTCTCCGACCGAAGTATTAGAATACCCAAGGCGCTTACCTTTGGCACCTACTTGTTTAGTTGGTATGGAAAAGAATAATAAAATATGTAATATATCAGAGGGTCAGATAGGGTATGTATGAACTAGTGTTGAAAAACTTTGGCCGTGCCAGGACGCCCGGCAGATGTGAAACATGACGGCATAAAAGAGCGTTATGTCGTTCACTAATTCTGCCAGGGTCCAAGTCCGAGCATTTAACGTGTCACTGGACAAAATTATCTTGTGACACGTTATATGCTCAAGAATATACACACATAAGTGTAAAATTTGCCGTGTCTAAACAATACCTACTTGAGATCTAAAGGAATGAGTTTGACTTTTAATGTATGTTCACAAGTTTAGCATTAGAGTTAATTAAAACATAATATGGACAGTTTCAATAATAGATATTTATGACTTTGTCGTATTTTTTATTTTTATTTGAATGACGGAACGAGCTGAGGGCCCACCTGATGGTAAGTGGTGACCCTCGCCCATGACAACAATAATGCCTGCGACTCAGTATGAGATCCAAATCTTTACTGAGTCGCATTCATCCTGCTGCGTCCGTCACCCGAGACGGGGATGATACGTCTCATGCGCATGTGATTACACCGGCAGCCACACCCTTCCACCGGAACACAATAATGCAACCACTACTGCTTGGCGGCAGATTCCAGTTGTGGTGGCAGTACCTCTCCGGACGAACTTCTACTGCTACTTTTGGTTGCTCCTTTAGCACCACCCAGGGGGTACGTGTAGGGAATCAAAGGGTTCACACCTACGGACGCGAGCAACTGGACCACCCAATTTCATGAGAAATCTCATTTGTTATCGTTTGCACATCCAATCGGTGTTTGGATTGAATGTTAGAGTTCGCGCCACTTCATTTGTTATGAAATACTAATAGAGGCAAGACAATAGAGTATGTTAACTTTAATTATACCTAACATCGTGGCGCAGTTGCGTAATGGTGACCTCTGGAGTGCATTGTGTAAATGCAGCTTATAACAACATTCGTGGGAATAATACATTGAAATTCATGATGTAGCCCCTGTCTCCGCTGGGGGGCATTCTTCGTTAATAATAAATTTCTCCGGTTGAATATAAAGTATATTACTAATATTGAAAAATTGAAATAATATAAAAATTGAGACGCGTAGACGCTGTCGTTGCTCGCGCTGTGATCTAAGTGGCCGGTCCTCCGGGCGCAGGGTGCGGGTGGCGGAGGGCCAGAACTGGATTCGCAGTATGTATGTTTGTACGCAAACAGCCCCGGTTTATGACGAACGACTAAATAAAGTTTGACAGCTGTGTTCCTCTGTTTGGGCGTGGTCTTCCTCTAAGGTCTCACAGCTCCAAAGACTAAGTAAAAAATCTTTACTTTCGTTGAATTCTTAAAGATGAATAAGAAACGTCACATTGTTCCAAACAAATAAGTAAAGGTACGAGATCACGCTCGTTAGTAAGTTTAGCGTTTGCTCAAACCCTATCCGTCTCTGACTGGGGAAGAAAAGGCCTACAACAATTGCTGTTGTTGTAAGCAAATAATACTAACAGGACATAGGTTTGGCGTAAGTCGTTTCACTGCTTCCTTCGGCAGTCTTATATTTTGAGTTGGCAGTAGAATTAATGCGCAGCGTTCGTCCAGGGCAGCACTGCCACTTGGTACCCATTTCTACCGCCAAACAGTACTGCCCCGCGCTCTCATAACGCTGAAGAAAAGCATCGTGAGGAAACCGTCATGCTCTAGAACCAAAAATTCGAAGATGTTACATCTGCTAATCTGGATTGGGTTAAAGAGATCCAAAGCATCTTTCACTTGTTGTGGGAACATTGGAGAGTAGCTTGCAAATCAGATGATTTATCCAATCGTTACATCTCGAAGTCTTAGCATGACGGGTGCTTTTCGCAATCATTTGATGTCTTCGCGTTCTCTAGATCATTTCATTACATTCCAGAGGAACTAGTTCTTAGCATCAAGGAGCTGCGGGATGAGGTTCCCGAAGAATACTTGAGCCACAAGGAACGCTACGAAAACGCTATTAGAAAAGAAAGCATTCTTGTCCAAGTTCTGAAGAGACACGTGCTGAGTGATCTGAGTATGGATGTTTTTGCGTAAGTATCCATCATACCATCTATCACAATGCCACCTTAAATTGGAAAAAAAAGTAATTGTTTATTGTGCATGTTTTTCTCAAGCAAAATAAATTTATGTTAGTTGTTAATAATAATGTTATCTGAAACTGGTAATACTTGGTACCTACACCTCGCTAAACTTCAGATAAATGGGCTTTCTAAATACACACCTAGTCTTCCTACCTGTAATGTTCCTGGACCTGATATCCAAAAATTCAATATTATAATCGACTTGTGTATCGCACGCACGCAGTAAGAGCGTTGTGGCCCAGAGGTACAGAAGCCGACTTGCAATCTGAAGGTCACAAATTAAATTTTCACTTGAACACCATGCGCAACACTATCTGAAATCTTCCAATCCGGATTGAGCTCCTGTGGTAGATCAAATGGTACTCTTACTTATTGAGAGTGCAGTGGGAACATTAGAGACCGATATGGTGTATAGCCTCTCCACGAGTAGACTCGCATGAATTCATCATTATTCTATTATCAGATGTTTTTATACCAATCTGAAAATAACTCCCCCAGATTTTAATAACTTAGATATGTTTTGAAGTTTGAAGCAATTTTTAAATAACTGATCGACATATAGGCTACTTTTGATCTCGGAACACTGCGCATAAACCGCTGAACGCTGCTAGTTGAGTAAATAAACCTCACATTCAAGATCTTACTTCCCAGGCCCACGAACAAATACAGGGTTCAGAAAGGAGTGGTGAAGGATGTGTCACCGTTTATGCTGCACATGGGGATGTTTGTGCCGACGATAGTGAACCAGTCCTCAGAGGAGCAGCTAGCAGAGTGGCTGCCGAAGGCGTGGACCATGGAGATCATCGGAACCTACGCGCAGGTACCTCTTCTATACTCCTTCAGCTTTCTGTCAGCCGCGCCAGTGGTGTTGCTTGACGGAGCTTGCGATCTGCAAGCTAAATTTTGATATCACAGAGAGTAAATCACTAAATTATTTTGGTACTTATTTATAATATTTAAATGTATTTCTTTTAAATAATTGTCTTTGGTGTTATTATGCAAAAAAACAATTGTTTTAGTAAATAGATGATTATGATACATATTATCACAGGTAACAAATATATTATTATCAAAATAAATACTTTAATCTGATATTCAAACTACGTAATTTAGTACGTACGTAAAATCGCTCACGCCGCGTTACCAACCCGAAGGCGGCAGACGCGCGAGGGCAGGTTGCACGTTTATATTAGTAGGATTACAATTTTAAATTTTCATGTCGTTAGAAACCTATTATATAAAAATTATTAGTGGCATTATCATGCTAATATTATAAATGCGATAGTTTGTATTGGTATGCATGTTTGTTGTTTCTATCGCCTCAACGGCTGCACGGATTTGGATGAAATTTGTTAAGAAGGTAGTTCATACTTTGGATACCTACAGGTTACTTTTTATCCCCAAAAAATAAACGCGGGTAACACCGCGGGGCACAGCTAGTTAAAAATAAAACTCTCGCAATTCATATCTTAACTTATCCTGTATCTTATTCATAGATTTTCTGCTTCGTGTGAGGCCAATTTTGGCGCAGTTTTCAAGCTACCTAAAGGCCTCTATCATGGCTCATCGACTAGTTTTGCCCCAAACTAACCATAGTTATGTGAGACTAATGATGATTACTGATAGAATACAAGAAGTATTGTTTTGTTAAAAATCCAACTTTCGCTTGGCAGGCAGTTGCTTATCTTAGATGATCTGTAAAGAACATTTTGTTTAAGAACATTTAGTTTAGCATTTAGTTTCGCCTCGAACTGCAAGACCCAACGTGAATCTTTATTTTCTTCGTTTCGTTTAAAGGCGCCGCGTCTAGGATCTAAGTATTTTTATATAAATTATATAGTTTTTATTATGATATTGTTAAGGTCTGTATGTATATATTTATATTTATTAACATTTAATAAAACCGGCATCCGTTTATTATAAAAGATGCAGTCCATCCTGAGTTTGTCTGCAAGAAATCGCTTTAAGCGATAAGATCACCGATTGTACATATCTTTTTTTAATTCTTATGTAGCTAAATTTGTCTTGTATGTTCTGTATTTATTTGTTACGTAAAATAATGTGTTTATCTATCTATCCTTTATTTATGCGGGAAGAAACTACTATTGCAGTAGCAAGCATGTTAGTATCTCTTGAAGTTTGGATGATTTAATAAGTTTTTGTTTCCCAGACCGAACTGGGCCATGGCACTTTTCTCCGAGGTTTGGAAACCACAGCTACCTACGATCCCGAGAGTGAGGAGTTCATATTGCACAGTCCAACCCTGACGTCATACAAATGGTGGCCTGGAGGACGTGAGTATTCTTAATTCTACTCTATGTATTACAATAAAAAAAAAATTTGCCTATTAGGTGGAGCCGTTCTGAAAAGCAGTGTCTATATTGAGCATTCGGCAATTGATTTTTATTTATATAGATGGGTTTTTTTTATGTGTATGCTTGACGGAACGAGCTGAGGGCCCATATATATACAACAACATATAGACAACAATAATGCGCGCGACTCAGTATGAGATCCAAATCTTTACTGAGTCGCATTCATCCTGCAGCGTCCATCACTCGAGACGGGGATGATGCGCATGTGATTTCACCGGCAGCCACACCCTTCCACCGGAACACAGTAATGCAACCACTACTGCTTGGCGGCAGATTCCAGATGTGGTGGCAGTACCTCGCCGGACGAACTTGGCACAAGTTCTACTGCTACTTTTGGTTGCTCCTTTAGCACCACCCAGGGGGTACGTGTAGGGAATCAATAGGTACAAACCTACGGACGCGAGCAACTGGACCCTCCAGAAAGCGTGTTTGATGGTTTTGTTTTCTTTTAATGCACCAACGTGAAAACGGACGACGTGATATTTGCATTCGTCCAGAGTACCTCTTAATCAGTCTTAGTAAACATGTTTTCTATTTCAGTGGCGCAAACAGCAAACCACTGCATCGTAGTTGCTCAGCTGTATACTAAAGGGAAGTGCTATGGCGTCCATCCATTTTTCGTAAAGATCCGAGACACAGAGACCCACATGCCCCTCCCTGGGATCAAAGTGGGCGAGATCGGGCCAAAACTTGGCTTCCAAACCGCTAATAACGGGTTCTTAGGATTCAACCAATTTAGGATACCCAGGAAGTGTATGCTGATGAAAAATGCTCAGGTTTTACAGGTGAGTTGGAAATGATGAAAATATATATCTCTTTACCACATAACGAAAAAGTCTAATAAATCGACTTCGATTCTTTCATTTACTTATTTCATGCCCTTAGGGGTGGACATTCCTCAAGAAACCTGTGACGTTTAGATGTGACATAAAAGTTGTGACGGAATGATCTTCAATAATAAAGTCTAATAAAACATTGTTTACTGATATACTGGGCCCATAACCTATTTTCTTGGTTAATACTCGTATAATTGCACTGGGCCCATAACCTACTAAAATAACTTGAAACATTGCAGGATGGCACGTACGTGAAGTCAAAGAACGATAAACTGAACTATGGCACGATGGTGTTCGTGCGGGTAATTATCGTGGCGGATCTGGCGTACGACATATCGCGAGCCGCAACTGTGGCGGTCCGGTATTCTGCCGTGAGGCATCAGTCACAGCCGAAGCCAGGGTGAGAGACTTATAGACTTTTCACAGAGCTCCATTTTGTCCCAAATTCAGCATAGCTTGTACGATCGAAACCAAAATTCTGATAGTATACTTATAGAGTACAAGTGAAGGAATAACATTCGAAAACCATAAATTTGTAGTTACATCATAAAAAAACCTATATACAAGTTCGTGCGGAACCCGCATAGCGCGAGTTCGACTCGCACTTGGTTGGTTTTATTTCCGGTAAACGCACTTATAATACAACATATTAAAAAGACAAACATCTATGTTTTCGTCACACAAATACGTGTCCTGTGTGGGAATCGAACCCACAACCTTAGCGCAGAATGCACAGCTACTTCCAACTGATTTATGAGGCCAACCTTAGTGTAGTTACAATAGTATGTTAGTGGTTAGATCTTCGACTTGTTAAAAAAAATTAGTTGTCTGTAAAGTCAGTTTACGGACGATAATTTTACGTGATAACGCCATAAAAATACTCCAAGCCAAGCGTTTATTCCACGCTCGCAAGCGTGGAATAAACGCTTGGCTCAGGCGGAACGTGAGAATGAGTCAGGCTTTTTCGTGCGTGCAGCCGGCGTTCATCGATTTATAAGACGTTATCACGTCAATAATTGTGAAATGAGCAGTTGCATAATAATCATTGGAAACGAGCTGTATCCATTGCTTGCGTTGACTGTTCATGCCACCTGCAAGTTCATATCCTGCACGGGTGTGCGCGGTTGAGCTTCATTTGTTGTCGGTACGTAAATTAATCCAGTCTATTTCTATATTCCAGGCAGCCAGAGCCTCAGATTATCGACTACGTGACGCAACAACACAAACTGTTCATAGGTGTCGCTAGCAGTCACGTGTTTAGGATAGTCGGTATGTGGCTGTGGGCCACCTATTCTAAGGTTCTTAAACAACTCAGCAAAGGAAACATGGAACAGTTGCCCGAGGTAATAAACAAATTTGGAAATGGTATTGCTATAGTAGTAAGATATCCAAGTATATTACACCCTTATTGCAAATTGTGGTTGACTGCGGTTGAATCTATACTAATATTATAAAGCTGCAGTGTTTGTTTGAACGCGCTAATCTCTGGAACTACTGGTCCGATTTGAATGATTCTTTCAGTGTTGGGTAGTCCATTTATCGAGGAAGGCTAGGCTATGTTTTTTTTCAAAATTAGGGATTCGTAATAAAATTGCTATTTTGTAACACAAGGTGTAAAATCGGAAACCTATTTTTGCGTGCGCACGAAACGGAAACGAGAAAAACGCGGGTAAAACCGCGGAACACAGCTAGTTTATGTAGATTTTTTAACAATAATTTATTTTTGGATGAAAGACAATGTCCATGTCCCTATATCTGTTCCAGTACACATGTTCGGATACGTAATTAGGCAGCGTGAAAGCGTATAGATTACATATACTACTAATGTAGTTTTTGGTTAAATTTGTGTTCTTTGTTATTCGTTTTTTCCTAAACCCACTTTTTCTAGGAGTCTAAAGTTCTACAATTAAAATATATGTGTGTATATATTTTTTTTCAATCTTTATTAAAGGTATTTGAGTCATTATTTGACTATGTCAGACCCATGAAGTCGATCTTACATTCTCTCCTTAATATGTGTGTATATGAGATTAGGTACTTAGATAAGTAAATTCTTAAGGTTTTAAGTTTAAGATGTAGTCTGATATGATATGTTGCGTTGATATAACAAGGAAATTATCGTATCGTACAACTGTCGACAAGAGTCTAGGTAATGATAATGTATTTTTTTTATATTGCTATTTATCTCTCTGTTCATTGTACATTATTCATACATGTGTCGACAAGATCAGCAATTTTTTGTGCAATAAATTTAAACTCAACGCAGCAATTGCCTTTGCGTTGACATATACTAATTATGTTCGACGTACAAGGTCACGGTCCAAGGTACATCAGGTTATAGAACAATTCGTAGAAGTACTGTCTCCACATCTGGTAATCTGCCGCCAAGCAGTAGTGCACTTGCATTACCGTATTCTGGTATTCTGGTGCCGGTGAACTCAGTCTTTGTCCATGCCATCTGCGACACAGGGAATCAGTGCAGGGAGGTAAAAATAATAACAATAAATCTTTATTGGGAACTATTACAAGGCACTTATAGTACAAAATAGAAACGATACCACCTGCAGAAGTATAAAACTGTGTCGCAGATAGCAACGCCTCCCTCCACGACATAATAAAAATGTTCCAGATTTACATTATGTATAAGGAGAAATTAAAGAACAATCGACAGTTTATCAACGATTGAAAAATCTCGTTTTTCTATTATTCAGCTCCACGCCCTAGCTTGTTGCCTGAAAGCGGTGTGCAGTCGTGATGCAGCAGCCAGGGTCGAGGAGCTGAGGCTCGCGTGTGGAGGTCATGGATATATGACGTCATCCAACCTACCTGTCATCAACGGAGTTGTCTCCGCCACTATCACTTATGAAGGAGAATATACTGTGCTGATGCTGCAGACTGCAAGGTGACAAAAACCGGGGCGTTTTGCTAGTTTCATTCCACCGGCACCCACACACGACCCCTAAGTGTTAAATTATGAAATAGGATGCCAAAACGTATGGGTTTGGATCAGTGCCATCAGTGCCCTACCTTCAACATTTTTTTTTACCCTTTGATTCCCTACACGTACCCCCTGGGTGGTGCTAAAGGAGCAACCAAAAGTAGCAGTAGAACTTGTGCTACTCAGCCGGAGAGGTACTGCCACCACAACTATAATCTGCCGCCAAGCAGTTGTGCTAGCATTACTGTGTTCCGGTGGAAGGGTGTGGGTGCCGATGAAATCACATGAGCATGAGACTTATCATCCCGTCTCGGGTGATGGACGCAGCAGCGACTCAGTGTAAGATGCAAGTCGCATTACTGTTGTTATGGGCGGGGGTCGCCACTTATCACCTTCACTTAATCACATAATAAAAAAAGGTCCGTGATATACAAATAATATCAATAAAAAGATATCAATGATTCAAAATACACCTAAACTAGGCGTAAATGTCTGTGTTTTCATTCCATCAGGTACCTCGTGAAAGCTTGGAAGCAGGCTACAAAAGGCACCGCCATGACTCCGACAGTATCCTACCTGGTGGACTTCTTCAATAACAAGAGCCATCGGTGGGCCAACAACCCTGAGGGTATCATCAGAGGGATGCAGGCTGTTGGCGCAGGGTAAGATATCACTTCAATATTATAAAGGAGAAAGTATTTTTGTTACATCTTCACGCTGGTACCAAGTTTCATCTAAATCTATTGAACCATTAGGTTCAATAGATTTAGATGAAACTTGGTACCACGATAGCTTATATCCTGGATTAACACATAGGCTACTTTTGATCCCGGAAAACCGTGCGTGCAGCTCGTCTAATATATATCATAGATGGGACTTACGTAGTAGTATATTGCACGCTCTTTCGCTTTTGATAATTCTATCAGAAGAAATTTTCTTTTTTTCAAATATCACAAAAAAGCACTTACTTCAGAAAGCAGGCTTAAATATTAGGTATTATTATTCAGTAGAGTATATCTGTCTCATACATTTCCGCAGAAAAACAAAAGCAGCATGCGAAGCTCTGGAGGAGCACGAAAGGAATGGAAACGATCACGAGGATGCTTGGAATCTGGCGTCTGTGCAACTCGTTAATGCTAGTGAGGTGAGATTACAGATCTTAAAAACACTTTTGTCGAATATACAAAGTGTTTCAAAAAGGTGTTCAAAAAACCAATTAAAAACGCATTCCTATTGTAGATTGATCTAGAAATCGCCCCACCAGCTCTCCCAATCTTCAGTATGTTAGATCATAAGTTATCACACGTCAAACTTAAACAAAAACTTGACGAGGTTCAACCCTTAAAATTAAGAATTCAACTTAGTGGTAATCGCATGCGTGTGTGAGCGGAATGATGAACGCGGTCAGTGACCGCACATTAGGGCTGCCCTAAAAAATACAAAATCATTATATTTTTTACATTGTATGGTAAAAAAAGTTTTGATGAACACCTTTCAATATTGTCTATACCTTTTGGAAACACTTTGTAGAAATGAATTATGTTGAACTGTCATCATAATTCGTGTGTTCCTGCGCGTGGCGGTGGTATATGGAACTCTACTATAGGTATTTCATGAAACGATTTTGTCCAGGGACATTGCCGCGCCATACTCTGCGAGGTGGCGTGGCGTGAGATGCAGCGTATATCCGCCACGGTGTCCCCGAGCTTAGCAAAGGTTCTGCTTCAATTGGCGGAGCTCTACCTCGTCTTCTGGGCGCTTGAGAAACGAGGGGACCTTTTACTAGTAAGTATAATATAAAGAATACCTAACGGTTCATGACTTCAAGGGTCTGGTTATCTGCTATTCTGGCTGATATAGTTGATTATTGATAAATTTAACCACAGGTTTAACTGTGATAAAACTGTGATTTTCGTGGCGCGTAAACTATACCAATCAGTTTTCTTGGAATTTTTTTACAATTGCAACCATATATATAAGGTGAAATTTAAATGATACATGAGATCTAAAGGAATAAATGAGTTTGACTTTGACTTTGACTTTAAAGACACCAGTGATGATGCATTCCACAATTTTCACGTCTACTCTAATATATTCGACAACGTTTAGTGTCAGAAATAAAAGTTTCGGAGTTTTCATTTAAATATTCTGTTTACTTTTAGTATTCAACCATATCCAAGGAGGACCTGACGATACTCCAGAAGAGATACGAGGAACTGCTCGCTCTGATTCGACCTAATGCTGTTAGTATTGTCGACGGATTCGATATTAGAGATGAGGTGAGTGATATTACACATCCAAATCTGAAGAGTTCTGCAGGTAAAACCTAGATCTGCTAAGTTTAATTATGCAAGTTGAATTCTCATCGGAATGTAGTCGTGATATTTGAAGAGTTTATTTCGTTGGCTTCCAACTAATACTTATTTCAGCTAAAACTAGATTCCAGTCATAACATCGAAGTAAATAAAAGATCAGGACAAATCTCTCTCATTCTCATAATGGTCTGGAACTATTATTATATAACACCTGATCTTTTTATTGAAGTATTTTAAATCATCACAAGAAGAGAGCAACCAAGTTCGCTATTTTATATCCTGAACTTCTAAAGCTTAGAACAAGACACAATTGGTTTATATATATTTTCCTTTGTTCGAATTATAATATAAACATTAACAAACAAGTGATCAGTGCATTCGCTGTTTGAGAAAGAAGGTTTTACACCAGTTTTTGTAAACATCACGAAATATCACGTGAGCGGCCTTCAAAAACTATGTTGTAAAAATTTAATGTTCATCCTTCAGATCCTGAACTCGACCCTGGGTGCGTACGACGGTCGCGTGTACGAGCGGCTGATGGAAGAGGCGATGAAGAGTCCACTCAACGCTGAACCAGTCAACCAGAGCTTCCACAAGTATCTCAAACCACTGATGATGCAGTCCAAACTGTGATAACTGCTTTACTATATATACGAGAAGATAATACATTCTAGCATTTCCAGAATATGATTATTTTATACGTACTTTATATTTTTTGTAAAATAAAATTTTATGATATACAATTGGGACTTTTATGTTTCAAATCTCGTATTGAGTGGAAAGTATTGTGTTGCGCGTGATATGAGTTATTCCAACCAGAGGTGGATGTATCTGGTAGAGTCGTCTCTACTCTAAAAAAAAGTTGATTATATCGATCTTGTGGGGATGCCAACAAATATTGGACACAATGAACGTAATAAACGTAATGTCACCTTACATTAAGGTTACGTTCACGTTAATGTTCAACGTTCACCTTAATACCCCTACTTTATTATGTAATTAAAGTGACGGTACGGAGCTGAAGGCCCACCTGATGTTACGTGGTTACATCGGCCAATACTAACTGCAATACAACTTAGGTTCTCCCCGACCGAAGTATGAGAAGATTTAAGTCGCACCCCGTTGCGCCCGTCACCCGAGACGGGGATGTTCAGGTATACCTGATGTTAAGTTACCTTCACTCATAACAACAGCTTTACCACGTATGAGAAGTCCCATGCCGTTGCGTCCTGCAGGCCTGCTACTAAAGGTACGAGTTACTGTCACCAACTGAACGTATGCCCAAGCCTCAAAAATACATTTCCATTGGATCATGATTTTAATATGAATAGTTTGGCCGATCACGGCCATGCCATGTCACCGTGGTATCCCAGTGAGACTAATTTTTATTTTGAGCAACTTCGCGAGCCGTATATAATAGAAATAAAATGTATCCTCAAATATTTGATTATACACTTACACTTGCACATATGTAAATCTAAATAGCATGAACACACAATCGCAGCAAAAATAACCAAGAATCGAGAACAGATTTCACATTAACTAAGTGACTAACTTATCTTAGCAACTTAACCCGTGGCTAAGTGGTGGAAGCACTGCGTTCAAAGTGAGGTGCCCCGATTTGAAATTAACATTACGACACGGACTGAATATGCACTGAATAGGCACTGATTGACTGTGTCATTATCAGCGGGTTAAACGCGATAAGAAGGGAGACTGCATTATCTATATTTTCAAAGTTATCATGATGTAATAAAAGTGCATTACGTATGTTATTGATTTTTTATAATCTATATTTAAGCCGGTAAAGCTGGGTTTACGCCAACTAACCTTTATTACAAGAACAGTCGTAAAACTGTGATGCACGGTAAAATATGGAATGGATGTATCCAAATCCGGACGAGCTTTTTCTTCTTGTACTTGTATTTACGTACTATGGGCCGGAACCTTGAGATCAGTCTGCAAAAGTACTCGCCTTATCTACTCGTATTGTTTGAGCGGTGCTAGAGAGCCGTCTGTGTTATATAACAGACCTTCCACAGTTCTGGTGTGAGGGTGACGGGCGTAATTCGTTGAGTAATAGGCATTCCCATAATTCCCCCCAGCCTAAAAAAGGCAGAGGATACCGCTTACAAGCAGGCGTGCCGTTTGTTCGTACCGTCATCAGTTATCACCAAAAGTTAATTTAAGTTATTTAAATTTTTTGATACTCTAGTCATGTCAACGAAACAATGATTTCAAACACCCAGGAAATGTTTAGCTGAGTCATATGTGTCCAAAATAAATGTGTTTCAATGTGTATTCAGCTTTATTTGCATGCATTGTATTCAATATTTAAGTGAATAAATTACCGACTAAAGGGTATTCTTGATTATTTCGAGCTTGATTGAGGCACTTACGTTCAGTATTCGCTGGCAGCTTGTAGGTACCAACATTTAGTATTTATTGTTTTACTGTTTGTACTGCATTTTAGCGATTTTGAGTTAGTTGGTGCAAGGTTAACTGGTTTATGAAAATACAACTAATAAAATGAGTGAAGTTAAAAATAAGGTGGAAGTGAATGAAGACTTGGCGAAGGAACGCCGGAGATGCAATTTTGATATACAAGAAGTGACCTTCATTATAGACGGCGGGGAAAAGAATACTATTGCTAGAAGGAAAATAGGTGAGTAATATACGTATACTGTATTGAAATATTCTAAACAATATTTTCCAGCTCTTTTTTCAATGTGTTGAAACTTTATTCTAGTAGAACGAGAGGTCTAACAAAGACTGACGTTTTTATATTACCAATTTCAGTATTGCAAATAACTCTTATGAAGATGAGATAGAATACATGAATTGGATGTTGTCAACAGGATAGATATAAATGTCAATAAGTGCTTTTATATAAAGTTCACCCAGAGACAAATGGTGACAAGACCAAACTATACTATAGGCGGAATACAAATACCTACTTGAAGTAGACCATATTAAGGATCACGCTGTTATCTTAACATCTTAACCGTTAATTAACCTTTGTTAATTAACGGTTTACATGATATAATGAAGTGGGAGTCAAATATGTTAGAATTTAATATTAGAAATGCGAAAAATTTCAAGAAATCTGATGCCGAAATATATTCGTGATTATACTATGGTTCGCAGTATTGTCAGTATTGTCCTAAAGCCTGGAGACCTCATTATGCAACCCATATTTTGGGAATCGAGCAGATACAAAAAGTTTTTTTGTGGCATTTAAAATTCGATGCAGCTAAAAGTGCTAAACACAAAGTTGAGAGACTTAAACAAAACACATCGCCCGAAAAACGCAGATCATTTCAATTGCAACAAATGCACACAATTTCTTTTCAATTCCACTTATTTGATAGCTATTATATTTTATAGATAGCTATTATCTGCTCTGTATTATGTTTGGCGTGCTTCAGCTAATCTAATCTAATCTTAATCAGTTAATCTAAGCTAATCTCGAATGCGAATTGTTTTGGGCATTATCTGAAGAATTTGGTCCAGTTGTTGTTAACGTGTCGTATCTCCCTGCTTTCTTGATCAATGGTGTATTTATTTTACTCTAGTTTACTATCGAAATTTGTTCCAGAAAACATCGCTTTGAACGGAGGTGCCTCTTTAGACAAGATACCAGAAGAATGCTTGAGCCCCACAGAAAAATACGAAAACGCCATTAGAAAGTCTGTTATCTACAGCAAGATTGTCAAAGACGAATTACTAGAGTTTACTGGATTAGAATCCCTAGGGTAAAATCACTTTGTAATCTTTACTTTTGTCAGACCAGACCTCTTGGTCAAGTTCAGATTTTACAATCGCTAACGGGGCTAGAAAAATAAGTTTAGAAAAGGTTCTTCCAATTTCTTCTTAGCCTAAAGGTATGGTTAAACAGGAAAGTTCTAGATATTATTTTGTTTTAATTACGTATTTGCATTCACGCCTTCAGTAAAATAAATCATATATTGTTAATAGTCCGACAGTTATAATAACGAGAACTACTAACAACAGTTATAGTGCACTCGTTATAGTGCACAAAAAATTATAAATTAATTAATTTATCACTTCCTGCAATCAGATAAGCATGGAATGAGTCCTGAATATATTTCCGTTGAGATAACATTATCAATTAAAAATGAAGCTGCAGGATAAGTTGATAATACAATTTAGGATGAGTTCAGATACCTAATCGGATGAAGCTCATAGAATGAATACGGAACAAAACGTACTTTTTGAAATTTATTGACTTTTTAAAAGTACTGTTTATATAAAAATGCATATAAAACCATTGCACATTTTAGCCTCAACTCTCCAGCAATACGCCGCACCGCTGATGCTTTCTTCAAAGACATATCACCCTTTCTGCTCCATCTTGGGATGTTCGTGCCCACAATCATGGGTCAATGCACTCCAGAACAGCAGGCCTACTGGCTTCCTCGTGCCTTGGATATGCAAATCATCGGGACCTATGCCCAGGTTGGTTCATTGCTCCTTGTAAACAGATACGCATTAACATTTTAAAATACCATTAGTTTTACTTTCTCCAACTCTTCATTGCTGAATTGGGATAAGTTCGATAATTAAATGCATGTTTTTTAAGCGGTGAAAGTGACGGAACGAACTGTTGCCCTACCTGATTTAAGTGGTCACCGCCGTCTATAGACAACAACAAAAGTTAGGTCCTCCCCGACGTAAGTGTGAGGAGACCCAAGTCACGCCCGTCAGCTGAGATGTGGGGGGGGCGGGGGTATAACGTTTCATCCGCCTGTGATTTCACCGGCTCCCACGTCCATACACCGGAATACAGCTATGTGAGTGCTTGTCTGGACGAACTTTGCCAGTTCAACTGTTACTAAAATCACTGAATCGACCGACAAATAGGCAAATTTGCGGTAATTTCTTAGCAAGTTAAGTAACTTCATTTATTTACATAATTAATTTGTATGCAATAGTGTAGGTACATTTGGTTGTTAATAGCTAAGTTCAAATAAGTGTGACCCTAAATATTCTGCCTCGTGCATGAGGTGAGGCGAAACTTATAATTATATATTAATATATATTAATATTATATTAATATACTTAAATAAATTATAATTAAACAACTCAACGATTAAACTAAGCGACATAATCGCATTAGATTAAGCTTTAATAAAGATTAAAAAAGGCAACTAACTACTGTCGCTTCCCTGAATACAGTCCAGATATTATTGATTAATGCGCTATTCTAGACAGAACTGGGCCATGGAACATTTATCAGAGGTTTGGAGACCACAGCCACCTACGACCCTGAGACTGAAGAATTTGTCCTTCACAGCCCAACCATGACTTCGTACAAATGGTGGGCTGGTGGATGTAAGTATAAAAAATAAAGTTTATTGCCATGTAAAAAAATCTTAATTCTTACGTTTGCAAATTAGTTCCTAATAATCGAACAGAAAATATTAAAACAAAATATTGATATAAAAAACTAAATTATACTATTTATATTGATTTGAAAGATTACTAAGTCCCGCGCTTGGAAAACCTTTGTTGCAGGTGTCTAGTACTCTTTCGGCCGGTTTCGTTTGCTTCGGAACGGTGCAACAAGTTCTAAATATTAATAATACAATTCTTATTACTATAAATACACAATTTATAAACGAAATCATATTTTTATCATATGAATATACATAATAGAATGGTTGTAGGGTTCCGTACCCAAAGGGTAAAACGGGACCCTGTTGATAAGACTCCGCTGTCCGTCTGTTACCAGGCTGTATCTCATGAATCGTGATGGTTAGAGAAGTTGAAATTTTCACAGATGATGTATTTCTGTTGCCGCAGTAACAACAAATACTAAAAACAGAATGAAATAAATATAGAATAATCCTTCTTAACTCTTTTAAAGTGAACACAGTACAATTCTTATGTTCAACAAGGTACAGCAACTATTTTTAACTTCGAATTGATAATCTTTCAAATAACCATTACGTAAAGCTCAGACTACACAGATGTTTTAGCGTGCATAAAACTTCAATACAATAGTATAAAACGTGTCAGGCATTGTGTATAAAACATATTAAAAAAAAAACTTGAAAGATAATAAAAGGTTTTACTTCTTTTGCACTCATTACTTTATATGTTTTTTTTTTATTCACATTTTATTATTTAATTTCCAGTGGGCAAAACTGTAAATTACTGTATAGTGGTGGCACAGTTATACACAAAGGGAGAATGTCACGGGGTCCACCCCTTTATAGTCCAGATACGAGACGAGGAGACTCACAACCCCCGCCCTGGTATCAAGGTGGGGGATATCGGCCCTAAGATGGGCTTCAACACAGCTGACAATGGATTCCTTGGATTTGATCACTATAGGATACCTAGGGATAACTTGATGATGAAGAATGCGCAAGTTTTGAAGGTGAGTGAACATGTTTTAGATATTTATAGGCTGCTTTAGGACTTAGCAGTTTTGTTCCTATGGTAAAACTGAAAACTTTGCGTGCGTGGTTATCCATCCAAATAATGGCCAATAATATTTTTCTTACCTGCGTTATCAATCATAAATCATTAATCTATTTGCAAACATTTATATTGTATATACAAGTTACCGACTTCCCTATTTAATGCCTTATTTGTCGCCTTTACACCAAACCATTAAAGAAAAAAACAACAACATATAAATCGATATACAATACAACGGGCGAAGAAAATAATCATATATTTGATAAATGACTTAACATAAAAAGACTTATATGTTTGTTATAATACGTTTTATTATGGCATGAAACCCATTTAAATGCAGAATATTATAAGAAAGTATACAATCAATATTCAAACAATTTGTTAAGTATTACCAAGTGAGCTACACTAAGAGCTCTCGGGTATTCCAAGTGCATTAAGAGACCAATTGACGTAATCATACACTTAAGGAGTAAAGTCACCTTGACAATTGACCGATTGCCGATAAAGTGGACGAGTGTCTAAGGCTCAGCTACACAGCAGGAGCTTAGCTTTGTTCCGCTTTGGTGAGTAGCGTAGCTCGAGCCTTACAGTGTGACTTACTGGACTAGGACCTAGATGATACCTTCAAGCTAAAGTAATAAGCCTGTTCTTTTTTTACGTGATAACGTCTAATAAATCGACGAAAAAGCATGACCCATTGTAACTTTCCGCCTAAGCCGTGCGCAACAAAAAATAGCAGTAGAACTTGTGTCAAGTTTGTCTGGAGACTGCCCCACCCTGGTAATTCACCAAGCAGAGGTCCACTCGCGTTGCTGTGTTCCGGTGGAAGGGTGTGGGCGCTGGTGAAATTACAGGCACTTGAGGCGTATCATCCCCGTCTCAGAGTGACAGGCGCAATGCGATGCGATTTGGTTCTTCTCATAATTTAGTAGGGAAGACCTGAGTCATATTTTTGTTATTTATGAGCGGCGGTTACCACTTACGGTAACTTCAGGTGGGCCGTCGTCTCGTTCCATTACTTTAGTCACATAACAAAATGTCCCAAGCACGAAGCGTAGCTCGAGGCAGTAAGCGAAGCTCCTGTCTACGGATCTCAGCATAAAGTATTTAAAGAGTGATGACCGAATCGCAACACAAAGGACACAGTGCAATCTACCGTACGTTGAACTGCATCACAGCGCTCTCAACTCAAGGTCATCTTAAAGTACTCGATATGAGCGAACATAGGATATTTTGTACAATTCAGTTCAGTAGATTGTATTTATGTAACTCAAGTGACCAGGGACGGCTCACCTGATGTTAAGTGGTTACCACCACCCATAAACGACTAAAGCACGACTTCTTCTCCCCTACCAACGGATGATAATTGACTGATTTAAAAACCTTGTAAAGCGACTACAATACTTTTTTCTATGATTTACTTATCTTTAGGCGGAATTTCTTCAACTAGATTTCCAATCGTATTTGATACTAGTTCCTTGCGACTTCACCCGCGAATATGATCTTTTTCTAAAAAAAGTAGCCTAAGTTACTCCTTATAACATCAGCTATCTGCCAGTAAGTTCTATCAAAATAGGTCCAACGTCTCAAGAAATTAATGGATGCTCGCTAAGTTCTACTGCTACTGATCTGCCCCTGTCAGGAAGAAGACTGATTTATTTGGGAAACTTCAACGACAATTAAAACCTAGAGTCCTTTTGTGTATTTTAGGATGGCACTTATGTCAAAAGTGCAAGACATGGAAAACTGACGTACGGAACCATGGTGTTCGTGAGAGTAGTGCTGGTCAGTGAAGCAGCCTTCAACCTGGCCAAGGCTGTGACCATAGCTGTGCGGTACTCTGCCGTGAGGAGACAGTCGGAACCAAGACCAGGGTATGTATATTACTGGACTTATATCAAATTTATAATAGTGAGAAGTTGATTCATGATTAGATTTTCTACTCCTGCTGATTATTGGTATTGCTATCGATATCCTGATTACAGCTTCCATGTAAACGTAGAAAGGTCATTAGCCTATTTTTTCGGAGACCGTTATTGCATAGTTTTAAGTTGTAATACATATAAATTTTATTGAGTTTTAATAGTCGTTTGGGACAGTGTGTTTCTCAAGTTTTTCTAGTGTCTGTCTCACTATGTCTCAGATGTTTTGGTAAAATTGTTCCAATTTTTGTTGCGGCATTTTTGATATACAGCTGCACAGTGTAAGCCATTCAACAGGAACGGTTCATTTTTCCGGGATAAAAAGCCTATATGATATTCCAGAATATTAATCTATCTCTGTGCCAAATTTCTGGTGTACCGTTCTAGCGTGATTGATTAACAAATATCCATCTGTCCAAACTTCCGCATTTATAATAGTAGCAAGATTTTGGTTGGTACCCCAATTTTGGTTGGTTGGTGGTGCATTGATTATGAAAATCTAAATGTTTATTAAAACTACGTAAATTCTAAACGTACATTCCAGACAACCTGAACCTCAGATCCTCGACTACATGACCCAACAGCACAAGTTGTTCATCTGCATCGCCACTGCTCACGCGCTGCAGCTCACCAGTGATTGGCTGTGGAGGACCTTCACAACGGTCCTCAAGGACATGAGAGAGGGAAACGTTGACAGTTTACCAGAGGTAAGGTGATAGAAGAAGCTAGTTTAGTTTTGTAGCAAAAGAATTTGAGAAAATTTTGCATGGAGAAGTACTGCTTTCAAGCCTGGCAATCTGCTGATAAGCAATGGTGCACTCGCACTGCTGTGTTCCGGTGGAAAGGTCTGGGTCCCGGTGAAATCGTATGCTCGTGACACGTAAAATCCCCGTCTACGAAGCTAGGACCAAAAATTGAATAATGATAAAAAGACACCAAAATAAAATAATTGATTGATTAAAAAAACCAAAAGAACCGACTTCAATGCTCTCATCTCTTATATCTCTGCCTTAACAGGTGCACCCCCAACCTTTTTAAAAAAGTAACATCCATATCTGTCTAAAGCAAAGAAAAAAGTCACAGAAAACCAAATTACGCAATTTCATTTACTAGGATGACATATTTTTTCCAGTCATTGAAAACCAAACTATTCGACAGATTTTGATGAAATTTCTTTAGGATAAAGTATATATTTTGAATTATCCTACTCGGCTGATGAATGACGGAGTTCTGAGTAACAAACAACAGACACTGAAGATTCCTATTATAGCTTCTATGTTTTGAGTCAATTACCTAAGTTAAAACGTTTATTTGTACATAAAACTGTAAATTCTCTTTGTAAAATATAGGAAATGTAAGAATCACAAAATCTGTGAGTTCAAGTTTTCTTAATAGATTGCTCTCGCCGCGCGTGATTAACGCCAGCGACATAAGACTTGCTCGGGTATCCCATCAGAATCGGCACCAACTTCTGTTTTTTATTATCGTAATTGCTTTAAATTATCTAATCCAAACGTAATATTTCAAACAAAGATAACACCTACACATGCATTCACAAAAGTCAGCTGGAGGTTATAAAATAATTATCGAAATAATTATCCATGGACAGGTGTCACAACGCTATCCAGACCAAAACTAAACACATAAATACAACTTTATTTTTAAATACAGAATAAACTACTATGTTTGACAAATGCCAGTCTCTAATTTTCCCATTGCAGGGACACCAGTTTACTCTCGATAATTGAGATAATTGGCTTTGATCTACCAGCCTAATCCGGATTGATAGTCACATGTCTTCGAATTTTTGGTTTAAAACATTCCGGTTTCCTCACGACGTTTTCGTTCACCGTTCCGAGAACGTACACATCTTTTTCAAGTGAAAATTGGTGCAAGTGGTGTATTGAACTTCAGATTGAACTGACCTTCAGATTGAAAGCCAGCGTCTGTGTCCCTGGACCACCACGCTCTCTTAGTTCTACTGTACTAAATAGTAACTTATTGCACGATTTTTATTGTTTTTTCAGTTACACGCCCTATCTAGCTGCCTAAAAGCCATCAGTACATCAGATTCAGCAGCACTGATAGAGCAATGTCGAATGGCGTGCGGTGGGCATGGATATATGCTATCTTCCAACTTACCGTTCCTCTATTCTTTCGTGACTGCCACTAGGACATACGAGGGGGACTACACTGTGCTACTTCTGCAGACTGCTAGGTAATTTTTACAATGTCAAATCTATATTCAGTAAGTTTTAACTGTTATTTTTGAGGGATATTTGGATGTCAGCGGTAACCAGAAAATTTGCACTTATAAAAAAGATACTAGTGTAATAAAAAACGATAATTGAAAAAATCTTACACAGGACATTCCTGAAAATTTAAGTTTTGTGGCAAATACATGTTGTTCTGTGTAAAAAACTACATAGATATTACCAAAATAATTCAGTAAAAACCTTGCTCTAAAACACTACACTCTTTTAAAACCGCTCAGCCTTCAAATCATAATTTCTGCACCGAATTAAAAAAACAGAGAATTTGATTTTAATTATTTACAGGTATTTATTAAAAGCGTGGGAGCAGGCGGAAGCAGGCAACACTATAACACCAACGGTATCCTACCTCGCTGATGCTGTGAAGAAAAGAAAGGTGGCCTGGGACGGCAGTCACGATGGAATCATCAGGTCCTTCCAGGCTGTCGCTGCTGGGTAATTTTTGCATTATTTCTACTATAACTAAAAGAAAAATGACTTTATATTAACCAAACTAGTAAACATACATTAATAAATCACTCGACAAAATTATAATAAGTATTCCCACTGACGCAAATTACATCAACAGGAAAATATCGGGCTGCTCGAATAACATAAGAAGTCGTGTTAAAACTGGAATGACCTTCGAAGATGCTTGGGAACTAACGACTGTACAACTTGTTGCTGCTGCCGAGGTACATAAACTTACATACATGCGCCCATTTCCTTTTAACCCTCGATTAAAGTTCGTTTTCGAGTTTGGCAATACCTTTGTGAAACTCAAAGCTAAAAAAAGGCTCTTTCGAAATGGTTTTATTGTGTTAGAGCTGAGGTAGGAAAGATGATTCTTAGCAGTTGATGAAAATTACTGGAGCTCTGATACGTTTTTGAATGGATTTTGAAGAATATGCTATTTTGAACTTAGTTTTACTTCTAAACTACAATTTCCATAATAGTATATGTTAATATGTATTATCTACATGTATACATTTACAAAAAATAAAATTATAATATGTGTGTGTTCTATATGTTATCTGATTCTCATGGTATAGTATTGGTTTTACTAGTATTTTTTCCTAGTATAAACATCATCATCATTATCTATCGACAGGCCCACTGCAGAGCAGTTATCTGCAGCACTTATAGATCAGAGACCGTGAGGTTGACAGCTACATCCAGCGCAAACGTGAAGACAGTTATGGACCATCTTACCACTCTCTACCTGATGTACTGGGCTCTGGAGAGGACTGGAGATTTGTTGAGGGTAATTGAGAAATATAACATTATCATTTATTTCCTTGTTTCCCTGTACTGTTAATAGTCTGTACCTGTATTAGGATCTCCTATGCTACTATAGCACGCAGGATATCTCAGACGCAAAAATCAATATTTTTCTATTTAAGTTTAGTTTTATTAATAGAAAAGTTTCTCGTCAACCACTCTTAAAACTTGAAGCTAACCAACATTGAAACTTTTTAATGAGAACCAATTTACACTCTTTCGACTCAGTCGGCGCTCACAAATACACGTTTTACGATTATTGCTGATCCATTGCAATGGAAAAATAACCTGATTTTATTGGTTCCAGTACTCATCTATATCGGAGGAGGACATCGTAAAACTACAGGAAAATTATGAACAATGCCTGTCTCTGATAAGACCCAACGCGGTTGGACTAGTGGACGCCTTCGACCTTCGAGATGAGGTACCACTTATTGATTTCCCTGTAGGAACTATCGCTAGGTATTTCCTTTAATTTTGTAATAAAATTGAATGGAATATGAAGAGATGGCGTAGCGTAAGCAAGCAACAATACGATATAGGTTCTTTACTACTTGTCTTCTGGACAAGACCCTCCCAAGTCGGGTCGCATTGCAGACTCAGCCAGATCCAGATCTGATTATTTGGTATATATTTAGTTTGTTTTTTGTTTCAGGTATATATCTTATTTTAATTTACTATACTGACGACATGAGGTTACATCACACCTGATATTAAGTGTATACCGCCGCTAATCACAAATGCAAAACGACTCAAGTCCTCATCTGAAGTACGAGAAGACCCATAGCGTATGCTTGCACTTGTCAGTCTGAGACGAGGATGTAACATTTGCGTCTGTAATTTCACCGGCAATCACGTCCTTGTCAACGGAACCCCGAAATGTGAAAACATCACTGCTTAGAGGCGGATCACAAGGTGTGGTGGCAGTACTTCTCCAGGCGAACTTGGCACAAGTTCTAATGCTACTTTGGGTTGATCTTTTCACATCACCCAGTGACCCAGTGACGTGTACCCTGGGTACACCCTGGCTCTGACGGTAGATACGCATGCGAGCAAGTTGTACCCTGTATTTTTTCCAGATATGCTATTTTAAGTACTAAAGTGTATAAAACACTATTCGAAGAGGTCAATGTTTATGTTCGTGGTTGGCGTATTTTATCTACAGATTAAATACCTGCGGTGTTATCTAAATAGCTTTTATCAACAGATTATTTAATAATGTTGATTTATCTTTTTATCACTTACATAAGTATATATAAATATGTTGTTTACGAATGATGTGCTGTTAGGAAATAATTGCTGCATTTTCAGAAGTTATTACTCAGTAGCAAGGTGCACTGATTATGTTTTAACGAAGCATTTTTGTTAGTCACAGGTTTCGTTTGACCTTATCATCTGATATTAAGCGCCAAGCAATGCCTAGATCGGGAATTCTCAATTGAGGCTGCGATAGGTTCTAAGCAATTTAATTAATGTTAAAAGGTTACTACCACCCGTAACTGTTATAATATGAATGTGATATAAAATACGTTTTTTCTCCGCTACCTGCGAAGTACCAGAGTATCATAGTCACTGAGGCGAGAATATAATATTTAATGTGCACGGTAATTTTACCGGCAATCACACTGTAATTACTATGTTATTCTATGCTTCTCTGGTTAAACTTAGCACAGGCTTTGCTGCTACAGGAGGTGCGTGTAGTGGTGAGGGTACTCGCATGCGGACGCGAGCAACATAATCCCCTAAAATTATCTCCACAGGAAGAACTAAGACGCCTATGAAGCTTTAGCTTTCGAATTATCCGTAAATTATATGCCAATTCATTTCAAGTGGTATATTCCTCAGATCCTGAACTCGACCCTGGGTGCGTACGACGGTCGCGTGTACGAGCGGCTGATGGAAGAAGCGCTGAAGAGTCCACTCAACGCTGAACCAGTCAACCAGAGCTTCCACAAGTATCTCAAACCGTTCCTCCAAGGGAAGCTGTGATCCAAGGGGCTGTAAGCACAGCCTTGCCAGTTTATTTAACTAAGAAAAATAACTAAAAAAAAACCGACTGCTTAGAAATTTAATTTTAAATAAAAACTATGATTTTATGATCTTTTATGCGATTACATAAGAAATTTATTAAGTCTTGGGGTCATAAATCGTAATGGTCATTAGAAATGTAAAGTAATAACAGAATAATGCCTATTCAATAATACCTCCATAGTACGTCGAATTTATTTTTTTCTTTTCACAATATGGCGTCTGTTAGTCGCCATATTGAATTTTGATTATTTTCTTGTCTTTATTGTCACTCGCAAGATTAACACAAATCGATTGATGTAAGAATTATCATTATCGTCCTTCCACGGCACATGCATGTGGTCTCCAGAGCGCCACAAAAGAACAAACATACATACATTCATACACAGGATAAATACATTCGTCTAGTAATATCAAAGTACGATTCGTCTTCTAAAACTGAAATTTAAACATTTTGCACAAACATACTCGTAACTAATGTATTCAGCCGTTGCTTTGTGCAAGTTCATTGTATGATGTTTTGGTGTTCAGATGATCTGAAAATGGGGTAACATTAAATACACCTCCGCTAAACTTCTGACTTTAGGAAACCAATTTTAGTTTAGTGGAGCTGTAAATTCGAGTCATGTTAGCTATATGCAGAAAGTTCGTATTTCCTTTTGAATCATTGTTTTATAATGCCGCGCTTCCACTAAATCTATTGTTTTATATAATTTGCTTACACATACTAAGTACAAATTAGAAAAAGACCTAGATTTATGTTTTTTTATTATCGGTATTATTACTTTTTATAGGATTATGTTTTCTATAAATTTAATCGCATTAAGTACTTATGCGTAAGATGCTCGGCCGATTTTTTTGTATTCCTCTTTATTGGTGTGATTTAGGAAGAAAGATTAGGAGATCAACCAAATTATGCTTGTCTGATACTATAATACGACAATAAAATAGATTCAGCAAGACTTGACTTTCATTTAGCAATACAAATCATTTCCCATAAAAATAAGAGCAAGTATTTCTTGTAGCAAACTCTAGTATAATCATAATATAATTATAAGCAGCAACAATTATCAAAACCCTTCACAAAAGTATTCAGAGCTGACTGGACAGGGCTCATCCAGTTTCCACCAAACATGGCTAAGATACCAGAGCATCAGGATACCAGTTGGCAGTACGTTGGCCTATTATACAGCCTATTATCTATAATAGGCTGGTTTCTCACTTCAATAAATAGCTAACTTCACGTTATAGAACAGATCAGTAAAAATGATTTTCTTTAAATGAAATATGACATAAACCATGATTATTTACTTTCTCTCTATTAAAAAGAGGAATGGTTTAAGTTTGACGAATTTGTTTGCCTGTCTGTCTGTGGTGCTATGCTCGATTGTTTGGAAGCAACATATTTAAATAGTAGTATGGTTGTCTTAAGTTTTAGTAGACATATTCTATTTTTATGCTTTGTATGTCTATTTAAAAGTAATGTATACTAATCATGTGTTTTGAGACGAAAACATGAATCTTACCGTTAAAAATAACATAGTACAGTATTTAAATCAAACAGATGAAATCAAAAGATTGTACTTTGCACCACTGTATGTTACGCAAATATCAGTGCGAAGTCCACAAATACAAGTCATATACCAGTTTATTATACATTCATGCGTAATTGTAGTCGAATAGTGGTATATAATTTTCACACTTTACCGCTCGTAGAATTCTTCGACTATTCAGTCGATTACCGGTCCGTAACTCATATAAATCGATCCATTTGCGCGAGTTGATATCAACAAAAAATAAACTCTTATCTGTGCTTAAGTCTCAGAATCATCATATATTTACTATTCGTTGGTTGACAGGCGTAGAGCGAAGTCACAACGACTTAAATAGATTCGCAGATAAACCGGTGTTTCTAGTGTTATTAAATATGGCGAATGTGAATGAAGATTTGCGGAGGGAGAGAGAACACTGTAGTTTCAACATCGAGGAGTTGACACATTTCCTGGATGGAGGACCCAAGTTCACGGAGAGCAGGCGAGATTTGGGTAAGTAGTTTTATTATATGGTTACGAAGTATTTGCAAGATGCAAGCCAAGGTCCAATATATTCCAGGTTAATTTGTTGTAAATAAACAAACATCCAGGATAAACAGCAATTAATTTGCAATATGTAGGGTAGCTAGTTAATTACTTAATCTCTTGTATGATGATAGAAAGACAGAGAGAGAAATTGGAAAACAACATTTCATAATTGCGTACCTTTTGGTTTTCCCTAAGTGATCATTGCTGTTATTTTACATCAGGCGCGTATTTCGCTACTTTCATATTGATCATAAAACTATCTTTTTAGAGAGCAAGGCACTCAGCGTTGAAGACCTTCGAGATAAAGTACCTGAAGAGTATTTGAGCCACAAAGAGAAATATGAGAACGCGATCCGCAAAGCAGTTCTGTATACTAAGACCATGAACAGTCTTTACGATCCTAATATGAACGAAATGCAGAGATCCAGGTACGTACCTGTAATTATTGAGGATGAATTCAAGTCACAAGCGATAAGTGAGGTGACAGATCTTGAATATACTACAACTCTCTTGTTTTTATTTATTGTTCCCGTTTATCCCGTGGCATTTGAATAGAGCCCTTCCTTGCTCGTCCCGTCGATGGCTGCTTAATGGCGGCTATAAAATTATAATATATGAAAGGAAAGGTTGCTTTTTAGTTTCTAAAAAACGAATTAGCGCTGTCTCCTCACTCGCTGTCACGTTGATATTATTTCTATATAAGAGGTGTTGCAAAATGAGCTGAGTTCTATATAAGAGGTGTTGCAAAATCACCTGATGATAAGAGACATAAGGTTTCTGGTCTTCCTTCTCCCATATTTAACTAATAAAACAACCGAGATCGCCTTTAATTTGGGTTTCGCCTTTAATTTGGGTTCGCTTAAACTTCTTGACATTATTATGACAATAGGTAGTTTAGTGCCTGTACCAGAAACCCCATCAAATTGCAGAGCCCACTACCGGAGTGCACTATTGACAGCCGTATTCAAAGACAACTCTCCGTTCTCCTTACACAATGTAGTGTTCATACCGACTATCCTAGGGCAGGCAACGGAGGAACAAAAGGCATACTGGATGAAGAGGGCTGGGAATATGGAAATCATTGGCACATATGCGCAGGTTCAAAACCGATTCTATTTTAAATCTAAACCGTCTCTAGGCTGGACTGAGGTCCTGCTTGTTTCATCTCGGCTGTTTCATAACGAACAGCAGTATGCAATTTGTTGCAACCATGGCCGAAACATCGAACCATTTTAGGCGGGATCATCCAAGTGTCTTCAGGAGACAGAAGAACGCCACAGGTTTGTAAAACTTTGTATTTTCAGGGCATATTTTCGGAGTATGCTGGTTACAGCGGTGTTTAAAGACAACACGCCGTTTTCTCTGCACTTCGTAATGTTCATACCAGCGATTATAGGGCATAGTACAGCGGAGCAGGCGGCTCATTGGGTGAAAAGGGCCCGAAAGATGGAAATTATCGGGACCTATGCACAGGTTAGTTAGCTGTCTAAATGCTTGAAATTCTCAGCTCTGCATTTGTTGATGATAATATTCTTCTCATCCTGAAATCATTGAATGTAGTCACTAAAGCACGTTTTTAAGCTCCTGATGGTTTTGAATCGATAAGGCTATCATCCCTGCACTAAGATTCTGAGGAAGTATAACTGATGGCATGTAGAAAAAAATTATATCTAGGCACAATTTTGGGCATCGTCGAACCCGAATCCTGTAGGTAAGTATCGTAACCAAAACCGCCAACTTAGTAAGAATTGGTAACTGTTTACACGAAACCTTTGGATGATGATTTGATGTAATATCGCTACAATTAAATTATGATTATTTTGTTTTGCAATAATTTTATACTGATAAAGTTTATGATACAGTAATCTTTAATTTATTATCGCTTGCAGCTGGAGTTTCTGCAGCAACAGATAAAAAATAATTTAAAAGCAAATAATATGATACTTACCAGTATGAAACTCATCCTTTGAATTTCAGACTGAACTGGGACATGGGACATTTATCCGAGGACTGGAGACTACCGCCACGTATGATCCTGAAACGGAGGAGTTTGTACTACATAGCCCGTCGCTCAGTGCTTATAAATGGTGGCCTGGAACTTGTAAGTCTGTCATAAGTATTGTGTCACAAAGAAACATTGAAGACCACTTATAAAATTACATATTTTCCGAATATTGAAAGGACGAATATAATATTTTAATTTCAGTGGGTCATACAGCCAACTATTGCGTAGTGATGGCCCAACTGTACACCAAGGGCAAGCCCTGTGGCATCCAACCCTTCATGGTCCAAGTACGAGATGAGGAGACCCATATGCCCCTGCCTGGGGTGAAAGTGGGAGAGATCGGGGCAAAGTTGGGTTTTAACACCGTCAATAATGGATTCCTTGGATTTGATAAGCACAGAATACCTCGAGATCGCATGCTCATGAAGAACGCTCAAGTTCTGAAAGTGAGTGTTTAATCTAAATAAGTTTTGAACACTAGATATTCACCAAAATTCATGGATACAAACATCGAAGAGAAACGGTATCATAACAATCGAACCCGAGACTTCTCGCTCTGAAATAAATTTTAAACCAACCAATTTAGCTACACAAAGTAAATTATCATAATTTCAACGTTTCAAAACTCATTGGTGTACTTTTGTCTGGATAAGAATTGAATGAAGATTTTGGAAACCGCTTCCTAGCACAACTTCCAAACAAAATAAAGAGCCTTATCATATATGATAGTCAGTTGTCCGTAGCAATGCTATCAGGTTTTCAAAAGGAACAGATGCATATGACCATGTTTTTAGGATGGGACTTTTATATCCTCACCCAACAGCAAATTAACATACGGAACTATGGTCTACGTGAGGGTGGTAATAGTCAACAATATGGCCAACTTCCTCGCACTGGCTGCAACTGTGGCCATCAGATACTCAGCTGTTAGAAGGCAGTCTCAACTTAAAGCTAAGTAAGTGTTGACATGTGCTTATTTTTGTTTTAATAAGTATCGGTATGTAAAAAAATGGGTATGGTGGCAGCATTAGCGATATTTCTTGCAATAAGCTGCAGCTATGTGTTGGTATTTAAAAATTCGTATGAATAACGCATTCACAAACATAACTTCAATATGATGCTCTAGAGACGGGGTCTCGTACCGTTATGCTTCAAAGGAATTTCCTCCTTCAAAGGAATACGCAAGTTGTGGAATGATTACTTGGCAAAGTTATTCTTGGAGTATAGTAAGACAATCATCCAAAATTACACGCTAAATGCCTGTAATTTTTTCAAACAATTTTCATAATCAATCTTCACAGTCACTCAGCAACCTACAAGGCTGTAAATGAAACCAATAATTTATCCTATTACAAAAAAAAAATATTTTCAGTGAACCAGAACCCCAAATCCTGGATTACGTGACACAACAGCACAAGCTATTCATAGCTATAGCCACTAGTCAAGCGTTTTCTCTGACTGCCACCTGGCTGTGGGATCTTTATGCCAAGGTCAACGAGGATTTGGCGGCTGGAAACACCAATGATTTGCCAGAAGTAAGTTTTTCATTCTTCAACTTACATTCATCAGTAATCTGGTTCTGGTTCTGGTGGTCTGACATGTACATTCAATTAAAAAACAAAGCAATTGTCCACCAGACCTCAATATACTTATCTTCAAAAAAAAAAAATATTGGTTCTTCATCACCATCTCGCATTGCGCGAACTTGGGTCTGAATCCGCTGGCTGTGCATTTTTTTGCTGTCAATCAAAATTAGGCGAGATTTCCAGCTTAGATTGATCATTATGTAAATGCAACGTATTATATTTAATTATTTTTAGTTGCACGCAATAGCGTGTTGCCTGAAAGCTGTCACTACATCGGACACCACTCAACTCGTCGAAAGGTGTCGTTTATCCTGCGGTGGTCATGGATACATGCTCTCATCGAACCTGCCTCAAATGTATGGGCTGGTCACTGCTGCGTGTACCTACGAAGGAGAAAATACCGTGTTGATGTTACAGACTGCCAGGTAAACCCTTCCTTTCTTATTTTTGACTATTAACGAAAAGAGCTGACACCACCTCAAGTAGTTAGTGTTAGTGTTAAGTGGATACCGCCATGAACAGCAAACAGCGACTCAGGTCCTCCCCTACCGAAGAACAACCAATTCACATTGCACGGGGTGCAACGTCTGTAATTTCATCGGCACCCACCCTCTTCCATCGGAACACAAATGCGAGTACATTAGAATAGAATAGAATAGAAAAAACTTTTAACAAACATTACCGTAGATTACCAGGTGTGGATTTTAAGAATCATGCTAGTGATTATTAGTAAAGTAAGTTTTGTTTTTTTCAGGGCTTTAGTAAAATCATGGGATCTGGTGGAGCAAGGCAAACCTTTGCCACCGACCATGGCTTACTTGGCTGATAAAAACTCTTCTAAAAACTGGAACAGTTCAGTGGAAGGTATCATCAAGAGTTTCCAACGCGTTGCTGCTGGGTAAGTTTTAAAATCAGCCTGTAATTTTCTCTCAGAAGATATTTCGGTCACTCTGTGTGGCCGCATTTGTGGGTAATTTTGTTAGTAAAATTTCATATTGGCTGTTAGATTTTTATGGAATGAGAGTTATTTCTTTCAAATCAGTTATGGCGACGCCTCATCACTTGTTACGTCTACTATCCCATGATAGTAAAATTTACTAGGTGAAAAATGGCCCATTCAGGCTCTGCCTGATCCTGTCATCCTGACAGATACGTATGTTATGTATATCCCATATATTTTAACATGGTATATTGTGGTATCATCCTGGTTTATAAGTCGTTCAATCGTTTTCCAGCAAGTTGTCAAGTGCAGTGATCAGTATGAAAAAATACATAAAATCAGGAATGGCACCAGAAGACGCTTGGAACAAATCATCAGTACAATTAGTCGCAGCTTCTGAGGTATAAACTAATTATAGAACTACATTCTTATGTCTAATTTCAATGCAAAGGATTTTTCAATTATTGATTTAGATGCATGAAATTCTAGCTATTTTTGAGACATAAGAAATTCTAACTAACTTCAAAATGACAAGAGAGGATGGACAGGTATGCCATATAACAATAATGTTTGGTGGGTTGGAACACAACACTAAGATTAGAGTTACTTTGTACCAAAAAAATACACGTGATTTTTGGTAGAGGCGTCAGTGGAAAACCTCACCAAGTATCATCATGTTGTTAAAAAGTAGCTTAAAACATTAATGGTTTAATAATTGCTCCCTAACTGACCAGATACTGGCATGAGGAAGAGAAGCAGGCAAAGAAACCCCTCATAAAGATAATAACATAAGTAATTTGCAGGCCCACTGCCGAGCGTTCATTCTGTACACATACCACGCTGAGATCAGAAGGAAGGCTGCGAACCTGTCTGCTCCTTTGAAGACTGTTCTCAACCAGCTGGTAGAACTTTACGCCATCTACTGGAGTTTGGAGAGACTTGGCGACCTTTTGTTGGTACGTATGCGAAGTGTGATGATGATAGGGTCTATTCCCAGTTGCCACCATCGCCGCCACTACTGGTGGCAATTGAGAAAAAAATTCCCAGCCGCCACCAGTGGTGGCAATGGAGAAGTTTTTTGTTCTCGATTGCCACGGACGGTTTGAATATCTGTGTGACGAACATCGATGTTTGTTCTGTATTATAAGTATGTGTTTATAAAGGAAGTTTTTTTAATGTGAATAAGTGGTTGAACGAGTTGAGGGCCCATCTGGTGATAAGTGGCGACTCCGCCCATGACAACAGTAATGCGACTTGACTTACACTGAGTTGCATTCATCCTACTGCATCCATTACCTGAGACGAGGATGCTACATCTCATGCGCATGTGATCTCACCGGGACCCACATCCTTCCACCGGAACACAGTAATGGAGCACTACTGCTTGGCGACAGATTCCAGGTGTGATGGCAGTACCTCTCCGAACTTGGCTCCGAACCTTGAATATGACAAAAACTAAATTGGCCGAGTTCCTAATTGCTTTCATTAGTGAGCTCCTAGGATGGCCATTATAAACAATTTTATTCTTGAGTGATATTGATTCGACAATTTAGGTCACTTAAAAATAATGCTAATTTTAACTAATCAACTAAGTTACGGAACCATCCTGCAACAACACAAGTCTAGAACTTAGTGCAGGCCCTGCGCGCCATCATCACACAGCAACACAGGCCGTTTATGTAAAAAAATCATTTACTTATTGGTCTAAATAAATTATTATTATTATTATTATTATTATCAAAATAGCTATTCCTAACTCTCTTTGTAATGTAACTATATGTTTTTTTTCAGTACACATCCATAACAGAAAGCGACGTGACAGAGCTGAGGCACGCGTATGAAAACATTTTGGAGAAGATCCGACCCAACGCTGTGGGTCTGGTAGATGCCTTCGACTACAGGGATGAGGTCAGTAACACCATACAAAAGCAACCTGATTATTTTGTCCTGTCCTGTCCTGATGTCCTGTCTATTACCCAAAACTACTTTTTTTCTATTTGAGTAAGCCAACTCTGGCGTGGCATCCGCCTATAGGCCACGAACAAAAAGGGACCCATAGCAGCGCTTCAAGACAGATTTCGTGCTTTAAATGAAGTCGTTAACAGTGGATAACGGGGGCACCAGAGTGGGACAAAGAGTTGGAACCACTAGCAAAGATTAGCTTAAATTAGCCAACGATAGTCAAAAAAATAAGACAAGTTGACTAGTCACAGCAAGAATTTGTTTTGACAGATCCTTAATCTGTATCCCTTTAAAAACTATGTCTTGAAATTAGATGTTCATCTTTCAGATCCTGAACTCGACCCTGGGTGCGTACGATGGGCGCGTGTACGAGCGGCTGATGGAAGAAGCGATGAAGAGTCCACTCAACGCTGAACCAGTCAACCAGAGCTTTCACAAGTACCTCAAACCGTTCATGCAGGGGAAACTGTGATTTATCACCTAGAGAACAAAGACACGAAGAAAAGGTTTCGGATGTGCTCTTATAACTTAAAATCGTATATCATTAAATTATTTAAAATAATCTTTAGTCTACTGCGTATTTATTTTCTTCTACATATAACCTATCTAATCACTTTATCACTTTAAATGAGCAATTCTTGTATATTTATATACATATTAGCTGCGCCCCGCGGTTTCACCCGCGTAGTTCCCGCTCCCGTGGGAATACAGGGATAAAATATAGCCTATGTTACTCGCTGATAATGTATCATTGGTGAAAGAATTTTTTAAATCAGTTTATTGGTTTAGGCGTCAAAGCGTAACAAACAAACAAATAAAATCACTTTCGCATTTATTATTATTTAAATAAAATATATATATTTATTTCGCGTATCTCGGAAACGGCTGTAAAGATTTGGATGAAATGTGTTAAGATAAGGTTTTGCTGTTTCAGTGTAACTGTATTTCTTGTTAAATTTTTTTACATAAATTGAATTACGCAAAGAAATAACCGAGCAAACTCGAGCGCCCAGATAATAGAGAAATAATGAATACAGAATATTAATGAATTGGTGAAATATTTATTCTATTGGTAGATATTCTACTTTTGAATGGAATTTCATCAACAACATTTCATCAATTTGGTTAATCTGCAACAAAAAATAAATAAATCGTATTTTAGATGATAGACTTTTAACTGCAACAATAGAAATGTATAAACTGTGGCTTCGCTATCAAACCCTAGTTGCACAAGTTGAAAAATGAATTTCAGATGTTAAAAGTGCACCAACTGCTATAGGTCAAACACCACAATTTTTTTGGTAATGATACATATCTTGGCCGAATAGCAATAGCTACGTCTGTCTACATTTCTGTAAGAAGTGTGAAGTCATTGTCCTAAGTCGTGACTGGTTCTATAAAAAGTACAATCACGAGAAAACAGAGTGAATTAACTTATGATTCTGCACGTAGTGAGGTCACAATAAGCAAATCTGTTTTTCGTCGTAGACGAGTGATTCTTTGAATCTCTACATTGTTTCTTGATTAATCTCTCTTACTAGTCTATCCTTTATGACTCAGGATTGCAATTACTTTGCACGATGCTTGCCTCCATCGATTTATTTCTGTGGCCTGACTACTGGGTCAGTGGCGGCCTTAGCGGGTAGCAACCGCCCGGGGTCTCGCTTTTGAAGGGCCTCGCACCCTCGCAGAACAACCCGTTTTTTGTTTCGATGTACTGCAGCTGTCTTTAGGAGGACGCTGACTGATTACCAGGAGGCCTGTACACTTCCAACTCACCTAAATTCCTCATACCCCAAGAGCCTCACAAAGATCTATCGCCCGGAGCCTCGCAATATCTTACGCCGCCCTTGTCCTCGGTTATGTATAAGTGAGATCATAATCAACAATTCAACAACAAACAGCAGAATTAACTGATTTACACCGCTTGGGAACTCATTGCGTCACTTCATAAAAATAACACCTTTACGATACCTAGCTTTTAACTTATTAGATAGCAAATTTTATTGCTACGCGACATCCTTTGCCCCCAATATTGTACGCATATAAAATTCGAAATTTACATAAATGATGACTACCGTTAATTTGAGACATCTTCACGCGGTTGAATTTAATTTTCTGTTGAATAAAACAAATGACCTAACCTAGGCTTAGCTCATATAGCATCGCCTTTTAAAACCTACTTCGGTACAGGATGCTGGTAACTAACGCAAAACTTGCTAAGGGTAAATTTGGTTTATCAAGTCTGACAACTTTTTGTAATGCAATGATTTATTCCATACAATAAAGATTTTAATAAAATTCGCAATTCTAATCACCTTAACTCTACATAAACTCTCTCTAGGGTCACAGATTAAAAAAGAGTAACATCTAGACCCATTTTGATGGGACTTTTACTACAAATACAAAATCTTTATTAAAAAACAGAACATCATTTTTAGAACAACCAATGTTACAATTGGATCCCGCACTAGGGCTAGCCTGTATCGCGGGTATCCGAAAACTAGAATTACCAGATACATTATTTTAGGAAAAACGTGCAAGGTTATGATTACTACTAATCGTACTACAGAATAATACAAAATAAAACGTAAAACTGGCTAAGCTAACTAAGCTGTGCTGTAAGGAGTAAGTTAGGCTACTATTATTTCAGAAAAAGAAAGCAGAATTAGGGTTCCGCGCAAAAAAAAAATCTTAAATAACACGCGGGGAACAGCTAGTGGAAAATAATATAGATATCAACGATTCAGTCCGCACACATTCTATCATAAACCCGTCAAAGTTAGAATCGTTTATTTTGTAAGCTACATGTGGGCTTTGCATGCCGGTTAAGATATGTGAAGTCTGGCCTCCTTTCCTCTTGCCTTCTTTCAGGATACAGAAGTACCAAAGGAATAATGCAGGAACGCAGGAAGGAAGGTCCTTCCTTCCTTCCTGCGTTTGTTATTAGAAACTCCAGACGTCTAGTATAATTTGCACAGAAATGACCACGCTAAGAACTTCTAACTTCTATCAACTTAAAACGGACACATTTATTAATGAACAGCTCAATAATAACGTTTTATTAATTTATTACTTAATTTTTGAGGACACTTTACATCAAAATACTTATTACCATGGAAAATTTATCGCTGATATTAATAAAACTAATTTGATTTTTATTTTCCATTGATA
The DNA here is from genome assembly GCA_921293045.1 of Aplocera efformata. Taxonomy (NCBI): domain Eukaryota; kingdom Metazoa; phylum Arthropoda; class Insecta; order Lepidoptera; family Geometridae; genus Aplocera; species Aplocera efformata. Next base: position 2,139,777 of record OV121040.1, read on the forward strand.
TATTAAAAACGAGATGAGGTACGCTCTAACCTACGTGAACAAAAACCGGACTGGATGCAACTACAAGTAAAAATACAGACAGCTAATCCAATGTTATTATCATCAAAAAAAGGGAAAATTCTCAATTCAGTTGTATGTTTTTATTTTTCTATGCTTGTTACGCGATTTCTTCGCCATTTCTTCGGATAGGCAGTAAAATCATTGACATAAACTAATCCTCTTTTTCGTTATCTTTCCTTGCCTGGTGTGTGAATTCTGGTACCAGCTTGTTCTGCTTCTCTTCCTTCCTTGATTTTTCAAATACGCTCTTGTGCTATACCTGAAATGACCTATACCTGACCTACACCTCCGTGTTAGGCAGATGTGATAACTGCTACACCACGGAAACTCACTTCACAGTCTAGTCCAATTGTCACTGAATACAAATTGTGTGTATGCACCTAATCTTAGCAGTCCACGCCTGATAATCTTATCAGCAATCATCGTTTTTACTGCATCAATGGTTTCTTTATTGTTAATTATATTATAATTGATAAAATCAGCTTGGTTAGTTACTAATTAATTTGGACAAGTTTGTGACAAAACATTGGAGATTAATGTTCAATCATTTACTATTAATCATTACAATATGCATAATGTATGAGAATTATATAGTTTTAGCTAAAGGTTTTTCTAGAGAATGATTTGTCAGCGATGTTCCGTTGTTTTGATTCCTGTTTTTAACCGACTTCCAAAAAAAGGAGTCATTATTATCAATTTGACACGTATGTATGTAATATTATTGGAACTGTAAATATTATCGTTTGGAAACGTCAAATTTTCGCGCACAAACATATTCATGCGCATATAACGTGTCACAGGAGCTCCTTAGGCAGATTACATGCACACAAATATGGCAATAACACACATGAGTGTGTAAACGCTCAAACTTATTATAGCAACCTATTTAGTTCCTAGAAAGAAAATAGGGAACTATTTTTCTTTTTTTAAATGTACTACACTCGATAACAGAAAAAAATAAAAAAAATGGGTTTGATCTACAATACCACGGGATCCCAACCCGGATTGGTAGATGTCATGTCTTCGAATTTTTAGTTCTAAAACATACCAGTTTCCTCACGATGTATTTCTTACACTTTCCAAAATTGAAAATAGAAATTCCAAATTGACTGAAACATCTGTTAACTCCATATCTTTTCATAAGATCATATTTTCAAACAGTAAACGTAATAACCGAACTCTCGAGTACTGTTACTCGCAAAATGGTTGAACTAAGATTAACAAATGATAGGGATAATAAATAATACATACAATACATCGATTAATCCGCACGGGTACAGTTACGTGCAAAAAACGTCTATACATTTAAACAGGTATTTGTTTCAGATCATAAGATTAATGAAAGTGAAGCAGATTACTGTACATTAATAGTATTTGTTTAAATATGATCATAGAATATATAGATACTTTAAATGATCGCAAATGTGTTTAAAAATTAATGGTCAAAGACTTCCGCACTCAGGGGTTCGCTATTTAAAAAAAAAAACTTTTAAATCGGTATACAACGGGCGAAGAAATAATCACAGGAAAGCAAAATCAGATTTCAGTCAGATTCAGTCAGATTTTTTAGTTCGAATCGTTCGACATCAAACATTAGGTATATGTAGTGTAGGGCAAACAGCCGCAAATGATCCTGCTTTATAGGTAGTTAAATAAATATAAGTAAATTTGACTATGCATTCATTTTTATTTTAAATTTCCATTTCCAGGCGGATCAGCTGCCTCCCCCTGCCACTCCTGGGTACCCATGATAGCTTCCCTTTCAAACTGGAGACCGTGGGATCTATAATTCGAGAGCAGCACCAATTTAGTCGCGGTTCATCAGCTATAAATGTTACGAATACTTTCTCTGCTTTTTGCTCTCTAAACGATCTTAAACTCAGTCAACAAATTAACTATCAGTTTATGACCAAAAAATTAAACCTGTTTACGATCGACTATGACATGACACAGTTTTTTTTTTTGATCTAGCTGTACACATTATATTACTATGGGAATTTGTTTGTAACTATACAAGGTGTTTCAGAAACGTGTGACAATACTTAAACATGCATAGGTTGATTTACAACTAATCCCAATGTAACATCTGATGCGCCTGTAATTTCATCGGCACCCACACCCTCCCACCGGGACACAGCAGTGCGGGGCGCACTGCTGTGTCCCGGTGGGAGGGTTTCTTTGGCGGCTGATTAAGAGTTACAGCAGTAGATAATTCTCCAGAGGAAACTTTCACTGGTTGTTCTGCTACTTTTTATGTTTAATATATATTAATTAGAACATATTAGGCTACATTTAGTATAAATAAACAGACTTGCCTTTGTTGAGTTTTTTAATAAAGATTTAAGCTAAACATGAAATAACATAATTAGAAATTATATTGAAATTATTAAGCTGTTATTTAGACAATATTGATAATATAATAAATTACACCATTTTCAGCTCATAGATACTCAAAATAAGAAGTACATATTTACATTAAATTTAAAATAAAAAGATGTTTTTTTTATATGGGCATTGCAATAATGAAATGTAAGGTAAAAAAATTTCTCTATAAAAGTGATTGGTTCGTGCACTGCAAAAATATTGATGATAAATTAAATAACAATCATGTTTATAGGTACCCACAAAAAATTGCACGAGCCTATAAAACGTTTTTACACACTCATACCTCTACACTAGGATTCCCTGTGTCGCAGATGGCATGGACAGAAACACAAGACAACCCCCGAGAACAAACTTCATGCTCACCGCACAAAGTATGCTCCGGCCGGGAATCGAACCCGGGGTCGCTCGCTTCGAAGGCAGGGCTAGTACCAACTAAGCCACGGAGCCGTCTAACTACGTCTATATCTGTGTGTAATTATTATACATACTCAAGTCACATAACCACTTTTTGTTCAAATTAGGCAATGAAAAAATGGATCTAATCGAAATTTTTATCATGATAAGGGTTTTACAGTTATCCAATTAAATATTTTCACAATCAAGATTGATTATGTATGTACGTGTAAATTCCTATTTAAATTATTCAAAACGGACCTTTCGACTACGAGCGTAAATACAAAAATACGGGTTTAAAACTAATAATGTAAGAAAAATATCGGTTATAAGGTTATAATATATATAAGGTTATAGCGAACAGCCCTACTCTTATCCTATTATAATAGTTACCTACATATTTTATTTGTAGTTATAACTTTAAATCAGTCCGAAGCAGGGTCGGGTTATATACCTACATAGTTTCTGGAATGCGCAACACTCATAATCCTAGTATCGTGTTTATCTCTATTTATTAATTTAATGATAAATGTTTTTTTTAGGTATCATTCGGCTATGAAAAATGATTCTATCAAATAATAAAATAGCTCCATTTTTAATATGGGCATTTGATTAATGATCACGAAGCAAGGTAACTCACCTAAATCCAGTCCAATAAATATTTGCACACAAATTGATTCTAATTCGTTTTGAAAATTAAGTTAACTAGTCATAAATTACCTGGCTTTCTATATCCTGTTTTGCTGTAGAATTATTAGACTCGTACGATAAAAAATGCTCTACTATATTTTATTATAATTAGGAAAAAAAAAACATGCTGTTGGTTGTATATGGTCATTATGGCGCTATGAAGTCATCGAAGGTTCATTGACCTCGGTATCATTTATCAAACAGTTGGTGCCCGTTTATTAATAAGCATATTATAATTTAGTTAGTTAGTTTTAGTAGTTAAATAGTTTATTAATAACAAGCATTTCATAACATGTAACATTTATGGTGTAGTTTTATAATCGCCACCGATTTAGGCGATCGCATTTTTCATTCTTCTGTCAGGCGCCCAACAATTATCTTACGGATACTACGGTTTCTGATATCTATCTACATAACTAATCAAACTATATGAGCAAATAGATTCAGCTTTAAGCCAAACAAAATATATTTGCTTTGACAGCTTAAGCCCAAAGCTAATTTATAGATGTAGGTGGTAGGCGGTGAAAAAAAGACTGGATTAATTTTCAAAGTGTCTATTTGTATGGCGATTCATTCATGTTACAAATATGCTTATAGTTGACTTTGCAAGTTCAATAAATTACCTAATTTAAATAAATAAATAAATGATCAGGCACGCACGGCAAATACATCAAGACAAGTTTTCGATCGTACCGAATGTCGTCGTAATGTGGTTGCGTCAAATGCGAGCGGCCGAATTATTCGGCTTACAAGATCGTGGAGTCGGCGTGGGCGTTGCCCGAGGTGCTCTTGGCAGATGCATCGGCTCTCCTCTGACCGGTGGAGTAGCGCTGAGCTTGGGACGCGGCGTTGCTGAAGCCGTCAGTCCTGACGTTGGTCACAGTCCTGCCCCACTGGGAGCCCTCAGCGGCGGAACGGTACAGACCATTGTAGTTGAGGTTGTTGTTGGAATTGGCGCTAGCAACACCACCGTTAGAGTTGGCGGTAGACTTAGCGAATCCATATCCGCTGGGGTGGATCTGAGAGTCGGAGGCAGCGGTCGCGCGGCCATTAGTGTCGGCTTGGACGCGAGACACGCCGGCTCCGTAGTTGGGAGCGGATCTGTAAAGGCCGTAGGCGTTGTTTGTGTTAATGTCGGCATTGGCCTTGGCATGACCGCCCTGTTGGGAGTTTGCCATGGACTTGACAGAAGCGAGTCCAGGATTGAAGTTGGCCTGGGAGTCAGCAGATGCGACTCCTTGAGCTTCAGCTTGTGATTTCCCAACGCCACCGTAGTAGGGTGACACGGGATCGGCGGCCTGGTATACTACAGGGGCGGGGTTGTACGCAACCGGAGCGAAGGACTTGACGGAACCGTATCCGGCGGGAATGTCGTAAGCAGTACCGAAGTGCCAGTGGATGCTTCTGCGATTGGCGGCCTTGGCGGAGGAGATGGCGGAGCCGGTCTGGCCGTTGACCTGAGCGTTTGAGGAGGCTGATCCGTGACCGGCTGGGGCTGCGTTGTAACCCGTTATGACCGCAGGCTCGACGTAGTGTCTGATGGCGGGAACATATCCGTTACCGTTGGACTGAGCGTTGGAGGTAGCCACACCGTAGCCAGATGCCGCGGTCTTAGCGTTGGAAGAGGCGATGCCCTGACCGACGGTGTTGGCGTTTGAGACAGCGGTGTTGAATCCGTTGTTGGTCTTTGCGTTGGTGGAACTGACACCCCATTGGCCGGCGCCCGCGCGTGTCTGCGCGTCCGATTCTGCAGAACCTCCGTTACTGGTAGCGGTGGAGAGCGACGAGACGGTATTGCCGTCGTTCATGGCAACAGACTCGGCGGAGGCGGGGGCGGGCTGGTATACGAGCTCAGCGGGGGCAAAGTTCTGGTTGTAGGTGAGGACGGCAGGGGCAGCGACGGGGATGGGATGATAGTAAGCTCCGGAGTTGAGTGCTTGGGTGCGGGCGATTTCAACGGCGGCGCTGTCCGCGTCGTCGTATCTCTGCGCGGTGGCTATAGCCTGACCGGGGTAGTACTGGTACAGGCCATCCCTGGCCAGTCCGGCGTTGTCGCTGTTGCTGCTGGTGGCGTACGATGCCTGTCCGTTTGCATTAGCAGTAGCCTTTTTCTCACCCCCGTAACCGCTGGCGATTCCGTTTGCGATGGAGAGAGAGCGTCCATCACGGAATTCCTCGTCAGCTGAAAGACAATAGGGAGAAGTTAAGAAAACAGTGAGGGAAAACTTAATATAAACCTTATATTAATTGTTTTTTTTTTTTTGTGAATTCTCTTAAACAAAAGTGGTCTCTTACCTTTTTGTACGGGGATGGAATGGCAGACGGCGACCAGCGCCAAAGCAACAACAAGCCTCGCTGCCATGTTTGTTTTCTATGAGAGGACACGGATGAGTAGATGCAGTGAGAGCATTTCTCCGAGTTTATATACCACGTCCGATCGCGGTCCCCCTCACCCCGCGACTGACCCGTACCCGTGAACTTCACCCATGATGGACGCTCATAAATTAAAGTGATAGGTTACGGTAGATTAATGCGCGCGAATTTTTTTATATTAATTGGCATTTATATACAGAAGGATCTCTAGAGTTAAAGTGCAGTGACCTTAGTGCATTGATTGTCATTAATACTCTTTGAAATTTAATAGTCTGCTTAATACTCTTTGAAATTTTACTGATCGCACATATGTTATGTTTCAAGCCAGATTGAAACTGTAATCTATGTAAATAACTTTTATGCGTGTAGTGTGCCTAGATAAATAATTAGATTTAAATTCACGATAAACGTTTAATAAAATTTAATAGTTTGGAATATACGATATTTTACTATTAAATTAATAAATTATTTCCATGTGAAAATGAGAGTTTTTCCATAGAAATTAAATGAAAACATAATGGACCCTATAAAATAGAGAAAAATCATTCAACCAACATTCAGTTGAATTGAGAAAACTCTTCCTTTTTTAAGATGGTTAATAACAGACTAATGAACAGAATAGTTCTGATACCACAAAAGGTAAAGTGCAATGCTCATAGGAAACGTGGATATATACAATAGTAAAAAAAAATATTAACGACTTTTAGCCCAATTTAATTTTTGCGACAATTTAGCGCAAAAAATCCGCTATTTTGATGTTTTTTTTTTAAACACCTATCTAAGGACACTTGGGTTTTTGAGATACGAGGTATAAAGAAATTTACAAATACACATATACGCACGAAAAACCCTCGTCGGGTAATAAAATACAAATATTTGTCGAAACTCGAACTAGCGTCCCATTCCGTGCTGATCACTACGCCACCGAAGTTAATTAACTCGTTCATCAAAAATCTAATTTATATCACAAAAGCATCAAGTACCCATTAATCAACCGAATCTTTTAAGAGGCTAATGTGACGGAACGAGAATGGTCCACCTAATGTTAAGCGATTGCTGCCGCCCATAATAAAAGCTCTACCGTAGTATGAGAAGATCCAAGCCGATTCGTGCTTTAGTTTTTTATTAACATCCACCTGATGAAGGTCCACCTGATGTTAAGTGGTTTCCTCTGCTCATAACAACAGCATTACAACTTAGGTCCTCCCCGACCTAAATATGAGCAGACCCGAGACGGGGGTGTTACGTCTCATGAGCATGTTATTTCACTGGCACCCACAAACTTCCACCAGAATATAGCAATGCGGCAGACTACCAGTTGTGGAGACAATACTTCTCCGGGCGAACTTTGCACAAGTTAAACTACTACGTTTTGTTGCTATGTACACTAACCAGGGGGTACGTGTAGGGATTTAACGGGTACTCACCTGGTGGTAAGTGGCGACCACCACCCATGACATCAGTAATGCGACTCAATATTGCGATTTCCCGTTGGAAAATTGGAAATCTCATAAAATTGGGATGCTATTTATCATGCGGGCGAAGTTTGGGCATAATATGCCGGTTCCACCAACCATGCCCTTCCTATGAATGTAATTTTATTGATTAGAAGTCATTGACCTAGCTGTCCGCAGAATTTATAAATGTAAATTACAGATTCTGCCAAATTAAAAACTGGATATATTGAAACTGTATCACCAACCTACCCACTTATATTTTGGACATGGCAACAAAAATTATAAATTCTGTATTGGTTTAAATGGTAGTACATAAATAACAGCCGGATATGACCACAGATACGTAACAAGCAGTAATGGTAACGCCGTTATATTGTTTTGAACGAATAAGTCTTTTAACAAAGGAAACCGACAACACAACTTTAGGTTTAATATATACAATATTATACCTAAAGTCAAAATACTTTATTTCTATTGTATTCTAAAAAAAATACTAGGAAACGTCACTTTTTTTAAATAAATAAGTACCTACAAGATCATCGTTCTTATTACTAAGTCAAGCCTATCCGAACCTCCATGGGGAACAAGCAAGAGACCCCTAATGTAAGATTTAATCTTACGCTACGCTGATAAATCTACAATTTTACCTATGGCTATATAAATTGAAAGAATCGGGGTCTTCTTTCGTGTATGAATCAAAGATTTCTATCTGTATAAATATTAATTTGCTGTTCGTTAGTCTCACTAAAACTCGAAAACGGCTGGACCGATTTGGCTGATTTCTATTTCGTTGTGTTCTTAATAGTCAGGACAAATAGTAATAGTGCATTTTTTTTTTTTTTTGGAAATTTTTTTGTCACTAAAGGCTTGTCCTTGGAGGGAATTGAACCTACGACCTACAGCTTAAACTACGACAGGTGCTGTCAGCTGTCAAATACGACAGGTGCTCCTTTAAAAGATCCAAGACCAAGTCGCGTTGCGTTGCATCTGTCACTTTGAGGCGGGGATGTGACGCCTCTTGTATCTGTAATTTCACCGATAGCTCCACTGAAACACAGCAACACGAGTGCACCTTCTCCTTGGCGGCGGATTACCCGATGTGGTGGCAGTACTTTTCAAAACGAACTTGGCGCAAGTTTTACTACTCATTTGGGTTTCACCTTTCGCACCCAGGATACGTGTACCATGGTCCCTCAAAGAAATCACTAATGTGATGTATTAAATCTCTATTTCTACTTGAAAATAAAGTAATAAATATATTTAAAGCAACACCATCATAACATTAGATTTTATTTGAATTATTGCTCATAAACCAGGTTTTTGGGTGGCCGATAATCCAAAAATGTATCAATCAGTGGATAGATTCCGTTTCAGAGAGCCGGTACATATTAATTTTCAAACAAGCGGTTGGAATTATTGAATGCCATTAAATTTAAAACTTGATTAACTAATCTAAGAGATGATTATCTGTAGCATTAGTAATTAATAGACTTTCATAAACCAGCAATTGAGACACAAATCTTTACCAACTGACGTAGCATAAACCGAGGTAAGTCATAATCAAACTGTCCTATACATTCATAAAATTTACCAAACGTATATTTAAATGGTAATAAATCACCTATAAACATTTTAATAGTATTATCCGTTTATTTATTGTTATTTAACAATAAATGTAGGATCGAATACCGTTTTCCTTTGATGGTGTCTTCTATTGACGCCACTTTGTCTGTAGACAATGGATATCACATAATATTGTGTAGTTCAACAAAGGATTATTTACAAGCTATTAACTGCTTGCTAATTCGAAAGTTTTGCATAAAACCATATAAAACATTAAAATATATAAAAACGCTTCTTATTTTTATATTTCCGAAAGTAATAAAATAAACAAGTTGTTTTAAGAGGAAGATATCGCGTAGCGGTCTGTACGAATGAAATTCTAGTCAGTAAAAATAACTTTTTAGTTCCGTGGCTTAGTTGGTAGTAGCCTTAGAAGCGAGGGGTGCCGGGTTCGATTCCCGGCCGGGGCACACTTTGTGTGGTGAGAATGAAGTTTGTTGCATGAAAAAAATACCTTTTGCGATTGATTGGAACGCGCTGGCGGTCCACGCGTCTGGATGGTTAAGTGGATACCGACACCCATTGCCATACTTAGGTCCTGCCCTACCGAAGTGAAGACCCAAGTCGCATAAAACGTTGAACTAAATACTGAAATAATCATTTCAATTTTTCTGGAGGCACGATAGTACCTCGAGATCTGCCAAGTCAAGAGCGGCACGCCGCACCTTTTACCGAACCAATTCGACGCACAAAAGTAACTTCGGCAACTTGTTTTGGTATCTTGGTTTGATTGGTTTAGATCCCACCATTGAGTTTAAAATAGAATTTTAAAACTTACTGAAAAGGTTTGCTACTTACTATTAAAATTCCAAGCTCTTTGAGGTTTGGCTAGACTGCCTCAGAACTCAATATTAGAAGTTATTGTACCTTACGCATGGTTCTCAAAATAACGTTATAACGATTATATATCTGTGGATCAAAAATGTTGAAGTGGGCGAAATATATCTGATGCACGAGTCATTAAGAAATAAATCATTAGAAATTTCGTCTGTATCAAACGGTACGTTTAGAGCTGTGAGTTTTCATTCAGTATCTTTTATATTTCAATTGAATTCTTTAAAAATTACTTGGAAACGTCACTTTTTTTAAATAAATATGTATATTTGTATGGACAAGGCAGGCGATCAAGTTCTCCTTACTAGTCGCGAAATTATTGATACCTTCGGGTGTCACTTTCGAGATGACAGACCTGCAGAAATTATGCAAAATTTATAAATCTATAATTTTTTCCTGAGACTTTTGGCAATAAAATGTATTTATCGTTAATTTTAGAGTATTTTATCGTTATACTATAATAAAATATGGCGATCTCATTAAATAGGCTATAGATCAGGGCTGCTTAATGAATGGACATCATCCTTTAATGCCTGTAGGTTGTTGGCCTTTGTAGATGAAATTTCTATGGCTACTAGTTATGTAAAGCTTTTGGAAAAAAAAAACAGGCTTCTTAAATAACTATGTGTATATTTGCGCTATTTTATTATTGTAATAATAAACCGGCCAGGAGCAATTTAGATTAGAACACTGAGGGTATCCAATTTAGTAATTTTGTTTCATATGTTTTGTTAAATATTTCTTTAGGTGCTTATAAATAAATAATTATTCTTATTTGCCAGGATATCCGATATACCGCCACACGCTTGTTTAGTAATATTCATTGGGTCCGTGGCTTAGTTGGTAGTAGCCCTGCCTTCGAAGCGAGGGGTCCCGGGTTCGATTCCCGGCCGGGGCACACTTTGTGTGGTGAGCATGAAGTTTGTTCTCGGGTCTTGGGTGTTTGTCTTGTGTTTCTGTGTTTGTCTATGCCATCTGCGACACAGGGAATCCTAGTGCATAGGTATGAGTGTGTAAACGTTTATTTATTTATTTACGTTTATTTTTTTTACACTTTGGGTACAGAGCCTTCAATATTGTGATCTATATATATATTGTGATATCTCATGTACACATAATCTCAGAAAAAACTCAACACTGTTTTACTGTGATGTCATAAAAATGTCTCGATCGGTGATAATTTATTTAAACTATAAAAATCGAATAATCCGAATTCAATACTAATATATAATACCTTTAAACGAGCAATTCTTGTATATAATACATATTTCGTGTATCTCGGAAACGGCTCCTACGATTTGGATGATAGGGTTTTGCTATATAAGTTTACCTGTTAAATTGTATTTCTTGTAAAAACGCATAATTTGACAAAAAAAAATTTAATATTATATATTAAATTGAATACAGCGCCATCTCGTCAATTATTGTGGTACTAAAACGAGCGAAGCTCGAATTATATTGGTAATGTTTTACATTTAAGGGTGGAATTTCTTCATGAATTTATTTATTTACAATATATGTGCTACATTACAGAATTCCAATTCGTTACATCTTAGAATAGACAAAAGAAAATTATGATAAAGAAAAAAAACGTACACCAACAAAACAAAATAAGTAAACATGAAAATTACAACAGTATTTACAAGAGAGAAGAAAAAGAAACATATTACATGATAAAAGTATACCATTAAAAATAAAAAACAAACAACAGAACCTTCTACTTAAAATCTAACTGCTCACAATATCTCATGCACTTAGTGCCGGCCACTTGTCTGAAAAACATGAAAATGTTGAAAAAATTGGTATTTACTGAGTGGTCCTTCCTATACGCATGTTGGGCATCATTTTAATACGGCTAGACTTAGTTTATTAATTCTAGCATGTACGATGCGCTCAAAAAGTTTGCCTAAAGTTAATAGTATTGCAATGGGTCTGTAATTACTGACTAAAGATTTATCACCCGTTTTAAGGATTGGCACAACACGATTGCTTCCAGGCATATGATTAAGTACAGGTTTGCAGTTATAAATTAAAAATATGGACTAAGCTAGATTTTAATTGGATTTTAAAGGAATTAACTATGTATGGAGGCAAACTATCCGGATCTATCGAACTTTCTGGTTTATGTTTTCGTGTAATTCTTACAGCAGGGTATTTATTAGTAAATGGCAAAATTGCATCGGTATCTAGATGCGGTATTTGCGGTTAAAACACGCTACTGAAGTAATCCGCAAATGCTGAAGCCTGTCCGGTAAATTTGACACCGTTATGTATTACACAAGGGTCAAATCCTCCTTTGGTCTTTATACTTTTCACATAATTCCAGAAAGCACTTGGGGTTTTAAGTATGTTGTTCTGAATGTTTGTTGTAAACTTATTGTAAGCTTCTGTCACTTTATGCTTTACTGCCGCTTTAATAGATGTACTAAAAGCTGTAAACGTGCAGATCCTTACTAGATTTCCAAGTTTTAGATACAAAAGTTGCTCGCGTCCGTTGGTGTGTACCCTTTGATTCCCTACACGTACCTTTTGGGTGGTGCTAAAGGAGCAACCAAAGTAGAACTTGTGCCAAGTTCGTCCAGAGAGGTACTGCCACCACATTTGGAATCTGCCGCCAAGCAGTAGTAGTTGCATTACTGTGTTCCGGTGGAAGGGTGTGGCTGCCGGTGAAATCACATGCGCATGAGACGTATCATCGCCGTCTCGGGTGATGGACGCACCAGGGTGAATGCGACTCGGTAAAGATTTGGATCTCATACTGAGTCGCGCGCATTACTGTGTGGGCGAGGGTCACCACTTACCATCAGGTGGGTCCTCAGCTGGTTCCGTCACTCATTCTCATAAAAAAAAATATAATTGTTAATGGTACAGTACACTTTTTAGATTTAAGACTCCTAAAAATTACACGTGAGTTAAACAATGCCTCTGACATCTTCAATTTTACATGACATGAAGGGGACTTCTATGGGGATATCTATCTTTTAAAATAAACCATCTTAATTGGTCCTCAATTGGCGACGAAATAGCGTAACGAAACTACAAAAAAATCAATCAGCCGAAGAGAAAATCTCATGTAAAAAAAATAATGCTGTTCGTTGGTGAACGCATTATTGTGAAAGGCTTCAAAATATATTGGATAATTGAAAGATTCGGGAAAAAATGATTGGGGATGTTGTATTTTGTATGGGATTTTATTACTTCGTGCTCAAATGCCGTTGACTGTTGATTGTCAAATTGAGTCACGATCATAACAGTACAACGGCGATACATACAGCTAGCAATATATCAGTTTTACATTTAGGTAATTGGTGCAATATTAAACTTTCTCGAGCCGAAATTTCTGGTTTGGTTGATTGATCATCTAATGTCCTTTCTGTTAGCCGTTTATCTACTTTCCCCATTTTGAAATACGATTTTAGATTTTGTTGGAGTAGATTTAATGAAGTAGTAGCATAGTGTAGATAGATTATAGATAGATAGATAGATTTTAGATGTGTGTCTCTGGCCATTTTTGGATAGGTATATAGGGCGTGGTATTCCACGTTTTTTTATGTGTTTTGTTTTATGTGTTTTTCACCAACGACACGAAAAATTTTAATGTATAAATGTTCGCCCGGAGAAATATTGCCTCCACACCTGAAAATCCCTTAACAGGTATATAAAACATACATCCTAATTAAAAACCTCCTCTGTTTTTGAAATCGGTAAAAACATGTCACACCAAGCGTGGAATTGCCACTAAACATAACGCCAAGAAATATTACAGGTTATAAATTGATGTTACCTATCATTGGAATATTACAAATTATAGTGATTTCGATGCCAGTTTTTGTCCAACAGAGTTCTAAATAGGTATTCAATTATCTTGTAAGTTTAAGCGGACCATTAGCTACACCAATTAAAACACCAAAATTGGATGTTTGTTTAAACAAAACAATAAAAGTCATTCAAAATCCCCTCGGAATGTGTGTTCAAATGCTTTTATGGATCTACATTAGCTGACTCAAGGAATCTTGGATTTCCTACAAGAAACTTATTTTTAAAACATTTTAAAGCTTATTTTATCAATAATATAAAACAGCGCCATCTTTCGAGCGAGATGTTTAATAATCGTACAAGAGACTTATTTTTAAACATTTTGAAGCTTATTTTATCAATAATATAAAACAGCGCCATCTACCGAGCGAGTAGTGCATACATGTTTAGTTCTCCGGCTAGTTCAGTTCGAGAAAACTCAATTTGTTTGGTTGATTGACCGTCACGCTCCGCACTCGACTTCTTAAAAATATCGACAAGCTTATCACAAGATCTTAGTTATATCACAGTTATATCTCAATCTACCTTTTGTTCGCCTGAAGTCAACAGTTAGATAGATCGAGTAGGTGGATAGGAAGTCGTTGGAAACAGTACGTCATTGTGATGTTATATTAAGAAAGAGTATATAATTATATTCTGAACCTTTTATGTTTTAGAAGCAAAAAGGTGGAATAGGTTGAGTATGAAAAATTAAAAATATGTGGTGAATGCTAAAACAAACAAAGTAAACTATACTACCAGTGACTAATTTCATTAGTACTTACATAAAATTATGAAGTTCGGTTCTGCTAATTATTGGACTTTATATAGATACCACGTATAATTCTAAATTGACTATAAACTTAAACAAGGTCCTCATTATTGTATGAACCTAGAAAAATGATTATCGAACGCAAAAAGCATTTGACAGCGGTGGGATTCGAACCCACGCCCTTTCGGACTGGTGCCTAAAACCAGCGCCTTAGACCACTCGGCCACGCTGCCTCACACCGGAGTATGTGAAATTTTAGAATAGTTAATACATACTTACTTAATTCGCTAGCACAGTGCCCCGAAATGGAACTTGGCCGCCGATACAAGAAAGTTAATAAATAAGCATTCCCACGGGAACGGGAACCGCGGGGCGCAGCTAGTATGATAAATGCGAGTCACTTTGTTTGTTACGCCTCCACACCTAAACCGTTTTATAAAAATTCTTTCACCAATGGAAAGCCACATTATTAGTGAGTAACATAGGCCCCGTATTCCCGTATTCTCACGGGAATGGGTGAAAACACGGGAAACAACTAGTAAAAAATATTCATGGACTTTTTCACACATCGCCATCCCTAGTATTATAATATATGTGCCCAAAATACGCATAGCTTGTACTATGGGAATCAGATATTGGGAACTGATAGAATACTTATCATTGGGTCTCGCCTTCAGTAGAGGCACATAAACTATAATACTGGTAGAGGGTAGAGAGCAAAGACCTGGGGATTTTCTACTATACACACATAAATTAGGAACTATCACTACCCACTGATTTAGTCCGCGTGGAAATCAAAAAAGTTATTGGTGCAAGCGTGGGTTTGAACAAGCGACCTTCAGATTGAAATTCGGCGTCTGTGCCCCTGAGCCACCACACTCAGATAGGATAGGTCTTTATCTCTTGCGCCGGGCGTCGGTAAAACCGGCACTGTTCGTACCTAATTGTATATTGTGAGCATAGATTTATTGCAGACGAAGGAGATACTCAAACTAAATCCGCTAAATGGTGAAGCCAAAACATGTACGTCATTCACGCATTCAAGTTCTGGCATCGATTCATTTGGCATGTTATACTGGCCGCACGCAACACGCGTACGAATTATGTTGCCAATTCAACATTTTTCGATAAGTAGCGATAATAATATATGTCACTTTTAGACTTTAAGTCATAGCTTTGCAGATAACGAAATAGCCAAATCTTACAATACTCCAACATATGACTGGAGATAAATAGGTATCTATGGTAATGTTGTTAATTGTCAAAATATGTATTTTCTTTTAATTGATGACAAAGTTGTTGTAGTAATCTATTTTTAATCATCTATTAGTAGCTTAGGATTTAGTAGCTGTAATTAAACATTCAGTGGAAACACACTTGCGGTCTGTGTTCCGGTGGAAAGGTGTGGGTTCCGGTGAAATTACAGGCACTTGAGATGTTACATCGCCGTCTCGGGTGGCGGGCGCAGCGGGATGCGATTTAGGTCTTCTCATGGTCGTTGGGGATGCTGTTGTTATGGGCGAAGGTAACTACTTAACACCAGGTGGGCTTCAAGCTGCCCCCGCTTTTCTAGTCGCATAAAAAACGGAACTGCGTCACTTAGCGTGCAAGTATTGTTGCTGATATCTATAGGGTACGGTGAACGCCTAACAATACCTAATATAAAAACAGACTTCTGGTCTTATGTTAATTCTATGACCGTGATTATTTCTACTTAGGATCCATGGGCAACACTATGCCACGCCATTTAATATGTCTCTCAGGATATCTAAGGGAACCAGGTTAATATCAAATAATACAAACCACATTATAATATTCTGTATATTTACCTAAGTGTAAAGGAGAATTATTTACAAGGTGGACATCAAGGCGCCTACCTTAGCCTAAATCATTTCGACTTATTACATACACTAGTTACAGATATAAAGTAATATTGTTCTCCAATTAAAAATAACCCCATGCAGACTATTAAAAATATACTGGCGTAAAAATAAGATCAAAAAAATATAAAATAACTGCCAAATAAAACGCTTAGTATTTTAGGCACGTAAAAATATTTTTTTCATTATAGCCTCAACTTCCTGCTAAATCAATCGTAATTTTCAAAAACCTATATACAAGAGGTTATTATTTTCAGAATATTTTACTAAGACTAACATAGTGATATTTATTTATTATGGAACGAATTTGTCATGATTTAATTTACATATTTTTTATAATTGATAATCCAGTGATTCTATATAAGCTTTGAAGGATATAAACCTACATCTTGGTAGGCTAGTGAAACACGAAATGTCTTGCTCCATTTTACTGATTATTATCTTATGCGTAAGTAACTGTAGAGTTTCTAACAAAGTGAAATAACTTTTGCAACAGTTCAAAATGATACCAAATTTTCTGAAATGTTACTCTACTATCTTGAATTGGATTCTATTCGTAAAAGTAAAAGATTCTAACAAAGTGAAATTTGAAAATAGCTTCGAAAAGCGGACGAGTAGAGCACCAAATAATAATTCAAACATTATTAATAAAAAAAAAAATTGCTATATTAGTGCAACAAAGAAAAAAAAGATTAGGTGCCAAGTTTATGACTTATGAACACTTACAAACAATCCCATTAGACAAGACTTTACCATTTGTACAGTATATATTGTAGATTAGCTGCTAGATTTTTCCGGGATAAAAAGTAGCCTATGTGCTATTCCAGACTATAATCTATCTCTGTGCCAAATTTCATCCAGGTCCGTTCAGCCGTTCTGGCGTGATTGAGTAACAAATATTCATCCATACTTACAAACTTTCGCGTTTATAATATTAGTAGGATGTTGAATGCGCCTTGGGAATACAGTTAAAACTAATTCGCGGTCAAAAATATGTGTTACGTGCTACGTGTACAGACTGTCTAGTTTGAAATGGTAGCCTAGAAGACATATAGGCTATGGATTTACCGCAAATAACAGAACATGAAAATCTAGTTTTATATTTTCGCCACAGTCTGTACGAAATCGTTACTGCAACAAAGTTCAATTTGATTACTACGGTAGCTAGAACCTAGATAGAAAGTAATGTCAAAGTAATTTTTGAAACTTTTCTTCTCCCTTCTACACCTCTTTTAAATATTATTGTAGTTAAGGATTGTTCATAAGAGCAAGCATATACATCGGTAGATATTAAGGAAGGGTCCACGAAGCTACGCTATATTTGGTTAAACGTTTCGTATGTATTACATATTGTAATTTCCCTTACAATTTACAACTATTTAATATAATTACAAACTTAGGCTAGATTCGAGCGATTGACTCACTAAAGTACTTATAGATACCACAAGACATAAAACCTACAAAGATTCAAAACATTTTTCTTGCAGAATGCTTGTTTAGTTGATTTTTTACTTTATTTTATCTCTCTAAAAGCCTCCTCTATAATCAACAGATCTAAGAGAGAACTTAGATATGTAATCTACCTCTATTCATCTGTTCCTCGATTATAGGATTTAGCTATTAGAATTTATCTGTAGAATTCACTGATGGTAAAACTCTCTCTGTGTATTAGACAAATATCAGTTTTCCAAACCCGTGTTATTATTGATTCTTGTTTATATATAATATATAGAAGTTTCTAAGCTATAGAAACTTTTATATATTACATTTTCAGTTACGTTTTTTCTTTACGATGGAAAAATGTTTTGAATTGTACTATCGTGGTCATACTTCGTGTAGTTTATAATTATCTATGTCACCGGATATTTACAGCTATCTTTAATATTCATTATTGTATAAATAAAGTATTTTTTGTTCGTCAATAATGTTCTGTCAGTTTGCCATCTTTACTGTTTTAAACTGACGTTTTGCAATTACCTGGTGACAAAAATATTAGTTTCTTTAAAGGTAAGGAATGTTCTAAGAAACTATACTATGTTTCATGTCAATTTATTTATCCCAAATTTCATTGTTTTCGTATATATCAGAATCGTAAAGATTTGAATACGAATTGACAGTTTTAGAGCTGTCAATTAAACAACACTGACACTTGACAGCGTTTGTCAGTTGGGCGTGCCAAGGGAGTCACTTTAGCATGAGATCTTTTTTTAATATATGTTGTTCGTCCTAACAAGTTTGTCCTGTAGAAGTTATTCGCAAATAATTTGTGAAGACTGTTGTAAAGTTATATTAATTAAGCCTTTTTTTCATTTCCGCTACTTTTCACGCGAATGTTTTACTGGCAACATAATTCGTAATCTTGTGTACTTGATGTCAGTGTAAATAAACCCACACAAACACATACATTACTTATATTTTGGATTCAGAATCGCCTGGGATTTACATTTCTGACTTCGTCTATAATTTCTATGTTTTAACTTGACGTTTTAACGTGATTGCTCAGAATAAATGTGTATTAAAATTACTCTGAGATTAATAAATATTAATAATACAATATAATAACTTTATTCAGTAATTGCACAGGTAATAGGTAGGTTCCCGTGAAGTTGTCAATCTTTACGACTTTGATTATACAAATTTATTTTTACCTGCAGATACGGATACTTGACTCTTGTTTAAATAATGATTACAATGTTTAAATACAAAATAATTTATTTAATTAAATCATACATCGACATTTAATAAATTAAAATTAATTGACGCGATGCATTAAATAACTTAACAGAATAAAACAGCACATTATTCATAGTAAAAATAATAAAATTGACACGCAAAAGATGGCACAAGAGGATAATAATTAAAATAAATGATTGAAGTTAATCGTTGCACAACCAAAGTATAAAATGACAGAACTGCTTTGAGAAATAAAACTGTTTTTTTGTTGATTTAGTTTTGCGAACGACACAATCTCAACACGGTTCATGTCCTAAAACATAATTATAATAAAAAGTATTGTATTGTATATAAAATAAACAAGGCCAAATATGATTGTAAAATCATAAAGAGGATTTTTAAACGTCGTGTCTCACATTTTTTTCAATAATCAAGATTATACCTCTTGATTGAGTTATTGGGGCCACGTGAAAACTTTATTTAGTTTCCAAAAACACGTTGTTATTATATTTATCATGTGTTAAAACACATGACGTTTCAACACATGATTCTGAAATCATTTTGAAAAGATATTGTATGTTGTTATCATATTATATACTTGCTATATAATATTAAGACCTTCAAATATATCTAAATACATACAACTACACACGATTTAATTTTACACATTAACCAATTAACAGATATGGACGTGTCCACAAACTTCGAGATTTAAAAGTCTAGCGAAGAGACTTGCAATGTACAGAAGACAAGCAATGGCACAAATTATAACGAAGAAAGTATCAAGACCGTACATCGTCAACTACAGAACTATGAAAGGTTCCTATTAACACAGCTACAGTAGAGTTTACCAGCTAAGTCCGCGCGCGACGTAACCCCTTATTAAATTACTAAAGGTATTGATATTATTTGCTTTAATGCGCAGACTTACCTTGCAAGAACTACTTACGATCTGACATTGATATCAATTTCCTGAACCTCATTCATTTCATTCACAGCATTATAAAAGTTGGTCTCATAACACGATAGGTAATATTTTACATCAATTAATATCCTTTTCTCATCAATTCGTTCTGACAAATGATATTTTTTGTACATGGTTTGTACAATTTACAGTACAATCCGTACAGCCAATTTATGAAATAAATTATTTCGTCAGCCTAATTTCGATTTTACAGAACAAGTTTAGCCACGTTCGGGAAATTATAAGTATAAATATGAACAGTGGAACAAATTCGGAATAAAATGTTCCGTTGGTATACAGCCTTCTATTACTACACCTAGATTGTCACATAAGCCATCATTTTTAAGGTTTGGAAAACTTTTGGAGATATGTAAGCTCCATTTCTAACTTCTTTCAACTTCATAATCGGATTTTTCCACGCACGTCAGCGTCCAACAATATGATTTGATGAGAGTAGGTACCTATTTAAAGGTTCTGCTGAAATTCTTAACGGTTTATAGTCTCGTAAGAATGATCTTGATTAGGATTTTATTAGTATTATGCCTTTATTATTTTTGAGAATTTTTGTGGTGAGTACAATAAAAAATTATCTACTTACTTACTACTAAGGTTCATTAGTAAGAGCTGATATCCAGCGGAGCACTAGTGATTATGAGCTCTTTCATATAAAAACCGATTAAGTCTATAAATGACACTGATTTTCCTTTTTGGTCGTGCTAAGATAAACCCGGTAAAAGAGCATTTACAAAGGATAGTCCGGCAAAAACCGACGGCAAAAGAAACAATTTGGCTTTCGACATTTTAGAGCGAGTATAGAAGGCTGTGGATTCACCGTTCATTCGATTGCAATTGGGGCACCGAATTATGGCATATTAAAATACCGCAATAGGTCTAAGGGTGGATATATCTTGTCTGTCTCGGTGCCCTAATTGTCAGGCTAGTAAACACGTGGCAGGGTTTGTTCTGAGTCCTCTCACGCATAGAACTCGCGGTTGTTATGGCCCTTCCCGTAGGAAGCTGCCGCTGGGCTCCTCTTGGGTTCGTCTAGGGCGTAGGAACCCTCATCCTTCTTGCGCATGCGGTATACTATGAACATTACCACTAGGATCGCGCATAGAAGCCCGACCACAGCGCCGCCGATAACAGCTGAAAACAGAAAATAATTTTCCTTATAATACAATCATTATTCATTTTACAGCAAGTTCATATCTATACTGCCAAAGCTCGATGGTTTTGGTTTCTCTGGTTTTGCTGAGGCCGTAATTTTTTGTCTGTGACAATATTCAAGACTGCCATGTTAAGCTGTTGATTTTGATTTCAAATTAATTCATATGGCACCTTGATAAATTATTCACATACTTCCGCAGAAATTTTGTTGCTCTGATAAATTCAAGCTCACTTCTATTATGCTTTTGCATTTTATTTACGCGAAGAAACCAACAATGTGCCGACTGTTGGTACACTGTTGGTTTGTTTTGGGTGAAAAGCATTACTTGTGGTAAGGTCCACGTCACAAACTTGGTGGCCCTGTTTCGCACACCGATTTTAAATCCGAACGTCGCTGGTAAATATCCATTGGTGCGCCAAGGAGTATTTCAAGGAGGATCCAGTAATATTTATCTGCGCTAGACCACACCCTCAAAAAGTTAAATGACAGCAGCGTAAAGAAACAGGCATGTCAGAACAATTCGGATTGTACTCTCATGGTGGATAGAAGCTAATTTACTCTAGCTTGCCTCGGCAAGTAGGCTATTGTTTCAGCAGTGGGATCATTAAAGGAACATCGACGCACCTTTTGGGGGAGTTTGTTGTTTGCGTCCGTAGGTATATAGTGTCTCACCATAGCCCCCGGGTCGTAATAAAGGAGCTACCCAAAGTAGCAGTAGCTCTTTACTCCTTACGGCTACTAGTACCAAGTTTACCCGGAGAAGTACTGCCGCCAAGACGTGGTGTATTGTACGAGTACATCAGGCAAGCCAATCAATCCGTCATTTCAGGTGCATAAAAGTAACCGCATATTGCGGTACCGAAATGAGAAGGCTTTCTTCTTAGCTCTCTTCTTTCGGTCGAGAACCTAAGTCGTATGCTGTGGTTATGGGCGGAGGTAACTTATCATCAGGTGGATCTTCAGCTCGTCCTGTCACTTTTGTTACATGAATAATGTGTGAAAAGTTTGGTACCGGCTAGGATGCCCGGCTGCGCGAAGAAGCTGGTGGCGCGGTCTTCGGCCTTGGTGTTCATGATGTAGACGACGTTGTCCGGCGGCCGCGACTCTGTGTTCACGTTGCTACCTGCCTGGTCCTGATCCTGGAACGTAAATATTGAAACATGTTAATCTCGCAGTTGTACCATTATCATCAGCCTATAGAAGCCCTGAGGATTTTATAGGCTGATGGCTGATTCTGGCGAGTCCAGTTGCATAGGTGAGTACCCTTTGAATCCCTACAAGACCCCTGTGTGGTGCTAAAAGAAAGACGATGAGTAGCTGTAGAACTGTGCAAAGTTCGCCCGGAGAAGTACTGCCTCCACACCTGGTATCTGCCGCCAAACATTGGTGTGCTCGCATTGCTGTGTTCCGGTGGAAGGGTGTGGGTACCGGGACGTATCATCCTCTTCTCGGGCGACGACCGCAACGGGGTGCGACTTGGATCGTCTGATACTTCGGTCGGAGAGGACCTAAGATTACTCACACCACAAAAATACACAGTGGATATTGTGTGTGTAATTTTGTTAACAATGATACACGAACAGGATAAAACTCCCTGTTATTAAGTTTGGTTCCCAGAAGAGTCAGATATGCTCATTTATAACATATACTTATTTTAATGAATGGTAAACAAATGAGCTTACCCGACTCTTGTAAATGCCATGAATTAAAACCTATTTTGGGAGATGCATATAACTGACTTTTATAGGCGAGTACCTTCAGAGGCTACGTGTAGACAAGGCTCTCGCGTGGTGCGAAAGACCCAACCCAAAGTAACACTACACTTTGTGCCAAGTTTGCCTCTATACCTGGTAATACCACCGCCAAGATATGATGCTCTCGCTTTAGTGTATTGTCGTGAAAAGGTGTGGGTGCCAGCGAAATTACAGGCACTTGAGATGTTACAATCCCGTTTCATAGTGAACGGCGTAACGCGATGTGATTTGGGTCTACTACTACTCAGGATATTATATCTGAGTCTCTGATATTATATTTGAGTTTTTTGTCTTTCGTAGATGTAGATTATTCCTTAAGCTTTTGCCAGTAGTTATGAGTAAAAATGAAGGATAAATCGTAATACTCACAGTGGACGGTACTAACTCTTCGCCCGAGATGCTGATGTCAGTTTGTTCTGGCCGGGAAGGTGTCTCCTCTCCTGTGGCTGGTCGGTCTACCTCTTCGCTCTCTGGCTTGGCTTTTACGTTTGCTGAAACATTATGTTGTCATTCATTAATCAAATGTCATATACCTAGAGAAGAGATCGGCGTAAAGACTTTATATTGTACTTTGACGGCTTCGTGGCTTAGTTTGTGACTGCGAGTTCTAGTTCCATTCTCGTCCGCAGCATATATTTGCGTGATGCACACAACGTTTTTCACGGGTGTATTATGGTATATGGTGTATATGTGTCTTTGCTACTTGCAACTTAGGAATCCTAGTACAGGGGTACGATTCTGTGTGACATATTTACTAATGCTATACAGACCGCAAATATTTAACAAACTTCACGAGATTTAATAACCATTTCTTCAAATGTATGATTACCTATAGATAAAGTCATTTATTTATGTGTATAATTTTCATTTATTGCATATTTTCAGTCGTAACTAATTGGATTTGTTTTAGAGCTGAATTTTTCGACACAATTTCTTTAGCGTTAATATTTATTAGTTTTATATGAATCCCTTAATTGGTTAGTTGATAGAAAATAGAGAGAAAACTGTGATATAAGTACTAGTATTTCGATGACGAAGACTTTTAGGAAGGTTAGTATGGATAGAGGAGGGATAAACAACTAGTTCTCACACGAAAAGCATCCAAAGAAGTACAAAATTCTAAACGAAGTATAGAAAAAATGGATAGGTAAGCTAATGGATTCATGAGATGAAAATTTACGAATATTCTAGGCATATAATTGGTCATGCTAACTAACAAGTTACAATGGTAGGAGTAATTAAAAGTGATTGTACATTGCATGATTGTAACGAGGTCATTTAAGATATTACAACTGGAGGAAGCAATGCAACACTTACCAACGTCCCCATTAGAATGAACAACAATAAAAAAATATTATATTCAACATGAAATGGTGTTTTCGCCTTTAATGTTACGAATCGACTGTCGGTTTAAGAGGAAACTGCGTGTGGGTGAGTGATTATTTAGCGCTTGTAGAAAACAATGTGGATAATTAATAATAATGTTAATTCAATAGTAACGGTCATTGCGGTGATAATGTAGGTACCGCTTAGTTAATCTTCAATGAATTTAATTATACCTATGTTAGTCAGAGGCTCCTGCAAAAATGACCCTGGCATTATTTACAATTAAAATTATTTTTAATTTGTAAAAGTCGTGTACAACATGAAATAATAAAACATGGTTTAAAAAGGCCCAACGGACTTTACATAATAGTTAATCAGAAGATAAAATAAGTAAAGATTTGAAGAAAGTTTAGATAACTGTATTAATATAAGAATTGTGAATTAAGTATACAAACTTGTGTATTAGTCTAATCGGATGCTTTGATTGCCAGATGTCCAGATTTTGGTGATCTTGACTGCAGGCACAACTCATCATGTTGGATTTCGACATTTAGCAATCAAAGAGTATTGCCATTTCAACGTTTACGTTTACAGAAATATTGATACTAGCTTCAATATATGTCAAAGATATTATTGAAGCTGGAGAAAATTCAATGATAATGTTTCTATTATGTAAATAAGTGGAAGACCAAAAGGGAATCAATACAATTTGCTTTATAAAAATTTTACTTGTGTATAGTACAATAGAAATGATTATAGATTATATTTTATTAATAAAACATTTTAAATATACTTGACTTTCAATTTACACGAACACAGCTAACCTTTTAGTCCTCCGAAAAATTAAAAAAAATATGCAAATAAAAACTGGCATGCTTCAGCCACTACTCACGAACTGTTTCTACATTGAACTGCCTGATTCTAAGGATCGATGATTCGGTCGTGGTGGGAGCGGTCGTCGATTCCGGCAGTTGCGGTACTTCGGGCAACTGTGGCGCCTCCGTATCTGTCGACTCGCTCGTGTCATACAGTACAGTAGATGACACGACGTGGAAGGTGGCTCTCGGGGCAAAGTCTTCGTCATCTTCGGGTAGTTCGGTGAGTCCGGGGGAGTCACCTGAGCCGCGTCCGTCTTCGTCGTCGACTCCGGGGCCGGCGCCCCAGCCGGACCCTGAGCTCTCGTCAGGCTCTACGCCGGAGCCGTCATCGTCGTCGTCAGAGTACACCTCCTTGGCGGCGCCGGGTTGCTGGTCGTTCTGGAGCTCCGCGCTTCGTATCTCTGGGCCGATGGTGTCGATGCTCTCCTGGAATTGGGAAAATGAACGTTTAAGTGTGAAAATCACAACAGCATTTACAGAATTTTGTTTGATGGGTTGAAGTAATTTATTAACTTTGTATCTAGATTTATTGTGACTATTGTTGTTATCGAAACCATAATTTGTAAAACACCACACTTGCTAACGCTAGTGTAATCTCAAGCTGTGATCACATCATCCCATAACACGAGTAAAACGACTTAGATCTTACCCTACCTAGGTATAGGAAGACCGAAGTCACATTGTGCTGCGCCCGTCCCTTTGAGATATAGAAGCCTGTGATATCACCATTAGTCATTATTCGATACCCACTGCATCGATCTAACCAGACATTAAACAATGAATACCTTTGATAAACACACTATAATATTAATGGGTCATTATGGCGTTCCAAACAACCCATTTCCAGAAAGTTCACGCAAATGAAAATGTCAGCTGACCTACTTCTTCCCTACCTGTATTTTTAACTCATCATCAATAGAATGACGCCTAAACAAAGCTTATGAATCATAAAGCCATCAAAATATGGATAAGGAGCTGTAATCATATTGGTTTTCTTCTACGTCATCATGAATGGATGAGGATGAATGAAGGTAGGCACTTTTGAGTTTACAAGACTCACCTTAGGGTTAAAGCTTGCGCACTATCACAAATTATTTCAATTAGGCCTGATCGTTTGTAATGTGGTGGAAAATTTTGAATTTTAAAAGCAGTCGTCGAGCTATCCCCGGTTTGCGTAAGTTATAGTGGCGCAGATCGATAGGCTGCGTTCCCTACTTTCTGGGGCGGAGGGGGGAATGTTCAGGAATGAAAGGTTCCCGCAACCGCCGATGGATGGCGCTTTAGGGATTGGAGCAACTGTGATGCATTCAAGGGTTCTTTGAGTAAGTTTGCTACTGAAATTGTGAGTTTTTTAGTTAGATGTCGCTACTGGTTACAAAATACAGTTATCACTAATAAACTTCGATCAAAGTATTTTCTGTAAGGTTTTAAATAGTATATGGCATACCCAAAATTTTATGTTTATTTGGAATAAACATTTGTTTTATTTTTACATGTAAATACTTAGATTGCCATTCATATTCAGATTTTTCCGATCCTCCATCTACTAATTGTACTCATATGTCTGCCAATGATTTTGCACACTCCACTTCGCAAAGACTTCAGTTTGCCCGGGACCATGACGCATGGAACTGCGTCGAAATATCGGGAGTCAACAAAACTCACAAATCATGGTAAATATCTCGGTAACACGAATAATAATAATCTAATCTACTAATTATATAAATATATTTATAAAAAAATGTTATCGCAACATAGCAACTCAAATATTATCTCACGTAATCAGACCTTTTTAACTATCCTAAGCTTAAAAAAGGTCTGATTATGTAAGATGATATAACAGAAAACTCGCAATTCACAACATGTCAGATATTCATTCGAAATAATATATAAATAATATCATATTTCGAGAAGGTACTTAGTCATTAATGAGCTTGAAAATAGCGATCTATTTGTGAAATGTATTTGTTATTCTGTTCCAAGTCCGGACAAAGATTTCTCCTGTTCATTATAAAAATGCAGATTTCAACGTAACTGAATTAAAAGTACTACAATTGGAAGATTAAATTAAACAGACTCATTTCCCTAGGTGCTTGGAAAATGGCCAGAGATAACCAACTTTACAGTAAAACCTCCGATCTCCGCCTTCCTTTAACGACATCTCACGATTCCGCGCATTTAAAACAAGGATGCCAAGATACACAAGTTATTGGGCCAGATAAGGAGGGATGTTGTATCGGACACTTTACCACAGAATAGATGATGCAAATAACTTTAGCATGCTCTTCCATATCGTTAGGTACTACCTCGAAGGACTCACGCAAGCAATATTGATACTAAAACCCGCGGGTGACGCCACATATTTGAACAAACATTTTCCTTCGATATCACATGTTGCAAGGAACGCAAGATGTAATCTTAAAGTATTGCAGTAACGCTTAATTTACATTATTCGCTCGTCTGGGAGACAAGGCTGGATTCAGCCTTTCACAAGCGAAATCTATTCCAATATAATCATGATGTGAACCGTTGTGCGTGGGTGGTTATCAGTGGGTACCAGAACCCTTTGGATTGAAAAACCAATCTCTAACATTACGCTTTATGTTAGGGATGGAGTTATGTGCCATTTTAAAATAGCCCAATCTTCGGGGTTACTTTTGATTACAGCCGGAAAAGGTTGGCCATACAAATGTATACAAATGTATGCCACATATTACCTTTATATTCATTTATGTTATTACATACCCAATGAGCAAAAACATTACAGTTAATTTGATATTAAAATCCTCTTAATATTAAAGTAAAAAAGTAATATCACTAGGGGAAACATGGTATTGCATTGCAATCGTCACCCTGAGTCATAAATATTGCACTAAGAAGTAATCTATGGACATAAATCTACCTAATAGATGATGATTAACTTTTAAAACTCCCCACTACACTCTTATAGCTGGTTCTGGTGGACGGGTGCGGATGCCGGTGAAACTACAGGCACATAAAGCGTTACAACACGCTCTCAGTGTGACGGGCGCACTGCAAATCGACTGACTTATGTTTTTGGAGAACTATTGTCCAGTTGTCAGGTGGGACGCCAGACCGTTCTGTTACTTCTTTAACATAAACACCGCATCCATAATGGCAGAGTTTCCTAGCGCAAAATTTTCGCATGCCTAAAATAATAGACGAAAATGTAATTTACATAGTTTGACTTGGAAACACAATTATGGCTGCGTTCGAAGTGTATTTTTGTACTTGAATCGGGTAATTCTGTAAGTGCTAAACTTATAGCCCATGACATCCAGTTAGGTCTGTAACAAAATGATTAAAAAATGCAGCTGTCAAAGTCAAAATACTTTATTTCCGTTGAATTCTTTAAAAATTATTTGGTAACGTCACTTTTTTAAGTAAATATGTATATCTACTAGATCATGTGTTCTTATTACTAACGTTAGCACTTGTTCAAACCCTATCCTATCAAAATAGTTTAGTTATTCAAGCAGTACTTTGACTTTGACTTTTTTAGTTTGACTGGTCTCGTAGCTCAGTCGGTAGAAACTCTGCCATCAACATTACAAACTATGCTTAGTTTGGGGCTAGATAGTGAATGTGAGTGACATGAGCGAAAAGTCAATGAATTTTTTTTAGTTGTTGCCAACTTTATTCAACGCTATCTGTTCTAAACTCCTGGTATTTTACCAAAAAAGCTTTTACGGAAGCCCGAATCTACCTAACATGGATTTAACGACCGTAATAAACCTTTGCAAAGTTCGTCGGGTCAGTGTATCCTTGGACAATAAATAATATTTCTCATTACCCCAACCGGGATTTACGTTCTTGTCCGGGGTCATTTGTCTTCATTGCCGTTTACTATAGGCAAATCAACATCAGCTCGCGCGGATTCTGACTCACCTCGTGAATCTCTTCTCTAAATGGTAAAAGCAAAGTCACTGTTTTCATGTCTGTTTCTCCGCTAACTTATAAACCAAGCAACGGATTTTGATAAGCTTTTCACTAAAAAAATTTTCGGAGAGATTATTTTATATTATATTATAGCAGAAAAGCCGAGAGTTTCAATGATTTGTAATGAGACCATTAAACATATTTTGGGTGCTTACATTGCTAACGCTGGCTTAATCTTATTAGATAAATCAAATCGGAATCAATACTACGGAATTGTATAACGACCTACGTCACACACTGTACAATGCGAAGCCGGGGCGGGTCGCTAGTCTTCTAATAATCTCGTAAGTTTACTACAAAACTCGTGTATTCATTCATGTTGTCAATTTTCTTTTAATATCGCGAATATTTTACTAATCTCTAAAGTTCCACGAATTTATTGATGGCCCAGTGAGGGTTTTTCTAAAACACCCGATTGGGCACGGCGATTCGATTTCAAAGTACTCCATGAGGTATCTGTTCCACCGAGGGCGATTAGCGACGAGCGAACTGTCGTTGTAGTTCTGAGGTTTTTTATGCAACTAAAGTGATGAAACGAGTTGACGGATCAACTATGTTAAACGGGTACCGCCGCCCATAAATATAAACAATACTTATATACAGTAGACTTAATTTCCTACCTATATAGTACAAGTAAACGTAAGCCGTATTGAAGATTAACTATGAAGTCTATTTGTGCTTCATAGGTGCATCATTCTGAGATAGTATATTCCCATCTTATGTGCCTGTAATTTCACCACTGAACGTCAGTAACGCCTTTAGCTCGTTCCGTTACTATTATAGTATTATTTAAAAAAAAATGTCCGACAACAATTTGGCTATGATTATATCTGCCTCCATCCGTACCAGCCTCTAATGTTCCCACTGCAGGGACACCGGTCTGCTCTCGATAATTGAGATTGAAGGGGCTTTGATCTACCCCGGGAGTCCAATCCGGATTGGTAGATGTCACATGGCTTCGAATTTATGGTTGGTTATAAGACATGCCGGTTTCCGTACAATGTTTTCCTTCACCGTTTCGAGAACGTGGTCTTGCGCACATAAATTTTCAAGTGAAAAATTCATTGGTGCACGTGTAGGTTGGAATCAGCGACCTTCAGATTCAAAGTCGGCGTCTATGCCTCTGGGCCACCACGCTTTGCTCCACCAGTCCAGTCATCCGCTTACGCGCCGGTTGTATGACTCGAACCAAGTAGGTACATTGTAGTCGGACGGCGTCGAAAACCGCTCAAAAAGTTAAACAAAGCTTTCGCGGCCTCAAAATTATGCGATGAATTTGAAAGTAGGCTCAAAAGGCAACTGTTTAAAATGGACAAAGTTTAATGGGAATCCTTGGAGCTAAGGGAATATTAAGTGTAATGGGGTGGTTGACAAGACGCTAAGTTCTGAAACTGTGTGATGGGAGCTCATGTCGCGTCCTCACCGAACGATGGAAGCGAACGAATAGATTATTTTGTTTTTTTATTTTTATTATATTTTCTTTTATTAGAACGGCTAAACCATCATTCCGAACTCCAATTTACATAATTTATACTATAAAACTTAAAAATTAAATATATAGTTATGCAGTAATCATTTAAATATACATTAATAATTGAACAAGCCAGTTTTAACTGTTTTGTTTAAATATACGATTAAGAGGTTTAAATATACGATTAAGTAATAAGAACCAGTTAATTCATTCCCTTTTCACTTTCACAAAAGTACAGACATAAAGATATTAGTTCCTTCCATTTATCTGCAAATTTCCATTATAAAGTAACGAACTAACAAATAGGACGACATTATCACGTTCTAAAAGATGACAGTACGACATTCTTAAAACAGTAAAAAAGATAAGCTAAAAAAAAATACACACAGTCCGTCTGTATGTTTCGACAGATCATCTAATTAAAGCAACTTTCCATCCGGTCAGGATAAAATCAGCTAGTTATCAGCTACTATAAAAATAAAAAACAAAAAATAGTTTGTACGTCGCTGTAGTATCTCGTTCGGTCCGTATGGACCCGGCATGAAATGCTCAGACGACCGCGTAACTAATTCGTGTACTCTCCCGAGGCCGTAATTACGTTAGATCAGACATTCATCTGTACGATAATTATTGTATCTCCGTACTAACACTTATATCGATTAGCTTGGATTGAATATTGAGCGCTCGCTGCCAAAGCTTGGATGTTCTTTACATATAATTTGAGTTATTTCGTAATATCTGTTTCGTAGATTTTTTTTTAATTTTGTCACTTTTATTTAAGCACTATAAAATTGTCTATAATACAGTCTTTATTCGCTTTATTTTCTTTTTGGTCCTTATTATTCGTGGTGGCCAAGGGGCACATACGCCGACTTACAATCTGAAGGTCGCTGGTTAAAACCCAGACGTGTACCAATGAGTTTTCCACTTGTAAATCTAAGCCCATACACTCTAAATTATCGGGAGTAGGCCGTTGTCCTTACAGTGGGAACATTAGAGGCTGGTACGGCCTGTCTTTATTTCATAAAGATAGTTTTAGTATTTTAAAAGTAATCGCATGTTTGTATGTGCATATTGACGATCTATTTGACACGGCAAATTGAGGTCTCGTATGCATCCACAGAACTTGACCTTTCTTGCGCACCGAAAGGCATATTTGTGGTCCATTCGTATATATCGGAATGGGCAATGGTAGACCTCGACGGGTCAAGTTAGATTGGGTCAGCCACTTGGTTACGTGCTACTATTGTCGTGGTGAATGTCATAAGCGAAGAGATGCTAAACAGAACTGTATTAAATCACAATTACATAATTTTTTATTACGTATTACGTTTTTATTTTTTTGCACATTTATCTAATGTGTCTTCTCTCTATCCCGTCTTTCAAAAGGAAAATCTCTTGCATGGAAAACATCACTTTATTGATTTTACGCATCTACCAATTGTTGTAATTTTTATCATTCTGAAAGGACTGAAAATAAATTATATTTTGTACCTATATTGGATGTAAAAAGACACGAACACGAAAAATAAAAATAAAAAATATCATAAAAAGTGAATGATTTATGAATTGAATAAACCGACTTTAAATACCTCTTTAAATATAATATTAAGTCCCTATCAATAAAAAACCGATTGAAAAAGTCTTTTTTTGTTTCAAAGGGTCCCACTTAAATTTTCGGTAGAAGGGTTTTTAAAAATCAACAAAAATCAAAAAAATATGATATACATTGATGATATTGTCGTTTAGTCCGAAACCTCGGTGTCTCATTGGAGCAGAGCGTTTAGGTGGCCTACCCATATTATTGTATATATAATAAAATACTAGGCTGTACCCCTTAAGGCCCAGGAATAAAAGGATGAAAGAATTGAGGTCGATTATTTTCGACTTTTATTGGTGTCTGCTAAAATATATGGTAAGGTAAATCAGCTAAAAACGTCCAATTAATAACTGCTGTTAAATAATATGTTGGTAAAATTCGAGAGCTCAGTCATTCAGTAGAATGAAATATCTAGGAATCTATATGGTTTATTTATTAGCGTTGCAATTTTTTATGTTGCCCCTATTCCATAAAAACCGGCCAGGTGCGAGTTGGACTCGCATACTGAGCGTTCCGCACGAACTTGCATTAACGTGTCACTTGTAGGTTTTTTCAAGTTTTTTTTTGTGATGTAACTTCAAGTTCACCGTTTTCGGTATTTATTTCTTTACTTGTGCTTTATGAAATTACTTCTTGCCAATATTCATGGTTCTAGGTCAAAGCGAAGTCCCGTATAGGTCTTGATTCCCTTGCGAGAGTCAAATATGCGGCATAAACGGAGCATAAACGGCCGTATCTTTTGATTGCTTGTACTTAGAACTTTGTTTTTTTCACTGCTCCTAGAAATAGCAGACCTGAGTCTTTGTAATTAATTTCAACTTGACATCTCCACACATTCCTAAGAAAAAGGTTCTAAACAGTGATCCTAAAGGGTTCCGTTTTTTCTTTTGATGTATACAACCCTAAAATACCAATTAAGAAGCAGCATGTTGTTAAATTAACACGCCTCGCAAAAAGCTAGATGTTTGGTGCTTGCACCAGATACCTAGGCTATTTTATTTGGTACCTCGTTAGCCGAACTGACCTACATGTGTAACAGAAACGGGACAACTCTGCTCACCTATTTGTTTATTGAAATTGAAAACCTCGCACCAAAACTACCCCGATTTTTGTTTGGAAAATTGCATACGGTCTGGTTATCTCGAAGGCTTGTTAGCTTCAACACGTTTTAGATGTTTGTATATATATATTGAATATATATATATGCTCCCGAATAGGCCTTTTCAGCCACGAGAAAAAGTGCCTATAACATTTTCTTTAACTAACGCCGTTTAAATCATCTTTGTCAGATGTAAAGGCCAGATGATGATGATATATATATTCTCGGCAGATATCAAGCATAAAATTTGGATTTCGAATAGGCTATATCGCTACTATTAAGACCTGATAAGACCTAATTCATGTTAAACAGATCAGTATGTACAGCGCTAAAACATTATCGACGTTGCTGGTGTTGAAATAATATCAAAATTTTATCAAACTATTCCTAATTATGCGGGTCCAGTTGCTCGCATCTGTGGGTAGGTACCCTTTGAATCTCTACACTTACTCCCTGGGTGATGCTAAAAGAGCAACAAAAAGTAGCAGTAGAACTTATGCAAAGTACGCCCGGAGTAATATAGCCTCCACACCTGGTAATTTTCTGGCGAGCAGTTGTGCATTCGCATTGCTGTGTTCTGGTGTGGGTGCCGGTGAAATCACATGAGCGTGAGACGTAACACCCCACCAATCAATGGGGTGCGACTGGGGTCTTCTGACACTTCGATTGCGGAGGACTCACGTCGTATTGTTGTTGTTATGGGCGGAGGTAACCACTTTACATAAGGTGAGCCTTTAGCTATTTTATGTAACTAACGTAATATCTCAGCAGAACGCTCGAGAAAGATATATTTTTTACATTGTTTCCATTGCAAAGTTGATATTATTTTGGCAGTGCTAACACCGTTACGAAACCAGACAGTTATGAAATAGGGTATTTAAAACAGTGACGGGCGGAAACCGCTCCTATGAAATAATTTAGTGTATCTCTTCTTCTTTTATTCAACTTATTTGGCTGTAAACTATTTGATATTACACAGGTGCTATTCAACAGACAGGAGTAAGATTTATCGGCAATGCGGGCGTTGCTAACTCAAACATCAAAGATATTCTATTAATAGTTGCATGTGCACTGCAGTTTAAGTTCATCACTGTCAGAGTGAATCACACTACTTTGTGACACTAATCTAAATCACGAAGTTTAATATTTACAGAAACCAAAAGACATCTAAAATAGGTCGTAAGACCGCGCAAATACAAATATGTATTTAATTTTGCATTGACACAAATTGTTAACGCTCGCGTACTTATTAAAGTACTTCGGATCGCATTATCACCCATTTTCCGGTCAATTCAGCTATATTTTCTTTATACCTCTCTGCTTTGTCAATTATCAACCGATTTGGAAAATTATTTTTTTCATTTCATAGGATATGCTTTCAGATTTTGATAAAATTTCTCATCAAAATCAAATTCAATAATTCGATTGTTAAATCAAAATAACTGGAAAAAATATAATAAGTTATCCAAGTAAAATAAATTGCGTATTTTGCTTTCTGTGACTCTTTTTGTTAAAGGAGGTTGTTTAATGTACTCCTTTCTAATACGACTTTGTTAAAAATTAAAAAGAAGAGCTTTATGAATTGTATAAAAAAAAGACGTTATGATTTTTCTCGATAAGATAGATTTCTATGATCCTTGTATTTATTTAAAGCTTTTCATCACCTAGGTAGGTAGGTTAGGGATGACTTTTAGGAGGTCCTGAGGGCGAGAATAAACAGTGAAAGTATGTAAGTTGGCTGTCGACTTTGGAATCGGTTACTTGTTAAGTTTGATGATAAACTATGTATAAGTCAATTCAAGGAGTGTATGTCGCGGTCGTCCATTACTAGACCAAGAATGGTCTATACCGATTTGTTGAGCATGAGGACGATAAGTTGGTTTCTAGGCGAAGAGAGGCGAATTTCCGGCAGAGCGGAAACGTTTTCCGTCGTATACAAAATAGCTTCTAGACAACATGTGAACATGTGTTCTACGATGGGAATAGGGGAAATTACTTTTAAAAGCCCCACTGTTTGCAATAAAACCGCAAATGTCGTAATGTAAATCACGCTGGACTCTCTGGAGTTAAATTAATTAATCAGCACTTAGCTCCATACTATTTCAACTAAGTCTAGTAAAAACTTAATGGTTAACAAATAGGGTAACCAAACCATTTTCAAACGTACTGTAGGAAAGATACCGTAGAACTGATAATTATAAACGTCACGTGCTTCCCCATAACATGCAGCACAGAAGGCAAAGCTTTGAGCTGTGAAGTCATTGAGAAAGTTTTTATAAACAACTTCGTAAGCAATATTAAATCCGATTCATCTCAAACTTCGGCTAGACCATAATATAGAACATCAATACATCGTGCTCCCTGAACCCTTTTCTAAAAGTAGTCTAATCACACGCGTATTGGCAAAATCTTTTTCAATATCCCAAAACTTTTCTAGGTCACGCCCTATAAGTTTATCCATAAAAAGGGAAGTGGCAAGTTTATGAAACTTTAGGGATGACCCAAAAGTTACCGTATAAGGTCCCCGGGAGGTTGTAAGTTTGTTGCTCATTTACCGATAACAGCGCCCGGGGGATCAGGAGCCAAGATCACTCGGCATGGTGACACCACCGCGGTTACAACGTGCGAGCGATTACAGTCTGCGTTCTCCTTGATCCCAGCCAAGGCTTTGTAAACATAATTGCGTGAGTTTATGGTGAAATACAGTTCAGGTTAAATAGGTTTAAACATTTGCATTCAAGATTTTTGTTTTATACTTCAATTTATCAACTATATTATTTAATTTTCTTGTAACCTATTAACGTTTTTTATGTTTTATAATATTAATTGTGTAGATTTCCTTAATGCTTAAGGGCGGGCCCTGGAAAATGCGACACAGTTTTTACTTATGCATTATCCAGAGTCTCACATGTACATGCGCATACATGCAGCCAATAAATAAATATTTAAATAAAAAAATAAGTCTATATATATGAACGTAATACACAGCGATATCATTAGAATGGTAGATGGTAAAATTATATTCAGTTTTATAATCAATTTTCCTACCGTATTTTATGTTAAGTTTGTACTATGTTATTTGTAAGTCTGTCCTTTTCTACTTTTCCATGTGTGCCAATTAATGTTTCTTTCTTTCTCTCTATCTAGCGTAGTTACCAAATTAAGCGTAGCTTTTACTAAACTTAGAAGAATGATCTTGTACTCTTACTCACACGAAAAGACGATCGAACCCATGAACTACAGTGCATAAGGCAGATTCACAACCAATAGAGCTGTGATACCAGCCAACCAGAATCGTCATTTATTATCTGTGGTGACACCATAGATAATAATTGATGATTGTGTCAAATCTTCTGTCACTTACTCAAAGACGAAGGCTAATCTATGGGTGACGAAACAAAGTCTTATCGGTCCAACTATAGACCTTTTAACCCCCAACCTACGCACCACTGTATTTTGAGAAGATTACTTCTAAAAATAGCCATTCAAATTCTTGAGATTGAGTGATTAAATGAAAGGGAGCTTAAATAAGTTGTGATTAAGTTTATTAAATTAGTACCGGGAATGGAAGCTTTACGAAAATAGCGCCGAATCTTTTCACAAGATCTCCCAAAGAAAATTTTTACCAACTTTCCTCTCAAACTAAGTAAGCATTACTTAATTAAACGCATTTTAAGTATCGCCGAAGAACCAAAAACATTAGCTGGACCTTAATTCAGCCTTTTTTTTCATATGCGGTCACGGAAGTCTCATAAAATTCTAAAGAAAAACATTACTCAAATTGGGTATGATCTCGTATGATATTAAGAATCGCTTATTAAAAAAACTTTTTTTATTCTATCGCACCACTGCGCTATGTTTTCCCGGCGTGGC
This sequence comes from Aplocera efformata, assembly GCA_921293045.1. Lineage (NCBI taxonomy): Eukaryota > Metazoa > Arthropoda > Insecta > Lepidoptera > Geometridae > Aplocera > Aplocera efformata. The sequence goes on from OV121040.1 coordinate 2,176,805, forward strand.
ACGGACAAATCCAAAAATAAGAAAATAAACACTCAAGATCCGAAACCCGACTTTACGTTGATCACACAACGAATTTGCGTCAGGGGTCGGAAACCTAGTATGCCGAAGGCAGAGCTACCAACAAAGCCACGGACGTGTCAATTCATTCAATTTCTTTTTTGTCCTTTCTTTGCAAGTCAGTTGAAATAAATAAAAATATGCCCAATTTATGTAATTATTTCTCGCCTACCCGTAGAATTAGCATTTCCAGTTACCGTATAAATGTGGACAATTCCAGTACACTTGCCACACCAGCTAACCGATTGTCTGTGAGATGTCCGTAATCGGGCTCGGTTACCTGGTCCGTAACGGGCGGCATAGTGATGTAATTTCACATTACCCCGTGTAATTACGCGGTATTCTCTGAGGGCGACCAATACTGGTTCTGTTTATCTTATTGGTTATCATGTGGTATTATTTACAAGACCGCCCATTGTACGTGTTCTATTTGAAACGATTATATTTCTCTATATCGGTGTACAATAAAGTATTTTCATTCATTCATTTCATTAAAAGTTCGTGGTGGCCCAGGGGCATAGACGCCGACTTTCAATCTGAAGGTTGCTGATTCAAATCCAAAAGTGCACCAATGAGTTTTTTCCCTTGAAAAATTTATGTGCGCAATACCACGTTCTCGAAAAGGTGACGGAAAACATCGTGAGGAAACCGGCATGCCTTAGAACCTTAAGTTCGAAGACAGTGACATCTACCAATCCGGATTGGGCCCCCGTGGTAGATCAAAGGCCATTCACTCTCAATTATCGAGAGTAGGCCGGTGTCCCTGCAGTGGGAACATTAGAAGCTGGTACGGAGATTCATTCATTCATTTACACCTAAAATAAAAAAGTATATTATTTCTGCTAAGAAACATACGCGCACACTTTGTATATGGTTGACAAGTGACTGACTTAAAAATGGAAACAGAACCGACTTCTTCATCCCTCATTTCTTGCCCTGAAGGGGTAAAAAAGAAACCAAATCGGTATCGGTGAAAGAAAGCAAAACATGCAATTTCGTTTACTTTTCCCGAACCTATTGTTATTGCAAGTCTTGGTTTACCTTCTATCCCACGCTCGACAGCTAGTCGAAAAGAATTGTTTTCCTATTTTCGGGCGTCTTGGATTTCCAAAGAATGTTACTTCATGTCAAACAAAATAATGTCTTTATCATTTACCAAACAATTATTTCATTGATATAGTTTTTCATAGCGGACAAATTACGTACAGACCAGAAGCTGAATTATTTGGTAATCCTCACCACTTTTGGTAAAGTTCACGGAGAGATAAGTGCCCCGCGTTGGGCGCCAATCCATGTGGAACAATCCGTCCAAACTCGATCCAACGGGGAAACGTATTGTTATTGCGAACCTTCAGTTACCGTCTATCCGACGTCTCGACAGGTAGTTAAAGCAGCTTTCATAAATTTTCTTAGCTCCTAAAAGAATCTGGCTATGATATTTTAAAATGTACGTGTGTTTTATTTTAAAGTTCTTTGTTCTTGACATTAAAATGGTTGCAGTTTTTCGTGTTAGATTTAAATTATAAATATGGTATACTACTAGATATTACAATAAAATGTAGTACCTAAAATCATCATCACAAAATCATACTCGACGAATTTTCAAATACTACGACTATTCGTCGTATACTTAAGTAATTGTTAGATATTTTGTTTTGAGGGACCATGCCATACAAGTTATCGATTCTACTACCAACTGTTACCGAAATACAAGTTTTTTTTTGTTTCACAGAACTCGAATTTTGATCCTTAGGGATTTTATTTCCGAATTCCGTTTTTAGTGTGCGCCTAAGCACTGTCAACGCCAAATTATCAAGGCAAGCTATTCATTGTAATCATCCATCATCCAGGACATCCTCTTTCTATATTGTAATGTAAATCAATTGCTGTTCGTTAGTCACACTAAAACTCATAAACGACAGAACCGATTTAGCTGATTTCTAGTTCCTTGTGTTCGTAATAGTCAGGCAATATATATAGGTATTTGTTTTTAAAGATGTATTTTATATTATAAGTATTTATTAGACTATGAGTACACATCCCTTCCACTATTATCACCTCTCACTAGCTTCAAAAGTTTTCTGGAAGAGAACTCTTGTTAGGGTTAAGCTCGCCTTTATATATACTTTATTTATAACTTGTTTGGTTTATTTTTCGTATGTACATTAAATAATAACAGACAAAGTTTACGAGACACATCGGAAATAGAGGAAAATATGAAAGTGAATTTTTCTATGTAAGTTGTTGCTATTGCGACCTCTGACAGCTTGTTTTTAATCGTGAACAAGACAGGAAAACATCCATCGGATCAGCTAATTTATACAAGCTGCGCCCCGCGGTGATACCCGCGATTTTCTGGAAACTTCTTAAGTTTTTCTTTCATGAACCTTTACTCTCACAATAGCAAACGCAACAAGAAAATAATTAACAAAATTTGTCCAGCCGTTCACGCGTGATGCCTTAATTAAGGAAAATAGGCATTCATGTTTATACATAGATATTGATTACCCTTCGAAACCGTATTGTTTCTAAATATTATTCGGACAAATCATCAAGTTACAATAATATCATTCGAATGTTTTGGTAATTAATTGAAACGTCGGGTCCAGGTGAACTATGGTTTACTGTTACGTCCAATTAAAATATTGCGATTAATCACTTTGTTGATAATGATACACTAATTTATTTATACTGATTTATTCATAAATCTATGGCAGGGTTTATATAGGCAATAGTATTACGCCTTTTCCCAGAAGGGTTACTAAGATCCTTAAAGGGACCATTACTTGCTGTCATTATTGTAGCAAGAATAATTCAGCTAACACTAACATCCCACGAATTAAGGGTTTGTGTAAATAACCTATATTCCAATATCTCAAAAGACACTCAAATGATATGAGTAACTTGACTAGGATGTTATTCAAATGATGAATTAAAATGAAATTCGTAATTAAAAATTTAACGATCACACTCCAAGAGCAATACTCATACTAAGATCGGGGAGGACCAAAGTCGTATCACAGATGTTATGGACAGTTGTAACCACTTAACATCTATCGGGCCATCATGTCGTCCAGCCAGTTAAGTCATATTATAAAACGGCAGCCTTGCTAACGAAGCTCGGTACCAGCCTCTAATGTTCCCACTGCACGGACACCGGCCTACTCTCGATAATTGAGAGTAAATGGGCTTTGATCTACCACGGGAGCCCAATCCGGATTGGCAGATGTCACACGTCGAACTCGAAGCCGCTTCCTTATTCAAATATAAAATCGAAGGCAAAACATTTTAATAAAATATTCCCGAAATGGTAACCAGAAATTCTCAAACGTATGTCGAAATTAGTTGGTGTTTTATTTAGCGAACTAATTTCATTTTTAAATTAAACTGTAATTCGGAGTACAAGCTATAAAATTCCCTTTTTGTCAGCGGAATTAGATATCGTAAGCCGTTTGAGTACGAAGCTGGGTTCTGGCAACATTTGGGCAGAATAGCCGCCGCCCGATGCGGGGAATTGGGTCAAGACACGCTATCGTGTCGTAGGCTTTTAGAATTATGCCCAATTTGATTGGATTCCTCGCTTTTACTATGTGGAAATCGATAGAAAATGAGGTCATCCGAACTTTACGAGATGTGACAAGGTTGCGTTCATTAATCTAGACGGCGTGGCTTAGTTGGTAGTAGCCCTGCCTTCAAAGCGAGCGGTCCCGGGCACACTTTGTGTGGTGAGCAAGAAGTTTGTTCTCGGGTCTTGGGTGTTTGTCTTGTGTTCCTGTGTTTGTCCACGCCATCTGCGACACAGGGAATCCTAGTGCAGAGATATGAGTGTGTTAACGTTGTTTGTTTGTTTGTTGAATCTATCATACTGATATTATGAAAGTTTGTAGTTACGTATGTTTGTTAATAATATAATATGATACCCCTTTGGATTACCCCTAATGAAAGAGCGTTCTAAGATAAGTATTTTATACTTAAAAGAATTTCCATAAGTACTTCAATATTTATATTAGTGATGTACCTCCAAAGAAACAGTTACAATAGATATGGCTACTTATTAACGTATGGAAGGAACACAGGTTTAACGACACAAATCTTTATGACTCAGTGTAGATTCTGTATATAGCTCTGTGTCTAAAACCAAGCCAAAAGTATCTACATACTGTCCCCTATCTATATTATATGATTGTACTTGATATTTTTTTGAATAAATTATTATTATTAATTATTAAGCTGTAACTGTATATTAAGTTATAGAAAAAACAATATTTTGTATTTTTTTTGTCACGTCTCTACGGCTGAAATGATTTGGATGAAATTTGTTATGAAGTTAAGTGGAGTTTTCCCTTAGGATCGCCAAACCGCGGGTTTGGATGGGTGACCGTTTAGTGGCATTTGAACTGAGCGCTTCCGTGCTGTACTGAGGGCTATACGAGGCCTTCGGGCACTCTGAAACTCCGACACCAGAGTAGACTACTTTCTCTCTTTTCTCTCATGAAAGAAGAAGAAGAATAGTTAATAGTTTGAAGCATATGCTCGTTCAAGTTAATTTATTACGTTCCAAATCCATAAAAGTCTATGCATGTTACGCCCCAGATACTTTTTACTTATTTGTTAGTAAATTTTCATTGGGGCCGTACAAAAACTGTATTTTCTTTTGTTATTTTGCAAATGCTACAATACCTTTTTCGTCCTTTTCCCGATAAAGTTACCAATCAGGAAAACGTATGTTACACAGTGTATAGTGTATGTAAGGGCTCCAACAACTATAGCTTAGCGTAAGATGACAAAAGCAAAATAAAACGTACAATTTACTACTCGCATGCAGACATCTTGGAACATAATATCTGCACTGGCAACACAATCTCGCTAAAGTAATTTACAAAATGCTCGTATCATTATTATTATGGCAGCGAAATATTTTGAAGAGTGTCGGCAAAGGATAAATCTATTACTGAGCTCCAGAGGGATTTGGGACGGAAAAATAATTTAAATATTTCATTATCAGAGGAGAAAATTTTACTGAAATATTTGCGTTCCAATCTCATTTTACTTGGTATTCGTTGAAAAATGTGTGCAAATATCAGGTTCTCCGAAATATTAGGAGTAATAGAGAACCTAGAAGTAATTCGTAATTTCGTAATTCTTTATTGTACACACACACACATGAAAAAAATAAAATAAAAGGAAACATAAACTAATAACAAAAAGTATGTATAAAGGCGAGCAAAGCAAAGTAACATGAAATTGTTTAATTACAATTACAATAATTAATAAATTTTGTATAACATTTAACTGGTCTTCCACAACATATTTATAATGCTCAAAAAACTTCATTTCTGGCCATATAATCCAACTACTTCACGGAAGGTAACGCTTTGCCTGCAACACAAGTCTAGAACTTAGTGCAGGCCCTGCGAGCCATCATCACATTGTAACACATTGTAATCCTTATGTAAAAATTATCTATTTAATGTGTTTATAATGTACAGGTAATGTATAGGTTTAAAATAAAAAAATATTATTATTATTTTACATTCAGTAATCTCATAATTTCACTTTATTTCGATGTTTTCTTATTATATTAGTTATTATAGTTAGTTTTTTTGTGAAACGTGATTTTTCGGAAATTATTGTATATTTTTTGGATACCAATTACATATTGATTAAACAATAATTTACTATAATAATTTCGTATAGCTCCAATTTGGTAAGTAATGTTACTTGATTGGTTAAAACAATAATTGCATTGTTAATATTAGACGTTAGGATAAAAGTTATAATTATAGCGCCATCTTACAAATTATTGAAGTAACAGTAGAACCAATCAAGTACCACAAACATTTACAAGATGGCGGTGTATAAAAGTGTCAGCAGTTATAAGCTGCCAGAAATGCAATTATACATGTAAACTGGAACAGCAAAACTCTATCTAAACACAGAATTTCATCCAAATCGTTAGAGCAGAAATATATAAATAAATATATTGCTCGTTTAAAGTAGTAAGATTTTGTATGAAATTAATTTGATTATTTGTTTAATAGTAAATAGATCTTTATTGTGTTTTTAATGGATTAAATAAATGATAAATGTAGATATATGACAAGGAAAAAATAATTTGGGCGGGTTGATATGTAGCTCCCCGACACAAAGTGATGACACGTTTCCTATTAACTATTTTACTGCAAATATTGGGTGTGAATATGACTCCGCCCTTTCTCAACAGATGTCGTTTTTAGTATTGTTTACGTGTACTAATAAATGACCATACTTGTATTCGATAGTACTGAATGTCAGCTGTCAGCATTTTATGATATTTGGTTGAAGTGTAAGCAACAATTGTTTTCACCTTTTCGAAAATGTCGGTTTTTATTCCAAATAAACGTCATTTGCGGGAAGTGTTATTACATTATTTTATTGCGAAGAAAACTGCAGCGGAAACTTATCGTTTGCTTGTGGAGATTTATGGTGAGCATGCTCCGTCTAATACAACTTGCAAGGAATGGTTTCGACGATTTCAAAATAACGATTTTAGTACTGAGGATAAAGAACATGGAAAACCACCAAAAAAATTTGAAGATGCTGAATTGGAAGCATTATTGGCGGAAGATTCTTGCCAAACTCAATCAGAATTAGCTGCAGCATTAAATGTTGATCGTTCAACTGTTGCAAAGCGTTTACAAATGATGGGAATGATTCAAAAAGCCGGTGACTGGGTTCCACATGATTTAAAAGAAAGAGACATGGAACGTCGGAAAACCATTTGTGAAATGCTGCTTCAAAGACAGCAAAGAAAAGGATTTTTGCATCGGATAGTCACAGGAGACGAAAAATGGATACACTACGAAAATCCTAAACGCAAAAAAGCTTGGGTGAAACCAGGCGAACCAGGCCCATCACAGCCAAAAATAAATATTCACTGTGCCAAGGTCATGCTCTGTATTTGGTGGGATCAGAAAGGTATTGTATATTATGAGTTGCTCAAACCCTCTGAAACTATTAATGGAGAAGTTTACCGACGACAACTAATGCGTTTGAAGCGAGCCATAGAAGAAAAACGACCAGAATGGGTGAATAGACATAACAAATTAGTTCTTCAGCATGACAATGCCAAACCGCATACCGCAGAAGTCGTAAAAAGATATTTAGAGGGACAGGACTGGGAAGTGTTACCCCACCCGCCATATTCACCAGACATAGCTCCTTCGGATTACCACCTATTCCGGACGATGCAGACAGACCTTACTGGAGAAAAGTTTACTTCATGTGAAAGTATCAAAATTTGGATTGACAACTGGATAAGCTCAAAAGACCAGGACTTCTTCCAGCAAGGAATACGAAAACTACCTGAACGATGGGCGAAGGTTGTAGCTGCAGATGGAGCATACTTTCAATAATTTTTTTTTTAATTTTGTAAGCGAACAAATGTGTTTTATTTTGACAAAAAGGGGCGGAGTCATATTCACACACCCAATATATAATATTTATTTGTGAGTGGTTCAGAAAAATTACAAATTGGACTCATCTATACACGTAAAAGCCTTAGGAAATTTGGAAGGAATCCAAGTAGAACGAATGTAAGATAAATGCGTGACAAGACCGAATGAAACACATACAGTGGTGGGCTTATCGTTCATTGTTTTCCTACAGACAACTAAGGTGATGTTATCGTTCTGAAAATCTATCCTACCGTAGAAAAATAAACGAAAAATTAATCAAAATGTTGGAATCACAGTTTATTGGGTGTGTGAATATGACTCCGCCCTTTCTCAACAGATGTCGTTTTTAGTATTGTTTACGTGTACTAATAAATGACCATACTTGTATTCGATAGTACTGAATGTCAGCTATCTAACGCATTTTATGATATTTGGTTGAAGTGTAAGCAACAATTGTTTTCACCTTTTCGAAAATGTCGGTTTTTATTCCAAATAAACGTCATTTGCGGGAAGTGTTATTACATTATTTTATTGCGAAGAAAACTGCAGCGGAAACTTATCGTTTGCTTGTGGAGATTTATGGTGAGCATGCTCCGTCTAATACAACTTGCAAGGAATGGTTTCGACGATTTCAAAATAACGATTTTAGTACTGAGGATAAAGAACATGGAAAACCACCAAAAAAATTTGAAGATGCTGAATTGGAAGCATTATTGGCGGAAGATTCTTGCCAAACTCAATCAGAATTAGCTGCAGCATTAAATGTTGATCGTTCAACTGTTGCAAAGCGTTTACAAATGATGGGAATGATTCAAAAAGCCGGTGACTGGGTTCCACATGATTTAAAAGAAAGAGACATGGAACGTCGGAAAACCATTTGTGAAATGCTGCTTCAAAGACAGCAAAGAAAAGGATTTTTGCATCGGATAGTCACAGGAGACGAAAAATGGTGAAACCAAAAAAAAAAAGCTTGGGTGAAACCAGGCGAACCAGGCCCATCACAGCCAAAAATAAATATTCACTGTGCCAAGGTCATGCTCTGTATTTGGTGGGATCAGAAAGGTATTGTATATTATGAGTTGCTCAAACCCTCTGAAACTATTAATGGAGAAGTTTACCGACGACAACTAATGCGGTTGAAGCGAGCCATAGAAGAAAAACGACCAGAATGGGTGAATAGACATAACAAATTAGTTCTTCAGCATGACAATGCCAAACCGCATACCGCAGAAGTCGTAAAAAGATATTTAGAGGGACAGGACTGGGAAGTGTTACCCCACCCGCCATATTCACCAGACATAGCTCCTTCGGATTACCACCTATTCCGGACGATGCAGACAGACCTTACTGGAGAAAAGTTTACTTCATGTGAAAGTATCAAAATTTGGATTGACAACTGGATAAGCTCAAAAGACCAGGACTTCTTCCAGCAAGGAATACGAAAACTACCTGAACGATGGGCGAAGGTTGTAGCTGCAGATGGAGCATACTTTCAATAATTTTTTTTTTTTAATTTTGTAAGCGAACAAATGTGTTTTATTATGACAAAAAGGGGCGGAGTCATATTCACACACCCTATAGATATAGGAAAACATTTGAGAACCCAATTATAATTTAACGTTTAGGAAAACGCTTTTCCTTCGGGATACAATTAATTTTAATTGCATGGATTAATTAATATCGCGTTCTCCTCAGCTGCGATTCGAAAACCGTTAATATTTAAAATCCAACTTATTTTTTATAGTTCAGTATTAGCCTTTCTTATTTGTTCGCATGTTTGGTATCATTACATGTCTCTCAGCCAATAATTTTTATTTTTGAATTTAATTATTGAGAGCGTGTGCATAGTTTTATTATTTAGATAACGTTCGTCTGTGTTCTCATGACAGTTGACACAGGAAAATGAAGCAAATTGTAACTGCCCATTGGATACCAATTGCGAAAAAGGTGTAGTTGGAGATGGAGATCTGATCTTCAGTTTGATTATGGTCTTGTGACCTCACTAGAGACAGAGCGTGGTGGCCCAGGGGCACAGACGCCGACATTCAATCTGAAGGATGCTGGTTCAAACTAATGAGTTTTTTCACTTGAAAAATTTTTGTGCGCAATACCACGTTCTCGAAACGGTGACGGCAAACATCGTGAGGACACCGGCATGTCTTAGAACCAAAAATTCGACGACATGTGACATCTACCAATCCGGATTATCGAGAATAGTTGGGTGTCCCTACAGTGGGAACATTAGAGGCTGGTACGGACCTCACTAGGTTTGTATTGACAGCCTAGCTGAATTATTGAGTCCAAACAGATACCATAGAAGCCAAACCGGGCAAATGCATGTCTTTAAAATGTTGTTTCTATGACATGTTAAATTGGTTTCCATTAGATACTTTACTTCGCCGTTCAGAGAGCGAAGTTATACTACAAATTTGCAAATGTAAAAATCCACGGATGCATACTTGCTGCAGATAACTAGTGGTTTAGTCGGAGTAGCGCTAACCACTCAGATATCAGGACTCAAAGAGCTTATGGAGTTTTTAGTTGGTGCCTTTAAAGATAAGTATATATAGTTAGTATGACATGCACTTTCTGACTGTCCTCACAGCTCAGCTGGCAGTACTGACCTATGCCTTCTGTGCTGAATGTATGGGTTTTGCTTCCTACTCAAGCATTTGCATGACATAAATGTTTGTTCAACGGTTGGGTGTAAATGATAAATTATATATTTTTCAAAAAAGAAATACTATATAAATATTCTATCAGTTATTCAGTTCTCATAGCACAAGCTAAATGTAATATTATAAAGCATTTGAAAAATATATAGCAATATTTTAACCATATTTTCTTGCTCTTTGAATTACAAATATCCGCTACACGATTATTTTATTAAATATACGGAACCATTAAAACGTGGCGCGTGCCGGACAAGTCTTTGTTTTTTTCTCAAATTTTCCCGACAGTGTCAGAGGGGTGTATGGTGATTTATGAGGCAATCTTTTAGTCGTAAATCAAAAGTACAGTTCTCGGCGCGAATGCAAGTTTGAAACAATCACTTGTTTTTCTGCTTTCACTGTTAAATTCTACTTTGTTATGATTTATAACGTAGGTCCTTTTATGTCATTACTGGCAAATGCTAGTGCTAGCTGACAGCTGCTTTGGTGTCTACTTCACTCATAGCAACAGCAATAAGTCTTCTAGGTAAAGGAAGATCCAATTCGCATTGTGTTGCGTCGAGCTGTTACTTTGAGACGGGAATGTAACTTCTTGTGGCTTTAATTTCAACGGGTGCATTTCACACAAACGCACCATTGTGAGTAACTAAAACATATAAAATATATAAAAATATATTTTAGAAAAATACTTTTCAGTATTTTATTATTGTCTAACATAAGCAATCAGATATTAATACGGTAGGCCTAGAGGAAGTCACGAGTTTCTTGTCTCAGACATGTCACTCTTTTTTATATAAAACTTAGGCAAACAAGCAAACAATCTACCTGATGTAAAGTAGCTACCGTCGCTTCTAGATCTTGCAACATCGAGGATGCAGATGAGTTGTCTACCTTGAAGAAATCTCTTTTATTTTCTTTTGAAATGACCTCTGGAAATTAATGAATGAAAACCTTAGGAGGAAGCTCGTTCAAAAGCGTTTGGCTGCAAGGATCGGGAAAAGCAAGTTGTACGACGAACCAACTAGCCAATAATGCGTGGATGAGCTTTTGATTCTATGTCGACTCACACGACGTAAGGAAAAGGTTTTTCCTTTGCATGCGGATTACGCCATAAGGAACTAATAAAGAACCAATGTCTTGGGACGGAATCCACCCACAACCAACAGGAGGCAGAGTACCAGAGCTGCGAGGACAGTCATCTTGTGGGAGTAATGGTTTTGATAAAACGATTTAGCTTCTGATCATATTCTAAAGCGTTCTCATTCTGAGCACCACCCAAGAGATTTGAAGCTTAAGTAAAACGAATTTGTACGAGTAAAAAAATCGTTCAATTTTATCACGTAATTGTGAGATTGTATTGATTGAACGCTTCCTGAAGGGTGTGTAATGTTTGCGGAAATGAAAATTTGGCGGTAATGTTTTCGCGAAGGTGAAGAAGATTCATAACTCAATAATATTTATCATAGAAGTCTCAAATATTGGGTCAAAAAGAAAATAATAAGTTGCACAGAAATCCCGTATTATCTACAAAATTGCCAAAATCAGAAAGGAATCCAGAGAGACGATATCTCGATGATTTAAGATAAAAATTATTGAACATTAACTTAATTTTTTTAAATACTTACAGAGTTTTGAAGTTATCAGTTCACCGAGCATGACCACAATTTCAAGTTAGTTACTTTAAGTACATATCATGCTCCGTGGTTCTCGCATCCGTAGACTTCACAGTTCCTACACGCACCTGGGCGGTATGAAAGAAGCAAGCCAAAGTAGCAGTAGGACTTGTGCCAAGTTTGTACCTCCACACTTGGTAATCCGCCGCCAAGCAGTGGTGCACTCGCGTTGCTAAGGTCGTGTAGGAAGGCTGGTGAAATTACAGGTGCATGAGACGTTACATCCCCATCTCTGAGTGACGGGCGCAGCGCGATGCGACTTGTGTCTCAGATGTTTATAGGCGGCGGTCATCACTTAAAATGAAATGGGCCGTAAGCTCGCCCCAAGATTATTTTGTGTTATTACGTGTCATCACCGTAGGAGATCACAGCAACAATTTTATGTATTTTTTAATAGAATATAAAATTTTCTTTCTGAATTTTAATGCATACCGGACAAAAAGCTCTTTTTATTTTTCGGCTCTACCCGAGAGCGTTATCTGCGTTGAGTGCTTAATTTGCTGAAATTACAACGTAATCGCTACCCCTCGCTGAATTAACATAGATTGTAAAGAGTGTTTTTATAGAATGCGCGTTATTCTTATATTATTGTTATACCCAGCCTGCAACAACCGGCGGTGTGCTCAACCAAATATGGAATTACCTGAAACAAAAATTCAACATTGTTATTATGGCAACGAAAATGAAAGTAACAAAAGGTTATACGTGCAGAAATCCTGTCATATCTTAGTATTCAAATTGTTCATACAGTTCATATATTTATATTATTTAATAAAAAATAAGTATTCTATCAGATATCTAAGCTACAGGAGCTTAGTAGGTAGGTAGCCCCGCCTTCGAAGCGAAGGTCCTGGGTTCAATACCCGGCTTAGGCAGAATGTGTGATGAACTTCAATTTTGTTCTCAGATATTGGGTATTTGTCTTGTGTTTCTGTTAATCCATGGCACCTGCGATTCAGGGAATCCTACAGCAAATATATCAATTTACACACTCATAATCCCGTTTTTTCCGTTTAACTTTTACCCGAACTAAATCCGTTATATTTTAATCTACACCATGGTTAAAAGAGACGCTTAGCCTGGGTTATATTATTATTAATTATAAAACAGTAAAGTAACGTGCCGGCACAATATGTATTTTTTTTCCATTTCCCTGTAAGATAACATTCCAGTACTCACTCCTTACTCATGTAACCCTAACCCTGAAGATGACAAAACCTGATGTATTAACGTACAAGTATTCAATCTAGCGACATATGGACAATAAAAGATTCCTTCAATCCCGATGGTATTCATGTCACTGGGTCACATGTTTCCATGCATAACATGTAAGAAAACAGTGGTGAGAATGATAAATTCCATGTATTTATTATGGACGTAGCTACCCTTTGGTGTCGCTCGTCGTAAAAATAAACAAGTTACTGATATACAAGGATTGATATATAAGCCATTCAAAGTAATCGTATTGCCAAATTTATGTTCGGAGTTGACAGGTGTAAAAATGCATTATATTAAGTCTGCCAGAAAGGATCTTGCTGACAGACACCTATTAACGCTGGGTGTAACTTGCATGCAAATTCTACTTATTTGTTTTGTTTACTTTTTGTATTTTAATAATTTTATGTTAGTTTCTGAGTCATTGAATCTTGTTGCAATAAAGATATATTACTATTATTAAATAGAATAAAGCAGATGATCTGACAAGTTCATTTTACAAAAATGTAAAAACACTCAACTCTGTATAATGGTAGTGAGCTGATGACTTTGAGACAACTGAACCGATTTAGATAAAACAAATCTAAGATACACCGCTAGAAAACCTGCTTTTAAATACCGTTTAAGTGCTACGGTACAGACAGACACCCATACAAATACATACACATACCGGTCAAACTCATAACACCCCTCTTTTAGCGTCGGAGGTTAATAAAAAGAAGATTTAGTACCTCTACTAAGCTTCTTATAAGTGAGTAAATACTTAGCAATGATCTTAACATGTTTCGTCTCTCCAAGAGGCATTTTCGGAGCATTCACTCGTGATGTAGCCTTGTTGAAGGCTACTCCAAGTCTTTGGGTTAAGTTTAGCGGAGGTGTAGTAAACTCCTTCGAGTGTGTAAGTAAACTCTAGCGTCGGGGTTTCAAGCCGCCCGACCATCTCCATACTTTTATTATTTGCTAAGATAATCCGCCGTACCCTCAGAGTCCCTACACGTATCTCCCGGGTGGTAAATTGCCACTTACTCACTTGTGCCAAATTCATCCGGAGAGGTACTGCTACCACGTCTGGTAATCTGCCGCCAAGCAGGGCCACACTCGAGTAGCTATTATAATTACCAGCACATCTTTGTCTCAGAGCTCCCGTGGCACATCAAAGCCCATTCACTCTCAATCATCGAGAGTAGGCCGGTGTCTCGACAGTGGGAACATTAGAGGCTGATACGGAACCACTCAACATCAGGGGCGTCATCTCGTTCTATTACTAGAATAGCATTAAAAACAGCGCACTTGCAAACTGGTTCTAAAAACAGTTCTAGGTTTAGTAGTCGCACTCTACTAAACCTAGAACTGTTTTTAGAGCCAGTAAATTGAAGCCCTAAATTGAATCCAATTGAATAAATGATTTGGCGTTAACATATCTGCGCCGGCAACACCATACATTTCCCTGTATTCACTAAAATATTCTCTTCCCGACGTCCCCGGGGAACATTTGTTTGCCTTAGGTGTTTGACGCGGGCTTAATGAGGCTTACTTGGGTAAATAGCTTGCCTCGGTGACAAACTCTCCTTATCGGCTCGCCAGTGAGTTATGTGATTCGGTGGCCAATTCCGCTTAGCAACCAGGCTTAGTGCTAATATTGTATATAAATAATACGTAGTACTTTGCTTCTTACTTTCTTTACTTTATGCAGGTGTTAGCTAAGACAAAAAAAAAGCAGATCTTTTTTATGTTCGATATATTGCATTTATATGACAAGCCTCTTAGCTCAGTTGATAGTAATTCTGCTTTCTGCGCTGTAGATTGTGAGTTCGATTCTCACCCAGGACAAGCATTTGTGCGATGAACATAAATGTTTATTCTATATCTGGGTGTTAATAATGTTATGTATTTAAAAAAAAATACTATATAAATATTCTATCAGTTATCTAGTTCCTATATTTCAAGCATTGCTTAGTTTGGGGCAATATGGCGCTTTGTGAAATGTCCTTGTTATTATGTTAACACAGGGAAAAATTATAAGCATATAGGTACGTTAGTTTCAAAATACTAGATTTTCAACTTTCAAAAATTGTTCAGTTACTGCGGTCGTAATGCCCCTATTCCCGAATAGCCGAAAGATGCTTTGGTGATAGAAAAGGTCGACGGGAATAGGCCACGTAATGGTCGAGTACCCGTGCGATCAACAGACCCAATGAAATTCGGTAATTTCAGAGGTCTTCCTGGCAATTCGTTGGGGCGAAAAATATTCGCTGATCCCCAAGTTGGACAAGATTTATAATCGATCTTCTGATGTACAATTAGCGATACAGAAGAAGATCCTATTCGTATAAGCAACAAATCACGATATTTTGGTAGTCAGTGCTGCTGTACAGAGGTCTTGAACATGATTTGGCGGGTCGAGTTGACAAAATCATGCCCTCAAGCAAGCTCTTCTTGTCATTGTGATGGCGGAAAAACAAAATGGTAGGCAATTTTCAAAGCTTATTAGGGTGACATTTAAGGGTCCAAAAAATCGCTTTGGATTACGAGAATTCCTCCCGAGACGGGATGCAGAATAATAATGGAGCCGGGATTTAGGAGAATTCGGGGGAATTTGAGATATTTTGTAGGTGCCCCTGCTGATAAATTACAGTGTTTTTTTGCTAATGGCCGCCTTTTATGCGTATTTTCTCATTTAAAACAGAAAATCGGGATAAATCATCGGCTGATTGTAAGGTCTGCTGTAAGAATTTTCTTGGACTGTGGAAATAGTAAAGAAATTTGTGACAGAAAGAAATTTGTGCAAACTGTGTGTCTTTTGTTTTCAGGCTCAACTATGCCATGACTAAAATGCAGTATTCATCATAAACCAACGAGATTTTTTTTTAATAATAAATACACCGTCTTTATTGTCATCAAAATCGCAAAAATTGTCCAAAGTTTAGCCACTTAAATATATTTTCATCAAATACAATATGTACAAGAATTCAATTGAAAACTTTTTAAAATTTGAACTTGATAATTAACACTTGAACTTCAACACGATAAGGCTCGAATCTCAAACCTACACTAAATAAAACATCCTAACTTAATATTATAAATGCGAAAGTGAGTTTATAACACATTTGCTCGTGAAGATTCTCTTATTTCACCAATTTGTAATGTAATGTAAAACGCACGAGTTTTTTTTAATAAGGTAAAACACACGGTTTATCAAAATGCTCCGTCTAAAACGAACGGTACTTATTTAAATCTTAGCAAAGATTTTTTATGTCAGAAAAGTGGTCAGCTTTTTATGAATAAATTTAACTTTGATTTTTTTTTAATTCCTAAGTATACGTTCCTGAAATGACCTTACTTGGTAGTAGATTTGTGGTGGGTTCAATTCCCACTCAGAACAAGCAATTGTGTAAGGAACATGCTGCTGTTTTATGTCTGGGTATTTAATATGTATTGTTTGTAAATACATACAAAAAAAGGACTAATTAAGTATTATATCATTTATCAACTTCCCATAGTACAAGCTATGCTTAGTTTACAATTTCAGCTGTTGACATTCAGCTATGGTTCACAATCAGCTGGAGGGAGTAGGTGCTTACCATGGTTTATTGTGTAATACACACTGTATTGTGAGAGTCAATTTGTAATCAAATTTGTGATAACATCTACTACCAGCGAACAGTTAATCCCATCCAAACAGCGCTCGTGATACACTGTTTACTTATAAATAAGCACTGCGCTAATTAACTTACGGAAGTTAATTAACCAACTAATCATATTTCTATTGTAATTTGACGGTTTAATGTTTTTGCACAAAATAAAGATAATTAAATCGCTATTTTTGTTTTTGCGCCACCGCCTATATTTTTTAACGTATTGAAACGTTAACACACTCATACCAATGCACTAGGATTCCCTGTGTCGCAGATGGCATGGAAAAACGCAAGAAACACAAAACAAATACCTGAGATCCGAGAAAAACTTCATGCTCACCACATAAAGTGGGTTCCAGCCGACAATCAAACCCGGGAACCCTCGCTTCAGAGGCAGTGCTACTACTAATTAAGCCACGGAGCCGTCATTAAGTTATAATGAGTATTTATTTCGTTCCTGTTGTTACAACGTTAACAACGTTAACACAGTCATACCTCTGCACTAGGATACCCTGTGTCGCAGATGGCATGGACAAACACAGAAACACAAGACAAACACCCAAGACCCGAGAACAAACTTCATGCTCACCACACAAAGTGTGCCCCGGCCGGGAATCGAACCCGGGACCCCTCGCTTCGAAGGCAGGGCTACTACCAACTAAGCCACGGAGCCGTCAAAAAAAGCCGTTACTTCCAGAAGATTTATAAACTACCTTACTTACTAAAAAGTTTTTCATACCACTTTGCATGACTACGTGGATTCAGGTTCCTTTCATGTGATGAGCGGTTTTCAACAATGGGTTGAATTTGAATAAAATAAATAGTTGGAACAGCCACATGGCCTGAAAGGACACTCAAAGGGGACAATGGCACTCAACAGTGAAGTCTCCGAAGGTAACTTCGGAGAAAGTGTAGCCGATGTCGTTTTCACAGTAAAGTGAAAGGTTTGAACATTGTAAGTGTTGTTATATACTTCCTTTTATGGCCTTTTGTGTCTCCACAAATATAAAATATATTTAATTATCCGTACCAGCCTCTAATGTTCCCACTGCAGGGACACCGGCCTACTCTCGATAACTGAGAGTGAATGGGCTTTGATCTACCACGGGAGCCCAATCCGGATTGGTAGATGTCACATGTCATCGAATTTATGGTTCTAAGATATGCCGGTTTCCTCACGATGTTTTCCTTCACCGTTTACTATAATATTATTATATTTAATTATACATAGACATATATATCACCAGCGCCAACTTTCCCCAAACTTTTAGTACTTTTTTTTTTACTAAGAAACTGGCTTAGCATAGCTCCATTTTTTTGTAAAAGTCTGTTTTATTTGTATTGTTTGTTATTTGTTCTTGTTCTGATTTATAAATCAATCAGTTGTGTTTGAAATATGAAGAAATCCAGGACTAACATTTTCCTTATCTCCTATATTGCTTAGCTCATCATATCGCAAGACCATCATGCTAGTTTATTTGATGTCCCCTATCGTAACCATAAAGGATGTAAGGGGTTAGAATCCCTATGAATGCCAACTGAATGAGTGCGAACGAATTTCCTGACAAATTCTTAAAAAAGTATCTCGTATTTGCGTAAATTAGTGTTAGTTCTTGTCAAAAGAACTGTCACAAGGTGTTTACACCCGACTTCAAAAAGGAAGTTCTCAATTGGATTGTATTTTTTATGTTTGTTACCTCAGATATCCGTCATTTATGGACCGATTTTGATTTTTTTGATGTGATTGGAGATTGGTCCCATAAAAAATATTAAATTCGGTGAAATTGTATAGTTTTAAAAAAAACTACTGGCAAAAATATATCATCCAAGTAAACGAATTGCGTGTTTTGTTTTCCTGTGTCAAAAACAAAAAAGCAGTAGAACTTGTGCATAGTTCGCCCGTAAGTGGTGCGTCTACACCTGGTAATCTGCGCCAAGCGTGCCCTCGCATTGATATGTTCCGGTGGAAGGGTGTGGGAGCCTGTGAAATCACATGTCAATGTGACATAACATCCACGTCTCGGGTAACGGGCGCACGGGGTGCGACTTGGGTCTTCTTATACTACGGTCGGGGAGGACCGAAGTTGTATCGCTGTTGGCGGAGGTAGGTGGGCCTTCAGCTGGTTTCGTCGTTATTTTACATAAAAAAATACCCTTGCTTACTGCCGTTCGGTAAATGTGTCCCCTGATATTAGGGACTAGCATTGCTCTTAGCAATTACGCTATAAATGAGCCCTGTGGTGGGCGATTTATAGATATTGAACCGGATTCCCCTTCATGGGATGCCTGAAGGTACTTCGATGGGCTATTAGGGTTATTGTATGAGGAAAGAGGTCAAGAACGAGTATCGTTCTTTGGACAAAGACTTGAAAACTGGTCTTCACTTGGCCTTTTTTGGTACTGATACATGTGCGTTGTTTTATTTGCATTCAAAACACATTTTAAATATATCTTAAACATCTTGATAGATTAAGATATGAACGAAATCCTATATTAAACACAAAAATCTAACTATGTCAAATCAAATCAAATCGGTTTCATTAGAAAGGCAATAATGCGAAGATGGTTTTAGACTAAAACAATGCATTAGGCACAAAATGTATTTCTTCTTTTAGCGTAGAAGCACATGAATAGTGGTGATATCATCGCTGCCATTGTTTTCTCACGAACAATTCACCTAATACCTACCAGTATCCTTCTTTAGTAATTTACCAGCCAAGCCAGGACATGTTGGCAATTGCCAGTATTTTTTTTTATTTGCTGACCTGCTTGGAATTGCATAGCCGATAATGACTCCAAATATACTTCGTTTTTCATGTGGGCGAGTAGCCAACACTGGTTATGGAGTTATGTCAAGCCGCAGGCCTTCGGCATGGCTTAACAAGGAAACGCTCAGTTCAAATGCCACTAAACGGTCACCCATCCAACTTCTGACCTGCCCGAAAGTTGCTTAATTTAAGATTTCTGTAAAGAACAGCTAAGTAAACTACACCACGAGCGCTTATACTAAACATAAGGCTTGTAGTAAATAACAATAAAATGTCCCTTCCGAAAATAAAATATGTGAATAATCATATATAAGTGGAAAGAGCTAAACGTTTTATCTCCCAGCTTAGCTTCCAAAATAAATCCTCTTGTTGACACGACATATATTTTTCCGCAACGTTGGATTAAAGCAAGCAGATTTTGTGTTCCGTTGATCCGAAGGCGTGGGCGGTGATGAGCCACTCGTCTGGGATTTTACACATGACGAGAACTTAATTGCTAGAACACCTTGAGATGTGTGGTATAAGACACTAAAAAAGTCATGTAAATCCCAAAAAGAGTAATAAGTAAGTAAAAAACGCTTTACGCGCTCCTTTCTACCACGTACCTGCAAAATATGGAATGAGCTTCCGTTGGAGGTGTTTCCAATGGGGTTCAATATGAATACATTTAAAAAGAGTGGGAAGAGATTTTTAGCTGATAGGCACCGCGTTGGCAACACCACAAGTGTTACTAGCGTTTATAGGCGACGGTAGCCACTTACCATCAGGTGGGTCGTTAGCTTGTGTGCCTTATCATTCACATAAAAAAAAAAAAGTATTAATAAGATAAAACAACGCACTTGTATAAGTAAGTCCAACTGCTAAAGATCATAGGCACCCCTAAGAGTTTAGACATCCTTTAGAGTCCCTACAAGTACCCCCTGGATTAACTAAAAGTAGCAGTGGAACTTGTGCTTAGTTCCGCGGAATCTGTTGTGGTCCAGTGGAAGAGTGCAGGCTCCATAACCATTCCATATTCCATAAACAGAATACGACTAAAGTTCTCTCCTACTGAAGTACTTTGTCCTATTAAGTGTACAAGTGCTGACCTGACCACGGCCTCGGCCAACGCCATAGACATGGCTCACTTTTATCTTAACTCTCTTTAAAATATTAATGATGAACCATTGACTCGCAAGAAGAAGAACCGAAGTATGATTAGACCCAAGCCGTAAGAAGAATTTGGTGATCATAGTTGAGAGTCCGCACCTTTCAGGTCCAAAGTCACAGTCAAAAATCTTTATTACCGTTGAATTCTTAAAAATTAATTGGAAATGTCAATTTCCTTTGTTTATAATTAAGAACCTACGAGATCATGCGTTCTTAAAACGAAGTTTAGCGCTTTCAAACCTTATCCAATCATCCATGGGAAAGAATAAGCAAGAAACCCCTAATGGAAGGATTAATTTCTATTCGCGGTAATCCCTTTAACAAAGTAACTACTTAAATCTAAATAACATTTTCCTTATTACGATGTAAACAGATATTACAAAATATTTTGCTTGTCGTGGAGCAGAGCGACATCAAGCCATGGAGCTTTGCCATTTATATAATCACTAGCTGACCGGGCCACGCGTTGCTGTGGCTAACGTTTTTGTCATACGATATTATAATTAGCAATAAATTAAAATTGCGACTATAATTTGAGATTTAAACTATCCTATCTCTCAAGTTGGATCGAACTGCACATGGTGTGCGAATTTTATTATAATCGGTTAAGTGGTTTAGGAGTCCATTGAGGACAAACATTGTGACACGAGATTTATATATATTAAGATTACATGAGAAATCTCACCAGCCCAGCGTTATAAAACATTTTAACTTATTTCCCGCTTCTTTGTACCACTTGGACCCACTCCCCGTCTCCCCAAGTCAGTAATCACGGCAACAAATGATACACACCTGTGCACCTTAAACAAATAAGCTGACGCGTGTTAATTAATTCCACCCGTAATTGTTAGAGTTAGCGTGAAATATCTCAAGATTAAGGGTCGGAAAAGTCAAGATGAGGCTGAGAGAGATTAAAATATGCAACTTATACGTAAATACTAATTGTCTTAAAGTTTCAAATTGGTATACAGCACGCAAAGAAAAAAGCAAAATACGCAATTAAAACAAAAAAGCAAACGTTTACACACTCATACCTCTGCACTAGGATTCCCTGTGTCGCAGATGGCATGGACAAACACAGAAACACAAGACAAACACCCAAGACCCTAGAACAAACTTCATGCTCATCACACAAAGTGTGCCCCGGCCGGGAATCGAACCCGGCACCCCTCGCTTCGAAGGCAGGGCTACTACCAACTATTATGACGTATTTTTACCCGTTATTTTGATTTAGATAAAACTCTATGTGACCAAACTGAAAGCACATAGTTTCAAACAAACAACTAATTTTTGAAATCAGTTGATAAATTACGGTGAATTGAGGTTGAAAATAAGCGTCAAACAATGCCTGGATTAGAAACTAGTTCTCAAGACAGAGAACAGATTAAATTAAAGCCATTTTGGCAAGCATAAACAAAAGTTATACGCCGATAACAATTCTGAAAGCACTTAGATTCTCTCGCACACAGCAAAGGTTCTGCAATACGGCGATATTTGAATAATACAATAGTTTGAGTCGTGTCCCCATGCTGCCCTATTATACAGCTACATGAATGTAGCAAGGTCACTCCATGTTATAATAATTCTTGTCTGTCTCTCCGCTAACTTCTTGTAAACCACGCAAAGGATTTTGATACAAAAAATCTGTAAATGATAGTGAGGTTTTTTGCCTCCAGGTTTTTGTATAATACATGCATATTATAAGCCTAGAATTTTAATAATTTGTAACGATGTAAACATATTTTCGGTACATTGCTAATGCTAGCTAAACCTTACGAGATAAATCAAAATCATGTACTACGGAATTGTATTATGACTTACGTCACACACACTGTGTAACCGTGCGAAGCCGGGCCGGCTCGCTAGTGTATGAAAAACAACCAAATAAAGTAAAAAAATATCGTCTAGTTTTACGTTGCGTACGGTGCCAGCAGTAGTACGGTTGTTAGAACAGAATAGCAACCATGTCACCAGACTAAGATCAGAGTGAGTTAGCTGTTTATATCTCTAAGTGTGCCTTTACCAAACGTCGGAAAAGGTTCGCCCATTACTTACAATGTCCTTTTGATGCCAACTCCGCCTGAAAGGGCCCGTAGTACCCTCAATGTATTATTTATATGAATTGTGTGACTGTGAGTTTGATTTCATAGAATACATTAAGGTATCCACTACCGGGGATTTGTTTGTTTTATTTTGTTGGCATAACATTTGTCCTGTTTGAAGGTTTGTTTAGAAAAAGGTTTACTGAGAAAAGCTCATTACATTACTATCATATTGTTATTCATACATTTTGTAACTTATCGATAAACGAGCTTATTAAAGCTATCTACACGCCTTTTTCTTAAGAAGGTAACAAAGGAAACAAAGGTGTAATCGATATCGACGCCGCAAGTATTGCTACTATGCGGGTACATTTAGAATTATCTCTAAAAGGTCTTGAATAACATCAATCACTTTTAGCGTTTCCTCGTATGCGCTGTTTGAAGTTTGTTGGCGCCCAACACGGGGCACAGAGCATAGTAAATTGCAGTTTCACTTCACCGCTTTTATGGCTTCCATTTGAAATTTAAAAGTTTCTTGCGAAAACTATCTTGCTTATTATCGTAATTCACTACTTTTCTGGCGCATTCGTTTCACGTGTCGCATAACTCAACTACTTTGGGAATATCTAGGACACATGCAAACATCGCAAATGGAATTATTGCCGCGCTAAAGTGCTGGCAAAATATTTTACTCATTTGAGAATGTGCGCTTTTAGTCTAATTTTGAAAGCGCATTTGGTAACTGGGCGAATGTGTGGAGCTTGGATAAAAAAATGACGTAAAAAAACTGTATAGAATACGAACGTTTTATTAAGTTTGTTACTGTAAATTAATTGATTCAGACATTGCGAAAGTACATGTTAAGGTGATATGACAAGAGGTAATATTTATGAGAGATATGGCTTTATCGAAGGCTGCACCAAAATACTTTTTAGATCATCTTAAAAATAATAATTGCCATCGGTTCGCTAGACCATATCACGTAGAACGCAGAGTAAGTCAGAATAACAAGCAAAGCTCTTGTTTTTGCCAATTCGAACATCAGTTCATGCTTCATATATCTTATTACTTTAAACGAGTAATTCTTGTATTAATGTAATATTAATTTCGCGTATCTCGCAAACGACTAACGATTTTGATGAAATTTTGTATTTAGATAGGGTTTTGCTGATTTAGTTTACACAAGTAAAACTAAGCGAAGCTCGTTCGCCAAGGTACTATCATAAAAGCGGATATGGCAAAAATTGAGAGGTTCAGACGACAGTCGGCTTTAGTCTAGTATATTTAAAAATTGCCGGTAATACCACAATACGCATTGCAGTGTTTCGGTGGATGGGTGTGGGTGTCGGTGAAATCTCAGGCGCATAAACGTTAAATCCCCGTCTCAAAGTGACGGGCGCAACGTGATGCGAATTGGGTGTTATTATACTTTAGTAGGAATACCTGAGTCATATTTTTTGTTGTTTGACTTAACAGAATACCAGCGTCGGGTAGGTACCTAGGTACATGGCTGACACATGGAGCCATTTTTGACGTGACTCATATCCGAGACAGTGGATACGAAATTAAGATAGGGATTAACATGTCATGTTCTTAATTGTCTGGTTATTAACTGTTTTTTTTGTTACTCCTTTTTTCTATCATCTATTCTATCCACTTTATGTACCTACTTATGTTATGTCGTGTCAAAATAAATGTTTTTCTATTCTATTCTATTCTTAACACTATTTGGGCCGTGTGCTCGTTCTGTTAACAATTCATAAAAATAGAACCTTCCAAATTAACTCAAATTCTCAACATAATCATGAAAATTAAGCTTAATTCATTACACGATTTTTCGCCCCAATTTTGTACCGCTTCACGTGAAAATGAAGAAGCCCCAATTGTATTTATTGCCCCAAGTCTAATGCAAGTAAACTCAAACGGTTATAGACTACAATAAAGATCAATCTAGCTTTATACAATAAGGCTCTCGAGTAACCATCTTCGGGGTGAACTCGAGCAGGTAATAGATACGAAGCCCCTGAGATCTGAGATTAGGGCAAGATGGTAGAACAGGAATGCCGGATCAAATTTGAAGTCATTTAAAAGTCGGATAATGGCTGTGTAAGTTACTCAAACATTATCCATTCATTATTTTTTTATTTGTATACTAGCTGTGTCCCGCGACTTCGTGCGCGTGGAAAACATTTATTTGCGCGGAACACTAATGGTTTTTTTTTTTTTTTCGGATATAAATTTATCATAAGTTACTCCTTATATTATAAAATCATCAATCTGCCAGTAAAAGTCCTTTGAAAATTCAAGTACAATATATTCAGAAAACGTGTATTTTTTTTTGCATATACCCCCGGTAAATTGAAAATATGGATCAATATTTTTAACAGCAGGTGGGTCGTTAGCTTAAGTAGCTAACATTCACATATAAATAAAAAAAATCGAATTCCAATATCTTTTTTGCCGAACAGACGCTAAAAGCCGGTTCGGACCGACTCTAGTCGGGATTAAACCAGAAATTCACTGTACCCTTCATAATTTCACTATTTGTTGAGATCTTGAGCCGGGTTTTTTTTTGACAACGGACTATGAATCTAGGATCTTTATATAATGGCCCATCTGTATGAAATATTTATTAGGGATCGAGGCGTTTCGGATAAAAAATAAATGCCGTAATTCAAGACGATAGACTGAGAAGATTTATTTACGGACTGAGCATTTTCTGGTCTTAAGAGGCAATGTGTAATTGTACTTGTAATTGTAATTATGTAATGTAAATGTACTTAGGGGTATTGTTTTTATGTAAGTAAAGAAAATGGTAGCTTCAATGTATGGAGTTCATAACACCAGTAGTCAAACTTGGATATTCTCTTGCCATTTTAGCCTATATGTTAATCCAGGGTACTGAAATTTCATTCAGATCCGTTCAGTCGTTTAAGCGTAAAGGAGGATACATACAGACAAACTTTAATAATAATATTAGTTTGATTTCTTCCTTGTTTCGAGAGCAAACTCAAGATTGCACTCTAGGGGGTCCATTTGCTAGCGTCCGTAGGTGTGGACCCTTTGATTCCCTACACGTACCCCCTGGGTGGTGCTAAAAGAGCAACCAAACGTAGCAGTAGAACTTGTGCCAAGTTCGTCCGGAGAGGTGCTGCCACCACCTGGAATCTGCCGTCAAGCAGTAGTGCTCGCAATAGAAAAATCATCTGGGCTAAAGGTGCCTAAGGATACCATGCTTTTTATAGCTTAAATGGTCTGAATACCAGAGTTTCCTAAACAGTAGGCTAAATAATCACGTCTCGCCCATCCTTCAGACACAGGCACGCAGCATAATGGCCCTTAAATAACACCTGAATCACACACGTGCGCTGAAAATGACGCCATATTTTGCCGCTTTTAATTTAAATACGCCCTTGTTTTAGCTAAGTAATGCTCTGAGCATTTTCCTGTTTGAAACACAGTTCATGCTGTTTTCTACATTCAACAGAAATAAAAAGTTTTCTACGTGTTTATGACTTATAATGACAAACATTGTGACGAGATAATGCACATATTCTGTGTATGTATTATAAGTACGTATTAAAAAAAAGTGGCTTCACAGAAGTAGCTGTGCCGTCTGCGCTAAAGGTGGGTTCGATTCCCACCCAGGATCAGTATTTATGCAACGAAAGTTAGTTCTGTATCTGAGTGTTATTAGGTACATATATTATATGTATAAGTATTACATGTAATAGGTGTGTGAATATGACTCCGCCCCTTTTTGTCAAAATAAAACACATTTGTTCGCTTACAAAATTAAAAAAAAAATTATTGAAAGTATGCTCCATCTGCAGCTACAACCTTCGCCCATCGTTCAGGTAGTTTTCGTATTCCTTGCTGGAAGAAGTCCTGGTCTTTTGAGCTTATCCAGTTGTCAATCCAAATTTTGATACTTTCACATGAAGTAAACTTTTCTCCAGTAAGGTCTGTCTGCATCGTCCGGAATAGGTGGTAATCCGAAGGAGCTATGTCTGGTGAATATGGCGGGTGGGGTAACACTTCCCAGTCCTGTCCCTCTAAATATCTTTTTACGACTTCTGCGGTATGCGGTTTGGCATTGTCATGCTGAAGAACTAATTTGTTATGTCTATTCACCCATTCTGGTCGTTTTTCTTCTATGGCTCGCTTCAAACGCATTAGTTGTCGTCGGTAAACTTCTCCATTAATAGTTTCAGAGGGTTTGAGCAACTCATAATATACAATACCTTTCTGATCCCACCAAATACAGAGCATGACCTTGGCACAGTGAATATTTATTTTTGGCTGTGATGGGCCTGGTTCGCCTGGTTTCACCCAAGCTTTTTTGCGTTTAGGATTTTCGTAGTGTATCCATTTTTCGTCTCATGTGACTATCCGATGCAAAAATCCTTTTCTTTGCTGTCTTTGAAGCAGCATTTCACAAATGGTTTTCCGACGTTCCATGTCTCTTTCTTTTAAATCATGTGGAACCCAGTCACCGGCTTTTTGAATCATTCCCATCATTTGTAAACGCTTTGCAACAGTTGAACGATCAACATTTAATGCTGCAGCTAATTCTGATTGAGTTTGGCAAGAATCTTCCGCCAATAATGCTTCCAATTCAGCATCTTCAAATTTTTTTGGTGGTTTTCCATGTTCTTTATCCTCAGTACTAAAATCGTTATTTTGAAATCGTCGAAACCATTCCTTGCAAGTTGTATTAGACGGAGCATGCTCACCATAAATCTCCACAAGCAAACGATAAGTTTCCGCTGCAGTTTTCTTCGCAATAAAATAATGTAATAACACTTCCCGCAAATGACGTTTATTTGGAATAAAAACCGACATTTTCGAAAAGGTGAAAACAATTGTTGCTTACACTTCAACCAAATATCATAAAATGCGTTAGATAGCTGACATTCAGTACTATCGAATACAAGTATGGTCATTTATTAGTACACGTAAACAATACTAAAAACGACATCTGTTGAGAAAGGGCGGAGTCATATTCACACACCCAATATTTACAAGAAAAGGTATGTATATAAGTATTCTATCAGTTATTTCTATACTACAAGCTATGCTTAGTTTGAGGTTAGATGGCGCTGTATAAAATGTTCATAAATATATATTTATTTAATAATATGGTTGTACTATACAATACATTTACGTAAAGTATTTTCACGTGGTATGAGAAAATCAGATTATATTTAATGGATAATAGTGGCAAAGGAACTTCAGAAAAGCAAGACATTTATTTACTGAAATAGCGTAATCTATTGTCTGCGATATCGTTGTTGGACCCCCTATGGGTAGTTATCGTAAGGGCGATAGACGGCACAGAATAAGAACAAGCAGTAGCGGATGTCCTTTTTTGGTATGAAAGTATGAAACTTGCTGACCGCCTTCGATGTAACCCAGAAACAGCAGCATTAACGGCACAGCAAGGGCTTCGAAGCGAGGGGTCCTAGGTTCGATTCCCGGCCGGGGCAAAATTTGTTGGCGAGCATGAAGTTCGTTTTGTCTTGGATATTTGTCTTGTGTTTCTGTGTTTGTCCATGCCATCTGCGACACAGGGATTCCTAGTGCAGAGGTATGAGTGTGTAAACATTTATGTTTACGTTTACGGTTATTATGAGTCAAGTCCTCTTATACTGGAAATTCACAAATGAATCCAGTCAAAACTTTAATGGTGATAATCTTTTATAGCGCCAAACTTAAATAGTGTCGTTAGTTCCACAACATTATACTATTCCCTAAACAATAGGATTAAGAATTGGTTAATATTTGTAAGTGGGAAGACCCAAGTTGCACCTTATATTGCGCCATAACTCTAAAACGCCAAGTCGAAATTACAGGCGCGTGATACGTACCATATGTATCACGCGCCTGTAATTTCGACACATCAATTTAATACTGCAGATGTACTGCAGCGTATTGTGTCACTCTATGAAAACGATATTTATTTATGCCTACTGTACTGAGGAGCTGACAGCCCACCTGATTACTGTCGTTAAATGGCTACTGCCACCCATAAACAACAGCATAACGACTTCGTTCTTCTACCGAAGCATGAAAAGACCAAAGTCGCTACGCGTTGCCCTCATTAGAGACAGAGACAAAATTCAGCATACAGTAATTTAACTAAATAATAATTTTGAATTTAGACAGTAATCTATTAATACATTTTTTTTTAAATTTTTTTTATTTAGGTACAAAAGCAGTTAACAAACCATTATATACTTAAAAAATAGGTACATCATAATTAAAATATTTACTAAGTCTGCTAACCCTATTATTGTACACAGCATTTGTATTAATTACTTTTCTAAACTGTAACATCAACTAACTATAGGCTAGGTTATGAAACAAAAAAAAAAACAATGTAAAAAGAAAGAGATGAAAAAACATTAATAGAAATTTTCAGGTAAAATCTTCAAATTTAACATGTGAGCTAGTAACATTGAATATTGTAACAATCAATTACTTCAATCAATTACTTAATTAATATAATAGGTTTAGTGTTGGGGTTGATTAGAGCTGACACCTAGAGCTGCCTGCTGGAAGATTATTCAATCTCCAAGATCTCTATTATTTTGTAAGGACTCAACATGTAGCGTATGTGAAAATTATTTTATTGCCCATTATGATGTGATAATAATTCACGCCCGTCTGCAAACAGTACTGCAATGAATACACAACATCCAAAGAATATTTGCATTTTGCGATAGTTTCATGGTTTTTTTTTTTAAATACAGAAACACTAGACAAACACCCAAGACCCGAGAACAAACATCATGCTCACCACACAAAGTGTGCCCTGGCCGGGAATCGAACCCGGGACCCCTCGCTTCGAAGGCATGGCTACTACCAACTTAGCCACGGAGCCGTCAATAATAATTAGTTAATTTTGAATACAGATAAGCTACGGCTCATTATTGCGCTGTGGCCGATGTCGGTGGGGAGCGAAGTGTAATCTTTCTTGGACACTGGGCACAGTATTTATGTGATAGGAATTATGTCGCTAATGGGCCATTGCAGGTCAAGTTGTTCCTTTTATTTTCGAACCGGCTAAATAAAGGTAATGACCCAAAATATCCTTGATATTAACTATAGACCAAAGTCTACTTCTGAATATGTTTTGTTTTCTTCTATGTATTATAAAAGTAGTGTTCACATCGCTGAAATTGACAATAAACTGAAATACTGAAATCACGCTAATATTATAGAGGCGAATGTTTGTATGTGTGTGAGTATATTTGTTACTCCTTCCCGCTCCAACGGCTCACCCAATTTGGATGAAATACGGAACCAGAATAGCTTATATCCTGGTACATAGGCTACTTTTGATACCGAAACACC
This sequence comes from Aplocera efformata, assembly GCA_921293045.1. Classification (NCBI taxonomy): domain Eukaryota; kingdom Metazoa; phylum Arthropoda; class Insecta; order Lepidoptera; family Geometridae; genus Aplocera; species Aplocera efformata. The sequence goes on from OV121040.1 coordinate 2,206,811, forward strand.
GAGGGTAACGCCGCGTAGCGGAGTTTGTTTATTATAAAGCCTATTTGTCCACCAGTGTCTTGTGTTTCTATGTTTGCCCATGCCATCTGTGACACAGGGAATCCTAGTGCAGAGCTATGAGTGTGTAATGGTTTAAATTATATATATATATATATATATATATAATTTAAACCATTACACACTCCTGTATATATATATATATATATATATATATACAGGATGTAAAAAGGTTTAAACCATATAAATCGATAAGCTAACTTTCCACCTTCCTGACTCAAAAAGTCTTTAAATATGTAAAATGAGCTGAATATTTTAATTAATGTAAAGCCGATAAGAGATTCTGCCCGGGACAGTTTGCGAATATAAAATTAACACATCAAAGAGGAATTCGAAGGCTTTTGGGGTTTTGATTTACATTTCAAAAAGACACGAATGTTTAGCTATGACAGGGCGGCTTTGCGCAAGCTTTTAATTATTTCAGCGCATAATAGTAAATTAATGAGAGAGCCAAAGTAGCTAATTATGTATTTTTGTTGAACATTTGGGCAAGAATGTCATTAGCGTTGTTTGAAATGCAAATACTTCGACCACTTGGTATTTTCAAGAATAGGCATGTAGTAATTAAAACTAAGACTCACTTTGTTTATAATAATTCGGTATATGACTTCAACAACAGAAAACAATATATTCAGTACGTTTCAGTCTACATCCATATTTATATCTATTATCATTGAAATATATTCAGTTTATAGATAATGGAATAAATATGTTTTTTTTACTAGGACACACGGAAGTAGGTATTTTTGTTCGTCAATATTGTAGGCCCATTTAGATGATAATTTTTTGTGGCTTCGAGGTGCTCTGATAGAAATTACCTGAAAAAATTCTACTCCGAGGGTGAAAAATAAAAGGATGAGTTGGTTTATTCGATTTTGTATATCAGTCACTTTATAGATTCAACAATGTTGAGTTATGACATGTATGACATGACAAGCAGATGAAAAATGAGAAAAGCCAAATTTTCTTAACGATTCCCTTTTATCGCAGCTTATTTTCAGCAAAACCAAGTTGACCAGCCAACTGACAGAAAAGGATACGATCTCCCAAAATGTTACAGTTTCTGGAAGCGTTTACCCCGTCATTCAAATTCCTCCACAAAAGGCACGCGGCTGTCCTAAATAAAACGAGAAATAACCTTCATATAGCAATGAATTCAATTTTATTAACAAAGAAAAATAGCCTTTCGTTATAAAAAATCGACTGAACTTGGAGTATGCTCGTTGAATAAATATTTTTCCGCTGCCGCTGTGGGTGCGTAGCAATTTTAAGCAATTTGTTGAAATTGTTTAAGCTACTGTCATTAATCTGAGGGTTCATCTTTCATTCTATTAATAAGGGTGTCTACATATCTCACATGTATAAAACAAAGTCACTCCCGCTGTTTGTACCCTTAGATCTTTTTAACTACGCAACGTATTTCTATGGAGTTTTCAACAATAGATACAGTGATTAAAGAGGAAGGTTTATATGTAGTAGTAGCAACTCACTCCGGGTGCTCAGGGGTAGTTTCTGATACGACACTGATGCTCTACTAACCGTGCGAAGCCGGGGTGGGTCGCTAATATATTTATATTTGTTAAAATCCCACTCAGGTTTGTGATAAGTCTAAAATGCTTTGGAAGAAAATATTCATGGAAAATCAGCATTTTTCTAAAAACCTGATTGCAAACACGTACTAAATATAACAACTCGTAGAAATATGCCGGACTCTTGGTAATAACCTTGTCTACGAAGGCCCAAAAAGAAAGATGTTTTTACATTCAATTTTATTTTACTACTCAAGTGACAAAACTTTATGAAACTTGATGGTAAGTGGTAACATCAGCAATATGATTTTTCTATTGCCATTTCTTTTACACGTAGCCATATTTACGTCACTTCTCAATTTGAGGTTTACAAAGTCATCATGTTTTTTTCGCTCTCAAAACGTGCGTATTACCACAATCCGACTTCCGATTTGGGGGGGGCAACAAAACGGACCCTTGGGTAAACAAGCGCGTTCTAGAATAAAAGAAATCATCGAAGAAAACGCAAAAAACCCAACTACGTAAACAATTCCAATTCCTAACCATTTACAAAACCGTGTAATAAGATACCCCACTCGATACTTAAAAAAAATACTACTTTCGCAAACTATATATAGGAATACTGATTCCAATCACATTCGTGAGCAAATGATATATTTCAATCTTAATTAGTATCAACGTTGTCAAAAGGGAAGATATGTATTTTGAATTTTAACATAAATATAATTTGTTTTGGTTCCGTGAAATTCCCCATACAACTGAATCCCGTTGTATTTGGTAACACAGCCCCAGGTCTCATTTCCATCCAATCTCCAGCGATCGGCCGCACAATGGCTCGGAAGAAAACAATCTTTAGGGCCGAACAAACCATTGTGCTGAGGAAGGAACGCGAATCAGTGGAAGCGTCGTATTTTACACAATTATATTATACATTTACAAGTGAACGATTAAAAAAAATAAAAAAGCGAATTCAATACTTTCATCCCTTATTTCTCGCCCTTAGGGGGTACACCCTACCCTACCCTTTCTTAAGCATATATCCATATCGGTATAAAACGAGCGAAGAAAAAAGTCACAGGAAAGCAAAACATGCAATTTCGTTTATTTAAATGACATATTTTGTCTAGTGATTTAAATTTAACTATTATTGAAACAATTTTAATAAAAAAAAATGAGATCAATCGGAAAGCATATCCTTCTTGGCTTAGTTGGTAGTAGCCCTGCCTTCGAAGCGAGGGGTCCCGGGTTCGATTCCCGGCCGGGGCACACTTTGTGCGGTGAGCATGAAGTTTGTTCTCGGGTCTTGGGTGTTTGTCTTGTGTTTCTGTGTTCGTCCATGCCATCTGCGACACAGGGAATCCTAGTGCAGAGGTATGAGTGTGTTAACGTTGTTTTTTTTTTTTTTTTTTTTATATAAAAAATTCTTTACAAAATAAGTTCATAAATGATGGAGATCTGAGGTATCAAACAAAAAAAAATACAGCCAAATTGATAACCACCTTCGAAATCCATTGAAAACTGTCGAGAAATTCTTCATGTGCCTACTCTATCAGTATTAGCCTACTCTACTCACTATCAGTAGACTAAAGAACAGACTTCAGTTCAGTGATAGACTTAGGTCTATGTCTCCCAGTAAACACCACTGAGTCTTCAGCTCACCGCATCGCATTGCATAATCAGCTTACTGCCAGCTTGCTAATCTAATAATGAGTATTTTACTATGCTATGCTAACTTCGGTCACCGAATCTATAACGTTTTGCTCCTGTCTACCTCTTCCACTTTTTCACAATTCCACGGCACCCAACAACCCATTGTATAATACTTCCAATAGAACCAGGAAAGAAACAAGCCTTTATTTTTTTTATTTACACTGGAAATCTGCGGGAAAATCAACGTCCTTATTTCGCGGAAAAAGCATATTTTAACGAAATGAAATCGAGCTGGGAGCGAGGGCAATGGGAAAAGCATCACAGTTTCAGACTCAGGAGAAGACTTAAGGTATTATTTTATTTACCAATTACATTATTTACTGGGAAATGACACCGTAGTATTGTAAACGAGTTACACTTACAGAATTAACTCTATAACCATGGCAAGGATGCATAATAACAGCTGGTATATATATGAACTACTTAAACAGTTATATTTCATTAAATTTGTACAGTCGTCCTTAGATACATCTTTACCAGATATACTATGATCAGCCGAAAATATTACAGCCTGGATGGGTGTACCGGCGTCCCAGCTCCCTAGGTCCTACAGCCACAATATTCCCAGACTAATTATAGATTCTATATAAATATACACATATATAAATAAATCTACTGACCTACTGACAGTAGATGGACGCTTGACAGGATAGTAAACACTAGTACTTACAGTTTTCCTCACGTATCGGTTGTTTAGTTCACTTAAAACAATACTACAGATAAAGGATATGCACAGGAGAGAGTGGACTGAAACCTCATCGTCTTTAGAGCCATCTGAGGATGACTGTACGATATACGTCACGTGGTTTGCGGTCCCAATTGACGTATTCAAAAATGTTATGCGTCGATTGGGACCCGGTCCCAATACCTACCTAGTGGTCTCAATCGATGGAAGCCCGTTATACACACAGAAAAGTAATAATAAATTTAGTAGGTATGCTTATTAAGTAAATGAGTATGTGGTTTAGTATCATTAAGTATCATAATATATCAAAATCGTCTAACCATTTAAGTTATCATTAAAAGCCAAGGTTGAATCGAAATTTGTAGACTCTGCTTTGAATATTTGAAAATTTGTAGACATGCTACGAATATTGCTACGCGTTGTCGTAGAGATGAGCTACGAGCCAATATTGGAGCGTTGTCAAGATGAAATTCATAAATATCTTACGTTGAAAGGGGAATAATAGAGCAGTCTAGACAGTTAATTATTATGCAAAAAAACCTAGACTCTATTGATATATTCGTAGGTTTTTTGGTTTCATTACAATACAGTAATAATTGCAAATATAAATATATTCGGTTTCAAAGGTTTTATAATATGAGATTCATTGCAATTACTCAATAATGGTCATTACACAGAGACGGCACAGGGACGCCGACTTTCAATCTGAAGGTCGCTGGTTAAAACTTAAACGTGCACCAATGAGCTTTTCACTTGAAAAATATATTAAAAAAAAAAAAAAAAAAACGTTAACACACTCATACCTCTGCACTAGGATTCCCTGTGTCGCAGATGGCATGGACAAACACAGAAACACAAGACAAACACCCAAGACCCGAGAACAAACTTCATGCTCACCACACAAAGTATGCCCCGGCCGGGAATCGAACCCGGGACCCCTCGCTTCGAAAGCAGGGCTACTGCAACTAAGCCACGGAGCCGTCAATGTACCACATTCTCTATATGGTGAAGGAAAATATCGTAAGAAAACCGGCATTTAGTGGAACCAAATAGTCGAACCGAAAGGAAACCGGCACTTCGTAGAACCAAATAATAAACAAATATTTACACTAGGATTCCCTGTGTCGCAGATGGCATGGACGAACACAGAAACACAAGAAAAACACCCAAGACCCGAGAACAAACCAAATCAGTGGAATTCAAAAAAAGTAACCTGTACGCTGTACCTTCCTTAGTCAAATTGATTGGATCTAATCAACATGACGCCGCTATGCAACGAAGGCAAACAAGTGTCGCATGCAATCAAATTAATTAGTATTGGGACTGAAGCGGAACGTAAACTACGCTTCATACTCCTCGTAACAGTTTGCAGGAATTGCGTACTTAGATGGAGGAATTAATTATTATTATTATTCGTGTTTCTGAGATATTTACCATGATTTGTGAGTCCGATATTTCCGATATTTCGACGCAGTTATATGCGTCATGGTCCCATGAAAACTGAAGTCTTATGCGTGTGTAAACGTTTTTTTTAATGAAAGTCCCGTGCCTACCTGGTGTGAAATGGTTACCGCAGTCTATAGAGAACTGTAATGCAACTCAGTTATATGGGTAGGTAAATAGTAATTAAATTGAGTTTTATTTAATAGTTAGTTGGTTAGAGGATATTTTTATTAAATCGATAATACATTTTCTGAAAATACAATAAAGTAACGGCGGCTGACGGCTGATCTTAGTGGTAGTAGCCCTGCCTTCGAAGCGAGGGGTCCCGGGTTCGATTACCGGCTGGGGACACTTTGTGAGGTGCGTATGAAAATTGTTCTTGTTTGTCTTGTATTTCTATGCTTGTCCATGCCATCTGCAACGAAATCTTAGAACAGCGGTAAGAGCGTATGAACGTTTATTATATATATGCACCCGCAAAGCAAAGCAATTATAGTACGAAATTGTTGACTAAAGTTGCTTGAAATCCTAACTAAGTAACATCCTCGCTTTATCTCCCATTCTCGGAAACGGCTTGTTTCAGCACAACTTGGTTGTTCACAGTTGTAATTCACATGGGCTGCGGTGGTACTACATTTAATGTTCAGTCCTGTCTACAACCAGTTTACTGGGTGTTGATATTGCGGATGTTAGCTCTTATTAGAGTAAGATAACTTAGGGTTATTCACTAGTCACTAGATGAGTGGTTTGACGACGCATTGGCGCTAAGGTAAGGGAAGGAATGTCGATGGGTTTTTAGTCGGTCATTACCGAATGAGTGGACGTTATCTATGCATCTCCAAATCTTATGTATACTTATACTGGTACTGTTTCGAGAGCAAAGTAGCCCAGGGGCATAGACGCAGTCTTTCAATCTGAAGGTCCCTGGTTCAAAACCAAACGTGCATCAATGAGTTTTTACTTGTAAAATTTATGTGCGTAATACCACGTTCTGGAAACGGTGAAGGAAAACATGGTAAGGAAGTCGGCATGTCATGTCAAAAATTCGACGAGATGTGACATCTACCAATCTGGATTGGGCTCCAGTGGTAGATCAAAGCCCGTTCACTCTCAATTATCGAGAGTAGGCCGGTGTCCCAGCAGCGGGAACACTAGGCTGGTACTGATACTATACATTATACCTATAGATGTTCCCCTTATCCCGCTGAGCATAACTTAGTCATTCTAAGCTGTATTTCACACGATGTGGGGTGCAAGAACATTTTATGTTCAACCCTGTCTAGACAGTTTATCAGACAGTTTACATTGGGGACGCCTAGTTAGGGTTGACTGACAAAAGGGCAATAAAGCCGGACTTATTCCAGGTGGAATATTTCTAAAGCTACTTACACTATGGCTGTTTTACTTATCTTATTCTTGTGTTCTTGTGTATTTTTTTATTTCGCGTATCTCGAAAACGGCTTCGATGAAATTTTCAAACGATTTGGATGAAATTTTGTGTTTAGATACCTAAGGCTTTGCTTTTTAAGTTTACCTGTATAATTGTATTGTATTTCTGTAAAACGCATATTTTTAAAATCAGTTTGTAATATAATATATTCGTTTTTTTTTCTGGCTGTCCGGTCTCTGCTGTCTCTCACAGATCCGGCTTTGGCTTTGGATAAGTCTATGATTTAGCCGGATATGTATCAGCACTATGCTTGGCTCAAACGAGGAGGGGAATCTAATAACCTGAGTTTTAATCGAGATTTTAATAACTGAGGCGCAACACAGGCTATGAAGCTTAACTATTTCCAGGGAGAAAGTTTGTGATCCTGGAAGGTGCGGTAATAAATTTAAAATTAAGTTTGAGGTATTTTTCTTTCAGGTATTTTTCATCAATTTACTGTATTATATTGAATTTGCATCATGTACAAGCGACGAAGAAAATGGTCTACCAGATTTGACAAAAGATTAAGAGTAATTACAAAAGTGATAATAACCTATCTAACAATGTAAGAACACAATTATGACGTAATATTTGTCAGTAGGCAACTGACATCTGAAGACAAGACAAGATATGACCTTTATTATCACTGCATTAAAATATTATTTTCATAAACAAACTTTGTAATCTTTCATTCAATGGGAACCGTTTAAATGATTTTTGAGATTAAAAACTCCTTTTCACTAAAAAAAGAAAATATTGACAACTGTCAAATATTTATGTTGTCACGGGGAACAGCCAGTACCAATATAATAACAATTAACGATTTCAATAAGTCGCAACAATTTAAACTAAGAACACAACGATTACGTTACCTAACACGTAAATAATACACGATAAGGATAGCATTAGGAACTGTCAGAATATTAATGCACGAGAAAATCTGTTCATTGTTCATTAATGTTGTTTTATGATGTCAAATGATCTTAACCGTAGGGTGGTAGACGGTCCGCTGGAACCGCGGTAGAGTGCAAACCGTTCCCGTAGCCCCAGCAATGGGCGTCTAGAAGGGACCGTGGGGTTTTTAGCCGGTAAGAATCTGGCATAACCCGTCCAACGTTCCCAGGGCGGGCGGGTACCGACGAAGATTTTCACCACGAAAAAAAAAAAAAAAAGTGCTGTAGACGGTATATTTGTCCGACTGTACATATCATCTGCATACATGGCTGCAGCAGCTGTTACGCAAATACTCTGAAATTGACTTTTCTCTTACATAATATCCTTAATGCTAGCAAGACAATGTAGAGCAAAGCTAGTAAAAAAGTATTTCGTTGAGACTAAAACACCGCAACTTCATAATTTCAAGAACAAATTATCCCGCAAAAAACAAGAGGCCTTGAGAAGTTTTTTAAGATAATACCAAAAATTCAGCCAGATTTATTTAAACGCATAAAATAACAAGATAAACGTAATTTATTCACGTACTTTTTCAATGTAACTCTGATTACATCTGTACAAAATTGTTTATTACCCAAGAGGATTCAAATTGCGTAATTCAAGAGAACTAAAATGAACTCGGGTCTCGGTAAAAATCTTCTCAATATTAAGAAGAATTCTCAAATTCTCAATATTCTCTTAAGGAGAACAGCGGGGGAAATTCATTCACGATTATATTTATTTGTATACTAGCTGTGTCGATATAATCTACCGACAAAATCTTAGATAACTTAAGGTTAGGTTCCGTTCTCTGGGCTTCGGAGGGTATGTTAAGACGTCGCTCCCTGCTATTATGGAGAAATAGGTGAACATACACAAAAAAATATAAACATCCGAATTGATAACCTCATCCTTTTTGAAGTTGGTTATTTGGTTGGTTAAGCCTCTAATGTTCTCATTGCAGGGACACCGGCCTATTCTCGATAATTGAGACTGAATGGGCTTTGATCTACCTCGGGTGCCCAATCCGTATTGGTATATGTCACATGTCTCCGAATTTATGATTCTAAGACATGTAAGACATGTTTCTTCACGATGTTTTCCTTAATCGTTTCGAGAACGTGGTATTGCGGACATAAATTTTTTAAGTGAAAAAACTCATTGGTGCTCGTGTGGGTTTGAACCAGCGACCTTCAGATTGAAAGTCGGCATCTACAATATACCCCTGGGCTACCACGCTCTCACTCCTTACTCCTTACAATGTCTGCAAGTAAATAATTGCAGGGCGGTGCCGAGGGGCCGATGGCGGCAGCGAATTATTATTTTTATTACCCTAATAATATGGCCTCCCAGGCAGTTAACTAAATACTTGCAATAAAGTAAGACCATAGTACATACATAAAATGTGGATCACAGTGAGTGATCACGCAATCTCCTAATCAAAGACATGGAAACGTTTTTTTGATATTATATTATTGAAGTTCTATATGCGAGCAAATAGTCAGGTTTTAAAAAAACAACGTTAACACACTCATACTCTGCACTAGGATTGCCTGTGTCGCAGATGGCATGGACCAACAGCCAAGACCCGAAAAAAAACTTCATGCTCACCACACAAAGTGTGCCCCGGAATCGAACCCGGGACGCTCCCTCGCTTCGAAGGCAGGGTTACTACCAACTAAGCCACGGAGTCGTTAAATCAGCCTTAGAATCAGCCAACCGAAATACATTTATTTATTTATTACATTACATATTGGCACTTAGACACAGAACAAATATTTATATTTGTCACGCAAATGTTTTGTCCTGAGTGGGAATCGAACCTACAGCGTAGAAAGAAGGGATACGATCGACCAGTCATTTGCAACAATCTAAATAAAATCAAGCGGAGTAAAATGGCACTTTCTAAGATATAAGACGACGGTAAACTTTAATAATGAACTAATTAAAAAAATATCCCCTGAAGATCCAATTAATTTCTTACAATATCGACATCGTGGACACTTTTATTAAAACGAGCATACTTCTAGCTAGTCCAGGCAATTGATACCCTGTCTCTGAGATAAAAGAGTGTAAAGTAATATTTTTTTTAACAAAACGCGCAACTTAGAAATCTTGTATAAAAATAATTGACCCAATCAAAAAGATTTTTTATGCGATGGCTGTGGTGGAACGAGCTGGCCCACCTGGTGTTAAATGGTTACCGCCGTCCATTGCTATATGAATGACAAAAATTTGATAAATTAATAATATTATATATATATATATATATATATATATAATATATATAATTCCTTGACTTTGTATTTCTATACTGATTTGACATGTTCCTCTAAATTTAATTAACTGACATTATTATTATTAAGACTTAATTCTTTAAAATTGACTTTATTTCATTCGTTTCATGTAGTGTGTAGTTTGCACGAAATTGCACGCCGAAAAGGTCTACCTTTCGTGCAATTTACATTGATACTATAAATGTATGTATTTGTATATGACATCTTTTTGTACATGAATTTGACGCAATAAATTTACTTTGACTTTGAAAGGCTGCACAATACCGGGACCGTTGCGGATTTCCGTATAACGTACTTACGTGACTTACGTGAGTTGTAACTTACGTGTTTCGTACATAGCAAAGGGGTTTCCGCCGTACATACCTGGAAATAACAAATTTGGTGAATAACTTGATTTTTGCCACTACGTGCACAAATGTTTGACAGCTCATTGTCAAATTGGGTATCAACGCAGGAAAACATTTCGCATCTAGTCTACACAAATAAATATAAGTCTGTTTCTAATGTCAAAGTGACGTCTTTTAACCTAGTGTATTTGAAAGTTTATACGGAATATACTAAAAAAAAAACAATTTTTAAATAAAAAAAATGATAAATTCCACGTGAACCAAATCGCGGGAAACATCTAGTAAGGAATAAATACCTATCAAAGTTACTTACAATGACCTCGAACAAGCCGTTCACGTAATTTATCATTGGTATTAAATTATTAATGTGCTTTTAATAAGATTATAATACACATGCATTATCCATACAAAGTACATAAATCTATTTTATCCTACGGACATCCTACGGGAACCGTACATTTTCCGGGATAGCCTATGTGCTATTCCAGACTATAATCTATCTCTGTGCCAAATTTCATCCAAGTCAGTTCAGCCGTTCTGGCGTGATTGAGTAACTAACATCCATCCATACTTACAAACTTTCGCGTTTAGTAGGATAGGATATACACATGCATTATCCATACAAACTACATAAATCTATTTCATATTTTCCGCATGTAAGGTTAACGTTGAAAACTTTACATATCTGGAAAAACGACGCTCCTTTGAAACAAAATACAACAGGCTTATTGTTTTCAATATAACTAAATTGGGTGCATCTTTGCCATTTCGAAACAAAAGCGCAGCTTAGAAACAGTTTGCTCACTTTATTATTTGGCATTGCGTAACATTTGCGTTTCATTGGGGCGATATGAAATGAGAATTTACTTGATGTGTTATCAGCACAGCATGTTGTAACCTTAATAAGAATTTGAAAGTAAGAAAATGAGACCCTTTGAGAATTATCTATTTTTTGAAGGATCTATTCCACCGAAACATGCTAAAATAATATAAAAAAAAATATAATCGTAATTATGGATTTAACAGACCACACAGATTGCGGCATTGCGGCAGTAGTTCAATGAAGAAGTGGTTTAGCTGTTCTTATCAAGCTTGCGTCAGACGCCAGCACAATTCTGAGAGCATTGGATTTTACTGGAGCATGAAATATGTCCAGATATTCGACGAAACATTTTGAATATTGAACTTGCGTAGAAATGCTCACATTTTACGCGTTTGCTGTTATTCAATCATCTCTTCTCAACGTTGTAGTATTGGTTCACATTTGCCTCGCTGGGGCAACCGTTCAAATATTAGAATGTATTTTGACTTTTACTTTGATTTGTATTGGGCGACAGAAAATATTTGACAAACATGCTATAAATGTCGATTCTACATCATACAACACGAACGAATTTTTACACTCTATAAGGACATATTGGTATTGTGGGGGGACCATGGCGTCGGTAGGTGAATACACTCAGAGTACCTACATGTATCCCCCGGATGGTGCAGAAAGAGCAAGCCAAAGTAGCAATAGAACTTGTGTCAAGCACTGCTATCACATCTGGTAATCTACCACCAAGCAGTGGTGCACTTGTGTTCCTGTGTTCTGGTGCAAAGGTGTGGATGGCGGTGAAAATACAGGCACGTGAAGCGTTATATCTACGTGACGCTACCGCTAAAGTGGAAATCACCAAAGGAACCATATCATGTTATAATATCATATCACGAGTTCTTAGTTCAGTGTAAACTAATATTTATAGAAAAACCTAGAAGAAACTAATTTAAAAGTTGGAACCATTTTTATACGTAGTTGTGAAACAAATGTTTTGACCTACTCACAGAATACCCCTCGTAGAACCGAGATTAGATAACTGGTTAAGAATAGAACAAAAATCCTTTGAAAAGCCAGTTATCCTTGAGGAAAACCTTAAAGATAACGGTTATCAAACCTGGGTCCTAAAGGTACCAGAGATTTTAATTCGTTCGTAACATAACCCCATTTCGAACTTACTTTCACACCTTTTTGCCATTTTATTCTAACAACAAATATAACCATAGAATTTATTTCTCTAAAATTATGATTGTTCGTATGGGTGTCATAAAACTGAAACACTGTTGCCGAATGGTCCTAAAGAAAACTGCCAAAGAGTTTTTTTATTTCTTTTCATATCAAAGTTACGATGATACACTTTTATGATAATTTTCCGAATAAATCTAAAACATTGGTGTGAAAATTTCCCGTAATAAAGAAACTGCATGTTTTATTCATACGTGTTATTCAAAGCTATTTGATATGGAGACAACACAACACTTTACGTTCCCGTGTTCCCGCCACTAAGCGGCAGAGGAGGACACCGTGGAGTTTTAGTGGGTAGTCCCACATAACCGCTCTGTTTCCCCGTGGCAGGGCGGTATGCTAAGACATTTCTCCACGAAAAAAAAAAAAAAAAAAAAACACAACACTTATTGTAACGAATATTTTTCGAATTGAGCTTCATGTCATGGGAATAAGGACCGGTTTCCACCACATCGGTGGACCACCAGATATTTATTTACAAGTTTTGTAAATAACCTATCCGTACCAGCCTCTAATGTTCCTACTGCACAGACACCGACTTACTCTCGTTAATAGAGAATAAGGGCTTTGATCTACCACGGGAGCCCAATCCGGATTGGTAATGTCACATCTCTACGACATTTTGATTCTAACACATGCCGGTTTCCTCACGTTGTTTTCCTTCACCGTTTCGAGAACATGGTATTGCGCACATCATTTTTTCAAGTGAGAAACTCATTGGTGCACGTTTGGGTTTAATACGTTTGAAAAATACAACTGAATTCTTAACCTGTAAGTGGTTACCGTCACCCATAAACATTAGCAAAGCCTTAATCGCTTTAGTTGGATCGAAATCGATGTTTTATTTAAAAAAATATTCTTCTATTAAGCATTGTACACCCAGTTACCAAAAAATCCTAATTAACTACCTTATATGAATCATTGTTGGCTCAAAAGTAGATTACTAAGATATAAAGTGTATGTCACACTAATATTATGAAAGCGAATGTTGTGTTTATGTTTGTTACTCCTTAACGCTTAAAGGGCTTAACGGATTTGGATGAAATTTGGTACCAGGTTACCTTCTATTTAGGATTAACATATAAGCTACTTTTAACAACCGCGGGTAACAACGAGGGGGTTCTTAATAGCAGTTATAAATGGCTACACTGGTAAGATTACCAGTGATACCGCCAAGCAGTGATGCACGAGTATTGATGTTTCATGGAAATGATGCCGGTGAAATCACAGGTGCAAGAGACGTAACATCCCCGTCTCGGGTGATGGGTGCAACAGGATGCGACTTAGGTCTTCTATATTTCGGTTGGGAAACCCTAGACCTAAAAAAATCCATGAAAATAAGTAGCTGCAAAAAATGGCAGCAGAAGGAAAAAGCACCAGCGCTCCGCAGAGATCCATTTTCATGCTACGGTAGAATTTACAATGATACACTTTTATGATAATATTTCGCAGCATATGAAGCTAAAATTTATTGGTGTGAAAACTCCACTGTTAGTTGTGCCTGCGAATGTGTCCACGTTATGTTTTATTCATACACTTCGTACGAAATTCGCGTAAAACATCTGATGTTAATTTCTACTCATACAATTCACGGCAAAGTTTCTTTTGGTTTCGAGAAGTTACTGGCTGTTGGAAAGAGTTTGTTTTTATTTGTCACTAATTTCGTATTATAAATCTCATTATTTAGTATTTTGTGATTTTTATTTAACTAGTAGCGGACAGCAGCGCCACATTAAATATGATATTTTAAAATTAACATTTTTTTTTTTTGCGGTTTTTATGTATTTATGGAAAATGGATTTTCCCATATTATGTTGTCAATTGTTTAACAAATCAAATTAACTTATTAATTCACAGAAAAAGAGAATCTTAACTTTACTGTAACAGTTTTTTTTAAGAAATTAAAAAAAAAAAAAGATCGATGAATGCGATTGATTGAAATAGTTAGGATAAGTTTGATTTAATTTAGTTCTGTTCATATATTCAACTGACTGGTGACTTCAAGAGATCGAGACAAGAGCTTCGTATTTTTTTTGACAATCACACCGTTGAAGATGCCTAAAAGGTGAAGAAATTGTATTGAAAATTATGTGTACATTTAGTCATCAACCAGTTAAATATAGGAACTGTACGTTCCTATTTTTCTCGAAAGTATGCATAACATTTAAAAACCAATTTTCTTGGCTGTGCGTTTGTCAGTCAGGAATTTGATCGACATAATTTAACAGGGGGTAAAACTTTACCCCCTGCAAATGTGTGTTGAATTAAAAAAACAAAGTCTAATTTGCCCAGACATTCCAACGTTATTTGAAAAACGTATTTATATCTGAAGTATAAAGTAACATTTCGATCACGTCTCCGTTCTGTAAGTACATTATTATTCCAACGCTTTATATCCGTCTATTTTCAGAAAATCACAGGTGAAGTCGGTTCAAATACTGTGAAATGGCGGTAACGGAATCCATGCACGTGCGGTTACTACGAGACTGAGAGTCTAGGAGTCTAAATACTATTATATTAGCACCCAATCTTAGTCTAGGAGTTACCACTCGATTTTGGCTTGCACTAGCATTGCGGGTAAACTTGAACTTGCAAGCAAGTTTAGAAAGTAAATGTATATCGAAATTGGGGAATAGTGTGATAGTCCAGGAGCCTACAGACTATTAGCACTCAATCTTAGTCCAAGAGTTACCACTCAATTTTGACTTGCACAATTTATCAAGCTTACATGGCTAAGAGGCCATGAGCTTGATATACGCACTCTCTTACATATAATACCTACCTATAAACACACACACCCATATACATAGACAAACATCGTCTATATAACTCATGTAACAAACACAAAGCATAACATACTGAAACAACCTCGTATGTAATATTAGTAGCACTGAACAACTAGTTGTATGTAATATAATAATGGCTGCGTACGAGTAGCGTGCCGCGGAAGATGCTGGGGGCCGGGATACTGATAATCTAATCCGTATCCCAGCGCACCGATTATAACACCGTTTAAATAATTGTAATCAAAACATGTACATTATATTATAAGATAAAAATAGAAGATGGCTGATGAAATTATAATAATAATAATTCTTTATTAGGAACTAATAATATATGCTTCCGTGAGGGCACTTAGAGATGTCTGCTTCAGTGATACTAATCGATAAACCATGTTGCGTGCCTTCGAGCGGCTTGAAAACTAACACCAGGGTTGACCACTCATATGAAGTATAATATTTCCGGTAAAAACACGAATAATAACAAAACACAACTACCTATTGTACCCGTTTGTTCTTCGCTAGTCCCGCATGAAATATTACAGCACCACATTTCGGCGCTGCTTTTGTAGGTGCGTTCGTGCACAGTATACGGTCAGTTTCCGCGAGAAACAGGTAGTTTCCAGCACTTTAGAACACGTAAAATAAACGCCAGCTGGATAGGGGACAATTAATTATTCTGCATAGAGGGAGCTGGGCGAGGAATTATACGGCCCGGATGACAAGTGACGCTCGGCGCTTCGTACACACTCATCTCTCTCACCGCTCGATACCACATTGCAGTTAAGTGGCGGGAACTGGAAAGAGGATGTTGCCACAATTCCATGGCCAAAAGCAGAAAAAAAAAATGGATTTGATGCTGTTTGTGTAACAATTGTCTAAAAAAAAACTGGTTACAATTGTTTCATCCCTTAGCCGCCCTTAGGCGGTACACACTACTTTAAAAAAAATATAATTATATAAATACCAAATCGGTATACAATGGGCGAAGAATAATTCACAGCCGGAAGAAAAATAGCATGCGGCGCAGACAAAAAAAAATTATGAGCGCCCGTAATTCGTTTTTGGATTAGTTACAGTTAATAATTTGTTTGTGCTTAAAGATTTTTAAATTTAAGTAACTGCAAAACTGTTACACTGAAAACTGTTAAATGGCAAAGTCGGATCGAGTAACTGCACTTAGTTTCCTTTCCAAGTTGGGTGCTAAGCGGCGACACTTGTCCGTACCGTGTAAACAATATTGGAAAATTTGAGAACATAAGTACTTTTATCGATTTATAAGTCGAGGTATACGTTACTTGCACGGAAACATTCAACATGCTCCACGACTTCTTGTTCAAAATTATTGTCAGTTTTCATAACATGGTGGTAAACCGATTACCATCAGGTGGACCTTCAGATCGTTCCGTCACTTCATTGCGATGAGCGACTGTGGTTTCTTACCGTGTTATTGCAACATCGAAACCAGCGATTTTGCTATATTTTTCGGTTATATCTCAAAGTTGAAGTCAATATTTTTTTATTATTATTCAACTGCCGTATTCTTTCAGGCCTTTTACTTATCAAATCCACTTCTTTATGCCTTAATGGTGTACTGATGGATGGAATAAGATATCACTTAGTACAGGGAAATACGGAATACTTTGCATTTCGCTTCGAAGGGTTGTCTTGAAGTAAATGAAAGGGAAGGTCAAGTAAAGGATCACGGAGGGACTGCGAGTGTAAGCATTCAAAGCATTTATCCCTCATTCCAATGTAGATGTAATCGAAATTCAAAGTCGATCTTTAAATCACATCTGATAAAAATTCCACCTTTCGAGAACAGAGCCGAAAATTAAGTGAATCGAATAGAATCTATCGTTGATTTTGAGGTTTTTTTTTATGGAATAGGGGGGCAGACGAGCAGACGGGTCTCCTGATGGAAAGCGGTCACCGTCGCCCATGGACATCTGCAACACCACGTCTTACCAGAACAACGACAACGATAACACACTCATACCTCTGCACTAGGATTCCCTGTGTCGCAGATGGCATGGACAAACACAGATACACAAGACAAACACGCAAGCCCCGAGAACAAAATTCATACTCACCACACAGTGTGCCCCGGCCGGGAATCGAACCCGGGACCCCTCGCTTCGAAGGCAGAGTTACTACCAACTAAGCCAGGAAGCCGCCAAAGACATATTTTTTTTTCTTGTTCATGATTTCTATCACATATATCCGCCTCTTGTTCATAAGAGTGGGCAGATATCTTAGATTTAATAAGATCTTGACCTCTTTCAGTTCATTCACCGTGATATTTTTTATTCATATTCACGCGAGATTTTTTTACAAATTTGGTCAAAGTACGTTAATCTAATTGAGGACGTGCCTTTACAACTTTCCCAATAACACTCACCCGATAGGCCCTTTTCGTAAATTTCCTTTAATCCATCCTCTATATGTCCCACCCATCTAACTCAACTTACCCTTTTCAACTTTCGTGACTGCGTAATTTTTCACTCCTTATCATTTTGTTCCTCGCTCTCATAGCCTCGGAGACAAACAGATACAACTCAATGTTCTCTATTATTTATTCCGTTTGCATCGCGTGAAAGATAGCTACCACAAAAAAAAAAAAAAAACGGGAGCAGCTAGTATTATCTTTATCTATATTTGGTTACTACCCCCGGTAACATGACTTCCAAGCACTCCAGCATTTCATTGAAAATATTCGTCTGGAAACAGCATGCGCTTTAAATCCGCGGATGGATTTTCTGTATATCATTCAATTATCATGTAAATTTGCAGTTTAAAACTATTAACAACATAAATGAATACATATTACATATAAATGTTCGTCACATACTCTAACTCATTTATTCCTTTAGATCAAGTATCGTTTTAAGTGCGGAATGATGAGCGCGGTCAGTGACCTCTCATTAGGGCTGCCCAAAAAATAACAATCGATTATATTTTTTACATTGGGTGGTAAAAAAGAAATTTGAATTCTGATTTTCAGGCATATGTTCCTGTAAGCGTGTAGTAATGAAATGTTCTGGAAAATAGGTCTCGGAGACCGCAGCAGCGACTGCAGCAGCGCAGCACCTACACGTGTCGCTTGCCGCCGGTGCCACTTACGCACAAAACCGTGGAAATACTTGCTGCTATCCAATTTACTTTGTGGAATATATTTGATACTAGTTCCCGCGTCTTTGTGCTCGTGGAATATAACATATTTTTTTGCGCGGATAGTTAAGTTACTCTATATAACTTCAGCTATCTGCCGGTATAAGTACCGTCCAAATCGGCCCAGCGGTTACGGAGATTAGCCGAAAGAAAAAGGACAGGCAGACAAAAAATTTAATTTTTTTTTGTTACAAGATAAGAAAGAGAAAATATTTATGCTGTTTATGATGTTGTCAAAAGTATGAGTATGTTTAAGTCAGTCAAAGTCTGCAAAGTTACTGTATATCAGTTGCTAAAGCAACCACTCGATTAACCTGAATGCTCAAGTAGCGGTAAGTTTGAACTCAACTGGAAAAGTTTGGAGCAACAATTAGCTCACAGTACTTGCACAAAGGTTGCAAAGTTAAAATAGTTTATTCAGTGAATTTATTTTTGATAAGTTTTTTTTATGCTAAACTCATAAAACTTTTATCGAATACGGTGCGCCCCGCGGTCACACACGCGGTTTTACACGGTCTGATGCTGAATTCTTCCTCATTTTGGAATAAACTCACTTAATCGATTCATTGCCCAAATCGATCTTTACGACTCCAAAAAATCGATTTTTATTTTCACACCCGACATTACTTTACATTTTTCAAGACCAAACTAACCACTTCTTTTTACACAATATCTTGTGGTTCGGTTGACTTTCTTTTTGACTCATAACAATTTTTCGATCCCTGTGGGCGAGAAATGGGGGGTATTAAAATCATTTTATCAAATGTATTATTCGTTCTTCATAAACTCTTCAACCGTTAACTGTCTGTATAACATCTCGTTGATCTAATGGTCCGTTATTATCTGAAACAAAGCCAACCAACAACTTTTGTTGTAAAAATGAACTGCAGTAGAACGAACACCAATACGAGATATAATGAAATTTACGGACGTGTGCAACTGGGTGTACAATATTAGTCTTTGGTTATACTACTAGTACATCCAAAGACCGATATTGTACGGTCCCAAAAACAGTAAATATCACAGATCACAATATATTCTGTGGTAAAAATGGTATGAAGTAGCTGGTTACCTGATTGGAGTCGAGTGCGACAGGCGATCGGATTACACGCGCCATTGCGTCCTGATCGATAGCGGCCTCGCAGCCAGGTTCTTTAAACTATATCAAACTGGATTACATTCAGTTTGTACGGACCCTTTGATGGCAACTCGTATTCGTGACATCCTTTGAGAATACGCTTTACTAAACGTTAGTGCTGCTAGCTGCTATAAGTGTACAATAGATAGAAGATAGAGTAGGTTTTATAGTGTTATATTGCACACTAATTAATAGATAACAATTATATAAATAAATTATTGTATTAACACAAAGGTTACACAATGGTCTTATCGCTAAAAGTGATCTGTTACAAACGGCCTTAGGTTGTAAAACTATTGTTATTTACTATAAGGCAATCCTTCTCAACACACGTTGTGTGACAAAAACAAACACACATCCATGTGAAACTACTACTGACAAATTTATGTCTGAGCATCTTAGATAAATTAAATTTAATTATTTTTACTTTGTAGGCCAATTTCCTGCAGCGGATACATGATGGCTGATAGAGATGATACGAGTAGTTTTATTTACTACAGCTTTTTTAGAAGTATTCTGCTTAATTTAAAAAGTTTTTTTTATTATGGTTTCAATAAAATTAAAAGTGGACTGCGAGAAATAAATCTGCAGAACCAAATGAAATAAAACTTCGAATCCCGATACAGTAACAAAAGCAGCTTGTACCAAACTCGGGCTTAAAATTTCCCTTTTTCCCTATAATTACATGCAAGCGTCGTACTGGGAATTAAATTTATTACAACCCACTTGGTGGGTTTATGTTTCGTATCTTTTACTTTGCGGGGTGAGTAAATATTTTATTACGATTAACATAATACGGACTGAATTTCGCGAGCATATATTTTATGGTTGAGTCAGACGTTGAGTTTCGAAAGCCGCCTTCGCTGCGATCATATCAGTTGTCTGATAAATTCTGGACAAGAATTTCAAGCTTCACCTTCTAATACAAGGCTCATATCCAGACAAACTAATTTTGACTTCAAAAAGGTGTATCAGGTCTCGTTGCTCGCGTCCGTAGGTGACTACCATATGAAACCCTACACGTATGATATGTATATAAATATGATGCGTTTTTGTCTTTTGCGCACCCAACGTTTATATTGTCTCAATTAACAGCCACCTTACTAATCGTAAAACGTCATCATGCAAATAAAATAGCATTATCTTGTCTGAATAATGTTTGAATATAAAAAATAATGAAGAAGTTAATATTAGTTGATAAAATTCGGACATTTAAACGTCGGCGCTGATCTGTAAGTCTATAAGCGATGGAAGCTTTCGGGTACCTTAAAACGACAGGGTTAAAAAACTCCCAATGTTCGGGAGAAGCTTTATAAACAATAGAAACGTGATGCTTTGAACGTCTGGTTCGGTTCATTCGTTTGTGTAAAATTTATTCTTCTAACGTAAAAGAAAATGAATTTATCGGGACACTGGAATGTGAACTTTTATTTAAAAGTACTTTTGTTTTCCTTTTATGTAATACTTTTATCGTCTGATTTTTCTGCGTTTTAGCTTGTAGCGTAAACTGTCTTTGTAATACTTTTATTGGGCATCTACAATAGATTTCATATCTTCTTTTTGCGAGTCAATATTTTTATAAATTTATTACATATAATTTTTACTACAATGTTTTGATACTGTTTATTTTTTATATAGAATGAATAATGTTAAATACATAATAATATTCTTGGACATTACACAAATCGCCATCGACCCAAACTAAGCATAGCTTGTACTATGAAGACTAAATAACAGATATAACACTCATATTGTACTTTTTTGTAAAAACATATATTATAATACGTATTGAACACCCAGAAACAGAGCAAGCATCTGTGTTCGTCACACAAATGCTTGTCCTGAGTGGGAATTGAACACACGGCATACAACGCAGAAGGCAGAGCTACGACCAACTGAGCTGTTAGACCAATATAGAAATATCCACTAGCCTCAAACGAATTGACATTGAAATTGTTTTTTTTTTTTTTTTTTTTTTTTTTTTTTTTTTTTTTTTTTTTTATGTGAATGAATGACGGAACGAGCTGAGGGACCACCTGATGGAAAGTGGTGACCCTCGCCCATGACAACAGTAATGCGTGCGACTCAGTATGAGTCGCATTCATCCTGCTGCGTCCATCACCCGAGACGGGGATGATACGTCTCATGCGCATATGATTTCACCGGCAACCACACCCTTCCACCGGAACACAGTAATGCAACCACTACTGCTTGGTGGCAGATTCCAGATGTGGTGGCAGTACCTCTCCGGACGAACTTGGCACAAGTTCTACTGCAACTTTTGGTTGCTCCTTTAGCACCACCCAGGGGGTACGTGTAGGGAATCAAAGGGTACAAACCTACGGACGCGAGCAACTGGACCCCCCAAAATATTGATATTAAATGATTGATATTAAATGAATCGCCGACGAGACCAAATACAGAGACGTCACAGAGATTCCTCTGCTTTCTGCGCTGTGGGTTTGATTCCCAGGACAAATATTTGAGAGATTAATTTGTTTCTGTGTCTGTTCTATTAATATTCGTATGTATTTAAAAAAGTACTAATTATTTATTAAAATTTGATCAGTAGTTTGAAAGCGCTATCTAGCCCCAAACTACTCATTAAATATCGGTGTGTCAAATGTCTGTTAATTAATCTTTAATTAGGACTTAACTAATAGCTCTTAAACCTTTGTGTTTATTATTATAAATGGTGCTCTTAGATATGGTTATCATAAAAATGTCATTAACTCCTGTTCTCTCTGACAATGGTTCTATTTG
The DNA here is from genome assembly GCA_921293045.1 of Aplocera efformata. Classification (NCBI taxonomy): domain Eukaryota; kingdom Metazoa; phylum Arthropoda; class Insecta; order Lepidoptera; family Geometridae; genus Aplocera; species Aplocera efformata. Next base: position 2,229,155 of record OV121040.1, read on the forward strand.
AACCGTTTTAATTAACAAGCCTATTTTAACAACCCAAAATGTGTATTGGGTTTTTCCTTATTACGGTAAAATTATGAACACTGCACAAATTAAACATTATTTGAATGTAAATCGGTGGCACACAGAATTTACAACAGAATAATTAATCACATGGATTGTGGAAGCGAAACTATAGCCTGGCAGATGTCACATGTCGTCGATGTTCGAAGACATGCTTGGTTTCCTCACAATGTTTTCCTTCACCTTTTTGAGAACGTTTTATTGCGCACATACATTTTTCAAGTGGAAACCTCTTTGGTGTACGTGAGTTTGAACCAGCGACCTTCAGATTGAAAGGCGTCTGTGCCCCTGAGTCACCACGCTCTCTAATATACTAAGATATTCACTCACAGAATAGTATACATATAAAACCCTGATAAGATTAAACAACACCGATAGATGGTGCTTTTGTATATAATTAGAAACTTATCTATCTATACAAATAAATAAAATTGTAGCGCTTGTGTCAAAATGACAGCTTATCAAGTAATGCATTTGAAAGTTTACGCGGTAATCGTAATAAAAAAATATTAAATTTTTGTCTTTATGTCTATTTGTTCTGGGTCATCTACGAAACGGTTGGACCGATTTTTACGGGACTTTCACTAGCAGATAGCTGATATTGTGACGAGTAACTTCATCATCATCATCATCAGCCTTTACTCGTCCACTGCTGGACATAGGCCTCTCCAAGTAAGCGCCACTGAGCCCGATCTTCGGCTCTTCTCATCCACTTCCTTCCAGCCGACTTACTTACTTACTTCCAGACGAGTAACTTAAGCTACTTTTATTTTAGAAAAATAATTAGGGTTATGCTCATCAAAAAAGGTTAAATTCCACGCGGACGAAGCCCCGCGACTTCGTCCGCGTTTAAGTATAAGATTTATTTACTTAAAACACGTATAAATGAGTAAATCAAACTGTAGCCCAGGTAGAGATGTAGCCCTGATTGTGAGTTTTGCGCACAGATTTGTCATAAAAGATTAAACTTTCCACAACCGGATAAGCGGGATTTTTTTCATTTTATTTATTCAGATTCTTTTGAAGTAGTCAAAAGTTCATTATTCAAAAGTTCGATGACAGTGTATCATTTCTGTACATTCATTATTCTTATGCACAGCTCTGCTCTCGACGAGATTAAATTTCAGTAAGCTGCAATCCAGAATGAAATTATGCGGAAGCAAGCGCTGTTTCGCCGCTCCGAGGGGAATCAGTTTAGTTTTGTTATCATTCCTGTATGTTTAATGGGTTTGCTGACACGTAAAGTAGCTGCGTTGGCATTGTTTCGATAAGCCAAAATGCGGCATAGTTATCAAAAGTTATAGATTGGAACGAGAGCAAGCGCAGGACCGACTCGTCCTACGCTTACACCAGTTACATACCAGCTTGTCGAGATAAAGGCTTCGTCGCTAAAGGTTTATTATAAACCAGCATTCAAATTAAAAGCCTACGTCTATAGTCATATGCCACCACGAGTCGTCCTATTTCATATTATTGTTGTGCCCAACAGGGTCCATGATGATCTGTACCTAATATTATAACATCTGTTTTTACATTGTGGAATACAATAAACTATTGAGTATTGAGTATTGACCTGCGCTTGCTCTCATTCCAATCTATAACTTTTGATAACTATGCCGCATTTTGCTGCATCCGTGGTAGATTAAAGCCCAACATCTCGCTTGTCGAGAGTAGTGGAAGATTTAGGACCTATACCGTCGCTAAAGCTTCGCGAAAATACGCTTTATTTTATAAAATTGATTTTATGTTCAATGGGATTGTTGAAGCTTAATATGATGAGAAAAAATATCAGAACAAAAGCCATTTCGGCTTTACTTGTCAGATGGTAGGATATTATGGATTTTTAAATACATTTTGCGAAAGCCTGTGTAATGCTTCCGTTGATCCGCAGGGATTATTTTTACTTTACATAAATAAATATTCATGTATATTTCACACAGCGCCATCTAACCCCCAAACTAAGCATATGTATATGTGAATTATTGTACATAGATTACTGACATACTTTATCAGTATGTCAGTAATATATGTAGTTCACATATACTTAAATGGTGTTTCTTTTTTGTACACCATTTAAATATATGTCATTTGACGTGTCCAAATGATACTTGAGATCTAAAGGAATACATGAGTTTGACTTTGACTTTGTAAATACATATTATACAAATATGATGAAGAAGGTTTGTTCTGTTTGAGTGATATCAAACAGAACAAACCTTCTTAATCACACAAATGCTCGTTTTTGGTAGTAATTGAACCCACGACCCCTACGCGGCAGACAGAGGCCAGTGACATATTTATTAGGTTTGTAAAATTCTTAGTAATCTAATTTCTATAATATCTGTTGGTCCGTTTGTGGTCTTTTGTTTCAAAAACAAAGCGGTTTTTTATGATGACGATTACGAGAATTATGTTCATTCAGTACAAGAAGTTCTCAGTTATTGGACAAAAGGATCTCCTCGTAAATACCTAAGTTCGCTTCATATGAATTAATAGCATCTAATCCACACCCAGTTAAGGTTTAACCGAAGCTCAATCAAGCTAAATACTAAACAATAATCACTGCAGTAAATAACCGTCACCTCAGACCACTGGGGCCTGCCAAGTATCCCAGTATTCCTCAAGTCAAGTCACCGGTATTCGTCTCAAAGCGAGACCAAGACGAGATATTTCGGACAGAAATAGTACCGCATTCGAGGAATTCCTATTAAATTCACTAGATCTCTGTCTACCTATAACTGAAGGCATCGAATTAATCTAATATTGGAGGCAGTCTTATATCGGCTTGGATAAATTATCCATGTTCTTTTTTTTATTTGATTAAGTGACGGAACGAGCTGAGGCCCTACCTGGTGGTAAGTGGCGCCGCCGCCTATGACAACACTATTATTGATAATCGCCATTTTTTTGAGGTTTGTGAATAATAAAAAGTATTGGTAGGATGTCGTAATGTCAGTCTATTAAAAGCGGTCGTCTAGTCTGGCTAGAGTAAGAGGCGCGTCACGGGTCAGGGGTTGATGCCGGTAGGGGTAGGGGAACATATATATTTGATTACCATATTGATAAGTTTGTTTTTGGGACTTGGCTTTTTGGTGAGTTTATTCCTGCTGGGAGTTCTAATGAATTATCATAAATACGAAAGTTTGCGAGGATCAAGGTGAAATTTGCTTTAAAGGCAAATTAAACCCAAATATATTGTAGCAAATAGTTTATCTTCTTCCAGAAGCAATTCAAAGAAACATCATATTGACAGATGCATTTGGCTGACAATTTCAATCTTGCAAAGCTGTCCGTTTAAATAGCATTTTCCGCCAATCAGCCCGCCAAAATCTAAAGTCTATATAATAGTCGTATACAATATTTCCATTAACAGTAAATAGAACAAATAATAAAACAAAATTATTGTAGTATTTAAATTATTCTGATACTACTCTATCTATTAAAATTGTATATTTAGAACTGCTAAGACTTAAGTTTCCACCGATTTCCACCGATTTCCACCACATAAGTAAGAGCCAAATCCTTAAAGCTTAAATAAATAAATAAAAAACATTTAGAAATCGGTCCATTCCTTTGAAATATATGTTGCCTCAAAGTGATTGACCACAAAACCACAAATAGAAAGATAAACACAGGTGTTCAATTGAGTTTTTTGTATGTTTTTTACTCGATTTCGTCGCCAAGGACACCCATTTTAAAAAATAATCTTGGGTACGGCCGTTGTCTCATAAATGTCATGTACCCTAAGAAATAAGGGGTGAAAATATTCAAAATGAGGTTTTTTCTCGATTTTTAAACAGCCAATTATTGTAATCGAAGGTTTAAAATCATTTGAACAAGGGCATTGGATGGAACCCGACTAGATTAATGCGTGGCAGCAGACAATATTTGCTCGTAATTAGTCTATCACAATTAATGGGACGCAGACCTAATGTCCATATCAAAGCTACTAAATCTGATGCAGACGTCGCAAATCATCGACGCCATTTTGATAAGTGTTGCCATTTTGACGTCAAGCGATGCTGTTTTAGGTATGGGTGCCAGTGACACCGACATGATTGAGGTGGGGATCTGCGGATTTATGGCTGGTCAATGCTTGGGTCACGAATTATTTGGGACATTGGAATCATTATTGGAATTCTGTTTTAGTCGGCTCCGTGGCTTGGTTGGTAGTAGCTCTGCCTTCGAAGCGAGGGGCCCCGGGTTTGGTTCCCGGCCGGGGAACACTTTGTGTGGTAGCACCAACCAAGCCACTTTTTAACGGGGCGCAGCTGGTTAATATACAATACAATATTTTTGGGAATATAATAACTGATCACTTGTTTTTGTACCTGCTTTACTGAGATTATTCTATAGATATTAATGATTAGTTACACATTCATAATCTTTTGATAATGGCTTTTTAGTGCGACAGTCGTAAATGTATTATAAGTCAGCAAAAACATATCATACAACAGTATCTACATGGACAAAAACTATCTATTCTCAAATTTCAACCATTAGTTCAACGTTTCCGTGGTGTAGCGGTTATCACATCTGCCTAACACGCAGAAGGCCCCCGGTTCGATCCCGGGCGGAAACATAATTTTTGCACAACTTATATTTGTCTCACCTCCTATTCTTTTCGATTCGATCATGTTTCAAAGATATAAAAGATAGTGGTTAGATTAAAAGAAGTCCTAACTACTTTTCGATATACATGTATTACGAAAATTGATTAATTTACTATAAGCAATATGATTACAAGTTAAAATAATGGTTATTATGTTTTTTTCTTTTATTCTATGGAGGATTTTAGAGTAGCACAAATTCAAATATGTTAAAGCTTTTAATTATTCTTTGTATATTTAATACGAAATATCCTTAGAGTTCAAATGAATACAGCATACTTACTTTACTTAATAATTTAACTTACCTTAATTGGAACTACCAAACACATGTAACGGGGGTGGGCGTTGACATCTGCGACACAGTTTTAATACTTCTGCAGGCATCATCATTTTTCTAATTTTTTTGTAATCCATTGTTATTTTGTTCATCAATAAACTATATTTGATTTTGGTTTGATTTGTTCACAAACAAAACATAGTAATGATTTGATTCTCCTCAAATATTTTATTGATAAACAAAAAAAAACTTTTTATTCTAAATTTGGTTTTCAACTAAATAACAGTTGTTCAAGAACAAGAAAACAATGTTTGCTAATCGCTCCGCTCCTTGGAAGAGGAGAAAAACCACTCTCCATATCAAACTCACAACTCCAAAAATATCGCGTCTGACATTGGGCATAAAACAATTCATATAGCATGCTGCTTACAGTTCAAACCCTCAAGCTTACTCGCAAATTGTTCCTCTGGCCTATGCACGTTGAATTTAATTAACGCGTAACCAAGTATTTCGTAATCTGTGGCAAAGACGGATCAAGGAACACTCGCTTTGAATATTGCATTGTCCTAAGTACTGAGCCGAATATTATATACCTACAAGGGTGTTTGGTGTTAGATTTTAAACAGCACAAATTAAAGTTATTCTTTTTTAAACTATCTCAAAATCACGGCATGACTGACTAATGGTAAGAGCGCAACACGAAGCCGACGTTCAAACAGTTGTATTACATCTTATAATAGTTTTAGTATTACATCTTAGAGTCCTTAAATTTATTATTTTTTTATGAAACTTTCACGACTGGACGAGCTATCGGCCCACCTGATATAAAATAGTTACCGTTGCCCATAAAAAAACAACAATACGACTCAGGCCTCCTCCTATATAAGTATGAGAAGACTCATGTTGCATTTCGTAAGTCACGAGAAGGGGATGCCTCAAGTACCTGTAAGTTCACGGTAATGTCACAAAATATTTATTCTTATGTTAATCAAAAGTATTATAACAAAATAATTAAACACCCGAAACTTACGATCTGTACACCTGGATAGTAACCAAGCTGGATCTATCAGAAAAACTAGGAGATACATTTTAACTGATATATTTACAGATAAATTTATGTAACTGCTTACTGCTGAACGCGTACTGAATATAATTCAAGTTGATGACTAGCGTAAAGTGCGAATGATACATTATTTTAATTAGTGCAATGTACGTGCTTGTACAAAAACATTTTAATAAAGCCTAAGATGAGAGTCACAGTTCATTATTCTAGAGTAGCCGATTAAATAAATCAAATAAGCTATGCTGCCATCATCCTTAGTGCCATTACTATAAAGTTCACGTGTTATGTCGTTGCTCGTTCTCGTTGCTGAAGGGGCCAACCGAAGTAGAGGAGAACGGGCCAAACCCAAATATTCGGTAAAAGCCATATCTTCAGAATTAATGATCGAATAAAATGGTTAAAATGGTTAATGGTTAAAACACGAGCTGTGTTTAACGAAAATTATTTCAATAAAACCATGAATATTTATATATATCCTATCTAGTATATAAAAAAGGACAGGTACAGGTTAATGTAATTAAGGCGGGTGTAAGTTTTCCGCTTGTGGGTTAGTTTTAACATATATAAGACAGGTTTTAACAGAGAATACAAAAATATACAAAGGAATAATTTAACTAAATAGATTACAGTGTTCAAAATTTTAATATGACAATTAAAATTTTGTTTACTCCTGTCAGTTTAGCCTATTTCAGAATAGCACCCTAATTTTGACAGGAATAAATAAAAATACACTGAATTAGATATGTACCAGTTTATAGAAAAGAGAATTGACGCTATTGCTATCAAATAGCTATCACAATAATAATGCGAAAGATTGCATATATATGTGTGTGTGTATACGGCCCACGCATTTGGATGAAATTTGGTACCAGGATACCTTATATCTTGGATTAACACATAGCCTATTTTTATGCCGGAAAAGTGCAGTATTCTCTTAGGAAGGCCAACGGCGGCTAATACCACGGGGCGCAGCTAAAATCATAATTTAGCGACAAAACGCTTATTAATTCTTACGTCTGCTAATTCGCCCCTATCTCCCCTACCAAAAGCGAGTTATCAGCACTTAGAAGCCTTTATCTCGGTTCAATTAATCGCACCAAGTGAACTTGGCCGCCTCCGTAGGTATTTTTAATTAAAGCAAGCCTTGGCGCCCGCTAGGAACTTAAGGTATGGCTGTAGTGAGGTAGCGAGCGAAAAGAGGAGCTTTTAATTACTCTCTATTCGTATCAGGCTGACCATCGGCGCGTAGCTGGTCAGCGCAAGTCGTTTTAGTGTCGTGCTGATTGCCGTGAATTACAGAAATCGCGACTCGATATGACGATACCTCGCCGGCGCGTGCATTCACCGTGACGCTGAAACGCTTACTGAAGACAGAGGCGCGTGGGCGGCGGTCGACGTCGACCGCTCAGCGGCGCTAACACTCGACAGCGTTGAACGGTCGGCGTTGCTCTAAAACGCTTCATAGCAATCTTACATATTGGCCTGTCAGCACCGATGGTCAGCGTGACTTTAAAACCAGCCTCAGTGTCTAACTTATTGACTGCAAAGACTTCAGTCTACTCTCGATAAGTGAGTGAGGGGTTTGATCTACCACGGCAGCACAATCTAGATTCATCTTCATCTTTCTTCCAAATTTGCCAACGATCCAATCACAATAATCATCATATCCATAGGGATAAAAAGAAGTTTATGGGTTATTCAGATCAGATTCAGATTATCTAAATTAATAACATTTTTGCGTAATCAGCTTAGACATTTTGGCATTAAAACAATCACCCAAAAATAATAAACATATAACCTTTGAATTTATAATAGAAGTGGTAAAGGAGGTATACCTCTTAGGTATCATTATAGACTGAATAGCTAAGTAGATTACTATTATAGGGAAGCGATGATCACGACTTGTATGATCTATTGTACGTTGTTGTGATAGTGTTATCTACTGGGTGAAAGTGATTGAGGTTGTCGAGGATCTGCTTAACCCGTAGGGTGAAAAGCCGTGAATTTATAAATGTATTAAAGAAATATTACGTTTGCACACTCATACTCCGGCACTAGAATTCCCTGTGTAGCATGAAAAAATTCAGAAACACAAGATAAACACCCGAGAATAAACTTTACAATCAAACACAAAGTCTGCCGTCGCCGGTAATCAAACCCGGGACGCGTCGTTTAGAAGGCAGGGCTACTCCCTACTAAGCTACGGAGCTGAACTCCGAAACATAAACTCGTAGCGATTGCTGAAACTGATACTATTCCTAAAAGGGTTTTCGCTAACGTTTTAGTGATAGTCAAAACTGGTAATAGAAAACTGGTGTATATATCACACGCCAGTTCCCTATTTCCCTATTATACACACGTATTGAAAGCTTTTAATACAAAAAGGTTGACGACTCCGTGGCTTAGTTGGTAGTAACCCTGCCTTCGAAGCGAGGGGTCCCGGGCTCGATTCCCGGCCGGGGCATACTTTGTGTGGTGAGCATAAAGTTTGTTCTCGGGTCTTGGGTGTTTGTCTTGTGTTTCTGTGTTTGTCCATGCCATCTGCGACACAGGGAATCCTAGTGCAGAGTTATGAGTGTGTAAACGTTTGTTTCGTTTGTTTCTCTGCGTACTATGTGTCGGCTTCTTTTAGCGTATCTGTTTATTACTGTGCGCAGTTTAACCCGCGTATAACTTAAAGAAATTTAGCGTAATGTTAGATAGCCTATATTAGTTTAGCTATCACATACAAAAATAATTTTTCAAATCCGACTGGTACTTTCAGAGATTAGCGCGTTCAAACAAATAAACAAACTCTTCAGCTTTATTCTATTAGTATAGTGTAGATGTAATAAGTATAATATTTATGTAAGTTTACTATAGCATGTTATTGTTTTAGAATAACTTTGTAATTATATTACAACTGAACTGATACAAAATCATATTGATAACGCGAGCTAAGCCGCGCCACAAACGTCATTTTAAATTAATTAATTTCCAAGTATTTTTAGGAATTCCATGAATATAAAGACTTTTGCCATTGACTTTGATATTATACCAAAAAAGGAGAAATGATTATGATTTTAAAATAAAGCTATTTAAAAAAGAATGATTATACCTAATTAATATACTTGGTTACTGCAAATCGCTTTCGCTCCACACCCAAGCAGCAGATCCCAGCATTTTTACCTGTACTAATGGGATGAAGTTTTATGAGCGGAAAAACGCCTTCAATGAACCGACGTAAGAATACCATGCGCGGAGTTCAACGGAAATTCTTCAGCTATACGTAAACTTTGTGAGCAGGTATGAAGGAAAATTGATTAAATTTCTCTACGTGGAGAATCGAAGTTTTTGTCCGGGCAACTTTCTCGTACGGGGATTAACCTGTAAATTGCTTTGGATACTGTAATGATCAGTGAAACAAGATCTAAGAAGTTCGGTTGATAGCATTTAGGGCGTATATCTAGTGTGAGTAAGCAATAGACAAGTAATTTATTACGGAGCGTTTTGCTCCGTAAAAAAGTGCGTGTCTGTATCTTGTCCCCATAGTTCTTACTTTGGGGGTAGATGGCTGGCTGGCTAGATGAAGATCCGAGAATATTTATTTATTTACAGCTATTTCCATCTGCCGTAGATCTACTGCAGATACAATCTACGTAAGTACCCACCTCAAGTTTCATCTACAAATGCAGAGATACGTTCAGAAAATGACGTTTTGCGACCCCCTATCGTATTATATCACATCCTCCCGAGGCGCTTCGATAAAGAACGTAAAAATCATAAAAGTTGCCGTAACTCTGAAGGAAATGATCGTATACCCCTATGTCTATGGCGATAGAGTTTAAAATACACCTGTCATATTCAAGTAAACGAACTGGGTACGGATACGGGAACAGATTGAAATTCATAGACTATTCAAAAGTTTCAGAACAAGCAAATGAAATACTGCAGGAAAACAATTGTGCTTAACGCATATGTTCTACACGTTCAAATTTTATTAGGAGAATGTTTTCGACAATAGCTGTAAGTCAAACCAAATAGGATTGGCTTATCGGTGAAGTTGACAGTTATAATAAATAAATAAACGTTTACACACTCATACCTCTGAACTAGGATTCCCTGTGTCGCAGATGGCATGGATAAACGCAGAAACACAAGACAAACACCCAAGACCCGAGAACAAACTTCATGCTCACCACACGTATGCCCCGGCTGGGAATCGAACCCGGGACCCCTCGCTTCGAAGCCAGGGCTACTACCAACTAAGCCATAGAGATATGATTGGGTACTGGTAAAAAAGTGAGTTGAGTTTAGAACATTTAATTGCTTTAAAGTTGTTATTGTCCACTCTAGCCACTAAACAGCTGTAGCGCTATTCACGACGACTAATCTTCAATTTCAAACAAAAAACTAGTATCGTTTGGACGCGTCAAACTTTACATGCACAAGTATCCAATGTAGCAGAATTTGCCAAGTTCGTCCAGAGAAGTACCTAACCTAACCTGGTAATCCACCGCCAAGCACATTTACTTGGCAAGTAAATGTGATGTAAGCAAGATTTAACATCCCTAAAAGTAAGCGTAAACGTAAACTATATTGAATCTAAAAGTACCGTGACAACGTTCATTTCCCATAATGCTTAGTTGTGGTATTATGCCGACTGACCGTTTGAGCTTCTGGTTAAGGCCGCTTTGATCGTTTGAAGCAATTTAATTGGAAATGTCCTACTGCGGTTAACCCAAGGTTTTGTTGTTTGTAATTTGCGATGTTATATACTTGTTTTATTTGGCTTCTACGTACTTTCATTACACGAGGGTGATTCAGTCTACTTATAAGACTTCATCTCATTTAGTCGTTACTATTGAGAAGGAATGTGTTTTCTTAACCAACATAAAAAAAGAGGAGGATCACAATTCGGCTTTACGTGTATTTTGTATGTTTGTGCCGATATGAGAGTGAATGAAGCAAGAGATACTTAACTTGTGGAAGATGAAGATTGTAATCCCTGCCAACTCCTTCAAGAAGCGTGTACGGAAAAACTATTTGCGCCCCGCGGTGTTACCCGCAGTTGGCCATCCTACATTTGAACCGTACATTTTTTCCTGGATAAAAAGTAGCCCATGCGCTATTCCAGACAGATCTCTTTGCTAAATTTCATCCAGATCCGTTCAGCCGTTTTGTCGTGATTGAGTCTCAAACATCCATCCAAACTTTCGCATTTAACGCAGTACTAGCTGCGCCCTGCAGTTTCACCCTCGTATATCCCGTTCCTGTGGGAATACAGGGACAAAATATAGCCTATGTTATTAGCTGATAATGTAGCTATCTACTGGTGAAATAATTTTTAAAAATCAGTTCAGCGGTATTAGCGTGAAAACGTAACAATCAAAACTCACTTTTGCATTTATAATATTAGTTATAAATGCAAGTTAGGATGTAAAAATACTTCACACAGTTTAATGAACTGGCAACCTTAAAACTTGAAGTATCGAGGGACCTCCGCCACCCATTAACCGCGTTCTCATACCAACATTCTTCACGTTAAAATAATTTAATTTTCTGTACTTGTGCTCGCTACTTGAATCTAATCTATGTTCGCGCACTGTTTCTTCATTATGAAACCACTAATCCACAGAGGGTTAACACGAAACACGCATTTCAAAACTCGGTTTTGAAACATCAGCTCAGAATAAATACGCCACAGATAATATAATCCTGGATAAATATTGCTTTATTGATGACTCGTAAATAACTAGATTCTGTTATGTGTGAATGTTATACCACAGATTTCATAAAGTATTTTTTTTATGTGATAGTAACGGAATGCCCCACCTGATGTTAAATGTTTACCATCGCCCATAGATAACCGAAATACGACTCAGGTTATCCCCTGCCGAAGTATGAGGAGTCCTACTGATGTCGAACATAAAACGATGAACGAAAAAACTGAAAGAACTGTGAAATGTATAGTTCCATTTTTCCCTGCCGTGATTTAAGGCTATTCACTCTCGCTTATCGAAAGTAGCCCTGTGTCCTAGCAGTAAGAACAGGCATGAACAGTTTTTAGTAGTAATAAACAGTTTATAGTACAGCAGTTTTTAGTAGCAGTAGAACTTGTGCCAAGTTCGTCCGGAGAGATCCTACCACCGCACCTGGAATCTGCCGCCAAGCAATAGTGCTTTCATTACTGTGTTCCAGTGGAAGGGTGTGGGTGCCGGTGAAAGTCACATTACTGTTGTTATAGGCGGGGGTTGTTACTTACTACCAGGTGTGCCCTCAGCCCGTTCCTTATTAAAAAAAGGACAGATATTTAAAAAAATGGTTAGACATTGATGAACACTTTTTTTATGCAAAACTGTGACACGATAACCACAGCCTGACTTCGCTAACTGGTCGCGTACACGTGGATCTTTGTTCGAATGCACTGTTACACTCGTTGCATATTCATGCGGCATTGTAACATAAAAATAAAAAAGCAAAATGGCCGTTGGTATTGTCTCTGATGTGTTTTACACGCGTGAATGTGTGTCGCGATACGGGTGCTGTAATGAACTCGTATATTTGTTGAGGCGGATATACGATCTCCTAAATTACTATATTTAAATAATAAAAATTGGATTCTCATTTTTTTTTTGTTATTTATATTGTTCTACAGAGACTACAAATTGTATCTTATTACTTTAAAAGAACATTTCGTTTATATATTTTTATTTCACGTATCTCGCAAACGGCTTTAACGATTTTCATGAAATTTTGTGTTTGTATGGGGTTTTGCTGTATAAGTTTACCTGTATAATTGTATTAATTGTATTTTTACAAGAAAATGTACTACTATGCTGTAAAGCATAGTAATTACTCCGAGTTACTATGATAACAACAACAACAACGTTAACACACTCATACCTTTGCACTAGGATTCCCTGTGTCGCAGATGGCATGGACAAACACAGAAACACAAGACAAACATCCAAGACCCGAGAACAAACCTCATGCTCACCACACAAAGTGTGCCCCGGCCGGGAATCGAACCCGGGACCCCTCGCTTCGAAGGCAAAGCTACTACTAAGCCACGGAGCCGTCTAACTACTATGATGTAAAGCATAGTAATTACTCCCAGGTACTATGATATAAAATAATACAAGTCTATTTAGACGACATTCACCGACTTCTTTAAATACCGGGCTGATTGGATTGGGAAGCTTTTCAAGCAAATTGAAACCACTGCCGATTTCTGCGTAAAGGTCTTACTTATAATTACATTTCAATATATTAAGTCTTGGTTTTGATTACGTGTATATCGTCTCAAATATGTTACAGTTGAGAATTTATATAGTACTAGCGACCCGCCCCGGCTTCGCACGGATACAATTTATTGGATAAGGGTTAATCATCATCATCATCATACGAATGCCATCTTTCGATTCTACCCGTGTTTTGATTGACTAATTTGAATTAAAAGCGGTTATTGTGACTTATATATATATAGCCTAGTTTCTAAATCTAGATCCCGCTTAGATCTTTTAAACTACGCAATGAATTTTAATGCAGTTTTCAGCAATAGAAAAAGTGAGTCAAGAGGAAGGTTTATATGTACTAGCAACTCACCTTGGTTTCGCACAGATAGTTTCTGATACGACACTGATGCGAACTGTGCGAAGCGGGGGCGGACCGGAAAAAATCAATGTCAAACCTTCATAATAAAACACTTCAAGGATTTTTTTATAAAGGATTTATTTGTAAGTTTATCAACCATAATAAAACAAATATTGTTTAATTTCAGCTAGCCAGATTATTGTTCCAGAGGTTTGATCCTTCGCAGATGTAACAGGCAGACGTTGTAAGCTTAGGCTGGATCCAATATAGACTTAGTAACGAGTCGTTTTGGGAATGGTATACACTATAAAGCTGAACAAAGAATCATGGCTACAAAAAGTGCCAACGAAAATTATTAGAAAATATTTAATCTCACCGAACAAATAAAGTACAAGGTCTATGAAAATTAAATTGTTTGAATTTAATTAATGTTTGATTAACAAACCTTTGTACTCCGACTGGTACGTACCTGAAACAACATAATTTATAATAAGAAAGTGTACATAATCAATTTTAGAATTATGATCAAGACTTCGTATTTCTAGTTAAGTTATAATCTAGCTTAAGAGCCTCGATACCTGTAAGTCCTAGGTATCGATCATCGACCGGGACAAAGATTTGTTAAATGAGCATAAAGTTTTTTTAAACGCTAATCGCCATTATCTTTGTACCTTCGATGGTGAAATAAAACTAGTTCCTAACCACCATACTAATGCCTCATCGATGTGGTGGTTGCGAATTCATCATCCATGAAAATAGAGGGGTGGATGAGAATTTAAATTCTCAGTTGGAGGTAGAAAATTTGATGATGAAATCATCAGAACAATCGTTATATAGATTTGTCTTTTCACTATTTGATAGAGATAACGGAAAGAGGATTTACCGATGAAAAAAAAGGCGTTTATAAACGTTTATCCAATTTTAGCGAATAGTCAGACGAATGTGTTGAACAGAGAGCTGTCTCTTTTTGTGCCTTCTCTGACAAACAAAGATACGCCTTTGTAAATCTGAAACTCGGGACAAACGACTATCATCCGACCAAAAAACTCGTTCGCTCATTTTATTTTTAACCCAAAGCTGTCACTGGCAGGGAAAAAAACTGCTATATTTTTTCCTTTGTTTTCAGGTTTCATATCTTCTTATGTAGGGTCAAAACACCCCTTCTGTCGGAGATTATCCAATTGCACCGATTTCGAAAATTCTTTTTTATATGATAGGATATGCTTTAAGGTTGGTCCCATATTTTTTTATCAAATATCAGATTAATAGTTTGGTTGTTAAATCAAAAGTGTCAAAATCAAAATCAAAATCAACTTGTCAGTTGGAAAAATATGTCATCCAAGTAAGCAAAATTGTGTATTTTGCTTTCCTGTTTTTTTCTTCGGCCAAATCATACCGATTTGGATGTATGTATCTTTTTTCAATGAATGTATTCATGTTGTATGTTTAGTTTTTTTTTAAATCAGTCTTATGTTTTATTGTGTATTTAAACTATGCACCTTAGTGAGTGTATTGATGCCGTATCACATTTTCGCGACTCGCTGCATTTGATAAGCGTGGTCGTTGAAAGCGTACCGTTCGGTGCATGCAGATTCCAAAATATGATAATATGTCCGTTATACTGTTGCGTGTATGACAGTAATTACAAACGGTTACAAACTCAGTCACTATCTATCTAGTATAACTTATCCTAAGCAGAAACTTCTTTCTTTAAATAAAATATAATAATTTCGTATCCTATGCTAGGAAAACAATTGTGTTATTCACCTGTTACTGCTGCGAAGCAAAACATATATTTCATCCTCTCGACGAATTCATTTGCAGTCATCAAAACCTTTAATCTACGAGCGGGTCGCCTTGTTCCCGTTACTTATCCGGCGCTGTTAGCGGCTAGGAAAAAAGCGGCGCCCTTGTAAAAAATGGCCACCAGGTGCCACTGCTACATGGTAAATTTTATACAATATCTAGTGGGAATATTAATTCTTTTGGTATTGCAGTTTTATTCTGACCTATCTCTAACATAATATAAAGATTGTTTTTGTCATTTTCTTCTGTTATTTGACCATAAATATATATATAGGACAAATCTTAGTCAATTTAATTAAGATTTGCAGCGTGCCTGTATGCGGGTTTCAAAACTACGCGGAGTTTTAGTCGACTTCAATAAAAGGAGGTTCTGAATTCAGTTGTATTTTTTTGTATGTTTTTTACGTGATTTATTCGTCATTCGACAAATATTTTTTTAAATAGAAAACAATAATTAAGTAATGATTACGTATTAGTTCAGTTCTCCCGTACAAACAACTGATGAAATGGGGGATATAAAAAATTACCATCGTAAAAAATATACTGTTGGCCGTCCTCTTGCATACATTCCTATTTGAAAAATTAATTTTCAAAAATTCATTGAAATATCTGATTCTTTGTTTTAGAACTTATATAAACTTTTGAAATTTTATTCTCGTGGCCCCACCAACGTATTTATAAATATTTGCCCGCTGTAGCAAATATTTGAGGATGAAAGATCCCACTGCAGACCTTATTACGATGCACCAGAGGCTACACTTGCTCACCCGTCTCCAGGTTTCTGACTTGCTTACTAATGTCTGGAAGTCGTGGATTAACACTGGGATTTACTGTGAAATCTTTTTGTGTTGCTAGTGTATTGAGACTTTTTAAACCCCTTGCTGAGAAATAAAACTACATTATTCAGTTCGATTCCCGGCCGGGGCACACATTGTGTGGTAAGCATGAAGTTTGTTCTCGTGTCTTGGGTGTTTGTCTTGTGTTTCTGTGTTTGTCCATGGAATCCAACAGGGAATCCAATTGTAGAGGTGTGAGTGTGTAAACGTTTATTTAAGTATATTTATATTATATAATAATACAGAATTTTAATTTCTCAGTTCTGCTTTCTACTAGTCGAAACCGGTTATAACGATATTGAAGGGACCGTAAAACTAAATAAACTTTATCCGATTGCCTGAATAAGTAATTATAATTTTTAATTTTTTATATACGTTTATATTATGATTAAACAGATTTCACTAATTATCACAGAGTTAGTTTAAACACATTTCTCTTTAGTGCGATATGATGATAAAAAAGCGCGATCCAAATCAAATCCCAACGATATGTACCTATGACCTGTCAAAGAATACAACCGAACTGATAACCTCATCCTTTAAAAATCGGTTGAATAAAATAAATAATATATCATACGAATTATAAGATAGTTGAAGGAGATTATTATAGATTTAAGTTACTTCACTATCATAAAGCCACTCCACAGAGTAGGTAAATTTACAATTTGAATTTAAGGCACGCGTGTCTTATCTACATCACGCACTTTAGAAATTGGCTAATTAAATATTGATGCCGTACACATAAGCAATTTATGGAAGGGTTGGGATTAGGTGGAAGGATTTCGTAAACATGAGTAAGCCATGTAAATGCAATTATTTATAAGGTAAATTAGATTTGGATTTGACCTTTTCATGATTATTGTAGCTTATACCCTCATGCAAACGAAACTACATTCGTGTAATTCATAACAAAAACATTTGAGATACTGATGGACCTCAGATGTTTGTATTGTATCACGATTATTACATTTATTAAGTGGCCCATTAGCGGTTTAGTAATTCACCGTACGATTTTGTACAAAACTAAAGGAGCAACCAAAAGTAGCAGTAGAACATGTGCGAAGTTCGTCCGGAGAGGTGCTGCCACCACATCTGGTATCTGCCGCCAACCAGTGGTCAAGTGGTTGCATTACTGTGTTCCAGTGGAAGGGTGTGGCTGCCGGTGAAATCACATGCGCATGAGACGTATTATCCCCGTCTAGGGTGATGGACGCAGCAGGATGAATGCGACTCGGTAAAGATTTGGATCTCATACTGTTGTCATGGGCGAGGGTCACCATTTACCATCAGGTGGACCCTCAGCTCGTTCCGTCACGCATTCACATAAAAAAAATATATATATATACTCTGTGACTGATTAGTGATTTATAATAATTTGGTGATTCCAAATGTGAGCCGCAACGTCAGTCATTTCCGGTAGTAAAATTATAAAAGCTCTCACATTGACTAATACAGTAGTTAGGTATCTACAAATAAATTTTACAAAAAATCAATACTTATAACAAAGGCAGCTAAAAAACTTAACCTTTAAAATAGTTTTTGATACCAAAAGTTGCATCGGAACCGGTCCTAAATGGAATTGAACTAGAAAACGTTGCTCTCAAAGGCTGTACTGGTTAAAATTTTTAGAGCGTCATATTTTTTCATCGGTTACGTTTGCAGTAAAAAAGATTCAGTTTGCTCACTTGATAAGCAAGAGTGCGCATTTTTATTTATAGTTCAAGGGCGCTATCACATCAGTCTCGTGAGATTTATAGATCACTCAAATATAGTGGTTTTTACTTGTCAATCCCGTAAACATCACTTTGAAGAATCGCGCATATTCTATGAAACGGTTAGGCAAAGCTAGCTTTGTAGGTAGAATATATTTTATCTAGAAAGCTAGCTCTGCCTAACCGTTTCGTAGAATATGCGCAATTGATTTTAAGTGACAATTACCAAGTATACACTTTTTTCCCTGAATTTCTATAAATAATTTAAAAAATACCCGTGGTATTTTTTAAATTATTTATAGGTCCCAATCTAAGCAAAGCTTGTATTATAGAACGAGATCACTTATGCAATACTTATACAGTACTTTTTTGTAATCAAATATTTTCTGTATATACAGACATGATAGATAAGGACTCACTAGCATTCGATTCCCGCTTCTAGATTCCACTACATTTTTTTCCATTCGGTATAGCAATGCATGAATAAAAACACCGTTCCTCAGCACTTTTCTGTTTTATTACTTTCAGTGTAAAGCCTTAATTGGCTGTTCGCAATATTTTGCAACCTCCGCTCGCATAGTCGCGTTGATTTTAGCAAAATAAAAAAACTATTTCGCTCAATTTACATGCGAAATTCTTTTCACGCGAGGCATTTTCACAAATTGGATTATTTCAGGTGGCCATTTGAAAGTAGCTAGAGAGTAAAAATTACAGAGCGTTCTATGAGCTAAGCGTTTATTCTGTAAATGGGCCACAAAGCTACAAGCACCAGTGGTACAGTTCTTTTATGAAAATTATTGCTTGTAAACTCATACTCAACTTTTTACCAGAATTGTATAATTCATACGAATATTTATTTATATACTTCTCAACGCAAGTTTTTTGTTTTTGACGCGTTCTTTTAGCTAATTGTAAACCGATTTTGTTGAATATTTTTTGAAGGGGTAGGGTGCCGCGGTAGAATTTTTACGTGCACGCAGCCTCAGGAAACGTCGAGATGGTGGATCTCCGTTGGGGTTTAACCGATAGGAGTCCAGCATAACCCTTCCAATCACCCCCGCAAGAGGAAGGGTATCATCTGATTCCTCAACGTAAAAAAGTGTCCCATTTTCGTGAAGAAATTTTACGCTAGAGGCAAGAACATAGGAACGAACTTGAACTATAAGGAAAAAATGGAAGTCGGTTGTCTCAATATTGAATATTGAAATCAAAGACTTGTTACTTAATTCACTTTGCACATATGTGCCGAAAATAAAGTTTTCCAAAATTGTCTAATTGTATTCAAGAACACCATTATAATGTAATAAACTCAATTTGTTCACCCCAACAACAAAAGGCTTTAACTTGACTTTTTTTTTTTTTTTTTTTTTTTTTTTCGTGGAGAAATGTCTTAGCATACCGCCCTGCCACGGGGAAACAGAGCGGTTATGTGGGACTACCCACTAAAACTCCACGGTGTCCTCCTCTGCCGCTTAGTGGCGGGAACACGGGAACGTTGTAACACACAACCGCGATCCCGCCGCAGCTGTCCGTTTCCGGACCCTCCATGGGATGGCAATGTATGCCATCCTCCCTCGCCACGACACGCCAGGACACGAGGCGCGTCGCAACCACCTCGGGGACCATGCCAGCGATAGGACGTCAGACTACCCCGTGTCAGACGCCCTAGGTCCCCATGCGACGGGTCAGGTCTGTGGTCCCGTCGCCTACCACTACGGCCGCAGAGGATAGGGAGAGCGGCGCCTCGCAATACCGACACTCCTCTTCCCCTGCGGCCCCACCGCGTCCGCCATCCAGCGGTGGCGACCCCGCCGTGGCCGCGGAAGGTAGGGAGAGCGGCACACCGTAATACCGGCACTCCTCTCCCGCCGCGGCCCCTAACCTTCAGCTGCGGAGCTGCCCATACAGCACCGCAGCCCGCCTCAGTTGCGGTGCCCCCCATAAGGCACCGCCACCTACTGTGCCGCTCCTATTCGGCTTAGAGGCAAAGCCTAAAGGAGCGGCCCTCCCGGGTTCCTCTTAGCTTCACCGTGGGGGACCAGGCCACGGTTACTAAGCCCCCCCGCCCCGACAAGGCGGGAACCCACGGGGGGGCTTTAACTTGACTAGACGAACCGACCGAAAGTTATAATTAATTTATAAAACAAAAAATTAGCTTAGGAACATTTCTAATTTTTTAGTTGTGTATTTAGTTACAAAATATTTTCATGAATTCGATTGTGCAATTCTAGACTATTATTCTATTATAATATGAAAACCTTTATAAGCTATAATATATATTATAACATTTTAGGCAAAGTTTCTCAGCGATTTTCATTTAACAGGAAGCTAAGTCTTCTTCATTGTATGAGTAAGTGGCCAACTCTAGTGTACAAGTTTTCACGCCACCTGAAAGTCTCCGACAAGGCTTATCGACTAGTATAGCCGGGACCGACATCTAAACATGCCATCCGAAGCACGGAAGCTCTGTTCAAATGCCACTAAACGGTCACCCATCCAACTTCTGACCGGGCCGAGAGTTGCTTAACTTGCGTCAAAAATAAACTTTACATGCACGCAATGCTATTATGTGTTCACAAAGATCGTGCACTTGCCTGGACTCCTCACCACCTCTTAAGGCACCGCCACCTACTGTGCCGCTCCTATTCGGCTTAGAGGCAAAGCCTAAAGGAGCGGCCCTCCCGGGTTCCTCTTAGCTTCACCGTGGGGGACCAGGCCACGGTTACTAAGCCCCCCCGCCCCGACAAGGCGGGAACCCACGGGGGGGCTTTAACTTGACTAGACGAACCGACCGAAAGTTATAATTAATTTATAAAACAAAAAATTAGCTTAGGAACATTTCTA
Source organism: Aplocera efformata (assembly GCA_921293045.1). NCBI lineage: Eukaryota > Metazoa > Arthropoda > Insecta > Lepidoptera > Geometridae > Aplocera > Aplocera efformata. Next base: position 2,249,938 of record OV121040.1, read on the forward strand.
ATTTTTTAGTTGTGTATTTAGTTACAAAATATTTTCATGAATTCGATTGTGCAATTCTAGACTATTATTCTATTATAATATGAAAACCTTTATAAGCTATAATATATATTATAACATTTTAGGCAAAGTTTCTCAGCGATTTTCATTTAACAGGAAGCTAAGTCTTCTTCATTGTATGAGTAAGTGGCCAACTCTAGTGTACAAGTTTTCACGCCACCTGAAAGTCTCCGACAAGGCTTATCGACTAGTATAGCCGGGACCGACATCTAAACATGCCATCCGAAGCACGGAAGCTCTGTTCAAATGCCACTAAACGGTCACCCATCCAACTTCTGACCGGGCCGAGAGTTGCTTAACTTGCGTCAAAAATAAACTTTACATGCACGCAATGCTATTATGTGTTCACAAAGATCGTGCACTTGCCTGGACTCCTCACCAGCTCTTAAACAACTTATCAAATTAAACAGTGCTCCATGAGTTTCCTACGGGCTCTTATCTCGGCGCAGGCCATTAAAACTTGGCCCACTAGCTGTGACAACACTAATTGGTTCCACAGACCACTTTGCGATAAATTAAAAATTATTATAAACTTCAGTTGACAACGCAAAGATTAGTTTACTTAGTTCGGTAGACATTTAATCAAGAAAACCAAGATTAATTTTCAATTAAGATGCAAAGACCTGTAAAGATTTTATTATAAAACATTTTTTTTTTCGTTTTTGGTTATCCAATTGTTCTCGTTCGTAGGTGAGTACCCTTTGAGTCCTTACACATATCCCTTGGGTGGTAAAAAGGAGCAAAAAAAGTAGCAGCAGAACTTGTGTCAAGTTCGTCCGAAGAAGTACTGGTAATCTGCCATCAAGCAGTAGTGCACTTCAAATGCTGTGTTCCGTTGGAAGGGTGATACCGGTGAAATCAGAGGACCCGACTCGTAATTCTGTTGTTATGGGCGGAGGTAACCACTTAACATCAGGTAGACCCGTCACTTCTATAGTATAAAAAAAAAACTTTAAAATGTAGTCCACATCGAAATCTTATAATTTGAGTACATGTTAGCGTTCTAATAGCGTACAACATGGAACAGGACAAAGCCGGTTTTGTTACAAAACAAAAATGATCACCGTTTCGAAAGCATTTCGAATTTGATCCTAAGATCTATGGCATACCGTTCGGTTGTATTTACCAATCCACTCAGTATTTGAGACCTCGTAGCGTTTCTCGTAGCATTCGTAGATACTCCGTAGCACTGTCGTAGGGTAATCGTTGCAAATCAAAACCTTATACCTTTGCGTAGCGTATTTATCCTACTACTATTATAAAGGCGAAAGTTTGTAAGTATGGATGTATGGATGTTTGTTACTCTTTCACGTAAAAACTACTGAATGGATTTGAATGAAACTTTACCACAATATAGCTTATACATCAGAATAACATATAGGCTACAATTTTTGAGGTTTCTATAAAATCTATATATATAAAAGAAGTCGTGTTTGTTACAACACTTATAACTCGAGAACGGCTGGACCGATTGCCATGGTTTTTGATTTGTTGGATTTGTTTCCGTCCCGAATAGCAGAATAACTATTAAAACATTGGAAAATTAACGAAAAAAATAAAATCAATTTATCCCCGTATTCTCCACGGGAACGGGAACTATGCGGGTGAAACCGCCGGGCGCAGCTAGTAGTGTTATGAACTTTCTCGCTGCGAGAGAAGGCAAACAAGGACTGGGTTCTAAAGCATGACATAGCCATAGGTATGTTTGAATCAGAACCTAATATATTGGGTGTGTGAATATGACTCCGCCCTTTCTCAACAGATGTCGTTTTTAGTATTGTTTACGTGTACTAATAAATGACCATACTTGTATTCGATAGTACTGAATGTCAGCTATCTAACGCATTTTATGATATTTGGTTGAAGTGTAAGCAACAATTGTTTTCACCTTTTCGAAAATGTCGGTTTTTATTCCAAATAAACGTCATTTGCGGGAAGTGTTATTACATTATTTTATTGCGAAGAAAACTGCAGCGGAAACTTATCGTTTGCTTGTGGAGATTTATGGTGAGCATGCTCCGTCTAATAATAGGTGTGTGAATATGACTCCGCCCCTTTTTGTCAAAATAAAACACATTTGTTCGCTTACAAAATTAAAAAAAAAAATTATTGAAAGTATGCTCCATCTGCAGCTACAACCTTCGCCCATCGTTCAGGTAGTTTTCGTATTCCTTGCTGGAAGAAGTCCTGGTCTTTTGAGCTTATCCAGTTGTCAATCCAAATTTTGATACTTTCACATGAAGTAAACTTTTCTCCAGTAAGGTCTGTCTGCATCGTCCGGAATAGGTGGTAATCCGAAGGAGCTATGTCTGGTGAATATGGCGGGTGGGGTAACACTTCCCAGTCCTGTCCCTCTAAATATCTTTTTACGACTTCTGCGGTATGCGGTTTGGCATTGTCATGCTGAAGAACTAATTTGTTATGTCTATTCACCCATTCTGGTCGTTTTTCTTCTATGGCTCGCTTCAAACGCATTAGTTGTCGTCGGTAAACTTCTCCATTAATAGTTTCAGAGGGTTTGAGCAACTCATAATATACAATACCTTTCTGATCCCACCAAATACAGAGCATGACCTTGGCACAGTGAATATTTATTTTTGGCTGTGATGGGCCTGGTTCGCCTGGTTTCACCCAAGCTTTTTTGCGTTTAGGATTTTCGTAGTGTATCCATTTTTCGTCTCCTGTGACTATCCGATGCAAAAATCCTTTTCTTTGCTGTCTTTGAAGCAGCATTTCACAAATGGTTTTCCGACGTTCCATGTCTCTTTCTTTTAAATCATGTGGAACCCAGTCACCGGCTTTTTGAATCATTCCCATCATTTGTAAACGCTTTGCAACAGTTGAACGATCAACATTTAATGCTGCAGCTAATTCTGATTGAGTTTGGCAAGAATCTTCCGCCAATAATGCTTCCAATTCAGCATCTTCAAATTTTTTTGGTGGTTTTCCATGTTCTTTATCCTGAGTACTAAAATCGTTATTTTGAAATCGTCGAAACCATTCCTTGCAAGTTGTATTAGACGGAGCATGCTCACCATAAATCTCCACAAGCAAACGATAAGTTTCCGCTGCAGTTTTCTTCGCAATAAAATAATGTAATAACACTTCCCGCAAATGACGTTTATTTGGAATAAAAACCGACATTTTCGAAAAGGTGAAAACAATTGTTGCTTACACTTCAACCAAATATCATAAAATGCGTTAGATAGCTGACATTCAGTACTATCGAATACAAGTATGGTCATTTATTAGTACACGTAAACAATACTAAAAACGACATCTGTTGAGAAAGGGCGGAGTCATATTCACACACCCAATACAACTTGCAAGGAATGGTTTCGACGATTTCAAAATAACGATTTTAGTACTGAGGATAAAGAACATGGAAAACCACCAAAAAAATTTGAAGATGCTGAATTGGAAGCATTATTGGCGGAAGATTCTTGCCAAACTCAATCAGAATTAGCTGCAGCATTAAATGTTGATCGTTCAACTGTTGCAAAGCGTTTACAAATGATGGGAATGATTCAAAAAGCCGGTGACTGGGTTCCACATGATTTAAAAGAAAGAGACATGGAACGTCGGAAAACCATTTGTGAAATGCTGCTTCAAAGACAGCAAAGAAAAGGATTTTTGCATCGGATAGTCACAGGAGACGAAAAATGGATACACTACGAAAATCCTAAACGCAAAAAAGCTTGGGTGAAACCAGGCGAACCAGGCCCATCACAGCCAAAAATAAATATTCACTGTGCCAAGGTCATGCTCTGTATTTGGTGGGATCAGAAAGGTATTGTATATTATGAGTTGCTCAAACCCTCTGAAACTATTAATGGAGAAGTTTACCGACGACAACTAATGCGTTTGAAGCGAGCCATAGAAGAAAAACGACCAGAATGGGTGAATAGACATAACAAATTAGTTCTTCAGCATGACAATGCCAAACCGCATACCGCAGAAGTCGTAAAAAGATATTTAGAGGGACAGGACTGGGAAGTGTTACCCCACCCGCCATATTCACCAGACATAGCTCCTTCGGATTACCACCTATTCCGGACGATGCAGACAGACCTTACTGGAGAAAAGTTTACTTCATGTGAAAGTATCAAAATTTGGATTGACAACTGGATAAGCTCAAAAGACCAGGACTTCTTCCAGCAAGGAATACGAAAACTACCTGAACGATGGGCGAAGGTTGTAGCTGCAGATGGAGCATACTTTCAATAATTTTTTTTTTAATTTTGTAAGCGAACAAATGTGTTTTATTTTGACAAAAAACCATCCAATCCATGTGCCCCAAACCGGTTTCATTAGAAAGGCAATAATGCGAATATCGTTTTAGATCACTAAAACACTGTATTGCACAAAATGTATTTCTATTTTTAGCGCAGTAGCATACGCCGGATATCCGCGAGTACCTACGTTCCTACGTTAGTTACCTACAAGGTAAGATCATGGAGGCTCTGCCTAGCCATTCAGGGAGAAAAGCGTACATTTATGGGTGAGTAACATTTTAAATTGACAATATTATTTTGAAACTCAACAAATGTCATGAATATGACATCCCCTTTTCTTATTTCCTAACTGACACTCAAAACGGAAGGCTCTTCGCAATCGCAAATCGCAATTTATACAAAATTTATACGACATTTTTGAATATTTTACTTTGATACGTAATACGCGACTATCTAAAAGAGAAATACAATATTTTGAGGGTTCAAGTTATTATTTTTTTATTGTTTTGTAAATCTTTAGTCATTAGCCTTTTTTCTTTTGGTGAAAGAAAACCAGAAGCGAGAGTTCGAGAATAAATAGATAAGACAGGAAGCTGTGGAGATTATGCGTGTATCCCTGCACTGAGAACATTATGGGTACTTAGGACAAGTCAATTTTGAAATGTACCCATACCACCCTCTAATGTTACCACTGCAGGGACACCAGCCTACTCTCGATAATTGAGAGTGAATGGGCTTTGATGTACCACGGATTGGTAGATGTCACATGTCATCGAATTTTTGGTTCTAAGACATGCCGGTTTCCTCACGATGTTTTCCGTCACCGTTTTGAGAACGTGTTATTGCGCACATAAATTTTTCAAGTGAAAAAACTCATTGGTGCACGTGTGGGTTTGAAACAGCGACCGTCAGATTGAAAGTCGGCGTTTGTGCCCTTGGGCCACCACGCTCTCGCAAATGTAATTGCAAATAAAAAACTATTTTAATAATAATAATAATAATTTATTTATTTCAGACATAACATCCATTAATTAATTATAAAATGAAAATAATAATAATAATGATAATAAAATAAAACAAATTAAGCATTTTGAGTGTACAGAATAGAAACTGTCCCCGTGCTAAAGCTGCTATCTAATCTTTATATCCACTTAGCTGAGAAAGACGTCAAAATATCTCTCGTAAAATATTTTAGAAGACAAAGTGCTGCTGAAAGTCTCATGTCTCCGTGCCGTGTCTGGGCTGTGCAATTCAGCGTCACTTCTTAAGCAAATTCGATGACGTGAGTGACTTAGTTTTTGACAGTTTTGTTTAGCCAATTTCTAAAGTGCATGATGTATATAGATAACACACGATTGCCTTAAATTATATATTTAGTAAACTAGCGATCCGCCCCGGCTTCGCATGTTTAGTAAAGCATCAGTGTCGTATCAGAAACTACCCGTGTATTATACATATAAACCTTTCTCTTGAATCACTCTATCTATTAAAAAAAACCGCATCAAAATCAGTTGCGTAGTTTTAAAGATTTAAGCATACATAGGGATATAGGGACAGAGAGAGCGACTTTGTTTTATACTATGTAGTGATTATCTACTCTGTCGAGTACCTTTATTATAGTGAAGTAACATAAATCTTAGATTCTTTAAATACCTAATATTATATAAGTATTTTTTACTACTCGTATTGTTTTGCCACTTAAGTAGCATAAACCTACACACCCACATATCACTTACAAATACAATTCGATTTATTTATTGTAATAAAAATAATCGTTTGTTAACTAGCGTCATGCCTAGAAGGGGCAGAAACATCTTTAAGTAAATTTTATGACAGAAGTTTATATCTACTGATATGGTCTGTTTGTTCATTAGGTTGGACTAAAGCGGATGGGGAATACAATCTTAAAGTGTGTAGAAAAACTAAGAACCATTAATACTAAACACCTTGACCTTTAAGTTTAAACTGACAGTTGATCTTACACACAGACAGTGTACCGTGGCGTTTGGCGCGGCTACTGCACAGATCGGCACGGTTCGTCCGCCGTGAGTAAAGTTCAAAGTTCTACGGAGCGACTGAAGACCCCGCTTTGCTACATTCTATTTTGTATAATAATTACCTCTGTCACTTGCATGTAGCATTTCTGTCTGCGTTAAATTATGACGGTACCTATAGTTGCTTACAGACAACAGATTATGGGGGTCCATGTTGCTCGCGTCCTTAAGTGAGCCAAGAGTTCAAGTGGTATAAGACAGGTAAATTATTAAAAAAAATTGACAATGCCGACTTCAATAATTTCATCCCTAATTTCTCGCAGTCAAGGGCTATATGATAAAGTGTGGTTCTGCTGTTGAAAAAAAGATACATCCAATAATCAACGGGCAAAAAAAAAGTCGCAGGAAAGAAAAATACGCCATTTCGTTTACTTCGGTGACATATTATTTCATTGAACCGATATTGATTAAATTTCTATGGGACCAATTTGAATCTGAATCTGACAAAAAGGATTTTCAAATCAACTCAGTATTATAAAGACAAATGTATAATATGTGTGTAATTTTTAAGACATAGGCTACTTTTGATCGCGGAAAAGCTAAGCAAAGCTTGCGAGGTACAAATGTACTTCATACACCTCCTATAATAATAAACGTGGAATCCCCGTTTGTTCGCTTATTTAGTCTACCGTTAAGTTATTCCAACACGAACTACTCCGGTAATTGCATTACAGAGACATGCACGTCTCGTTTCAGAGAATAGCATTTAATTGAATGCGCAATCCTTCCCCTTTGAGATTGCTCTATCATAACGAACAAACTGCTTTGTTTTAAGAAAAAACACTTGAACTATTACAATGTTTTGGTTAACAAACTACAAAATGTTTTTGCGCAAGCTTTTGAGTTTTGAAGAACAACCCGAACTCCTTACAAAATGTTGATAGCAAGAGCGCATCGGTGGAATTTTGCTCAAATTAATATTTCTTTCCTCGAGCTTTTTTGTCCTCTGATTAGAATTACGCATGTAACATCTCAACATCGTTTTTCGTCTTCGTTTGACTTTGCCAAAGGACTCTAATATTAATTCAAAAAGTATTTTATAAATTTGACACAGGTAACTAGGATTTTAACATATATATAATACTAGCTGACCGGGCCACGCGTTGCTGTGGCTAACGTTTTTGTCATATGATATTATAATTTGCAATAAATTAAAATTGCGACTATAATTTGAGATTTAAACTATCCTATCTCTCAAGTTGGATCGAACTGCACATGGTGTGCGAATTTTATAATATTATAATCGGTTAAGTGGTTTAGGAGTCCATTGAGGACAAACATTGTGACACGAGATTTATATATATTAAGATTATATTCAACATAACACAATTTGTGCTGTAAAAAACAAGAATAATATTTTTCGTTTGTTTAATATATGTAGGTAACAACTACTTACATATTTCCCTAATCCATCTTTTGAATGATAATATAAATAAACAAAATTACAAAATTATTTAATTAGTTTTTTCGACGTTACCTAACACTTTGCTCACTAGCATTTCTTAAAAACAATTTTTACCACGGGTTAGTTACCAGTTAGTTATGAATATTACACTAAAATATAATAAAGCGACATAAGCGTTGGGTATATGTTAATATGACACACTTTTGTTGTCATTCTAGTTGGCACCAAACATTTCCGCTCTACATTACAACAATCGCATGACCCTAGTTGGCTTGGCTTTATTCCATATATCAAAGAATTCTATATAAACGTTTCATATTTTACACTATAAATTTATTTGTTTATTGGCGGGTTAAATAGCGATAAAGTACGATCTAACGGAATAACAAGTTTATAATTTAAGAATAACACTCAAATAATTGTAATGTTTTGTTACTTCAACGAGAGCGTAGTGGCCTAGGGGTACGACGCCGACTTTCAATCTGAAGATTGTAGGTTCAAATTCACAGAGCATCAATAATTTATTAACGTGAAAATTATATGTGCGCCATCGAAACGAAACGGTTAAGGCAAACATCGTTATGAAACTGTGGTACTGTGGTAGATCAAAGTCCGTTCACTCTTGCTTATTGAGAGTAGGCCGGCGTGCAGTGGGAACATTAGAGGCTGATACAATACTTCAAATAAATGAAATTTTCAGGATTCCAACGTAAAAAGTACATGATTAGTTTGTTAATCAGAGGCGCATCATTACTACAAGTAGTACGTAAAGTAAACGCTTGATGGTCATACTAAGCAGGTCTTCATTTCCTGAACCAATTAAGCATCGTCCTTAACGGAATGAGAGAAAAAGAACAAAAACAGCTGAGAATAATCCATCATGAAGTAGATACTTAGCAGAAATAAATATTCATGATTTCCTCTCCCTGTCTTTGGGCGGGTAATTTTGTTAAATAAGGTTGCATAGGCTTAATTTGTATTCAGGGATGGCACCGCCCGATCTAAGAAGACTTACAAATGTAAACAAAAATAGGTTAAGGAAAGAAAGAAGTGCTTGTAAAAGGGTCTTTTACACTTTTGGGGATCATGTTGCTCGTGTCAGTTGGTGAACATTCAGAGTCCCTCCACGTGTCCCCCGGGTGGTGCGAAAGAAGCAACATAAAGTAGCAGTAAAACTTGTCCAAAGTTCGTACGGAGTAGCACTGCCACCACAACTGGTAATGCGCCGCAAAGCAGTGGTGCACTCGCGTTGCTGTGTTCCGGTGGAAGGGTGTGGGTGCTTTGCACGTTACAAAGTGAAGCTATTTACCTTCCTAGATTAGAAATTAAGGGTCACCAAGATACAAGCTTCGCCTAGCTTGGGACCCGCTGTCAACAATAATTAAATTCAATGTTAAATATATTACCTTGTGATGTTACCTTGTACCAAGCACTTGTGGCGTTATATCCTCACCTCAGTGATAGTCGCAATGTAAAACGACTTAGGTCTCATACATTTTGTAGGGGAAACTTGAGTCTTATTTTGGTTGTCTGTTGGCAACGGTGACCAGTTAACATCAGAATATTCCGTCAGTTTCATCGCATTAAAAAAAAAGATTTGTGGCGGACTTCAACATCATACTACCATGTGATGAAATTAATTCCAACTTGAGTCATCATCATCAGCCTATATCAGTCCACTGCTGGACATAGAGTCCGAGTAAGCGCCATTGAGCCATTTGCCATTGGCTCAATGGCAACTTGAGTAGGTAATTTAAAATGCTACCTTCAACGAGATGAAATAAAAAATGTGCTCCGAACTCCAAAAAACCCCATTTCACTATTGAGATCGAGCAATAAATCCAGCTCCTTTGTCGTACTTATAAGCATACGAAGCCTCAAGATCCAACCAAATAATTTCCACGTGCAAACTTGTAATGGGAAAAGTTAGCTGTCAACCGTAGCCGATCAATACCGCTGGTATTGCAAAGTAAGCGCTCGGTATCAATGGGGATTTCAAACAGTAAGGTCACTTTTTTTTAATGTTAGTATTTAGGTTTATTTAATTTTGTTTGTATATTGTTTTTGTGTGTGTGTGTCAAATAAAATATCTTCTATTCTATTCTATACTTGGTATCAGATGGATAGCGTATTTCACTCGACTAGGAACAGGGATTGCAGAGGACTTAATTTTGTACTGGTGAGCAATTTGTAAATAAGTAGACAATTATCTATTATGGTGATGGCTATATTTAAATTTAAACGAATTCAAAAATTCTCTTTTGAATTCTAAGGTTCTAAAGTTAAAAGGTTCTATGGTTGACTTGGAAAATTCTTTTTTTAGTTAAAAGGGTATGCTTTCAGATTGGTCTCTACGAATTTTTATCAACATCAGTTCAATACTTTGGTTGTTAAATCAAAATAACTGGAAAAATATGTCATACAAGTAAACAAAATTGCGTATTTTGCTACTTTGAAAGTATTGAAGTCGGTTTTTTTAAATCAATTCTTGTTTGTATGGTTCTTACGCGATCATGTCACTAATTAGGAATCGATTTGCATGATTTCTTTTTTTAATTTTGTACCATACAAATTTTATGAACAATTAATGATGCAATTATGGAAGTCTGTTTGTTCAATTTTTAAATCAGTCAATCATTATTATAATTCTTTTCTTTCATGAGATATCTTACTGTTCAATATCAATATTGTGCTGAAGAACTTTTTGTTTACCACGAACTCGCGAGTTGTTTTAAATAAAGAGCAAAAGTTATGGCCCAAGTTCGCGAAATCTGTCAAGGATATAAAAATATTTTTATGGTGGGCGAGTTCTGTTTGCAGGCAAGTACCTATTCAGTTTTTTAAGTAGGTCTTGCGTTCCCCCTTTACTTATGGCAGCGTCGAAGCATATTTCTACTGCCATTGAACTTATGTCATACCTGAAAGTTAGCAGAACAATCTTTTTTTTTTGGATAATTCTATATGTGTGGATTTTTGTTAGTTTGAAAAATAAAAGGAATCCATTGAACAAAGAAGTTTATCTTGAGTTTGCTTAGGTAAAAAAACATGCTTACGCTTACTTAACTAATTAGTACAAATTGATTGGTATGTTTGGGCTTGAACAGGCTACATACGGATTGAAAGTCACCGTCTATACTATTAGCCCAGTAAGCTCTCACGGAATCCATTCTACCAATATATAATATTAATTTTCAAAATTTCTTAGTTAATTCTGTACCGATGGTATCAATTTCTGATTGCGAATCTTGTTCAAGTCAATGGTAGCGTTTGAATTTGCTATGAATTGTCTTGCATTTAATTATTTGAATGGCATTTCAGTGCGAAGTGGAAATTCCCCGGGTTGCCAATAATTGTTGTCTGAACTGAATATATTATTGAAACAATTGTAGTAATACTTTAAAAATACCGTGAATGATGAAGGAAAATATTACATTTTTCTTTTTAATTATCCATGCTTATATTTCATTGTATCTAAATTGTTAGGTTGTTATCATGATATCTTCAACTGTGAATGATTTACATAATTATTATTAATCGACTCCAAAAAAAGGTCTCATGTATCTTTTTTTTGGATATTTTGTTCTATAGTTCATAATTTGTGTAAAAATGATTAAAGGTATCCGGGAAAAAAGTGGCGGTGGAACTGTAGAGGACGATTTTTTTTTAATCAATCACCATTTGTCATCTGTAACATAACACTCCAACACCATTTTTATCCAATTTAATTGAATAAAAATCGTTGACGGGCACCCGTCAACAAGGATGTATTCCATCAACGAAAATACATTATTTAAAGAAACAAAGCAATAGATGTAGACACGTAGCGAACCAACTCTACCGGGAAACGGGATAAATTGCGAAAAAGTCGCGTAGCCTCCCATTGCGATCCCGAAAGTTTTGTTTCATTTCCCGTCGATGTTGACGTGTGGTTCCGCTCAAATATCATTGAGACACGCGGCTGGCTTATCGTCGGATGAACGTGGTAGTCTGCATTCTACTTGTACTTTCTGTTCAGAGTTAAAAATTGAGGTACTATTGTGCAATGCACAAACAAGACGTTTTCCTGGTAACTACAAGGGCCTCTACAAGTCAAGAGTGTAAACTTTATCATGGCAAAGTATTTTAATTCATAAATTACCAATCAATTCTAAATGTCAAACTCAACGTGGAAACGTCAAACGAAAACGCGCCGCCATTTTGTTATTTTTGTTTTATCACATTTCACTCATGTGTTGTGCAGATTGCAGCGCCATCTACAATGCCATAGAAGGCAGTGTAAAGTTTTAAGGCATTCTTTATTCTGATTTTAGTGAAAAGACGAAGTAACCACGTGGTTTTTTTTCAAAACTCTTACAAGAAATATACAGGCGTCTTCTAGATCTTTGTGCGCCTTCGATTCAGGACATGTAATATAAACAATATATCATCAATCAACAATAAAAAAAACATAATTTACAGAACATATATATAACCCAGACACAGAAACATTATAACCACATCATTCGGCACACAAATGTTTGCCCTGGGTGAGATTCGAACCCACGATAGCGAGCATAGTTACTAGTAACGGAGCTTTGACGCCAGTTAAATGAGAAATTCTACACTATAGCTCAAAAGTTAGTGGTTCAGTTAGGGTTTTGTTTGAAGTCTTTGTATTTGTTTGTAGGCAATAAGCGAACATCGACCGCAATAAATTTTACCTGGATAGCGATATTTTGCGATGCACTGTACTGACTACGTAGATTAAGAGCCAGATGCAGATTTCATACGTCGATGTATTATAGTAACATTCCATGGCATCGATACAATTGGTGGTTAATTTCAGTAGCGGGCTGGATATCTAATGGTACCAGATAGATATTGTACCATATGTACAATATGTACAATATGGTACCTATGTGTCTCTAACATACAATTAATAGGAATTAGAAACAAATGGGGATGAGCGCATCAAAGGTCACGTAGCTTTAGTATTGGTATATTGGCAACGGCAATTTATGAATCCACACGATCTACTAATTAATTAATAATTGCTTCACATAATTTACTATCTTATCTAAAAACCTTCTAAGAGTATTTCAATATTTGGAGTCAGGCCGAAGAGTAAGTGAGATTTTGAATTTATATATTTAAAATTATATGATGCCTATAAAGCGTCACAAATGTTTAATTCCATCCAAAGGTTATCTGGAAGAAATCGGTCTAAGCGATAAGACCGTCCGTTGTCCCAAATTTAGCATAATATTTTTTAATAAGCTACATCTAAAAATGTTGTTGGTGTACAATAAGGTATTTATTCATTCAATATTATTGTTGGGGCATTAGTTTGTCACTTTTAAAGGTAGGTAATTTAGTACCCATAAATTTTATTTTAAAGGTTCCTTATTATTTAATTTATTTGAATCTGTAGTGTAAGCTTCGACTATAGCGAGTGTTTAAACTCATAATAAACATGCATAAACTACGCAACTAGCTCTCGGACTATGAGCCTAGTTTTATTTGGCGGCGCGGCGTCAACTTTTTAATTTCGTTCGGAGTTGCAAAATTTTCCGTAGCAATATGCGGAGTTACAATTGTTACGGCATTTCTGTTTGTTTTGGTTTTTTAACATTTCCGACTCAACCGGATTGATTTTAGAGTGCTGACATTTTACGATACTAGAATAAGCAAAAATAGTTTTATAAGCATATTAGGGGGGATAGTGACCTTTGCATCAATTCCGTTCGTACTTATAAAATACCTATTTAATATATAACTCTAAATAGTTTGTTCATATAAATTATTATTATTATAAATTTTATTGATAACATAATGTCATTGTTAGTGCGAAACCCCTCCGTACCTTCAACACATCTAATGTTCTCTGTAGGTGTACAGGGTTCTTATTCTCGGCAAGCGAGAGTAAATGGGCTATTATATTCACCAGTTGAACAATCTGGAATGGTTAATAATTTAACGCCTTAAATTTTGATTCAGACTTACAGTTTCTTAAATATTAATTTTCACACCTGGACTGATCACCTGGACTCACCTGGACTTTGATCTACCACGGGAGCCCAAAACGTATTGTGTGATGTTACACATAGAATTGTTGGTTGCTGAGCAGGTAGGTCTCTTTTTTTTATTCTCTGAAAAATATCTGTCATCTTCGAGGATATTGGCGTGCGGTGCAAAAACTAAGAGTTACACGAATATATTCTATGGTGGAATTGTTATGGATGGATCACTTATGGTTTAAAGTACCTACGCGGGCAAACGATAGGATAATAAACATAGGATGTCGTTCAGACGCAGTTTAATTTATGGCTTTTATTATGAAGACAATACCGAGAACTTCAGCTGTTGTAGGATCGCGAAACATTCCAAAACAAATACTAAAAAGCCAAGCGTTTAACCTGGCGATCATTAATTATCAAACTTTGGCCATTGCGATGCAAACTTCCAAGGAATTCGGAACTTGCATCCGATCAGAATATTTGGATGGTAACAGTAGTGGTATGATATATGGGCATGTCAAGTTTGAAGCTGAAACGTAAATAAACGTAATACCCCTGCACTAGGATTCCCTGTGTCGCAGATGGCATGGACAAACACGAAACACAAAACAAACACCCGTATCCTCGTATGCCCCGCCGGGAATCGAACCCGGGACCCCACGCTTTCAAGGCAGGGCTACTAAGTCATAAGTTCTTATTGGTAAAGAACGTTTACATGTCAAATTAATATATTGTATACAAAAATAAAAAATAAAAATAAAGGGCGAAGATGCGCAATGCGACCGCTTTCCGACTTTCATTAACAAAACCTGGTGACATAAAAGACACCGGATTTTGTCGTAGTTGCCAAAGTACCGAGACAATTTTAATCAAACCCGGTCTAATCAGACTTTGAGAGGAGGACATAATGTTGATGTGTCACAGCACTCAGGTCTTGGGATATAAAAACTTTCATCACCGTTCGAGTATCACATTAAGAGCGCGCTGGAAAACTCTTAAAAACAAGTTTACGGGTTATCTCCAAGGTCTTTTCATTACATAGTCCCGCACTGTATGGTAACTCGGAAAGTTACGGAAGCAAGACAGATAATGGTGCTAATTTTGTTGTTGTCACACCATACTTAAACTAAATTTAGCGGCAGCAGATGCGGAATAAAGGTATCCCGCTTCTGTTGAAATCAAATATGGTGTTCAAAACTTACGCAAAAGCCGTAAATTATGGATATGATCAATCACATAAATCAGACGCCTTTATAGATGTTCAGATGCTATCAGGCCATGGATGACTTGAGATAAAGCATTTAATGCACCTGAATTCTTGCATGATAAACTGGCATAAGTAATTGATATATTCATAAATTACTTTGCAAAACTATTTGTTGAGGTAGGTGATTTGAGATTAATATTTAAATTATATTAATATAATAATAATAAAAGAGTAAATACACAACACTTGACTCATGTTTGCCTATCTTGTTGAAGATGTTAAAATATATTGATATAGTGTCATGCAATCTGCCTTTGAAGGCATGCAAACAAATAACATTGTATATCAAATAATATAAATAAAAATATACAAAATATATGTAAAAAAAAGTAATGAAAAACAATCAAAAATTGTCATATTATGTGCTTT
The DNA here is from genome assembly GCA_921293045.1 of Aplocera efformata. NCBI lineage: Eukaryota > Metazoa > Arthropoda > Insecta > Lepidoptera > Geometridae > Aplocera > Aplocera efformata. The sequence continues at coordinate 2,265,321 of OV121040.1, forward strand.
ATAATAATCCTATGAAATTGCGAGATGTGGCTTTGTCAAAGGCGGAATCTATCAATGAAAACTTTTGGTACTCATAGAAATTCATCGGTACAAAATTTTATCTCTTCTCATAAGTAAACATTTTGACTTGAACTTTTATGCACCGCTATTCTTGCATCTTGTCTGTGCTTTTAATACTCCAAATTGTGTTAGTTTCATACAAAAAGAATATGAAGAAAAGGAAACTTGGAATAACGTCTACATTTCTTCATATAAAGTGTAGTTTAATGCAGTTTTTATGGTTCTCGTGACCATTCGCCAGTGGCGCCCGCCATTGCATGACGTCATGTACTTAGCGACAACTTTTTCTTCTCATTATGTCACAAACACATGTCGCTTTAATATAATGCATGTTACATTCCTACACAAGTAGATGCACTTGCTCGTTTATGGTATCGGATGTCGGGATACATGTTGTTCACATCCGTAGCTGAACCTTGAATCACTACAAGTGCCCCCTGGGTGGTGCTAAAGGAGCAACAAACTACAAAAGTAGAACTAAAACAACAGTAGCACTATTGCCAAGTTCGCCTGGAGAAATACTGCTTTCACACCTGGTAATCTGCCACCAATCAGTGGTGCACTCGCATAGTTGTGTTCCGAAGAGTGGGGGTGTCGTTGAAATCACATGAGCATGAGACGTCTCGGGCGACGAACGCCACGTGGTGCGACTTGGGGTTTCTCATACTTCGGTCGGGGAGGACCGAAGTTGTATTGCTGCTGTTATGGGCGGAAGGTAACCACTAAAAATCATGGGGGTTCTTCAACTCATCTCGTCACTATAGTTAGATATAAAAAAGTAAAGCTTGTACCAAGTAGGCCCAGAAAAGTTCTGCCTGTACACCTGGTAATCTGCCGCCAAGCAATAGTGCTCGCTTTACTGTACCGGAAGGTGGAAAGATTTAAGTGCCAGTAAAATAAGAGGCTGATGAGACATTACATTCCCATGTCAAAGTAATGAATGTAACACTATGCATCTAACGTCTTCTCACTTGCCCTACCGAAGTCTCTATAATTTACCTTCCCCTGAGTCGAACAGTTAGTTTTGCTGGCGAAAATGAAATACACAGTATTGCCAAATCGCATAATATTATACATATTAAAAAAAAGCAAGAATTAACATATACTGCATTTCTTTAAGCAGATAGATACTACTATACAATCAGACCATATATGTTTTTGATTACAAAATACGGGATCATTACACAGTATGCGATCCTGTGACCTTTTAATCACAGAGTATTAAGCAATAGAGGTTGTATAAATGTGTTTACATAATATAATTCAGATGTCTGAGACCCCACGCATTCATTTGGGGCTATTCAAAAACTTTCAAACTCAATTTGAGTTCTCGACGAGATGGTGCTGTTCAGGTATAATCACAGTCAAACGAGGTAATTCAAGATATTATTGTTTTGAAGCCACCCTTTGACTAAAACTTTACTTGATTCGATTAAACGTAGATTGAACTTCATTACAAAAGTAGAAGATAATTATATTAATTTACAGGTTGTGAAATGAGGATGAAAGGGCAAGAGGTTGCAATTTCAGGTTGTAGGCTACAACTGAGAGACTTATCAATGTTAAAGTCAAAGTCAAAAATATTATACTTTATTTGCGTTAAATTATAAATTAAGTATACTTGGAAAGTCACTTATTTTAATAATATGTTCATGAAAAACATTTTAATCTAGATTTAAAAACACATTATGTTAAACTTAAGTTAAAATCTGTATTTTATACTGGTCAGCGAATAAAGGCTTTTATTATTATTACACATAAGTAAATGCGTTCTCAATACAACGTTTAGTACTTGTTGAAAACAATGAAATTGAAAATGAAAATGGGGAAAATCAAGGAAAATGATAGGTTACTAGTAGATGAGGCTCAAAGGACATTGCGCCTACTATCAATATACTGTGAGCCTCACAGCTTATTTGGTAGTAAATCAGCCTTCTGCGCTGTATTGCAGCATAGCAGCTTCGAAGGCAGGGCTACTACCAACTAAAGTACCGAGCCGATATTTAGATTTCACACTTTTAAATCTTATTTTTAAGAGGTTTTTACATATTTATATTTTATAATATATGATTGATATAAATGTCCAGATAAAAATACTTTTTCTTACTTGCAAGTAAAAAGATTGCATCTTGCATTATTATAAAGAATCCTGCTTAGTTCTCATGGTAGAAATGAGAATGTAAGATCTAAAGTTTGCAAATCTTGCAATAACTTGCATAGATTAAGATAAACGTGGAGTAGTGGGGAAAATACTACACTTTTAGTTTAAAGTTTTTACGAAAGTAAAATCTTACTGGAAAGACAATGTTGCAGTGTCATAGAAAATTATATACAATAAAACATAGTTTTAAAAACTAAAACCGAATTTACCGAAAACCGAATTCTTACCGTGTTTGTAATTTTAAACTATAGCCGTCAAATTCCGCCATAAACCATCTACGGTAATCTCTATCTATGCAATTAAAAAAAAATGAAGTGTCTTTTTACTAAATTCATTTGAAAGTATATATAGTACATATAAAAAAAAAACAATTTTTAAAATCTTTGCCTTTCTCTGTGTTTGTTCTGGCTAATCTCCAAACAGCTGGACCGATTTTGACGGCGCTTTCACTGGCAGATAGCTAATGTTATTACTTAGTTTGTATAATATTATTCAAAAAATATAAAAAAAAATATGGTTCCGCGCAAAAAGCTCATGTTGGAATCACTTAGGCTACTTTTATTTTAGAAAAAGAAAAATGAATTAGGGTACCGCGCAACACAATTCTTAAATGTCAAGGTCAAAGTGTAGCTAGTATAACATATTACCGTTGTTACATGCCTGATTGTATATCTCCATTTGAAATCGCGATCGTTAACTTCAGCAACAGCAAGAGCGCCTTAATGGCACTTAGCGACAACTTGCTCAAAGCGCTGAACACTTTTGTAGCGAAAAATATAAATTCGCTTAATGACAGTGCCGCGCAGCGCTCCAAATCATTTTCATATTTCCCGTTGTGCTCTCTCGTTGTTTTGTCGTCGATTTAAGCCACTTTGAGCCTTTGTTTCGAATTGCTTTTTGATATCGTGCTTTCGTATTGTACCAAAACTGTAAGTGTGTATTGTTTTTGACGTGTTTGGGAGTGTATTTAAACAAAAAAAATGCAAAATAATATATTAAGAGATAGCAAACACGGTCCGGTTTTCCTGTTAAAGTTTACCTGTATTTCTTGTATTTTTTTTTGGTAACATAATTATTATCATATTTTTTTTTTTTTTTTCAAATATCCCAGTTATGTTAGGCTCCATTTATTAAAAAAAAAAACAAATTGAGTACCGCGCAAAAAAATCCACGCGGACGTAATTGCGGGATACAGCGAGTCAAAAATTAAAAAATTGAAACAGATAGCCGCATTAAAACCACCCAATTAAAGATAATAAAACAAACAGTATTTGATTGTAAAACCAAATCTATTCATAATCAGAATTTCGTTTCGGATTAAAATAAACATACCATTTGCATACCACACGAAGTTGTACAGAACAGATAACAACAAACTTTTCCCCGCGATGGGTAACAAAGGCAGATAGATTAATAAATACCGCCGGTTCTTTGAAGTCGGGCTCGTTCGTCAGTATGGGAATGTTAGGCCGATTCGAGGTTCGAAACGGATTGTTTTATGGTTTCATTGTGAAGTTTCTAGTTAAAATAAACCGGCCAACAGTTTGGAACGAACGTCCAACAGACTCGCGTATTTATGTATGTATATTATTTATTTTTATAGATTATCCGTATCAGCCTCTAATGTTTCCACTGCAGGGACACCGGCCTACTCTGTATAATTAAGGGCTATCTAACGGGCTTTGATCTATCACGGGAGCCCAATCCGGATCGGTAGATAACACATGTCATCGAATTTTTTCGTTCTAAGACATGCCGGTTTCCTCACGATGTTTTCAATCACCGTTTGGAGAACGTTTTCATGGTAAAAACTCGTTGTTGCACGTGTCGGTTTGAACCAGCGACCGTCAGATTTAAAGTCGGCGGCTGTGCCTCTGGACCACGCTCTAGTGTAGATGTAAATCTAATCTACTTCAACTTTATTGTCAATTCGCATCAGAAATAACCATATTGCGGTAAAACACTAAAATTTCCGATGCAGAAGAAAAAGCCGCTTCATCATTCGTATGAGTACTTGGCCAACTCTGGTGTCGAAGTTCAAGTGGCCCGAAAGCCTCCGACATGGGTTATCGACAAATAAAGCAGTGACCGCCATCTTAATGTAGAGTACAAGCACGGGAGCGCTGTTCAACGAATGTTCAAATGTTATTAAACGGTCACCTATCCAACTTTCGACCGGGCGGATAGTTGCTTAACTAAGATCTGCAAAGAACAGCTGAGCAAGCTTCGCCATGAGCGCTTCATTTATAATAAGCCGTTAAGCTACAATGGGACTGGACCCGACTATAAAAGCATAAAAAAACTTATAAAAGCAAGATGGCGTCGCGGTCGACCACGAAAAAATGGCGGAACGAGCTAGATGTCTACAACAGTGTGACCTAAAGTGGTTCAAAACCGGGAGGATTGGAAGTCATTGGGAGAATGCCAACAAGGGCAACAAAGATCACAGAAATAATACGAATAATATTAAACTTTAGCATCCAAGACCTACGCTACCTCTAGAACCTTTAAGCCCCACAGCTCTTCTTTCGCTCGTGAGTATACCTAATCCTCTGAAAAAACACCGATGCATTAACACTACATTAAAAGCTGCGCTTATCTGTACTTAGTTCTCTGATCCCCTAGTAACTGTTCGGTATTCTGCGGCGAGACTTCTAGAAGCTCTTGGATGTTTTGTAAACGAACCAATTCCAATAATGGTTCGAGATCGGATCCCTGATAGAGATAGTGCTGACGATAATGTTCTTTCAGTGCTAAGGTTTATTTTTAAGGTAGTGCCCATTAAAGAAATCCAAACACACAAAATCATGTAAGTAACATGATGTTTTGTGTTTGTTTGGCTTCGAGAAGGTTGAATAAATGATATTCTATTCAATAATAATAGTTTTTTTGTATCTGTACTCTCAAGAAACTTTGTTTTAGTATTGATAAAATCACAAAACAGTGCTCAAATGATTGTGCGACAAGCGTCTGATTAAAAATCTAACCTACATGCTCGACGATACTAGGACAGAAAAAAAAGTAGGCATATATGCTCTGCTACCCGTGCGAAGGCAGGTTGCTATTTCATACTAACTCATATTTTATTATTCCTTTAATCTCAAGTATTGATTGGACACGTCAAAATTTACAGGCACTAGTAAAAATACTCATCGGAGCTCCTTAGGCGTACAGATATATCAAACTGCAGTCAATTTTCATGTATTTGTTTTATTATGTCTGTTCCTACCGATATTTACTATCAAACTAATAAAATTTTGAACGATGCGAACATAATACAATATCATGTAGTCCAATAGAAACATAATTTGATAACAACAATGTTGAAACAAAACTGAGTCACGTAGCATTTGAATTGAACAATGTACTTGGAAAACAATACTATTGCTTTTGACTGAATTCGAAAAGGGGATGATCCTCAAATCGGCTATACCTTTTTTACCCGACTGCGCCAGATGTCGGGTTATGTTTTTCGAGTGTTTGCATATTTCTTTGGCACGTTCTGTAGCCTGATGATGAATTTTAGCTTGAGAGGTGTCGTGAGATTCATCTTAATTGTGAGAGTGACACTGTCTACTAATGATTTGAGATTTTTCACGCAGTCGGGTTTTTTTTTTATAATTCCTTATTTTGTTTATTTAATGGACACAGATTCATTCGTAGGCTTGTTCTGTTGTTGTTGAGACCCAATGTTACCGAGCTTAATTTTCCATGCTGTTGTACATCATTTTATTTACCTGAAACAAATCAAAATAATACAATTAATTTTGTAAACTTTGTCATTTTTTCTTCAAAATAATAATCTAGTAATCTGGGGAACCAATTTTTAATAATATGCTGAATAGTTTGCAATCTGTAACTTGATAATAAAGTTTTACTTAATTAAAACGCGTTTTCCATCTCGATTTCCTTGGGCTACGGTAATTGCTCTCCAAAATTTAATTCCGGTGATGAAATGACCGTCTCAAAAAGTCTCTTTTTGAAAACAAGATGTTTATCATTTGTTATATCTATGAATATGTTTTAATTCATTTCATTATACACTCTAGAAAGTCTAGATTGGGACTATGCTAACCTTTTATTCTTATTTTAATATAAGTGTGACAGTGGCTATATGTAAGTACATATACATCACTAAAATTCAGTTTCTGTGCAATCCTACCAGCATGTATTCCGATCACGAACCCCGATAAAGCATGGCCCTTCAATAAGTGCAATTAGGATGGGTCGCTTCACTAAATTGGATCCTATTTTGCTGTCCCAAGACCCACTGATATATTGTGGGCGGGAAAATATTTGAACTGTATTTTAGCTGTAAAATATTTATATATGTCACAGTAAAATTGTAAATACCGACGGTTTATATGTAAATGTTCTTGCCCATTGCAAATTTATCGACAGTTTGTGTTTCTTGGTTTTATTTTAGAATTTAGTTTTTTACCGTACCAGTCTCTAATGTTCCCACTACAGGGATATCGGCCTACACTCAATAATTGAGAGTGAATGGGCTTTGATCCATGGGAGCCCAACCCGGATTGATAGATTTCACGTCTTCGAATTTTTGGTTCTGAGACATGTCGGTTTCCTCACGATGTTTTCCTTCAGCGTTTCGAGAACTTAATACCACGTATTACCACGTAATAGACGTAATACCACGCACATAATAGAAAGTTATTGGTGATAGTGGGTTTGAACCAACGACCTTAAGTTTGAAAGTCGGCGGCTGTGCCCCTGGGCCACGCTCTCAGTTTTTCACAGATGTCCAACAAATATTTGTGTTTCCATTTAGATACCAATAAATGAATGATTGCAAATGAATTAGAGAAAATAACGACATGATTGTAACCGGGAAACAGGATTCTTCTTTTTTTATGTGAATAAGTGAAGAAACGACCTAAGGGGCCAGTTCGTAAGTGGCGATATATTAATTGTATTAAGTATATACAGTTACTTATTTTATGTCAAATTTTAGATGATTATCACATGAAGGGATATTTTCTCATAATTCGGAGCTAAGTATCCATTATGTCCTATAGTGAATAAATGAGTGATCATGAGAGTCGCCGGGTTGACTAAGTCACCATAGACATATGCATAGGCGCGTCACTTTGCAAGTACTAGGCTTCTAGTCGTATATTAATTCAATGATACTAAAGCGATTTAGTTTGGGAACGTGCAGGTGGTTCAATCAGTTGATACCTAGTTATGTTGAGAATTCAATTCAATTCATAGTTACAATGGTTACTATGAATATATTCTCAGGTGAATATCAGTGTATAGAAATGACAATGGCTCGGCTTTGTCCAAGACCCTTTACCGTTGAAAAGAATGGAATTCCTCCATTAGAGGTTTCTTGGCTGTGCAACCGATAATGATGATTATTTTTTTTTTGACCTTTTAACAGACTTAAAATATCGAATAAACAGGCTTCAATACATTTCAGGAAATTTCTATAGCACCACCTCGGGGGTACATATTATCAAATTAAAAAGAATCAATCAAATCGGTGTAAAATTAGTGAAGAAATAGCGTAACAAACATACTCCGTCAAATGTTTCGATTTCCAAGAGGATTCCAAAATTATATTGTCTCTTCTCGCTATGTGAACTGTCAATGTTGGAAATACTCGGCTAACCATACCAGGGCTAAAAATCCAAAGCCAAAGTCAAAAATCTTTCTTAACTCTGAATTCTTCAAGACGAATAATTGTCATGGCTATCGATGAAAAAACTTACTTTTTCTTTTTTCATTGCTCACAAAACTTAGGATTTATAATTTGTAGGAACATGCTTTACAGCAGTCGTAAAACGAGGGTCAATATAATTATTTCGCCAGTAAAATATGTAACGACGCGCGATAAAAATATGAGAAATAAATAGAACTAAGAGAGCAAGAAATAAAAAACTTTTCTATTTCGCGCTAACAAATCAGAGGCCTAGTACCTACAGTAAGCGACAAATGTTGTGTAACATAATATCGTGATTCTTAGAGATTACTGGCGACGGTCTGGATTTCCGTAACCGTATCCGTACGAGTAAAAACAACGAAACTGAAGAGGGCTTCAATACTTGGCTCACCCTTGGGAACCCCGTTCCTCGTGACTGGGAAGACTGAGCGGTCCGCTCCACGAGCATAGTTACCGATGAAACCGCAGTACAATTCTAAAAAGCGAGACCGTAGATCTTGTGCAGAGGCAATATAATAATCAGTAAACGAGTTTTTTTTAACATTAAGCACAGGTACTACTGCATCTACTAACACTTAGGTAAAAGTCAGGACTATATATGGGTTTTTATTTTAAGGGTAGTTAGTAGTATGTTCATAGCCACTAAAATTTCTGGATAGTCCGACATTCTCCCTCTGCTCTTTCCAATCAGTACATAAAGTATTTTCCCAGCTTAAAAATAAAATACAACGAAACTTATAAAAAACGACTAAATGACGATAAGTTGAAAAGGTAAACTGAATGCCATCCAACGAAATGATCAGAAACGTAGAACATCCTGCAGCGAGATGGCTAGAGGATAAATATATCTTCATAGGTCTATCCTGGATAAAGGAGCCCAATAAGTGACACACATGAGCCAAAATCATGTGTGTCACTCATTGCAAAAGCATCTAGACCCTCAACTGTTTTTGGTTTTTGAACAACCTGAATTTTCTAAATACATACATACAATACATACACTCCCAGAAACAGAGTGAGGGTGAGAGTCGAACCAAAAATCTATAACGCGAAAGGCAGAGCTGTGAGACATATATCCGTATCCGTAACAGAAATCTAGGTTTTCGAATCACATCACTGGCTCTAACCGGAAACAGCCGTAAATACGTGACATATTACATCTTTAACCGAACACTTTATGGCGGGAAGTTTCGCTAAGAGAAATGAATAAGAGAAGCAAGTCGAGATGCTTCAAGAATCGTATCGTTTTGCTGAAGAATATTTCTCAAAGAACTGTAAGTTCTGTGAAATTCAACGTCTTTACGGGACTATTTGGCGGCTCAGAGGCTAAACATTTACTTTTCTTTGATTTTGAAGGTCTCGACAGAATACCAGCGCCTGTAGCTAGGCGCTGGTATTCTGTCGAGACCTTCAAAATCAATTTTAGTTATATAGTTACGCATAATACTGAACCGAGACCGTTTTGCTGTTGTAGCACACAAATATATATATACATTTCTTTCATCATTTATATCTAGTTGTATTTACTGTTTTCACTTTTTATTGCTTACTGTTTGTAATGCTTGTTATTATTATTATTTTCTTTTTTATATCGTTTTTTTTTGTTTTTCTTCTCTCTGTTTATTGTACTGTATATGTGTGCTAAACAGCAAATAAATGAGTGTCTATGTCTTTTCTTCATCACAGTTTGCGAAGGGGATATCCCCTTCGCAAACTGTGATTCTATTGTATCTAATGTGATAAGCTCATGTCGTCGAAATTTTGGTTCTAAGACATGCCGGTTTCCTCACGATGTTTTCTGTCGCCGTTTAACGTGGTATTGCGCGCACATACATTATTCAAGTGAAAAAACTCATTGGTGGTTTGAACCAGCGACCTTCAGATTTGAAAGTCGGCGTCTGTGCCCCTGAACCCTGGGCTCTGGATAAATGATAAACTATGTTCAATATAGATATTGCATACAGTCTTTCAATCTACGCCAACCGCTTATACCTAACATTAGAATATTATACCTAATAACCATTCATGCTATTCTATAGCATCTAACCACATTCTAATAATATTTGACCATTACTCACACAAAATCGATTCTAATCAAGCGGTGGAAGCGATTACAATAGTGACGTACGTCCGATTCAGGTATCGATTTATGAAGTTGTAATTGAATCGCTGTTTGAACAAACCCTACTCGGTTTGAAATTCGAACGTTTGTAATTCGTGAAAATTGAAATGCTATGGACAGTTGACAAAGGGGATTCCCCTACAGCCAGCAGAGTTAACGAACGCAACCTAGGTATGTATTCGTCGGTTAAGCTGGTATTACACCAGAGAGATTACATACGCGTACTAAGCTTATTTGAACCCTTTTCCGATAAAGCTTAGCCACACTATGAAAATCAGTCGATGTTATTGGTCGATAACTATAATTCAATAATATGGGGATCTAGTTGTTCGCGTCTGTAGATGTGTAATCTATCCTCACCCGTACCCTCTGGGTAGTGGTGAATGAGCAACAAAAAGTATCAGGATAACTTGTGTACAGTTCACCTGTAGAAGTACTGCCTCCACACTTAGTAATCTGCCGTCAAGCAGCGGTGCATTCGTATTCCTGTGTTTCAGTGGAAGGGTATGGGTGCCGGTGAAATCACATGCGCATGAGACGTAAAATACCCGTTTCGGGTGACGAACGCAACGCAATACTTCGGTCGGAGTATTTCATCATCATTGCTGTTGGGCGGAGGCAACTACTTACAACCACATGAACCTTCAGTTAAACCCGTCAAATATACACATAAAAAAAATTACTGATATAAAAAACGAAAAAAACCGACTCCTATACTTTCATACATTATTTCTCGGCGTTATTACTGGGCGGAGAAAAAAGTCACAGGAAAACAAAATCCGCAACTTCGTTTACGTGGATGACATATTTTTTCCAGTTATTGTGATTTCAAAACCAAACTGGTTGAAATGGTTGAAACAAAGCAATTCAATTAATTCCAACTAATCCGACGAAAATTACCATTTCTTTCCCGAAAGCAGAGATAAGATCCCATCTGGCCCCGGGTAGGAAAATAAAAATCTTATACGAACCTCTTTTCGAGACGGGATAGCAAAATTAGGGATCTTCAGATCCGGGACTCAGTTAAACGCCTCTCTAGGATTATAAGGCTTTAGCAGGCCATCGAAGAAATAAAGAAAACTTTGTTAGCTGAAAAAAAGTTGTTAAGAGTTGTGAAAAGTAGCGTAAACGGGTTGTAAGTTCTGTTTAAGAATAAAATTACGGAGTATTCGATATTTGTACTAAAAAGTATGTATATAGATTATCTCAATTTATCAATTACGTTACATGGGAGACGTATTCTGTGAAAGTTTTCATCCACCTCTGACACGGTCCAAAAGATAAAGGTTCTAGTTCTAGTATCTAGTTCTAGGTTCTAGTTCTAGTATTTTCTAGGTCGGTCTATCTTTACGACTGCCTAGTCATAAAGATTGACGTAAGCTAAGTAACCAGTAAGCTCAGTAATAGCTCAGATTAATCTACGTATAACAAATAGCGTTTCTCTTACCCTTTGGGCGCAGACATCAAACATTTTACTGTCAGCCATTTAATAAAGGACTTCTATATAATTACCATTGGATATAAACGAAAATAATTCTGACAGAAGAATCCAAAAGGCCGTTCAGCACGGCTATGTCCAAAGTTATACAAATAATCACATACCCTGATTCCTCCTACTACTTTCCAACTACAATAAAACAAACTCTATTACTTTCTAATAGGGTTGGGAATGGAGGAACAATACTGTGATCCCAACTGTATTTAATGTTGCGTAAGGACAATTGAATTTAATTGCTTTCGGACGGTCAAATAGCAAAATTACACTGGATGGTCGTTGTTAACTTCAAAAGTTGTTTTGTTGGGTCCCATTCGTGACTAATTGAAAGCCTTCTTAATTACAAATTACATTTGGTTCGATTTAATGTTAGTTCCAAATAATTTGTAGAGCACGAAACGATAAAAAAAAATCAATTTAGAAATTCATTTTGTACTGTGTAGTGTTAATATGTATTATATTATAAGTATGCAGTTTTACCTTAAGTAATAAATATTTTAAGTAACATCTAATATTTAATAGTAACATAAAAATCTCACCAAAACCAATCAAGTACAATAAAAATTTACAAGATGGCGCTGTACTAAATTTTCAGCATTATTTTTATTACAAAAAAAGTTTTTTGTAAAAATATGCGTTTCCAAAATACGCGAAAGAAATAAATAAATATACCAGAATTGTTCGTTTAAAGTAATAACATTCACATAAAAAGTACTGGTTTTATTAGTGATCTGTTTTCTAAAGTAAAAGCTTTGCTTAATTTTGGGCTACATAGCGCTGTGTGCGTCCATGCATTTTTATTTATTGTTTTAAACGTATTGGTATCGTTTTCTTCCGTGGTGTAATTGCGTTGAAATAAACGTTCTACCTATTTATAAAACCCGAATCAATTACAGCAGACTCCATAATAAACAATCTTTAGTTCAATGTAAATTTAAACTACATTATTCCAATATTCTATTATGTGATAGTTCTAAAAGGGTTGACATATTCATTCCTAAACTGGTGTACACATCCGTCCTGAATAAATAGTGTTTAGTTTTCTGGAAAATTCCTTTCAAATATATCATGGAAAGCTCGAGTTGGGACTGGCTTGTAAACTTTTGAATTTCAAATGTAATCGTAGTACTTAAATACATAGCTTGAACTTAGTAAAGGAATAATTTTATTATATGACAATACACAAATATACTCTTCAATTTGCATACTACGAGTATATGCATAGGACATAGGGCTTAGTATATGTGGTTATTAGCTACGCCCCGCGGTGTTACCCGTGGTTGGCCATTTTACGGGACCCGTATATTTTTCCGGCCTTCCTAATTAATATCCAGGAAGAAAGCTTACCGTTGGTCCCCATGTATTGTAAATGAATGTGGGGACGAGCGGGAATAACCCAAAAAATCATCAGTTCATCGGTGATCCAGCGATCTTTAGATTGAAAGTCTGCGCCACCACGCTCTGCCAAATCATACTAATATACATGCCAAAGTCTGTATGTACGTTTGTTTCTCCTTTACGTCTAAACGGCTAAACGGATGAAGTTTGTTGTGAAGATAGCTCATACCTTGCAATAATATAGGTAGTTTTTATCCCGAAAAAGTGAAGTATTTCCGTCGGATGGCTCACGTTGACTTTTCAACCGGGGGGTGCAGTTAGTATGTAATAAATCATTTTTACTTGTGACAAAAAATGTTACCATCGAAGTTGCCAGCTCCGTCTCCACGCCCCCCAACAAAGGGAAAGTTCACCAACAATAGGTCCCACTAATCGACTGGAAAGTCTTATGAGAATCGCGTTTCAATTGAGCTGAAGTTTTCGGACTTTACAAAGCTCCAAGTTTTTCTTCCGCCGTCTGAAGTCAGGTTAATCGGATATGAACTGACAGGCGACAGAATCGATTCGAACGATTCTGAGCATCTGGTGGGCGCAACCCGTTGAACTAAAATTATTTTTATCGCTTTTAGAGTTTCGTAGCTAGAGTTACAGCGTATGATTGTCCGTTGATGGTCTCGGGTGACTCGCAACGGGAAGCGAATTGGGTCTTCTTATAATTCGATCGGGAAGGACCTAAGTCACATTGCTGTTGTTATGGTCGGAGGTAATCACTTAAAATCAGGTGGGCTTTCGTCAATCGAGCTGGTCTCGTAACTTTCGTTACATAAAAAAAGGCTGTATCTTTTGAGTCATTTCTCGTAGAGGGCTGAAACTTTTGCAGAATGTGTCACCAGAGATTTCCTAAAAAGTAATAAAAGATACAACCGGTTGCACCAAAACCTCTGCCGGCTAGTCTGAATCGCAATAAGCCAAATTTTCTAAAATGCGTGATTTAAGTGAGATAGAGTAATTCATGATCTAACCCATTGACTATTTGATTTCTTCGGAGAGTCTCTTTTTATATTCGTTTATATTTTCGTCAACGTAATTTTTTTATACTATCGAAGAGACGTGGCGCGCTGAAGACCTGATGTTAAGCAAGAAAGAAAGAAAGAAAAAGACTTTATTGACAACACAAAAGTAGGTACAAATAAACAACAACTATAAATAACAAGTGAATAGAAAAAAAATGACAAATAAAAAAGTACATAGTAAGGGTATCCATTACGAATACCTAACATAAAATAGCGCTACCAACTTACCTACTGAATAGATAAAATAAACATGTAATGTAGATAAACCAAACTGGCATTTGTTAAAATGGCTTCATCGTGTTTTACACAGGCTTACCTAAAAACTGAGGGTATTTTTGTCTGGCTCCACCAGTCAGGTAATCGCTGAGGTTAATCGGATATGAACAGACAGGCTGATGTCAGGGAATTGATTCGTGAGGAGGTGCCAAGGTGCGGATTAAGGGGCTTTCGAGGGGACTTTTTGGACTGAATGTTATTTGGAAGGCAGTAGACAGACAGTAGCGGTAGACACTAACTAGCGGTAGACAGTAGCGTGGCTATATTTATTTTGTTTAGTTATCTATGTCAGCTTTTACAATAGTATTATATATTAGACACTTCTGTAAAGTAATTGAATACAGGGTGCTGCCAGGGCGTAGCAAATTTTATTATAATTATATACCACTATTTTCTGTTTTGTACGGACATCAGAATACTCGACCTAATATGAGGACCAAGTCGCACCCTTCCGCCGGATAAGACGCAACACAAGCCACGGCGGCGGCTAAAATTTAGCCACATAAGATGCAATATTTTTAGTGCTAAAACTCATGCCGTTTTATTTACTGCTAGAATAAGGTATTCTACACACGTATTTACGACGCGGCAAGTTAATTGGTGGCACGGCGGCGCTAGCGTTACTGCCTGTTACGGTCATTTGAGCCGCGCGTCCGGAATCCCTAATCGAAGGATTGGGTCGATAGACCTTTATTAATTTACTTCTGGGGATGGGTTTGCAGGTCGACGAAGATGTGATTCATGTAGCTGATACGGAACGCAGCTGCGTCATTATGCATCTAGTATCGTTCTGAAAATCACACTAATTTATGTGTCTGTATGTTTGGTAGTTGCATTTCAAGATAAGAATTAGGGTTAAGCTCTCAAATTAATTTTAAATTCCACGCGGATGAAGTCGCGGGGAACAGCTACTCTGCTTTAAACTCTCGTACAAGGTATCAGGAAGCTTGAACACCTTCCTCATACCTTGTACGAGAGTTTCTCATATGATGTAGATGAAATCTTAGAAAGGATTTCACAAGTTCATCACCTAAGGCTGTGAAAGTTTGTATGGAAATTGGCTTCGAAAAAGTTGCCAACCTGGCACACAGCTAGTAATAATTATGATGTATAGAAAAAGGCAGAATTCTTTATATCCGTTGAATTCTTTTAAAATATTTCTTATTCGGTAATATGTTTCCGAAATCGGGTGTCCAGTTGCTCGTGTAGGTGTGTACCCTTTGATTCCTTACACGTACCCCCTGGGTGGTGCTAAAAGAGTAACCAAAAGTAACAGTAGAACTTGTGCCAAGTTCGTCCAGAGAGGTATTGCCAGCACACCTGGAATCTGCTGCAATAGTGTTCGCATTATTGTGCTCCGATGAAAGGGTGTGGGTGCCGGTGAAATCACATGCGCATGAGACGTATCTTCCCTGTCTCGGGTGATGGACGCAGCAGGATGCATGACTCAGTATAAGACCCAAATCTTATATTGAGTTGCATTACTGTTGTCATGGGCGGGGGTTATATTTTCTTAAAATGAACTTGTTACTAAGTTTAATTAAGACGGCTCCGTGGCTTAGTTGGCATGGTTTCGAAGCGAGGGGTCTCAGGTTCGATTCCCGGCTGGGGCATACTTTGTGTGGTGTTCATGAAGTTTGTTCTTTGGTATTGGGTGTTTGTCTTGTGTTTGTCCATGCCATCTGCGACACAGGGAATCCTAGTGCAAAGGTATGAGTGTGTAAACGTTTACGTTTAGTGCTTGTTAAAACCCCTATCCGACCCTCCATGGGGAAGAAGGTATAGCGATGGTGTTCTACTCATGGGATCATCATTATGTCTTTGAATAATAGCTAATCACAAAATAGATTTCCTGTTTATATCCACGGTACAGCGTTGTGGAGTGGCATTCGATTAGTATTCGAAACTAAATTCGTTTGTGTCCCGATAGGCGCGCCCTGGATTCGATAGTCTGTGGTCTCACTCTTCTATGCGATGCAATTACTGGCAACTAATGGGTTTTCTGTTTTAGTCGAGTTTTTAGCAAAATAAGGTCGCTGAAAAAGTTTTTGTATTTCTATTACAAATTTCAGAAATTTTTGTTGCTTGAAAATGGTGGATCCTGTTGGTTGCGTCCGTCGAAGAATACTTTATGACCACGTAATCCCTTTTTGATGCGAAATGAGCAATCGTAACAGCAGAATTTGTGACAAGATCTTCCGGAGAAATACTGTCTCCAAACTTGGTAATCCGTAGCCAAGCAGTGGTGCACTCGCATGGCTGTGGTCCCAGGGTGGAGCGTGAGACGTTACAGGCGATGCAACTTGGGTATTCTTATGTTTGGGAAGTGGAGGACCGTAGTCGTTTTGCTGTTATTCATGGGCGTCAGTAACTACTTAATAGGTGGGTTTTCAGTACATTACATCACGTTTGTTAAACAAAATAAACTCTTCGAAAGGCCCTTCGTCTTCAGACTAGGTATATTTTATAGATATAGTATCACAACCGAAACTCACGCAGATAAGATAACTAAGGATTTCAAAATCAATAAACTAGCTTAAGAAACTCCGTCAAACAATAACACAAATTAAAGCAAACGGAATTGTAACTATGATTTAAACGATCCTATAGTTAAAATGGAGAATTTAGTCCTCATCAAAAGGTCAACCTTGTCAAATTGTAAGAATGTGAAAAATATGACTTCCATAAATTGATAATTAGTAATAAATTAAATTAATTGATAATTAATAATAATAAATAAATAAATTTAAAAAAATGACTTAAAAAAAAAATTATTACTCAATACTCATTTATCCGGCCTTAGGAACGGCACACTTGGTTTTGTCAAAAATGATGGCTACATAGCCTACAAAATAACAAGAAATAAGAAACTAGAAACAGACAAGACAAATTATATGCTTTAACAATAAATTTACAATAATATAATTTTAAATGTCATAATAATTAAATTGAATAGGTAAAATGTCAACTATCTCTGCTGAGAGAGAGCTATTGAGACTAGGTAAAAAGTATTGCATATTTTGAGGTTCCCCGGGTGGTGCAAATGAGGCTACCAAATGTAGTAAGTACTAGAAGTTCCATCAGTTAAACCTGTCATTGCAATAAAAAAAATAACTCATCAAAAAATCGAAGAAACTGACTTCAATACTTTCAATATTTCGCCCTGGGGGGTACGTTTTAAAAAAGAAACGTCGAAATCGGTTTACAAAAAAATAGGCACAGGAAATACAATAAAAATACGTATTTTCATTTACTTGCATGGCATATTTTTTCCAGTCATTTGATTTAAAGTCTATAGTCTATTCAATCTGAAAGTAAAAAATCATCTATATATATGTATAATGTACATATATAAAAGAAAGTCGTGTTTGTTACAACACTTATAACTCGAGAACGGCTGGACCGATTGCCATGGTTTTTGATTTGTTGGATTTGTTTCCGTCCCGAATAGCAGAATAACTATTAAAAACATTGGAAAATTAACGAAAAAAATAAAATCAATTTATCCCCGTATTCTCCACGGGAACGGGAACTATGCGGGTGAAACCGCGGGGCGCAGCTAGTTTCAAATAAGAAAACAATTACCCGAATCACTTGATAAATGACGGAGTTCGTAACAAAAAAAATAAAGCCGAATTGATAACCGAAAATGGCATTGATAAAGTAAATTTTAACAAAGTCAGTATGAAATTAAATTTTGCTCACGTACGCAATAATTGTTGCACACCGCTATATTACTGAAACATGAATATTCATTTCACTTTATTTTGTTGTTGAAATACGGCATGGTTATAACGAGTTAAAAATATTAAACGAACAGTTTCGATATTGTTTATTATTTATTTGATTGACTATATTGTACCTATATAAATTTTACATTTACAACATTCACAAATCACGGTAAATATGTCGGTAACACGAATAATTATATTGTACCTGTTATAAAGCACAACTAACATTAAAAGTGTTTTTTTTCTCATTGATAGCTTCTAGCTGAAGCGTAGTCAGGGCTGGCAAATTTCTAGTTTAATAATTTTAAGATGCCGTAAAATGCCAAAATGTCAAAAAGTAAGTAGATATTTAGAATCATCGATTTTATTCTTAAAGTAATACTTATATCATGGAAATTTGTCACAATACTAAGTATACTTAGTTTCGGCTAGAATGGGAACCATATCACTACATAGTATAAAACAAAGTCGCTTTCTCTGTCCCTATATCCCTATGTATGCTTAAATCTTAAATCTTTTTTTTTTTAATAGATAGAGTGATTGAAGAGGAAGGTTTATATGTATAATACACTAGCAACTCGCCCCGGCTTCGCACGGGTAGTTTCTGATACGACACTGATACTCTACTAACCGTGCGAAGCCGGGGCGGGTCGCTAGTTACTGATAAAATACTAATCTTGTACTGTTTTTATGAATACATATACTTCAAAAAATATCTAGGCGCATTTATGGACCTATATATTTTTGAGGTAAGCAGTGTAGTTACTTACACCGCAACTTTGTAGGTAGATATTTACTTTAAAAAGTGACGGGTCCAAGTATATTTTTAAGAATCCAACGGAAAGAAAGTGAGACTTTATCTTTGCTTTATAGGTGCGTAGTATAGTATATATTTTTTGAGGTAAGCAGTATTTAGCTACATTTTCTTCGAGACGATTAAAAATATCACTATACGATTAGATATATATAATAATATATATATATATATATATATATATTCATTTATTTATACACATTAAGACGTCTGTTCCAGTTAAGATAGCCGATTCAGGCCTTCAAGCGGTTTGAAAACTAGCCACAGAGTTGGTCACTTACAAGAAAAAAAAAAAAATTACATTGTATTGTATTGCATTGTACAATTTACACAATCGCAAGTCGAGAGTAAATAAGTGCCGCGGCTGTGGAAATATAAAGAAAACTTATCCCTTTGTTATTGTGCACAGTCAAAGTGTTGACACGAGGTATTTCCGTCCCAAGGTGAAGAATGAAACGGGAAGCGTGTCAAGAAATAGTTGTGTTGTTATTTTTAAGCAGCCCTTGGAAAGTTCTATTAAAAAAAATCTTATATGTATGCCATAAGAAATATAAATCTGTGAAAATGTTTACCTTTTTGCTGTCTTCATTAGGGGTTTCTTCTCGTGGAGGGTCGAATAGGCCGCGAGATTTCGTATGTGTCATATTTTGTAAAATATGCCATTTATTTGTTTTAAATAGGTGATGTTTCCACGTACTAATGAATTCAAAAGAAATGTTGTTGACTTTGTGGTAAGCAAATAAACTTCATTGTTAACGGTCTTTGATTGTGTCCATGCCACCTGCGACACAGGGAATTCAGAAGTATGAGTATGTAAACGTTTACTTTTATTTTATTTATTTATTACTGTTCCAAAGATGATGTAGGACAGAGAGGCCAATGCAAACTGCGGGTTTTTTTCTGATTCAGATGCGAAACCCTAAAAGTATCCAAGTGGATGCATCAAATAAAAATATAAAGCTCTTTCAGTCCCATCCATCAGGTGGGCCGTGGTTGTTGGTCCTTCAAAATTCAAGAGAGCCGCATAAAAAATTCTGTTTAAAGCCGTGAAAAAGCCTCTGTTGCGAAACATGATTTGATGAGGGTAGGTTAAAAAGTTACCCCAATTTGTTTCGCGCGCAAACACTCTGCAAGTTACGAGTTCCGGCCAAGGTTTATTATCCTACGGACTCTATTAAATTGTAAAATGATTTTAAACTCTGGTATGCCTTGAAAGACAAAGCACTTGACAAGAAGTAAGGTGTTATAACAAAACTCTCTCTTCTCTCTGCTTCTTCTAATGTTCCTTATGTATTCTTTCTTAATAAGTGAGATCTTTTGCTTTGAGAACGCAGAACTAACGCAGAACCAAAAATAAAAAAACTTAGTGATTTAAATGACAGGGCCAAAAATCAAACATTCATTGGGGGACCATCGTATGCTCGTCCCGTAACTCTAGGCACATAAAAAAAACTTTTGATGGCAAAGACCTATTCTCCAAAAGCGAAAGCTTTTGTTTGATTTGCGAATTTGCGAAGGAAAACGACATGTCCTAAAACTAAAAATGTCAAGGCATACTCCACAATCTCTGCCAATTCGTATTGGGCTCCAGTGGTTGATTAACCTTTTGTATGGAATAAAAATAGGTATTCTATTGTTTGTCGACAGGCATCGCTACATTGTGAATAGGATGAGGTTGAAACTACCATCTTAATTGCACGTAAAAAAACCTCACAAACAGCGCGCGTTCATAACAAAAGGTTAATTCGATAGTTGTAGCCAAGTTTATGCAAATTCATAAAGTATATTTGCGTCCCTTGCCGTAAACCCGATTATAATCCACACATCCCTTCAGAATTGGGACAAGAATTATGATACAACATGTCAAAACCAGACACCGAGGATAATGTAACCGACATATTTCTGTGAGGTTTTCTACATTTTGTTCTTAAGAGTGGAAGGAACAAACGAGTCCTTTTTAAGAGTTCCTAGTTGCTGTAATTGGCTCTAAACAACTATATAGAACTCATGTATCTAATAGAACTAAAAACAAGAATAGCAAAAAAGCAGCGATAAAAAAAAATATCCAAAATAGTACCTTGATTAAAAAAAATATGGTATAAATGTCAGGAACCCTGCGAAACTTCAAGCTGATTTGGTTTGTTATTTAGGTAATAACTATAAATATGTTTCCATTCCCATATTATTTTTTTAAATAAAATAAATAAAACGTTCACACACTCATACCTCTGCACTAGGAATCCGTGTGTCACAGATGGCATGGACAAACACAGAAACACAAGTTTGAGTTCTGACATTCGGTTCGAAAGTCGTTATCTGTGCTATGCCGCCATGTTATTTAAACCGTTACAAGATGAACTCTTACAACTTAAGAGAAGAAACAAGCTTATTATTGTATAATACGAAACCCTCAAACACCCCACCTAGGGCATCAAGAATTCGGTGTAACTAACTTCATTAGGCGCGAGATGAGTTCCATCGAAATTTTAATAGGATTCGTTAATATGCAGATTCATTTCGGTTTTATCGAATCATTTCGTACTCGGCGATTTCAATTTGCTCCGTTCTGTATAACAATAAACTTGATTATCTACCTGTTTCATTACAGGTCTAGGTAACACAGAATTCAGCTAATCCACTCGAGTGATGAAGACGTCGTGGTAACTATGAATCTGCCGTGAGCTTGTGTTTTTAAAAGATTTTTTTTTGTCTAATTACTTTACTGTAATCTGATAATATTATAATACGATCTAGCCATATGACATTATAGCTAATGAGTAATTTTAATGTACAATAACTAATTTGCTATCTAGAATATTTCCAAGAATGTGTCCATTGGCACTTTTCTCACGGTCTCTAGTTATTTCAAAAAAGGTTAAGTTCTCAATTCAACTGTTTTATTTTTGTTAGGAACTAAAATATGATACAGATAAAATAACTTGCTAAGTGTTATATGAACTCGCAGACTAAGGGTTCTTACCGCTAATCATATTTTTTATAATCCGAAATATTGTGAAAGTGTATACCTATAGTTCAAAATATGAGAAAGACCAGCCTTGTAAACCTCCATAAAGGTAAAACTCCCTTCCCCATTTGGATACGGAACCACAAAAACCATTTCAGATCATATAAAGCAGACTAATCGTAGTGGAAAGAGTAAGCTGTTTGCATTTCGCTGAATTACATTTTCGTAATTTGCACGTGAAAATTCTCTTTTGTTTTGTTGAATGAAGATGAATTAGGCTGAGGGTGTGGCAGTGACAAATCAGTGTGAGTGAAATTAGCGCTTCTTTTTAGTTTACAGTAATACGCAGATATTGCGTGAACATTTTTTTTGCAAGGAACCCTAATTTATTTATTTTTTAAATAAAAGTATCCTAAGTTACTCATATAACATCGACTATCTGGCAAAGTGAAGTCCCGTCAAAATATTGTAGGTTCTGCTGTTTCGGAGGTTAGCCGGACCAAACAGACAGACAGACATTAATTTTAAAATTTATTTTAATATATTTAATATTTAATATAATTTTGACGTTAAAAACAGACACATCAATTTTATAAATGAGGGGGCTCTCATACAAAAACGTGATTTTTATTTTCGTTCGTTTTTGCTCGATATTATAGATAATGGTACGGAACCCTTCGTGGGCGAGTCCAACTCGCACTTGGCCGGTTTTTCAAATGATTCAACTGATTTCGGCTTTTTTATTTGGCCGCTCGATTCTATAACTCGGAAATAAATAAATCTTGATAGATTTTTAACACTTTCAAACTTTACGATTTCAACTGTAACCTTTAAGGTACCCAAGGGTTTTGAGACAATGCTGTAATCTGATGTATAGGTAATTAGTACCTGTTCTGGTATCGGCGTCACGTCTGAAATTCAATTCACGTGATTAGAGGGCAATGTTGCCAGAATTAATTTAGTCAATTAGAAACAGGCGTAACACAACAGGGTGGTAATTCCGAAGTGGCCTATTTGATTACCTTGTATACTCAAGTTGAGAGCCTCTTGAGTTAGAGTTCAATTGTTATCATCTTTTTCATAATTACGTTCAAAATTATGACTTGGACAACGACTCGGGGGACCGAGCTTAGCTCGTATTTTTATTTAAAACGTTTTTTGATAAACAGAAAACCCTACCTAAACAAAATGTCATCCAAATCTTTATAGCCGTTCCCAAGATACGCGAAATAAATAAATAAATTCCTTGTTTAAAGTAATAATAAGAAGTGACCTAAAAGTGTTAGATTTAATCGTGCAGATCATCAGGCCTTCTACGTTTTAATATTGTATGGTCACATAGAGTTGCAGATATGCAATCAGTCAAAATCTAATACTTACAAGATCTAACTAAAAGTTTGTGAAATTGATCAACATCTGATATTTTGTGTGATTAAAAAACAATAATTTATTCATTTTAGTTATTTATATTAGATTTAAGTATATAAAATTACAATTCAATATGCTCTACTGAAATTTTTCCATACATATCTATTTGCATCCAAAAACTTGCAAATTACGTAAAAGTACAGTCCACCACCGAAGAACACCATTCCGCAAAGTGCGTACGCATCATTAACGATAGTCATAACAAAACAGGAGCAGACGAAGACAGCCATCACTACTATATGAAAAAGAACATACCAGAAATGGTATTTAAGGATCGGGTGCCTCCTCTTCATGAAGCTGACGATCAGAATGGACGTAGCCACAAAAAGCTGAATGTAGAGTAATCCGAACACAAATTCCACGACTACGCTTGTTGTGTTCTGCATGTAAGTATCCATGGTTCCTGTTGTGGAGAGGAGAAGTAGGGCCGCGAAGATGAACATTGGTAAGACGGCTGACACAGCGATCGAGATGAAGGATTTCCGCAGCAACGCGCAGTGGGAGCAGGGTATCTCTTCGGAATCTTCCATGAGGATGGTCATTGTTTATGTACAAAAGTTTGTGCGGGAAATTGTAAAAAGCTGTCGAAAAGAGCGATGACTCATGACATTGACAATAAATAAAGTGACAGCTCCAAGAATAATTAAGTCAAAACTCTTTGATTACACTTCGGTTCACAAGTATAAGTGTTGCTGCGTACGTGAATGAAGGATTTTCGCCCCCATGTTTCCAACATCGATACTAGATGGCGCTGCTTTAAGTAGATAGGATGTCAAAAATATATTGAATGTCAATGTCAAAATTTTATCAAATGAAAATAAACATTCGAGACAAATAATAAATGTATATTAATATCTAATAAATAGTAAAGAAGTGAGTTTTTTCATAGAGAACATAATATACATTTGACTTAACTACCAACTTTGTGTCAACCGACGGCAAAACAATTAGAACTTTTTTCTTTTTAAATCGTAAATGAAAGGCCCTCATTCTTCCGGCATTGGACTGGCGTATTGAACTAAGTGTTGTATAAAATTACGCATAGTTCCACTCGCACCGTGTGGATCCATCCGGCGCATGTGTTATACTGCGGATGGATTCGCACGGCACGTGTGCACCCAAACTAGTAGTAAACTAAGAGCGTGTGCAAATTTGAGAGGGTTACGACCCTCTTTATTATAATCGGTTTAGTAGTAAGGAGATTTCAGCGACAGTGACTGTATCTTATCTTATTACTTTGAACGAGCAATTCTTGTATATTTATTTATTTCGCGTATCTCGGAAACGGCTTTAACGATTTGGATGAAACTTTGTGTTAAAATAGGGTTTTGTTGTTCAAGTTACCATGTATAATCATATTTCTAGTAAAAACGCATTTTTTTTATTGAACTGCCTATTGTATACAGAAAGTAGGTCTTACTGCGTTAAATATATATGTATATTTTTATTTTGTTTTTATTAATTATGTCTATATACGGTTGATCTATTTGATATCTACGTTTTGTGTTGTCAATAGTTTTTACAAATTTCCTTCATTCCGTTTCTTCTAATAAAATATACGAGGCTTTTATCCATCTCTACGAAGAGCTGTTTCGATCTTAACTGGCGTAGCGTAGCGCATAATACAGAGTGTCCTCATTATTAACCTCTTTTAGTAACAAGATAGTGTCACAGACACTCGCCAACTGTATAT
The DNA here is from genome assembly GCA_921293045.1 of Aplocera efformata. Taxonomy (NCBI): domain Eukaryota; kingdom Metazoa; phylum Arthropoda; class Insecta; order Lepidoptera; family Geometridae; genus Aplocera; species Aplocera efformata. The sequence goes on from OV121040.1 coordinate 2,290,163, forward strand.
TAGTTTTATTACTAATGTCTGTGCATTTAGCCTAGCGTCGTGGCGGGGTGAATGCGACTCGGCTCGTGAAGGAAAAATCTGCCTAACATTTTGTATTAAAATGTTTTGGATCGCATAGTGGATAGGTATTTAAACTTTTTGTCTCGTAGACCACTTTCTACGTTTCTACTTGACAAAAACTTTGGACCCCCTGCTTAACTAATATTGATTTTTTGAATCATAATAACAAAAGCCGCAATCTTAAGAGCTGCAAAACCCAATTTTAATTTAGTTTAAGTTACTTGCTTAAATGCTATTTACTACAAGAGGTTTAGAGCCTCTATTTGAAGCAATTCTAAGCCTGTTAAGTAATGGTTATATATGGCGGTTTAGTGGTATTCGAGCCGAACGTTTTCGTACTTCGGAGTGCAAGTCTCGGCTCCGACACGGTTTATTGACAATTATAGCCGGTATATGCGGGCTCTTGAATTAGTCTGCAAAAAAGTTTATAGATACATAGATACACATAAAGTACATAGATGCCACTTTATAACACACCAAATAAGAATAACAATCGCTAAAAATACAAATCTGAACTAACAAAAATGACACAATCGGCGATCTTATCGCTATAAACCGACCCCTTACAGACAGCCTTTGGATGGTCAAGAAGTAGTTTGTCCCAAAAGGATATTGGGATGGTAGACAGTCACAGTCAGAAAAACGATTTTGATATTCAAATTATAATCTGTAGCTGCAAATGCGGAGATGGCGCCTTAGATATTAATACTAACGAGCTTACTGGATGCATGCTAGGAAACTGCTCCGATAATAATGCCAGGCGCTCGAGCACAATACGGAATGGTCGCATTATTAACCCTTATTTACCAGATAGTGTCACAGTACTGTTACAGACATAGGGTAGTAACAAATGTGTCTGCAGTAACCCAGTGATGGATGAGACAGATCAGGATAAGCCCCCTGAACGATGCAGTCCTATTAGTTACGAGGTGTTGATAGACCTGTGAATGTGATGTGGGGTAGGATAAACTCCGTTGGGATAAAGTTAGATTGATATTGTGTGATTCTGAGAAGTTCGGTAGGTAGTTTTCGAAGTTTCAAGGTGGAGCAAACAAAAAGTAAACAGATGGGAGTGTCGTTGGTGAGTCATAAAGAACGCGTCATTGCGGTATTATAAGATTGGATAGAGACAAGGTAAGTTTTCTATACAGACACTATGAACTGAAAATTATAAAGATATAATAAAGTTTATGAAGTGAAACTTAACTTGACTATGGGCGTTACGGATTGATCTTTAATTTAACTGGATAAAGGTTGGTTGGTAAAGCTTTTTTTTAACCGTTTTTGTAGGTAGCGCAAGCCACACAAATTCTGCCAATAGCTTTTCTGTAACCAAATCTGTAGGTATAAATAATGTCATCAGTTTGTAGTTGTCACAGTCAAATTTCTTAGAAGACGGTTCCCGCCTTTTGTTTGTTTGTTAAGGGAATCATCCTGACTAGAGACTAAGACATAAATTAGACAACGAAAACTCTGAGTATTATTCTCCGAAATCCTGGATCCTGGACGTGCCGTCACTCTCAAATTTAGAATAATTTAACAGAATTTAAATTAGTTTGAAAATTTATTGGTAGAAAATGTTGATCGAAGCGAATAAATAAATCTCGATTAGCCAAAGCAACGATAAGTGATATTCTTGTCGCCTCCGCTGATAGATAGGCACTCTAACTCGGCTAACTCTTCAATTATTAATCCTGCAAAGTATTGGTATTATACCTCGGAGACTTGATAATGAATATTAAAGGCTGGTTTGGCAGGGGAAGGTAACCTGGTAGAATGACAGGACAACGAACACAAACTTCAAAGTATAATTTTTTAATTGGGCTTAATTGAAACCCGCAATAAAAGCTCTTAAGATCAAACCTTTTTCTTTAACCAATATTTCTTTATACTCCTAATTTGACTTAAATTTGTTTTGTTAAGTCGATCGATTTGTTTTTTAGGCTAATATCTAGCTAAACAAAACAACAACTATATTCCTTGTCCTATATTCCTTGCGAAGAAATGTCATTCTATTTTATAAATTTTAAAACTATCATGGTTATGAACATTATTAACAAAACTCACAAATCATGGTAAATATCTCGGTAACACGAATAATAATATTCTATTTTATTCTTTTTTCATGTTACTGAAGTGACGGGACCAGCAGATAGCTAACCTGATGTTAAGTGATTATTGCCACCCATAAACAACGATAATACGACTCAAGTCTTCCCTTCTTTCTGAAACGGTACCTGTAATTTTTTGCAACATTGGCAACTGGCAACTGTCGATGTAATTATTATATTGAATTTTTACAGCTGTCTAGTTTCCAAAAATTGCTTGTCTACGTGATTTTTTCCACTTCTATTTTGGTAATAACATAATACTTTTATATTTGCGGTTACTACACTTTAGATACTTATAAGCGGCCAACGAGTTATAATTACTATAGAACTTGCTTTATATTATATTTTATTTATGGTGTGTAAGAAAGAGTACTAGATATATTTATCTATCTATTATCAAATAAAAACAAAATATTGTATATTATAATAGTGGACAATTAAATAATTATAACTCAGTTGGCCGTAATTCACTGACAAAGCTTGCAAAAACATTTAAGGAGTCGTAACGGCCTTAAGCCGTTGTCTAAGGGTTGGTAAGGTATTTTTTATTAATGCAATAAAAAGTTTTGCGAGGATCAAGAGGGAACCCATTACCGACACCTGACAAGACTGAGAGTGGAACCGGAAAGTTTGGGAATACAAAAGTTTCGATACTCGATTCTTGATCTTGTGTTTTGTTCTTTGTCTTAGGTGGGGTTCGAACTAGTATAATCTGTGGTTTTAGTAATGTGATTGACCTCTCAGCTCAGTTAGAAGTAGCTCTGCCTTTTACGCTGTAGGTCGCGGGTTCAAAGCCTACACAAGTGTTTGTGTGACTAACATAATATATGATTGTGTGGTTAATAATATGTATTATATGTAATGTAATGTATTTACCAAAAAAGTATGCTATAATATTCTATCAGGTACGAAGTTCTTATAATACAAGCTATGCTTAGTTTGGGGCTAGATGGCGCTGTGTGTGTGTCATGTGCGTCAAAATAAATACAATTAAAAACAGCTAAGCAAGCTTTAGAGGCAGAGCTACCAACTACCAACACAGCAGAACTGCTCCGACGGCTCCGTGGCTTAGGGTAGCAGCCCTACCTTCGAAGCGAGGGGAACATGAAGCTGTTCTCGGGTTTTGGGCGTTTATCTTGTTTTCTTCGTTTGTCCATGCCATATGCGACACAGGGAATCCTAGTGAGTGCAAACGTAAAAAAAATACTAACTGAGCATTGAGGCCCGTATAAAAACATTGTCAAGTGTTCTTGGCCAAAATATTTGATAAATATTATAGTATCTCATACTATATGACTAATATAAAAGTAAAATGTAAAATTGAACATTATTCCGGTATATTAAATTCATTGTTCGGAAGCCCAACTAGTACGCGTTTGAAACTAAAATCACCGAGTGTGCAAATAAAAGAAACCGAAATATCTCACCATCCTACACTATTAAAGTCTTTATTCTACACTTCAGCTGGGTACGGGCTGCGTGTATCGGATCAAGTCTCATCGAGCAAAGCAATTCGACGCCTCAATTGAGAGCTTGGATGCTGCGGATATTTAATTCTAGATAATGTCCCGTTTACAATGGACTTTTAATTAAAAGTGCTAGAAAAATTGTCCAATTCACCAGCAGCTGTCTCGATTTTAAAGGTACGTGGACTCGTATCGCAATACCAGCCGGTTTCTGACAGAATAATAACTTTCTGCGGTTTACTTGTAATATCCTCTAGCGAAATCGCTTTTGTTTGACATTCTTCACGATTGCCTTTGTTATTTCAACTTTGTTCTTTTAGATTGCGGTATCTAATAATTGTATATTTTAGGTCTGGCTTTTTAATATTTATATTAATTAAAATCATATTTTTTTCCGGATGTTACTAGCTATCGTAGTCCCACGTGACTCTCAGGTGGTGCGGAAGAAGGAACCCAAAGTAGCACTAAAAGTATTGCCTCCACACCAGGTAGGTAGTTCGCCGTAAGTACACACTTGGAATCTGTCGCCAAGCAGTAGTGTTTCGGTGGAAGGGTGTGGGTTCCGGTGAAATCACGTGCACATTAGACGTATCATCCCCCGTATACACTTGGCAACAATTAAACTATTTAATCGATTTTAATACTTTTTTATGGGACCAATCTGAAATCATGTCCTTGCAAATAAAAAAAGAATTTCCAAAATCGGTTCATAAATGACGGAGATCTGCGGTAACAAACATAAAAAAACTTGAGATCCTGCTCCTTTTTTGGAGTCAGTTGATAAGGCCTGTCCCAGGATTGTAACAGGAGGATCGGAGAGTCCTGCAATTAAAGTTCCTAAGAAAAAAAAAATTAAAAAGATTTAGGGTGTAGGCACATCAAAAGAACTCCAATAAATCAGGAGGCACCATAAAATTAATCACCCTAAATTACAGAAATTGCAAATTATCCTGTAGAAGCTAAGGGAGCGAATGAATCCACTTAAAAGCACTTGTCCAATGACATCGTCATCAGGAAACTTTGCTCGTTACTCATAGGCCAACTTTATTTGTTTCGACCGTGTAGAACTTCTTTTCTGAGACCATTAAAAGTTTTAATTCATTTGTGTGGTCGAAGCCTTTGCCACACAGCACCAGATAACAGTCGGGGAATAAATTCTTATTCCATCTAGAACGACAACGACAACGTCAACGACAACGTTATCACACTCATACCTCTGCACTAGGATTCCCTGTGTCGCAGATGGCATGGACGAACACAGAAACACAGGACAAACACCCAAGAACGAAAAAAAAAACAAAAAAACGTCAATACTTTCAACCCTTATATCTCTTAACTTCTGCTCTGGGAACAATCAAAGTTGGTCACACAAATGTTTATCCTGGCTCGGAATCGAAGCCACGACCTACAGTGCAGAAAGCAGAGCTACTACCAACTGAGCTGTGAGGGGTGAAACAAAAGTAGTGGCATAGTTGGTAGTAGCCCTGCCTTCGAAGAGAGGGGTCCCGGGTTCGATTCTCGGCCGGAGCACATTTTGTGTGGTGAGCATGAAGTTTGTTCTCCTGTCTTGGGTGTTTGTCTTGTGTTTCTGTATTTGTCCATGCCATCTGCGACACAGGGAATCCTAGTGCAGAGGTATGAGTGTGTAAACGTTTTTTTTTTTTGTGTATGTTTGTTACTACTTCACGCCCGAACTGCTCAACGGATTTGGACGAAATTTGGTACTAGGATAGCATATTAAAAGTAGCTTATGTTAACATAGCTACTTCACTGGATTAACATAGCTACTTTTTATCCCAGATAACCGTGGGGCGGAGTTAGTATCCATTCTATTTATCTTTTCTAATTTTCTCCTTCTGTCTATTGTTTTTTGTCTGTGTTCTGCGTAGCAAAGGCATCAGAATCTCAACAGATCTCACGATTCGTATCTTTGTTCAATTAAAGGGTTGAGTCGAGGTCGCTCAATGGAAATTCGGCTGAGATATTGCGTCCTATAATAACTTTACTAAATGTTACACCGCTTGGGGAATTCAAAGCTATGATATAAATGAAATGACTCTTCATTTTCGCGCCTGAAATTATTATATGAAGAATTTCGGAGGGTCTCTTTAGAATGTTCTGTGCCGTATTTTATGAGACCTTTGTAAGTATTTCATTTGATACCATTAATGAAACAATTTGATTATGTTATTTACATGATACTCAAATAAAGTTTAATCTAACTTTTTTGAACCAGTCTTTTTAACGTTTGGTTTGCTATAGTTCTATAAAATCTACATTCAAGACTCATCAACTTTAGGTGTTGATGAGTCTTGAATCAAAATAATAATGGAAAAACTGGATTTCTGAAATTAGGTGTAATAAGGATACTTTCAGTATCTGACTTATTTCCTTTTTAACATTTAATAGAAATGGAATGGAAATGAATGGATGGAAATATATAATTCATGGAATTTTTGATATTTTGAGCAAAAGTAACTTTGACACGTCTCGAAACAAAACGTTCCCCGCGTTCCATCGCCTCGGAAGAAAATAAGCAAAATTAACCAACAATAACATCCACGTTGCTAATGTTTGACATGGGAATTACACATTCCAGGGTAATGACCCCGCACACGTTATCCTTATAATAATCTTCATTAGACAAAGAGCCCCTATTTGAGAACAATGCCACAAGACTTGATTACTGAGCCACCTCTGCAAATGTCGTGGCTTTACGTTCCCAGAAAATGCGCGGCAAAATCCTGCGTTAATTTTGCGATAGGGTTGTGAACATGGTGAGAAGCCGGACACTTTGCCCAGCAAATATATTTCGAGGAAAACCGGGTAATTGAATCAGTAACACGAATGTGTGCGAGGGCTCTGAATCGATGTATATTTTTCTCTTTCACTCCCAACTCACAACTCATCTTGTTATGTTTTTTAAGGGTTTAATTTAGGTTAAGTAAGTCAATCTATGCTGAGATATGAGATTATAAAGTAAAAAAGTGAAACCTGCCTCTCTATTTTGCCTGTGAACTAAATATTGAACCAAAAATATAATAAACACGGAACAAAAATTGTTAAGAATCTTATATTCTAGTACAGTTTAAAAAAATATTTAAGAAAAATATAATTAGTGGTATAAACTAGTGGTTTGTATGATGGTACAGTGGTAGATGGAGCACAACTTAAGCTTTCAGTCAATTGGATACCTGTAGGCTTCGACATCAGAGTTGAAACGAAAGAAGAATTAAACGCGTTTGCTGTCATACTCGCGTGTATCGGAACTGTATTGCAAGGCATTGGCAGACCGCGTGAGGACTTAATAGGCACTTGGCAATGGATATCCGCCGGGTACCCGCTGAACGTTTGAAATGGGCCGTCATAAAGAACAATAGAAACAAATATGGGCAGAGAATGAAAGATTGCAAGATCCGTAAATTGAGAGCTCTCGTTTTTGTTTTGATTCAATTATCCGGTTTTTCTGGTATTCAATTTGCTGATTTTAGTTGATGCAAATAACCGATATATTATATATGTCAGTCTTTCGGTCTGTCTGTCACCAGGAGGTATCTCATGAACCGTGATAGTCAGAGAGTTGAAATTTTGACAGATGATGTATTTCTGTAGTCATTATAACAACAAATACTAAAAAAATCATATAAAAACGTGATTTTACGGAACCCTTTGTGCGTGAGGCTGACTCGCACTTGGCCGGGTTTTTTTATTAATTGGAATTAACTTTATCGAGATCCAGATTAGAATACCTCGGCATGTTTCCTATTGCAATACCCTAACAATATATAATATTGGGTGTGTGAATATGACTCCGCCCTTTCTCAACAGATGTCGTTTTTAGTATTGTTTACGTGTACTAATAAATGACCATACTTGTATTCGATAGTACTGAATGTCAGCTATCTAACGCATTTTATGATATTTGGTTGAAGTGTAAGCAACAATTGTTTTCACCTTTTCGAAAATGTCGGTTTTTATTCCAAATAAACGTCATTTGCGGGAAGTGTTATTACATTATTTTATTGCGAAGAAAACTGCAGCGGAAACTTATCGTTTGCTTGTGGAGATTTATGGTGAGCATGCTCCGTCTAATACAACTTGCAAGGAATGGTTTCGACGATTTCAAAATAACGATTTTAGTACTGAGGATAAAGAACATGGAAAACCACCAAAAAAATTTGAAGATGCTGAATTGGAAGCATTATTGGCGGAAGATTCTTGCCAAACTCAATCAGAATTAGCCGCAGCATTAAATGTTGATCGTTCAACTGTTGCAAAGCGTTTACAAATGATGGGAATGATTCAAAAAGCCGGTTACTGGGTTCCACATGATTTAAAAGAAAGAGACATGGAACGTCGGAAAACCATTTGTGAAATGCTGCTTCAAAGACAGCAAAGAAAAGGATTTTTGCATCGGATAGTCACAGGAGACGAAAAATGGATACACTACGAAAATCCTAAACGCAAAAAAGCTTGGGTGAAACCAGGCGAACCAGGCCCATCACAGCCAAAAATAAATATTCACTGTGCCAAGGTCATGCTCTGTATTTGGTGGGATCAGAAAGGTATTGTATATTATGAGTTGCTCAAACCCTCTGAAACTATTAATGGAGAAGTTTACCGACGACAACTAATGCGTTTGAAGCGAGCCATAGAAGAAAAACGACCAGAATGGGTGAATAGACATAACAAATTAGTTCTTCAGCATGACAATGCCAAACCGCATACCGCAGAAGTCGTAAAAAGATATTTAGAGGGACAGGACTGGGAAGTGTTACCCCACCCGCCATATTCACCAGACATAGCTCCTTCGGATTACCACCTATTCCGGACGATGCAGACAGACCTTACTGGAGAAAAGTTTACTTCATGTGAAAGTATCAAAATTTGGATTGACAACTGGATAAGCTCAAAAGACCAGGACTTCTTCCAGCAAGGAATACGAAAACTACCTGAACGATGGGCGAAGGTTGTAGCTGCAGATGGAGCATACTTTCAATAATTTTTTTTAATTTTGTAAGCGAACAAATGTGTTTTATTTTGACAAAAAGGGGCGGAGTCATATTCACACACCTAATATATACAATATATTATAAAATATATATAAAAATATACCGCAATTGTATGAAAATTTCATCCTGCAACTAAATAATTAAGTTAAATTTACTTGCGACATAGTTGCATTCGTTTAATAATTGTCTTAATACTCATTATCTATAAGCCGATAACGCAATTATGTGACAAATTAATCTACAAATTACAGTACCATAAATCATTAGTTTTAAGTTACAATATTAATTACTAGTTGCTGCATAGCTGCCTTCGCGCAAGTGCAAGCAATAGATTGACCACGTTTTATCCTAATTGGATGAACGGTACATTCGTAACAAACATTCATTTTGATATCCAATATTTAAAACACAAAAATTGTTTCTACCTATGGCCTACCTATGGCCGTAATAGACTTTGAAACCATCCAACCGATGTGCCCCAAACAGGTTTCATTAGCAAGGCAATAATGCGAAGTTGGTTTTAGACCTCTTAAACAATGTATTAGGCACAAAATTTAGAGTTTTTAACGCTGGGTATCCGTGTTCAATAAAATTCCATATTTATTTTTTCTGAAAACAATTTCAGTTTAAATTGGAAATAACAGACATAAATATTGTCATTATACTCATCGGTTTTTAGCCGGAAAATGTTTTAAAGAGTATCAACCCTAGAAGGAGAACGACGGCATCAAATACGAATTTTGGAGAAACAAATACATACCTCTATAGGTAATCAGCTTACGCGGGGTTAATGGTAAATGTTCAATGGTTGGTTTTGAACAGTAATTATTATAACAAGGCCTAAATATTTAATAAATTCGGGGGACCATGTTGTGAATACCCTCAGAATCCTTACATGTATCTCCTGGGTGAAGCGAAATATGCAACCCAAAGTAACAGTAGAACTTGTGCCAAGTTCGTCCGGAGTAGTACTGCCACCACACCTGATAAGCCGCTAAGCAGTGGTGCACTCACGTTGCTATAACAAGCTGACGGGAACAAAAGTAATGCGACTTAGGTCTGTTTATGCTTTGGCTGGGGCGAACCTGAGTCGCATTTCTGTTGTCTGTGGACAGCGGTGAACTTAACATCTCGTTCAAACTCAGTACGTTCCGTCTTTTTAATTACAATGCAAATCGATTTTTAATATATGTATTTTTAGTAATATTTACAACTTTTCTATCTAATCATAACAAAAAATATCTTACTTTATTGTACAATATAAATTAGGCGACTTAGATAATCGTAAAAGTATAATGCGCATATTTATAACTATCCACCATTTGAGATTTTACTGAAAGATTCTAACATTTTGATTAGTTTTCATTATAACACTAGTCCAACGGTTGGCTTTCAGTATCTATAAAAATACTTTAAAATCCAATATCTGGTATACATTGTTGGATGGGTGGCTGTTTAGTGTCATTTGAACAGAGCGCTTTCGTGCTTAGGAGGACACTTTAAGATATATTAGTCGATAAGCAGTTATAGCTTAGGCGCATTTCGGGATGCTTGAAAACTCCGAGCGCAGATTTGGCCATTTACTCAAAAGTATGTATACCTACAGGGCGGATGACCTAATAAATAGCATTGCTAGTACGCAACCCTCGGCACGCAAGCCCGAGTTTTATGTCACTGAAAAAAATGATTTAAAATAGTTCGTAACACACATAATCTTACTAACTATATAAATAATACAAATTAACTAATATTATAAATGCGAAAGTTGGTCCGTATGTATGTATGTGAAATTTGTTGTGACGACAAAATTGAACAATTTTTTCAGTGACTTGCCTAAAACACCACTACTGTCAATTTTTTCCCATCGTCTCATGCAGACTTTTTAACTGCGGGCAAAACCGCGGGCGCATATACTTACATATAAAACGTAATACTATTCCCGAGTTCCTGATTCTCCGTGTCATTGTGCCAAGTTGAGGATCAACAGCACATTCCAATCCATGCTGAGTACGAAACGTTATTGCGGAAAAATCAATAATCCAGTATAATTAAAACATAAATCCACAATAAAAGAATTTGCCACCAACAGCGTGCGAATCATAAAAGTTAAACCTAAAAGTGATAACTGATGATAACGTATAAGTTATAAATACTGGGTGAATATTATTACACAGTGGAGTATAGACAAAGTACACGCTAGGAAAGTGTACTGTGAAGATTCTTATGGAAGTGTAAATTCATTAAGTTGAAATAATTAGCCATGTGCAGACTAAGCTTTGTGGTTGTCCTCGCTTGCGCGTGGGCTGCGTCAAACAGTACTCAAACTTTCAGCATTTATGAAACCGTAAGTTGCGAAGAATTTTTAAAATAGTCTAAGTCAAAATACTTCGTTCTCGATGATTTTTTATGTTACTTTGTGACGGAACAATCTGAGGGCCAACTGGTGGTAAGTTGCGACTCCCGCCCATGACAACAGTAATGCGACTCAATATAAGACTTACACTGAGTCGCACTCATCCTGCTGCGTCCATCACCCGAGACGGGGATGATACGTCTCATGCACATGAATTGTTAAAAAGTATTTGAAAACGTCACTTTTTATATGAATGTGTACTTATAAAATTATGCGTAGAAAATAACGAAGTTTAGCGCTTCAAAACCTATCCGACTCTCCAAGAAGGAAGAAACCACTAATCGAAGAATTACTTTCTTGTCGCGAGCATGATTCTGTTCACAAACAATATAATTACGTATATTGTACATCATGTAAGTCAATATTGAAATGCTAGATATTACAAGTTATTTTGCGTGTTGTTGAGCAGAGCAACAACAGGCTATGGCGTATTATCATTAATATCAATATAAACAGTGTAGTACTAGATAATACTACTATCCTCTATGTGTTATCAAATCAGAAAATATACAACAGAACAGAGACATCGCGAGGAAATCAACATTCCTATAAAGAAAAATATTAGTGGGTACGAATTTTGGGTTTCGCGGAATCATTTGGCGCTCATTAGTCACAATTAGAGCTTTATTCCTGAAGTGGAATCCATCAATAATATCTGGTAAGAATAACGTGTTGTGTTTATATATTCAACAAACAACAACAAAAGCAAAGCAAATTTATTTATTATTATAATTTATTGTTATTAATTGGCGCCGTGTGAATGAACATTTCACGCAGCGCCATCTAGCCCCAGATTAAGCATAGGTTATACTAAGTGAATTAGATAAAGTTATTTAAACATGTACAATAGTATTTTTTTGTGAATGTTATCTTACTTATATTATCAGTTATCTTGTTCCCACAGTACAAGCTATGCTTAATTTAGGGGTAAAAGACGCTGTGTGAAATATCCATGAATTTTTATTTATTTATTTACATACATATTAATAATTTTCAGACTATCTATACCAATGATCTTGCACATAGTTATTTAAAAACAAAATAGTTATTATTTATACATAAACCTCAATTAAAAAAAATAGCCATGTAAAGAAAAATAGATTTTCTAAAAATGTTTAAATTTCTAGGCTGAAAACATCCAATACTATGGGTATCCAGCAGAAACACACCACGTGACCACCAGCGATGGATACATCCTGGAGATGCACAGGATTCCTCATGGAAAAGGTCAGGTCTACTCCGAGGACAGACCGGTGGTGTTCCTCATGCATGGTCTGCTAGCAGCATCCAACTCATTTATCGTTCTTGGACCAGATCATGCTCCAGGTAAGAATATTTCAAGTTTCCGTACTTAAGACATAAAGGGAAATCACAGGCGCATGAGACGTTGCATCCCCGCCTCGGGTGATGGACGCAGCAGGAGAAACAACTCAGTCTAAGAACCAAGTCTTATTTTGAGTTGGATTGCTGAAAAAAGTACATGCACATATTTTTAAACTCCTCTTTCCTTACTCTTTATAACATCAGCTATCTGCCAGTGAAATTCCCGTCAAAATAGGTCCAGCCGTTTTTGATTAGCGGGAACAAACAGACAGACATACAGCGGATAGACAGGCAAAAACTTTTAATTACTTTTTTGTTATTATTACCTTATGTATTATGCCGTAAAAAGCTATTATTGATTAATCCTTAACAAAACTTCATTGGACAAATTTAAAGAATTTAAATCATAGAGTTCTAGGTCCAGCTAATAAATTTGCAGATGACTATTAAAAATATAAGAAATTAAGTAATCAAAAAAGCAGTGTAGATAGTTGAGTAATAATTATAAAACTTATGTACTAAATAAAACCCTATTAACATTGTATTACTTAAGCAACTCTCGACCCGGTCAGAAGTTGGATGGGTGACAATAAGATGTCAGTCCCGTTGGTTGCAAGAACATTGCATACCATTGAAGTCTAACGCCTTCTTATTTTCAGCTTACAACTTAGCTGATGCTGGTTTCGATATCTGGATGGGCAACGCGAGAGGCAACAAGAACTCCCGTCACCACGTCACTCTAGAACCTGATGACTCCACAGATAAACTGGAGTTCTTCGACTTTTCGTGGGAAGAAATCGCAACTATAGACTTGCCAGCCATGATCGACTATGCTTTAGCCCACACCGGGAAAGAACAGCTGCATTACATCGGACATTCCCAAGGAGGGACTGTGTTTCTGGTGCTGAACTCGATGAGAACTGAGTATAATGAGAAGATCGCAACGGCACATCTGTGGGCCGGTGTTGGGTATATGGAATATTTTCCAAACACTCAACTCTCTATGCTAGCTGCCCTCACGGATACCATTTACGTAAGTATTTAGAAAATAAATAGAAACATGGTTGTGCCTTAAATTATATAGTAAGATTTTATTTATTTTAACATCATAATCTTAGAGGCTACCTATAAAGAACAAAAATTTAAAAATTACAACAGAAAATTTTGATCGTGGGGTAGGGTGCCAAGAACACTGGCTGCATTCCCGCGTTGGACGGCCAAAGATAATCTTTGGGCGAGGAACGAGACAGCCTTCTTGTCCCCAGTGGCATCACATAAAAGAGTTGAATTTTCTTTTATAAAAGATTTTGTAGTCGATAAATAAATAAATGCACTTTTAACTTATCATTGTCATCTTCCTACCCTTAATCCCATACAAGTGGGGTCGGCAAGTGGGGTGTATTATTCTTCCATTTCCCTCTGTCATTTCAGCACTCCTTTCTTTACTTTACTCATATCATATTTCACATAATCTATTATTTTCTTTGGACTTATAACTCACTCTATGCACTTTTAACTTATCAATATTATTATTCAATAATATTAGCGCTTATGTAATTAGCTTTTAATAACGACAATTAAAATGCATTAAGGTATATACACTAATATTATAAAGAGGAAAGATTTGTACCCATGTTTGTATGTTTGTAATGAATAGGCTCAAAAAGTACTGGGCCGATTTAAAAAATTCTTTCACCAATAGAATGCTACATTCTTCCAATTTGACATAGGCTACATTTCATTTTGAAAAAAATTAGGGATCCTTGGTAAAATTTGAACAATGTAACCGAAGGTGTAGAAAAATGAGTCTTAAATTGTCTTTCGTCGAATGCGCTGCCGAAACTATTAGCGATAGAACAAAATAATGTACAACAATATTGAAGAACATCATAATGTCTACAAAAAACTCTGCGGTAGCATATGTCCAACTATTGTAGTTATGTCACTACCCCGTGCGAAGCCGGGACGGGCTGCTAGTTTAATATAAAGTAGCATATCAGCATGAAAGTTTGATAATTAATTTGGTTGTTTTTCAGAATGTCGCAGTATTGAGTGGTTTGGTTGAGTTGTTCCCTCCTGAGTCAACGGAAGTGGCAAGCAGTCGCCAAATTGACAACTGTGTCGGTGATTTGCAGCATAAGTACCTGTGTGAGCTTATGGGAGTCAGGTATTTGCTGGTGAGTGTTGATAAATAAACAGTCACTTCCTAGTGATCTAAGACGGCTCCGTGGCTTAGGTGTAGCCCTGCCATCGAATCAAGGGGTCCCAGGTTCGATTACCTGTCACGACAAACTTTGTGTGGTGTCTGACAAGCACGAAGTTTGTTCTGGGGTCTTGGGTGTTTGTTCGTCCGGAGAAGTACTGCTACATCTGTTAATCTGCCGTTAAGCAGTGGTGCACTTTTATTGCTGTGCTCCGGTGGGAGAGTGTGGTTTGTTGGTGAAATCAGAGGCGTATGAAGTTTTTTTTCGTTCTTACTTATTTCCGTCCGAGCTTATGTAGAAATCATGTAGAAACATTACCTGAAACAAAATATATTTTTGTAGCGCATTCATACTATATGCGTAGAGCATTGGAATGAGATATATCTATGTTATTGTATATATAAAGATAGTTTGCAATAATTCACTATAAATATTACGCGCTTTGGTGCTTACAGTACAATATTGCCTTATTAAATAATTCTATAAACATTCACAAACGCCTTAGTAATCATTGTACTCCGGAATAGTTCGGTTATCATGGCCATAAATAATTGACCGATTATTTGAATAATAAGGATATAATTATTATCTTTATTGGTTCCAAAGACTTGTCTTGGCAAATAGGTGAAAGATACTGATAATGGTAGAACAAAAACAACCGCTAAGGGTGGGGCTACACACTCGGATAGTATGCTTGTGCCACACTTGAAAAGTAAAGTAGCTCAAACCGGGCATTATTTGCAAAACTAAGTGTATTTATGTAAAACTAAAATTATTATAACGCTTTCAATGCGCAATACGCCGCCTCACTTCGAGAAGAACTGTGATTATTCTTTTTAAACAAGGTGTTTCAAAAAGGTGTGATAGAATGTTCCCACCTTTCTATATTATCACATAAATCAGATTTTGAATCATATGCCTGAAAATCAGAATCCAAATTCATTCATTTTTACCATTCATTGTAAAAATTCATGCACACACGCATTTATCCCCAAGTTGAATCCTTAGCTTTTGAAACTTTTTTAAGTGGCTATCTCCAATCACCCGAAAGCCTCTGACATAGATTATCAACTATTATAGCCGGAATCTACAATTAATCGTGCCTTAAACGGATGAGTTCTCGCTCTTAATGAGTTATTTATGTTTACAGGGAGAAGAAGAGGGAGAGAATAATGAAGATTCAGAGCCTTCACTCTTTGATAATTACGAGACCGCTGGAGCAGCGTTGAAGCAAATCGCACACTACGGACAAAACATCCGAGACAAAACCTTCAGCAGATGGTCATACGGTTTATTCCAAAACTTGCGGGAATACGGAACCAGGAATCCACCTGCATACGACCTAAGTCTGATTACTATCAACGTAACCATGCACTATACAGTCAATGATAATCTATTGGACGAGAGAGACGTTCTGGCTATGGCAGCTAATATGCCTAACACTGTAGTTAGGAAGGTGGCAAGAGATACCTTCCTTCATGAAGATTTTGTGGCCGCTACAGATACTAAGGAATTGGTAACAGACTTTGTAATTCAAGCATTGGCATACTCGTCTGGGTTACAGTGGTGAGTTGTTTATAAAAAACAGAGAATTTGTAATGAAGAATCAGTACAAAAATTAAATGTCTTTAGACCAAAAATGTAAACAAGTGATTAATAATCGAATTAATTTTTTGACCATCCTCTATACTTTACTCTTAAAGGTAAATTCTATCAAATAGAACAATATCATAATAAAAAAACAACAAGATATTGCAAACATACACAAGTAACTGATATAAAAATCCAAAAAAAACCGACTACAATACTTTAAAAATACGCAATGACACATTTTTCCAGTTATTTTGATTTTCCAGTTATTTGAACTAGCAAACAATTGAACCGATTTTGATCAGAAAAAACTCTATGGATCCAACCTGAAAGCATATCCTTTCAAATAAATATAGTATTTTCCTCCTCCTTTTATGCAATCGGTTAAAAAGACACAGCCGAATCGAAAACCTCATCTTTATTCGAAGTTCTTTTTTGCGAATGCACCGCTGCTTGGCTTGACATTTAATGTTTTATAGGGAACAAGATGCTGGTACTGAAGAGGAGAAGGACGAGTATTTTGGAAACACCCCAGGAAATGTGGAAAACAATGAAGTAATTGAAGCCGTTCAATTTGGACCCGTGACTGATTCTGCGCCACATATCGTAATGAGCAATATATTTAAAATGTACCTGATGATTTTAAGTTTATATCTTGTTTTGAAATAAACCTTTATCTTAATCTATTTATATGTGTAAATAAAAGTGAAAATTAGCGAGTATTTTTTTTGTATGTTCAACAAATTCCATGTGAAATTCAAATAAGTCTTTTTACATAGCAGACAACAAAAATGATGACCACAAGCATAATGATTTGCCATTATATTTGATTTCCTAATGCTAATACTTGTTGGAAGGTAAACTATCCCGTTTAGTTAAGTGATAAAAGGAAACAGGCATATAAATATATTTATTTGCTACGTCAACACACATTCACAAAAAAGTAATATTCTTACATTCATTAAAAATACATAAGAAAAAAGAGAACACAATAAAAATATGAATATAGATTCTTAATTATTCCTCGTAATTAATGTCATAAAACCCAAGTTAGGTATGCACAGGATGCTCATTAATCAATATTTAATCCTTGTATAATAATATGGTCATAATTTTCTATCATCACGCGTGAAAATAAGAAATGGTGTAGCTAACGATTTTATTTGATTGAAGACAATTGTTTGATGAAATCTCGCAATTAGCTAGTTTTTACCTTTATTTTATACCGCGCAGAGTTGGCCTCCTTAAGATAATACTGCACTTATCAAATTTAATGAAAAGTATAATAAGTATAATTCAAGATATAAGCTATCTTGGTACCCAAATTTCATCCAAATCTATTGAGCCGTTTGTGCTTGAAGAGAAAAAAAAACACGCAAATTTCGCTTTTATAATATTAGTGTGATAGTAGCTATACGTTGATAACATAACATCACCCTTAAAAGGTTAGAAGGCTTTCGGAGGCATTAAAGCAAGTGGCACATTACGGACAAAATATCCACGAAAAGTCGTTCGCCAGATGGTCATACAGAACCATTCAAAATCTTATCGCCCGCGTCCCTTAACCTCCCGAAATGACCTGGATCGTATACCTATCAAAATGACTATGTATGATGGTAAACGATTTCCTTGTGGGTGACAGGGATTGCGGTGGAGTGAGTAAATAAAATTTTAGTAGCGGTAGAACTTCTGCCAATTTCGTCCAGTGAAGTAATGCCACCACATCTGGTAATCCGCCGGCAAGCAGTTGCGCGCTCGCGTTGCTGTGTTCTGGTGGAAAGGTGTGCGGGCCGGTGAATTTACAGGCACGTGACGGGCGCAACGAGATGCGACTTGGGACTTCTGGGGGGGGGGGGGGGGGACTGGGCCTTTACTGACGTCCCGCGTTGGGGTGCTTTGTGCATTTAACCGTTGTTAACTAAACCTTACCCCAACCTGCTTAACACCTTATAGTACCGGAGAAGGCACATGTCGGCAGCACTGTTCTAACTTGGGACTCCTCATACTCCGGTTGGGGAGGACCCGAGTCGTAATTCTGTTGTTATGGAGGAGGTAACCACTTAAAATCAGGTGGATCTACATCTCGTCCCGTCAATTCAGTAGTATGAGAAAAAAAATAGCTAATAAAATTCATTATGTTATCAAAGAAAAAACAATACCACACGTAAACATAATACAAAGCCAATATTTTTGTAAACGCTTTTGTTTTATTTGGTTGGTATTCCATTACTTATTATACAATATTTAATGTTTTCTTACAACTTGTAATAGCAATTGCTTCTGTAAATATTTTCGTATAAAATATATTGTTTGTTATTATGTCGATTTTTTTATTCCCGTTCCGGTATGGGATGAGTAGTGTGTAAAATGGGTTTTTGTGTGCATCACCGTTAATTTTGGTGAAAAATATCTTGAGTCTGCATAAAATTTGACACTAACACCTACTAATGTCGGGGGAAGTTAGTTGAAATAAATCGAAAGTCCCATTAGGGTGACCACGTTACCAACAAGTAAAAAAAAAACCTCTCTGTACATTAATATTCTCTTGTTCGGTAACCTCTGTCCACCAAAACACCTTTTTCAAATCGCACCCCGTACGGAGATCTTACGTCTCATGTGCATGTGATTTCACCGGCACCCTTCCACCGGAACAGAGCAATGAGAATGCTCCACTGCTTGGCGGCAGATTACCAGGAGGCGGTCTTTCCCCGGTCGAATCATGTACAAGTTCTTATGCTCCTTTAGCACCACCCAGGGGGTACGTGTAGGGTATTCACCTACGAGCGAGGCCCCCGCATTCCATATTTTGTAAAGCCCCTAGTTTTCTGCGGTTACAAGATTTACGGTGTAAGCGGTTTTCGAATGCTCCATAACTTCCTGCTGGTTCTGGACCCTTTCGAATAGGAAACTCATGAAACAGACATGGAGTATAGTTATAGAACCTAGACATTGTTTTAATGGTTCCGTATTCAAAGGCTATCTTTATTAAAACTACATAACAATAACAATAAGTTGGTACCAAGACAATATTTGAAATATTAACAAGCAAAAAGGAGTTCATTTTTAATTAGAAAGAATTAATTTTGTTTTCTACAACTGTTTTGACAAATAAGCACGTGTTGTATTTATATGATTGAGAAATCATGATTTTGGTTCCTTGACATATTTAAGAATTACAATTGTACATCTTCTTTCATTACAATCGTTGTAAGTCTTCGTGTGAGCTGTCCACTTCCAGCGCCACAATGATTGCTAAGCATATACAGAGCTACCAGTAATAATGCACCCCAAATGAAGGCATTTCTGTTTCAAAGCTGGTTAATGGCAGTAAAACCATTGAATCGTTCGATGTATCGGGTGTCTACTATCCGGTTTCAAAGCGTGCAGAGCAGACGAACCGGAGTGACCGGACACGGGAATAAATCACCGGTGGCCCGGTTAAATGGACTCCTGTCGGTGCGAATTAATGATGGATCGCGGGCGGTGGGGCGTGACCTACGGACATTTGTCATTTCTAGGACTCCGCTGAAAAATTGTGCACGGGTCACGGGAAGTGATGATGTGGCATTGCAGCCGCTTTGCATCGCATGAATGCTATCTGCGGAACACGATCTTCTAGTACAACGGTGTGTAAATGTGTTTGTTTTGTTGTTTATTTTAACAAGATAATTAAACTGGCAACATCGTTCAGTTGATAGTAGCCTTTCGAAGCCAGTCCCGGGATACACTTTGTGTGGTGAACCTGAAGTTTGTCTTGTGTTTGTCCATGCCATCTTTGACACAGGAACCCTACGTGCAGGGGATATGGACACTAATAAAAAAAGAAATGAAAGCTATATAGTATTGTACAATATTAATAAAACATCGCTTATGAATAAAGGAATCCTTGTACAACTTGAAACAAGATACAAAAATTAATATTATTATTTTCTCACTAGCTTCGCTCCGCGGTTGGCACAGATCCTTTTTTTATGATAAAAGTCATAGTTTTTATGATAAAAGCCGTTGAAGTGTGAAGGAGTAACAAACACAGACAAACTTTCGCATTTATAATTTTAGTATGATTGTAAAATGTGACAAAGTTCGGCAAAACTGAATTTTATGGACACCGAAGTTTCACTTCAAAATGTTGCGTGTTCACGAACATAAGTACTCGAGTTTCGTCTCAAAGGACAATATTGTGTCAATTCGCGCCTTCTCAAAGCTATATATCTCTAGAAAACAGCTTCGTTCAAATGGAAATTTTTCTTAACATTCTTTTCATATCGAATGACTCGTAACGCAAACGAATAGGGTACGTTTTCGCTTATCGCTGTTGCTTTTGTTGGAGTTTTCGCAGAAAAAAATTAAGAAGTCTTTTGTTGATAGCAGATCTACTCGCGCGAACTGATGCCTCAAAGAAACAACAATAAAATGTGATTTTCTTTAGGTTTGATTTGTGCAGTGCAATTTATCACGATCAAACGAATCACTGATTTGAAAAAAGAGCTTTTAGTATTATTTTGAGATTCAAAGTTAAAGCCAATGGGCCGATTTATAAGCGAATTTTAGTGACACTGTTTTATGCGGCTCAAGTGACGGGATGATCAGGCGACCCATTTGATGTTAAGTGGTTACCGCCTATAAACAACAAAAATACGACCCCGGTCTCCCCACTACTAAAGTATTAAAAAACCCTAAGTCGCATCGAGTTGCGCCCGTCGCTCTCAGACGGGGATATTACGCCTCAAGTGCTTGTAGGATCGTGGTGACCTAGTGGCACAGTCGCTGACTTTCAATCTGGAGGTCGCTGGTTTAAACCCACACGATTTTCACTTGAAAAATTTATGTTTTCGAAAAGGTGAAGGAAAACATGTTCTTAGATCCAAAAAATCGAAGACATGTGAAATCTACCAATTTGGCTCCCGTGGACATCAAAGCCCATTCACTCTCAATTATAGAGAGTAGGCCGGTGTCCATTAGACAGCACATGCAGTGGCACATTAGAGGCTGATACAGCCTGTAATTTCACTGGAAAACATCAACTTCAGTAAATATTTTTTATGACTATCGCAAGCTTAGTTCTGGAAGCTTGAACTACGATTGATATTGAGAGCAACATATTGTAGGAGATGTGAGATTGAGTACGTTTCCGGTCAAACAGACAAATAGGTGGGTGCTTCCCGCTGACATAAACTTTGTCACCGGTCAGATGGCCGCAACTGTGATTGAAATAGACTATTCTGTATCGAAATATATGCTGCCTGTTCTACTGGCAGCTAATATAATATGATAGCACTGTTATAATTGTGAATCGTCTTCAAATAGATTCTCAAAAGAACAGTAAAATTTTATATCTGCATCAAAATTGAAAACCGAAAATACTGACTATTTTTAATTTGATGCAGAGTAACATGGTTTCTTAGAAACTTCAGGAAACAAATCCAGCTCAGTTTTTTTTTGACCTATGTAAAATTAATCTGTAGAATAAACAAATAGTTTGGCATTCACTTTGGCATTTGAAAGAAAAGGAATTTTTCAAAAAATTCTTCAAAAAGCACTAATTCTGAAACGTTTTAAAAATCTTAAATCATTAAGGCCATAAGATATTATCCCACTTTTGTTCTGCCATAAGTATGGTATACAGAGTAAAAAACAAACAATTATTTTCAAACCCATAAAACTTTTAACAACATGAAATATAAAGGAGTATTATAGTATTATAAATATTGGAAGAAGCGCCGTTACAGCCATCAGTGGCCACCAAAGTATCATCATAAAGCTCTATAAAGCACGCAAGCTCAAATCGCCAAATTAAAAAGAGCCCTAAGTGATTCTCGGAATGGAGAAACCTTTCACATCGTCGCAGATCTACATACTCTGGTCGTGTAAAACATTAGCAGCTATCTCCGTTGAGAGGATAAACAGACGTGTCGTCACACCTGGGCCCTAATGAGGGAAATCGCGGGAGGAGGAAGCCATTTTTATCCGTTGCTGTCATTTCGAGAAATAAAATGGCGGCTTGCCACAAAATGGCCGCTTGCTAAAAAATGGCGGTTGATTATGTTAGTATTTACTGCGCTTACACATACGTCATAAAATCGCATCTTTTTTGTAATTCTTTAATAGGGCACATCTTATCCCGTAATAAATTATTGTTTAAAATCTACAGTAACGCGAGTGAGGCCGCGGGCAAAACCTAGCTTTGAAGCATAAGGTGTATGGTTCACAATAATCTCTAACTCTAATAACCTCGTGAAAAGAGGGAGAAACGAAATTATTTCCTTAAAATTTCTATGAGGCCTTTGAGAAACTTTGGATACGTCAGTGACAAAATATCTACAATGTACAGAATCAGATCTGTTACAGTTTTATTATAAGTATAGATTAAAAGCAGCGCATAATTTATACATGCTGTCTAAATTAATTTCGCATTAAATCTGGTAAGTGAGCAGCACATTTGAAACAGCTGCTGCGAGGTCACGGCACGACTGAAAGTGATAAATGAGACTTGCTTTAAAACAATAATTTCTCGAAAGGGCGTTAGTAAATTACTGTGTGGGCGTCTGCGGCCCATTTGATTTTCCCTGAATTGATGACGAAGGATTATACAAATAATATGTTTGTTAGAATCATACTAATTAAATGAGAAAAAGTTGCTTTAACCGTAAATGCGAAAGTTTGTTAGTTGGGGGGTCCACTTGCTCGCGTCCGTCGGTGTGTATCCTGTGATTCTCTAGACGTAATTCATAGGTGGCGTGGTACTAAAGGAACAAAAAAATTAGCAGTAAAATAGCGTTTTGTACCACTCGGGGGACCTACAAGCAATATATCCCCAAAACACGCATACATCAAGATAAAGAGGAAAAGCGCTTTAAAATGAATAGAAGATAAATCTCTCGAAAGGCTTATCATTATGTGGTACTTATAATAATCCAAGTCATTAACGAATATCAGGGATCCACGTTCCACAGATCAAATAAGTCCGTGATCTCATTACGTCTCTCGCTTTCATTACGTTGTTAAATCTCGTCAGATAATTATATCAGGTCATGTGGATATGTTAATTTTATTCGAAATAAAACACCAGACAATACGCAGCTACTTGCAGCCTGTAATATCACAGGCCAACCTTTTTCTTGACGGGGATTCCCCTTTAGGGGAATCTGCAACAAAAAGAAATTTCACCAGAGATCTTCTTTCACGTTGCCGTGAGGCCCGTTCCCGGGGGAGGTAGAAAGAGCCCCCCCCACTCCCCGCACGGCAGAGGATAGCCTTCGCAGGGCCTAATAAGCAGAGCAGCCAGAGCTTATGGGAACCTCCTAAAACGGGATAGGAAATTTAGTGCGAGGTTGAAAGGAACGGCTATTTTACTGGCCTATTAGTTATAATTTATGAAGATCTTGTCAGGTCGCTTGACATTTTGGGTAAAATAAACTTGTTAAATAAAGACCTACCTAAAATCTATCTATTCGGAAATATAAGAGATTATGAGTCATCATGTATGTTGTATGGTTTATGCATTATATGGCATACGAACTCAGAATATAATACAAAACAAACATCCAAAAAGCTAAAAGAATAGGATATGCCACCTGGGGCTACGGCATGCTGCGCCGGAAGTGAGCGCGAGTGACGTGTTAACGTACTTCCGGTTCACCTTCCGAGCTCACACATGTGGAATTTATTAAAATGGAATTAAATAATTTCACTGCATGTGACTTTGTAACTGACTTCAAAAAAGGAGAAATCGAAATTTAATTGCAAGATTTTTCTATGATTATAAGTCGATATGTTTTTCTAAATGTGGACCAACTTAACTTGCTCCTAATTAAACGTTTTCGTTTGGTTCTTAATTTTGACCACTACAGTGGCGGATTTACCAGCAGGCTGAGTAGGCTCGAGCCTAGGGCGGCATATTTTGGGGGCGGCAAATTTGGGGAACGACTTTTTTTTTTACCTCAGAAATCAAAAAGCTTTTCTTATGACGATGATTTTTTATTTCAACGAAATTTTTGCATTGTAAAAATAATGTATGATATGACAATTGTTGAGGCAAGGGCGGCAAAAACTATTCATCCTATACCTTGAAAATTTGTAAATCCGCCACTGGACCACTAGGTTAATCGGGTTGATGGTCAACTACTAATTATTGAATGCGTGGAGACCCATGGTTATACGTTCCGACTTTCAATTTTAAAGTCACTGGTTCAAAAAATACGTGAGCAACTCAATTGTGCTTTTACACTTGAAAAATTTGCGCAATACCACGTTCTCGAACGTCACGGAAATCATCGTGAGGAAGCAGACCAAAACCAAAAAATCGAAGACATGTGACATCTAATAATCTGGATTGGGCACTCAAAGTGGATCAAAGAACATTCCCTTTCACTAAGAGTAAGTCGGTGTCCCAGCATTGCGAAAATTAGAACTGATTTTAAAACAAAAAACATTTACTTCATTACTTTCCTCATTTTTCGGTTGTAATTTTTCCATGAAACTTTTGTAAGTCGACCTCGAAAGTATACCCCATAAAATACATAATATTCAACTAAATCGGTTCTCAATTACGCAAAGATCGCGTAGCCAATAACAACAAAAAAACATACAGCCATACTGAGAAAAACATGTTTACTTATCTTTGGTAGAACCCTGTTTACACCTACTGTACAGATACGATTTATACATATAATGATTACCTTATTAATGAGTAAATAACAATAAATATTTATATTACCATGTTGATGTGTAGTAAGAAATAAGAAATGATATTGAATACATTAAAAAAAAATTTTTGATGACTTAGTCTTCAGCCTATAATGAATTTTGGTTTTGGTTGGTCGTGGTTGTGGTTGTGGTGATAAATTATACTTTTGTCGCTAGCTATACTTACAATAATTTTGGTATGCGGGACGCCGTAGGTCCCCCTACGACGGGTCAGTTTTGTGGCCCCATCGCCTGCCACTACGGCCGCAGAGGATAGGGATAGAGCGGCGCATCGCTATAACGACACTCCTTTTCCCCTGCGGCCCCACCGCGTCCGCCATCCAGCGGTGGCGAGCCCGCCGTGGCCGCGGAAGGTAGGGAGAGCGGCGCACCGTAATACCGGCACTCCTCTTCCGCCGCGGCCCCTAACCTTCAGCTGCGGTGCTGCCCATACAGCACTGCAGCCCGCCTCAGTTGCGGTGCCCCCCATAAGGCACCGCCACCTACTGTGGCCGCTCCTATTCGGCTTGGAGCCAAAGCCTAAAGGAGCAGCCCCTCCCGGGTTCCTCTTAGCTTCACCGTGGGTGACCCAACCACGGTTACTAAGCCCCCCCGCCCCGAAAAGGCGGGAACCCGTGGGGGGGAACTAGTTAATACCTACCCTTGAGAAGTATGGATATACCTACAAATAGGTACATAACACGTATGGAGTTTTACCGTACCAGCCTCTAATGTTCCCACTGCAGGGACATCGGCCAACTCGGATAATTGAGAGTGAATGGGCTCTGATCTACCACGGGAGCCCAATCCGGAATGGTAGATGTCACATGTCGTCGAATTTTTGGTTCTAAGACCGGTTTCATCGCGATGTTTTCCGTCACCGTTTCGATAACGTGGTATTGCGCACATAAATTTTTCAAGTGAAAAAACTCTTTGGTCCACTTGTGGGTTTGAACCAGCGACTTTCAGATTGAAAGTCGGCGTCTGTGGCCCTTGGCGACCACGCTCTCCTACATTGGTGGGAGTTTAATAGCGTGTATTTAGGTCTCCCCAAATTAACGATAGGATTATCTTAATATTCCATTCACGTCACCCTCCCGGGCAAACCGCTCCCGGTAGTGGGTTCAATTCCGGACTAATGAACTCAGATAGTACGAGGTAATTTCCCATTGATACCGTGACGTGTTTACGCGAAAGTTTCTCTTCTGAGCCGAAAACCTATATGACTATAGATATATACGACGGCTCCGTGGCTTAGTTGGTAGTAGCCCTGCCTTCGAAGCGAGGGGTCCCGGGTTCGATTCCCGGCCGGGGCATACTTTGGTGAGCATGAAGTTTGTTCTCGGGTCTTGGGTGTTTGTCTTGTGTTTCTGTGTTTGTCCATGCCATCTGCGACACAGGGAATCCTAGTGCAGAGGTATGAGTGTGTAAACGTTTATTTTTATAACGTTTATATTTAAAAGAATAGAAAGCATGAAGTTCTCGGGCTATGGGTATTTGTCCATGCCATCTGCGACACAGGGAATCCTAGTGCACCGGTACGAGTGTACGTTTTATCGTTTAAACAAACATCAGGTGCGAAATGTTCATTGTATTACTTCAGGCTATAAATTCCAATAGAAATCCAATTAAAATATAACATTCTGCTTCACAATAAATCCGAGGATTTTCCGTGAGCGCATTTTCTCTCGCTGCATTGGTTTTTTTAACGCTTGAAAAGACTAGGAAGCGGTCACTTAGAAATAAAATTGAGTGTAGATCGCCAGAGAGTAGTAAGAGCTAACTATCATACGCTAAAGTTGGTAATAAAAACGCGAGAGCACTAAGAAAATATATATTTAGAAAAAAAGTGACGTCATCATTAATTGTTTTAGCTTTCTTTTTTGACTTTTTAACCGACGTCCGGGCACATATTAAGTTTTTCTGAAAGTAAAAGACGTCTCAGTATGACCTCACTTAAAGGTATAAAGCGAGAATAATAAGAATATTTTAATAAATTGCGGTTTGATTAGTATTTCAAAACAGTAAGAGGCGAAAAGGTTTTCTATAAGAACGTTCAGTTTCGCGTTTCGTTTCGCTCGTCTTCTACGAACAGAATACGATGAACCATAACTTTTTAGTCTACTATATATAGTTAACACATATTACTCCGAGGAAAAGTAACTTCTCTTTTTACAGATTCCTCGACTGCAGCCACGGGTTCAGGTGTAGCTATCAGAAGCATTCGTTAATCAATATCTTCGCTATCCAGGAGTTAAGTAGAAAATACAAATTCATTTGTTTCAGTTCCTCTGTAGCAATCGTAATCACTTTATATCCGCTTTGATACTTTACATGTGGAGTCACAGAGACATGAAAATATTCAGTTATAACTGCTTTCCTGCACAGTGCTAAACTGACACAGGAAACATTTACACACACTACCTTTAATCATATTATTTTGGCATTATTAATTTATATTTGTGATAGCTGCGTCGCGGTGTTAAACGCAGTGAAAAAGTCGATATGGGACGAACTGAATATGAATATGTATATGTGTATACATGTCTGTGGCATCGTAGCTCCACAACTAATGGACCGATTTCGAAGCTGACGTGTAGAGAATCTTAGTTATAAATTATGAAGATCTGTTCAGGCGTTTGATATTCTTCTGTATATATTGCAATTACCCCGAGTTGGTGTTTTTACATTTTTGTAAAATAAACTTGTACTCCTAAGTGAATCGCCCACCGGAAATGCAAGATCTAGTTCATACAGACCATGAACCATTGATAAACTAAACTTCCGCACGCAACAAACATACAAAGGTTATCTGTAAAACCGCATGCATTCGCAATTATATTTACATAAACACCCATTCAACTCAAAACTATTGGTTTATCCACCGCGAGGTAAATACTGCGTTTCAATCGATTACGAAAGAGTATTTTATTTCGAGGGCTACGTTCGCCTTTTGTTTTTGTAAACTTAGAATAATCTGAACTATTATAGTACATTTTTCATTTCTAATTATCATAGGGATTACAAAGGTGATAGTTACGTAAAGTAAAAATTCAAGAACACAATAAAGATTCCCCGAGCAAAGATCTATCCACAATAACTTTATAATTTTAAATTTCTCAACATAAGGTCCTTCGAAAAACTTTTAATCTACCATATCAGCGCCTATTACAACCCCACAGTAGTATTATAAAAACTCCGAGTACACAAAAGCCGTAAATTATTTTAATGAAAATTGAGTAGTTGGCCTATAACTACTCAATTTCAATATTCACATTTCTTAACCTAAAAAGTTTCCGACTACTCAATTTGTTTAAGGCTTTTGCGTAGACGGGTTTTAACTTATTAATTAATTTATTACTAAAGGGTAAAGGTACTTAAGGCTTTTGTAAAATTCTTAATTGGTGGCTGGCACATGACACAATTAATTTTACAAAATGATTTTTTTTGTTCAAGTGACGTGAATTACCATGTGGAGACAGTACTTCTCCGTCGAACTTCGCACAAGTTCTACTGCCAGTTTTTGTTCCTCCTTTAGCAGCTGAGAGGCTCGTGTAGGGACTCTAAGGGTATTCACCTACGAACGGGAGTAACATCGTCCCCAAAAATATCTTGTAAAAAATCTCAAAGGCACGGAAAGGAATTAACGTTACACATTGTACTTTCCAAACCAACCGTTGGTTTTCTAATGCTGTGATATATATTACATTTACGACTACTACATATTATACACTACTATTATATAATACTGTGCTAAGCATTCACTGATCACTGATGACTCAGCATGTACTCTGATAAGGACAAATCACTCAACAATCGACCACCTCGAATAATAGTAATCGATAGTAAATTGCACGTCATTAAGCTGTATTCGAATATGCACTTCGGATGGAGCATTACGGAATTGAAAATTAAGTGATTAAAACATGAATGGCACTTCATTACTTACCCATTCATACAAAAGCGTTTATTCGAATGTCTACACTTATCCCGCGTCAACTGGTGCCAGTAGAGCGAATAAAATTAATTTTACCCTAGTTTTATTTTTTTCTAAAGTCAGTTCTTTTTAGTAAAGCCTTTTTTTCTTTCTTTTTTTATTTTACAGTAATCAAGGTTGTATATTTTATTTTATGACTATTCGTAACTGTGCCCGGAACTTCGTTTGAAGATAGTCCCAAGGAAGCCTCGCGATAGGAAATCCATCAAGTTTTATTCATTACTATCCTTCTGAAGCAGTGGGGTAAACGAAACAAGTAAAAGTACGTCTCATTCTCTGATACAAGCTACCAATATCGAAGGCGACGTGACACGCGTGCCAAAGCTAAAGTTTATGAAACAGATATAGTAGATTGGTTTCGTTTGCTAAGAAATGTGTCCAATAGACGGAGAAATGGGGAAAATGCGAACATCCAGCGGGGTCTGAGAGGGGGAAATTGTAACAAGAGCGCACTTAACTCAAAGGTTTGCTTTAACCATCTCAATGTTCTCTTAGCACCAGCATCTAATGTTCGAACAGTTAAAGTAATTAGGGGTTTCTTTGCTTGTTTTTTCCCGTGGGAGGATAGGGTTTAGAATTAAGAACGTGTGATTTTGTAGGCAGATATTTGTTATAAAAAGTGAAATTTAGTTGTTAAATCAAAATAACTGGAAAAAATATGTCATTCAAGTAAATTAAATTGTGTATTTTGCTACTTTGAAAGTACTGAAACCGTTTTTTTTTTCGATTTATAAATCAGTTAAGTACTTATTTGTAGCTTTGTTACGGGATATCGCCAATCGCCGATCGCAAACCGATTAAGATTCTCTTTACTTATATGAAATTGATTTTATGTATAGAATCTCATAAACATTCCATGAAGAAATTTCACCCCGAAAATAAGGGACGAAATTATTGAAGTTTATTCAATGTTTCAATCAGTCAATCATCGTAAAATATTACAATTCAAATTCTACTGAATTGCGTCTTTTTTCCACGTAGAGCCAGCCTCAGCCAAAAATAAATCGAAAAAAATAAACATTTCACATGTTCCTAACAATATCGGGAATCTCTCACCCCGACACGACAGTAAGTACTTCATGAATGTTCATAAAAACCGTACGACATAAAGATAAGGGCAGGCGTAAATTGCGAGTGTAATACTTCAATATCCATCTCGTGGGTTCCTAAAGCCGCGTCACATTGAGATGAAGATTCCATTTGCAACTACTGCGACAGGTGCTACTGCGACAGGTTTTGGGGGGTCCAGTTGATCGCGTCCGTAGGTGTGTACCCTTTGATTCCCTACACGTATTGGTGGTGCTACCAAAAGTAGCAGTAGAACTTGTGCCAAGTTCGTCCAGAGAGGTACTGCCATCACATCTGGAATCTGCCGCCAATTAGTAGGTTGCATTACTGTGTTCCGGTGGAAAGGTGTGGCTGCCGGTGAAATAACATGCGCATGAGACGTATCATCCCCGTCTCGGGTGATGGACGCAGCAGGATGAATGCGACTCAGTAAAGATTTGGATCTCATACTGAGTCGCGTGCATTATTGTTGTCGTGGGCGAGGGTCACCACTTACCATCAGGTGGGCCCTCACCTCGTTCCGTCACTCATTCACACAAAAAAAAAAAAAAGTTGAATTGTCAATCGATCGTAAATTATTGGTCAAAGTTAGACGGGAGCTGATGGCCGATCTGTAGGTGAGGTCTATCAAAAGTTTCGTATATTTTCGTATGAACATACTTTTTTATATGACTAGTTAGTTTAGACTATTTAGTACGGGACGAGCTGAATGTTAAGTGGTAACTGCCATAGACGACAGCGATACGACTCAAGTCAAGAAATGTCTCATACATAGCATCCCTCAAAAGTGAAAGGTAGATAAATAAATATACTCTTTATTGTACATTGCAACTTAAATTAAAAACATGAAATTACGAACTAGACAAATGTATTTAAAAAAGCAAAAGCACAATGGGCGTATTGCAGTTTATGGGCGGCAGTAACATCAGGTAGGCCTTAAGCTCTACCTGTCACTTCTCTTACATAAAGATCCTGCAGGTGAAATTGTCTCGTCGATAGGAATCAGAGTTATGGATGAGCTAGCCTATATCCCAGGCTCCAGGGTTTTGCATGAGAATGAAAAGCCTTACATTTTCACTTTGAAACGATGCTACCGTACCGGCGAGAATACTATTAGAATAGCGCTTGTATTATACGTTGCATTAAATTTGCTGCAGTTTCAATAAATGGTATAAATCGACAAGATTTTGACTCTGTGGACTGGAAGCATTTTTAGAAACGCTCACATATTATATGGTTTAATCCCATACTAAATTCAAGCGCACTTTAAAACACTCGTAATCCCATAGTTAGTATAATCCCATAGTACTATGCTAGTTAATATTTATCATTATGTAATTTGGACGGCTCCGTGGCTTGGTAGCAGCCCTGCCTTCGAAGCGAGGTGTCCCGGGTTCGATTCCCGGCCGGGGCACACTTTGAGTGGTGACCAAGAAGTTTGTTCTCAGGTCTTGGATGTTTGTTTGTTTCTGTGTTTGTCCATACCATCTTCGACACAGGGAATCCTAGTGCAGGTATGAGTGTGTAAACGTTTATTATTACGTTTTAATTAGGGTTCGGTAAAACAAAACAAAAGCCGCGTGTACTCAACTTTACGTCACCGCATGTTATAAGCTACGTGGGTAAGTAATAGCCGAATTTCTCTAAAATACGCGACGTGTCGCAAATAAAGTACATGGATGAAAGCCAGGGCTGTAAAGAGGGCGTAAACCATGTTACAATATCAAAGAAGGTTGATGTAATTGCTTGGGGCTTGTTTTTGTTAGGCGTTTGTTATGTTTCGTTTTGTTACAATGGAAAACCATGGCGTGTGCTGTATGTATAATGTAGGGCTGAACAGGATCTGGAATTCTCGAATTCAACCACGGACGCGGGCAACCGGAACCCCCATTTTAACTCTGTAAAATGTTGCTATAACTAGACTTTATAATTATGGGAGATTAATAGTTAATTATAGCTATTCCCAAATTGAAATTCTAACAAATGCAATATAAATATACTAGCGATCGGCTCCGGCTTCGCACGTGTTGTGTGTGACGTAGGGCGCAATACAATTCCGTAGCAGATCATTTGGATCTATCTCGTTAGGTTACATATTTTTGGGCGCTTATATTCTCATACAGGCATTACTACATCATTAGAACAAAAATTTTAATTATAGGCTATTTCTCTTCTGTAATGAGCTTATATTTTACAAATAAACGTTCCTTATAAAATTATCTAAATGACGGTGAAATCCGCATCAAAATCCATTGCTTGGTTTAGGAGTTAAACAGACAGACACGAGGCGGGAAGCGACTTTGTGTTATACTATGTAGATATTTTGTACATGCTGTTAAGAAATTCATGTCCAAATATTTTCTAAAGCTATATCAACGTAGGTATTACGCGATAGTGCATAATTTACACTAAGGTTACTTCAAAATATTAATATTTTCTTCTCGTGTCAATGTCAAGAGATAAAAGCGAATATAACATGCGACGAATATTTTTTTCGCTTTTTCATGTAGATAAAGGCTAGTTGATAACCCTATTACCCGTAGGTGTGATCTCGCTTATCCCGCCTGACTGAGTGGAAGTACGATAAAAATGGCTCTCAAGCTGCCTCGGTGTGAAAACGCCCTTATTATGCACCTTTGGATCCTTAAGTTTATTCTGAAGCTGCCTTTTTATCTTGACTGTATTTTTAATGTTACGTTTTTATCTTATCTTTGTCATGGGGCCATGTTGTTCCGTCCGTAGGTGAGTACAAAAGTGACTTCTAACTATTTTTGTTATGTGACGAGCTAACGGTCCACCTGATGTTAAGTGGTTACCTTCGTCCATAACGAGAATTATACGACTTAGGTTCTCCCCAAAGCAAGTATGAGAAGATTCAACTGGCATTGCACTGAGCTCGTCACCCTATACTGTGTTGTCACTTATCATGCGCCTGTGAGTTCACCGGCACCCGCACCCTCCCACCGAAACACTGTTATGAGTGTGTACTAAATACTTAGCGGCAGATTACCAGTTGTGGTGGCATTAGTTTACTGGACAAACTTGGCACAAGTTCTACTGCTAATTTAAGTTGCTCCTCTTCTACCCAGGGGGTACGTAGGGATTCAAAGGGCATTCTTCGGTCGCGAGAAACATGGAAACACTTAAAACTAACATTAATTCGGCTATTTTAGTAAAATAGAGTGATTTAAAGTCATGAAATTCAATTAATCAACATAGCCCACCTAATTGCGGTTGGGATGATTAATTATGCGACAGTAGGGTGGCCGCACATTTCTAAACATTGTACAATAGGATAATTAATGTACTAAAATAATGTAATTAATGTTCGAACTCTTTACAGACTTAAAAAAGGAGTTTTTATTTTTTCTATGTTTTTTTTTGTATTACGCATTTTTGTCGCCTATTGTGAACCGATTTTAATTTATTTTTTATTTCGTATACTGTATCTCTTAGCTGCATTGTTGCCATGGTAATTTTAAGAGTACCTCTAGCCATCTGTAAGATAAATATAAAAATTAATCAAAAAAATTAAGTGTCTGTTGATTATGTCAAAATAAAAGCTTTTATTAAATGTATATGAAAATATAGATGGCAATAACAACAATAAAGCCATTTTTAAAATGTTTGTCTGTCTGTATATCTGTTTGATTTGGGTAATCTCATGAACTGGACCAATTTTGACGGGACTTTTAATGGCATATAGCGGATGTTATTAGAAGTGACTTAGGCTACTATTTTAGAAAGATAGTTACGGTTCCGCGCCTAAAAATTGTTGAATTTCACGTAGACGAAGTCGCGGGGAACTGCTAGTATTGAATATGAATACTGCCTGGATTACACTGCTAAGTTAATCCAGCCAGTATGTTTTCTAAGTTTTTGAATTTCTTATTTGTGGACGCAATACATTCGAAGGTACAATTTAACCTCTCACTTTCTTCGCAATTAAGTATTTTCCTGCAATCAGCCTATATTTTATCACTACCAAGTCGTGAAAAGAGATTTTTTACGATGTTTTGTTTTACTAAAGCGACCGTAAAATGGTAAATGTTTTTGATTAATTGCCGTCAGACATGGAATCTTTCTTTTCGAAGTTTTTCATCGTAATTCCGCGTTTTTCCTGTTTTTATTTCGAATCGAAGCGCTTTATCGCGAATTTTTATTGTCAGGTTTACAATAAATTTGCATTATTTGTGTTTGGGAAACTTTATAGTTTGTGAATTGACAGTATAAAATTCAAGTTTTTGTTTTAATTAAACATAAACGCTGTTTTATTACTTGTTTGTGCACAGTTTGTGAGCATACATTTATTATATTGTTTCTTAAGCGTGGAAACTGGCGTTGTCTTTTTGTAATAAAGGAATTCTTAAATTATATTTTCAACTAGCTATTTTATTGGCAATAAAGAGTTACCAATCTATCTATTTATTATGTCAAACCGTCTTAAGCACTCTTATTGGTGCGTATAAAGGTGCTCGTGATATTACACATGTGATTTTCATTTTTATGTCAACGGAAAACGGTTTACGCGTTTGGGAGCAGAAACAGTGTCAAACTAACTAATTTAGTTAAGTTGGGGCCGGATATTATAAACAATAACAAGGGACGAAAAGAGTTCCAAAAAAAATGCTTCTTATTGTCCTTAATCCTTATTTACTCGTAGGATATATCTCTAAGTTAATATTTTATTATCTAGGACAATCTAGGTATATCGTTAGTCTTTTGCGATAGGTAGACCGCCGAGCAGCCTTCCAAGCCACACATTTCCTTCCTTCCAAAGGTTGTCTAAAATAGATCGCTTCTAAGCCATAAGGCCGCCCATTGTACCTTATTATTAAAGATTTCTAGTACATTTATTTATTTTGGTGTACAATAAAGTATTTTTGTATTGTATTGTATTAAGCCGATTAGCCTGGAATTTGGAATTGGAGGCAACGATTTGGAACTGAAACAACTAAATGGCTTCGTTATATCTTGATACCAGACAGACAAATCCGCGGCTCGACGCTTGTTTGAAGTGTATGCCAACCAAATATTAAAATTACCATAGCACATCGATTCCGATGCAAACGTTATGCGTTTCAATTTAACCACAGTGGACGGCGGCACTTCTGTTAATTAATACACCCTATTAGTTATTGAAAATTCCTGCGGATGCCGCGTTTTGTGGTCACCAATCTGCATCAACGGTTGTGGTATCCATGCGTTTGCGGAATATGGACAACTTTTTGCTACAAACATGTTAGCTACTGCATTTTTTTAAACTTACTCCCACTATTCTGAACACACCCAAAAATCAAGGATATTTGGTTACCTGAAACAAATGAGCATCAAATTAATCAATTTTTAACGACTTATAAAAAAATGGTAATAAAAATCACGTTACCTGACCAATGACAAAGCCATTACTCATTAACATCATTAACAGCTTCATTGTTCATTAATTTCGTGTCATTAAATTTATGTGTATCTCACGGACCAATTCATATAGACTTACATATTTAATTAATACTGTGCATTATTTTGCATTCTTAAAAGTAAATTTTATGTAACTTAAGTGGCAGGACGAGCTGGAGGCCCCACCTGATGTTAAGTAGTTACCTCCGCCCATAACAACAGCATTGCAACTTAGGTCCTCCCTAAGACCTAAGTTGCATTCCCCTTTGATTCCCTATACGTACCCCCTGGGTGGTGCTAAAGGAGCAACCAAAAGTAGTAGTAGAACTTGTGCCAAGTTCGTCCGGAGAGGTACTGCCACCATACCTCGAATTTGCCGCCAAGCAATAGTGCTAGCATTACTGTGTTCCGGTGGCCGGTGAAATCACATGCGCATGAGACATATCATCCCCGTCTCGGGTGATGGACGCAGCAGGATGAATGCGACTCAGTGTAAGATCCAAAGTGGCCCTCACTCATTCAGTCACTTTTTCACATAAAAAATAATAATAAAGAGCTTTTTAATCGTTCTAAAACATAATATCATTATTTGCAACGGACTTATGTTCAGCACATGTGGGTTAACGATGATCCCAGACAATTAAAAAAATAAGTACAGATATAAATACAAAAGCCTAAAATTTTAATTAATTTAACTTTGGTGCCCACTTCGTTATAATAGGCTTCCAACCGGCCTTGCTGACCGAACAGATTCGATATGGCTTCAATATCGACTACCGATATTACAGTGTTGCCATGAAGGTTTACAGACCGATGCTATTTGAGGCCAATGTATCGTGATAATTTTTTGTAATTTTTGGTTACAATTTTTCACCAACAGATAAAAATATTTTTATTAACTTCTTGTCTTTTTATGAGTCTTTTCTGTGGTCTTTCGATGGCAACACTACTACTGTACAGCACTATTGAGAACTAATATTTAGTAGGTTAACAGTAATTAAATATAAAAAGTAACTTTCATATTTTTGTCTCTTATTTGTTGGGCAACAATTCTTATTGTTCAGATTCCTAATGTTTAAAAAAAATCATCCCCTCCTCAAAGAGACGGGGATGATTTTTTTTAGATCTTCTTATTCTTCAGTAAACGTACCCGAGTCGTATTCCAGTTGCCTATGAGCGGGGGTGACCACTTAACATTGGGTGAGTCGTCAGCTTTTTCCGTCACTTAAATATAATGAAAAAAAAAAAAATCTTTTTGTCAAAATTGCACACAAAGCAGTTCTTCAAAAAGAATTATTTTTAAGTGTAAAATGTGCTTACATTGTACAATACCCATCGTTGATGCATATTTATGAATAGGGAAAAAATCCCGACACACAGTCATTAGTAAAGCATTACTTAGGGTGACGTCAAGTCATAAGCGATTTCGATTCAGAAGCCAATTCTAAGGTCGAATGAATGACAAGACGACGTGAAATTGTTAAAAAAAAATCTAACGTACTACCCATAAAACAGGCGGTGCTGGGTAGGAGTTAATATTTTATTATATCAATAAACAAAAACTGCGTGGAATATTCCAAATACCAAACATGAATCAAAAAAAATTTTTGAGAAAAAAAATTTTAGAGGCCTGCAGTATGGCACCAAAATTTTTTAATTTTGATATAACCTGTGTTACTCTCACAATAAAGACGAATCTACCGACTCTTCTCAAGCAATCCATCAAGATGTTTAGGGTACAGAACGTGCCAAAGAATTATAAACACCTTTCTTCTAGCGCAATCGGGTAAAAAGAACGGCTCAGATTTGGCTGAGAAATTTTTCATTGTGTCAGCACACGGTGTTTATGAAAGATTTTTTTTAATCCACGGGAAAATTTCGTTGGTATGTTTGTATTTTAAATTGACTGTTAGATTTCAGATTAACAAAGTAGTGGGCACAACTAGTTTATTCTTATGAATAGTGTTTACAGTATGTTTTTTTTTTGTGATCATTCTATTGTTTATGAGTGTACATCAATTGAGAATTGAACCCACGACCCATTTGGCCAGTCCAAATTTGCCCAGTATAGATCGCTATCTGTTAAGGCTTGCACTGACCCCAGACGGGAGCATAATGGCCGCGTGCGCTTGACAAGGGGCGCGCCCCGACTTACTTTGTTCTAAATGTATTGTACACCGCGTTTCCTCTTATCATGCGCACCGTTTAAACTGGTGTTTTAGATGTCGTTATCCTAATTTATGCTCATTATAACCTTTAGCCCCTTCCTAATTTTTTTTTAATCCTGAAATTTCTTTGTTTTTAGTTGTGATCTTTTGATATCAACAGCGATTGGTCACAGCTCCGTTTGTAGTAGCTCTAACGTAGGTAGAAACAATTTTTGTGTTAATTAAATATAATATAATATATATAATCGAAACTGATCTATTGTGATACATAGTGGATAAATTAATTGGGTCAAAATTGGTGTGTACCGCAAAGTTTATTCTTAGGTCTTGGATGTTTCCCCATGCCATCTAGGATATAGCAATTCCTAATGATAAGTATGAGTGTGTAAACGTTTAAAAAAAATCTTCTGCACAATATAGTCTCGTAAAATAATTTTGTGTGATGGAAATTGCCAGACTTTTTGCATTATCCAAACTTCAATCACCAAACAACATGCAATATTGCACACATTGTAAATTGTAAGCTTATTACAGGCAACATTATTTCTAGCCTCGGGCTATACGAATAATTGGAAACACCCCGATCGCAAACGCAAATAAAACAACGATTTAATTTATTGGACGTAATTTCACTGGCCTCATAGCTCAGTTGGTAGCTCTGCGTTGTAACTTGTGGGTTCGATTCCACTGAGTCTACACACTCCAAACTGAGCTACTAATTAGGCTAGTTATATGACATAACTAGCCTCATTAGTATCTAATGAGGCTAATTATATAACGGTACACGGTTTTTTTGATATATTTATGACTGAACGAGCCCGCATGATGTTAAGTTGTTATCGCAGCGCATAGACAACAGCATGACGACTCAGGTGCTAGCCATTTTTTTTTTTTTTTTTTTTCGTGGAGAAATGTCTTAGCATACCGCCCTGCCACGGGGAAACAGAGCGGTTATGTGGGACTACCCACTAAAACTCCACGGTGTCCTCCTCTGCCGCTTAGTAATATAAAGCGACTTGGCGCTATAAATTGTGCCCCAGCTCTGAGACGGGAATGTAACGCCTCATGTGATTGTAATTTAACCGGCACCCTTTTTCCACCAGTCTTAACACAGTAACGCAACTGCTTGGTAGCTGATTTTTAAATGTGAAGGATTATATTGGGTGTGTGAATATGACTCCGCCCTTTCTCAACAGATGTCGTTTTTAGTATTGTTTACGTGTACTAATAAATGACCATACTTGTATTCGATAGTACTGAATGTCAGCTATCTAACGCATTTTATGATATTTGGTTGAAGTGTAAGCAACAATTGTTTTCACCTTTTCGAAAATGTCGGTTTTTATTCCAAATAAACGTCATTTGCGGGAAGTGTTATTACATTATTTTATTGCGAAGAAAACTGCAGCGGAAACTTATCGTTTGCTTGTGGAGATTTATGGTGAGCATGCTCCGTCTAATACAACTTGCAAGGAATGGTTTCGACGATTTCAAAATAACGATTTTAGTACTGAGGATAAAGAACATGGAAAACCACCAAAAAAATTTGAAGATGCTGAATTGGAAGCATTATTGGCGGAAGATTCTTGCCAAACTCAATCAGAATTAGCTGCAGCATTAAATGTTGATCGTTCAACTGTTGCAAAGCGTTTACAAATGATGGGAATGATTCAAAAAGCCGGTTACTGGGTTCCACATGATTTAAAAGAAAGAGACATGGAACGTCGGAAAACCATTTGTGAAATGCTGCTTCAAAGACAGCAAAGAAAAGGATTTTTGCATCGGATAGTCACAGGAGACGAAAAATGGATACACTACGAAAATCCTAAACGCAAAAAAGCTTGGGTGAAACCAGGCGAACCAGGCCCATCACAGCCAAAAATAAATATTCACTGTGCCAAGGTCATGCTCTGTATTTGGTGGGATCAGAAAGGTATTGTATATTATGAGTTGCTCAAACCCTCTGAAACTATTAATGGAGAAGTTTACCGACGACAACTAATGCGTTTGAAGCGAGCCATAGAAGAAAAACGACCAGAATGGGTGAATAGACATAACAAATTAGTTCTTCAGCATGACAATGCCAAACCGCATACCGCAGCAGTCGTAAAAAGATATTTAGAGGGACAGGACTGGGAAGTGTTACCCCACCCGCCATATTCACCAGACATAGCTCCTTCGGATTACCACCTATTCCGGACGATGCAGACAGACCTTACTGGAGAAAAGTTTACTTCATGTGAAAGTATCAAAATTTGGATTGACAACTGGATAAGCTCAAAAGACCAGGACTTCTTCCAGCAAGGAATACGAAAACTACCTGAACGATGGGCGAAGGTTGTAGCTGCAGATGGAGCATACTTTCAATAATTTTTTTTTTTAATTTTGTAAGCGAACAAATGTGTTTTATTTTGACAAAAAGGGGCGGAGTCATATTCACACACCTATTACCACCCAGGGAAAACGTGAAGGGACTCTGAGTGTATTCATCTTTGGACGCTAGCATGGTAACATGGCCGGTTAATTCTCATTACTACTTGCTACGAGCGTCGAGCGTAGCATATTACGCTACGCATCCGTAGCCACAATCTGCGTAGCAATGTATCGTAGCATTGCTGTAGCACTTGAAATCACCCTTGACTCCTCGTACTAACAAGTATATATTTTATTATTGAAAGCTTCAACCGGTATAGATAGACTACATAGGCTACGTAGCAAGAATCTCTTGAACCTTTGAGTACAGTATATAAATAAACGTTTATGATTTAATTAAAATCGAATCATACTAACTAATTATCGAAATATGCAACTGCGTGAGATGTTCTTCTTTTAGAGAGGATAGATGATATAATTAAGACCCTGGGGCACAGACACCTATTTTCAATCTGAAAGTCGCTGGTTCAAACCACCAATGAGTTTTTCACTTGAAAAATTTATGTGCACAATACCACGTTCTGGTAATGATGAAGGAAAACATTGCGAGGAAACTGGCATGTCTTAGAACCAAAAATTCGAAGACATGTGACATCTACATATCCGGATTGCGCTTCCGTGGTAGAGCAAAGCCCATCCACTCTCAATTATTGAGAGTAGGCCGGTGTCCTTGCAGTGGGAACATGAGAGGCTGGTACGGGTGATATAAATTAATGATACTTTTATTATGACATTTAAGCTTTATGACCGTATTTTTTAATCAAATTTTTTTATTTCTTTTTGTAAACTAAATATAATCACAATTTATTTCTGGATCATGTTAACTACGTTCACAACACGTAATATACAAAACTTTGTCCTCGCTACCTTGAGAGATAGAGTTGTTCTTAGAAATAGCCGGAATAGTCAGTCCAGATTTTGCTCAAGAGTTCATAGTAGCTAAAATTGTTTCTAAAGAACTGTATAGAACTGAAGTATCTGCTTGCGTAACAAATTTCATGTTTATAAATAAGTATATTATACTTTTACTATGATGTTAATTTCAAAGAAAAAGAGATGTTTAAAAAAAAAATGGTCTGCTCTTACTCTGCTTACTCTTATTTGAGTTAGTGACGGAATGAGCTGAGGGCCCACCTGATGGTAAGTGGCGACTCCCGCCCATGACAACAGTAATGCGACTCAGTATAAGATTTGGATTATAAGATCCTGCTGCGTCCATCACCCAAGACGGGGATGACACGTCTCATGCGCATGTGATTTCACCGGCACCAGATGCTTGACGGCAGATTCTAGGTGTGGTGGCAGTACCTCTCCGGACGAACTTGGCACAAGTTCTACTGCTACTAAAATATATATTAAAGGCGGACATTCCAACCCTACCAATGATGTATTCCCACCCCTCAGACGCCCTTTGTAACGCACCTTTATTGTTTTGTGACGAGGCTCTTTGGCGGCGCGTTCCAAATGAAATGATGACTTTCTAGAAATTTACGCGATATTTTCGCTGAATAGATATTACAGGTGAAAAGAAGGCTTTGTTAGGTCTTTGTGCGAGCTCTTGGGAGAAATAGGTACTTCTTTATTTTTTGCTTATATTTTTCCCTTTGTTAGACAACGAGATGTTTTATTACAGAACGGGCACTAGAATTGATGACTTCTTATATCAAGAACAGAGAACAATTAAAAGTATATTATATTTATGATGTGACAATTTTACGATAAGAATACCACAGGGTTTGATCTTCGGCCCACCTGAGGTGCTAGAGAGATGTGATAGAAAAGGTAGGTAAGTGTACAGGAAGAGGAGAAACGCTAAAAAATAAAATTACAGACAAGCTAAGTAATAAAATATAATAATTAAAAATATTAAAATACACAAATAAATAAGTATTTAAATATATTGTAACATATACCTACATGTATCGTAACAATTTTCCTTAATATTAAGCGCAAGTCATAAAATAGCTACGCCTGACAAATTAAAAGTTAAAATACGCAAGCGGGCGCAAGTTTTGCACAATCACATAACACTCCAGCCGATTGTGTTTCCAACTCATTAGGAAAGTTGTACTCTTAGCCGACCGGCCAGTACGGTTCGTTAGCGGAGGACTAATGGATACCTTAACTTTAGTCGCAGTTTTGGCAGGTGTGGTTCGACCTTTAAAGGCCAATCAACCTTGAAACACAATTACCATTACACGCAAAATTATTATTGTCAACCAATAATAAGCATAATAAGCATATTTTGGCGGTCAAGTTGATCGCGTCAGTAGGTGAATTTCGTTAGGGTCCCGTACCCCCCGGGTGATACTAAAGGATCAACAAAAAGTAGCAGTAGAACTTGTGTAAAGTGCTGCCGCCACAGTGGGTAATCTCCCGGCAAGCAGTGGTTTACTCGCATTGTTGTGGTGAAAGTGTGTGGGTGCCGGTGAAATTACAGGAACTTCAGGCGTGTTATCCCCGTCTCCGGAGACGGGCGCAACGGGGTGCGACTAGGCTCTTGTCATACTTCGGTCGGAGAAGACCTAAGTCGCTTTTCTGTAGTTATACGCGGAGGTAACAACTTTATATGAGGTGGACGTATATTTTTTTTCGATCTTTTTTGAACATATAATATTATTTCATTTTGTATTATTCGTTAGAAAATCAGCCATACTACTATGTTCTGGTGGAAGGGTGTGGATACCGGTGAAATAACTCCTAGTTTCATCCTAGTTTCGGGTGAGGGACGCAGGAGGATGAATGCGACTCAGTGTTAGATCCAAATCTTATACTGAGTCGCATTACTGTTGTAATGGGCGGGAGTCGCCACTTACCACCAGGTGGGCCCTTAGCTCGTTCCGTCACTTAATTATATTTAAAATAAATGTATAAAGTGAAAATTCCCATAGTACAAGCTATGCTTAGTTTGGAACTAGATGTCGCTGGGTGAAAGTCCATGAATATCTATTTATTTATTAGAAATCGATCCTACGACCTATCTACTCTCTATCTTAGTTAAGAATCCGTACCGTACTGTAACCAGCCTCTAATGTTCCCACTGCAGGGACACCGGCCTACTCTCCATAATTGAGAGTGAAGTAAGAGTGAATTCAGGTTAAGAATAGTACCTAGTAATATTACCAAATATAAATCTCATTCTCTTAAACGCTTGCATAATCGCAATGCAAGTACTTCTCCAGTGTTTCAGGAGTGAGCTAATTAGCCCACTTGCATATTTAAAGGTATCGTGAATCACACGAGATTCTACTTAGCTGCCCAGTTTAGGGGTCTATTCTCGAAGAAGCGGTTGTGGCCAAGCTTGCCTAGATGATCTTTACAGACCAGGGTTAAGCAACTCTCCGCCGGTTTTTTATTCTAGTCGATACGTCATGTCGGATGCCTTCAAGCGGCTTGGAAACTCCGAAATCAGAGTTGGCCACTTACGCACACGAAAGAAAGATTCTAAAAATATCCCACGAGGTTCTTCTTTCGTGTGAGTTCTGGAAACAGCCCGAGATCTTAATCGGGTTTTTAATCGAAACCTATTTCTTGTATTTATATGTAAGTATAACTTTAAATATTTATTAAAATATACGGATAGGGTTTAAATAAGTGGAAAGTACAATACTACTTAGTATTAAGAAGGCATGGTTTTGTAAGTATATATTTATTAAAAAAAAGTGACGATTCCAAGTATTTTGTTAAGAGTTCAAGGTTCTTAATTATGAATGGTGGGATATATATTTGCCTGTGTGCCTATCAAAAAAAGGCCTTTCAATATTTTTGATTAAAATATTGAAAGGCCAATTCATATAAATATGAATTGACTGTTCTGTACAAATTTCTTTGGAATATTTAGTACAGTCTTTAGAAGCGTAGACTCGAAATGTCGTTTTTATTATTCAAGTTACCGAGATATTCACCATGATTTGTGACTTTTGTTGACTCCCGATATTTCGACGCAGTTTCATAAGACATGGTCCCGGACAAACTGAAGTCTTTGCGAGATGGGGTGTACATCATGGTAAATATCTGGGTAACTCGAATAATAATGTTCATAACCATGATAGTTTTAATATCGAAATGTGGCGTTCTTGAAAGTTGCACTTAAAATGCCCGAACATGTACGAGATTTTCCGAGAATAGCCCGCGGTTCGTCGTAATTTGTCCCGACAGATCCCAGTGCAATACTTAGTTCAGGTACTCGGCTGAAGAAACGTATGACGCTATAACAGTGTTTTATTGTATAATTTCAACCGTTTCCTGAAACTCAAATGAAATAACGAGAACGTTTCAAGGGTTTAGCAACTTTGAAACGGTTTCATGGAATTCTGGGCTAGAAACAATAACGAAATGGTTTGTATGAGAAGTCATAAAAATATATAATGTCATTCTGGCTGTTTTTTCAATTGTTCGTTTTAAAGTAAAATACAATTCTTCGGTGTTTTTACAATTTGATTTAATCAAGACTTCGTCCGCGTGGAGTTTTGCGCGTTTGTTGCTCAGATACCCTATTTTTTTTCTTAAGTTACTCCTTATAACATCGTCTATCTGCCAGTGAAAATCCTGTCTACACCAGCCCAGCTGTTTCAGCTACTAAATTTGAAACGGCAACGCCTGAATTGATCAACTATCATATATATAACATAAAATATTATGTCATAAAAATAAGGAAGTAGGACAAATTTTTATTTAAGAATACCTAAACTATGAAGCCATCCCAGATAAGGAAGGCTAAAAGTCACAGATAACTTATAATGCATTCACAATTACAGTTTATCATTACGCCTATAACTAAATCTATACATACAAATAAGTAAAATTGAAGTGTCTTTTTGTAATCTCAAAATTACAGATTTTTATTAAATGCATTTGAAATCATATTATAAATACATAAAACAAAAAAACATTTTTTTTTTTATATTCGGTCTGTTTCTTCTCTCTAATCTCCGAAACAGCTGGATCGATTTT
Source organism: Aplocera efformata (assembly GCA_921293045.1). NCBI lineage: Eukaryota > Metazoa > Arthropoda > Insecta > Lepidoptera > Geometridae > Aplocera > Aplocera efformata. The sequence continues at coordinate 2,335,043 of OV121040.1, forward strand.
GACGGGACTTTCACTGGCAGATACGAGTAGATGTTATAAGAAGTAGCTTAAGATTTTAGAAAAAAATATTTTAAACCCTGGTATTGCGCACATATTTTTTTAAGTAAATATCTCATTGGTGCACGTGTAGGTTTGAACATGCAGCCTCCAGATTGATAGTCATCGTCTGTGCCCCTGGGCCACCACGCTCTCGCGGATAGACGCCACTTATTATAACCAAGAATGCTCATCAAACCAACGCTAACTGACACTGGTGAACGATTAATAATTGGCTCATTATTTAATCAGTACGTGGGCTGTGACGCTCTGGTGACAGGTTATCGGTCGACCTACTTTATCTCGCACGAATTAATGAGTAAACAGAACTGTCATTGTGCAAAATACTCGTGCATTTGGCTGAGGTTTTCAAAACCAAAATCATTTTTCATTCATTTTATACAAATAAATAAAATTGTTATTGTTTGTAAAATAACAGCTTTTTACTGAATGCATTTGTAATTATATGCGGTACTTATAACAAAACACAAATTTATAATTTTTTGACTTTCTGTCTGTCGGTTTGTCCCGGCTAATCTTCGAAACCGCTGGACCATTTTTGCGGGACTTTACTTGCAGATGACTAATGTTACAATGAGTAACGAAGGATACTTTTTAAATATGAATATTCATTGACATATTTCACACAGCGCCATCTAGCCCCAAACTAAGCATAGCATGTAATATAGGAACTAGATAACTGATAGAATACATATAGTACAATATTTTTTTTGTAAACCCATACACATAATACATATCACCCAGACCCAAAACAAACATTTTTGTTCGCACACAAATGCATGTCCTGGGTGAGAATCGGACCCACGGCCTAAAGCGCAGAAGGCTGAATTACTACTAACTGAGGCCAGTCAACTGATAGATTCAATCAGTACTTTGCGGTAGCCAATCAGAAAAAGAAGATATATTTATTAAATCTCCATGTAACATCTTTCGGCCTACCTATTGTCATATGAATACAAGGTTTACGACAATATCCCCCTAAGGGCAATAGTTGTAAAAATTACCTATGTAAGTAACTAACTATTATAAGTGAATAAAGTTAATTATATGTGCAAACGTCGAAGGCAAGCGGCCCCGGGGAAGATCTCCAATGCGGTGGTCACACCTGCTTAAAGAGGGCCACTCGACTAAGTTTGAGACAGTAGTCCGGATGGCCACAGACAGAAACCGATGGAGACGACTCACGAACACATTGACTGTACATGGTGATCGCGATCTTCAGTCATAAAGGATCGACCAGAGAGAGAGAGATAAGTAAATAAAATGTATTGTTATTCTTATTTTTATCTCCACTCTAGAACAAATATGCAAGCGTAACCACAAAACAAATACTCGTAAATACAGTTTAAACTCGAAATAGAACATCTGGAATGTTCTTGATTTACACCAACCCCAAGCTCCAGGGAAGAGTCCAGCAGGGTCGCAAACAAGCGACCGTTTTCAAGAATCTGACCGGTCAACGAGAGCGCTCAGTAAATTGCAAACACAAAATACATTGGTCCAGCGAATGCGGTAAATTGCATTTCGTAATGCATTTTCACATGCGACCGCCTAGAAATTAGAAGTAGAGAAAGGCGTTTTAAAATTTACTTAGACTTCATTGTATTGTACCGTAAATTAATTTTACAATCACATAAAGTCTGACAACACTTTAATTACGGGCTTTTTTAAAAGTATAGGTTTTAAGCCGCAACAACTAGAAAAATTCCTAAAAATAATTGTCTGATTTAAGAAAACGAATACGAAAATGAATAAACCGACTTTCATTTACTCGTTTAGCTCTTAGAAGTGGAATTTCTTCATAAAATTTCTATTAAATTAGAAAAGATTCTTCCGAATCGGGCCACTCGACAGACAGATAGCCCTGCCTTCAACGCGAGGGGTCCCGTGTTCGATTCCCGGCCGGGGCACACTTTGTGTGGTGACCATGAAGTTTGTTCTCGGGTCCTAGGTGTATGTCTTGTGTTTCTCCATGCCATTTGCGACACAGGGAATCCTAGTGCAGAGGTATGAGTGTGTTAACATTGTTTTTTTTAAATAACACTTTTCTGTGATTTAAATGAAAATCAGATGACACGGTCTCTTTATGCGGTCTGACAAATTATACGAATTTTTTAAAATGCTGATCATATTCTACTGACCACTTAAGATGCTATTCATTGTAAACAAATATAATATATGAACTAAAAATACTAAAGCATATGGCAATAAATTAGGCTGATCCGTGGTAGAATACAGCCTATTTCATAGCCGACGATCCAGTAGGACAAGTAAATTTTTACGTATCTCGTAATAGCTACCGCTCACGAAAAGTTCTATCAGAAAAAGTAACCTACAAAATTTTTCACAAAAGGTAAATTTTAAGAATCGTTTTTTGTATATGCAAATACTAGATGATGATCACATCCAGTAAGGAACATTGTGAATGATATAATTCGTCTCGAAGTGGAATTGAACTCTTGGCATAAGTTCCATTTATCGCCCAAGTGTGAACGCGGAAGCCCTGATTCTACCCACGGGTGCCATAACCGACTGGCTTTATTGTGATTCAGTATAACCGCATTAGAGTATGAGAGACATAGAAGTGTTACAATTTATTTTAAAATCTATAAGAAACGATGGCGCGATGAGTTGGACGCATTACACCTATTGACCTAAGGAGGCAAATGGAGATGGAATATGGAGACCTTTGCCCAGCAGCGGGACGAAATAAGTAAACTAAAAAAAAGTTATACAATTTCTAACATTATTCGTAGTTTTTTTAATATAGTGGTAACACACACAAAACTTTAATAACAGAAACTAAAAAATTGTATCTATTGTACAGAAACTTTAATGTAATCCCATTCAAGTTTATGAACAATAGATTCCATACCTAGAAAAATATTGGTACTTATTTGATTTAACCAAGTGATACTTGTAATCCTGTTTAAATTAATATATGAATATGAATGTTTGAGGGTGATATAACCCTTACATCAGGTCGGACGAAAGATCGACCGGTGAATTATGTCATTTAAAAAATATAATATCAACTCATCCTTAGATTTCCAAAAGATGTCAGTTTTCTTTGTCTGGTTTTATCGTCGTAAGTCGTATAAAATATATACTTCTGGGAAGCAAAAGTCACATAAACATTCGGTTCTTCAAATTCATACATAGAGTAACTGTAAGCACTCGTGCATTTAGCCGATGCAATTTCATTGAGGAATTCCCCGGACAAATGTGTCTTGCTACAATTTAGTTCGTATTCGTGGAGCTGGCCTGACGGAATATTGTGAAGGAATTCTTAAATGTATCACATTTTTCTGTGAAATACGAGTGGGATTCGTGGAATGCCTAGTTTTAAGCGAAGGAATGAACTTCTGAAACCTTTACTTGTGTGTGTAATTGACGTGTTCAAAATATTCTTCAGATCTAAAGGAATAAATTACTTTGAGTTTCTTGGCTGTGTTGATCATATTTTGTACGTAAAAAAAAGAAAATAAAAAATAACAGTTTGCAGACTACAAATTAACTAGCATCCGAAACACTACTCATTTGGAAGCACACCACCAAAATCGAATTATCCTAAGCGCCAAACAATGCCCAACAGACGAGGCACATCGTAAATCACCCGAGACACTGGGTCCAATATCAGTTCTTGCAACTGGCGCTACTTGCAAGTGCAATGCTGCCACATCGCGACATCTCGTCCTATCAATCACTCGAGATGCTGACGAGTTTTTGAGCGAGATTCTATGACACATTCGAATGAGTTGTGTTTATATCGAGTCATAAATTCTCGATGAACTCGCAATGCGTCGATATTTGAGAGCGTTTGAGAAAATAAAATATATTTATCTATTATATATAACTGTTATATCTGTGTACTTGATGGATTCACGCGTTACTTTGCGTAAGTCCATGTTAAGTTGATCTGAAGAGGAATGGGTAATATCAGTTCTTAGAGTAGAGTAAACCTGCGCTTTTCAAGATGCCTCGTGGAGAAAACACGTATCGATTCTGCTGTTGAATATTTATTCATTCATTAGAAGTATTATATATCTATTATAACTATAACCAACGAATTCTCGGACTGATAACTCGTTCTCTTGAGACCCAAAATACAGGCTTAATCGCTTAGTTCGGGCAGTTTGGTCGCAGTTAATAAATATTATCTAGAAGTAATGATATTCATATTGTTTAATAGTTCTTACTATCATTAATTACAAACTTTATCTAATCAAAACAAATGTCATTAAGCATCCCATAAAATACAGCCTGTGAAATAATTCGCGAATGATTGAGTTGTAATAAAAACGTTTACTCATTTATTCAAATGTAGCCATGAGATCATTATGCTTTTGCGAAAGACCCAGAGAGAATAGAGTCGCCCGGAAATTGTCTACTCCAGCGATTTAACATTTAAATGATAAACAAATATTCATGTCTTTGTTATGAATATTTGTTCATCTTGATAGAAAGATGTCAAACCAATTCGAACAAAATAACGTGATTAGATATTTCATCATTTTCCACGCTGAAGTAAAATTGCTTTTCAACAATAGCTTTTAAGTCAAAGTGCCAAGATGCATCAACCTTGAGTTTCTCAATATCGCTAACTACAAATATTGAATCTTAGATATTGCCTTTCCATCGGAGTTATTGTGATGGAAACAAATATTTTGTCAGATATTCCTTTAACTTTCAAATACATTCTTTGGTAGAAGCTTTTTTAGATTTGTGAGCAAGAGGTTTTAAGGGGAAATACAAAGACCCACGGTTGGTGATTCTACGAGAACACTACACTTATCCAGGGTCAAAAGTAGGCTACGTGTATTAAGCTATCTTGGTACCAATTTCATCCAAATCTGTTAAGCCCTTTAAGCGTGAAGGAGTAACAAACATACATACACACATAAAAAAATTCGTCTTTATAATATTAGTGCGATTACTGATTAATAACTAAGTTGTAAATATGTCTTTATCATCCATATGTCTTGGTACCATCCACCAGTGGTGGCGGAGATGGTGGTGGCAACTAGGAATAGACCTTTAAGATTACTAAAGATGGCACGATGATTTTTCATTACCAACCGACTGGATCCCTCATGTTCTAATACTAAAACTATAAAGACACCAAAAGCTCGTGAAAGTCTAAATCGCCAGGGTAAAGTGCCCATGAACTTTCCTCTGTCTACGTTCGGCCAATGCCCTTGACTTATGTTCCCCCGAGACTAAAACTTCAGTTAGCATTATGCCGATAATTTATACGCATTCTTAGGTTTAATAACCTTTTTGACGGCGAATTATTTCAGCGGTCTGTATTAGCAAACTGTATACTACTATAATTCCGAACCAGCCTCTAATGTTCTCACTGCAGGAACACCGGCCAGCTCTAATACGACGATTTTATTGTTCATGCGGTAATTTCACCGATCTACACCCTCCTACCAGAACAGCCACGCGAGTGCGCCACCGCATAGCAGAGGATTACCAGGTGTGGTGGCAGTACTTCTCCGGACGAAACTGGCACAGGTATTACTGCGAATTTGGGTTGCTCCTTTCGCACCAACTGTAGTCACGTGGACTCTAGGATACTACGGAGCACCTACTGCCGCGAGCAACGTGGATTCCTGAAATCCATATATATTTATCTAAGCATACAGTAGGTGGTACCATACTCTCAGTGCGCGAATCTGAATGTCACATAGCCGATTTTCTTTGTATTTGCTCCCAAATCTCTTCCCAGCTATCTTATTTGCTCCAAATCTCACCCTTCAACACAGAATTTGTTGAACTCCCCAAGATAGACTTGGTTATATTTCTTGGGGTTGTATCGTAAATCAATCCATCTGACGTTCTCGGGAATTGCGTTTTTTACGAGCGAAGAAGCGCTTATTCTCTGAGAGTGACATAACAATTGGAAAATAAATAACTACATATTTATTTTCGTTCTACAACTACATAACATGGTAGTACTACCGGTAGTAACAACTGTATACACCGAATAATAGTCATGATAGTAATTTATTGGTAATCATTATTACAGGTCATAAACAATGTAGATACATAAGTAGGATTGTATCGATTCATAAAAACACAAAAATATTTACGTATTTAAATTAAAATAATAATAATGTCAAAAATATAAATATTCGTTAGAAATTCCAGCTTTACCTACCTGGATAGTTTTTTTGATAGCCTAATTTCGTAGCATAAAAGTCTGGTCAACAAACCATTTTTAAGCCGGCTCTTAAATATGGGTACGCTCCGTGGTCAAGGGTCACAGCTGACCTATAACATGCGTCAATTTGAAGGACTTGTTGAGTGTACGTGACAGTGCCGCAAGGTTGTGACGGTTCCATGTGTAGCATTTGGCATACTGCAGTGCCTAGAGATTGTTCTTAGGTCTTAGCTGTTTCTGTTTTGGTGTGTCCTTAATTCTGTTTGGAACATATAAGTTGCTAATATAAGCATGTATAGGCATTATTAATAAAATATACTAATGTTTAACTGATATACACAGCATCTTCATTCGAGATCGCGTGTCACCAGTTGAGAATAAAACGTCCAGTAGCTCATGACAAAACACTGTCTCATTCGCACACAGTCAGTCTAAAGAGTGACAGGGAGAGTTGTATGTTGGTAAGCTACTAGTTTTCGCTAATTGTTTTCCCTTATCAAACAGTTTTCTTCTTTTAAACGAAGGAACTTTAAATTATGGAAAAAGAAGTAATAATAATAATAATAAGATTTTTGGCACCGTTATGGTTCCGAAATGGTTATGGGTGAGAGTATCAGATAGAAATATTATTACCAAGCATCAAAATCAAAGCAAAAATCTTTAATTCCGTTGATTTATAAGAAATAATCATCTTTCTGCAACGTCGTTTAACTATAAATCTTTATTGCAGATACAAGATCGAAGAGTTGGCGAGTGTAAAGCTCTGACAGGAGTTAAAACGCACAATTTTCACCTCAGGTGACAACTTGCAGCATTTTTGCCATCATATTTCCTACCACAAAAAGTGCTCTACGTTGTCTATCGGATGTCTGCGTCGTCTTTAAGGCTTTTTGTTGTTTAAGAGCTGATTTCATAAAGGCTTTTATGCTGCCACTGAGCTAGACAGTCATATAACAGATGATATGATGGTCAAACGCATCCATGGACAAAATAAAAAACCTAAAGCTCGCTATTTGTATGGCAACCAGCAGAATACCATTTCAACCAATAAGAATTTTTCTAGGTAAACCTAATGAAATCTTTCTTTATTTTCTTTTTACATTACGCTGAACTGTTGCCTTTTTCTGACATTAAATATTCTTTTACAATTTCTCTTTGCTTAGTTTATTTTTGCTACTTAAGTATTCTGTATTTGAGTTTTAGGGATCTGTACCCAATGGTTTGAGGAACCCTTGCTTAAGCTTTTATAGGACTAAAATGTTTCAATTATCAACAAGAATAATTTTAAATACTGAAATTGGTAAGAAATTAATAGGTGTGTGAATATGACTCCGCCCCTTTTTGTCAAAATAAAACACATTTGTTCGCTTACAAAATTAAAAAAAAATTTATTGAAAGTATGCTCCATCTGCAGCTACAACCTTCGCCCATCGTTCAGGTAGTTTTCGTATTCCTTGCTGGAAGAAGTCCTGGTCTTTTGAGCTTATCCAGTTGTCAATCCAAATTTTGATACTTTCACATGAAGTAAACTTTTCTCCAGTAAGGTCTGTCTGCATCGTCCGGAATAGGTGGTAATCCGAAGGAGCTATGTCTGGTGAATATGGCGGGTGGGGTAACACTTCCCAGTCCTGTCCCTCTAAATATCTTTTTACGACTTCTGCGGTATGCGGTTTGGCATTGTCATGCTGAAGAACTAATTTGTTATGTCTATTCACCCATTCTGGTCGTTTTTCTTCTATGGCTCGCTTCAAACGCATTAGTTGTCGTCGGTAAACTTCTCCATTAATAGTTTCAGAGGGTTTGAGCAACTCATAATAGACAATACCTTTCTGATCCCACCAAATACAGAGCATGACCTTGGCACAGTGAATATTTATTTTTGGCTGTGATGGGCCTGGTTCGCCTGGTTTCACCCAAGCTTTTTTGCGTTTAGGATTTTCGTAGTGTATCCATTTTTCGTCTCCTGTGACTATCCGATGCAAAAATCCTTTTCTTTGCTGTCTTTGAAGCAGCATTTCACAAATGGTTTTCCGACGTTCCATGTCTCTTTCTTTTAAATCATGTGGAACCCAGTCACCGGCTTTTTGAATCATTCCCATCATTTGTAAACGCTTTGCAACAGTTGAACGATCAACATTTAATGCTGCAGCTAATTCTGATTGAGTTTGGCAAGAATCTTCCGCCAATAATGCTTCCAATTCAGCATCTTCAAATTTTTTTGGTGGTTTTCCATGTTCTTTATCCTCAGTACTAAAATCGTTATTTTGAAATCGTCGAAACCATTCCTTGCAAGTTGTATTAGACGGAGCATGCTCACCATAAATCTCCACAAGCAAACGATAAGTTTCCGCTGCAGTTTTCTTCGCAATAAAATAATGTAATAACACTTCCCGCAAATGACGTTTATTTGGAATAAAAACCGACATTTTCGAAAAGGTGAAAACAATTGTTGCTTACACTTCAACCAAATATCATAAAATGCGTTAGATAGCTGACATTCAGTACTATCGAATACAAGTATGGTCATTTATTAGTACACGTAAACAATACTAAAAACGACATCTGTTGAGAAAGGGCGGAGTCATATTCACACACCCAATAACTGGTGGTCTTCCCATGCTAAACTATGAGTAGAGTATGAGTAGTTGCAAGAGAGCATGGTGGCCCAGGGGCATAGACGCCAATTTTCAATCTGAAGGTCGCTGATTCAAATTGATTTTTCACTTGAAAAATTTATGTGCGCAATACCAAATTTACGTTCTCCGACCGGTGAAAGAAAACATCGTGAGGAAACCGGCATGTCTTAAAACCAAAAATTCGAAGACATGTGACATCTACTAATCCGGATTGGTCTCCCGTGGTAGATCAAAGCCCATTCACTCTCAATTATCGAGAGCAGGCCGGTGTCTCTGCAGTGGGAACATTAGAGGCTGATACAGCATTGCGTTGCGCTTTCACTTTGAGATAGGGATGTTACCCCTTAAGTGCATGAAAAAGTTATATCTGAAGCGGTTGAACGTGTCTTATAACAAGACTCAAAGTCCCGAAGCAGCAGTTTTTTCATAAGAGCGATATAACTTCCCGAAAGTATTATTTCAACACAAAATCGATTACGCCCTTACGAGGTCACCCGTGTCGATATGCCACAGCACACGTAATAGTGTCTATGAACCTGTGGTCAGCTGTGACCCTTTGTTAGTTGACCTTTCGTATCCCTCTCAGATCAGCAGGAAGGATTCCGAATAAGCCGCGCAAATCTAGAACTCCGATGGAAGGTCCGGGTTTGTGGTTTTGGCATTCAGTGGAGGTATTTGTTATGGTTCTGTGGCACGTTAAATGCTACGAATATGTGAGTAAAATTTGACGTGTCCAAACGATACTTGATATTTTAAGGAATAAGTGAGATTGGGTTTGATTTGGTTGTATGAATTTTGATACAGTGGTTTAAACTAAATTTTATTTGTTCAAATGGTTCAGTAGAACGCAATTTGGGACGCGATTGACATTGATAGGAGTTCGAAATTTGAATTAGAATTTAAAGCAGCAGAATACGGGGGCCGTTCGAAAAGCACCAAAATGAATGCTTTCTAAATTTAAATTTTAAAATCTTAGTTACAATTGACGGATTCGAAAATAAGAATAAAAAATCGACCTCCATGCATTCACACAAGTCAAAATGTACAGCCGAATTAAAACCTACTTACTTTTTTTAAAATCGATTTAAAACAAGCTCGCGCTTTAAATGACCAGAGTAATTCACAATTACAGAATTCAAATGTGAATAAGTAGTGGAAAATCTTCAGCCTTTTCACATTATATGTGAGAATAGATGAATAATTACGAACCGTCTTCTTTACAACCCTACACTATCAATTCTCACCCTTATTCCACACACATAAGATTGATGGTGCAAGCCCGTTGACAACCAAATTGGGAGTTCTCAAACTCTACCGGAGTTGCGGATAAGATTAATTGTACGTAGCGTTAAAAGCGCATGTACCGTGCATTAATCATGCATCTCCCAATCGGCACCTGGGACTAAGGCGGGTTACAAACGTAGCGGGAAAACTGCAGCTTTTTAGCTGTAAAACTTTATATTATTTATAGACATTGAAGGCTCCGTGGCTTAGTTGGTAGTATGTACGTGTGCCTGGTAGATATCTCTTTAAGTGATAAGGCCGCCCATTGCTGTGTGTGTGTGTGTGTTTGTACCACCTTCACGCTGAAACGTCTAAACGGATTGGGATGAAATTTGGTACCAGGATAGCTTATATCCTGGATGAACACAGCTACTTTTGATCTCGGAAAACTACGGGTAACACCGCGGGGTTAATATATGTATATTTGAAATAAGTCTAGTTAATAATGTTGTAGAGAGTTTTTAACTGTGATGATCTGTAAAAGAACATCTAAGCAAAGATATCCGAACCTCACCACGAGCGCTTAAAAAATTTAGGGGCTTGTTGTTATTTATAACTATTAAATAACCCGAATGCCAATAAAAAGTTTAATTAAAACGAACCCTCTCAATTATAATTAATAATACGTGGTTCAAAACGAAATATGATAACAACCTTTTGTTGAGAACTGAACAATGAATATAAAACACATAATAACAATTTTTTTTTTACTTTTTATCTTTGCAACCGTATCTTATTTCGCCGGCGTCTATTTTTTCACAGTAGGTACATTTTTATTTTTTAGTCATCATATATGATGATCATCATTATGACGGCTCTTTGGCTTAGTTTGTAGCCCTGCCTTCGATGCGAGGGCCGGGACACAGTGGTAAACATGAATTTTGTTCCCGTGTCTTGAGTTGTTTGTCTTGTGTTTGTCATCTGAGACTCAGGGAATCCTAGCGCAGAGGTATGAGCGTGTTTTAAGAAAGAAATAAAGAAGACATTTATTCACACTTACGTTTACGTTTATCACAGCCGATGTATACCCAGCCCGGATATCGAACCCAGGATTCCAGAATCGCTTTGCCCGCAGGAACCTACCTATTAGTCACGCAAGCCGTTATCTTCCCAGCAAGTGTTTTTTTTTATTAGGTACCTGCGTTGTACATTCGCCCTACGAGTCCGGCAAATATATTTACCCAAGTTTATCCGTGTTATCCCGTTATAGCATTTTTATGAATTTTATTCTAAGAAAATGAAAGTCTCTCAAATTGTGTTGGGTTAGTTTGCCGGTTGTTTCGTTTGGCAAATATCACAAAGTAGATTGGATACAAGTCAATATTGAAGTACTTAAAGTGAAGTAGGTTTTATTTTTATCTTGATTTAGAAAAGGAAAGCAAATAACTATGCCATTTGCCATAGTTATTTGGTGACTAGAAATAGTTTATTGTCGTAATCGACTTATAAGGTTATTTTGCTGGCAAAGTTTTTATATTTGGTATGGGATAACAATGGATTGATTTATTTTGTAATGTAAGTAAGTTTGTAGTGTACACTATTCAGTGGCAAAGTGTACACATAAACATTTCTATATTTATTTTATGTGATTATGTAACGGAACGAGCTGAGGGCCCACCTGGTGGTAAGTGGCGACCCCCGCCCATGACAACAGTAATGCCTCAGTATAAAATTTCGATCTTACACTGAATCGCATTCATCCTGCTGCGTCCATCACCCAAGATGTGATTATACGTCTCATGGGCAGGTGATTTCACCGGCCCCGTACCCTTCCACTGAAACACAGTAATGCGAGCACTAGTGCTTGGCGGCAGATTCTAGGTGTGGTGGCAGTTCCACTCCAGACGAACTTTGCACAAGTTCTACTGTTACTGTTATTTTTCATTTTAATGGTGTACACATTTTCTTATTATCAAGCCCATTTTGTAATGACGGCGATGATCTCACGATGAATGAAACGAGAGGATCTGCTAATGATGGTGGACACCATCCCAGGACTGCGAAATACATAAATATTGATGTATTTCGCAGTCCTGGGATGGTGTCCACCATCATTAGCAGATCCTTTAAGTTCTTTTACAGATTTACGCAGTACAGTGCTGAGTAGTTGCAGTACAGTCCTATTGCCAAATTCATCTATAATATTAAAGCTACATTTTCGACTGCATAATCAAACGGTCAAATTCTTGGCTATCTTTGAGGAACAGAACTCGTACTTATCTAGGAAAAGGTCTAAAATTTTTAACACAAAATACCGTACCAGCCTCTAATGTTTCCACTGCAGAGACACCGGCCTACTCTCGATAATTGAGAGTGAATGGGCCCTGATCTACCACGGGAGCTCAATTCGGATTGTTAGATGTCACATGTCGTCGAATTTTTGGTTCACATGCCGGTTTCCTCACGATGTTTTCCGTCACCGTTTCGAGAACGTGGTATTACGCACATAAATTTTTCAAGTGAAAAAACTCATTGGTGCTCGTGTGAAAGTCGGCGTCTGTGCCCCTGGACCACGCTCTCAACACAAAATAAATTGTATTAATTGTTTCAAAGCATCTTGATCGGGTCTACGGCTACCGATCAGGTTTTTACGTTCACTAAAAAGATTACTCAATCAACTATGAAAAGCTCTCAAACTCCGCAATTTTCGACTCTGCAATTTATAAAGTCCAATCGATTTCGGGTTATTTTCGGTGAAATTTCAATATTGCTTTATTAAATTTGAAAAAAGTTTTCTGCGAGCCTCGTCGTATTTGAATTTCAAGGTTCGGTATTGTCCTATATATGGTATAGACCAGCACTCTTTTGCTCATGAGTTTCGCTATAGTAATCCTACAAAGTGCAGATGAAGCTATTTTCAACAAACTTTCAAGGGAATTCGGTTGTATTTGTTTTGATGTTGATTATCTCAGATATACATTACATAATTATTTAGTCAATATATATATATATATATGCGCCAATATATTTAAAAATGTGAGAAATTATACCGAATCCTGGTAAAATTAGAATATAAACTTCAGGATGACCAAAAAATCAAAATAAGTGTTGATAAAGAATTGGATCTCCTCCTCCAGCAGGATCAAAGAAAGATACAGGATCTCGTACAAGATCACGCATCATTATTACCAAGTTCGACGATATACTGGATCAAAAAAAACGCTTAGAAATATTATAATATTTTTGTCCGTACCAAACGGATTAACAGAAATAAAAAGTACATACAAAGTAGTCTTCCAACGATCCCATAACCCAGGGAAACTTGAACAAACAAACTAAAATCACACGAGCGTAGATTGAATAACTCAGTATTTGTCGTTCAGAGTCCCAAGTCCATACATAACTTATATCCGCTAAGCCGAACTCGGGGTAAGTTCCACGTTTCGTGTTTGCTTCGCGCTGCGAGTTGGTTAACTCTGAATGGAATATGATGTTCGGTGATTATGTTTTAGTTGTAGGTTTACTGCGAGGAGTGGATTGTGCTGTGTCTGCCACAGATCACGTATGTCACAAGCTGTCATATATATTTTTTAATTGACTATCCACTCCGTCGTTTTCTTTGCCCAGAGTTCCTCTGACATGCGGCAGATGTGGCCAGTCCAGTCCCACTTCAGTCTTGCTGCTTTTTGAGTAACATCCGCGATTTTAGTTTTGGAGCGTATAATGGTGTTACGAATGCGGTCGGTAAGTTTGATGCAGTGGGACGATACAGGCTAATAATAATAATAATTGACTATACTTTAATTGGCCATAGATTGGCTTTGAAAACTTTACGCGGGCTTTTGGTGAGAACGGATGACTCTCGGCCGACTTCAATTGATCTGTTTCCAGCGCCAGTTTTGACCGCCCTCAACCAGTTTTGACCAATTTCAGTTGGTAGTAACTCTCCTTGTGTACTGTAGGTCGTTGCTTCGACTCCTATTCTAGATAAACATTAGTATTACTAACACAATTTTTGTTCTATGTCCGGGTGTTAATATGTTTTATATGTAGATATTTAGAAAAAAAGGTCTATGTCAGTATTCTGGTTCCCATAGTACAACTTTGGACCCTTCACACTCATAGAACACAAGAACTCACTAGAAACACAAAACCAACCCAAGACCCTTGAACAAATTTTATGATCACCACACAAAGTGTAGCCCGGCCGGGAATCGAACCCGACACCCCTGGCTTCGACGGCAAGGCCTACTAGCTATGCTACGGAGCCATAGATTATATAAACGCCATAGCATTCACGGTAATTTAATCAAATTTAGGCCACTCCAGAATATTTGTCCTGGAAGTGTACCAAATGTGCGTAGGCCTTAACCGCTGGTTAAACCGAACGTAGACCGAGGGTTGTGGATTTATGAGCGCAGATGCTGCGAGCGTGCTCGTTTTAAATTTACTAGCTTGGACTTTGCTGGACATTGGAGAATTATCCGGCTGAAATAAAAGAGTATAAGTTACAAGTAAGTTTCAGTGAAGACAATCAAGTTATTTTTATTTTGCAAAAGTGACGGGATGATCTCAAGGCCCACCTGATATTAAATGGTCACCTCCACCCACAACAACAGCAATATACACGACATATATACAATATACCTGACAAGTGTGAGAAGGCCCGTCACCCGAGACGAGGATGTTACTTCACATGCGTATGTGATTTCACCGTCACCCACACCCTTACACTGGATTACAGCAATGCGGGTGCACTACTGCTTTGGGGGAGGTAACCAGGTATGGAGGCAGTACTGGAGGCTGTGGTAGTGCTTAAAAGCAATAAGTAAGGGAGATAAGAACAAAAATATATCCTTACGTAAACGTAATCAAAAATCAAAAATACTATATATTTTTACATAGACATATGTTTATAAATACTTACAATTTGGATAACGATAATGTAAGTGAGAGAATGAGATGAGTATATTAAGAATTTATAGGCTTACCAAGTTATAATTTTTTTACGTGTAAGGTTTAAAATTAGATATCATGTATGCTATCACTTAATGAGTTGCATGGGTTTTCCAGGCTTGCGTGACTTAAAAAAAGGAAATGCTACATTTACTATTATTTTCCTATTATTTTCTTACCTAATTAAATTCTACCTAATTAATTAATGATTTCATTAGTCTTAACCTTAATACATAAGACAGATAATCCGGTAGAAATAAAATAAATGCGAACTAAAATATAGTGTTAGGTGGCAACACCGTGTGACGTCATCTTAGACTAATCTGTGTTATTAATTGATAATCTATCATTTTATTCGTGTATTCTCCGTAGCGTAGCGGTTAGTTCTTTCGAAGCAACGGGCCCGGGTTTAATCCCAGTGGGCACAAACTTAGTGTGATACACTTCAAGTAGCAGTAGAACTTGTGCCAAGTTCGTCCGGAGAGGTACTGCCACCTGGAATCTGCCGCCAAGCAGTATACTGGGTCGCATTACTGTTGTCATGGGTGGGGGTTGCCACTTACCAGCAGGTGGGCCCTCAGCTCGATTCGTTACTTTTTCACATAATAAAAAAGGGAATGAATTTCGGCTAAAGAGTTTGCCAAAGCTTTGTAAGTCCACTTTCTTATGTTCAAACAAACAATGTACAGTTTCCCAGACATAAACACGTCATATTGGTTTATATTCCAGGGCATAAAGTCCCCTATACTCGTATCTCCGCTATAAAAGTGGACCGCCTATAAAACAGATAGAATGTACGGCCGCTAAGGAAACCGTCTTGTTGTGCACCTGAGCTTAGGGAGAAATGCTATTGATATCTTCGGAATCTTCTTGATTGCTCTGTACGAGAATTTATCAGAATTGTTTCGGGATGAATTTTTTGATCCGTCTTTTCGTCTACATCTATCAAACTAATCTCTAGTTATTACAAGAAATACAATTATACAGGTAAACTTGCACAGCAAAACACAAAATATCATCCGAATGGTTAAGAGCCGTTTCCGAGATACGCGAAATAAACACTAGCTAGCTGCGCCCCGCGGTGTTACCCGCGGTTGGATTTCCAACGGGAACCGTACATTCCGGGATAAAAAGTAGTCTATGTGCTATTCCAGACTATAATCTATCTCTGTGCCAAATTTCATCCAGGTCTGTTCAGCCGTTTTGGCGTGATTGAGTAACAAACATCCATACTTACAAGGTTATAAGGAGGAAAGCCAAGGAGTAAGGTTATAAATAAATATATATAAGAACTGCTCGTTTAAAGCAATAAGATACAATCATAGCCGTGAGCGGTCTATTTGTTACATTTTGGAGTGATCGCCGGTTTTGCCGGAAACATTCTCGAGGCAAAGTTCACATTTATGTTGGGGTGGAGTTTATTATTGAAAATAACTAACCCTCAACCATCACAACCATATTTACCTTACAAAACTAAAGATACACTGCACGCACTATGTACAAATGCCCGCATATCACACAATATGTGATTCACAAATTTTAGAAACAAAGTTCAGATTGACATAGCAACATTTAACAATTAGTGGCTAAAGGTGAACGAAGGTAAACGAAATTGCATTTATACCCATTGTTATAAAGTGAAAATTTCTAAGGCATTGCTTGATAGTGTTTGATTGACGATAGCCACGGGCATAGAGCCTTGCCTACTGGTTTTGTAAACATTGCTGGTGCAATCGATACTTCATACAAGTGCCGATGCCTGGCAAGTCAAAACAAACATTGTTTGCAACGGCCTAGTCAATATTACTGGCTACCCTCTTTCTGACCAGATAGGTTTTATAACAAGAATTTGCTACTGCAACTGCGATCTTCTGAGCCAATCTCCCCACAGACAAACAATATTTGTATATCGTTTGGTAATGTTGCTTGTTTACTTTTCATCTCCGGGCCAGATCTGCACAAATACTAACTTATATCGGTTTTGTACGAAGCTGTTTTCAATTGTTTTTAAAAACAATATTAAATAATAATTCAGCTCAGTTGGTAACTGCCTTCTTCTTTAGGTCGTGCGTTCCATTCCCATCCAGCACAGACGTGTGACGAACATAGATAGTTGTTGTGTATCAGGGTGTTCATAAAGTATGTATTAACAAATAAAGGTATAATTATTGTATCAGTGATCTGGTTTCCAAAGTACTATGCTTAGTTTTGGACTATATGGCGCTGTATAAGAATTAAAAAAAAAATACAGTTTCCTTAGCATAAACACGTCACAATATTTCTGGGTCTTACAATCCCTTGAAAACTACATTTAATTTAAACAACAACAAATGTGTGCTACATATACACAATAACTTAAAATATCGACTTCAAATACTTTTATCGCCTATATTAAGCCCTTAAGACTGAAATTTTGCCATGAAATTTCTATGGGACAACATCGTAGACACAATATTTCTGGGTCTTACAATCCCTTGAAAACTACATTTAATTTAAACAACAAAAATAAGCACACATTCAAAAACTTAATATTTTGACTTCAAATAATTTTATAGTCTATATTAATCCCTTAAGGCTGAAACTTTTCCATGAAATTTCTATGGGACAACATCGGAGACATCCTAACAAAAAAAAGTAAAACGCGTAACATACATAAAAAAACCCACAGCCTGATTTAGAACCCCGTCTGTTTTCAAAAAATATCAATCTAACAATAAGTAGAAGTTACAGTTGATATGAGTTGGCACGATGCCTGAACCTTAAATGGAGGCTAACGTAAGATTTTCTAACAAATTTCGACTTTCATCTTGTGGCTCTCGTTTATAAAGCATCTAGTCAATATTTATAAGCTTGCAACAAGATCTTAGCGAACAATGTTCTTGATTTCGTTTTTAATCATGTAGAAGAGAAAATTTGTGCTTCCTGGAAGCTAACATAAACTTTGGGATTGTACATGACAGCTTTATTATTGGGCTGAACTTGAGTAAGAATTACTCTGTAGGTAAGTCGTATGTAATTGATAAACAAAATTTTTACCTATCCTACGGAATGTACCTGAAAAGAAACAAACAGAGCACATTGCCGTTTGGTAATATTTTGGAGTTGTGAATATTTTTATTCTCATATTTAGCATTATAATAGTATAGTTAAAATTACAAAAGACAGACATAAACTTTAAAGAATTATTACATAGGAACATATAATACTTTTTCGTAAATACATTTTTATACTACATATTACAATACCCAGACACAGAACAAACGTCTATGTTCATCACACAAATACTTACTTGCCTTGAGTCGGAATTGAACCCGCGACCTACAGCGCAGAAGGCAACTACTACCAACTGACCTGTGAAGCCTGAGATTTTTTTTTAATTTGTATAAACAGTGAATTCCTATTAGTCACTTCACTTTCTTTATTTTATAAATCACTAATCACGCGCTAGGTATCACAATAATTAATACACAATAATAATTCACGCTTTATTTCTTGGGATATTTATATTTAGTTTCTTCTTACATTAATTCAACGTGACATGTTTTATTTTAATGTTTTATCTCGACATACAAATATCGTGATAAAACATTGATACCGACACCATAGCGTGATTATTATAATTATTATTATTATACGTCAGTACTGGAAGCAGTGGTTTCGGTTCTATGTAGTTTGTTCCCCTGAAACTAGTTAAATAAGCTCATTTGTATGAAAACTTGTGGTGTATCAAAATGGTTCTCTCCGATGCAAATAAGGTTAGTCTAGCGCTAGCGAACATTTTGTTAGATAAGTTTGTAAACTGTGTTACGTGAGGTCTAGACGGACTAGATAGATCCGTTTATCTAGGATATTGATAATCTGACGCTCCACCTACGTTAATTGGTTACCTTTGCGCATAATACCCATCCAATTCAAATTGCTTATTCTAAATTTTAGGATTTAAAATTTTAATTTTGAATATCTGGAATGCTGGAAATTGCACTTTAAAATGTCTAGGGTATGAAATTACAAATGGCCGATTTAAAAATGGGTAAAAACCGACTTCAATACTTTCATCCCTTATTTTTCGTCCTGACCATTTTTAAAAACAAGAATCCAATCAGTAATACAACGGGCGAAGAAAAAAGTCACAGGAAGGCAAAATACGCAATTTTGGTTACTTGGATGACATTTTTCCAGTTGTTTTGATTTAACAACCAAACTAGTGGACCATTTTAATAAATATTCTAATTGAAAGAAAAAAACAACGGAATTGACGACTCCGTGGCTAGTAGTAGCCCTGCCTTCGGAGCGAGGTGTCCCGGATTCTATTTCCGGCCGGGGCACACTGTGTGGTGAGCATGAAGTTTGTTTTCGGGTTTTGGGTGTTTGTCTTGTGTTTCTGTGATTTTCCATGCCATCTGCGACACAGGGAATCCTAGCGCGGAGGTATGAGTGTGTTAACGTTTATTTATTAGTTATTTATAATTGATAACCTCCTCTGGAAGTCGTTTGAAAATGACATAAAAAGAAGCCGAAAAAAACAAACTAATATCATAAATGCGAAAGTTTGTTCGCGCTTAACGGACTATAATATAGGGTCCTTTAAAAGGCGGGTTAATTGTTATCTGAAAGGCCGGCAGCGCATCAGCTTTGCCCCTGGTATTGCAGGTGTCCATGGGCGGCGGTGACCACTTTCCATCAGGTGGCCCGCAAGCTCGTCTACCCCCTAAAAAAAAACGGCTGAACGGTTTTGGATTATGTTTTTTTAGTAATGGAAACCTAGACTACTTTTTATGCCTAAAAAGTTAAGTAATTCTTAAATGACTAACACAAACCTGTAGATTTTCCCTTTGTCTCAAGTTGGCTTTATAACCGCTGGGCACAGCTAGTATAAAATACACAAGCGTACAAAATTAATTTATCAGCAAAATAAAGCAAGCCAGCGACGATCAATTAATTAAATACTACCAGTACCAGTATTTGTATGGCAAACGTAAATGTTTGTTCTTTGTCTGGCTGTCAATGTTTGTATTTACAAAAACAATAAAGTAATATATAAGTATTCTATCAGTTATCTAGTTCCCATACAAGCTATGATTAGTTTGGGGTTAGTTGGTGTAGTGTGAACGATCCATCAACATTTATTCACTTAATTGTTTATGGACATTCATACCTGGGTTATATAGCCCCAAATGTACTATAGCTTGTACTTAAAGACGCGACTTATAAATTTTACGATCTTTTAATTTTGCCACCTTCGTGTAGGCATTATGAGTCGTAATTTTATGATGATGCCTCTTTGTTGGAACAAGAACTAGCGTCATTAAATATGAAAGTCGTAAAATCAATATCCTAGCTTAATGACGTATACAAAAGATGTCAAAAATAAAAGCTGGGATGGCTGGGATGAAAGAAAACAAAGCGATGTCGATGCTAATTCTCCAGAGAAAAGAATAAAATACCTTCGGAATTGAATTTACAAAGAAAATGGTAATTGGACGGTGGCTTAGGGACAATGTTTCTTATTTCAGTTCGAGTTATTGAAATATTCGTTGAATTCGTATTCGTAAAATACGTAGAGGTCCTTAGGATGGTAATTGCGGGCGTATTCGTAAAATACGTAGAGGTCCTTAGGATGGTAATTGCGGGCGTATTCGTAAAATACGTAGAGGTCCTTAGGATGGTAATTGCGGGCGTATTCGTAAAATACGTAGAGGTCCTTAGGATGGTAATTGCGGGCGTATTCGTAAAATACGTAGAGGTCCCGAGGATAACAATTGCGGTTTATTAAAAAAGCAATCGCTGTGCTTTAGTCTCGCAATAACACGAAAATGCGTGGACCGATTTAGCTGATTTCTGTTTCATTGTGCTCGTAATGGTCAGAACAAGGTTTGAATTAACGAATTTCTTTGAAAAATTCACTCGTAAAGTTGTAAATTGGAGAGAAACTGAAAGTGCATTTTCCTATCAGTCACCTTTTATATTTTGTTACTCACTCGCACCAGGTATGCATGAAATACATAGTCGTTTTACAAGAGTGTAAGCTTTTCATGCGCCTCCCGGCCTGTCAAAACTTCTGAACAACCTTTAACAACTTTAGCAGGAAATTACATAATACTCACATATATAACATTTATAGAAAATTAAAATAACGTTTACACACTCGTTCCCCTGCACTAAGATTCCCTGTCGCGCAGATGGCATGGATAAAAACAGAAACAAGACAAACACCCAAGACCCGAGAACAAACATGTTCACCACACAAAGTGTGCCCCAGCCGGGAATCGAATCAGGGACCCCTCCGAAAGCAGGGCTACTAAGCCATAGAGCGCTTATTGCATTATTGGCGCGTCGTCCTTTCATAACGCAAATAAATCAACGAAATTACGCGACCGATTCACCCCGGCGTCTAACTCATCCTTATCATGCATCAGACTATATCATTCCTTACTTAGCCGGCTTACATATAATCCGGCTATAGCGGTCGGTCTTGGCCTATTGCCAGTTTCGAGCGCAGTAAAAACTCCTCGCCGATTGCCAGACCAATGTGTTTTGGCGGTGTTATGCGCTATCATTCTTGTTTGTGGATTGGTAGGGAATCCCAATCCGAACCATGCCTCATTTACTCGTGTGTTCCTTGCGACTTTATTGACGGAACAAGCTGATCCCACCTGATGTTAAGTGGTTACTGCTGCCAATAGGCAACAGCGATACCACTCCGGTCCTCCCCTACTGAATTATTAGAGGATCCAATTCGCAGTCATGCGTCTGTGATTTTACCGGTACCCACACCCTTCCACAGGAACACAGTGAGCACTAAAGCTTGGCATAAATTATTACTACCTATGTCCGTTATAGACTTTGAAACGATCCAACCGATGTGCCTCAAACCGGTTTCATTAAAAAGGCAATAATGCGAAGACGGTTTCTACCACTAAAACAATGCATTAGGCACAAAATATATTTCTTTTTTTAGCGTAGTAGCACACGCCAGGTATCCGCTAGCGTGATCTAACAATAATTCGTCAACCTTTAAAAGTTTCTAATAAATGTGATATTCGTAAATATATCTCGCCACACTTGGGTGGCGCTTTGTCGGCGCCGGATGATTGATAACCTCCGACAGTATGTATCTGTCCTTATCTCACGTCACTTGACACAGATGAAAAATCTCAGTGACATACATCTGTACAATATGGAAGGGTGGATAATTTGAGATGTACCTAATTTTAATGCAAATAAATTAATGAAAAAAATAATCTAATTAATAACAATCTTTTTTCGTCTTCTCCTCAGCAAGCCACAATACTGTGGTAGTGCAGAAAAATTAACTAGTCCGCCATCTTGGATGATCCGCCATATTGAAGTTAGAATGACGTCACATAGCTAAGGATGCATTGTCATCCAAAATAAGCGTGTATACCAAATTTCAGCTCAATCTGTTAAAGATAACTGATTTAAAATTCAGTTGCAAGATTCCACCCGCACAAACATACATTTTAAGTTAAATAAAAGCTTGTAAAAAAATGTGAGTGGTAATTATACTTTGATATCCTAACTATAATAATATTATTAATTCGAGTGTGACTTTATTTGTTTGTAACACTTTTACACCTCAATTACTGAACCGATTCCAAAAATTATTTCGCCAATGGAAAATTTTATTTTAAATAATATTCATTGAATTCCGACTAAGGTTTTTATGAAGAGAATAATTGGAAAGTTGCACGGAAAACCACATCTTTCTTTTCCCCTTTCAAAGTGTTCCTAGCTATTAATTCTAGGGATGACGATCTTTTCGCAGAACAACGTCTCAGCTATATGGACTTGTGCAATTTTTCTTTATTATTATCTATCATTAATGTTAGGAAAAAAAAAGGTGTTTTTCATATAATTATTGCTGACAGAGCTACGTAATATCTTTTTAAGAAACTGTTTAGCCGTTTTAGCATGTTGGCGCTAGAATAAGAGAATTTTATTCCCAATTTCAAAAATAAAAAATTGTTCCAGCAGTTCGATAGATGTCGCTGTTTCGTCCTCAGGTATCGAAAACTTGATATATATGTTTACGTATAATGTTTTAAAGTAATCATTTTGGTTATCAATGTTATTTAAATGAAGACCCACCCGTTTCACACTGGTCATATTCTTATGTACTCTCGCCCCAGCAATTTACGAATCCATTAGCTAAACACCAGACACTGGCAGAATTTGTGTGGCTAAAGACACAAAAAGCCATATAGAAGAAGAAGAAGATATATATGTCAAAGTCCAGTTTTCTTACGTTTATTATCAACGGAAGTTCTAGCTCACAGTAGACAGACAGGTGACAGATTGCAGTCGTAAAATAATACGAGAGCTGGTGCATGAGCAACACGGCTTCACGGCTAGAACAACTGGGTCCGACATCTTGACGTGATCTCCGAAACACGGAAGCGTTTTTTTTTTATGTAAATGAGTGACGGAACGAGCTGAGGGCCCACCTGATGGTAAGTGGTGACCCTCGCCCATGACAACAGTAATAATGCGCGCGACTCAGTATGAGATCCAAATCTTTACTGAGTCGCATTCATGATTAGACAGGGATGATACGTCTCATGCGCGCGTGATTTCACCGGCAGCCACACCCTTCCACCGGAACACAGTAATGCGAGCACTACTGATTGGCGGCAGATTCAGTGTCAGTTCCTCTCCGGACGAACTTGGCACAAGTTCTACTGCTACTTTTGGTTGCTCTTTTAGCACCACCCAAGCGGTACGTGTAGGGAATCAAAGGGTACACAACTACGGACGCGAGCAACTGGACCCCCCAAAAACCACTAAGTCACCTATCCAACTTCTGACCGCCTGGTTAACTTTGATGATCTGTAAAGAAGCAAGCTTCGCGCACACACTCATCAGCAACGCTTCAAATTCAAACTATACGATTTACAAGATTCTTTCTCCGCTGAAATTATTCAGCATGAATAAATTCCCAGTACTTAGCAACACTGTAGTATATCGCACGATTCCCAGTCTGCTCACTCAGCTCTTTACATTTATTTGCCTTATGAATATTAAACTCTTTACATCGGATCGCGAGCTCTCGAATGTAGCACTTTGTTATTTCTGTTCTCGGAATGGCGACGAACTAATAAGACCCGAGTCTATCTTGCTTCGAAGCGCAATTTTCTATTATCTTCTTGAAGGGGATAAATGGACTGCGCTTATTGGCTTTTTGAAAAGCTTTTTTTAGTTTAGATAATGAATGAATACTCTTTATTGTACACCTCGATAGAAACATACATAACAAAAATAAAATTAACAAAATATTCATAAAAAAAGAAGAGGTTACAATGGGCGGCCTTATCGCTAATAGCGATCTCTTCCAGGCAACCTTTGGATGGAATGAAATTAAAAACGTGAGAATCTGGTATCTGGTAAATCGGTGCACCAAAAATTAATTTGAGTTACTTGCAACTCCATAGCTTAAATAATATGTGTGTATATTTATTTGGCAAGTTCTGCTGCCTAAACAGCTTGATGGATTTTAGCTTGAATGGTGTCTTTACATTTGTAGTAACTGTGAGTGACTGGTTATATCAAAATTATAAAAATTGAAATGGACGATTTAATACACCTTCAAAAATTCCATTTTTTTTTATCATTACCTATCGATTGATTATGTAAATGGGTTACAAAAATAATATTATTTTTTATGTAATTTGGAATTTTATACACGGTCGGTTTTTTTTTTTGCAATTATTTCTTGATCATGGATATACTGGAAGCGTATGATTGTGTCGGTAATGGATTTTCGTACTATTTCACTAAGAGAGTGCCCCTCTTCGAACCGGACCGCAGCAATGCTTAAACTTTACGAAACTAAATTATACACTCTCTTGACAGTTTATGCTCGCCTGGTACTTTTAGTTTGATTTAATAGGATACGTTTGACAATTGTCGTATAAAATAAAAAACTGTAACAGCACAACGAAGCAATTACATTTTAATGCACGGTACAAATACTTCAACTATTCAGCAAATACAGTTTGATTACATATTAGCTAAATACATTTTAGAATCATCATACACAAATATACATAGAAAAGGCCCCTCCTTTTATGACATCAGTTACATGGATGAAGTTCCCAATATGGCATTTTGTTCGCTCATCGTCCACTGATCTGCAATGGGAAGAAAAAAATATAATATTTTTTCTTCCCATCCTTTTTTCTCCTTTTCCTTTTCAAACCGAAGACCGCTAAATAGGGATGAAAATATGAAGCCATTTCGTTCGATTTTTAAATCAGAGTTGGATCATTTTGTGGCAACATACATGCCTAAATCTTAATGAATTCAATACAACGGAATCCATTATGGTGATATTGCGGTTACCAATACTCAGTGTAGTACGCAATAATGTTGCTATCCTACATTTAAAAGATAATGTTATTAGATTGTTAACGCAGCGAAGTAATGAGCGGAAGTGAAACGTAGGAGATGCGGTGAGACAAACTAAGTAACTCCTAACTAGGTGATTAATCAATTAGTGGCTGTATAACATAGCAAAGCGTATCTAATGCTTATATTAAGTCTCGACCCGTTGTTTTAGCAAAGCAGTACGGCTCCGTGGCTTAGTTGTTAGCAACCCTGCGTTCGAAGCGAGGAGTCGATTCGATTCCCGACCGGAGCACACTTTGTGTGGTGAGCGTGAAGTTTGTTCTCGGGTCTTGAGTGTTTGTCCACGACACAGGGAATTATAGTGTAGTAGGTATGAGTGTGTAAGCAGTTTGTTTTGCTGTAAGCGTATTGAATCCGGCTTTCTCTGAAGGTTAGTTAGTTAGTTAGTTAGTTCAAATCCGGACGTGCCCATAAAAGTAATTCGGTAAAAAAATTACTAGCAATAAACCAGTCCCAGAAAGTCGTGATGTCGCAAGTTTTAGAATAAAAGTAAGAGGAAAAAAGGCATCTACCTGACTGGATTGGGATCCTGCAGATCACCCTATTCACTCTCAAATATCTAGAGTAGGTAGGCCAGTGGGACACAGGAGGAAAATTAGAGGTTTATTGTAACATTATGCATTCTGATCAAGCAGTACGCTGCGAGCAAGGATTAAATGTAAATAGGATTGGAGTAGCCGTAATCTAAACAAATAATTGTAGCTTAAACATGAAGACTGACTGTATTTTGACATATCTGTCACTGACAAATTGCTGACAATTTGACATATCTGTAACTGACACATGAAAATGTTCACTTGTGTGTGTACATTTTGACGTATCCAAACGATAAGGTAATGAAACTAATATTATAAATGAAAAAGTGAGTTTATTTACGCTTTCACGCCTAAACTACTGAATCGATTTCAAAAATTATTTCACCATTGGAAAGCTACGTTATCAGTAACATAGGCTATATTTCATCCTAGTACTCCCACGGGAACGGGAACTACGCGGGTAAAACAGCGGGGCGCATCTAGTTCATAAATAAGTTTGAATTTGACCATGTCTGTTGTGCTTCCACTAAATAACTATTTTAGAATATGTGTAATTGAGTAATAGTCGGATGACAATAACCTAGAGTTAACTTACTTCACAAAGTTCAACCGTTAAAGTTTTCCCACCAATTTTTTTCGCCAAGCACTTGTACACTTTGTGGCACTTATTTAGGCGAAGTTTCAGGCGCATGAGAAACTCTATGAAACTTTCTTATGGCAGCAGATAAAGGAATGTTCCACCAGTCTTTTTATAACTTCGTTTGTTAAATAAAGCTGTATACAATACCGTACCGTACCAGCCTCTAATGTTCCCACTGCAGGGACACCGGCCTACTCTCGATAATTGAGAGTGAATGGGCTCTGATCTACCACGGGAGGCCAATCCGGATTGGTAGATGTCACATGTCATCGAATTTTTGGTTCTAAGACATGCCGGTTTCCTCACGATGTTTTCCGTCACCGTTTCGAGAACGTGGTATTGCGCACATCAATTTTTCAAGTGAAAAAATTCATTGGTGCACGTGTGGGTTTGAACCAGCGACCTTCAGATTGAAAGTCGGCGTCTGTGCCCCTGGGCCACCACGCTAGCGCTAGCGTTGTATACAATACGCTGAACAGCAAATATACATGGAAACAGCGAGAGGATCCAGCAACCAAATTGCCTTAGTTAATTTATTCAGTGGGTTATTCCCAGAACACGTTTAAATGTCGAGGAGTTTCGAACATGCTATCACGATCTTTGCTTTCCCTCCAGGTATTAAATAAGCTTCGTAGCGCCCGATGGAACCTTGAATTTCAACGCAAAGGTAGCTGGTTTGAATTAGGGGAGTGCCTATGCAAAAAGTTACTGTTACACTGAAACGTTCTTCGTTAGAGCCCAAACTCATTTTAACAAATTTAACTAAAAAACAACTAAAAAAATTATGAAAGTGAAAATGTGTTTTGGTTTGTAATTCATTAACGCGTAGTTCGATTTCATTAATTCTTTGTTTAGAGCTAATTTCAGCTACTATAAGCATTTGAGAGAAACTTTAAGTTTTTCCCAATTTACTTTAATGTTGCAATCCAAGCGACATGCTAGTCTCAAATACCTTTATTACAAAACACGCGTAATGTTACCCCCAAATTCCTTTATGCTGGCATTACCCTCGTATGACGTCTCAGTAATGTGTACGCTCATTTTATATGCATAAGGACTAAATAAATCGTATTATACTCGTACGAGCCAACGGACACAGTATTATGTCATGCAGTGATGACATGACGGAGATGAATCATTATAAGTAACTAGCGGATACCTGTCGTGTGCTACTGTACTAAAAAAGAAATACATTTTGTGCCTAATGCATAGTTTTTAATCTATGTTTGGGGCACATCGGTTGGATGGTTTCAAAGTCTATAACGGATATAGGTAAAAACAATTTTTGTGTTTTACAATATAAAAATTCGTGAACATTTCATACCGCATCATTAGCCCCAAACTATTATAACATAGCTTGTAGTATTGGGTGTGTGAATATGACTCCGCCCTTTCTCAACAGATGTCGTTTTTAGTATTGTTTGTGTGTACTAATAAATGACCATACTTGTATTCGATAGTACTGAATGTCAGCTATCTAACGCATTTTATGATATTTGGTTGAAGTGTAAGCAACAATTGTTTTCACCTTTTCGAAAATGTCGGTTTTTATTCCAAATAAACGTCATTTGCGGGAAGTGTTATTACATTATTTTATTGCGAAGAAAACTGCAGCGGAAACTTATCGTTTGCTTGTGGAGATTTATGGTGAGCATGCTCCGTCTAATACAACTTGCAAGGAATGGTTTCGACGATTTCAAAATAACGATTTTAGTACTGAGGATAAAGAACATGGAAAACCACCAAAAAAATTTGAAGATGCTGAATTGGAAGCATTATTGGCGGAAGATTCTTGCCAAACTCAATCAGAATTAGCTGCAGCATTAAATGTTGATCGTTCAACTGTTGCAAAGCGTTTACAAATGATGGGAATGATTCAAAAAGCCGGTTACTGGGTTCCACATGATTTAAAAGAAAGAGACATGGAACGTCGGAAAACCATTTGTGAAATGCTGCTTCAAAGACAGCAAAGAAAAGGATTTTTGCATCGGATAGTCACAGGAGACGAAAAATGGATACACTACGAAAATCCTAAACGCAAAAAAGCTTGGGTGAAACCAGGCGAACCAGGCCCATCACAGCCAAAAATAAATATTCACTGTGCCAAGGTCATGCTCTGTATTTGGTGGGATCAGAAAGGTATTGTATATTATGAGTTGCTCAAACCCTCTGAAACTATTAATGGAGAAGTTTACCGACGACAACTAATGCGTTTGAAGCGAGCCATAGAAGAAAAACGACCAGAATGGGTGAATAGACATAACAAATTAGTTCTTCAACATGACAATGCCAAACCGCATACCGCAGAAGTCGTAAAAAGATATTTAGAGGGACAGGACTGGGAAGTGTTACCCCACCCGCCATATTCACCAGACATAGCTCCTTCGGATTACCACCTATTCCGGACGATGCAGACAGACCTTACTGGAGAAAAGTTTACTTCATGTGAAAGTATCAAAATTTGGATTGACAACTGGATAAGCTCAAAAGACCAGGACTTCTTCCAGCAAGGAATACGAAAACTACCTGAACGATGGGCGAAGGTTGTAGCTGCAGATGGAGCATACTTTCAATAATTTTTTTTTTAATTTTGTAAGCGAACAAATGTGTTTTATTTTGACAAAAAGGGGCGGAGTCATATTCACACACATAAATACTATGGGGACTACATAACTGATGCAATACTTGTAAAGTATTTTTTTTTTTGTATTGTATTGTATATATAATATTTCTTATACACTACATATTATCGCGCACACAGAACTAACATCTATATTGTTCACACAAAATACATGTTTGTCTTGGTGGGAATCGAACCCACGACCCCACAGCAAGGAAGCAGAGCTACAGAGTTAGAGCAAGGAAGCAGCGGGAATTACCATCGCCCGCTACCCGCGCCCACGCATGCCCCGCGTCCCGCGTCCTCCGCTCCAGCCGCCGCACGCCTCACGCGTTCGATGCGTGAACAATGAGACCCTAGTCTCCTTACTGAGTGCGTATCTATACTGTGCCTGAGCCGTACCTATGAATAAATGAAAGCCCTTTAATTCGTGTTACGGGCACCTCTGAGAATGTGACGGCCTACACGCAATTAGACCCATCCACACAACAGTTTGTGTTTCACTTGACAGCTTATTTTGAATATACGATTTTCCATTCGTAAACATGCTGTGCGTGTTACACTCAGCCCTATTGGGCTTTAATCTGTTTTGGGGCAAAGTTTGTGATCTCGAAAAACATTATAGCGACTCCGTGGCTTAGTTGGTAGTAACCCTGCCTTCGAAGCGAGGGGTCCCGGGTTCGATTCCCGGCCGGGGCACACTTTGTGTGGTGAGCATAAAGTTTGTTCTCGGGTCTTGGGTGGTTGTCTTGTGTTTCTGTGTTTGTCCATGCCATCTGCGACACAGGGAATCCTAGTGAGTGTGTAAACGTTTGTTTTATTTCAACAAGCAAACCTTATCGAAACATCCATCTTATTTTTAATGGATGGGTTTATTTTCAAAGTCAGACCACTCCACTTGCCAAAACTTAATATTTCTTAAATGTTTGGATAAAAAGTTATTTTCAGAACTATTAACTTACCTATTGTACTATATGTATATAATTCTCGGTTTCTTCTGTATTTTTAGGATTTTATTAGGGTATAGCATAGCCTTGCATGTAAGCAGGGGTTTTCCGTTGTAAATATTGTGTTCAATTGTCTTTTGTTGTAAAAAGCTTTATTCGTTAGGAGTAGTTTTTCTATTAGGTTCATCTATAGTGGTGATAGATTTAAAATTAAAAAGCACATAAAAGCAATGGCAAGCACTATTGGCAAGTCATTTGAAATGCGAAATAAATAAATATACAAGAATTGCTCGTAATAAGATAAGATTATCAAAGTGATATGTCCCTCCCTTTGGACACCATTGTTGCTTTTCGATTCGATTATACATCCTACCGCGCAGAACTAACCTTATTGTCATTAGACAAGCCACGGACAGTTGAATAATTCCGAGGATTAATCGAGTTGATTAATCGAATCGCCATGCGGTTGCTCACACCACGCAGAGATTGTCTTCTGTAGTAGGTAATAGGCACTGGCATCAATATGGACGGGTATCATCACAAATGAGTGCCGCAATTCTACATCCCTTGGATAGTTATGTATGTTTGCAAGATATTATAATTCTAGGTACAAGTGTATCTGTAAGCATTATAGCGAATGGTTGCCCCACTTTTTTTTCGTATTTTTTAATTACGGTTGGTGGTAAGTGGTGATAGTAATAGGTTCGAGAATTTTACCGTCAAAATAAAACTATAGTCTGTTTCACATCCCTAGGAAAAAAATGTGCATTGACCTTTGAGCGGACTGCAGAGCCCACCAACCTTTTTTTGACAGGTTCACTTTTGCTTTTTTGAAAATCATCAAAATTTTAAATTCTAAAAATAAAAATATTGCTAAACTATCGAACTCCTCGCGTGTTACAAGTAAATGATGGTATCAAAAATCGATAGTCTTAACCTGCCATGACGGCGTTTCTGCGTTCCGAATCGCTATAACGCACACAAACAGCTACTTCAGAACGCCCGTTAGCGCGTTAAACAAACAAAGTTAAACTATAAAGTATTTTACAAACAATAAGTACAATTGATATTATTATAGCAGTTTACTCATTTTCTGAATTTGTTTTACTTTCCGTCCGATAGCTCGCAACAAGTCATAACAGGTTTGCCGCCTCTGTCTCGCTTCCCACCTTGTACCACGAATCGCGGTAGACGCGTAAACGACAGGGAAGCGATACTATCGATTTTTTTCGGCGCTACCATTACGGGGGAGCAATGCTCTAATTTCTCTGGGGAATTGAAACAGTCTATAGAATATACTCAACCAAATTCCTGTATCGTGAAAACGTGATTATTTTAACGTTTACATAAAAAAAGTATTTTACTTAAACACAAGTCATCGCACTCGGGCACGCGACTCGACAATCTAATGTAGTAATTTTTAACGCCTCGCAGCTACGCCGACTAATGATTAGTTGAATCGATTTTGCTGTGTTCAATGAATCGATTATAGCTATTTTGCTATCACTCTAGTGTTTGCGCTGTAAGTGTTGTCAAACTCAGCCGACTTTAGCCGGAAAATCATATTTTCCATTACATACGGTTTTTAAAATAATTAAACGGAATAGTTGACGGAAAATGCAACTATTTGGTATAGTTGCATTTTCCGTCATTAATTTTCAGCCCGTATTAGTTAGGTATAACTAATTAATATCTATTTTTCTAAGTTTCAAGTAGTATAGAACCAATACTTATAGTAGAAAATGCTACGTAACTATAAATTAACAAGTATTCACTTAACCAGTCTATGGGAACCACACAACTGATAGAATACTTATATTTAGTACTTTTTATTATATATACTTATTAACACCCAGATACATAACAAACATATAGATGTTTGTGTGATGAACATAGGTTCGTCACACAAATGCTTGTCCTGGGCCGGAATCGAACCCACGACCGCACAGAAGTCAGAGCTACCAACTGAGCTGTATGGTATATCTATCAAAATTAAAGTGAAAATTTAAACTAACAATTAGCGAAAGGTCATTACAAAGTCAAACTTTTAAAATGATAATATAGGTAAGTCCGGCATTTGCCCGGACTTGTTGGTAATTTGTTTCGTTAAAGTTCTATCTAGGCTGTTGGATTATTATAAAATGATTTATTTTACTAGAAGAATGTGAAGAAATGGCGGTAACAAGATTGTCAAGCACTTTAAGCCTAACACTTCTAGGAAAACACATGAAAATAGCAAAAAACTACACGTGCCCTTTGACTTGTGACATAACATTTGATATCAATAGGTATCAAATGTTATATATTTCATACCAATAGGTGTCAAATGTTATTTTATGTTATGATATGATTGGTATCAAATGTTATTTTATGTTATGATATGATGATATGATTGGTATCAAATATTATTTTATGTTATGATATGATGATATGATTGGTATCAAATGATATTTTATGTTATGATATGATCATATGATTGGTATCAAATGTTATGTCCATATCCGTCTTTTTTTAACTTTTGTCTCCGGCTATTTTCCAACCTTAGTGGTATAATATACGTGCGTGAGCGCATAGAGTTAACCATATGCTACCACCTGACATTTTATGAGCGTAAATGATTACACGTTGTAAAACGCAACATTATTCCAACTAATCTGAGCAACAACTTTTATTTGATAAATATTATTATGAGTACTAAGTACCATAATGGGGGATGTTATTGCTCGCATACATAGTCCATATCTTTCATCTCCATACCAATCCCCCCCGAGGCATGAAAGTAGTAACCTAAAGTAGCACTAGAACTTGTGCTAAGTTCGTTCGGAGAAATATTCAATGAATCAAAATTCTTTGATTATATTAAAACTACTTAGAATTGTATAATGGGCGGTCTTATCAGGTCTTATCAATCCACTAGGGGACATGTTTGTCTGCCTCTAGCTACCCCATAGAGAACTTGCGAGAACTTTGAGACTAAGGTGTCAGATCCCAAGACACGTCGCTTATAAAAATAAATAACATGGAAAACTTTTTACATTATCATGAAATGCTTTTACGGAGTTCGGAATATTTATAGTTTGAGTGACAGTAATATATTACTTGTGAAATATACGGGATTAAACAAATACTTATTTATAAAAGTACTTTATGAAACATTTAGTTATGTGTCTCCATATTGTATGGGAGCTGCGACTTGTTCGGGCAGCTGCTGGCCATCGACTGAGGCATTGGTTCGCTTTTGAATTCGGACGTCTTACAAAAACTTGCGTCTGCGCAACTTGTGCTACTTCTTTCTTAGACCCCGATGAAAAAGAGGGGTGTTATAAGTTTGTAATGTGTATTGTGTGTATTGGCATTGTAGCTTAATAGCAATTTTTATCCCCTGACGCAAAAAGAAGGGTGGCGAAAGGCGCTATGTGTAACTGTCTATCTGTGGCACCGTAACTCTTAAACGGGTGAACCAATTTCGGTGCGGTTTTTTTAACTTAAAAGCAGGTAAAAGCAGCCACCTATAAAAAACATACGATATATGAGAATATCCAAGTCGCGACGCGTTACGCCTGTCATTCTGTAACGGGGAGGCCTGTACCAGTACAGTACAGGCATACCCGTCACGGGCACCTATCACTGGCCAGTGTTTGGCAGCGGATTACCAGATGTGGAGGTAGTACTTCCGGACGAACCGACGTACTTTGGGTTGCTCCTTCCGTAACACCCAGGGGACACGTGTAGGGACTCCGGGGGTATTCACCTGTTCTCCTACGGTCACGTGCAACATGGTTAAGTTAAAAGCCGTTAAGTTAAAATAATGAGTGCTACACTCCTTATGTGCTAGCGGTAGACACGAATTGAATGATAATTAATAAGCGAATAGCATTTCAATTAATCAAGACTAATGATTTTAAATGAATAAAACAATCATACTGGGCGATCGTCGACCGCAAAACCGAAAGCATCACATAACGAACCAACCAGCATAAATAAATATTCATCTAGCCCCAAACTAGCATAGCTTGTACTATGGTATCTACTGGAGACTAGGCAACTTAACTTAGACAGTTTTTTTTGTATATACATAAATATATATATAATATATATATATATATCTTAATATATATAAATTACGTGTCACGATGTTTGTCCGCGATGGACTCCTAAACTACTTAACCGATTTTAATCAAATTTGTACACCGTGTGCAGTTTGATCCAACTTGAAAGATAGGATAGCTCACATCTCAATTTATGATCGCAATATTATTTTATTGTAAATTATTTGTCAATTATTTGACAGTCACAATTACTAAAACGTTAGCCACATCAACGCGTGGCCGGGTCAGCTAGTATATATACAACCTGTTCCTTTTGATATCCCATAACTTTAAGGTCATATTCTATGAATAAAAATAATTTAAAAAGTCCAAGGAACTTATGTTCTTAGATGGATATTTTCGAAGAAATCATCAATCAAAATTTAAATATTTCAAAATCTTTCTCCCATAAATCGAGCCCTAAGTTTTACAATGTTGCCAAACTTACGCTGGCAGAACGGGATGGTAATAGATTTTTAGACACTAGCCTACTAAGCAGCGTACGAGTGTGGTCAACTTTGTAGTCGGATCTTTCAGTCACTCATTGCTGCGTATCGCTTAGTGCAACTGAGAGAGAATTATTCATTCATGGCGTCGGCGTTGAGGGATTCGGTGAACACAACGAGTTCCATGTGTGCGTAGGTAGCTCATATCAGGGCTGTACATCACCTAAACAATAAAGAATATGGGAATTTTCTAGACTGCCGTTTAAAAACTTTAACTTCAAATTAATTGATTTATCTATATACTCGTATTACATATTAACACACAGACACAGTACAAACATCTCGTCACACAAGCATTTTGTGTGACGAATACAAATGTTTATTCTGTGTCTAGGTGTTAAAATGATTTATATGAATAAGGTCGCGGGCAGACTGTGGATGGAAGGGGCTCAAGACTGCCTGATTTGAAAAGCTTTGGGGGAGGCTTATGTCCAACAATGGACGTCTGCCCGCTGATATGATGATAATGATGATGATGAACGAATTTAGAAAAAAAAAAAATATTCAATCAGAGTTTTAGTTCCCATAGAACAAACTATTCTTAGTTTGGGACTAGATGACCGTGTGAAATGTCCATTAATATGTTTTTTTTTCTCACATTCTATTACAAAATCAAAAATATCATTCAAATCGGTCCACAAAACCTAATTCCTCCTCCTTTTTCGAATAGGTTAAAAAAAATTACGATTTTTTTGCACAGCACCTAACTCTAAACAAAGCTTTAAGTTAGCTAGCTTCGACTAAGCACGTGAGCTGGCAGATTTATGAGTATATCTTGTTGGCACGAGTATTGTCGCTACATTTTGATTTGAGAATCTTTTCTTGGCATCAATATTTCCACATCCCATCTCCATCAAAACTCCCCCAGGGTTCTGATCCCTAGAGGCATTCTCGTACACTTCCTATATTCTCCGAAAACATGATATTGCATGAACATTGTAATACACTACCAGAATAGATTGGATTAGAATATACACTATAAATAAAGGTATTAAATCTACACTAATATTATAAAGAGGAAAGATTTGTACCTATGTTTGTATGTTTGTAATGAATAGGATCAAAAAGTACTGGGCCGATTTAAAAAATTCTTTCACCAATAGAATGCTACATTCTTCCAATTTGACATAGGCTACATTTCATTTTGAAAAAAATTAGGGATCCTTGGTAAAATTTGAACAATGTAACCGAAGGTGTAGAAAAATGAGTCTTAAAATGTCTTTCGTCGAATGCGCTGCCGAAACTATTAGCGATAGAACAAAATAATGTTTAACAATATTGAAGAACATCATAATGTCTACAAAAAACTCCGCGGTAGCATATGTCCAACTATTGTAGTTATGTCACTACCCCGTGCGAAGCCGGGACGGGCTGCTAGTATCTTGATAAAAGTAACGAGGAAAAAATAATCTTGAAGATAAGAAGTTACGAATAGTAATTTCCTGTGTATATGTAAATCTAGTGAAATTGGAATGAAAATAACTACAATTCCTACATTAGCAAGCAAGCTTAATAGTTCTTGCCGAAAAATGTTTTAGAACTATAATTAATTAAAAATAATTTACTGATAAGCTCTCAAGAATAACAATTCTATGGGAACACCTCGGAGGTACCTACCCCGACCAAACTAAAAAAAACACCCAAATCGGTCCTCAATTGGCATAACAGCGTAACAAACATACAAAAAACCCATACAACCGAATGAGAACCTCCTCCTATTTTGAAATATGTTAATACTTCCTATCACGAGCATCAGAAAAAGCTGTACGCTTCACTGAAAACCAACTACTTAAATTCCTTTTATTTCAACAAGTTCGCGCCTCGAGATCGTTTGATATCACGCCACTAGATTCTGAGCGGAGGAAAAACTCTGCAGATTAAGGTTCAAAGAAAAACGAATTAATTTTGGTGTTACCAAATTAATTTTGTGTTTAAATGGTTTTATCATAAGAATTTTTTTTATTTTTTTTTTATTTCAATGAGTGACGGAACGAGCTGAGGGCCCACCTGATGGTAAGTGGTGACCCTCGCCCATGACAACAACAATGCGTGCGACTCAGTATGAGATTCAAATCTTTACTGAGTCGCATTCATCCTGCTGCGTCCATCACCCGAGACGGGGATGATATGTCTCATGCGCATGTGATTTCACCGGCACCCACACCCTTCCACCGGAACACAGTAATGCGAGCACTACTGCTTGGCGGCAGATTCCAGATGTGGTGGCAGTACCTCTCCGGACGAACTTGGCACAAGTTCTACTGCTACTTTTGGTTGCTCCTTTAGCACCACCCAGGGGATACGTGTAGGGAATCAAAGGGTACACACCTACGGACGCGAGCAACTGGACCCCCCAAATATATTATATATTATAACATATATATTATAACATTTATTTTATAGCGAAACATCCAGAACAGAATGTTCGTGTATTTTATGTTTAGAGGCTGACATTACGGCTCAATTGCTCTGCCTTCTGCGGTCGTGGTTTCCATTCCCAGAACAAGCATCTTTGTGAAGAACATGGATTGTTTTTCTGTACATGGGTATCAATATATAATACTAGCTGTGTCCCGCGGCGTTACACGCGATTTTCCGGAAACTTTCCACGGAACTTACTTAATTTTTTTCTTTCATTCTTATGAACCTATATACCTTCTCCTGATAGTAACAAACACAACAAAAAATAATTAGTAGAACTCATCCATCCGTTCACGCGTGATACCGTGACCAAGGGAAATAGGCATTCATTATTGAAATGAAATAGGTATTCATTATCATTATTATTATATAATAGATGATAGATTAGTAAGTATAAAAAATAAGAGTACTGTATAAAACTAAAATTCTATCAGTTATCGAGATTACATAGTACAAACTATGCTTAGTATTTTTTTTTATTTATGATTGGTTTTATTGGAAGAAAGCCTCAGTAGCGTCTTATCCAGATTTGTACTCGTCTTTTTCAGTAGATTGATAAAATTAATCATTAATTAACCACCTCGGTACAAGTGCCGGTAGAAGCGCTGACTAAAAATTTTTTTTCTAACCGTACCCTGTGTTATACTATAAAGTGCCACGTTTTTCGCAATAACACGGATAATTCTTCCTTCAGTGTTTATTAAATAAGATACAAATGAATTACTTTTCACAGCGAAGGCCCACAGAGCAGAACTAAGTGGAATGCTTCCGGGTTGGCTGGCAGAATCGGCAAAGTGTTATAGTGCCATTTACTAGCATTACTCGGTTCCAGACGGCAAAGCCGGATTTTACGGCTCATAGAACTCTTCAGATTATGTTTTCAAAACTGCAAGATTTAGTAGAAATATTTAGGTGTTATCACTACATAGTATAAAACAAAGTCGCTTTCTCTATCCCTATATCCCTATGCATGCTTAAATCTTTAAAACTACGCAACGGATTTTGATGCGGTTTTTTTTAATAGATAGAGTGATTCAAGAGGAAGCTTTATATGTATAATACACTAGCAAGTCACCCCGGCTTCGCACGGGTAGTTTCTGATACGACACTGATGCTTTACTAAACGTGCGAGTCGCTAGTTGTACTATAAGCCTGACTCACGATGTTTGCAACGCTCTTACAGAACCATGTAGTTATGAACAATGAAACATGGCTAGATGTTACTCTATTTAAAAAGAAGGAAAGTTATTGTTATTCTTCGAATTGAAATCCCTCAGCTTTCAATGCGAAATCGTTACTTATTGTTAGATTTAGGTTCAGTTCAGCCACCTAGTTTCCTCACTTTCTTTGTTGACAAGGGAAAACTAATGATTGAGGAAGACAACCACGGCTCACCGCAAACCTTATTGTTGAACTGTCATAAAATAGTTTTCCTGGTACCTATTTCGCCACTGTCTGTAATTCTGATATCTTATTTTAGGGATTATATATTGTATTATAGTAGGGATGACAAGGCCTGACCTAATATCCCGAAAAAGAGCGCTTAAAATATTAACTAAATATAAAATTGGACCACGCATACCACATTAATCATCATCGATCGCCAATAGCAAACGCAAGCTAATATTGACAATCTCTAAACCAGTAGGTACTTCAAATAGGATTTATTAGGTCATCGCTCTATCAGGCCAATAAAACCGTACCAGATATAGTTTTACCATATTCCAACTCGTAAAATATGGCCGTGGCTCTATTTTTCAGCCGTTTATGGAGCAGATTTCTCTATTCTTTATTACCTGTTCTTATCTAAATGTCTTTTATATTCCTTTCGGGTGGTTTCAGATGGCCGGCCACGTACAACGACCGAGAATGGCGCGCAGATGCGTATTTATGCACGGTTTTGAAGAAAGTGGGCTGGCTCAGTTAGTATATGCTCTGCGCCGTTGGGTTCGATTCCCACCCAGGACAGGAACATAGATGTTTCTGTGTCGGGGTGTTAAAATGTATGTATTTATAAAATTACGTAAGTATTGTATCAGTTATCTGGTTACCACGTTATAAGCTATGCTTAGTTTGGGGCTAGATGGCGCTGTGTGAAATGGCCATGAATATTTAAACTCACTCAATCTTATCTATTCCTTAAGATCTTAAGTATCTTTTGGCACGTTCGACCGAGTTGATCCGAGATTCTCATTCGTGTGCCGTATTCATGAGTTTACGCGTAGTTTACGTAAGTACTTTGTGGTTTGAAGTCAAATGAGTAAATTATAAAAACTGAATGGTGAAGCGATTTTGAAATCGCAAATTTTGTTACTTTTCGAAATTAACTTGAAGACTGAACTGCGTACATCTTTCTTGATAATTTTCCAGCCGAAGTTGAAAGAGGGCTTCGAATTAAATATACTCGAGAAAATCGTATTATCGAGCATATTATTTTACTTGTGTTATGAGATTTAGAGTTGTTGGAGTAAGTTAAATACTTTAATCAGAATAGGATAATAAATTATCCTATTCTGATAGGAAATAAGATTACGAGTATAATATACAGCTATAAAAGTATTTACTTTTAACTAAAATTTATTCTGAAATTCATTTGCAAAAATATAGGCTTATGAGACTCGGGTATTCTCTATACATATAATAAATGAGTAAAAATAATCTGAAAATGTGCAAGTGAAGTGAAGTGTGTTTAAAAGAACAAATAAAATGAATGAATGAATACTCTTTTACTCTATAAATCCGCTTCGGCTTACGGTTCCAAATATACAGATATTAAGAAGTAATTAAGAAGTATGTCAGAAAAGCATGTATTTAATTAGGCGAGATAAGGACATGAAACAACAAATAACTGATTTAAAAATCCCAAAAAAGCAACTTGATACTTTCAAAGTAACAAAACACGCAAAATATTTTTCCAGTTATTTCGATCTAACAATGAAACTATTGTACCGATTTTGATAAAACATTCTTTTTTTATCTGAAAGCATATCCTTTCAAATAAATAAAGAATTTTTCAAAAGGTTGATAAATGGCGGCGAAATCGGTGAACATACATAAAAAATATATTTACATACAGCGGAATATAGTACCTCCTTTTTTGAAGTCGATTAAAAAGACTGATGAATAGGAATGTTGTTGGATGGAA
Source organism: Aplocera efformata (assembly GCA_921293045.1). Taxonomy (NCBI): domain Eukaryota; kingdom Metazoa; phylum Arthropoda; class Insecta; order Lepidoptera; family Geometridae; genus Aplocera; species Aplocera efformata. The sequence continues at coordinate 2,375,413 of OV121040.1, forward strand.
GGGAAAAGGAAGACCAAAATATGGACAGAGACGATATGAAAGTAAAATGGAGTGAATGGTTCGATAGCGGCCGATAGAGCAGTGTGGAAGTAAGAAACACACAGCGCCGACTCCAAGTAAATTGGGAAAAGGGAAAGATGATGACAAACAACATTGTATGCTTACCAACCAATAATCATCCTATAATCTACTAAAAGATTACTGGATATAGATCACTATTGCAACATTGTGGTAATGGGTAACCTCTTATCACCAGGTAAACTCGTTCTTTCACTTCCTCACATAAAAAAATCTTCTGATTGACCTATGTGCATAGAGACAATGTTCGATTCCAGTATGAATATACTCATTATTGAATTAATAGATAGATTCACGTCCTCTAGATACATAGATTTCTCTTTGGCTTAGGCAGTGCTTGAATATTTAACTTTTAGGTTACGATAACATGGGAATTTAGACGCCAAAAGCCGTGAGCTCATCGCCGCCATTGTTTTTCCCTAAAACATTATAAATTCTCTGTGTGTATTATACACAAAGGCGTAAGACCTGAATCCACGTAAAATCCTCTCTTCGGAAGCATTATTGGTTCCTGATGAAAATTTCATTATAATCTGCCGATACAGCATTCCTGGAGCAACGAGTGGACCACATCGAATTATCGGAATGCCAGCCACCCCGGGAATTTAACCGTGTTTAACCGGGTATCCCCCGTTCACCACAGTAAATTCACGTGTGCTAGTTTGTTTAACAGACGAGTTGCATGGTAGGGTCTGTTTTACCACTGTTTGCTATAATATAGCACACATCGGTGACGCAATTTGTTATCGGCTCCGTAGCTTAGCTTGTAGTAGCAGTGGCGGATTTGCCGCTAGTAGGCTATACGAATTTTGCCGTACCTACCAACCTCTACCTAGATCCTAGTTCGAAATCATATTTTTTTTTGTCAATGCAATTGTATTTTTATGATTTGTGCACAATCGTCCTAATTAGACCACAGTTTTCTGTAATTAGTGGCTTTGAACTACCCAACGATTTAGTAAAGATTGCACAAAAATTCGTTATTGGTCATATTTTTGAGCTTAGCTTTTTTTTATGCACTGATAATAATTAAATAATTCATTGCGCTTACTTACTGTTTAACAACAATATATGCAATTATCTTGCAACAATTCGGATATCGATGAAATTCAATTAATAACAATATCTCTTTTACCTGATTTTATGCCTTTTTTCGCCGGAACGAATAAAAATTATGTATTCTTGAACTACTAAATCCGCTACTGGGTGGTAGCCGTGCCTTCTGGCGATGGCCATTTGTTTGATGAGGATATTATTATAGTTTGTTCATGGTAAGTGTTTGTTTATGAGGTTGCGTAGCGAAACCAACCGTGCCTAAACTTTTATACAATTTTCAAATACTTACAGCACAACTTGATCTCTATGTATTTCTTATGAAGATTGGGAATGGATTTGGATGCAGTGTACATTGCTCTTCGAAAGTAATAGCATACCTGAAACACAATATAATCTTGTTAATTTATTGTGGATAATATCATAAAACCAAGACCTATATTTGTATTAATTATACTTAAATAAATAACTATTTATTGGACATTTTACACAGCGCCATCTAGCCGCAAATTAGGCTTAGCTTGTATTATGGGAACTGGATAAGTGTTAGATTTTTATATAGTATTTTTTTATAAAGCACTGGAATCACGCAGAACAAACATTACTGTTTGTCACACAAATGCTTGTCCAGCGTGAAGGCAATACACGTGTCTATTCTATTGAGTATTTCCATTTCAGTTCGCATTCGCATTCGCCTTGCGATCTGGTCTTACGTTACAGGTAGAACGACTGTAGGAAGGCAGGCAGGAACGCCTGAATCCATCAATTAACACAACAATTTACACAGTTTCAATGAATCTACGAAGTTTTACTTGTAATGTAATATTTTCTCATTAAATCCCCTCGCAAGGGAGCGGTATTGCAATAATAAGTTTGTAGTTGAACCCTCAACCAGGCGGCGAGATTCGCCACCCTCCTTGGAATCACCCTTGCATTAGTTCCATCAATATACACACCCTTCACTGATAATATTTACCCTGAACTGACGAAAATGGGAAACAACTTGGTGGAAACACTCTGAAAAAATTCTAATAATCATGGATGGAAAGTGCTCTACCCTTTCATATCAATTTGAACTAAGAGCTTCCGTGCTTCGGAAGCGCTCAGTTCTAAACGGTCACCAATCCAAATACGGAGCAGGCATTGCGTAACTTGATGATGATTTTTCAGAAAAGTCAATGAACAAAGTTTTTGCCGTTCTTAGTTGAATATTTTGTTAAAAAAATTAACTAATCGTCTCTTGGCCTTTTTACAGTAATCTAATAGCTTTTATTTTAATATTTTCCCTAAGTGCACTCTTAGACAAATTTGTAAAAACGACGGTGTCCGCCTAGGAAAGCTTACTACGTCGTATTATGGTCGAAAATTATACAAAAAAATCTTCGAAGGTCCCGACCTCAGGTGAATTAATTGTCACAGATTAATTCCACGCCGTTCCAGTTGTTCCCAGAATGCCGTATTGTGGTAATATTAAAAAGTAGGTTGAATTTTAAACAGTTTCTCTTGCGACCTTTCCTGCAAATTTGTAAAGCTAAACGACTGAATTTCAATGATAAAATCTACATGGAATCTTTCCTTTCATTAGCTTAAATAAATATCTAATATTTGGTTCAAAAAATAGCATTTAGTATAGCATTGTAACCGTTTCCCAAGTTTTTTAATAATATAAGAATAATAAATCATTTATTTTCAGATACAAGATCCATAGATCCATTTTTGCATGTAACATAAAACCAATGGTAATGTACACATTCACGACTTTCTCCGCGTTAGGTTAGGCAGGACTTCATATTGGAACCTAATTTGATGAAAGGTAATGAAACACTAAAACGTGTTCTATCTTAGGTTGAGGTATAACACGTTTTAATACCTATCATATCATAGAAAAATCGACGCAAAAATGATTATAAGTATTATCATAGTAGATTTTTCAATTACAAATTTTAAATTTTAGCCTTCTACGCTAGAGGAGTCTGTATTTTTAGAACTACCAAGAGTTGGTTTATGCAATTAACAAAGAAGTCTCGATAGGTCTTAGAGCATGTAGTTTATAGCCTAGCCTTAAAGGTACACGCTAACTTAAATACTAAGATCTCAGTTCCGACTATTCTAGTCGATAAGTCATGTCGTAGGCTTTCAGGGGTTTGAAATCTCCGAAACTAGAGTTGGCCATTTCTTCACACAAAGAAGGCAAACGCAGCATCAAAAACAGTGCTTTGTTAGATTAGAGAGAACATCAACAATATCTCTATAAATCGATTGAAAGGATTAACCTACTGTATGTCTACGGGCGATTTCAATAAATTGAGCCGGAGCTGAATCGAGTCACGTTCTGGAGTGTGGGGGGAGTTAGGGGGGAAATGGTAATGCCGGGTGTGCTAATAGGATTGATGTAGCCTTATCATATTAGCAGTTGGTGTATCTATTACACAGATGAAACGCCAGCAATTATACCTAATATACGCAGTTGGTATGACCAATGATTGATTCGATGACCTGGTACAAATCAAGTCATTTCATTTAAACTGTCTGAAAGTAAATTGAAGCCCAGTTTGACAATTGGGATAGGAGCAAAAGGGAGGCATCTTTTATGGTCCTTCCGTTAATTACAAAAATATTCCTCCTCCATTCAGGTGGTTATTCAGGTGGTCCACGCAGACGCCGATTTACAATCTGATGGTCGCTGGATCAAACCCACACGTGCACCAATGCGTTTTTCACTTGGTAAATTTATGAACGCAATACCACGTTCGAAACGGTGAAGGAAAACATCGTGACGAAACTGGCATGTCTTACAACCAAAAATTCGAATACATGTGACATCTATCAGTCCCGTGGTAGATCAAAGTCAAACTCATTTATTCCTTTAGATCTCAAGTATCACTTGGACACGTAAAATTTTACACACACATGTACACATATTCGTGATTAAAGCCCATTCACTCTCAATCGAGAGTAGGCCGGTGTCTCTGCAGACATTAGAGGTTGATATGATGATTCAGGTGGTTTATATTTAAGTAGAAGCTTACACTACTGCACTAGGATTCCCTATGTCGGGAACCCAAATTGAAGTACCCTCTATAAAGTTTAAATTAGTCTATAGAATTTATGAAACAAATGGCTCAATTAACGATTGTAATCGCGTTGAGATCGATTCCAGATAAACTTTGCCTCAGAATAAGTATCATGCAGAAATGCCTAAAAAACATTATGCTGTAAGAAACAATAATTGAAATTTTATTAAAAAGGTGATGAGTGTAACATTAACTGTCAATTATTGTGTATTTGAGCCGTTTGAAGTAGAACCCTTAGACCCGGGGACCCCGGCTCGGGTGACGGGTGCAACGAGGTGTGACTTAGGTCTTCTCATACTTCGCTGTTATACTACTAAGTCGCTTATATAGGCGGAGGTATCCACTTAAAATCCTAGTGTTAAGTCCCGTAAGTTCAGTCATATAAAAAAAACCTTCCGCAAAGTAACGCCTGGATCCATCAATTGTAGAATGAACAGTGCAATTACAAAGTGAATTTCTTGAATAATTTCTGTTTTATGAAAGTACAAGCTCTTCCCACCGATGTTTTATTAATCGAAGTCGCTTATTAGAATGTTAATGAAATATTCATTGTCAAAGACATTTTCAATGGAAACTGAAATAAGCGGAATATAGTAAACGAGCGTTCTGATAGGCTTGGCTAATTTAGTCATAAATGAGCACAATTCATGTTTATGTGCGAGTACACGTGGGAGAGCGTGGTGGCCGAAGGGCACAGACGCCGACTTTCAATCAGAAGGTCGCTGGTTCAAACCCAAACGTGCACTAATGAGTTTTTTCACTTGAAAAATGTATGTGCGCAATAGCACGTTCTCAATTAGGAATTAAAATTAATCAAATTAAATTAATCAATTAGGATTTAAAAAAAAATCAAAGATTTAGGAGAACTTGACTGGGCCGATTTTCACCTTGTAGTTTAGGTTAACTAAGTACGGTACCTATATATGGGGGTAATTTTTAAGTAGATCTTCAAGGAATTTCGACATTCAAAAAAAGTTATATATCTTTATAACACAAGATATAGAAGACCTATTGACTTTAAAAAAAAAAAATAAAAAAAAAAACATATAATGGCGTGTGACCTAGGTGTCGTGCAAGTTGCACCCAGGGTTTATTGTCAGCAAGATCCTTTCTGACATACTTACTATAATGCAATTTTGCCACCTGTCAACCTTGGACAAATTTGGCAATACGATTTCTTTGAATGGCCTGAAAGGAATCAAAACGCACCCCAACGACCATGCGTGAGGCGATACAGCCTTTACGATCTCGTCCAAGACATCAAAGAACATTATATCCTAGAATCACTACGAGTATCATGACAGCAATTTAACCGTTTCCGTAGAGAGTACAGAATCGTTTCAGGGATGCAAACGATAAGTATTTGATAAGAGAGAGCCTGGAAGAGGCAAATAAGGAAGCGAAACATCAGGACGTTGCGGCTATAATGTTCAATGAATGAAAATGCACCCTGGTACCTCGGAATTAGGCCTGATTTCACAGTCGACTTGGCGCTCGGCTCCTCGCCAACTAAATGTGGGGACGAACATTTTCGTCTGTTTTTAATAGAAATGCATGTTTGAATGGCCCTCAAATTTTTACTGTTATTTTTCGGAATGCTTCTATTGTATTGCTGGAATCCTTAAAGGGTTCCGTACTTTATATTATAGTAAGGAGAATACTAAGACTATTTGTCTATCCTACTTTTGAAGAGGTTGAATTTTAACAATAGTCTTTGTAATTTTTTTTATTTCTTTTTTTTTATTTAATAGCATATGTGATCAATATTGTTTCTCGCTCTAAGTGACAATCGATTTACGTTGCATTACATGTTTTCTTTATTATCGAACCATCCTTATGGAGATGCCTCAAAATAATTGAAGACATACACAGTCGTCAACGGTTGTAGCTACCATGTCTTTGAAGCGAGGGATTCGATTCGCAGCGGGGCAAGCTTTGAGCGCGTGGAGAGCGTGGTGGCCCCGGGACACAGACGCCGACTTTCAATCTGAAAGTCGCTGGTTCAAACCCACACGCGCACCAATGAGTTTTTTCACTTGAAAAAATTATGTGCGCAATACCACGTTCTCGAAACGGTGACGGAAAACATCGTGAGGAAACCGGCATGTCTTAGAACCAAAAATTCGACGACATGTGACATCTACCAATCCGGATTGGGCTCCCGTGGTAGATCAGAGCCCATTCACTCTCAATTATCGAGAGTAGGTCCGTGTCCCTGCAGTGGGAACATTAGAGGCTGGTACGGTACGGTACAAGCTTTGAGCATGAGCTTGAATTTTGTTCTCGGGTCTTTCGTGTTTGTCTTATGTTTCCGTTTGTCTATGCTACCTGCCTAATCCTATTTTAAGGTGTCATACATGTGTAAACGTTACTTTTTTTTAAGTTTACGTAAGAGAGTAAAGAACTTAGACTAAAATTGCTAGTTTTTTAATTTTTAATTTGAGTAAGAGACGGAATGAGCTGAGGGTCCAATTGGTGGCGACTCTCGCCCATGACATCAGTAATGCGACTCAGTATACGATTTGGATCTTACATGAACTTGCACTCGTCCTGGTGCGTCCATCGCCTGAGAGGGGTACCCCCAACCTTCCACCGGATCACAGTAATGCGAGCACTACTGCTTAACGGCAGATTCGAGGTGTGATGACAGCACCGGAAAAAATTGGCACAAGTTCTACTACTACTTTTAGTTGCTCCTTTAGCACCAGCCAAGGTGTACGTGTAGGGAATCAAAGGGTACACACCTACGGACGCGAACAACTGGAATAGTGCTATATCAATCAATTAATGCTGCGAATTCCTAATCGACCAATTGTGAATGACAATGTTTACGTAATTGATGCGAACAAATGACCGTGTACATTACAGAGAGGATTGCACTGATACTCTTGCTAGATCAGTTCGAGATTATATTATACTATTACTAGATGCGGTGTCACCGTACCAGCCTCTAATGTTCCAAAAATTCTAAGAAATGTGACATCTACTAATCCGGATTGGGCTCCCGTGGTAGATCAGAGCCTATTCACTCTCATTTATCGAGAGTAGGCCGGGTCCCTCCAGTGGGAACATTAGAGGCTGGTACGGTATACATAATATATCACTTCAAATTATAATGATTACTTGGTTAAGTTGTAAATAAAAATAATATTCAAGATGTAAGTTAATAAGCGGAGATCTGTAGAATGAATCTAATTTAATTTGAAACATCTTTCCGTGAATCACAAACAAATGTTAAATGGTTATTTTGAGTTTGTTGATGCTAATTTTAATGAACAACACAGGAACTTCCTAAAACCCGTTCAAGATCCAAGTTAGGTAGCGAAGTTAACTACAAACCATTACGCGTGTATATAAAATCAATTGAATTTAATTACGAAGAATTTTCCAATGTCCCAACTGACCTGGCAGGAAGACAGTTAAAGTTGGAGAAAAATATTAAAGTTCATAATGAAATTACGGCAACTTTGTATGAACGCGACGCCGTCAAAAGAATTCAGACAAATGCTGCGAAGGACCGAAATTGAAAAATACTTTCTCAGGTATTTAATAAAGATTTGTCTAGGCGAAGGAACTCCGTAACAAGTTTATTTATATGGCTAGCTGACAAACTCTAATAGTAAATATTATTCGTGTTACCGAGATATTCATATTACCATGATTTTGGAGTTTTGTTGACTGCCGATATTGATTTTGCCCATGACGCATGTAACTGCGTCGGAATATCGGGAGGCAACAAAACTCACAAATCATGGTAAATATCTCGGTAACACGAATAATAATGTTCATAACCATGATAGCTTTAAAATTTATCTCTAATAGTATGAGATCCGACTCCAAGATTACTACGTTCATCGAGCTTTTAATCGAAATCTATTTTTTATATATAATTAAACATGAGGGAACATATTTTTGCTTAATTGCCTATCAAATGTGGCCGCTAGTATTTTTTATTAATAGAATATTTTACTCTTCCGAAAAAGTTCGTTGTTTTTAAATAAATTAAACACAACTTCACAACAATACGAGCTTAAAAAGTTTTGCCTGCTATTGCGCAGTTGGCCGCAACCTCTTCGCATCCAAATCTTAACAGGTATCACTTTCCTAAAAAGTTATACGCATTGCGCCTCTTTTGCACCACTTGGGGGACACATGTAGGGACTCTGAGGGTACTCTTACGCCAGTACATGGAACCTCCCTAAATTTTCTGGCCCTGACTATCTGGTATATCTTCCATTACCATGGGAAGCCCTAAATAGCATTGCATTATGCCTATCAAACTTTTATGATAAAGTTTGTCCTCAGGTCGTAGATGCCTGTTGTGTCCATAAAAACAACCTGCGACTCGGAATACATTTCGTAAACCTTATTTGTCAGTGTACAAATTGAACCAGTGGCCATTGCGTCTCAGAATATCCGACTCACTACACTGCCGCGGTCAATATATACAACAAAAAGCCAACAAGTGCAATAGCGTGGGAATCGAGGAGCAGGACCGGTTTTTCAAAGAGATTTCCAAGTTTTTACTCGGAGTTTAACTAATAATTACGTTAAGACGCTGTGCAGTAAAAACCGCAAGAATTGAAATAAAAGGAGACGGGGCAAATAACATTGGGAATTATTTAGATTTTTATGTTTTATATTGAAATACTAGCTGCTTGCCGTGGAAGACCAGGAAATAAAGTCAATTTTGGCCATCCTACTAGGAATATGTCCCTTTTTCGGGATGAAAAGTAGCCCATCGTAACACAGATGACATGTAGAATAAAATACAAAATCGCTTTGGAAAATAGTCAAAAATCGGCCATTCTAATTTACCAGTGACACTCTCATAACTAAGACGAATCTAACGATACCTTTCAAGCTAAAACCCATCAAGCTCTTTAGGCTACATAGCGTGCCAAAGAAATATACATACAAAACGAAAAATAAACTTCGAATTCGCAACAGTTAATTAATTTAGGCAAATAGCCTAAATCCGTCAATTAAAAAAGAGTATCATCCAATCCAGCTCACAGTTCTATAAATTAGCCAACCTGAACAAATAATTCCAAAGATATGAGTAAACACAATTAAATTCGATGATTGTAAAAATGAGGGTAATATTTTGTTTGCTATATTCCACCAACGCGCTCACAGGAAAAAACAAAAGAGAGTTGTATAGATATTTCCATAACATAATACCCGTTAAACCGCCCAAAGCGTATCTAACCAGCCAGGCCGTTCGGGCATTAAAAGGTATCGAATGAAACTCGCGCAAAATGTACCTACCAGCTTAAAATAATCCATGACGTATGGTGGCAGTGTGTCCGGCACGGATAAAAAGTTGGGTTCATGATCCTCTTTACAAATGAAAGGTCCATAGAGTTTCAAAAATAAAGGTCCAACTAGGGGCTAAAAGTTTAAAACTGTGCCGTTTCGGATGTAGTGATGAAAAGTCTATTTACAATCAGAAATTGGTGGGTTCAAATCTTTTACCTATGAGATTTCATTAAACACTGATTTAAATAGTAGGGCGATACGCATTTCTCAAAAATAAAAAATTAGTTCAGAAAAACTGGCTTAATACGTACTTGACATAACTACAGATTAACACAACCACCTATTTAAACCGATATGTGCATAAGGAGCTTCTGTGACACATTATATACTCACGAGTATGTTTACTTGTATGTGTAAAATTTGACGTGTCCAAACGATACTTGAAATTTACACACACACATTCACACACTCATACCTCTGCACTAGGATTCCCTGTGTCGCAGACGGCATTGACAAACACAGAAACACAAGACAAACACCCAAGACCCGAGAACAAACTTTATGCTCACCACACAAAGTGTGCCCCGGCCGGGAATCGAACCCAGGACCCCTCGCTTCGAAATGTAAAGGAATAAAGGTTTGAGTTCGAACTCACTCAAACCTTCTGCGTTGCTGATATTTACGCTTCCATCTTCGTCATTGTCAATGTCAAGAACAAAATTATCTATATATATAAAAGAAAGTCGTGTTTGTTACAACACTTATAACTCGAGAACGGCTGGACCGATTGCCATGGTTTTTGATTTGTTGGATTTGTTTCCGTCCCGAATAGCAGAATAACTATTAAAACATTGGAAAATTAACGAAAAAAATAAAATCAATTTATTCCCGTATTCTCCACGGGAACGGGAACTATGCGGGTGAAACCGCGGGGCGCAGCTAGTCTTAATATATATAAATTACGTGTAATATATATAAATTACGTGTCACGATGTTTGTCCGCGATGGACTCCCAAACTACTTAACCGATTTTAATCAAATTTGTACACCGTGTGCAGTTTGATCCAACTTGAAAGATAGGATAGCTCACATCTCAATTTATGATCGCAATATTATTTTATTGCAAATTATAATATCGTATGACAAAACGTTAGCCACAGCAACGCGTGGCCCGGTCAGCTAGTCGCTAATACAAATTCCAATCACGTGACCACATCCTTTGAGATGCACCTCGAGTGCAACACCGGATGTGCGTGAGTTGCATTATAAACCTTAATTAATGGACTTAGATGCATAAATGTATTGGCTGAATAAACTGTTTGACTTCATTGATAGGATTCTCTAGTATTCCGGTATCCATTGGAAAAATCGTATTCCTTTTTAAGAAAGAAAGACAGTATTTGTTTGCACCACACCTTCTAAATAAAAAACAAAATATCAGTAAATATAATTGAGAATGTGAGCACAAAATCGGCCGCCACTCAGTATTTGCTACAGCATGGCTGCTGTAGCACTGGTTTTCAGTCAGTGTGTGACAAAAACTGCGTTACGTATGTATAAAAATCATAACTAATGATCATAAAAACTATAACTATACAAATGAAACAAAAGAATACCGTTAAAAACAAAGAAAGTTACAAAATAAATAAAGAGCATTGTACCCTTAACAAATTATTCAGATCCAAAATGGTAAAGAAGTAAATATTTCTATTACTATATCTTTTTGGGAATATAGTGATGATACAACCTAACACCTGATATTAATTGGTTACTGCCGGTTATAAACAACAGCAATACAACTTCAATCCCCCCTCCCGAAAAATTAAAATCCCCAGCGCATAGCGTCGCGCCCGTCACTCTAAAACGGAGAGGCGCCTGTAATTTCACCAGCACCAACTATACTTCTTCTTGGGTATATTAGCAGTACTTTTCCGAACGAAATTGGCACAAGTTCTGCTGCTACTTCGTGTTTCTCCTGTCGCACCCCCCGGGGGACAAGTGTAGAGACTCTGAGGGACTCTCACCTACGGACGCGAGCAATAGGGACACAATATTCTGTGCTATATAGCGTGGTGGCCCAGGGGCATGGAACCGGCTTTCAATATGAAGGTTGCTGGTTCAAACCCACAAGTGCAATGAGTTTATACACTTGAAAAAAAATTATGTACGCAATACCACGTCCTCAAAACGGTGACAGAAAACATCGTGAGGAAACCGGCATGTCTTAGAACCAAACATTCGACGACATGTGACATTTACTAATCCGGATTGGGCTTCCGTGGTCTCAGAGCCCATTCACTCTCAATTATCGAGAGTAGGCCGGTGTCCCTGCAGTGGGAACATTAGAGGCTGGTACGGAGGACAGAATGTGTAGATAACTAGCTTGGGATTTCGTTACGTAAGGGTCGGGTGAGGTTATAAACGACGGTAATATCGCTAATAGAACCATCAGTAGCCTATAAAGTCTATAGATTAGTATCCAGGTCGATAACGATGCCCTGGTGACTGACGGGCTCATAACCACTACTAAGGAACCAAGTCTTTTGTAGATTGTTTATAGTTTATTTATTTACCTTAGGTACAATGAAGAACACTTGGTAACGTCATACATTCTAGCAGCACACATACAAGACAACAATTATAATTAAAACGAAAAACAAAAAAATAATAATAATACGAATAAAAACATAAAAAAGATCCGTAACACCGAGATGCGTAAGTGTAAGATACAAATCTTATACTGAGTCGCGTTACTGTTGTCATGGGCGGGGGTCGCCACTTACCACCAGATGGGCCCTCAGCTCGTTCCGTCACTTACTCAAATAAAAAAACAGATTTAACAGTTTCAAGTGATTTGAATTAATGTTGCAGCTTATATTTTAGATTAAGTTTTAAGCTTCTTCAAACTTCGCAAAAACAACTCAGGGGTCTGAAACATTTGTAAAATTGACTTGTTTGAACCAACCATTGTGTGCCCTCGCTCGGGTTATAACAGAAGCCTTATTTTTTCAGTGATAAACACACAAAAAAGGGTTGCCCGTTTGGTTGATTGTAGATTCGGAATAGGTGAATTTATAATAAAAGCGCAGGCGTATCGGTACGCATGCGCAGTACACGAAGGATAAAACATACATGTATGTAGTCAGTTGACTGTACACCTTACCTTACATAGTATAAAACAAAGTCGCTCCCGCTGTTTGTATGTGAAGATCTTTTAAACTACGCAACTTATATTAATGCGGTATTAAGCAATAGATAGAGTGATTCAAGAGGCAGGTTTATGTGTAGTATACATGCATATTGTAGTAGAGAAAAGACGAACAATTCAAAGATTTGTAATGTGATGTAACAAACATATTATTGCAAACGCTAGCTAAACCTTACGAGATAGATCAAAATTATATACTACGGAATTTTATTCAACGTACATCACACACACTATACAACCGTGCGAAGTCAGGGCGGGTCGCTAGTGTATAATATTGGTAGTAATATGTATTAAAAGCAAGCCGTGCTAACTCCAAGTAAAACACGTACCTGGAATAATATGAAACTAAATTTATTTCTTTAATATCATACTAATATTATAAACACGAATGTTTGTCTGTATGTGTGTTTGTTGCTCCTTCACGCCTTAACGGCTGAACGGATTTGAAACGGATTTTAAAAATTACATTCACTTTCTATCGAGTTGAAAATGTTAATCGAGTTTCTTTAGTACTACAAAGACAGAGAAATGAGCACCATTTTTCCTCTTAATTACACTACTAAAAGGCATTTTGATGGCAACAGCTTTCACCAATGAATTCTCAGTTCTATAAGCCTCTTGTCTGTTATTATCCTTGATTAGTTTCATTCAATCTTAGTAATATTACATCCAATCTAATATTGTATTATAAATGCTCATACTTCGGTGAGGGGGGCCCGAAGTCGTTATGCTGTTTTTATCGCCGAAAGTAACCACTTAATACTTCCTGCCATAAGGGTGCCACTATATTATGGGCCAAAACTATTCGTGGACGTTTACTCCGAAACCTGGTAATCCACCGCCAAACGGTGCAATCACATTCTTGAATTTCTGCGGAATGGTGAAATTACAAGCGCACGAGACGTTGCATATTTCCGAGTGACAGGCGCAACGCGATGACTGGGCTCGCCTTGCCGTTTTAGGGCGACGGTATCCACTTACCATCAAGTGGGCAGTTGCTTGTCCTGTCACATTGGTCACACAAAAAACTAAGATAATGAAGAGCTCAGTGAATTTTTAGATATGTAATCAATCGCGTGACTACACGATTACACACACAAGAAAAAACATGGATAATTCGTGACAAATACCGCTGCTTGACACTGAGAAGCGAATAAAACGAAAAAATATTTTAAAATTCCGGTTAAAAAAATGCTGGCGAAAGCGAATTCCATCATTCGATGCGTGCGCCGATGGATTTGATAGCTGAATAAAAAGCGTGTTTATTAAGCAGCGATTATTATTTTGTCATCATCTATACTGATATAATAAAACTGAAAAGTTTTTTGTTTGTTTGTTTGAACGCGCTAAACTGTGAAACTATCAGCCGGATTTGAAAAAATATTTTAGGTTATGATAGCCTATTTAGATAGCCTTCCTCAAGATAACTCTTGAGGAAGGCTATCTAAATATTTAGCGTAGTGAAGGATATCTAGCAGTACGCTAAATTTATTTAGATTACACGAGGATGAAACACCGAGGCATATAATTCAAATAAATATTAATTAATGTTTCACACAACGTCATATAGCCCCTAAGCATAGCTTTTACTATGGGAAATTGATTGCTGATAAAATACTCATATTATATATCCCAGTCTCAGAGCGCAAAGCGATGCGACTTGGCTCTTTTTATACTTTGGTGAGGGAAGACCCGAGTCGAATTTTTGTTTTCTATAGCGGTAACAACTTAACATTGGTGGGATGTTCGTACGACCCGTCATTAAAGTTAAAAAAATATATTACTTTTGTTTTGTAAACACTACAAATTATACACACAATAGCTTGTCATAAGCCGGAATCGAACCCTCGACCTACATGACGGAAGGCAGCGCTGCTACCAAATGAGCTGTATACTTACACAGTACTAAAAAATGAAGTACAGTGTAAGTATTCTATCAGTCATCTAGATACCATAAAACAAGCTATGCTTAGTAATAGTAATAGTTTATTTATTTACCTTTGGTACATTGAAGAACACTTGGTAATGTCAATACATTCTAACAGCACACATTCAAAATTACAATTATTATAAAAACATTAAAAAAAATATATATATAATATATATAATACCTAGCACGAATAACAACATAAAAAAAAAAGATCTGTAGCAGCGAGAAACAGACAATGACACATTCTCTAAAAAGTGTTGCCATACAACATTGTGAAAATTAAACAAAAAAAAAAAAAAAAAAAAAAAAAGATAGTTGTGGATAGATGGCGTTTTGTGAAATCTCTGTGAATATTTAAATCAAAAATACGACACCCAAAAATCTATTTCGAATACCAAAATGAAAGTTACCAATCCTTTCCCCGGTAGATTATCGTAGTCCCATCTGTCATATCCCTCATGAAAAGTAGTGTAAAGCGCTATTTGTAAATGAAATACTGATTTCCGAGCGTTCTAATGCCTCAAAATATCGATACGATGAATTGGTATCTTGAAATTTCACGTTCGAACGCATAATTTGGAATTTGCGTGGATGAACCGATCGCGTTTCGTTTCGATCGAACGTTTAGTGGCGTTTTGTAAAGCAGCACTTCAGCGTTCGTGACATCGAGAGTATTTTCAACTTTTTGTTTTCAAGGAGGTGTTCAATTCGGTTGCACCAATTTTAAAATTTTCTATTGTAATTTTTACATTTTTGTTTTTTATAAGTAGCCTATAAGATTAAGTTTTTTTTTATTTTTATGTGTAAATAAAATTCAGTGGCAGGTATTTTTTTTAAGTGAATCGTTTTTAAGGCATTTTTTTAGAGAGTTTTTGATCATGATATTAAAAACCAATAGAGAAACCACATTAAAGTAATAATTTGATGTTTAAAAAAATAATAATTTGGAATAATAATGATAATAATTAATTGGCCTGGAAGAAATCGCTATTATATAAGGCCGCCTATTGTAACATCTTTTTTTGTGACTGTTTTGTTAATTTTATTTTTCTTATGTTTCTATCGAGGTGTACAATAAAGAGTATTCATCATTCTAAATTTAAGATTACGTCGCATTTAATGGAATCATTTGAGCGTATTGTTATGACAAAAACTGATATTTTTATTTTGGCCAGTGATTGGCACAGTTCAGAACAATTCGACCTAATTTATGACATTTCTTTGGCAACTTGTTATCAAGTTATGTCATGTCAGTTATCATAAACGTGGCTTCTTGTAGAGCAACTTTCAAGGATAGATTAAAAAAAACCGGCCAAGTGCAAGCCAAGTCGGACTCGCGCACGGAGGGTTCCGTACATTATCTATAATAATAAAATACAAGTGGCGCCATCTAGTTTATTCACATGCAACTATATTCTTAAAATCACGCTTTGTTTTTGTATGATAGCCGCCTTAAATATTTATGTAATTCTATTTTTAGTATTTGTTTTTATAGCAACAACAGAAATACATCATCTGTGAAATTTTCAACTCTAACTATCACGGTTCATGAGATACAGCCTGGTGACAGACGGACAGACAGACAGACGGACAGCGGAGTCTTAGTAATAGGGTCCCGTTTTACCTTTTGGAACCCTAAACAAACATACAACCGAATTGAAAATCTCCTTTTTTATGTGACTAAATTTACGGGACAGCCCGCCAGTTAAGTGGTTCCGCCCATAAAAAAATTTGACTCAGATCTTCCCTTACTTAACTGTTACAAGACCGACTCGTAAGTCATATCGCGTTTTGCCCGTCACTGAGACGGGGACGTTACGCTTCAAGTCCCTGTAATTTACCCACACCCCACCGGAACACAGCAATGTTGTGCAGTCAGTACTTCTCCGGACGAACTTGGCACAAGTTCTACTGCTACTTAGGGTTGGTAACACGTAATAGAAGTAAAACATTATATAAGCTTATCCACAGACAAGAAATATGATGCGCGTTTAACAGATTTCAGAGTAACCATGGATCAAGCTTCCGAAACCGTGTTCGCTTACCAAGTATAAAGTAGGTTTAAATGATGAACATGAAGCGAACTTAAACTATTATCAGATTACGCTATAAGTTTGTTGAGTAAATTTTTGGGATCCTCTACCCGGGATATGGGTCTAAAACTATTGTCAGATCGTCATTGTTCTATTATTTGTCTGATTAAAGCAAATTCGAAGAAGGGTTATGTTTGGGACCGTATTCATCGGATACATTCATTAGATTAGTTTGATAAGCAACTGTTAGTATTGTATAATAGGGGGTTTTGAAGACGAATTCTATAATAGTATGTATATATAACACAAGTTTCGAAGCTTTAATGAATATTGTAAAATGGTGCTTGTCAGTTTTTACCAATTTCATTAGTAATTTGCGAAAAATTTTGTAATAATAATTGAATTTTAAAAGCTGTTTCACGACTTATTTTTGGTCCAGTTTACGCAAATTGGCAGTTATCGTAAATTTCGTTTGTCAATTTTTTCTTTTGAATATATAAAAATATTCAATCATGAATTGTTTCAGCATTGATGAATGCTGAAACAAGACTTTTTGAAACTCATTAAAACAGGAAGATTATGTTATTTCTTTTATCTATAAAAAATATGATGGATATTAAATGAAAATGATCATAGAATACTAGAGCATCACCATGTTTCATTGTGTCATTTCTAAGTGTAGCATTTCGAATTTGTGATCATTAATAACATAATGTAAAATTACGTCGTGTTCATTTATACAAATAATTAAATATATTTGAGCACGACGTAGCTAGGAACGTAAATTCCAATTACTATATTGCCAGCGTAAGTATAATATATACAAGTATATAACTGAAATCAACGTTTTGTTCGATCACAAAATTGCTTTCCAATAGCACCCTTCAAACCCCATCCAAAATCGATTAGGGTGGTTCATTGTAGCGTGTTGTCGCAAAGAAAGTGATTACACACTTCACTCCGCCATTGTACCATTGTCTGATCCTCACTCTAGAGGCTGTACGCTTTGTTAGCTAGCATTCACCCGGGGTTCACCTGCGTTACACAACTTAATCATACTTTGGGGGAAATTCTTTCAGTCCGTAGGTGAGTACTATATTCAGACGTGGGCAACATCGACTCCTATGAAAAATGTAGCGCTTCGTTAGCCGCGATTTTCCGGGATCAAAAGTAGACGTGTTAATCCAGGATATAAGCTATCCTGGTAAAAAATATAATCCAAATCCGTTGAGCCGTTCGAGGGTGAAGTAACACACATACACACACAGACACACATACTTACAAACTTTCGTATAATACTGTTTTTCTATCGACTTCAATAGGAGATTCTAAATTCGGGTGGTGCGAAAGGAGTAACCCAAAGCAGTAGAACTTGTGCTAGGTTCGTCCGGAGAAATACTGCCACCGTACCGGGTAAGCCATCGCCAAGCAGTAGCACACTCGCGCTGCTGTGTTCCAGTGGGAAGGTGTGGGTGCAGGTGAAATTACACGCATGTCGTATTTGGTGACACAACATGCTGAACTGCGATTTAATCCATAGCTTTACCCAGCAATTTTTTTAGCATTGCTTTGGTTTATTCCGCACAATATTCCAAGCAAATGCTTTTGTTTATTGAACCTGTGACTACCGAATGGCAGCCACATCAATAAAACATCATCACGGAGCCATCACGGCTGCTAAAAATGACAAACAAAATTCGTCTCGTGCCGGCATTATAAAGTTGATGCGACACTTGGAGCAAGGCGTGTGCTATCGCTAAGTGTGTGTGTGTATGTGTGTATATTTATGTATGTGTTCTTGGTCCTTACCGTCCATTGTGAAAACTCTGCATTGTCATGTTGCGGAAATGGAAGCCGGGTGGTAATGGGTCTAATGGAGCACACTCACGTATTTATGATGAGGTTGGAGATTTTTGTGCATCGAAACAATCTATACTTGGTAATAGCTTTAAATTTATAAAGACAAGAAATATTTTCTTTTAATAAATCAAAAAAAAAAAAACAAAAAACCCTCGTACCTCTGCACTAGGATTCCCGGTGTCGCAGATGGCATTGACAAACACAGAAACACAAGACAAACACCCAAGACCCGAGAATAAACTCCATGCTCACCACACAAAGCGTGCCCCGGCCGGAAATCGGAAAAAAAATTCGTTGCACAAATGCCTGTCATGAGCGGGAATGGAACCCACGGCCTGCAGCGCAGAAAGCAGAGCTACTGCCAACTGAGCTCTGAGGCAAGCCAAAATGCTATTATTATATTTTGAAAAGAAGATGTCCCACCTGATGTTAAATGGCTACCGCCGCCACTTAACCGTAACGGGCCGAGCAGACGACCCACCTGAGGTTTAGTGTTTACTACGGCTCAGTTCTTCCCCTAGTAAGTTCTGAAGACCCAAGTCACATCGCGTTGCGCCCGTCACCCTGAGACGGGGATCTTACGCCTCCACTGTAATTTCACCGGTACCCACAACTTCCACAACTTTCCAGCAACTTCCACGAAGTTGTGCATCACAGCGGTGGATTACTGGGTGTGGGGCGTTACTTTTCCGAATGCATAAAGTATAATTGACGGCATATTACATTCCCTCTCGTTCTTACATAATACTCGTAAAAAGACTCCTTTTAATAATATACCTTAGTTCATATATAATATTTTTAAGATTTTAGTTTTAGGTTTGTTACCATTACTATGTTGTTATATATTGTATACTAATAATTATACTCGTACATCATATAACTGGTGTTCTTCTAGACGCGTCGAGAACTTTACCTGTGAACAAAATAAAAGCAATTAAAGCATTTAATTTTACAGATCATTGTTAAATTTTATGGTTTCGCGATGTGTGCCAAGGACTTTACGATCAGCTTGTTTAAAAATAACGCTTGAATCAGTCTCGTAAACAAGTTGAATCAATATCGTGGAGCTTCCGAACCATTACGTCAGACCATGTCGGAGAGAACAATAAAATATGCAGAGAATCGATAAAATGGAATTTGACGTTACGGGCCAAGGTGACACGGAACGTAATCGTTTTCGAGTTGCTTCGAATCAAATGCCAAATCGGTTGGATTGTTTCCGAAAATTCAGAACTAGAAATGACTTTCTGGTTCTGAATTTTCGAAAAAAGTTAGAAAAAACGGGACGAACGATAACTCATTAGTCATATTATGATCATGGTCATATTATATTATTCATCACTGACATTTAAATCTCACAATATTATGCTATAACTTTCAAATTAATATTTTCTATGATAGTGTTTGTAATTAAGCATTTTAACCGCCTTCAAAGAGGAGAAGGTTGGTTTCTGTATGTTCAGCGATTTCTCCGCCATTTATAAACCGATTTAGAAAATTCTGTTTTTATTTGAAAGGTTATGCTTTCAGATTGGTCTCATAGAATTTTTATCAAAGTCGGTTCAATAGTTTGGTTGTTAAATAACTGGAAAAAATATGTCATACAAGTAAACGAAATTGCGTTTTTGCTACTTTGAAAGTATTGAAGTCGGTTTCTTTCGATTTTTAATTCAATTACTTGTTGACATAACGCACGCCTTCACAGTGAGGCAGAACGTATAGGCTCACTTTAAAACTGATATTAACATCTGATCGTGTTACATGTCAGTAATATATAAGGCTAGAAATGATGCGTAAACAGATGAACATATATACATACGGGCGGAAATCATAACCCTCCTTTTGGCTGCGCCGTAGTCAGGTAATAAATATTCATGGGCATTTCACACGGTACAATCTAGCCCCAATCTAAGCATGGCTTGTACTATGAGAACTAGATAACTAATAGAATACTTATAAAGCACTAGCTTTTGCTCGCATCTTCGCTCGCGTCATTGTAGGTTTTTTAAATTATAATTTCTTTTCTGGATGGTAGGTACCCCCATGTACGTTTCTGTACCCCTACCAACGAATTTGCAAAATTTCATGATGATCAGTTGAGTAGTAAATTTGTTAAAGCATAACAATTAAAATATCATTTTGTATTTATGTTATTACTAGCTGCGCCCCGCGGTTTTCCAGGATGAAAAGCATCCTATGTTAATCCAGGATATAAGCTATCCTGATACTGAATTTCATCCAAATCCGTTGAACCGTCTGAGCCTGAAGGAGTAACAAACTTAGACACATACAAACTTTCGCCTTTATAATGTTAATGTGGTAGTATACTATCTACATATACACCTAGACACAGAACAAACATCTATCTTCGTAACAAAAATGCTTGTCTTGACAACCCACCCACGACCTACTGAAGGCAGGCAGACAAAAACCTATGTGCTGTTAAGTGACTGTCCCAATAACTTTAATGGATATGCCAGTCTGTCCTGAAGGTCACCGCCAAACCCACCGGCACCCCCTGTATCGATCACGTTAGCCTCATTACATAAAATTCATTATCAACGGTCATTATCAACTCAGTTGGTTATCACTACATAGTATAAAACAAAGTCGCTTTCTCTGTCCCTATATCCCTATGTATGCTTAAATATTTAAAACTACGCAACGGATTTTGATGTGGTTTTTTTTAATAGATATAGGGTTCAAGAGGAAGGTTTATATGTATAATACACTAGCAAGTCACCCCGGCTTCGCACGGGTAGTTTCTGATACGACACTGATCCTTTACTAACCGTGCAAAGCCGGGGCGGGTCGCTAGTACTTCTTAATGATTGCATATAGTTTCTAGTTGTTAAGTGTAATTATGTTAAGAGGAATCATTTTGTATATTTATTATTTCTTCTACCGGCCAAATTCTTTCGCACACTTGCTCATTCAGTTATTGGGACTCACTTGAAACGGACGCTGGTTCAAACCCATACGCGCACCAATGAGTTTTTCACTTGAACAATATATGTGCACTATACCACGTTCTCGAAGCGGTGACGGAGTTGGACAGACAGACAGCGCAGTCTTATTAATAGGGTTCCGTTTTACCCTTTGGGTACGGAACCGTATAAACAGGTTGTTCTGCGAGGGCGCCAAGGCAGTTGCCTTACTCGCCACCCCAAAGCCGCCAATAATCTCTACATAACAATTCGATATATCAGTGTTTTTCAACGTGTGGGTCGCGAGCCCCTGGGGGATCGCGAAGCCTCTTAAGGGTGGTCGCGAAGTTTTTATAGGGGAGCTATAAAAGTTTGGGAAAGGTACTGCAGTAAAAAAGACAATTATTTTTATTAAATTTTTATATTGAATATTTCTCATAAAATAAAATACATGAAAAAAAGCAACGGGCAGGGGGGTCACGAAATATTTCTTCATACTAAAGGGGCCGTGTCATGAAAAAGGTTGAAAACCACTGGGATAGATTAATAACCCTCGATGTGTTGTATGTAGCACATTGGCCGTACGATTCACTTTCAACTGTCATAACATTGAATGCTCACGAGCGATCACGTAACATTAAATCACCTGCTCGAATGAGTGCGCGTGCGCAGGCTCCGCGGCGGTCACGCATACGCACTTGAAATCAAAACTCAATGTTAGTAACTGGGCGACCGAGCTTCCTCGGTTTTTATTTGTTGAATCGTGTTTTATCTGAAATAGTAGAATATATCAAGTACCACAAAAAATTACCAGATGGCGCTGAATTAAATTTTCAGCTTAGTTTATTACAACAAACACTTTTTTTGTAAAAAAAATATGAATCTACACAGCAAACCCTATTTAACCACAAAATTTCATCCAAATCGTTAGAGCCGTTAAAGGCCGGTGTCCCTGCAGTGGGAACAAAAGAGACATTTTGCTATGAATAGCTCCGGTAACACTCTAATACAAATAAATAAAATTGAAGTGTATGTTTGTTATCTCGCTTTTTACTATAGTAAATGCATTTGAAAGCCAAAATACGGCACCTTTAAAAAATTCATTGTCTATCTGTTTGTTCCGGCTAATCCACGAAACGGCTAGACCGACTTTGCCGGGACTTTCTCTGACAGATAGCAGATGTTATAAAAGGCGTAACATAAGCTACTTTTATTAGGATTTAATCTAAAATATCTAAATATCTTAAAATTTTAGCTGATTTATTTATATATATAACGTTTTCTTGATACGAAGTGGTCATAAATAATCTTTGATGCGTTGTGATTAGTAATCTATCATGAGCGTAGCATTTTAATCACTTTTTCATTAATTGCGTTGTTGCAGACAATATAAATCGTCGCGTGCCACACTCGGTGTAAACACGCTACGATACGCAATATGATTTATTGTTAATAAAATCATTCAAGAAAAAATTAAGTTTTTGTTGTAATACCATACCAAACAAACGAACAAACTAATAGATATAATATAAAATACTATTTTTGGGCCAAAATAATACCTATGTAAAATCTAGACCACAATTTAGGCCTATTACGCTCAATGTGACATAAATAATGTTTACACACTCATACTAGGATAGGCCCTCACACAAAATCTTTGTATCTTAGTAGTACTTTCGAAGCGGGGGTTCCGGGCTCTAATCCCGGCCAGCCCGGAACCCCCGCTTCGAAAGTACTACTAAGATACAAAGCCGAGCAAAATATATAAAAAAAAAAAATTTCATGACACTAATATTATATTAAATACGAAAGTTTGCCTGTATGTATGTTTTTTACTCCAAGCCTAAACAGCTAAACGGATTTGGATGAAATTATTTATGGTAACTCATATCCTGAATTAACACATAGGCTACTTTTTATCCCGAAAAAGTGAAGTTTTTTCTCATTGTCTCATGTTGACTTATTAACCGCGGGTAACATCGAAGGGGGTAGGAAGTACTAAATAAGAATGACTATCGAATATAATAATAAAATACTAGAAGCTTTACGATTTTTTTGTTGACAATTTTACGTAACACGTTCCAAGTTGGTGAAAATTTAATGTAATGTAAAATGTCACTCAGCTAGGAATGGGCTCCAGAACAGGATTTACTCATCAGAATTTATAAGTATAAAAAGCCATCGTCAACTTGGTAACAACACTTATATTATAAAGGCGAAAGTTTGTATGCATGTGTGTGTTGGTTACTCCTTCACGCTCAAACGGCTCTAAGGATTTGGATGAAAATTTAGTATGGATTAACACATAGGCTACATTTGATCCCGGATAACCGAGGGCAACACCGCGGGGCGCAGCTAGTATTATTATAATATCAAGCGCAAACTTGCTCGATTGATGAAATTAAATAGCATCTCATTCGAATTGCAAATCGATGCGTGCAAAGTCACGCCGGGAATGCAGTAATAATTCCATATTATTTATCATTGATAAACAATGCAAAACATAAAAAAACACAATGAGAGAAATATAATATGGTAGTGTATTCTTCTATTTCACTGTCAGCATTCTACTAACCATTTGGAAATACATACCTTAGCTTTGCCAGCTTAGCCGCATAAAAAACTGACACAAGCTGTGTTTTTTGCATCCACCTAAAACATACATAACTTTTTCGGGATAAAAAGGAGAATTTGTGTTAATCCAATTTATGAGCTACTTTAATAAAAAATGTAATCCAAATTCGTTTAACCGTTGGAGCGTAACAAACATAAATACAGACAAACTTTCACATTTATAATGAACTAGCTGCGCCCCGCGGTTTTTCGGGATCAAAAGTAGCCTAAAGTATCCAGGATAAAAACTATCCGTTGAGCCGTTTGAGCGTGAGGACACACACAAACTTAAATACATACAAACTATCGCCTTTAAAATAAAAGTGTGATAATTAATTAGTAAGATATAACTTAAAACTACTTCAAAAAGAATGAAAAACAAAACGCTTTCCGAATAGGTACAGCCTGTATGAACGTATGAACAAACATGATATGAAATTACAACGCGATAGGTTACAATTAAAATTATCAGCATGTGAAATACGATAAACTAATAGGTCATGCAAAGCCCGCAAATTGGAGATTTAGCAAAATTGGAGATTGGAAATTGTTTTATTTTAAACTTCCAAAAGTGGTTATCAATTCGTTAGTATTTTTTTATTTGATAGTTCGTTACTACGTCATTTATCAACCGAATTGGATAATTTTTCTTTACATGGATATACTTTCAGATTTTATCACAATTGGTCCAATAGTTTGGTTGTTAAACCAAAATATCCAGAAGAAAAATGTCATCCAAGTAAACGTAATTGCATATTTTGTGACCTTTGTCTTCCGTTGTATACCGATTTGGATGTTTCTTGGTGGTAGGGAAGTCTGTTTGCGGGATTTTTTAAATCAATCAATCATCTTTAAAACGATAGCTGTTCGCTGATCCATAATTTGGGTTGTGATGTAGTAAACCGACCTTTTCACTCACTGCCCGAAAAATCATAAATAAACATAATACGTTTAGGAAAAACCTTTTATTTACGTTTAGGAAAAACGTTTTATTTACGTTTAGGACATATTTTAATCCAACTTGGCTACTAAGCTTTTGTAAATAGACAATATTACAATTTTACGTAAATAAATCCATTTTCCAGAGAGTTTCAAAGACAAAGTTTCGGTACGTGATTCAACCGTTATACCTTGTGGGCAGTTTTTTTTAATACCAATTGTTAAATGCCTTATTAGGATGGCCGTACCCAAAAGGAAGCCCTATTACTAAGCCTACAACCACACATCTCTGTCTCTATCATTTTAAATGGGTTGTAGAAGGATTATATGTTATTAATATGACGTATATCTTTACAAGTAATACAGTTATTGGTTGTAGGGAAACCTTGATGTGCAAACCGGTTCGCTCTTGAGCCCATTAATTAAATAATATTTAATAATATATTAGAAGGTGTACTGAATATTTTCAGATCTTCTTAATAAGGTATTTCGCAACATAACGCCTAAATCCATCAATTAACTGGTTTCTTTACTTTTATTATATTACTTACCTAATTTGCTGATAAAATTAAACATATTAGGGCTATTTACTGATGTCCAATTTTCCCTTAAAAAGTCTGTCAAGAGTTTTCTCTCTCGCCAATAGCCCGCGTAATGCTGTCAAAGCCACATTGTTGGCCGTAGAGGGATTGAAAACTTTACACGGGCAATTGGTTAAAGAGAAACTTCCGTCATTTATTAAACATAAACAGGCAATGTCCCAACTCTATCGAATATTTATTTGGCTCATCATGATACATGGCGTATTTGGGCGCGAGCAGATATAATTTATGTGTTTTGCCCTACTAATGGGGTTTATTTTGTAAATATTATGGCGCTGGTGTTGCCAAATAAGGCTTGAATTTGCGAATGAGTTTTATAAGCTGATGATGGTAATAAATTAAAACAATGGTGACATTACAGATAAATTTGCATTGATGTTGTGTTAGCATAGCATGTTGTGTTGACAATATCAAATAAGTTCTGTGATACTATGCCAAAATGTTGGAATTAGTAGTAACTAGCGACCCGCCCCGGCTTCGCACGGTTAGTAAAGCATCAGTGTCGTATCTGAAACTACCCGTGCAAAGCCAGGGTTACTTGCTAGTGTATTATACATATAAACCTTCCTCTTGAATCACTCTATCTATTTAAAAAAAACCGCATCAAAATCCGTTGCGTAGTTTTAAAGATTTAAGCATACATAGGGATATAGGGACAGAGAAAGCGACTTTGTTTTATACTATGTAGTGATAATACTGTCAACATTCATTAATGAAAACTGTGGTTAAATCTATTATTATAATAATCATTTGCTGTTTCGCAAAATATCGAAAATGGCTCCACTTATTTGAATATTTCTTTATCTTTTATTCGCCTTACCTTGGGTGGTTAAGAAAACAATATTAGAAGATCCCATACTTTTTGATTTGAGGTACAAAGTCAGTCATATCATCTAGTAATAAACATGGTAAGCAAAACTACTGAAATCATTTTTGGAATTCAATTAATTAATAAGTTGACTTGACTTCTTGCGTTTATGGCATCTGTCACTATTGAATTGGTATAAGTTGAAATTGGCCCTTTGATTTTTGCAAGATGGCGGCGTGAAATTGCGTCAATTTGTCAAGAGACTTGCGGCAAGAGGTACTATTACTGTATGTAATAATGGGTAAAACCTACCTCCGTGCCAGCTTCTAATGTTTCCACTGCAGGGACACGATAAACGAGGCTACTCTCGATAATTGAGAGTGAATGGGCTCTGATCTATCACGGGAGCCCAATCCGGATTGGTAGATGTCACATGTCGTCGAATTTTCGGTTCTAAAACATGCCGGTTTCCTTACCGTTTTACGACGATGTTTGCCGTCACCGTTTCCAGAATGTGGTATTGCGCACAACAATTTTTCAAGTGCTCGTATGGGTTTGAACCAACGACATTTAGATTGAAAGTCGGCGTCTGTGCCCCTGGGCCACCACGCTCTCCTACCTACCTATTCGAAACCTTTTAAACTTTCAAGAATCTTGTCTATTCTGGTATATTTTACGTGTCCGCTACTAATTTAAACATTTTTATGAGGGATCGAGGCCATATTTCCATTTTATTTAAAGGTACCACTTCAGAGTTCTTCCCGTATACCCTATTTCGTATTTTATAGAGACCTTCCACCGTGACTCACTTGGCCCCCGGTAATTAAATCATACGCATTTTCCCGCAGTTCTGTCCGTGTAAATCTAATCTTTTTCGTAACAGACTTCCTTGAACAGTATGTACAATAGCTGGACTAACGACCTCTTATATTAAATTAAGCTTAATTTTTAACGATTTCAAAATGGGAGGACTTTATTTTGGCTGTAAGTATTTTATTAGTCACGCCAATTGCCAATTGGGAGCCGATTTTGAAGTATTGATGTCGATTTTTTCGATATCGAAGTCATTGGTTATTCCAAAAGTGTTCCTTATCTTTGGACGTAATCTGCCCAAACAGACTTTTACTGAATTAACATACCAATTGAAACACTTCGATCGCTGCCCGCTGCTCTACCTGATTGGTTTCAGAAAGAAACCTATTATATTTTAATACAATAATCTCAGTCCGTTAAATTAATTTTCAGTATTCAGTCAGTTAAATTAATAAATACTCAACGACATCTTTACAGCGCCATCTAGCCTCAAACTATTTTTTGTTCGTCTCACAACTGTCATGAGTGGGACTCGAACCCACAACCTAAACCGCAGAAGGCAGAGCTACATTCAGCTGTGAGGCCTGTCAGCTCAGTAATTTTAGTTACAAACATACAATACGTCCCATATCTAATATTAGTGACAACCTTCCACTGACATCCTACCCCTAATTAAATCATAGCAGGCAACCCTGACCATAATTAAAGCACTCTTCACACCAGCGCCCAGCACTTAACCCTAACGAGCCATCTGTCTTAAGGCAGTAAAAGTGCGGCTCACAGATGGCACAGAATATAAATAGATCCCTGACACATGTCACAAATTGGTTGAATGTTTGTATGAAACATTGTTGTATAATGTAGGAATTTCTATAGAATTCTATTGGGTTTTAAAAGGATTCAATACTGAGACATTGACTGCTGACCTCATAGCTCAGTTTGTAAGCTGCCTTCTGCGCTGTGGGTCGTGGATTGAATTCCCACCAAGGACACATATGTGTGACGAACATAGAAGTTTGTTCTGTATCTGGGTTTTTATAGGTATTAACAAGGAAATGTACTATATAAGTATTTTGTGAGTAATCTGGTTTCCATAGTACAAGGTATGCTTAGTTTGGGGCTACGTGGCGCTGTTTTAATGTATTTTTGAAGTGAAAACTTCTTCAGTTGTCAAAAAAACCATTGAATCATTCATCTTTCTTTCTTTCTTTTTTTAGTGTAGTCTGCTTTTGTTTTCACTTGTGTAGGCACTCCCGGAGAGAAACTTTCTTGTTTCTTACAGTATGGCTGAGGCCTTCCTCTACTCAAATACGAGAAAAACTATGTCGCAAAGCGTTGCCCACATCCCGCTATAACGCCTGAAATTTCACCGGCACCCGCACCCTTCCACTGGAACACAGCAGCGCGAGTGCACTGGCATGTTCTACTGCTACTTTGCGTTGCTTCACACACAGGAGACACGTGTACAGATTCTAAGGGTATTTAAGGTATTGGTTTTGTGGTTTACTAAAACAACATGCAACGTCGGTTGGACCAACCTTCAAAGGTTAAAGGTTTAACATGAATGAACAATATCGCCAGGCTCAGTCCGAGTGGACATCGAACCGATCGGCTGAGGTCATGCCACTACATATGATCTAACTCTCTAAATGGTCAACAAATTCGCTGTTTTCGTCTGTCTGTATCTCCACTAAGGTTCTAAACCACGCAACGGATTTTAATACGGTTTTCATCATCATCACCATCGTGTTTGCGGGGTGTAGTTGCTCGAGACCGTAGATGAAACCTGAGCGGTGCCAAAGAAGCAACAATAAGTATCAGCAGAACTAATGTCAAGTTTGTCCGGAGAAGTTCTGCCTCACACCTGGTAATCTAACGCCAAGCAGTGTACGATGTGTTCCGGTGTGTGCCTGTGAAATCACAGGTGCGAGAGACATAACATCCCCGTCTTGCGTGATGGGCGCAACGGGATGCGACTTGGGTCTTCTCGTACTACGTTCGGAACGACCTAAGCCGTACTGCTGTTGTTATGGGCGGATGTAAGCAGTTAACATCATTTTAGTTTTTAGCTCGTCCCATGACTTCGATAGCATTAGTTAACATTTTTTTTATATTATTGAACTATTACTAGGATTTATTTCGTATGGTTTATATGTATAATATAATACATGCATATTATAGAAGAGACAAACCAAGAATTTCAACGATTTGTAATGATGTCGTAAAATGCTAAATTTTGCGCGCTTACATTGCTAATGCTGGTCAAACCTTACAAGATAGATCAAAATGATGTACTACATACTACACAATTACATTACAAGCTATGTCACACACTACACCGAGCGAAGCCGGGGCAGGTGGCAAGTGTGATCTAAATAACATATAAATCGAAGCCATCTATGCATCCAACAGATGTGTATGGTTATCTGAGCGATAGTGAACCGTAGCGTGTGATATTGCAAAGCGAACAATATGTACAGTTTAGACCAACAGTAATGGAACACTTCCCATTTATGATGTTTTGAGTAAATGACGGTTTAAGATTTTCGTAGGTGGCAAATTTTACGTACTAACCAAAAATTCGACGACATGTGTCATCTACCAATCCGGATTGGGTGGTGGTAGATCAGAGCCGATTCTCAATTATCGAGAGTAGGCCGGTGTCCCTGCAGTGGGAACATTGGAGGCTGGTACGGTAAATCCGAAATACTTCCCTATTCATCATAATTTATTATATTAATTTGATAATAAGCTGATTTATGGCTGTGTGGTAGCTAAGATTTAATTTGTAGTTTTGTAAAAATAATGATTAGTTATCTCAATTGTGTAACTGTATTATGTACTTTTCCTAACTTGAGAAAAATTTGAGATGTGCTGTTAGTAAGATAAAAAGATCGAATAAACACGTGATTTCGGAAACCCGGTAATGAATTCAACCGTTAGCAAAATAAACACTTTTTCTTTTTTTATGTGAATTAGTGACGGAAGGGCCCACCTAGTGGAAAGTGGCGCCCCGCTCATGACAACAGTAATGCCACTCAGTATAATATTTGGATCTTACACTGAGTTGTACCCATCCTGCTGCGTCCATCACCCGAGACGGGGATGATACGTCTCATGCGCATGTGATTTGCACACCTGCATCCATCGATAAATCTACAACAGATAGATATAGTAAGTAAGCTACGCATTTCGTAGATTTGAAGAGCAATCAATGAAAACTGTAGACAGAATGGACAGCAATCATGATTCAATATCAATCAATTCGAAACACATCACAGTGAGATTAATAAAGAACAACATTGAACCACCATATGACCCCAAACTGATTGGGTAGCGTCAACAGAAAAATCAACACTGTGACCTATTGTCACTTATTCACGTCTCAAACTCAAAGCCATTTATTCCTTTAGATCTCAAGTACCTATTGTTTGGACACGTCAAATTTTATGTCTATCATAATAAACAGAAACCCTCACCTAACAAGGACTCTACGTGGAAAGTCTACCCTCCGAAGCACAAGTGATCAATTCAAATACCACTCAACGGTCACACATCCATAAACTAACTTTTTACTTTGTACCTACAAAATATTCTTTTGATAACAGACACAATGAGATATCAATACATAAAACTATTTTTACACCCAATAGGTTGCACCAAAAAATATTTCGTCCCAATAACCAATGGCAGTTTTGGTAAGTCTTTAGAAAATAGTTAACGATCGATGACTTACAATTGTGTTGTTTACCTATTGCCCATGCCACCTGCAGCACAGGGAGTATTTGAACACCTCATTGAAAAGTCACAAGAAAGAAATGTTAGTAAAAGATTTCGTACACATAATATTACTTTTTTATAGGGATTATGCTCGCGAAAAGAAAGTAATCTGTCCATTAGAGGTCTGTCTGTCTGTCTATGTCCTATCCATAGTAGGTCGGATAGTGTTTGAACAAGTGTTAAACTTAAATTTTAAGGTATGTACTTAATTAATTATTAAAAAGAAATTGACGTTTCCAAGTAATTGTTAAGAATTCAACGGAAACAAACATTTTTGTTGTAACTTTAGTGAAATACAAACGGGCACTTTAATAACTGGCAACATTCATGATCCAATATCAATCAATGGACAACATCACCTGGCATGCCATAGATAAAAAATCAATAGCCAACAGTCGGCAGTACTTAAGGCTCAACGCATTCAGCTGACACTAAATATCCATTGATATCAGCGGAGCAAGTGACGTTGACAAATTACTCGCGCTGCAATGCAGGCAGGGTTGCTATCTGTCAGGATCGGATTGTGATAAAAATAATGCAATACGAGAGGCAATTTCATATTTTTTTAGTAGCAGTTGAACTTGTGCAAATTTTGCCCGGTGAAATACTGCCTCCACACCTGGTTTTCTCCCGTCAAGCAGTGGTGCGCTGCTGTGTGTATCACGATCGAAATGGTGTCACGGGTCTCCAATGTATTATAAATTGATGTGAGACATTTACTGGCGGACTGGTATGCCGTGACGGCAAACAGCATGACGCTCTCTTATGCCGTTAAGTTTCACAGCTGCCGTACGTCCCGTGATAGCTCAAAATGGTGTACTACGTATTAAGACACACACATTATACAACCGTGCGAAGCCGGGGAAGGTCGCTACTGTATTACATATTGATGTGAAACATTTATTTTACTGCCAAGGCGCGCCAACTTGGCAGTCTCGTGTGGCGTGACGGCAAACGGCATGACGCTTTATTATGCCGTCGTGTTTCTACGAGGAGTATCGTGACAGTCAACTTTTTATATAATAAGTAAGGGTATCTAGGAGGCACTTTCCACTTTTTGCAAAATATGTAAAGTCAATAATATTTATTTCAAAAAATTTGGTATACGCGGCTATTTAAGTATGACCAAAAACGGTTTAAATTATGCTCTGACAAGGTCAAAAACTGCTAACAATAATATTTATTTCAAAAAATTTGGTATACGCGGCTATTTAAGTATGACCAAAAACGGTTTAAATTATGCTCTGACAAGGTCAAAAACTGCTAACAAAAGCTACCATAGCTCATAAACTATAGAGCGGAAGTCGAGCGTGGCTACATAGGGGCCTAATCGATGCCCGTTGGGATCCTCTATTACCCTGCTTTGTTTGAACAATGATTGCCAAATTACCCGCAATATTGCGCAATATTGTTTATGACAATACGCGCATGACAGAGTGGAATTTCAGAGCGTACGAGTGAGGCACAAGTGGCTTCATAAGGTTTGAAATTCCTTTAAACGTAAATGAGTACGCTTTTTTAAAACTCCCAAGCGATATATTGTACCGTAAATTTTTTTTTTTTAATTATATACACACTGGCAGAATTTGTGTGGCTACACACAAATTCTGCCAGTGTGTGGTGTTTGACTGATGAATTTGGCCTTTTTAATGTCCGAGTTAATGTACTATTGCAAGTTTCTTCTGCATTTGGGTAAATTTTATCAAAATATGGCCAGTTACTACTGGCCATAAAAATATTAACATTAAAAATATTGTCATTTTTGGTTGGCAGTCGACGTCAGGCGCGGGGTTTCGATTCCGTTCCATAAGATCGAATCGCTCGCTTGAGTGACGTAGCGTGTTCCCGACTTCCGTGTGTCACTTGCATCCGGAAAAATATATTTTCGATACTACTTCCTAGAATCCATGATGTGTCAATTGAAAAATTATATCTAGCAATATGACTGGTCGAAATTCAAATTGAGACAAATTGATTCAAAGCGTTGATTGGAGATTTGACAATTGACTAACTATTATACTTTTTTATGCTATAGCAGTGACGGAACTATCTGGTGTCTGACTTATTAAGTGGTTAACACCACCCATGATCGATGATGATACCGAAGTATGATAAGACCTAAGTCGCATTGCGTCTATCAGAGTAACGCTAAGTAATGTGTAAAATTTGTCGTGTCCAAACGATACTTGAGACCTAGAGGAATAAATGAGTTTGAGTTTGCGAGTGCTTGGCGGTGGATTACGTGTGGTGGCAGTACTTCTCCGTACGAACTTGGTAAAGGTTGGCACAACATGGATCTCCATCAGACTAACGCTATATTTCGCTGATATTTCACTGGGAGTTTCAAGTTATTTCATTCCGTATTTAACAATTTAGAAATACAACATAAACTTTTGAAATCCTAAAATGGATTAAACCCGTAAACGTTATATAAACGTAATTATTACTTCGGATTTCGGGTAAATTTCCTAATTATTTCTGTGAAAACATAATTGTTTCAGAGAATTAATTTTGATTAATGCGTGGGTATCTAAATATTTTGAGGTTTTAGGGAATGGTGGCTGATTTTAATATCTATAAAACCGACCTCATTACTTTAATCGCAAATTTTTCCATAAAAATGATATTGGAGCATCGACGAAGTACAACCAAATAAAAAATAAACATGGAATTCGGTCAGCAATTGATGAAGATATCCACACCCGTAGCCCGCATCAATAAGCTAAGCTGTCACGCTTACGCATATTAGTCCTTATTTTGAAAACTATTTATTAGTTTTTGATGAATTTCATTGCTCCGTAAGTTTTAATAAATGTAAGACAATAAAAAAAGAACGGTCACAATCCAAGGAACAGATTCGGAGAAATGCGGGGACAAACATTCACACATCTATACAATTTTGTTCTATTTGTTTGGAAGCCCTTATAGATTATCATATGTGAATATATTGCAGTATAATGCTAAATACAAACGTGTCATAACCTCCTTCTTTTGAATTAGGTAAAAAAGGAGATTTATTTAAGCTAGTAGGTTTAGTAATTGGGTCTTAGGTATGTCCTAACATATATATATTCATATATAAAATAGTTTTTTTCTCAAAAAAAAGAAACTCCATTTTCCCGAGAACCTTTTCCTATTTTACTTCCTTTAAACTAATGTACACGAATATCTCACTCAGGGCCATCTAGCCTCAAACTATGATACCTTATACTATCGGATATATCTTAACTAGATAACTGATAGTATACACGTATACTTATTTTTATAAATACATACTTATAATACATATTTACACCCAGACACAAAACAAACATTTACAATATGTTCGTAACACACGTCACACCTGAGGTTTAAGAGAGTAAAACCAGTGATGAAAGTATTGAAGTCGGTTTATTCAATCTGTTAATTATTTCGGAATTGGTGAAAATAGAATTTCATTAAAACGTCGCATCACACGTAATGGGGCCCCAAGGTGTTGTCGACGCCTAGGGGCCCTACTACGTCAGATGTGATTGAAAATAGCATAATTCCTCTTTGTGACATCCCTGACATGGCGTTGTCATTAAACTACACACAGATTTTGTAAACCACGTGCGGCTAATGGCATCGCAAATGTTTCAATCAATGTTTTACAGTTCATTAACTGTGGTGAGCTTATGAATTACAATGAAGCACATTTTAGTTAAACTGACGGCCGTCACCGATCATTTCTGCACTTATTCATATCCATTTCCTATATTTAACCAATGGTACGTAGGTAAACCATACCAACAACTGTCAAAAATTTCTTACAATTTTTTACAAATCCACATTGTTGCCATTACCTACGGCGAATAGTTCAATTAGGAGCTGGGAATTAATATGGTTAATATAATTAATGCATAAATTATAATAATTATGCGTGATTCTCTTAAATTAGGATAGACTTGCCAATAAAATACGGTAACACATATACGTATAAGTTTTATTTAAATGTAAAATAAACGACGAAAATAACTGAAGGTACTGCTGATATTAAATGGTCGCCACGTAATGAGACTGGAATGACAATGGTGAACGCAGCTCAGGGCTTGGAAGATCCAAGTCTCTTAGAAATGAGGATGGAATATCTCATGCGGCTGCGATTCCACTCAAAACTCAAACTCATTAATTTCTCCTTTAGATCTCAAGTATCGTTTGGACACGTCCAATTTTACACGCACAATTAAACATATTCGTGCGCAATTAGCCTGTCACAAGAGTTCCTTAGTCACAATGCAAACACGTATGTCGCATTACTGTCAGTATTCATGTTTTAGCTAGTCTCATTTGTTAAGATTACGTCTCTTCCAACTCTAATCAACGAAAACAAATTAAAAAAAAACCTACGAACACAATATAAAATAGTCAATACAAATTTATTTTATATAAAAACAAAGTAAATTTCGTAAGTAAATTCGCGACGTAAGTATATTATAACCATAAACATCAAGAAAGTATAAAGTATGCGCGAAGAAAGAAATTTAATGCTACTTAAGAAAAATGTACATCTTAAAGAAAAGATCAAAGGATAATTAAAAAAGAATTACTCAGAAAACATCTCCCATCTTACGACAGGTTTCACAAAGACCGTTCGAGAGAATAAAGTTAAAAAAAGTTAAATTAGAAAACAAAAGAAAATAATTCCGTCCCCAGCAAACTTAAAAGTAATAACTGCCTTTGGCTAAGTCGACATAGTTTATTATAATAGTTTTTATTTTGTTCAACGACCGGACCAGACCCCCACCAGTGGACCCCCACCAGTTTAGTGGTTAACTACTTGTAAACAGCTACAATTCCGGTCTTTCCCTAGTACGAAAAGACCTAGTACAAAACCCCCTACCGAAGTACAAAAGAAATTTATAGGCCGGCCAGACCGTCATCTCATCTGATGGTAAGTGATGATGCGGTCGAAGAGGAACACGGTGGTCTAGAAGATAATTCAATCTTTGAAGATTCAATAACAACAACAATACGACTCCGGTCTCCCGAAGTATATGTAGACCAGTCACCGTTGGCAATAGATGAGGATGTAACGTCTCATGCACTTGTGTTTCACAGGCGCCACTTCCACCGGACCACAGCAATACGAGTGCACCACTGCTTGCCAGTACTTCTCCGGACGAACCTGGCACAAGGTCAACTTGCTTCTTTTAGTTGCTCCTTTCGCAATACTAATGGAGTACGTATAGAGATCCTAATGAGAAGCAAGCAATTGGACCCCACAAAATCAAAATCACTTATGTTTAAGTTTATCATTATTTAAGTCAATCCCTTGAAAGAAAACGATGAACAGTTAGAATTTCGTAACACAAAGCTACTAATCATTCTAGTATTTATTTATTAACTTAACTATTCTACGTCCTATTATTCGTATAGTATATTTTAGCTTCATAAAATTCTATTAAATCATTTAAATGAATTTGCAGATCATATAATGCCAGTTGATTGGACGGTTCGTTCTGTTCTTAGCGCCTGCAAAATGAATTAAGGTCACCCCGATTTCAACAAATCAATTACTGAACACAATATTATGATGTGCTCTTCTGATGTCATACAATTTTCTTTACGAAATAAGAATACAGAATTATAACTGTAATAAGCTGCTTTTAAAGAATAATCATTTACTACGAATCAGTAATTACGTAGGTCACAAAATTTGTTGTCGTTTTAAAAGTAACGAGAGGAAAATTTTATATATAGTGTTTAACGTTTACACTCATAACCCTGCACTAGGATTCCCAGTGTTGCAGGTGGCATGGACAAACGCAGAAACACAAGATAAACACAGTCTGACCAGGAATAGAACCCGGAATACCTAGCTTTGAAGAGCTACTACTTAATTTATATTGCAATACACTGCACAATGGGCGGCCTTTGTTTAATATAAATAAAATTTTAATAGAATTTCCAAATACTTACCTTTTATTCAAGTTTTTAGCACCTGCCTTTCGATCATTTAATCGTCCGCTTAATAGGCAATAGGACCTAGCGCAGACGGCCGATTAAAATCAGTCACGGGTGTATGCACAGCTACAGACGATTATAATCGGTGGCAGTCGGTACCCGTTTTGTGCACTCACCGACACGCCTTACTCAGTCAATAATTTTTTTTCTTTTCATTTTGTGTATTGTTAAATAATATTATAATAGTTACTAGAATCCTGTTTGTTTCTAGCTCGGTAATACAATATGTAAAAATATAATGCAAGTTCTATAACCTTGACAAAACCAAGTGATCTGTAATGTTCCTATGGCTGTACTAGTATAGTATTATAATATCTGTGGGCTGAATAGACCTTTTTCACTACTGGCGAGAAAAATCAGACAGTCTGTCATACTACACGTACTTCCGATTATTGTAAGCACGACAGTTATGTGAACCGATTGCCTTCATCGGACATGTTGCCTTGGCCGACTATTGTCGCGCCGATTAAAAGCGATGACTCTTACAATAAATCTTAAAAGTAGGTTTATTCTAAAACCTACTTGTAGCTTTTAATGGCTAAAGATAAAAATGAGAATTCACATTAAACCAATCGGATGTAAAAATATACTTACTCGGTTACGGAAATAGTGACTTACCTGTAATTAAAACAAAACATTTTACATTAATTAAATAATAAAAATATAAAATAAATAAACATTCATATACATTTCACACAGCATAGCTTGTACTTTGGTTTGTACTTGACTTTACTCTAAAAATGTGTTCTGTAATTTCCGTTTTCCGATTTCATTCATTTTTTTTTTCATAGAAAGGGGTTACTTTGAAGTTTGTCTCTTATATATTAAGGTCACCGGATTCGTAGTTCAGAAATTACAGACATCACAACCCTCTGCCTAAAGTCCAAATATCTTGAACCCCGAAATGTACAGAACCCTTTTTGTGTTTTTGTTCATAATGCAAATAGGATAAACATTTACGAACGAAGTCGTGGACATAACTAGTACATACGACAAAACATCTATGTTTGCATACAAAACACAAAAATACTTGTGCTAGGTGGGAGTCCATCCTGCGACCTTCGTAAAACCTACCTCGCGCAGAAGGCAAACGCGAAAGTTTGTCTGCAAGTTGTTGTTACTCTGAAATTTGTCATGAAATCGGTTTTCACTATCATTTAGATATACTCTAAATGATAGTAAAAAACCGAAAACCGATTTCATGACAAATTTCAGTATTTTCGGTAGTAATTTTTCTGATTATATGTAAAATACATGCATAATATAGCTGAGAAAAACCGATCATTTCAATGATTTGTAATTATGTCTTAAAAAAGCAATTTAAAGCGCTTACATTGTTAATGCTGGCTACCTTATGAGATAGATGTACTTCGGATTGTATTGTCGGGGCGGTAGTCGCTAGTAATTATACAGATTAAACGGTTCTCATAATCATTAAACAATAATAATTCGCAGGCAATCAAACCTATTGATTTAATTGCAGACATCTGCCTTTTGTGCATAAGAGTCACGACGCAACAAACATAAAGCTAAGCGTACATAAGCGACAGCGAGTAGCAGGATTAGTAGGCTTCAAAGCGAGGGGTCCCGGGTTCGATTCCTGGCCGGGATAAATTTTGTGCAGTGATCATAGAATTTACAATATTAATTTATTTGAAAAACAAGTCAACGATTTTTTTCGGAATAATTAACTAATATCATTTTAATTAAAAATACTAGCGGCCACATTTTGATAATCATCTCAACAAAAATATGTTACCCAACTCGTATAAAAAAAAAGATTTCGATTTATCATCGATATAAGGCTAAGCGATGCGGCCTGCTTCAACAGACGTAATCTTTAAGGATTAATTGCTTCGTAAATCAATCAAATTGGCTCGGACACGCCAAGCTCAAAGTATCTTATCAATAACATTATTTTTATTACTTACCTGTCTCTGGCAATGACATGTACCTGCATTGTTTAATCTTGATTTATCGCTATACGAGACGTTCAATCGAATTCCTTTTGACCCAATAAATTTATCTGTACTACTATAGTATTGTACTATATTGTAGTATATATTGTAATATTGAGTTGATACTCTGCCCCGCTGGAACCAGAACCGCTGCCCGAGTTCGGAATTCCGGGCTACCGAGAACAGTGGACAGTTTTAACAGTGGACGCTGTTATTCTGCCGAAACCACGTAATCCGCCAACAGTGGGTCTGTTGGCGGATTACGTGGTTTCGGATTACGTGTGAGGCTTGCGCGTTGTGTTGTTGTGTTTATTGTTTTTATATACACAAAAAAGGAAAAAATAATGAATGAAAATAATAATCGTGGAGCGCTCAATCGAATCGTAGAGCGTCACCACCCCTGAAATGTATTTTATGAATTTTGGAAATGACGAAAGATATTCTCTTGACAATACTATATTTAGTAGCAAAATCTAAACAAAGCTTTTTCCTGGAAAATTATGGCTGACATTAGAATTAGCAACAATGCAATGCCACAATGGATCAGATAAGCTTCACAAAGGTATCAGTATTAAAACTAAACAACTGTGCCACACCGTTTTGTTTTAGCACAATGGAGGTCTGGCCGTGGACACCGAAATGACTGCGATAGGCCAAAAAAACAATGTCTGCTTTGGAACGCAGGACTTATACGGTAATTTCACTAGTGCAAACTTGTATGTATTATAAAGACCGCTAAGCAGATTTTAAAAATACTTTCACCAATGGAAAGCTACATTATCAAAACATAGGCTACATTTTATCCCCGTATTCCCACGAACGGGAACTACGCGGGTGAAACTGCGGGGCGCAGCTAGTAGTACATAAATCTGCGTGACCTTGTAGATACCGCTCGAATATAGGTATGATATTTTAGAAACTGACATTTCCAAGAAGTTAATTTCAAAGGAAACTTTGAATTGACTTTGGGGCGACATGACAATGTCAAATATTATTTAATTTCTTTGAATTCTTAAACATGCCACGGCGATCTTGTCTACGTAAACTTGAAGGCTTGCGGGCAAAGTATTTACTTTGTCAGAAATAAAGATTCGTCTCATGTTACTCAGCAACATTTAATTTTTTTGTGACATGTTATCTACAAAAATAATTGAAGTGTCTCTTTACGTATCAGCCTCTAACGTTCCCACTGCAGCCAGTTTTAATTTAGATTGTTTTGTATTTTTATTAATTTTTTCATCTATACTAATACAATAAAGTTGACGAGTTAGTTTGTTTGAACGCGCTAATCCTTGTAACAATTAGTCGTATTTGAAAAATCTTTTTGAATATATAATGTAGCCTCTTGAATATGGCTTCATTCATGAGGAAGGTTATATGCTATTCTAGCATTACGCTTAAATTCTTGGTTAGCCTTAAATATTTATATTTGTAAAATCAGAAGATAAAGCGCTATCGTAGTGCTTTATCCGCGTTCGCTGGGGTACTGGCAATTATACGTAAGTACGTTCATGGTACTACATGTGTAAGCTTGCAATATATTTAGTATGATTGTCAATATCATTTGTAGGGTATAATTATCTGTGGATATATATTTTGGCGGCAGCGATTGAACGGTCCTGGGGTTGACTAGCAGGAAGCTGGTAAAACTAACGTAAAAGTGATTGAATTCTTGGTTTAACTTAAATGAGAAGTTAATAAAAGAGAATAATAACGAGTATTAATGATCTGGAGATATTTCATTTCAACCGTCGAGATGGGCGGTAGGTTTTCACATGGTACATACGGAAATACTATAAATCTGCTCTTAGTGATTTTTTATGTTAAACGCGGGTGAAACCATGGAGCAAAACTAGTATTTTATAATAATAAAAAAGTTATAATAAGTAATATATACATTATTTAAAAATAAAAATTTACTTTGATCTTTCCTGGAAATCATTTTTGATTTGCTTGCTTCCCTT
This sequence comes from Aplocera efformata, assembly GCA_921293045.1. Classification (NCBI taxonomy): domain Eukaryota; kingdom Metazoa; phylum Arthropoda; class Insecta; order Lepidoptera; family Geometridae; genus Aplocera; species Aplocera efformata. The sequence goes on from OV121040.1 coordinate 2,416,300, forward strand.
GCACGGAAAAAAAGTTATAACAATGCGTTTCCAACGAAATACTACATTACATCATATACGACATCTTATTTAGTTAAAACTAAATGCACGCTTTACGGTTCCCGATGACATGACAGCGCCTCATTATCCAGTCTGCATGCATAATGAATGAACATAAAATGGTGACATCAAATCGATTCTAGGATGTGCTTCGCTCATAAGGATAGTGCTGCTTATACACTTAGCCCGGTGTTTTATAACGCTCACACCATACACCGTTAATTCTGATCTTATCTACTGCATAAATCCTATTACTATTCATTTTTTTATGCCTTCTTTTATGCTCCAGTTGCTCCGTAGCCCCTTTGATTCCGTACACGTACCCCCTGGGTGTTGGGAAAGGAGCAACCAAAGTAACAGTAGAACTTGTACCAAGTTCGTTCGGAGGTAATGGCACCACATCTGGAATCTGCCGCCAAGCAGTAATGCTCGCATTACTGTGTTCCGGTGGAAGCGTGTGGGTGCCGGTGAAATCACATGCGCATGAGACGTATCATCTTTTATTTATCATACCCAGGTGCTACAACAAGAAAAAACATAACAGTAAGATAGAAAGATATTTTACAACCTTTAAATGGACGAGAAGTATTGAATATGAGAAGGTGTCTTCTCTCGTTTAACAGGAGTTTGTTCCCAAGAAAACCCCATGTGGTATCTTGAATTAAATTTCAGTACAATTGCACGGTCTAGATACCTCCACAAATGTATTTTTTTATTTACTGTGTATCTACGACTTAATTATAGCCGATAACCTATGACCTCCGTCTCAATAGTGTGTAGGGGATAAATAGGGGGGTCCTGTATCTTATTGCTATTGTTGTGGGCAGAGACGGCCACCAATTTGTCTACAATAATAATGTATGGAGTGATCACTGGGAGGTCCGGTGACTTGAGGCCCTTTGGAACTCTTATACGAATCCACCTGAGTGGTGCAAAAGTAGCAATAGTAATGTGCCAAGTTTGTCTGGAGAAGTACTGCCACCATACCTGGTAATCTGCGGCTGCTAAAAAGCTGCTTTGGTCCGGTGGAAGGGCGTGATTGTAGGTGAAATAAAAGCGCATGCGACTTACATCCCCGTGTAGAGTGCAGGCTAGAACTGTTTGTCGCTAATAAAAATACTTATAAGGTCTTCATCCACCTGATTGTCACTTAAAAAGTAACCAGTATAATTTCGAAGCTTCCTCAGAAACCTTCTGCTCAGATAATTACACTAAAACCAAATACTGAAGTCAAAGCAAGAGTCAAAAGAAATGGCGCTTTTGAATTCGCTAAGTATTTGCTTTGACTCCAATTTGCTTGACTGAAGATTCTGAGAAAGGAAATTACACCGCGGAACTGAATCCAGTTTCTCTGAGAATCAGCATAGACAAAAAAAAATTACCGTACATTTACCAATGGGTTTGCGATCTACTGATGTTTAATCTCACAGCGTCGATCCCGACTACGATAAGCAAACCATTTAATTTGAATAATGAATACTATACTGTGACACAGACAGATAAAACCTTGAACACCTTTTTACCCAACTGCGCCAGAAGGAGGGTTATGGTTTTCGAGTGTACACGTATGTTTGTATGTATAATTCTTTGGCACGCTCTTTAGCATAAACGGCTGCATAGCTTGAGAGGTGTCGTCTTAATTGTGAGTGACACTGGCATATGAAAATTATAAAAATTATAATGGCCGATTTTGGCGCCATAATACAAGTCTTAAAAAAAGCCCTAAAATATATTCGTGTGGAGTATCAAAATACAACGATATAAATTGTTTACAAAAATATTGTAGGCAATACTATAATACTTATACAACTTATGTTCAAATATTTGAAATTTTTCACGCTGTCAAGTTTTGTTTTGTTTTTCAATAATGTCTTGTTTAACTAAAACTGACTTAGTACCCAAATCTTAGCTTAATTAATTTCGACTCCACCCCATTGCAATTCGCTTTCCGCAATCGAAAGCAGGTGTGCAAAAAACCAGAGCCAGTTGAATGTTTCAACTTGAAATACCAAAAGCCGAAAGCAATATTTCGCTACATAAATAAATTGCCGTGAGCCTCGATCCATTTCGCTAAATCCACGAGCTTGCTAAACGTCGACTAAGCAGCGCAAAAACTTGAATTTTAATGGAGATCACTTTAAACCGATTTCGGACTTTATTGGTCGTTTCGCCTTTCCACTGAGTGTGTAGGACAGCAAGCTTTAGTTGCCGTTGTAGGTGGTTAAACTGAGTTTCTTGAGGAGATTTACTGTGGAGCGAAAATGCGCTTTAATTAATAAAATTCTCTGAAGGCTGCTGGCTGCAAACTTCTTGTCTTGGTTGGACTTTCATATAATTCTCAATCTTTCTTAGATGTTTCTATATTATATTATGCGATAGTTTGATTGACATATTGCAATAAGAGTTTCCCAGAGAATAACGCAGCCAATACTATGTTCTTACGAATTGTCTATAGACAAAGTTGTCGGTCCTGGCTATATTACTCGATAAGCCATGGTCTTTCGAGCGACTTACAAACTATGCTGGCTTACAGACCTGGCCTTTTCTTCACACGAAAAGAAGCCCACGTCACGAATAAATTTACAATAGCACCACCCAGGGGGTACGTTTAGGGAATCAAAGGGTACACACCCGAGCAACTGGACTCCCCAAAAAACTTCACCAGGGACAATATTAATCGTACTTATGCTGTCAATTTTTCAACCTTATACGTAACCCAGAATCACGATAGCAGTACATTAGTAGAGAAACAAAGAACTCATGGAACAGAATCAATAAAACATAGTACACTGGCCTTCGACGATCTAATAGTGCTAGCTAAACTCTACTCGTGCAAACACATTGAATGTCTTTTAAGTGTTTTATTATTGATGTGTTTGCTATTATTGATGAACAAAGTTGTTTTTATAAAAAATCTACTTACTGCGGTCGGGGTTTCCCGCATATTCTTAGTTAGTAAAGCTTATTCTTATTTCATGTCATGTTGACAAAATTGACCCCAAAGTTAAAAACTGTGAAATATATATAATATTATATATTTCATAGTTTTTATCTTTAATATGTATATTGTTTTTAAGTTAAAAACTGTGAAATATATGTTATAATAATTCCCTTAAAGCTACCGATGGATTTGCAATTGGGAATCAAAGTAAATCCGTGCCATGTTAAATGTTTATTCTGCAAATTCTAAGCAATGTTCTAAAGATTCACCGATAGCAAGGAAAGTGAGACTGCTAAAAATAGGTATATTTTAATTGTTCTGAGGCAGTTCGATCTCTCTATTTTTAATATTTCAGTTTATGGCACACACGATATCTTTTAACAGCCAGACCAGTGTGTATTGTTCTGTCTGTTCATGTCATAACAACACATATTATAACACAAATGCCCAGCAGATCTATTGTTCAATTATTTTTTTATTTGATAAGAAATAAGCTAAAACTTATTTTTGGAACAAAAACCACTGGCTACGCGGTCAGGTAAAAAAAGGTAAAACCAGTGACATCCAGATACCGTTTCGTAACTATCATGTGTACTAGATATAGTCTTGTAAGCGTCGAAAACTTCTTCCAACATATTTAAAGAACGTGGGTGAAGTAGCTGATCATCATTTTGTAATTTCTTTAATGACTGGCTTTAAACGATAGCCCTCAGCTTAAGTACCAAGTTGATACGTTGCTATTGGTATAGGTAGTATAACAGTCAACGATGTTAGGAATGCTAAATTATGAGAAACATTACACTACATTCACTGTGCTCCTTGAATATACTTATTTTATAAAAGTTATAAGCCAGCGTGTGTTATTTATAGGCCTGTTGGTAAGTTATAATGCGGTAGAAGATACAAGTAAATTAAACATAAATAAAAGCAAAGTTTCCTTTCCACAAGAGATCCAAGACGGCACCGTATTTTTTGGGTTTAAAAAAACATATTTGTATAGTATGTAAAGTAGTATTTTCTAGATATAGTTGAGATAGTACATATACCAAATAACAGATAGACGGATGGGCCTTGTTAAGACCAGAACTGCGTTGTAATGTACTCCCTAAATGGATCAGGCCATTTGAATAGCTAGGTATTCTTATCTACCTAAAATACTTTTGTACGCTGATTCTCGTGGGAGCAAATAGCCAAAATAAACAAATTAGTAAGCATTCAGATCTTTTTCCAAAGTTTTCTTTGTTCTCGGAGTTTTAGCCCATCTATTAAATCGGATGTCTCGGTAACAAGTTTTTGAACCCCAAGTTAGATTTAGAGGACTTCAAGTTTCCAAATTACTTCAATTAGTATCCAAATAACTAAATGTCAACAATCTTAAATCATGAATGAACAGTCACACAACTCCGAGATACTTGGAACAGCTGTTAAACAGATGGTGGAGTTAAAATCTTCAATTTCTATAAAATATCGTTTTACTTTTAACATGGCTTTTTATAACTTGTTCTGTCATTTTTATGATCATAATTTTTGAAGTAACGAGTTTCTAGTTTGTTTTGTGTTTGACAATGTTTTGATGCTTTATCATGCGCCATGATGACAAGTTTATTGGATTTTGTAATGATACTTTTTACAGCCAACAACGGTTCTTATTAGCTTAGTTATGATATGAGTGATCCGGGCGCAACGCGATGCACTTGGGTCTTATAAATCGGTAGGGGAGACCTGCAAATGGAAAGGCAGAGATCTTTTTTAAACAACAGTTTATGGGCTGCGATAACCACTCACATAAACAGTCAATCAAAATACTTGTTTGTTAGGTGATCTCTGCCAATTGTGAACCGATTTTACTGTAACAGCCTCTAATGCTAATACTACAGGGACATCGGCCTACTCTCGATAATTGAGAGTGAATGGGCTTTGATCTACCACGGGAGTCTAATCCGGATTGGTAGATGTCACATGTCTTCGAATTTATGGTTCTAAGACTCGGCCAGTTTTCTCACGATGTTTTCCTTCACCGTTGTCGAGAACGTGATATTGCGCACATAAATTTTTCAAGTGAAAAAACTCATTGGTGCGCGTTTGGGTTAGAACGAGCAACCTACAGATTGAAAGTCGGCGTTTATGCCACTGGGCCACGCTCTTGAACCGATTTTAATTCTTGGTAATTATTAAAATTGGCTCAAGTTTGTCATGGAAGGTAATATTGCGATGTTAGTAAAGTTATATTAATTAGATCCTATTTTTGTAGTGCAAAAAGTTCGTCTGTACTTCTCGCGCCAGTTAAACGTTTACACACTCATACCTCTGCACTAGGATTCCCTGTGTCGCAGATGGCATGGACAAACACAGAAACACAAGACAAACACCCAAGACCCGAGAACAAACTTCATGCTCACCACACAAAGTGTGCCCCGACCGGGAATCGAACCCGGGACCCCTCGCTTCGAAGGCAGGGCTACTACCAACTAAGCCACGGAGCCAGTTATTTCATAAGCGGGAATATTTTCGCAGAGCTTGACTTTTGCAGTCCAATAAACATTTCTTTACGGCGGTTCCGGAAGGGGAAACTGGAGTGTTTATTTTCCATCACCGAGCTCAAATATTTATCGACTTCCGGCGTTTTCAGCCCAATTATTATGGCCATAGTTTTTTGCTTTAATTGGCGAACTCACCGTGTAGCCTATATTTTGTAGTTTTTTTTATGTTTACTGCGGAGGGACTTTTTTATAGTCTAACTGCAGTCAAGTGGTTACTGCCGCCAATCAACAACAGCAATTGGAACCCGGTCCTCTTCAACCAAAGTATGTGGTCCATGAGGCATCGCGTTGTGCCCGTCACTTTGAAACGGGGATGTTACGTACTGTAATTTTACCGGCACCGACAGCCTTCCACCGGAATACATCATTGCTTGGAGGCAGATTAATAGGTGTGGTGGCAGTACCTACTTCTCAGGACGAACTTGGCACAGAGTTATTAGAAGTAGAAGAAGGATCGTCCAACAAAATTCGCTCAATAGTGAAGCCAAATTACCAATTCGCGTGAGTTCTATGTAACTACAGTGACGCAACGGAAGTGTACGAATTATGATGCCAGTTCAACAAAATTTCTGCAAACAGTAGCAAAAATTAAATAGCTTAGCATTAAAGTTAAAGACATTGTTAAGACTCAAAGACTTGTCAGTCAAATGACGCACATTTAAGTAAATCACCATAGACTATACTTAAGGAGTTGCATCACTTTACGCGCATGTATTAGGCTTCTAGTCTGATATTAATTCTACGTTACTGTATCTAGGGTCGCTAGTTGCTGCAACAATAGTATTGCGACTATTATTTACATAATTATGGTATCATCTTTGTATTTATATGTATTTCGTCAATAAACATACATTTATTACTTTAGCTTGACTTACGCGACATTGATTTTTCAAAGAGCAATTTCGAGCAATAGAAAATTCTTTTGCGAATTTACAGAGATTTTAGGAAAAATCAAGCTAGCACAAAGTTTTACACCCTGGCTTTTTGGAAAGGAAATCTTGGTATTGACAATGCGGGGGTGCAGCTAGAGACAAATTTAAAAGTGTTTTAACCGATTTAAAAAAAGGAGATGATATTAATTCGGCTTTATGTCTATTTGTACATTTTTTACACGATTTGATAGCCAATGGAAGGTGTAGGCGCGGGTGAAATGCACATGCATGAGACGTAACATCCCCGTCTCTAACCTGATGCTAAGTGTACCTCTGTACACTTAGCATCAGGTTAGTGGTTACATCCGCACATAACAACAGCAACACGACCTAGATCCTGCGACCCAAGTCGCATCCCGATGTGCCCGTTACCCGAGACGCTGATATTACGTCTCATGCACCTGTGATATCACCGGGGCCGAAACCCTTCCACTAGAATTCTTCCTTCTGGTGCAGTCGGGTGAAAAACTGGTTGAATCCAGATTTCCCTTCTTTGCTACTTCTATTACACATTAATGTGCCTACAAGTCTGGTCTGGTCAAAACTGGAAACAAAAACTCAAGCAAAACGAACGGGTCCCTGCTCTTTTTTCACGCGTCGTCGTTAGGAAGCGGTGTGGTAAGAAACTGAGATGCTTTTAACATTATTCATTACTAGCTTCCCGTGGTTTTATTCGCGGTTTTCCGGGATCAAAAGTAGCCTATTTGATAATCCAGGATATCAGCTAACCTGATACCTAATTTCATCCAAATTAAGAGGCACGCAATCACGCACACGCACAAACACACACACACACACACACACACACACACACACGCACATACACCCACACACACAACAAGCGCGCACCTATAGTATTAAAAAAAGCGTGTGAGTAATGAGAACCGGGTAACGTGAAGTGGATTTGAAGAAATAAAACAAATATATATATTATAGGTACCATAAACAAATAAAGCATTAAAAATCTGTCTAGCGAAATGTATTAGGTTTGAATAAATTTAAGGAATAAAGAAAAATTTAAAAATTTCAGTCGTAAAATTGAAATTAGTAATATCGTATGAGAATTGCCACTTCGGAATTTTACTTTTGTAGTTCAGCGGGTCATTGAGTTTATGAATAAAAATAATGGTAAAGCCATTTGTATAACGTTAACGGCCCATTATACGCCTATGTGATGTTTTATTAAATAACTAGCTGCGCCCCGGGGTGTCGCCCGCGGTTAGAGACGCAACATGAGACGATGGAAACAGACTGACAGAAGCTGTGTTTTTTTTTTCATGTTATCCAGGGTATGACCCATCTGCTTAACAAGTTTCATCTCAATCAGTTAAGCCGTTTGGGCGTGAAGGAATAAAAAAACACACACACACACACATAAACACACACTTTCGCTTTTCGCCTTGAATATAAATAAAAAAATTAAAGCGCTCGTAAGCTTTAATTACGGTAAGAAAGCACACACACCACTTTTTATAATCTGTGCAAATAAATCTAGCTATGCCAACAGGTTTACAATACTGGCATGTTATTTTTTCATATTTATGACCACTATGCTTTAATATAACCAATTAAAGCATTCTTACATCCGGATTTGTAATTTGTTCAACAATTATTTTAAATGCACTGTATACAGACACGAAATGCCGCCTCATTTTTTATCTATAAAAATGTCTTTAGATCACCCCAACATTCGTAGCTTATGCTATATTTTTTATATAATATATTGTACATATAAAGATTACTATCGTGGCTTAGTTGGTAGTAGCCCTGCCTTCGAAGCGAGGGGTCCTGGGTTCGATTCCTTTGTGTGAGCATGAAGTTTGTTCTCGGATCTGGGGTATTTGTCTTGTTTCTGTGTTTGTCCATGCCTACGACACAGGGAATCCTAGTGCACAGGTATGAGTGTGTAAACGTTTATTTATATTTATTTATTTATTTCGACTTGAAAAATGTGTGTGCGCAATACGTTCTTGAAATGGTGAAGGAAAAAATCGTGAGAATAACAAGGCCCATTAACTCTCAGTTATGGAGAGTGGGCCGGCGTCCCACATTAGTGGAAACATTAGAGGCTGATAGGGTAAAGATTTACTTTGGTCTAGTCTTCTTGAGGATGTGATCTGTCAGCGCGTTCCGTCGATTATTCTCATTAAAAAAAAGGACAAAAATTGGCGAAGAAGTCGCGAAAAAACAAAGCACAACCTTATTGTAAACCTATATTTTGAAGTCAGTTTAAAAAATAGTAGTCGGTAGCCTAATTTTTAGTGTATATTTTGAAAACCTTACCAGAACTAAACTTAAACTGCCAGCTAGCTACCTAAAACGTCGGCTGCAATCCCATGCACTCTCTTTTGCGTCTATCTCTTCTTTTTGTTCGCGTCGCGACTCGCTTCCCGACAAATTTCATTATTGCTTCGAATCTCCCGGCATTCCCATATTGCCATGGAAACCGAATACCGTACCAGCCTCTAATATTCCCACTGCAGGGACACTCTCGATAATTGAGAGTGAATGGGCTCTGATCTACCACGGGAGCCCAATCCGGATTGGTAGATGTCACATGTCGTTGAATTTTCGGTTCTAAGACATGCCCGGTTTCCTCACGATGTTTCCGTCACCGTTTTCAAAAACGTGGTATTGCGCACATAAATTTTTTCAGCTCGTGTGGGTTTGAACCAGCATCCTTCAGATTGAAAGTCGGCGTCTATGCCCCTGAGCCACCGCGCTCTTCGTGTCGAATACGACTCTCCATTTATGGGGTAATTACCTGTACCCATACATAACCTGAAACGATGATGATTTGAACCTGCTTTAAAACTAGCACGGAAACTTTGGAAGAAATTTACACAAGTGAAAAATTTGTTAGGTAAGCAAGGTAACCTTGAAAAAACTTTTGTAGTATCAAGTTAGTCAGAAAAGGAACGGTTATTCTGTTGATAAACAAAAATGCTGAAGTGTCAATACCTGTTCTTGTTTAGTGGCTTAAGTCAAAGTTAAGTTAAAATTTATTCCTTGGTCTAAAGTTTTTTTTTCTATGTGAAGAAGTGACTGAACGAGCTGATGGTCCACTTAGTAGTAAGGGGTCACCTGCGCCCATAACAACAGGAATACAACTTAGGTCCTCCCCGACCGAAGCATAAGAAGACCCAAGCATCGTTAGGACACGTCAAAATTTACATGCACAAGTAAGTATTAAGGAGTTCTTTATGCATATTGCATGCACACAGATATGTCGAATTACATGCTTCGCCAGTCTTTTTTGTCAACTTCGAGAGGTTATCAATAAGGTTGACTTTTTTTTTATGTTCTATGTTTGTTACTAAGTTCTCCGTCATATATCAACCGATTTGGTAAATTATTTTTTATTTGAATTATATGCTCTCAGATTGGGCCCATACAAATTTTATTAAAATCGGTTCAATAGAAACGAAACGAATTTACATGTTTTGCTATCCTGTGACTTTTATCTTCACCCGTTGTATACCGATTTAGATGTTTCTTTTTTTAATAGTAGGGTGTACGCCCTAAGGGCGAGAATTAAGGGATGAAAGTTTCTTTTACGATTTTTAAGTAAATTATTTGTTGAGCTTCGTCTGTTCCAAACCAACTTTGGTGTCGGAGCTTTGAAGCCGCCATAAGCAAGCCGACTTGCTGGATGCAAGTCTCCGATGGCTATCGACTAGTAAAGCCGAAACCCACGTCTCAACGCGTCTTCAGGATGGAAACGCTCGGTTCAAATTCCACTGCGATCACGCATCCAACTAGTGACCGGGCGGATAGTTTCTCGACTTAATATACCTAGATATACTATAAAGAACATCTAGGCGCTTCGCCTCGAGCGCTTCAATGACGGGTCTTTGCGTACCATAGTAGCAGAGGAAATCACTTAAGAAATGTACACAAGTTCATTTTACGAAAATGTATTATAAAAAACCCCGTCTTGTTATGGCAATGAGATGATGATATTCAAACGCCTGAACAAATCTTCATAAATTGTAGTTAAGAGCCATCTCGATCACGTCAGCCGCATCAAAATTGGTCCATTCGTTCGGAAGCTACTATGCCAACGACACGCTACAAATTTAAAACGTCACTCTTTTTCGTTGGAGGTTAAAAATCCTCTGTAATCTAAGAAAATAAATTAAGGAACCTAGGTAAGATTCCTTAATTTATAAATAAACGTAAATAAATAAATAAATAAACTTATACACACTCATACTTCTGCACTAGGATTCCCTGTATCGCAGGTGGCATGGACAAACACAGAAACACAAGACAAATTCCCAACACCCGAGAACAAACTTCACGTTCTCGGGAAACTCAGCACACAAAGTTTGCGCCGGCCGGGAATCGAACCCGGGTCCCATCGCTTCGAAGGCAGGGCTACAACCACTAAGATTCTTATAAAACTGCACGCTAAAGGTTCACATAGTGCTCCAAATTGTAACTATAAATAGCGAATAAATGAACCTACCGATTGCCAACGCTTACCAAAACACCAATTACTATGAACCGTAGGTAGATGTTTAGTCTATTGCAGTCGTTGCCCCTTCCCCCAACACGGTACTGTTCCATAACTAGAGTATCTATTTAACACCTACATGCCTGAGGCAGGAGCCAGTGTTTGTCAATATCGTAGTCTGTGATGTGGCACACTATAGTACGGCTGTGTTTTTCGGGGTAGCGTTGCAGCGTTTTTCGTTTTCCTATTGTAAAGGAAATTGTTTGATGTTTGACACAAAAACGGCGATTTTAGTTCATAGAGAGTATAGAGTAGTTTTATTTGTTAAAAGCAACATACAGTCATTATTGTGTTCCGGTGGAAGGGTGTGGGTGCCGGTGAAATCACATGCACATGAGACTTATCATCCCCGTCTCGGGTGATGGACTCAGCAGGATGAATGCGACTCAGTGTAAGATCCAAATCTCAAAACATAATCAATGTGTGCATAGTTTCTATATAAATAACAGTAGCTGCCACGCAAATAATCTTCAAGTCTTGCATTTAATCAATGCATAACGAGAATCATCGACTGAGAAATCATCCGCGTTTTAGAGAGCAAACGTGATGTCAAGGCTATCGATGAAGCAAGAACTGATCGCTCAAATTATACTACCGTACCAGCCTCTAATGTTCCACTGCAGGCACACCGGCCTACTCTCGATAATTGAGAGTGAATGGGCTCTGATCTACCACGACAGCCCAATCCGGATTGGTAGATGTCACATGTCGTCGAAGACATGCCGGTTTCCTCACGATGTTTCCCGTCACCGTATTGAGTACGTGGTATTGCGCACATAAATTTTTCAAGCGAAAAAACTCATTGGTGCACTTGTGGGTTTGAACCAGCGACCTTCAGATTGAAAGTCGGCGTCTGTGCACCTGGGCCACCACGTTCTCTTATTAAATTATACTAAGCACAATCAAACATGCGTGATTTCGCGAATGTTAGTACCTAACAGTAGGCAGTAGGCTACTAGCATATCAAGTGTTTGAATACAAAGGTCTACAGGTTGTAAGGATTTCCTTCTTCCGCGCATATCCTTGGCGCATTTAAAGATACCTAATGCCAACTGCGTACTGGCATTCTCCTCTTAATTGGATAATGGAGGGGGGGCAGGATTGTGATGGGGCACGTGATGATAATACTGTCAGGGCAGGAAAGTTACCGTTTTTTGTAAGTACCTAGATTTTGGTCTAGTCTTGACAGATCATCTAAGTTAAGCAATTCCCCGCCCTGTCAGAAGAAGGATGGGAGAGCGTAGTGGCATTTAAACTGAGCCTTCCGTGCTTTGAGGGCATGTTAAGATGTCGATCTTGGATTTACGTCGTTGAGCCATGTCTGAGGTCTTCGGGCGGCTTCTGCGACACCAGAGTTAGCCACTAACTCACACGAGAAGAATAAAGGAGAAGCATTGGCGTTTGAAGCACAGAAATTTGATTAAATTTGTAACTGTTTTCAACTGTCTTCGAGCGTTGCGGCCATGTGGTACAGACGCTGACTTTGAATCCAAAGGTCGGGGCATCAATAAGTAATTAGCTTGAAAAATTTATTGATCAGATATTTTTTAATGCAACACCACTTTCTATATTCTATATAATAGATTCTATATAATAATCGCACGAACAGCTCACTCTGCAACACAAATATACTTGCGGAAGAATAAGGACAAACGAGTGATGCCATAACTTATTGTTCAAGGAATACTGAGGTCTGAAAATATATTTAAAGTAGATTCTGGCATGTAGCTTGTTTTTTTTTTTTCGAGAAAAAGGTGCATTGTATATTGACGTCATAAAAACAAACTTTGGACTCGAGCGCCGAGTGTAGGTGGAATTGTAGAACTAAACAACAAAATGAATGTCTTCCTCTTTACATCTTAATACCCATGGGTAACTAGTCATGAAGGATCTTAGATTTTTTTGACCATCATGACTCGGAACAATTGATAATACTTACTTCGGTGACAGGTCAGGAAAATCAAAAGGAATTCTTGCTTCTTCTATTTAAATGAACAAGAAACTTAATGCAAGGTAAATTCTATGATCAATATGAACTACCAATAAATACAATAAATAATAGGTTTCATGGATATTTCACTCACCTTCTAGTCCCAAAGCATAGCTTAGGAACTAGATAGCTGATACAATACTTTTATAATTGTGAAGGGAATAAATGAGTATATTATTATTATTAATACTTTTATAATAGGTCTACATAATACCTGACACAGAAAATGCTTTTCCTAAGTAGGAATCAAACTCATGACCTACAGCGCAGGAGGCAGAACTACTACAAACTGAGCTGTGAGGCTTGTCAATTGGTTATTGTTTAACATCAGGCTAGATCGAGGTAAATTAAACTCTTATCTTATACAAACAAAAGCGGAGCCCTAAATAATGAAGGATTTTTCGAGAAAAATTATACTTAATGATAATATATAGTTGCCTTTGAGAATAGTGGAAAAAGCGGCGGAAAGGTAGTATAGATTTGGTGTCGATTCTGTGGGCATCGAGCTATACAAAATTCGAAGCTGATAAGTTTAAAATGGTTGTACTCTTTTGAGAGCGTACGGAATAGAGGCAGATGAATGCCATTAAGTTTAGTTTACTTTGGTAGTTCAATAATTAGCACCAGTATGAATCAAACAGTAAAGCGAAGCTCGTTGATGCTCTGTATCGAGATGTAATAGCTACATACGTTGTTATGTAATCTAGACAGTACCTCTAGATGTAGAGACACATCATCTGACCTGAATCAGTGACGTAAATTTACAAATTGGGTTATCTTTCTGACCGTGTAATGGAACTTCTCATTTTGTAGGTACATTAAATAAATCGTTACAAAATCTCATCTGATAAGCCTGGCCTACTATTGAACACGCGCAAAAGGAAGTTATTTGCATTGATAAAAACGTCTTATACACGTTTTGGCAATGCAACTCGTTTTCTTTTGAATAGCGTGTCTTTTAACATGCTCTTCAAGAAAAATTACATTATAGGTACTTCTTTTTTACAAATAAATTGACGTTATTAGAATCAGTATGATGTCTCTAAGTAAAACAATTTTGAAAAGATAAAGTTTTCATGTTATTTTTTATCAGTCTAGGTGATCACCTATATTTTTCCTTTTTTTTCAATATCGCTACCATCCGGGCAGGCTTGATTTGTATGTCTTTAATGGTTAATACCTATTACTTACCACGTGATACACATAAAATGGAACGTCTAGACTAAAATTGTTCCATCAAGAAGGTAGGTAACTCATTTTGAACCACACCCTTCATTGTGTACCAAATTTCGCAACTTAGTAAAGTAAGCGTCAGGTTTCGTCTAATAATAGCAAGCACTTGCGAAGTTGAGTGTGGCTGACATTGCTAGGGTCACCTTGGTTGGTGTCTCCTTACAGGACAGACAGAACTGGCCGACACATGTCAGGAGTTTAGCGGTTTGAGGCCGCTATTGAACCAATGTGCTCAGCACATAATACATACATACATACATTGTAAGCTCGAATGAGTCATAGGCATTCCATTAAATGTCCAAATCATTACTACGAGGTACACTTTTAGAAGTTGTATCGATTTTAGTGTCTTATTTTCGTCTGAGGATATTTTTATTAGTTTTTTAAGACCGCCGTGACCTTTGTCTAAGCTGATCCATGTATTTTCGGGTATCCACATGCCCTTGATATTAAGCGGCGCAGCCCACATCTATATTTGGTCTTCCCATCCCAAAAAGTATCGGGAATCCAAAGTTGACCTAAGAAAAGGTCAAAATTACATATGATAAAATACTACTTATGCTTATTTCCACACAAAGGTTACTGCAATTGACGGCAAGTTAAGGTGAAAACGGAAAAAATATTTCACTTCTCAGAATCTTCAGGGGGAAAATAGACGCGCAAGATAAATGATAGCATTGAATCTACTTTTGGCACAAGCTATACCAAGAAATACTCATGGACTTCCCAGAATCACTTTGCTTGAGATTTTGACTACAAGAAGGTATTTTCCAGTGTTCTCTGGATAAATTGAGAGTTGGTAAAACCCAAGACGGTTCCAATTCTTCGATTCCAAGAATTGTTTTGGTTGTCTTGACTTCTTCAGATAAATCCGGTCAAGTGATAACCCTCGTTAACTGATATTTTGCAAACTTATTCACGCGTTGAAGTCATGATGCTGAGATCAAATACCTATATACATTTCATGTCTCAACCATACTATCTCAGACGTTGAATGTGCCATACAGTTTCATTCATGGTTGAATAATTTGAAATGGATCGGTTGAGTCTAGGGAGCTGGTGAGAGCAGGGAGCTACGGGCTTATGGAAATTGTATGAAATACGACTTGGATTTCAGTCTCTAGTGATCTACTCCTTTTATGCTTTGATCAAAGAGGATTTGTTGTCAAGATGTCTTCGATTTTTTAGTTCTAAGACATGCCTATTTCTTTATGATCGCTAACATTTTTGAGAATATGGTGTTGCGTACATCAATTTTAAAGCGGAGAACCGTTACTGGTTTCGAGTGGTCCAATTGCTCGCGTCCGTAGGTGAAAACCCTCTAGGTTTCTAGTCTTCTAGTATTGTATAAGGGATTCTGGGTAGTGCCAACGGAGCAAACTAGCAATAAAACTTGTTCCATGTACTGACTCCACACCTGGAAATTTGCCAGTAAGCGGATGCACTCGTATTCCTGTTTCGTTGGAAGGGTGTGGGTGCCCGTGAAATCACAGTTGAGGCGTAACAGGCGTTGAGGCGACGGGTCGGAGGACCTAGGTCGTATTGCTGTTGTTAAGACTTACCATCAGGTGGGCCTTCAGCTCGTCTCATCACTTCAGTAGTATAAATATAAGAAATAACTCGTCAGGATTTCAACCAGCTACCCTTAAGCCTTTACACGAGTAGTATAGCTGTCTTCAATATGCCAGCCTAGAATCGCAATTATGTGCAAGGTCATGAAAAAATGGGCGACTTTCCTACGTTGTAAATAATATTAGCGTTTTGTCCCCGCTTCACACAAATCTTGAAACATTAAGTACAGAAAAATAAATATTTCTGTACATTTCACAAATCGCCTTCTAGCCCTAAACTAAACATAGCTTGTACTATGGAACCAAGATCAGTAATCTTAATCAGAAAATGAAAAATTTTACAGGTACTTTATTTTGTAAACACATACATATTATAAGTACATATTTACCCCCAGACAACAACAAACTACGTCACACAAATGTTTGTCTTGGGTGGGAATAGAGCCCACTAAAGCACAGTCTTCTTCTTCGTGTAAGTGGCCAACTATGGTGTCAGAGTTTTCAAGGCACCCGAAGGCCTCCAACTAGTAGGTATAGACAGGATCGATATCTTAAACTGCCACTAAACGGTCACCCATCCAAATTCTGACTGGGCCTAGAATAGCTTAACTTAGATGATCTGTAAACAGCTAAGCAAGTTTCGCCATGAGCACTTTGGTATTTCACAACTTTGAAAGCAGAGAAGGGGTGCAGTTGGCAAAGAGGCGATTACCTCTATTGATTCCTATTCTGTTGCCAGAACGTAATATCTTTGCACTTGAACGAAAGTATAAATTGCACCTGAAACAATATTGGTTTATTCATGGTTTGGTATTACAGTGCCTTCGAAGGGAGGGGTTCCGGGTCGATTTCCGGCAGGGCGCACTTTAAGTCGTGAGCATAAAGTTTGTTCTCAGGTCTTGGATGTCACAGGGCACCCGCACTGCACTATGAGTGTGTTTTTTTTTTAATTTCCGTTTTACCTAGACAGAGATGCCAACATGGTAAAAAAGTATTAAATTTTTTTTATCATTTGTACCTAGCTGCGGTACCTAAGCCAAAATAACCCAAATTTTTCGGGACTGAAATTCTAAATACGCATTATAGGTTTTATTTTAGTGGACGCGTCAGCAAAACTAGCGCTACTCTTAGAAAATCAAGCCGCAGGAATGCATAAAAACTGATATTGTTTTATATGAGCTAAAATTAGTTTAAATGGTATATTTCCAGTTGCCACACCATCTCCGCCACCACTGGTGGCAATCGAGAAAAAAAATCCCATCCGCCACCAAAAAGTAAAAAAAACAATTTTCCTAGTACCATTGATCGCGTAAAGCGAATTGATATTGAAGCGCGTATTGTGTTATTGTTTAATTTGCGTGATCTCAAAATTACTTCCGGGCCCTGCAGTGCCATATTCAGTTACAAAAAATTCTATAAAATTATGTTTTTTTTTTTTTTTTTTATGTGATTGAATGACGGAACGAGCTGGGGCCCACCTGATGGTAAGTGGTGACCCTCGCCCATGACAACAGTAATGCGTGCGACTCAGTATGAGATCCAAATCTTTACTGAGTCGCATTCATACTGATGCGTCCGTCACCCGAGACGGAGATGATACGTCTCATGCGCATGTGATTTCACCGGCAGCCACACCCTTCCACCGGAACACAGCAATGCAACCACTATTGCTTGGCGGCAGATTCCAGATGTGGTGGCAGTACCTCTCCGGACGAACTTGGCACAAGTTCTACTGCTACTTATGTGAAGCTTTTCCCGACAATACACAACAGACCCCACTCCCCATGCAAAATGGATATCATAGATATTGTGCTTCCAGGCACCCCAGTATAGTACAGTAGCTGGCGCAAATATTTACTGCCACGTCTGCTAGCTTCATTACTCATCTCCAGACATAATATCCAACTTCCGTCGAAATTCAGTCGCTGACGACGCGAACGTTAGACGAGACACTCAAATCATATACTACCTAACCAAACTGTATGTTGACATCAGTGACTATGCATGGATATTTTCAACAGACGAAGGATTTTTGACAATTCGGTTGTGTTTTTTTTTTGTTACCTGTGGACTCCGTCATGTAAAACACTATTTGTTTTTCTTTTATATTAGATATTTCCAGATATGTCCAATACAAAATTTCATCAGAATCGGTTCAATAGATTGGTGTTTCAATCAAAAGAACTGGAAAAAATATTTCAATCAAGTAAACGTATTTTGCTTTCAACATTTTTCTTCGCCCATTGCATACCGATGTGGATGTTTCCCTTCATGGTAGTCTCCCTATGGACCAGAAATAAGAGATAAGAGATTGAAAGCATTGAAGTCGATTTTCTAGATTTTTAAATCAATTTTTTTTTTACTTTTTGTGCTGTCGGGGTCTCACAACTAATTAATTCAGGTAAATTACTAAGTAGCTACAAGAATTATGAGCTTCTTGAAGTAATTAAAGTAAAGTATTGGCTTTTTTTAATACGAGTTCGATGAAACCATGTATATTGCTAATCACTAAATAAAGACTATGTATATTTATTATGCGTAGACACGCATAATGACGGACATTTTGGGTTCGCAAATGATTTCATTCTGCGCTTGTAGTTAAACAATCTTGAGAGGCTACCTATGTAAATTATTTGATACTATTCTAAATATAGAAGGCTCACAAATGTATGAAACATAACCCACTTCAACGCCAGAATTCACTCAAATTTCGTACGCTTATGACAGCGTGAACACATAATATGATTCAGAACTTAGGTGGTTGTGAATTTGCTTAGATCAGGTTGGGGTTTCGGGATTAGGTTCAGATAGATATCTTTATAAAGGTCAAAAGACCTTTCGGATATATTACCCACACAGAGGACAAAAGTCGTGGCATGATTAATTACGTTACGATTAAAAAACTACTCTCCAAAAACGACAAGCAGTAGATCAAGCACATAGTTTATGCAGAGGTTTTCGGAATCAAATCTTCTCAAAAAGTTTGAACTGTGAGATTCTGCAGAGACAGTTTTTCCAATGAGTTGGATCAGAACTGAGTTAAAGACTGGCGACGATTTGGATTTCGTGTAAGAAGTTGGCAGTATTAGAATTGAAACAGTTGTCAAAATTTGAACTAAACCTAACAGAAAAAATGTTTCAAAAGAGGTGCTCCGTAAAAAGGGTGCATAGTGAAGTGTTAGGTTTAATACAAGGATATAATATCCAACGAGGTATTGCCCGCAGTTGATCATCCTATGGGAACCATACATTTGTCCGGGATAAAAAGTAGCATATGTGCTATTCCAGACTATAATATATCTCTGTGCCAAATTTCATCCAAATCAGTCCAGCCGTTATGGCATGATTGAGTAACAAACATCCATCGATCCAAACTTTCGCATTAATAATAGTTGTAAGATGAAATAATATTTCTTAGTTGTCTGACACAAATAATTAAGAAAAAAAGTTATACTTGCTAGGTTCCTCACTCCTACATCATGTTTCGTCGATCTTGCAAATAGCATTGTTTGTAGTTCAGCCCACAGTGCAATTTACAAGTTTTACGAAATGTTGAAAAATACTTAATTCAGCAATTATG
Organism: Aplocera efformata; assembly: GCA_921293045.1. NCBI lineage: Eukaryota > Metazoa > Arthropoda > Insecta > Lepidoptera > Geometridae > Aplocera > Aplocera efformata. The sequence goes on from OV121040.1 coordinate 2,435,645, forward strand.
TACTACGTATTGTCAACTAAATACCTACTACTCAACATAATGTACAGGTTTATTTTAGTTGGAAAAAAAAAACTTTTTGAACGCATCTAAACACAAATTTTATAATGCTACTAGGGACGTTGGATGAATAGTCAGGTTCATGTAGGCGATCTCCGCTTTCTCCCAAAGGTGGGCGATGCTCGCTCCCATTCATTTCTCGACCGTGTACTACAGCAACTTCACAGCTGTCTGTGGCATGTTTACATCGCGACCACGATGCTTCACGCTACCAATAGCTATAAACAAACTGGCCAGGTATTGACAGATCGATGGGAACGACAGATGATAAGACTGTTTACCTGAGATTACAACATTCAAGGTAACCATTCTAATACGTAGGCGCGGATCGCGCGTACCAGACTTATGTTACATCGTAACAAGTTTTAATTCACAATATGTTGTCTGACATTGAAAGTTACGCAAGTAGCGTAGCGTCGAGTCGTAGTCGCCCTAACAAAAAGCCGGCCGAGTGCCGCATTTAAGACGGTCCCCCTTACCTCTGTCGCGCGAACGTATCCTGCGAGGAGAACACAAGACAGCCATATGTAAATCCTTAAATGCATCACAATAACGTAGCCGGCACCAGCTCTATGACACAATCACACAAATGACACGACACAACAAACTGTTAATTCACAAACACACGCGCGGACGGGACGCGACGCGGCATGTAGCGTCCTATTGCGAACGTAGTAAACTGGCACTCGCTCGGAACTCGACCGAGTGTCTGCCCGCCGTCGAGCGCGCCTGCCGCTAACTTCACGTCGTTGGTCGGTCGTCGCCCGCGGACGCCGATGGTCGATGGAGCTCGCTTTTTCGTCACGCACTCCTATTTATTACACGGAATTACAAACCCCTAGCCCCGGTTAGAACAATACGCCCTGCTGTAAAGCGCGTTCTAAATTGAGCAGCGCCGTACAGAAATATTATTTGCTGAGCAAGGGCGACGACCGTCTGCACGATCAAAACAAACAAAACGAATGGTTGTCTAAATGCGTCCGTTGAGCCAATATGGGTACGTTTGCTATAATTACTAGGAGAGTACAAAGTAAATTACATTTTCACGCCAAGTAGAAATGTTAAGGGGTAATCTAATCTGTATGACCTTCCTACCAATAATCTACTTAATGTTCTAAATAAAACAAAGTTACATGACAGGCAAGTCACTAGAAAAAAAAATACAGCACTATAATTAATGATAAATAGTACATGAATTCCATTCATCTTTAAACACTCCTAGACTGTCAAATAAGGATTAGCGCCACCTGTTGGCCGTTCGCTAAACTAAGAATACAATGCGTGAGCTGAGACGTCAGAACCTCTTAAAATGTTCTAAGGGAAAGACCAGTAACAAGTTAGTATATCAAGATGGCGATAGATGGCAGTTGTACACATAATGGAAAAAAAATATACACCTGAACTCCATGATACTATTACTAGGTTTACCTATGATTAAAACTAGATAATTTTCTTGTAATTTATGTTATCTGCAATCGGCTTTTCTAGCCATAATCTAGATAATAAAAAAATTTAGGTCAGCCCTATCAGCCATGGTAAGCCCTTACATATATTTTACCTATTGGTAGAACACACAACATGATCATCTATTATTGCCCGATCTTGCAATCGATTTTACTATTACTTGCCCGATTTAACTATTTTAGACTCTGACAAAAAGTGTCTAGTTTAATTGACAGCTTGAACAAGTTTTTAATAATATCACACATATTCTAAAGGAAAAAGTTTGTAAGTATGTGTATCTCTCTGTGTCTGTATGTGTGTTTGTTACTCCTTCACACTAACAGCTCAACGGATTTGGTTGAAATTTGGAACCAGGATAGCTCATATCCTGGATTAACACACAGGCTACTAATGATCCCGGAAAACCGCGGATAACACCGCGGGGCGCAGCTGGTAATTATTATAATTAATAGATGCAAGGATTTTTAACCATCACTACATAGTATAAAACAAAGTCGCTTTTTTTGTCCCTATGTCCCTATGTATGCTTAAATCTTTAAAACTACGCAACGGCTTTTGATGCGGTTTTTTTTAACAGATAGAGTGATTCAAGAGGAAGGTTTATATGTATAATACACAAGCAAGTCATCGCGGCTTCGCACGGTTAGTTTCTGATACGATACTGATGCTTTACTAACCGTGCGAAGCCGGGGCGGGTCGCTAGTATTGTATATACAGTCAAAATACTTCTAAATAAAAAAAAACAATTATCACATTGCCTATATGTAGATATAATTCAAACGCCCATACTAAAATCTAAACAAAATAAAAGCACATAACATCCTTATAACAATTAAAATTGTTACAGTCTATATTGCACAACTATACTCAGACAAACAATAAGTGTTAAAAAAAATAACATTTTGGTATAGGCATGAGTATAGCGGAAAAATATAGAGCTTCAAGAAAAAAAACTAAGTGTGACAAAGACATTACTGATTAAGTTGCATGCTTGACTGCTGTGCTTGTTCACTTCTTGTCCATGTCAGTGAGCTGGCTTTTGTGGCGTTTGATAGCATCCTCATGGCGCTTGATTTGCTCCTGATGGAATGAGATCTCCTGGTCGAGATGGCCCTTCAGGTTCAGGAGCTGTTCCTTTTGCTGCAGGGCAAATGGAGTGAGTTAATATTGGGTAGGGGCATTGGTAATAGTTCTCTAGACTAATTTGAGCCTGTAAGTAAGTTTCAGGTAGGTATTTTTCAATAATTTAAACCAACAGCAGACAGCACAGTCATGCTTTAATAGAGTGCAACTTTTTTTTACTAGCCGGTAGCCCACCTGTGTTACTACAGTCTATTGCTCTGAGACAGGGATGTAACATCTCATGTGCTTGTAATTCTACCGGCACGAAAGTGTTACGCTTGTAACCGGAATACCAGATGTCATGGCAGTACTTCTCTACACCATCTTGATACAAGTTCTACTGCTATTTTTGAACAGTGGTGGTGACATTTGGGATAATTAATTTAACAGTACAACAAAGCACAAACAATTCTCGCAAGGATCCTAGAACACAATCAATATGAATTAAGACACATTTGGGACACTATATATTTAGAGTACAAAACAGGAATTACAGTGAATTATTGCAAGGATTTACGAATACCATTTGCGACAATAGCAAATTTGAGAATACAACAAAACAAATGCAGTCATTTGTTTTGTTGTTTTCTAAAATTTGTTTTCAATATTTAAAACAGTATTAAAATATCGAAAAAAATAAACCATTTTTTCACTGTTAGTGGTGGAATTTCATCTTGAAATCTCTATGGGACTACTTCAAAGATACACACTACCAAATAAAAAAGTCTGATCCAAATAGGTCCACAATTGGGGAAGATGTTGAGTACTTTATTTTTGTGTAACTCTTATTTTTAACTTACATCACATTTGAAAATATGAGTTTCACAAAATAATTGCAAGTATATCTTCTTTTTACTCAGGGAACACAATCACTACCAACCACATTGGTATCAAGTGACCTTGCAAGCTACTCAAATCAGTTCACAAAGTTGCATGCAATATCTCAACAGGTTCTTCAAACCAACCTGCACAGGGTGTGAACCCAAAATGGCTTGTGCACTCCTACTGGCCATCATAAGGTCTCGATCCTAGCAGTTTGAAAAATGAAGAAGGTAACTGAAAATAGGTGCAAAATCTACAAGTTTCTGGTAAATACTTATTCAGTGATTGATGCATAGTACTTGGTCAAGTTACTGTCAATGTTATATACTTTGTATATAATTTTGTGAAAATGGTGATTTATGGCAAAAGTCCAGCAAAACTTGTTTTGTTGTCTGGCACACATGTTTAAATAACAAGTGTGCCAGATGTCCAAAATAAATATCCCTTGAGAAAAATGATTTTTTTTTAAAGTTCATTTGTCATTTGTGCAATGATAGAATGAGTAATACCTTCTTGTAAAAGTATTCCTCCTCCCTGGCAGCTTCCATCTTGCCAAATGCGCCACCAGCCTCGCGGATGGAACCACCACCGCCACCTCCCTTGCCCGCACCAGATCCCAACTCACCAGCATACATCCTGAAATAAGCCCAACAATCAGGAGACTAATGGAAAATTGTTATAACAAGTGTTAACAGGGCAATTGACAAGACAATTGGATATCCAGTCATGAACCAAGTGTAAAATATGTGTAAATTACAAATGTTTCCTTCAACTAACAACAACAAAATATATAAGGACTCATACAATGCTTGCAGAGGTGTTAGGGTTTGCAATTTTAAAGGTTTATGTAGTAGTTCTGTGAATGTGATGTGATTTATCAACTGATGCCAAAATTACAACAGATCAGCTTGAGAAAGAACAAATGTTATCTTACATTGAAATACGCTCATTGAAGGTCAAGTTGATCAAACAAAATACACGCAATAAAATTAAAGACAATATTTGCAAAATTGTTAGAGATGAGAAGAGATAAGACATCACTTACATTATCTTCTTGTTGATTAGTAGGAAAGTAAGCTAACAAGTGTAGAGATCCAACGCAAATGTACAATTTTAATGTAGTAAACAAAGGATGTAAGCTAGTGCCAACAAAGTGTCATCTCATCGATAAAAATAATTTCTCGTCATCAATAGATTACTTTAGCTGATTCATTTAATCATGAAGTACGCGAATGTCCCTAAATGGCTACTTGTCGTATGTCAATTGCAAACGATTATATCGCCAGCAATGAGTGTAAAGACAAAAAAAATGTTTTTCCAAAAAAATAATGTGCTTTTTGGGTTGCGTAACCTGTCCGGCCGGTGTTATCTTACCTCACGCTGACAATAGTCTTTGCGCCCTTTCTTAGCGAGGTCCTAGCACTAGAAATAAAACTCATGATTTGATTTTTAAAAATATTACTCAAGAAAATCTAGAGAGGTTCTTCAATAAATTCGCAGCAAAATTATAATTTATTACTGAATTTTTGTGACTTTTGGTTGATTGACATGTGATTGACCACGACAGGCATCATGACATTGACATAGAGCCTATGTGACGTTTATCATAAATGACAATGACATATCCACTATACATATTATCCTCCCCTACCGCGTCTGTCATAACGGGATAAAAACTAAAACGGATTTTTATACGGAATTGATTTTACCGATGGACGGAGTGATTAGTGGGGAAAGTATAAGTCTATAGAATTCATTAATTAAATGAATTTGGTCTATCTGGACAGTTTCGTAGTTACAGACATAAACGGAGAGCTTGTCTGTGCACATACCTATTTCATGTTTGTGTAGTAGAAAATCAAATATTAATTTTGCAGTGTTTACATGTTTCTGCTCATGAATTCATATATTTTATAGGCAACAATGAAAACTAATGTGCAAAAATTAAAATTAAAATGGACTGCTGATATGAATGTCTAATATATAAAGATATTACTTAATAAAATACTTCAAGAAGCGTTTCATAGCGATTATAATTTCGTATTATCATATTATCGTATTATCAGTTCTGAGGTTGTATGTAAATAAAATTTACATTTAATTTACAAAATATAAATTGTTGTAAAAAACAAAATTGAAGTATATGTAACTTATAACAAAAAACATTTATTAGTTTTTTTCGGTCTGTCTGTTTGTTTCGGGTAATTTCCTAAATGGCAGGACCGATTTTGAGGGGGTTGGCAGATAGCTGATGTTTTAAGGTGTAACTCAGGTTACTTTTATTTTAGACAAAGAAAAGATTACAAAATACTCCTTGGCGATGGCTTTCGATGTCCATCTATATAAATGACTTTTGACATGAAGCGAGATAGAAACCTAATGTTTTGACTGCGATCGCCACATTATCGGCAAAAGAGTACTGTTTGTCAAATGCGATACTTACGCCATCTCTGTTTTCTTGACCCACAACACGTGCTTGAGCTTCTGTTCGGCAATAATTTTGTTGAGTTCTGCGGTTTCTCTCATTGCTCTGATAACTTGACGTTCTTCTTTTATGGATTCCATCTTCATTATTTTTTCAGCAGAAATAAATCTATAAAATAAATAAGGTGTATTTCCCTAATATTCATACGGGATTTAGGGTGTGATTTTCTATCTTACTTCACTAATTCCTAAAGTTTAGCTCAATGTAGTTCCGTAGATGCAACAAAGATGCCGCTTACTTATTACACAATAATGTTTTTATTTGAAACAAGTAACTAATTTAAAAATCTAAAAAACCGACTTCTGAAATCTGAAAGCGACCAATCTGAAAGCGTATGCTTTCATCGTGTATCCTTTCAGCGGAGAAATCGGTGTTATCTAATATTAATCTTTAGTCTTTTAATCAAAATCAAGAAAACCGACTAGAATACGAAACCTTTCCTAAAATACCTATGGGATCTGTTATAGACTATGAAAGAAAAAGTTTCCTCAAAATCTGATCATAATTTGGGTATCTATACGATTAAGTTGTATCTGAATAATCTTCCGTAAGCTCGTATCATGCCTAATACGAAATTCCAAAAACAAACTATCAAAAAGAAAACGTGGGGCAAATATGCTTAATATGAAAACGCTCTAATGGTAAAGCAGTTCTGCATCGAAAACATACTTGAAATAGTCTTGCATTTCCTTGTGGAACGGGTTAATTCTGAAATCCTTTGATAAATTAAAGTTTTCATCCGTCATTGACGAGGCATTCTTCATAAAGTTATTGCTTTGGTTCGCTTCCTCTGAAACCTCAGACTCATTCATGTCAGACACTTGTTCCGAGGCAGACGAAGCAGATGAATTGAGACGGTTTAAGCTCAGATTTTCTTTGTTATTTTCAATTTCAACAATCATGGCTGAACTTCTACTGCAGCCAGGCTGAACCATTTCTCTGGAAGATGTACGAGACATAACACAATTAATTTAATCCAAATCCGTTTTTATGGTAAATAACCTACCTTCCAAAAGATTGCAACGTTTTTATGCTGAGTAAGTACCTAAATAGTCATGAAGGTATTTTACACGCATGAAACGGGGTCTAGTAATGCCGTCCTAATACTAAAAGCCCGCTATTTGGTCAAAAATATATGAACCTAGTAGGTACATCTACTTTCGCGATCGATATACAAAACTATTATATTTTACAGTAATATTATGGGTCACGATAAAACCCCGTTACCCGTGATTGTTTTAACCAATTAACAGATATATTAAAAGTTTTAAAACTGTTGCCACATCGCAATTGTAAAAGACGTTGCTTTTCTTTAGTCATCTTTTTCTTCTTATTTTTTTAACTTCTACTAACAAAAGGATCAAAGCCCCTGGTCTTGTGATTACTCTACAAAAATAAGGGTTTTCGTAAAATGTTACCCAAAAAAATATTCTTAAGTTATTTTAGAATAATAATTAGGGTTTCAAAGCTACAAATAAAAATTCATGTCATTTTCAAAATGATGTTGATTTCGTTTTTCTTATATTTATAATTCTAAACAAAACTATGTGACTAGCCTAAGAAGATTTAATAGTTATTAAAATTAAAAAAAATATTATGCTTTTCCATAAATATTAAAACTCTATAAGACGGCTGTCCTACAGTAAGACGCTATTTTGCATCGCATAATTTTGGAAAATATATGTTTAACTGAAACCCAAAAACATTAATTAAATAATAGATTTCACAACTCTTAGCCAAAACAAGACTTGTCACCATTTTAGACTGAAAAAAAGGTTTCCTAACTTAGTGGCTTATTAGAAATATGACGGTGATATTTTTTAAAAATAGGTAGGCTTTAGTCAACTTTTAGGAGATTCTTGTAACAATGTCGCTTTGTAAATCAATATGTAGGTATATAACTATTGTTAAATCATTAGTAACTTATTTATATTGTCTAATGATTGACTAAACTTTGGTAAAGTTTAGTCAAATCAGAGCCACCTAGAATTTACATAATATTTAGAAGTGATATCTCTACCTATTATAGCTACTAATAAGTACATTATTAATGTATCTAACTGTAACATTTTATAAGTTGTATTTTAAACTGTAAATCAAATGTAAGGAAATTTAAGGAATGAAAAAACTTACTCATCAATGCGTTCAGTCTTAATTTCAACATTACTGGATACTATTGTTTCATTAAAGTTTTGTGCTTCCGGTTTTAAGACACCATCTTTCACCATGTCCAGTATTTGGCAGACCTCGACGGTCTGCTTGGTCAGTCTGTGTAGCACCGGTCCAGTCTGAGCAATTTCCTCACGAGCCAAACGCTTCATATTTTGCCACTGCGTCTTCACTTTCTTAATTGAACTCCCGTTGAACTTCGCGCCAAATTTCGTCTCCAGTTCCTTCAATATCTCATTCCACGCTACGCCTTTTTCCTCGGAATAGTTCGGCCCGTTGTTGTTTTTAATAACAACCACCTCTTTCCGGGCCTTGATCAACTCTAGTAGGTATTGCTTCTCTTCCGGAGACCAATTTGGCGTTCTCAAACGGCGATTGTTATTCTTGGTCACTTTTCCCATGTCTCTCGACGATTCTTGTGGAATGTGTCCGAGCTTTTGCAACGATTTGTTGCAAACGATGCACTCAACGTCGAAAATTATTGGTTTCCACATCAATATCAAACGAAAACAAATGAATGATGAAAATCGAAATTTATTATTTTGACAATCGCCAAGGTTACAAGTAGCGCGCCTTTAGTAAAGAGTTATTTGTATGTACTTCAGTAAAGAGTATGCATACATATTAATAAAAACAAAATTAAAGATTTCGGGTTGGATAACTTGAGCAATTAAAACATGCAACAGAAGTTAAACTTTTCGGAGTATTTTATTTTATAGAAAATTTGATGTAATCAAAGAAAGTACCTGGTGCTGTTTCCAGAGTCATCCACAGAAAATCGATGAAAACGATGTTATTGAGGGGATTTCGATAATTGTTGCAGCTTACCAAAAATTGCAGTCATAAAATGCAATGAATAATTCTGGTATATCAAGTTTTTTTTTGCGACACATGGAATCCTGCGGGGATGTTACGTCTCTGCATTTGTGATTTTACCCGCACCCACATTCTTCCACCGGAACAGCAATACGAGTGCATCACTGCTTGGCGGCAGATTACCAGGTGTGCAGACAGTACCTTTTCGGACGAACTTGGCCCAAGTTCTATTGCTATTTTTAGTTGCAACTTTGCCATAACCCAGGGGGACATGTAGGGCCCCTGTACTAAAGGCTTCTCGCCTACGGACGCGAGCAACTGGACCCGCCAGGCAATTTGATACAATTTTGATAAAATTAAGAAAACTGTTTTTTTTTAATAATTCTCACTATTATCTAGCCTGTGGCCGGAAGTGCTATATCTAGAAAATGTGATTCTATGAGCATTCTAAATTCTTATTATCTGAGAATATTTCTTGCTTCACAAAAATTATTACACCTGACCTTGTGTTCAAGATTTATTATTAAAATTAAGTATTTAAAAGTTTATATTTCATCAATCGAAACTGGCTTAGATAACAAACATGTTCCTTATCTGATCTGATGTTAGCATTATTTATTCAAGACAATAAAAGCTGGAAATTAATAGCTATACCTACTTAATGCTATTGAGATAATATCTATAAAAGTCGATATTTAAAAAAATGTTCCGCATCTTGTTACTGATCACGCGTCCGCGACAGAGCGAGCATAGTGCCTTTATTTCATTTCACAAATAATCTAAAAAAAATGCTTTTTTAAATCATGTTCTAACGTTTAGTCTGCAAAAAACCATACGATTTTTTCCTCTTCCTCTGAAGCCTATTGGAATTTAGAACTGCCGATGTTGGTTTCGCAAATAAATACAAGCAAAAATCTCATTGGTACAATCCAGATTTGAAACAGTGACTATCGGATTGAAAATCGGTGTTTGTACTCTTCACCATTCCGTATTACCAATTAAAAATGTTTAAACAAATAACCAGCGGTATAATAGAAAAAAAATTGCTTTCGTGTGAAGACGGGAAATCCAAAACGTATCATTAGATTTTGTTACTAAAAGCTAAATATCAACTCAGATGTTATCAATAAATCCAATCTCGATACTCATTTTCGTTCATCGATTTAGGCAGATTTACGACTAAAAACGGTACCAAAAACGATTTTTTTACTGATAATGATTGTTAGTCTGAAAGAAGAGAGACGATTTTGCTACGCGGCATGTCTTGGTGGGTCGCATACAGAGTGGCACTCGAAGCCAAATCAAATGTCCGGCAACGGACAGCCGCGGCGGGTTCGCGGAAGTATGTGTAATTGTTCCCGTGTTCCCAAAACGGTAGAAGAAGAAACCGTGGGGTTTTAATGGGCAATTAACATCTAGTCCCAAATAACTCCCGTGGTAGGGCGCGGCAAGCAAGTGCTTTCCCCACGAAAAAAGGGACATGAGGATGGAATGTCTCATCTGCCTGTAATTTCACCGGTAATATTTCTGGCAGGACAGTACTACGCATGGGATTAATCCTCTACTGCTACAAAATTATACACAATTTTCAACAATCCTCTAATATTAGCGAACCGAATAATAGTATTATAAAACGCCGCAAACTTATATTGTCATAAATAATTTCTCGGAAAGTCACCATCGATTAAAAACTAATAATCCCTTTTAAAAAAACTATGGATAGCTGTACTATTAAACTAAGTATGCCAACTAGTTTAATATTATGGATAGTCAGTCGAGTCTAGTGGCTTCATAGAGCTACACGCTTGAGCCGGTGCCGAGTTTAAAAAAAAAAGAAACCATAGTGTGTTTTTTTTCGTTTGTGAATGGCGGGATTTTTATTGGAGGTTAATTTCTAACTGCTTTGTTATTGGGTAAGTACTTAATTATGTTTATTTGCATAGTTCAGTATCTTATCGGTCAATGTTGCAAGATTGTTTGGATGTGCCTTACAATTGCGTTTATATTTATTTATGGTTTCAGACGTGAATTACAATGACAAACAATAGTATGTATAGCTTAGTGAATATAATAGTGTGATATCCAATAATATCTGTGAACACGTAAAATGAAGCGGTAAAAAGCTCCATATATTTTTTAATCATTCTTGTAGATGGAGCTACGGTGCCCGTAGGTGGTAACCACGTGTCTTCCCAAAGCCCTTACATTTTTACTTTCGTAATATTTGATACCAAGTTAAATTAAAAATTAAAATTATAATTAAAATTCAAAGGAATATTTACACTATTCTCTAACATAAATACTGTGTCCTGAAATTAAATAACAACAAACAATTAAGCCGATTGAAAATATATCCATAATACAATTCTACAAAAAAAAAAATAAGATTCTTTTTTTATGCAGCCCCACACCCAAAGAGAAGCTCTATAATTAAGCTTTTCTACTTCTGTTAGTCACTTATGATTGAAATGTTGTCTTTTAAAACTTTATATTATGTAGCCCGATTGAACTTTTCAAAGAACAAGAAATGTATTATTGAAGTGAAATATCCATTGGTTGCAACCGTCACAGACGGGGGTGTTATACCTCAAGTTGTAATTTCATTCATGTCCACAATCTTCCACCATCTTCTAAAATCACTTCTAGAACGAATTCTACTGTTATTTTGTTTGGCTCCTTTTGCATCAACCGGGGATACTCACTTACGTACGCAAGCAAAATTGTCCGTCCATTTTGAAAAATAATTTTCTTTATAAATAAGTATCAGTATTCTGGTTTCCATAGTATAAGCTATGCTTGTCTGAGGTACTGTGTGAAATGTTCATGGATTTATTTATAGTGTGAATTTATTTGTAAATCCTAGTTATGAAAGGATATATTATTTTGGTCGTATTAAAATTTGATGTCTAAAACTTATGATTATTTAACAGCATGTCAAGAACTAAATTTGTGGGAAGCAAAATATTTATGTAAAACCTTTAAGTAGATTACCCACGTGTCACGTCAAGTAAATTAGAAAGCTCAAATTCTGAAGTAACCAAAAGTTTTAAATATGCATGATGGCTGAGTAAATGTAAAGGCTGAGCTACACTTGCAATAACTCATAGAATAGAATAATTTATTTACGTAATCGTAACACATAAATAAGTGCTACATAAGTCTCACTTCGATTTTGACTATCTAAATGTAAATTCTGTGTATAATATGTTCAAGTTAGGAAAATAATGCGTTATCATAATTACATATAAAATCAATCAATTTAAATATTTAGATTTCAATTATCATGTCAATATATTCCTTGAAATTATTAGTCCTTGTTAAAGTGACTACTTTTAAAAAAAGTCTTTGATACTATACATAATATAATAATTTCACTATTTAATTATCATATAAGCTAACATTAAGCTGTATCAGACGATACGTTAAAATAATGTATTTATGAAACTCATTTACATTTTATTAAAAAATAATACGTTTACACACTCATACCTCTGCACTAGGATTCCCTGTGTCGCAGATGGCATGGACAAACACAGAAACACAAGAAAAACCACTACCCGAGAACAAACTTCATGCTAACCGCACAAAGTGTGCCCCGGCCGAAAATCGAACCCAGAACCCCTCGCTTCCAAGGCAGGGCTGCTACCAACTAAGCCACGGAGCCATCTAATCTCCAATATCTCGTTACATTCCTCAAAACGTTTAAGAAGTTTAAAAATATAATAGTTTGTAATAACCGAGACCAATAATAACGACTACTTTTTTGAATAAACAAACCAACATACAAACGGTGCATCCAACCGCCGTTTTATTTTTTTTATTGGCGGTTTTAATTTGTAGACTAAGCGATAGTTATACATATACATAGTCATATTAACATGCCTGTTTTGAAGGTAGAGCTTCAATACGCTACATTTCACTTTATAGGGTAAAATCTGGTGGTACAATATTTGTTTAACAATAAGTAATATAGTATTGTAGTACATAATATATTGGTAATCAGTAACAACAAATTTTCATATTCTAGAAGCAGAATCAATCTCGCACTCCTTGAAGCATCCTCTGGTTAAAATTAGGTTTTAGGAGTTTTTTTTATGTAGACTTTGAAAAGCTTTCTCAAAATCCAATTAATTTAAAAAAACACTAGTATGAATTAATTGAATTTTTCAATGAATTTGAAACTTGTATGTCTTGTAACCACTTAATTAAATTGTTAGAAACAATAGCCTTCTGAATGACACAATCGTGCTGTTGAGGATGTCACTAACAGGGAAGCAATCTCTAACAATCTTTCATCTGGCTAACGCCTTTAACCACTCAGGCGTAAACGATGCAAATTTGATCACTGAATATCGTATAATGATCTCTACAATCATTCTACGACATTCAAGTAATGTGCCGCACGCTAAAAAGTTCTGAAAAAAATTGGGTAGTAAATAATATCTATTCGTTTTAACAATACTTTAAAGTTTATTCTTTTACCTTAGGTACAAAATACAACTAATAGTATTTACAAAAAATGCTATTAGTAATGAATAAAAGAAAAAAAAACTATATTAAACAACTTAGTATACTATTAATTATGTTCATTGTAAAACTTACTCTTTTTTTATGTTCTGTAGCAGCGATTGACAGAAACAAACACATTCTCAGAAAAAGTTGCCATATAGATAATAAAAAATAAGAAAACTAGGAATAAATTACGCTAAACACAGTAGCATATTTAGTAAAAACTATTCCTATGTCAAGGTGTTTATTTATTTGTGCGTTCAAACGTATCCATTCTCATGGAATACCCCCATTCCTAGCGATCGACTATCGGTAATCGGACACCGAGCGTTGGCGGTTACGTTACAGGGAAAGCCGACGGCCTCGTCACCGCAACACCTCGATGGGGCTCCGGAATTCAGATCCCCAATAACTCTTTTACGTGATGGCCGTAGTGGCGGGCTCAGCGGTCTCAGATTAGGCGTGACGCGATGTGGGTGTCGGTTTTCGTCCGCACATCAAACGATACTCGGTGTGGGAATTGGATGCGTTGTAACCACAAGACATTGGTTGTACCCATTGTTGGGCCATCTCACCGAGACATTGATGGGCTGCCTTGTTGAACTTCATGTAAGGCAGTTTATTTTACAACAATGAAAATGGTTCGTTTTATTTTGATTTCTATGTAAGGACAGAAAACTGAGTGTTTCATACCTCTGAGTTCAGTTATTGGCGTTTTAAGATCGTTTTTCTGATTGAATTTTACCTCGTACGTTCAATTGGGCTACTCTGGTGTCCATGTTTTCAAGCCTCCAACTAAGTAACTAACTAACTTTACCGACAAGTTAATGCCTTCATATATTATAATGGCGAATATAAGTTTAAATTAGTGGTAACGTTTTGGTTGGAATGTTTTGTCCTAGCTGTCGAATTGTCATGGTATGATTTATTTGCCTGGAGGAAACTTTAATCGTATTTATTTCTAATGGCAGCAATAAGCTCATCAATAATCCCTTTACCTAATCAGGTAAAATATCTTTCAGGTAAAAGGTGTCAATATGTAAATGTGCTGGATAGTCTATGGTAACATTTTATTGAATCAATGGGTATGACCTGCGTGATGTTAAAAAAAGACTCATTGCAGTGAATTACAAAGCTTATTTTTGTTATCCCAAATGAATGAAGCCTAATTAAGTAACCAACTTCATAACTGGCAACCCAAAGCTAGTAGTATTATATTATCTGTGCACAAAGTTAAGAGGTGGTTAAAAATAAGATGCGTTGTGGCAATGACCAATTGTGTCAATTGATAGTAGATCGCGGCATGAGAGAGGATGTAGCTGTTATTGGACGGCTAATGGTCACCGCTCAAGCGATGAGAAGACGATTACTAAACTGCCTATTGAGCTGAAGAGTTTTGTAAAGTGTTAAATTAAGTTTTTTAAGTAACAAATGACGGTACGCGCTGAAGTGATGTGATTACCTCCACCCATAACAACAGCAATTAATACAACAAAGGTCTTCGACGTCATCTAAAGTATGAGAAGACTCTAGCTGCATCCTGTTGTGCCTATCACCCGAGATGTGTATGAACGTCTCATGCCCCTGTGATTTCACCGGAATACAGCACTGCAGAACACGACTGCTCGGCGTAATTACCAACTGTGGTGGAAATTCTACGGGCAAACATAGCATAAACTACTGCTACGTCATGCACGCTACTTAGACGTGTGGCACTACATCTTCGACCAGGTAATATTCTGCTGTCAGTGTTTCACTGTCAAATCAATTTAGATAAATATTGTGCAACGGAATTCTCTGAGCAGGTCGTTAAATGGTATCGTGCACGATAGATAGGCAACCACATGTGACATTAGAGATAGGTTTTACAGTAACATTGCGTCTTTGTATAATTTACATAAATTACACCAGATGATATAGCGGGCGAATGCTTTGCATTCTTATATTTGGATTTTGGATATGTCACTCGTAAGCTGTAGTCTCGTTTGTATTATAAACTGGCTTATTGCAAACTGGACTCACACACCGAGGGCTCCGTACCAGCAATTGTGATTTTGTTATCGATTTATTAAGAACATCTCCAGGTTACATTGATTAAAAAAATAAAATTATAACGTACAAGTATTAAACAATACTAACCCCGCAGGAAGAGGGCATCACAGAATGCTATGTAGCAGACATAGGGCAACAGAATTTTAATTATCCAGAGAAAAAATAAGTAAATATTCATGGTCATTGTTACACAGCCCCAAACTAAGCATATATTATCGGAACCAGATTAGTGCTAGAATTCTTAAAACGGTAAGTTTTTTCATTATGCATAATGCATATTTTTAAATAAATACATTTATTATATCAGACATCTATGTTCGTCACACGAGTGTTTGTACTGGGTGAGAATCAAACCCACAAACTGCAGCACAGAAGGCAGAGCTACCACTAACTGGTGAGGCCAGTCAAGTAGAAATCGACATCCAAAGCGCATAACATTCAATAATCTTCCATTACGGAATGGATAGCAAATTTTTTCTGTCGATTTATTTCCCTGGTCGATCGCTGACTGAAAATAATACAAAACCATACAAACTATTAATAAAGTTAGAGATACAATAAAATTTAATAATAAAATACATAAACACTTTCTTAATATACAACTAAGCCGTCGCTTGATGGTAGAGCGTCCCCAAAACGCTGGCAGCATTGCCACGCTGTATGGCAATGCTTATCCTCTGGCCGAAATAAATCCCAGCATTTTGGTACCACGTGGACCACGTAAACACGTTCCATCCTTGAAACTCTTCTTACACAAAGTAAAGTTTACATAACTACATTAATTTAACTCATTAATCAATCATAGTAACGAATTATTTGAAATTAATATCAGACAAGGCCTCACGTTACCTACATCCATCCAGCGTAACATTTTAAAGTACACCTACAGTATAAGCTTCGAGGTGACAAGATTCTATTTTCATGTAATTTATGTAACACCTAACATGTCAATGTGATATAATAACTAGAAATAATGACTTGACTGGGGCAAAGATTGAAATGACACAATAATTATCTCTGTCAAGGGAAGCCCTGGTTCACCACTCCATGTATAAGGAACGGTATTATTGTATTGCATGGCATCAGTCTTTGCGGCTTCCAAAAAAGTTCTAATTCTCGTCTTCTCAGACTACTTTCTTGTTCATATTATCAAATAATTAATTAATTTTTGATGACGTTTTAGTACTGAGGTGTCGTATGAAGCAATGGCGGTTGGTTTTTATTCGGTACTACCTTTTGCCCGCGGCTTCGCTAATGTTAATTTTTTCAACCAATTCCGGTTCTTTCATATAAAGTTTACATTTCCCTTCACGTTTAAATTCATGATTTTTCACACAGCGTCATCTAGCCTCAAACTACATATGTAGGAACCAGATTACTGATACCTTTTGAACCTTTTCTTTGTAAATTTATACATCTTATCATCAAACATATTATCAAACTTATATCACTTGTCCTTGGAAATGAAAAAACCCACGACCTACAGCGCAGAAGGCAGAGCTACTACCAAATGAGCTGTAAGGCAGCCAATGATTTCTTTTTAATTTCTTTACTGTCCTTACCAATTTTTTTTCCACCAGTACCAATGACGTGACGAACAATGAAGGATAACGTCAGCCTGAAGCTCCCAACGAGGAATGTCCTCACAGGAGCTATCGTTAACTGGGAAGACGATGAGGTGGGCATGGGGGATAACCCTGAGAACCTGACGCTGGCGTGGAAAGACCTATCGGTGTACAGGAAGAAGAAGACACAGACCAGTATATGGCGATCAGCGACGTACGAAGAAGTCCGGGTGTTAAATGGAGGTAAGGATAATCTTTATGTGATAAAGGCCTTAAGCAGGAAAAGTGAAAAAAAAAGACTAAAGTCCTAAGTGATATTACATAGTTTATATTTATGTGCGGCTCCGTGGCTTAGTTGGTTATAGCCCTGCCTTCGAAGCGAGGGGTCCCGGGTTCGATTCCCGGCCGGCACACTTTGAGCATGAAGTTTGTTCTCGGGTCTTGGGTGTTTGTCTTGTGTTTCTGTGTTTGTCCATACCATCTGCGACACAGGGAATCCTAGTGCAGAGGTATGAGTGGTTTAACGTTAAAAAAAATGTACAGTTTTGTTGCGATTGGTACTTCTGAATTGTTTTGAAATACATAGATGAAATTAGCTTATTTGTCTCTAAATGGCTATGAATAAGGATCTAAAAAATAAGTTACTATGCTTAGTTTTTACAGTAATGAAACTTAATGAAACACGCATGTAAACATCAACAGTATACGCTTAGGAATAAAAAACTTCCGAAATTAAGTCTAACGATTTGCCTACTAGAAAAGCTACAATATTAATATCCACACATTATCATCCGATTAAAAACAGAGTAAGATTACCATAGAATTTAAATTTCCATTGGCATTCAAAGGCTGGTCGGTATCTCCAAACCGCTGATCTTGCGTCAAAATTAATTAATGTAACCGGTATCTACGTGGTATGCGATAGTTTTTCTACTGGTTCCACGTATTTGTTTCTGACTCATTAGTGATGAGTTACTTACTTAGCTATGTTTAATAATATTCGACGGCTCCGTGGCTTAGTTGGTAGTAGCCTTGCCTTCGAAGAGGGGTCCCGGGTTCGATTCCCGGCCGGGGCACACTTTGTGTGGTGAGCACGAAGTTTTTTCTCGGGTCTTGGGTGTTTGTCTTGTGTTACTGTGTTTGTCCATGCCATCTGCGACACAGGGAATTCTAGTGCAGAGGTATGTGTGTTAACGTTAACGTTACATAAGCTTTTATATTTAATATTATTATGATATATTACATTCATAGAATATTTTACTTTAATTTTTAGTATAGGTTTTAACCTGTGTATCTGTCTGTTCTACCCTCAAAGGGTTTCATCTCTTGAAATACAAGCCGTTATTACAAGTTTTTATTAGAGAACGCTTATACACTTGTTCATTATTTTTCAGATTTCAAATGCGTAATTTAATCAGTTAAGCTTATATGTCTGTTTATCCGCCTTCTTAATTAAGCTGTGTTTTTTTTTAATGTTTATTACGCAATGTAGTCGCTAGATTTGGACTTAGATTTAGATTTTATTCTCATAAAAAAATAAGGCTAAAATAAAAAAAAAATTACCCTATTGTATAATAATGCGCGATGAAGCTCAATACCATTTTTGTCATCACTTGCGTATATTAATTGCATTTCTTCTTCCTTTCCAGTAAGCGGCTATGTGACGTCAGGAAATTTAGTAGCTCTAATGGGATCTAGGTAAGGACTTTTTGTATTGCCATATTCAGAATTATGTAGAGTTCAAATCAATTCAAGCATTATTATTTTAAGTTATTCATATTTAGAAATACCATTATGAATGTTATATCTGAGCATATTAGCGAATGCAATATTTAAAACAAAATATTTGAATGACGTTTCAAACTATCGATGGATTTCAATACATTGTGTAAATAACTGCATTTGAAAATAATTATAGGCCAAGATTGAAATAGTGGTAAACCCACAAGATGACCAAACCATTAGAGGTTCAAAACTTGTTTACATAATGACCATCGAATTATTTTTAAATTACGTCCAACTAAGTGGGTCAAGGGACGGCATTTCCATTGCCGACGACTTCCTAAGGGCTTACTGGTTTATGACGTTAAAAACAGTAAGAATAAAATGAAAAATGACTGTAATTTGACGTAACCTGTATGCGTCTAATGTGCCTAAGAAGCTCCAGTGACATGTCGAATGTTCACAAATATGTATACCTGTGCTTGTAAAATTTTACGTGTACTCCATTCGTTACTTGAGATCCAAAAGATTAAATGAGTTTCAATTTGAATTTGAAAATACCAGCCCGCTAAGCTTCCATTACTTGGTTAATACATTCCATAGACGGTGGATGGAGGTGGCTCAGGACCGTTTAACCTGCAAAGCTATGGGGGAGGCCTATGTCCAACAGTGGACGTCTGTCGGCTGAAATGATGATGATGATGATTACTTGGTTGCTGATGTATTCAGTCGGTCTTCTCTTGACGTGTCCGTACCATTTCATGTTACTCTTTTGTAGCTTATCACCGATGTCTAGAATTCCCAAGCACGTACTGGTTGCGAAATTTTTCATGCGCTGCAATCCACACACATGTTCATGTATGACTGCCCATGTTTCGTAGCCATACATCAAAACGGGCCTTCTAAAATACAAACGGAAAAAAAAATACTGAATTTCCTAATAATCATGCTCATAATACATATTTACCCCCACTTTGACTATAATCCGATATCGCTCGCAACTTAGGATTACAAGTGCAAGTAATTAAGTTAATGAGCCACGATAGCATCTCAAACTAGCCTCTTGCTGGTGAATTCTTCCATTCGATTCTCGTTACATTAATAAATATATTTTTGTTTCGTTTTGAACTAGTGGTGCCGGTAAAACTACACTGCTAGCAGCCATCAGCAGAAGAGACAAAAGCGCCATGACCGGCTACCTCATGCTGAACGGCAGACTGGCCGGTGCTGACCTCATCGCCAGGATATCTGGCTTCGTGCCTCAGGAAGACCTGGCCATCGAGGACCTCACTGTGGCTGAACATATGGAATTTATGGTAAGTACATAATTTTCCAAAAACTAAAACTGGACTATTTTGAAGGAATTACGCTACCGTACACTTCTATGAAACGTAATATACGTAGGTTCACATAGATTACATAAGAAATACGAATTAACGAAAACAGTATAATGTGGTTTTCAAAGGAAAACCATATTATCTACTTGAAAAATAGGAACTTTCTGAAACTCGATCAAGATGCAAGTTGACTAGCTAAGATTACTACAAACCATTTCGCATATCAGAAAAACCAATTAAATTTAATTAGAAAGATTCCCAGTAAAATATTACCCACTTAATTGGTTTAAAAATTACAAAATAATAAAATTGATGGGTTCAGACACACACACACACACACACAAGCACCTAGGTACCTACTTACTAACTCTATCTATCTAACTCACTCATCTTATGCTCTAAATAAATTGTAATAAATAGTAAAGAATGGGAATAGCTGCGATTGTTACAATTATTTTTTATTTTCTTGTAATATTTTTGTGTACCCTAATTTTAATTACTTTTTTATATATCTAGAAAAAATTGCCTAGTATTACTTAATTTGAATAATAGTGTCCAGTGCTTATTAATTCGTACTCTGAGTCCCAAAATACAAGCTGCCTTTGGCAAATCAAATTATTCTGGAATTCCAGAATGGAAATATTCTGAATGAATGAACGAAACAAAATACTCAATTCTATTATTGAGTATTCATCGTCTCTCCACGAGGCATCTTCAGGACCGTTGGCTTGATGTTGTCAACAACCCAATTAAGTGCAGGCTAATAAGGAAGATTTCTAAAATCAGCATTAAGTTGTTTGAATGCTTTTGTTTGTTTAGAAATGAGATGTTATTTAATTCATTATTTTTTAGATGAATAATTTTGGTTTATTTTAGTTTATTGATGTTTTTTATGTAACTGAAGGGGCGAGCTCATGGCCTACCTGATGTTAAGTGGTTATCGCAACCCAAACACAACATAAAAACGACTCAGATCATCGTCTACCGCAGTATAAGCAGATCCAAGTTGCATGCAACATCTCATGGGTCTGTAATTTCACCGGTTCCCCATTGAAACTCAGGAAACACGAGTGCATCTTTGCTTCTCAAAGTTTTCAGGCATTAATATGAATATTAAAACAGTGATCTGAAGCCATTTTACAAATTACCTATTTTACCAGTTCAACCATCGTTATATTTTAATTTATTAGGTATAAAATGGCCTTGACTTCTAAAAAATAGATCTTATCACTGCTATTAGCCTTTCAGATATTCTTAAATTATTTAAGATCTCGAGTTCTGCGATAAAACGATCGTTAATTAACGTAAAATGCAAATAAATATTTTAAATCTTGGATAATAATATAAAATATTCTCAAAAACAACGGAAAATGTGGTTTTTGCCAATTTCATTAGCCTGTGTGGACGGAACAGGCATTGTATTTAAATTAAAAAAAAGCTGTATCTTGAATTTGTTAGTCTAGTTTTTACTGATATGCAGTTGATGGTTATTCCAGTTTAATTTTGATAGATTTTTCAACATCAACATATCACATTTTATAAAATTTATTTTTGTTGTTGCCATGCCGATACATTTAAAATATGAAAATATGCTAATAGGTGATAATTGGGTAATTATTATGAATCGCAAAAAAAGAATTGTTACACAAGTATAGTTGAGATACATTGATTTTGTAGAACATTTTAAATGTCATAAAAGCAGGAAGATTTTTAGATTTTTAATATGTTGCCTTAAATGAGACAAGTTAATGAAACACAAAAAAAAAATACCAAGAATTTCAAGAAATTCATTAGACCATTACTTTTTTATGTAATTAAAGTGACGGGACGAGCTGAAGGGCCACCTTATGTTAAGTGGTTACCTCCGCTCATAACAACTGCAATACAACTTAGGCCCTCTCCGACCAAAGTGTGAGATGACCCAAGTGTCGCTCCCCATTGCGCTCACCCCCGAGAGGCGTATGATACGTCTCATGCGCATAAGATTTCACCGGCACCCACACCCTTCTACCGGAACACAGTAATGCGAGCACTGTTTCTTCGCGGCAGATTCCAGGTGAGGTGGCAGTACCTCTCCGGTAGTCTGGTACAAGTTCTACTGCTACTTTTGGTTGCTCCTTTAGCACCACCAAAAGGGTATGTGTAGGGAATCAAAGAGTACATACCTACGGGCGCGAGCAACTGGACCCCCCATTTGGTATTACGAAATATGTCTGACGCCAAAACTGGACCACAAATACACGTGTTGTTTTTGCAGTATAACATATGTATCGTAATACAAAGGAAATATATTCGACTTTGACATACATAATGTACACGTGTACCCTTTAGCTAATATTATTTGAAAATGCGGTTTTGAAACTCAGATTTTAATTTACTATTAATTCAACCAAAATTATGGATTAGTTCAAAATCAAAGGTTAGCTCTTATCAGATACATTTTATTTATCGTATTAATTCTTCGATGTAATTAATACATGCACTTATCTGTATATAATTAATTCTCCTCTTCAATGATTTCTAAGGTCGTATCCACACAGGCAAGAGCTTCGCTGCTGCGGACATGTTTTAGCGAACTAACGCTTCAGTACTTTTACTGTAGAAATGCCACATTAACGCTTGGTGCCTCGCTATATGATTAATTAATCACATAATGTTCCCCGCACAATAACTATGTAACCTAGTTGCAGGGTGAAAGATTTAGATCGCTGTGGCCTTTCATAACTATTTTATCCAAATTTTATCAAAAACAAAATTACATCAAAAGACTTAAAAATTCACAGATAAATATTAAAATAGTTATGGGCATTATACACAGCGCCATCCAGACTAACATTTTTGTCATTTGATACAATACTAAAATTTTAATTGTAAATACCTACATTTAAAACATATTAACACCCAGATGGATCTCAGAAACCAATTAGTTATTAATAAAGGTTTAAGGAAACACAAACTATGTACCACTAACAAGATAGCTAAGAAAAATACTACTGAGTTTGGAAATAAAGAGGCTTTATTATTATTATTATTAACACCCAGATAGTACAAAAATCAATTATAGTCTTGGGTGGGAGTCGAACCCACGACTTACAGAGCAGAAGGCAGAGCTACAACCTGAACTGTAAACCAGTAAGATTCAAAATTTAGATTTGATATGTAAGTGGATTTGCACTTACATTACGGCACCAGCTTTTTGCGCTTTTTTTTGAGCACACACGGGGTTTGCCACAAACCGAAGCAGCTTGTATAGCTTAGCTTGGCTTTAATATTACGGCCTTGAACCGAAATAAATCAAAGTAACATTTTCGAGCCAATATCCTTATCTGAATCTACGATACTTTCAAATCCGGTTTGTCAAATACAAGCCTCTTGCACCTGTTAGGTAGTCGAAATCTAAGTAATAACAATAGTATTTATTTATTAATATGCTATGAAAATATTTTATGGTAAAAAAACAAAAAGCACTAACCGATATAAAAAAATTTTAACTATAAATAGTATATAGAAGTAGAACGCTTTGTGCAGGAATTCCCTATCTACGTGAGATGAATTCTGAAACTATCAGATAAGGTTTGAAAAAATAAAATAATTGTTTTTGAATAGATAAAAGAAGCTCGTTGAATTCAAATGTTTTAGCTGAAATTTGCCGATTTACGTATTTTTTATGTGCAACAACAAAGTACCTATAAATATACTGATAAAAATCCATATAAGATACATTAGGTATGACTTATTAAATGGTTTAGAATGTTAAATCTCGTTCGCCGGATAAATAACAATCTATTTATAATACATTGAAACATATACATTTATTTAAACACGTTTATGTTGATTTTGAATTGTCTCAATGACAAAATATTTAATTAAGGATGCTAAACTGCAATACACAAACTGCTATATACTGGTTAAAATCCTTGGTAACATAATAACCGGCTCTCATTCCAAAGCTTAAGTTTAAATTAAAATTCATGAGATCAATTATTATTTTTTAAACTTTATTGTGCTGAGTTGTGCTGGTTGTAAGTTTTGAATACATTCAACTAGAAAATTTCTCATCGGTACGACTTTTTTTTCATGAAAGTTAATGGTCCACTCTGGTGTCGGAGTTTTAAAGCGCCCGAAGGCCTACAACATAGCTTATCGACTAGTATAGACGGGAACGACATATTTACGTTCCCCCGAAGCTAGCAACGGTCAGTTCAAATTCTACTTAACGGTCACAGATAAACAAAGGAGCCGACTTCTAAACCTTACTTAATTTTAATGATAATTTGAAAGGATTTTTTTAAGAAAGCATTTTAGCTATACTTTTTTTGTAGATTAAAGGAACCTTATGTCCTTTTCTATATCAACGTGTATGCAAAGTTTCATGATGATTGGTTGACTGGTTAAAGTGCGAAAGCGTAGCAAAGTCATAATTCAGAACTTTTAGTTAGGGTATCAATTTCGGATCGTTGATTGGTCTAAATTGTCATATAAACGAAGGAACAGAATGCCCAAACAAATTTCGCTTAATGGTGATCTAAATACAACTGATGTGTTTTCGTGCGTTCTATGTAACACTGCCGTCACGCACACCGAAGCAGCCGGTTCAACTAAGTCACCGTAGACTTATACGGGGCTGCATCACTTTGCGTGCAAGTACTAGACTTCTAGCTTTAAATTAATTCCATGCAAATTATATTCAGTATGTGTACACTTTAAGATAACAGGATCTATAAAAATAGCTACGAATTCGTTTGAAAAGTTAATGCAAAAAAAACTGATCGATCTGATGTTCAATGAATAGAATTACTTGATTGAAATGTCATAATTATGTCGACATGTCTTGGGTCTTGTTGTAGGTACGTTCAAAGCTTCTCAAACACGAACAAGTTAATTCGTTTTGACACGCCATGGTAACCAAATTATAGACTGTTTATTTTATAATTTCGGTTGAAAGCTTTGTAGTCAGACAGACGTTGCAGGATCACCAACCTTAATTTTAAATATAAACTACACCCATTGTAAACATTATGTTTTTGTAGTAACAAGCCTATATACAGAGATATATAGAGAGATATATATACAGAGTTACAGTTTTGATAAGAAAGAGTAGGCCAATACGGGAGCCCGATTTGCATTTGTAGATGGTATTTGACGGTCTATTCCCAGTTGCCACCACCATCTCCGCCACTGGTGGCAATCGAGAAAAAAAATCCCAGTTTTTATTCCAAGTTTTATTTTTTTATTTCCAGTTGCCACCACCTTTGCCACCACTGGTGGCAATCAAGAATAGTATTCTCAGTCGCCATCAGTGGTGGTGGCTGGCTAGTATTTACGAATGTTTGTTTCTAGGATATGCCGGAGTCCATAAGATAATTACTTTCACTGTTCCGAAAGCTTGGTTACGTTAATTACAAATGTAAACCACCTACAAACGTAATTTTTTGTTGACATTACGATATTTGTGATTTTATTTTATTTATCCAGGTGTAACAAATAGCTACAATATAAAGCATTGTCAACAGAAATTGACAATCGATGTTACCCCACACTCTACACTATATATCATCCGCAAATTCCAATGACAGAAAAACATACATGGCTTATCGACCAGTATAACCGGGACCGACATCTTAACGTGCCCTCCGAAGCACGAATGCGCTCTGTTCAAATGCCACTTAATGGTCATTCATCCAACTTCTGACCGGGCCTAGATTTGCTTAACTTAGATGATCTGAAAAGCTAAGGAAAGCTTCCTTTGAGCGCTGCATAATTATGGCCCATATTAAAATTAGGTTATGGCCAGGCTGCATATAAATTATATTTTAGATTATTATTGATATTGATTCTTGTATTGTACATTCTAATTTTAAAAAAGGGGGTAAAAAAATTGCTACTATTAAAAATGTTTACATACGATAGTTTTACGTGATAACGTCACAAGAAAATATTGACGTGACAATGAGTCATGCTTTTACGTGCGTGCAGCCGGCGTTAAACCCTAAAAAAAAGTTTAAGTCAGCGTCCGTACAACTAGGGAACCAAATCATCCAAATCAAACATTCAGCTTGTTTGTTTAATCGGGATTGGAAGTGAAAACATATGCTTGAATTACATACCTAACGAGCTATCATTAAATTACAAATACTTTTATTAGTATCGAAAACATTCAGGTTCTTAATGTGGATACCCATTAACAAATTTCTAGATTTAAATAGGTGTAAACACTAATTATGAATGAGTTCATTATGAATGGACACGCCACCGGATGTCGCGAGGTTGAATTATTATATTATTCTCCAGAATCATTCCGTATTATTGACTTCCTGTCGTGATAAAAACAAAATTATCCTGTTTCCCACGAAACAGGCTGCTGATAAAACTATCTTAGCTACCTATTTATTATAAGACCGCCATTGAACACCGTTTCTGCCTCTAATGTTCTCACTGCAGATACACCGGTCTATTCTCGATAAATGAGAGTAAATGTAGCCGGAATTGCATTTTTGTATCTACGACGATTACCTTACAATGTTTCACCCTCTCTGGAACGGGGATGATATCACGCACCTGTAATTTTACCGGTTTAATAGGTATTACAGTAATATGTTAGGAAACCGGCATATGGTTTCCTCACGATGTTTTCCTTCACCGATTCGAGAACGTGGTATTTCAAGTGAGATTTGACGTGTTTGAACTAGCGTCTTTCAGATTGAAAGTCGGCGTCTGTGCTCCTGGGCTTACTACTCCCATCACAATAACAAACACATCTTCAGCAATATTCTTTTCTGCTATAAAATAGGCTCGGCTGATGATGGACCGGCGCTCAATGAAGGCTGCCCGGAACAGAAGGATACAGCAGCTTCTAGGAGAACTAGGTATCAACACGTGCACCAGAACAAAACTCAAGGCGCTATCGGGGGGCGAGAGGAAGAGAGTTGCATTGGCTGTTCAGGTAAACTTGATTTTAATTCTGCAACTCACTATGTAAGAAGGTTTTGTGTTTTTTTTTCTATATATTTTGGACAAGCGTACAATCTGCCCGATGTTAAGTGGTTATTGCCGCCCATAAACAACAGCATAGCGTGAAGTGGAACAAACACATACATGCAAACTTTTGCCTTTATAATACAAGTGCGATAAGTTGCGTCGTCTTGCGTTAGAAGAGGATGTATTGTCTCAACTGTACTCTTAGTAAGACAAGTAAAATTGTTGACAAAAATTGTTAAGACATCCTAAAAAACCTTTTTTTCTATTGACTTCGACGCTAGCAGATGGATCTGTATTTTCCTTAGACTGTTAAATGTTTAACATTGGAATTATCACTCATGTTTTTTTCAGTTACTCAACGATCCTCCAATCCTGTTTTGTGATGAACCAACCACGGGATTGGACAGTTGGGGAGCCGCTGCAGTGGTCGCCCGTCTTCGGAAGCTCGCCATTGGTGGAAAACTGGTGATATGTTCTGTCCACCAACCGGCTTCTGGCGTCTTCGAGCTGTTCCACCAGGTGGTGCTATTGGCCAATGGGAGAACGGCATTCCATGGGACAATTGAACAGGCTGATCACTTCTTTGCATCGTAAGTACTATATCTGTTATTCTTTGATTATATTCTTTAGTTTTAGAAGTAGAACTTGTGCCAAGTTCGTCCGGAGGGGTACTGCCACCACACCTGGAATCTGCCGCCAAGCAATAGTGCTCGCATTATTGTGGGGTGCCGATAAAATCACATTCGCATGAGACGTATCATCCCCGTCTCGGGTGATGGACGCAGCAAGATGAATGCGACTCAGTGTAAGACCCAAATCTTATGTTGCATTATTGTTCTCATGGGCGGGGGTCGTCACTTACCATCAGGTGGGCCCTCAGCTCATTACGTCACATAAAAAAAAAAAAATTGCCAGTAGGACACGGGAAGAATTTGATGAACTATTGCTGAAGACCTGAGCGTCCATGGTCTTACGTAGTTTTCTCTGATCTCCAATCAATTGCGTCTTTTTTATCTTTTGGTGTAAGTGGCCAAATCTGGTGTAGTTTTCAAGCCGCGCGAAGAACTCCAACATGGGTTATGATCTAGCATATAGCCAGGACAGAAATCTTAACGTACACTCGGTAACACGCTTAATTCAAGGACCACTAAATGGTCACCCATCCAAGTACTGGCTGGACGGAGATGTCTTATTTCTTCGCCATCAATTTCGCCTATGTGGTAACATACCGCATTATCTCAAAGAACCAAAAATTCACATTTGCTTCAAACATTTTTGTAAGTGCCATATATTTCAAACAACCGCTGCTTAGATAACGTTTCATGGTTTTAAAATGCCTGCGATGATGTGCGTTTAAGCTGAGTCATCTAGCTTCTCTGACCATAATTCATTACATTATGCAATAATGAATAATAACATTGGACTCAATAGAACCATCAAATTATAGTCAAATAGACCAATGAGAGAACTAATGACAGGGTCACAAAGCGTGAGAGCTTTTCCAATAAGTACATTGTCAAATTTAGCAGAATTATATATTTTTTGACGTTCTCATATGGTAGACATGCGGAACATAATTATATTGTTTGTAGTGTGTATCACGCGCATAGTCATAATAAGTCATAATTATACATAGTCATACTAATTTTAAATGCGAAAGCTTGACGGTTCTTCATGAACGGATAAGAATTTAATTTCTTGTGAGGGTAGACATGGATTAACACATAGGCAGCTTTTTATCCCGAAAAGTGAAGTAATTTTTAATTACTTGTAAAACGCACTACTTCTGTCAGTTTTATCTGTCAATTTTAAATGAGAATTCCAAATTAACATACATTCGTACCTGTCAAATATGATCTCTTGTAGAGACGGGATTAAGAAATCATTCTAAATTTTCACATAGAACTTATGCTAATCAAGTTTGTAGTGTGTCACGCGTGAAAGAAGATAAAAATCTAACGAACTGTTGCCGGCTCTCAACCTGCCTACATTTTTTTGGACTTTTATGGTTCAGTATCCAAGGTCAGTGAAACGTGTATAACAACGGGCGTATAACTTATGTCTATAAATAGGCGAATGGAATCTGCCTTGCCTACAGCTTACGAGGCTCGCTTTTTGCGTAATTTATATAAATTGGATTTTAGTTTCCCAAGTGTTCAATTGAAATATTATGACTTGAATAATTTACCTGACCTACAAAATGTTGTATTAAATTAATGGAAAAAGTAGTTCGGAAAGAAACTTATAGGGGTAATTCCCGAGTACCGCGATCCCGACGCCCCCGTCCTGGAGGACAAACACAGAAACACAAGACAAACATCCAAGACCCAAGAACAAACTTCTTGCTCACCACACAAAGTGTATCCCGGCTGGGAATCGAACCCCGGACTCATCGTTTCGAAGGCAGGGCTACTATCAACTAAACCACGGAGCGGTCTTAACAAGTCTGACTTTAGAAGTCAAGTATGATTTGGATACTTAAAAATTTACATCCACAAGTAAATATAATATATTCATGCGCAATATTACAAATCGCAGGAGCTCCTTAGGCACATTACATGCTCAACACAGCTTGGCAGCGAATTCTTAGATGTGTTGGCAATACTTCCCCGGACAAGATACAAATTCTACTGCTACTTTAGTTTGTTAGTTAGTAGGTAGTTCGTTGTTATCAGGATCAAAGTCAAATAGTTATTATACTTTAATTCTTTACTATTTTCTACCTAAAACTTACCTCAAATTGAACAGAACTGTTGGAATGAAGAACCACCGCTTGTTTCCGGTTATGCAACAAGTCAAAAAGACCTCTATTAAATTATGATTGTTGTTCATGACTATTTTTAGTTCACAATGTTCACAATTATAATAAATTAATTTCTTGTGCATAAAGTTTCTCTATTTACATAAAGAATGCAATCTTTTACAACAAGAGCCTTTTTATTTTTATTTGTAGCGGATTCTTATATTGTGCAATACTGCTCAAGGCTAAAGACATGAACAAAAAATGCGTGGTTCGTTCAAATTAACGTTTTTTGTATCTTCCGCGTATTAAATTATATTTCATGGAGTATTTTAATAAAACAAAAACTTTACTAAGTAAATAAGAGGTTATAATACGTAACCAGCTCATTAATTTAGGCATATGATACCAAAATTATGATACCCGAGCAATATTCAATAATGTGATATGTTTGTATCATACATCGTATCTACGTATCTACCATCAATCAATCTGAGGACAACTAACATTTGGAAAAAAAAATATTTTGTAAAACAAATTAAAGATATTTATAATATATATATAAAATTTTCACTTTTTTATACCCTTTCTTGCTCAGAATTATCATTGTTATATTTTCCTGGCTAACGGTTTTAAGTCACGATTTATTTTCTAAACATCAAAAAAATTGAGTCTTTTGTAATGTCTAAATGCATTTGAAAGTATAAACGGTATAACATTTTTTTTTTTTATTTATTTAATCTGTCAGTCTGTTTGTTTCGGCTAATCTCCAAAATGGCTGGATAGATTTTGGCAGGACTTTCAGATAGCCGATTATAAAGAGTAACTCAGACTCAACGCATTTCAGAAAAAAAAGAAAAGGTGGGATTAGCGCAAAAACATTGTTAAAATAAAGTGTTAGCCAAGTTATTCGTGGGAGAACAATGCCATCGATGAGCTCACCGCTACTCACATCTACGTTCTCGAGAAACCCGCAAGGTGAAGAGCTATACCTTACACTCCAGGAAAAGGCGTGAATTTTTACATATCAATTTGTATTTTATATTCCTAGTAGCTATATAACTGATCCCTAAACGGTCCATAATCTTGCACGTCATAGAAAGCTTTTAGCTTTACTATACCTATCACGTAAAAGCTATTGGGTCACTGACCTTGTTTTTCTAAATTATAAACTCCAACCATTAGTTAAACATTTTTGAAACTTTAATTAAACCTGTGACATTAAGTCTTTTGAAACTCACAACTTGTTACTTGTTTTTCTCTACTGCCAAGGTCTCCAACACTGTTATGTGTTCTGTGTCACTAAACTAAAATCAAACGATCTTTATCTTTATTATTTGCCATTTTATTGCTACTCCCACTTAGGGTTCTACGATACTAAAAGGCAGTAAACCGTAGATTTTATTTTTATGTAACAACTAGCGACCCGCCCCGGTTTTTCACGGTTAGTAGAGCATCAGTGTCGTATCAGAAAGCCTTCGGATAGATTGAGATTTCGGCACCACAGTTGGCCACTACTCACACGAAAGAAAAAATCATTGGATGAATCTATTTTCGTTAACAAATTCATAATCATATTTTTGAATTTATTGGATAGTTATATTTATGTTAGATACTTTGTTACGATTTGCCATCTTTATTAATAAATTATTCTAAACCAAATAAAAAAAAATGTATATCACACATTATGTATTGTAAAATCTTATATTCCGCACCTGCTGAGGACTCTGCACAGCAGGTGCGGAATACAAAATTTTTGAAATGCTTTACTGATATCCATCTATAATTAAAGATTAAAAATCCTTATCTATAAAAAATCTAGCATTCAAAACATAATCATAAATAACGCAGTATGTACCTACGTATCAGAAAATAATCGTCGATAAAATTTTATTTTCTTCATCTTCATAACGAGATTATAGATAAATCTGGGTTTTACAGTCATTTATTAAATGATTTAATCATTTTTTAAGATTATAATATTTTCCGCATTCCAGTTTAGCTTATATGCGTTTTTATTTTCCATTCCATAAATTCATCTCATTATATGCATACATTTGACTGTATATACTACCAGAGAGGGGTCCGAAAACGTACAGCCGCGGCGGGTTCACGGATGTATGCGAAAACGTTCCCGTGTTCCCGCCACTGAGCGGCAGAGGACACCCGTGGGGTTTTAGTTGGTCTTGTCCCACATAGCTGCTGTCTCCCCGTGGCAGAGCGGTATGCGAGTGCATTTCCCCACAGAAAAAAGGGTAACTATAGGATTAAACCCTGACTCTCTACCGTCTGAAAACGTAAAACTGAAACTGTAAGAACTGTACCGTCTGAAACTGACCGTCTGAAACTATTATATCTGACGGATTTTATTAACATCGAATCAAAGAAAAGTTTAAAGTATCAGATAGTGCAAAACAGTAATAGTATATACCTTCTGGAACAGGTTAAACTTCAAATGTCCCCTCGGCTTCAACGCAGCTGAGTACTACGTCTCACTCCTCGGCATAGAGCTAGACAAAGAGGTGGAAAGTCGGGAGAGAATCAGGAGAATATGCGACGAGTACCAGAGATCAGATATAGCTAGCGACATCGACGCAAGAGTTGGCGATGTACAGGATGAAATGGAGTATTTTAACGGAGAGTTGGATGGAAAGGTAAACTATTGGCTGGCTTATGTAATACATCACTGTGATATATTTTTTTTACACACATAGACACATCACACTAGTGCAGAGGACTAGGATTACCTGTGTCGCAGATGGCATGGACAAACACAGAAGCACAAGACAAACACCCAAGACCCGAGAACAAACTTCATGCTCACCACACAACGTTTGCCCCGGCCGGGAATCGAACCCGGGACCCCTCGCTTCGAAGGCAGGGTTACTACCAACTAAGCCACGGAGTCTAAAGTATTGGATACATAAGCCATATAAGACATAAGACACAATTTTTAAGGAAATTATAGAAAGGGATTCTGTACTGGAATTCTGTAATGTTTGCTGAATCAACAAAGAAAGTCACGCACTTTCTGATAAGCATCTAGATTTTTTATATAAATATTTAACTGTAAACTAATTGTATTAAACTTATTTATTGTTATTTATAAATAGGTTGAGATACTATTACAATACTTAAAAATTACTTGTCTTCATTATAGTTCCAATTAACCACAATTACTTTTGTTACAGAATGAATACTTCGAAAGATACCTAACCCTGTAAGTACTGGTGAAGCTTAACAAAATTGTCTAAATATATCTTAGGATATAATTAACGGTGACGGAAAACATCGTGAGGAAACCGGCATGTCTTAGAACCAAAAATTCGATGACATGTGACATCTACCAATCCGGATTGGGCTCCCGTGGTAGATCAGTACCATTCACTCTCAATCATCGAGAGTAGGCCGGTGTCCCAGTGGGAACATTAGAGGCTGGTACGGTATATAATTAGACAATGTGTAGCGTAATATTGTCGTATGAGTTTTCCTATATGTAATGAACGTTTTAATATCATTCTAGAAATAATGCAAACACGCACATATTTTGCGGGTTTGACCTTGAAGTAACAAACATGATATTACCTGGTGATTTAATTCAATCACCAGGTAATATTATGTTTGAAGTGATTGATGACTTAGCTGGGTATTTTAATATTTCAGAGTCAAAGTAAATTATCTAGTTCAGTTCTACTGGCTGATGTGGAGAAATATACAATCAGTGAAACACAACAGCACAATATGGATAGCGGAATTTCTTCTTCTTATGGTAAGCATTAAACCTTTTAGTTTCAAGTTCAAGTTCCTTCAAATCCGATAACAGAATATACTGATTAAGATTCTAAACTCATTTTAAATATATTCTTAGTAATTTTGGCTATATTTACAAAAAAAATTCAAATTTAAATATGCAAGAATTTATTTATAAATGAGTATCTTAAATATAGATTGGTCATCGTAAGATTATAATCACTGAGAAGGATACAATTTTATACGACAGAAGACAATAGAACCATTTAGCCCATAGGATTAGCAACCTGAAGTGGCAGTAGGCTGGTCACATAAGAAGAACCTTATAGGCAACCCCCCATCTAGGCAAAGCGATGACTTGCGATGATGGCTGGCTCAAACTGGGACAAGAATATATCAAACAACTGAGATAATCTGGTAATAAGAAAGATTTTAGTTCCATTTGAAAACATGGATCTGAAATAAAAAACAAAAACAGTCTACGTAAAAAAGTATAGTCATATTTGATTTTAAGTACAATGTGAATGTTCATTCAATATTGTAGAACCGTGGCCAATGGGCAATAAAAGCATCGTAAAGTGATTATTTTCCAACCATTGTATGAAGCCCACTTCAAGTTAAGTGTGTCTAATTCCAAGCATTAATAAAATATATAGACTCAATCAATTTTTTGTTGTAAAAATAATGTCGTTCATCATAGTTTGATAGAAATGTTTCGTAACAATTTTTTATTTGTTGCAATGTCTAATTGTTTTTATGCTGTTGCTTGTAGATAATTAAAGCCTTCAATCAATTTATATGATTGTATTATTAGACAACGGTATTTGTTTTCTACTGGTACATTAAAATTACTCTTTCCAAAATTAAAGTATAATAATTATGTACAATGTATTTATAATTGAACCTTAACCTTATGTAAGGTTAATCGGCTCAACGGATTTGGAAGAAATTTGGTACCAGAATAGCTTATATCCCAGATTACACACACAAGTAAACTTATTCATGAGCATATAACGTGTCAGAGGATCTCCTTAGGCACGTTACGTGCACACAGATATGTCAAATTACAGTCAATTTTATGTTTAAGCTAATCTGTCTGTTCCAACCCAACCGACCAACCATCGGTGCTTGATCGCGGAAAAGTGCAGTGTGCCCTTAGGATGGCGAACCGTGGGGTGCTGCCACTTATTTATTGTTTCTGTCTTCCTCCAGTTCGTCGGTCTTATCATTTCGGTCCCGTATCACGGCCACTTCGCCGAGTTGGATCAGAGGGACATCCAGAACGTGGAGGGACTGCTGTACTTGACGATCACAGAAACGATATTCCTGTTCATATACGCTGTGTTCATAACGTTCCCGAGCGAGGTGCCTATACTGCTGAGGGAGACGGCGAGTGGCCTGTACTCGCCGGTGCCCTATTACCTGTCAAAGATGATATTTTGGGTGAGTGTTATTGAATTTTTATCAACAGACTTTCAAAAGATGTTTTTAATTCGATTGTTATTTTTTTGATGTGTGTCAGATCTCCGTCATTTATGAACCGATTTTGAAAATTCTTTTTTTATTCGTAAGGATTTGATTTCAGACTGGTCCCATAAAACCACATTAAAATTGGTTAAATTGAGTTAAGTTGTTAAATAAAAATAACTAGTAAAAAAATGTCATTAAAGTAAACGAAATTGCGTATTTTTCTTTCCTGTGACTTTTTTCTTCGCCCTTTGTATTGTATACCGATTCGGATGTTTCTAAGTGGTTACCGCCGCCCTTAGATAACCACAATACGTCTCTCTAAGTAAAATAAAAAGTCTATATAAGTAAATCTACGAAAATCTAGTCAATTACACAAAACAAGTTAAGTACATATTTTGATAAATATTTGTGGTATGATAAAAAGGTCGAGGGATGTTGGCCACCGCTGTTTTTCAGCCTCCCCCTATTAAATTATTAAAAGTCTGCTGCCACCATAGATAAACTTTCGACAGTTATCAGACATTCACCTTCCTTAAGTTATTTTTTACTCACGTTTGTTGTGTTGCGGTGGAAGTATGGGTGAAAAAACAAGCGCATGAATGTCGACTCGGTGACGGGCGCATCACCGTGCGACTTTCTTATCATACATTGGTAGGGTAGACTCCAGTCGTATTGCTGTTGTTTATAGTCGACCATAGTCATTTAACTTTTAGTAAGACAACAGCTTGTTTCATCAGTTTAGTCACATTAAAAAATGTGTTTAATAGTGTCTATGAGCTCACCAAAGTGGTAATTACTATAGCAGGGTTCCAAGTCATTGTTTGCCTTTAAAATAACCATACGATGAAGAGGCCGCAATGGCTCTTCATGACAAAAACCCCGTGATGGGGGTTTGTTATCAAAATAGTTGTTTTCTGTGCATTCTTTACGGAAACGACTACATATATAGTTAATAAATTTGGAACGTTTGGAAAATAACAAATTACATTAGAAAAACGCTTGGAGCAATAATTGAAGGCATAATGCACTAGCAAAACCTCTTCAGGGTCAGAATCATCAACTATGATTACTGTAAATTTAAAATACGAGTAAGTATTACACCACCATTAAAAGATTACCTTGCCATATTATAGTTTTTGGATCTGATATTTAAATTCAAAAGAGCGTAGTCCCAACGTTAAAACTCAAACTTATTTACTCCTTTAGATCTCAAGTATCGTTTGGACACGTAAAATTTTACACACACAAGTAAATCTACTCTTGAGCATATAACGTGTCACAGGAGCTGCTTAGACATATTACATCCACACAGATAAGTCAAATTACAGATAGTTTTCATGGTTTAGCTAGTCTTATTTTGTTAAGTTTAAGTCTGTGTACATCTGTATTAAATTTAAAGGTTGCTGGTTGAAATCCATACGTGAACCAATGAATTTATCACTTAAAAATAGCGTGTACAATACCCAATGTAGCAGTAGAACCTGTGTCACGTTGTCCCCTGGCAATCCACCGCCAAGCGGTAGCGCACTCGTGCTGCTGTGTACCAGTGGGAGGGGTGTGGGTGAAATAACAGGCAAGAAAAGTTACATCCGCATCTCAAAGTGACGCAACGCGACGCGACCTGAGTCGTAACTCTTTTTCATTGGCGGTGGTAAACATTTAACATCAAGCCTAGCCAAGCTTGTCCCGTCACTTTTTTACATAAAAAAGAAACGTCATAGGCATAACTCATAATGACAATTAGACTCATGTTGACAATTAGAGGTTAATACTGTCAAATTCCAATTTCACTGATTAGGTCACACTCATGAATAAACATCATAAAATACGATGCAACCTTTTGACTACCTGCATATCTAAACCGGGCCAAGCAATCTGATACCGGCTACTTTGTGACGTAACGATATGTTATCTACCTTCAAATATTTGAGGGGAGTTAAAATATGCCATTCCTATCATGATTTAACGTTATTATAGTTAACTACGTATACTTAGCTGTTGTTAACAACCATTTTACAAGTCTTTTGGGTGAACGTGCCTTAATGATAGACTTTATTATTGCTTAACAACGTCAAGGAAATATCTTACCAAACTTATATTATAAAGGCCAAAGTATGTATGTATTTGTGTGTATGTTTGTTACTCCTTCACGCTCAAACGTCTCAACGGATTTGGATGAAATTTGGTACCAGAATAGCTTGTATCCTGGATTGACGCATAGACTACTCTTGATCTCAGAAAACTGCGGGTAACGCCGCGGGGCGCAGCTAGTACTACTATAAATGCGAAAGTTTTGATGGATGGGATGAATGTTTACAATAACACCAGAACGGCTGAATGAATCTGGATGAAATTTGTCAATGAGATAGATTATAGTCTGGATGGTACATAGGCTCCTTTTATACCGGAAAAATATACGGTTCCTGAAGGATGAAACCGCGGGGCTAGTAATATATTGTGGCTTACTGCTTACCAGGTGTGGAGGCAGTACTTCTGCGGACGACCTTGGCATAAATTCTACTGCTAGGTTGGGTTGCTCCTTTCGCACCATCCAGGGGATACGTGTCCCTCTGAGGTTACGTACTCACTTACGGATGCACGCACCATGAAGCCCCCTTCCTAACTATCATGTTAAAACAGTGAAGATATTCTTCCAACATTCAAAAGATACGCCCCAATTTATCGGTCTTGCTAAAAATATATCATTACCTTAAAGTTGCGCAATACAAATTATTTATATTCATAGTATCAATTTCATTACGCAACATTGAGTGCCAACAATACTTAAGTATCATATAAAAAAACTACTTGACAAATCTAAATCATCTTTCCATTAAAATGTCTTTATTGAAATTCCATTTCATATTTATAAACGACTTCATTACTGAGTCATCTAATTGAGTTGTACAATATTGAATCATTCAACATTCTCCTTAATGTTTTGACACAAAATAGTATTTTCTAATTTGGTATTGATACGTTAAACATTATGTTTTTTTTTTCAGATACCTCGCGCTGTTATTGAGCCAATACTTTTTGCATCCCTCGTCTTTGGAATAGCGGGACTGCGCGGTGGCTTCGTCGGCTGGTTTTGGTTCTGCTTTGTTTGCATCCTCTGTGCCAACTACGCCAATGCTTATGGTAAGTATATTTACTGCAGTAGAAAAACTATCTTTAGCCATAGTCTTTTGATTCCGTAGAAATATCCTCTTTTATGCTAGTTGCTTATAATACCTTACCCCCACTAGTATTCCCTTAAAATTAGTTTGTTTATTGAATAATAATTATCTTTTCTGATGAGCTTTATCTTGTCTCCATCTAAATCAACTCAGGCCTTTCTTAGAAATCAAAATTCAAAATTTCACTGATGTTATTGCACAGTATATGGGCGGAGTGATAAAATAATCAGCACGTAGTACAGCGTTTATTGTATAGAATGTCATACTTTTAAGTAATGTGATTTTATTATCTTACTATTCCTAATATTGGCAACCGAATTCATTCCAGGCTCGTTCCTCTCGGCCGTCTTCGACCGAATGGAAACCGCTGCACTCTTCTCCGTCCCATTTGAACTCATTGGCACCATGTTCTCTGGACTCTATCTAAATTTGGGTAGCATCAACCACTACTTCTCTTGGCTTAGATATGTTTCGCCGTTCTACTACGGCGTTGAGTCAATTTCTATTCTGCAATGGGATTCGATTGAAGCAATCGATTGTGTCAAAATTCCTGGCATGCCTTGTATTACAACAGGGCCAGATGTACTGAATAGATTCGGTTACGCTGAAGAACATTTTTGGAGAAACTGTGCCAGCTTAGCTATTATGTACTGTATTGCTCATACAATTGCCTTCATTATGGTCATCAAGAGAAGTAGGGGTACGCCCGTGTACTAAATTTTCCTTTTAAATGTCCTGACTCAAGTTACACCTAGATTTAAAAATAAACATTATTAAATAACTAAACAAAACTGACAAGAGAATGATAATAAAATTTACAGCGCAAATTTGTTTTAAACTAGGAATAACTTGACATCTTGTTTATACTTTTAATTTCGTTATATTTTTTTCTTCCAATATATTGCTTCGTTGAAATCAAAAATCGAAATTTCTTGGTTGTGACGAATGAATCTCGATTTTATGAATTGTTTATGTTATTTTTGGATTTTGTCAAACTAAATAAATTATTACACGAGGCTTTATTATTTCCTATATTCCTTAATGCACCCTTCTCCTACCATGTTGATACCACTTTAAATCTTACAGTACCCTTAGTAGTTAAACCAACCATTGAAACTCTGTTTAATATTTATTGACCTACGATAAAATTACCCTATTATCAATTTAACATACTTGAAACACTTTTATTGGGTATCTTATTCTTTTAACACGCTACTTCCTGCCTTTGTTAAGAATGTTTTTTTTCTGATTGTTATCTCCCAAGTTGATGCGAGTACATAAAGGTAAGTGAAATATTTTTACTTTGTTTGTTTTAATTAAGATCACTTTTAAATTTCTCAGATGGTAAATGCTTTTCATTCATAATGATATTATTCATAATGAACGAGGTGATAGATCACATGGTGTTTTTGCGCAATAAAAAAACAGTACAGTGATTTTTTTTTTCAGTAGACCTAATTCACTTCATTCATATTGCAGCCGATTCCCTGCGTTATTAAGATTTAACATCGTGTGTGTCTGTGTACCTCTTAAAACTCATCTCTTTCTTTCACCATTCCTCGATTCATCGATTCGATTTTTTTTCCAGGTTCATTTTTATCGGCCACCTTCGACACGATGGAAACAGCTGCTCTCATATCCGTGCCTTTTGATCTGATAGGCATTATGTTTTCTGGGATCTACCTCAACCTGGCCAGTGTCAATCCTTACTTCTCCTGGCTCAAATACATCTCTGGCTTCTACTATGGAACCGAGTGCATATCCATTCTTCAGTGGAACTTAGTTACTGATATCAATTGTGTCGATGTACGTGGCATCCCGTGCATTAGGACCGGATCAGAAGTGCTGGCGAAATTTGGATATGATGAGTCAAACTTCTGGAGGGATTGTTTTTGTTTGGTTGCTATGTATTTTATAGGAAATTTAATTGCATTTATTATGGTTGTGAGGAGGAGTAAAGATACCCCTATTTATTAAATCGTCTTAGAGGTCTAAATTCACAAATATTTTGCACAAATTGAACAATACTGAACTACCAAGATTATATTTTTTGTCCATGGCAGCAATTTGTAAGTTCTGTTAACAATTAAGATAAAAATCACATTGGTGCAGCTAATGTCATTTTTAATTCAAAAATGAAGATCCTGGTGCTAAATACCCCGTTCTCAAACGGTTCTCAACGGTAAACTGACATCGACAGGTCCTAGAACTAAATACTCGAAGAACTTGAAACTTGTGACCATTCATTTCTAAGCTCCGGTGGTATAATAAAGCTACTTTACTCCTGCTTTACAGCAGAGTTGTCTCTGAAGTGTAATTCACTATACTTTTGGTGTCGCAATAGTTCAAATATAACAGTGAGAATACCTCATTACCTATAGCAATTTGTAGAAGCTGAGTTTTTGTTTGTTATAAAAACACCGTGGGAAAAAAACTAATCTGGCGTCCATTGCTCGGGTCCGGCTCCGGATCTCGGATCGAGACGACTCCGTAGCTTAGTTCGTAGCTCTGACTTCGAAGCGAAGGGTCCCGGGTTCGATTCCAGGCCGGGACGTTATGTGGTGCCAATAAAGTTTGTGCTCGAGTCTTGTGTGATTGTGTTTGTTCATGCCATCTGCCACAAATCCTAATGAGTGTGTAAACGTTAAATCAATAAAAAAGCGCCAAAGTTATTTATAAGAAAGCGTGATCTAATACGTGTTATTCATATAAAAACAGTGGCATTTCCAAGTTTTTTTAAGAATACAATATTTATAAAGATTTTTAGTTTGACTTTGACTTTGTGTTGCGCCGCTGCCGTATGACACGAATGGAAAACCTATATACCATTTGGTAAGAATGGTGATTTTATTTATTAGCAATCAACATCAACTTTGGATGGCTCGGTTATTTTCTTAGAAACAAAACGACAGGTCCAGATTTCGGTCCACGCCTAAAGCAAACATTTGTGAGATGAGCATGAAGTTTGTTCTCGAGTATTTAAGGTTGTGTGCCATTTGCAACACAGCGATTCCTAGTGCAGGGATATAAAGAATGCATTTATCCAAACGAGACTTGTGTATACGTCATAATTTATAGGCACAAGTATTCGTGCGTAAGTAACGTGTCACGGGAGTTTCTTAAGCAAATTACGTGCAGATATGTAAAATAATATAATTCTTAACTCTCTAAAGAAATGATGGAATTTGAGTTTGATACCTTTTGGGAAGCCGCCACTACAGATTACAATCTCAACGACACGGCCGGTGACGCCACGTGTCAATATACTTAGGGTTCCGTAAAGGCTATACGAATTATTATATTATACTAAACCCAATTACTAAGCTTATAACGAAAGCGGCAATCTTAGTAATAAGAACGCGTGATTTCGATGTACAAATTTATTAAAGTAATTTCCAAGTATTTTTAAGAATAATTATTTTTGTCTTTAAATATTATAACTTTTGTGTTTGTTCTACCTACAAGAGGTTGTATCTTAGCCTAGCTTATAAGCTGAAATTTACAAAGCATATTTGTTATAATATTATATTAGATATCCTAACAAATTAATTTGTGAGAGCGATGCGGCCTAGTAAAACATACTTAAATCCGAAGATCGCTTGTTCATATCCACAAGCGTACCAATAAGATTTTCGCTGGAAAAATTGTGGTTTGTCATGTCACGTTCTCAATACAGTGAAGGCAAATTTCATTGGGAAACCAAAAATAAAAAAGTCAGAGCCATTCACGTTTTCGTGAATTTTCGTGGTTGTATGTCGACAAGGTAATCTTAGTGCAGGGCCATGTGTTTAAAAGCGTTAGTTCAATTATGATAATTTCGGCTGACAGTAGAAACCTACACATCTATAAAATTTGTCAACTGCATCCCACACGATTCCCGAAGCTGTATACACTTGAATTCCTACATTGACATTATATTCAACT
Source organism: Aplocera efformata (assembly GCA_921293045.1). Taxonomy (NCBI): domain Eukaryota; kingdom Metazoa; phylum Arthropoda; class Insecta; order Lepidoptera; family Geometridae; genus Aplocera; species Aplocera efformata. The sequence continues at coordinate 2,477,806 of OV121040.1, forward strand.
CCATGGACAATATAGAGGTCTGCGGAATTTCCATACAAAAACCATCTGTTTGAGCAAGTGTGGTATCCGCATTTGGGGCACAGGTCCATCCCATTGTTATACGAGGTTGTGTAATGGGCCTACTTGCCACAAGGCCCGGCATGACACGATCCATCATTAAATGGCGGCATGAAGTAATTGGTCTATCTACAAAAAAGCCATCACGAACGTGAGTGTTCTCGTAATAGAAGAAGGGTTCCGAAAAAATTATATTTAGTATTCGAGATTGATATATTTTTTTTTATGTGAATAAGTGACGGAACTAGCTGAGGGCCCACCTGATGGTAAGTGGTGACCCTCGCCCATGACAACAATAATGCGTGCGACTCAGTATGAGATTCAAATCTTTACTGAGCCGCATTCATCCTGCTGCGTCCATCACTCGAGACAGGGATGATATGTCTCATGCGCATGTGATTTCACCGGCAGCCACACCCTTCCACCGGAACACAGTAATGCAACCACTACTGCTTGGCGGCAGATTCCAGATGTGGTGGCAGTACCTCTCCGGACGAACTTGGCACAAGTTCTACTGCTACTTTTGGTTGCTCCTTTATCACCACCAAGGGGGTACGTGTAGGGAATCAAAGGGTACACACCTACGGACGCGAGCAACTGGACCCCACAAACCATAATCTATTAAATACTAGCTGACCCGTTTTCCTGACGATTCACGATTTAATTATCGTTATTAGCTGTTAACAACGCAACGGCAAAAAATCCAAAGAAAAGTGCACTTTCAGTCATTCCAACTTTTCCATTCCGACAACTAAATTTTATACAAACCTTGTCATGAAAATTACAGACAATACGAAATAGAAATTAGCTAAATCGGTTGAGCTAATTTTGAATTCTTGCTAGACTAATTAAACCATTAAACTATATAGTTGTATCATGACATCAGTATAATTTAAAGAGTATAAGAGACTTAAAGAGACATAAAGACCTATAAGAGTTCTGTGTGTAACAAATTAGGAATTATTTACAGGTACAAAACTTTAGCTGAGTTTATCTTGAGAAGACAACAGCTACGACTTACAACTTATCATGGCTACATCTCATATTTTTATATATGTCATATTTTTAAGTTGTTACCCAAAATACGATACATTTTGAGTAATAACTTAAAAATATAACGTAGCGTACGTAGCTCTCAACTATAAACACTATTATTATTATTATTTCAATACTAAACTATACTATATACTAACAGTTTACTAGGGATGCCGATATGTACTCGAAGGTCGTATTATTAATATTACATAATACTACACTTCCTAATAATCAAATTCAGTAATTGAATAGTTCAAACCATACAAACTATTGCACACTGATCCCTAAGAGTTACATTAAACTAAAAAACGTATGAGACAATAGGCGTGTAGGTGTAGGCTGTATTTGAGATCTAAAATCTATCAATAATTTACTCCAGCACTTAAATGTAGTAATTTTAGTATTGAGGGCAAGAAAGTAACCAATTTTGGTTTCTGAGTTTTCAAGCCACCTGAAAGACTTCTCCAATATGGATTATCGACAACCCGTACCGACGTCTGAACGTGCCCTGCGAAGCACGGAAGCACTTAATTCAAATAATAATCTAATATACAGTATTTATATACAGTTGCCCATCTAACATAGCTAACTTAGGTGATCTGTTAAGAAGATAACCATGAGCGCTTCGCTAGTTATTGTAATTACCAGCTCATTTCTTAGATATTTTTTGAAAAATCTAAGTTATTATACAATAAATTATATTATTGAATTAAACAAAAAAACACACAAAGAAGCTTATTGAAAGATACTTCATTAAATGAATTAACTTTTATTTAATACAATACAATCGTGTAAAAACTGCAACTTTAATACACATAACCTTTTTTCTCCTCCCTCTTTAGACCATAATATCCTAGAATTCCCCAGAATATGGTAACACAGAGCAACCCCAAACCATCCTGGAACATGAAGTCTTCAGAATATCCATTCTCCATCAGCACCGATGCTCCATCCTTCACGCATGCTGATGTAGCGTTCCATTGGCATTCTGAAAATAATCTGATGTTAACTTTTGGGGATTTTAATCCTACTAATATTATAAAGGTGAAAGTTTATGAAGATGTATGGATGTTTGTTACCCTCTTACGCATAAACTACTGTATGGATTTTAATGACACTTTACAATAACATAGCTCCGACATCAGAATAACACATAGGCTATAATTCATAAAGCTATTATGTAAGTTGACCAAAATATAACGATAAGTTTTAAGTAAATCAGAAAAAAACTGTCATCTGCGACCTATTTTGGCGTGCGGTGCAAAAACTAAGAGTTACACGAATATACGAGTAATGTATGATGTTATAATATTGTTATTGGTCACTTATGCTTTAAAGTATAATTTCTACGCGGACGAAGTCGCGGGCAATAGCTAGTAAGAATAATATTTTTATTTTTCGTGAAGGCCGAGAAGGACAAGCTTAGTACCTTGACTTGGCTCACGAGATCACCGCCATGTGGGATGTGGATTCATCGATTATCTTCCTAGATTAGCCGTTTCCAACAGGCCACCTATGGCCAACCTATGTATAACCTGAGATTTTCTCAAAAAGTGATTAAGATGACGTCATTCTTCTGCCTATATTTAAAATGACATAAATTATTCTTGGGCTGACATAAATAACGCTTCTTAGTTATAAAACGTCAACAATACAACTATTTAAAAGGTTCTATATCAAAAGAATATTAATGACTACCCATACAGAATGTCGAAACCAATTCAAAGCCTTACTACTAACTACACTGTGTCGTTCTGGTAGTTGTTTTTTATGTGAGTAAAGGACGGGACACCTGATGTTGAGTGGTTACCGCCACCCATAAATAGCAGTAAATCAACTGCTGTAAGTTTGTGTTGCTCCGTCCACACCCCATGGGGGTCAATTTATGGGACTTTGAGGGTACTGTTCTATAGATTCGATCAGCATGAACCAGTAGGATTAATGCTGCATTTGTCACGTGACGAGGTGCTCTAAACATGTGGGACCTTACTCCTAAAAGCAATGTTTATATTATACATTTCTGGCTTCTGGCTTGATGTATATTCAAATAAAATCATCAGTCCACTGGACACTTTCCCAGTAGGCGCTTTTCAGCTCTCCGCGTCCACTTTCTGACAGCCAGTATCCAGTGATGTGGCTGTTGGTTGTTTTTAACTGTCTAAACCAGATGGAACCAGTTCCATTGTCTAAACCAGATGATATTGTGTCTGCAATACTGACGAATATCGCCAGTATGATTAGCAATGTTTTGGATCAAAGTAAGCAAGATTGTATTGCTATTGTATGGGTCTCGAGATACTTCTAAGGCACATGATGATTCAGACAAACGTTATACCAAAAAATCAATGCAGGATCTGTGCATCACCAAGTCAGTGAAATAACAGACACATGAAGTGTTACATCTACGTCTCAGAGCGATAGACACAACGCAGTGCGGCTTGGGTCTTCGCATACTTCGGTATGAGGACCTGAGTAGTATTGCTGTTGTGACACTCGACATTACGTGGGCCGCCAAATCGCTCTGTCACTGTCATCGCATAAAAAATATTTAGGCGCTCATCGCGCCATAATAATACGAGTATATTTAATACGCGATTCTGATACATTTTCCATCCGCCTACATAAATTATTCAATTGTTATACTGAATGTATTGTAATACATTCAGTATTATGGTGAGTTTATGGAAATTCGATAACTCAATAACAAAATAAGGCACAAAATATATTATAGACTTTAGCACCTCGATCTCGTTCAATAAATCTTGTGTATTGTGACTTAATTTGTAAACCAAAATAGCCGATGGCGTCTAAAGATTGTATTAGAGTGCTATCGAATAGAATCAAACGTTCTGGGATTTATTGTTTATGCTTCTGTACATTGATTGGTTTATGATAAATGGGACCTAGCACGGTGGCCAGAAATGGTTTTCCTTTTTTAACTTTCTTCATAAATGTGTTTTTTTTATGTTTTATATGTTTCTTACGCGAATCTTCGCTGATTGAGCTGATTTGTTTGATTTTTTTTAATTGATAGGGTTGTATTGCAAAATACAGAGATTCTAGATTCTAGTTGTGTATACTCTGAAAGTCCCTACGCGTGCCCCCTGGGTGGTGCTAAAGGAGCAACAGTAACAGTAGAACATACGCAAAGTTCGCCCGGAGAAGTACTATCTCCACGCCTAGTAATCTGCCGTCAAGCAGTGGTACACTCGCACGGCTGTGTTCCGGCGCAACGGGTGCGACTTGGGGCTTCTTATACTTCGATCGGGGAGGATATAAGTCGTATTGCTGTTGTTATGAGCGGAGGTAATCACTTAACGCTAATGTAATATAAAAAAATGATTGAAAGTAGTTTATGTTCTGGAAGTTATGTTGCATGAAACGTAGTGTTTATATTCTCAAAATTCTACATTGAACAGCGTGCATATAAGCTTACAAATATTTAAAAGTTTGTATTGTAAAAACCCTAAAATAATTTCCAAAAATTACGACATTCCAACGACTCATCCTAAACTCACCTATATCACCAATCTGCCTCCAATAAATATTGCTGACCGCATCCATTGCGTAGTAGAAGTGCGACAAGAACTTCACTGGATATAGCCAGAACGGCATGGATGATATCCTCAGGAAGGCGCCTGACATCAGGAACAGAGGCAAGTCTGCGCACGGCATCACATCACCCATTGTTCCGGTGGAGGTGAACAAAGCTGCCATTCCGAGACCTGAGCAGAAGGTCTTTTTGGTAAGGTTGGTAGCTCTGCCTCTTGAGCTGTTTGTTGTGAGTTCGATTTCTATTCAGTACAAGGATTTGTGTAAAAAACATAAATGTTTTTTCTGTGGCTAAGATAAGATTATGTATTTATTTCTGATGAAAATTTACAAAAAGGTACTATATAAGTATTCTATCTGTTATCTAGATCCCATAGTACCATGTTTAGTTTTGTGCTAGAAAGCGCTGTGCGAAATATCGATGAATCTAGTTATATTGCAAAATGACAACATTTCTCGATATATTTTCCTTAATTGTGATTATACGGAAGAGAACTCATAAGAATATGATTCATATAGTGGTATATCATTATTCTGACAACCGTGAGTGTAACAAAAGCTTAATTTCAATTAGTAAATTTTACATGCTGTAAATTGATTTGTTACGCTATATCTTACAAGGATTCATTTACCATAGGCTAAAGCAGCGACGCTTGCTGCCGTCAAGGCCACAATAATCTCCAGTACAGTGATGATATGGTTGGGAAGTTCTACCGCAAGCGTAGCAAGGGTCACCAACGTTACTGACCAAATAATGCACCTTGGTATCTGCAAGGTTTAATAAGGCATTCGTCATTTCCACTATCGAAATTTATAGATAATTGAAATTGAATATAAAGTTCAATAATGTATTTCAAAAGCAGTTTACGATCCATCCAAATAGCCATAATCAAGTCAAATTATTACGAATATCAATACGAAATCACTAAAAAGTTGAGGTAATACAACGGGAATTTTAAATTCAGCAAGGACTTTGGACTCGATATCATAGGACTAAGGATACATTTCGAATAGATAAATCAGTACTTACTAAACTCAAAAACCTAGCAACAAAATACGCCGAACATTTATAAACGCCCACTTCCCTCCTAAACAGCGGTATCTCATACTCGAACACATAGAGGGCGTTGTAGGCGAGGCAGAAGCATATCTCCGAAGTCATCAGCCAGAGGAACCCTCGGATATCTTGCACCCCTCTCTGGGTGGTGCCACTGATTCCTATATAGCAGGTTCCGATCACCATTGCTGACACCATCTGGAGATAATTGACTTTATTTATATAACTAAAGTGGTGAGTACTTTTTGAATCACTACACGTACCCCCTGGGTGGTGCGAAAAGAGCCGGTTACAAAAATTGCTACGATACCAATTCTGCTATAGAAATCTACCTACGAAACCCAGTACAGTTTGTAATGTTATAATTGTGATTTTAATTTAAAAAAATACCGTTATTCGTAAAGTTTTTAATAAAAAATTATGGTATTTATGATTAATCTATCATTAAATTATTCTAATTTACTTAACGATTTTGTTAATGATCACGATGGTATGCGCCCTTTTTAAGTTATTTAATAACCTTCAGTTATACCTTTGATTCTTACGAAAACGTTCAATGTTTGACAATCTACATCGTTAATTTTAGTGTCAGAATCAAATCGCTCAGGTCATGGTTATAATTAAAAACAAATATTAAAACGATTTCACACGCTTCGTCTTAAGTAAATGGAGTTTTCAAGCCACGCGAAGGTGTCCGAGATAGCTTATCGACTAGTATAGCCGAATCAACATCTTAACGTGCCCTCCGAAGCGCTTTATTTAATATTCTATTAGTTTATTTACACCATACGGCCCGCTTGAAAATTCCAAATCCACACTTGGCCACATTCTCACCAAAGAGTTCTATTAATTATTTGATTTGATAATAACAACAACAACGTTAACACACTCATACCTCTGCACTAGAATTCCCTGTGTCGCAGATGGCATGGACGAACACAGAAACACAAGACAAACACCCAAGACCCGAGAACAAACTTCATGCTCACCACACAAAGTGTGCCCCGGCCGGGAATCGAACCCGGGACCCCTCGCTTCGAAGGCAGGGCTACTACCAACTAAGCTTTGATAAATAACAGTTATCTCCTAGTTGCCGGATTATCATTATGTAAAAGATTTGTTATACGGGGAACTGTTAGTGAAGTTTTGCGTGAGAAAACAATGGCGTTTAGCTAACGCATTGTTTTCTGTTATGTGAGGAAGTGGTAGAAGTGGTAAGTGGCTACCCCCGCCCATGTCAACAGCAATACAACTCGGAACAAAACTTGGGTCTTAGACTGAGTTTTATTTTTATCACGTCTACCTTTCCATGGTAATGTAATCCACAGAAGTGGCTTACAGAGGTTCTGCCTAAGCCTTTGGGAAAAGGCTGATGATGATAATATGATGACGTCCACACTCACCACAGATACAAATAACTGGGTTATTAGATTTTTGATATTTCTCTTTAGCGTCAAAGACTGCCGCCATAATAATAACTGAACTTGTTTGAACCAATTTCTTTGTAAACTGAAACAATATAGTATAGTTATCATTTTAAATATTACATTTACACAGGCCATTCTGAATATAAAGTAACTCATAAAATCAATAAACTAAAAATATTATGGAGTGGGTGTGATTTTTAGCCGGCTTAAAAGAAGAAGTAGGTTCTTTTTTAGCCGTACCTATGTTCCTTATGTGTTTTTATTACGCAATTTTGGCCAAAGATGCGGTCAGAGAAATTTCATGAAAAATGTCACCCCTACAGGTGAAACTCAACAATGAAAGTAATAAAGTCGGGATTTTGTGATTTTTTATACAATATTGTTCACTTGTTTCACATCTACATTATGTTGCACTGAGCATTTGACTGACCTCAGTTGACAGTTGCTCTAGCTTCGATTCCCACTCATGACAAACATAAATGTATGTTCTGTGTCATATTAACAAATGCATTATATGTATGTGTATATACAAAAATAAAATACTCTATACTATATGTAATAATAATAATAATTATTTATTTATTCCAAAAAATATCAAGCACAATTATTAATATGTAGATAAGGAGACAGTATGTAGATAAGGGCTTGGTTTTAGACACGGAGCTATATACAGAATCTACACTAAGTCATAAAGACTTGTGTCCCAAATCCTGTATTCCTTCCAGTCTACGTTAATAAGTAGCCCTATCTATTCTAACTGATTCCTTGGAGGTACAAACTAATATTAAATTTATATTCTATAGCTATATTTAATTTATTTATTTGTATTCTATAGCTATATTTAATTCGGGGCTAGATGACGCTGTGAAATTATCCATGAATATTTATTTATTGGACTGAGTAGTGGCAAAAAGTTAAAAGTATTCCACCGCGTTTTTAAACCAAAATGTGATAAGTAAATTACAAACATCAATCACTCCACGAACCAAACAGTTTAGAAAATCTACGAAGTCCAATTAACTTATCAAACCGGCCTAGCTAGTCAAAACTTTTTTATTCGTCATCATAAAAACTCTTTCTCTGTGTGAGTTGCTCATTCCGGCTAAATGATCTCACGAAAGTGCTTTTGGTTTAGTAAAAGACGTGGGCCAAAGGCATCTGAGATAACGACGAATAAATTAATTCAAATGTTTTCCGATTCACACAAATTATCACATAGTGTACAATAAACAGAGAGGGAATGACTATGATTGGTTGCTACAGATAGAATTATATTTTAAGTAAGTTTTTTTGTTTAACATTACTCTTTTAATGTAATTGTAATTTTTTTGTAATAACCAGTATGAAATGTTTATTTTGCTGCTAATATGATATTATTATGAATTAGGACCCCTAATGGAAGAACGAAACGTACAATGCAAGTATTTTATAATACTTAAGAGAATGTTTTCATAATTACTGTAACTGTATTAAGTTACCGAAAATTTTTCTCCCTGTGACGGTTTTGCACTGCTGTTACTCCAGATATTTACTTGTACATCATGTATGTTTACATGTTATTTAGAATTTTTCACGCAGTCGGGTTTTTTGTTGATCTAAATAATTTCTTTTTTTTTAATTATTGATAAATCAATCGGTGGTCCGGAAGCTTTGGTATGCGAGTCTGAATCATTCTGAAGCAATTTTATTAATAGCTCAGAACGGATATCATGAAGAATGCTCACTGTATATTTGTTTTTTTTTTTTCTTGTACATATCCATCTCATCCTTTTGTGTAAATGTAACTGGTAACGTTACTTACAGTTTCTGATGTTCCACGTTTGTATACAAACTAGTTCTATCGTATTCCAAGGACCGGTCGGGGTAAGATTCCATGATTTTTTCAACGTAACCCTGGCTCGACACCGCCCGTATGTAGAATTCAGCTGGGTTGTAATTCAGCGGGCAATGTAAGTTTATGCTAGTAAAATGTGAAAGGATATAAATATTAATGATAGAGAAATTGAAGATCTATTTTTTATACTAATGAAGTCACGGCATGAACTGAAAAGCACGTATAGTAAGGTACCATGCGAGTAAAAGACCATTACCATATTGACAAAAAAGAGGTAGCTCCTACCCAAAATTAGGTTATGGTAATATCAATATTATAACAATAACCGTTTAGTTTGCATAATTGAATATATGAATCGATGCTTCATCGAAATAATTTGTGTTATCTGCATACGATAATAATAGAATGGTGTTGAGGTTAGGTGGGTGTGGTAGATCGTAAAAGCAGATAGGCAAGTTGAGAACATTAAGCGGTGAGTATTATAATGATGATGTATGGAAACGACTGTTTCTATGCGCAGGCGCCGTAACTGACTGATAAGATCTAAGTAAATAAGAGGTGTGTTCCAAAATATGTCTTTTATACATTTCTATAATCGTTTAAATCGGATAAAAATGCACGCCATTTTTAGACTGAAAGAGTACCTATATCTAATAGTTATTTGATGCTGACATTTATATTATTAAGTAGTTTACATTGTTTAATGTAACATTTCTTTTGCTAGAAACCCTAATTTTTTTTTTTTTATATTATAGGCTTAGTTAACGATGAACTCGTATTGCTGCGTTCCGATCGAATGCCGTGAACGCCAGTTGAATTATAGGCACATGTGACGCTACGTCCCCGTCTTGGGTGACAGGCGCAATGGGATGTGGCTTGGGTCTTTTTTTACTTGAGCAATGGTAACCACTAAACTAAGCTCGTCCCGTTTCTCTAGTACAAAAAAAGGAAGGTGACGCGGGTAAAAAGGGTAAAAAAAAGACAGTTGATAATAGATAATAATAGAAAGACGCCGACTCTACTAAGAGGTAGATAACGTAGACCTTGATGAGTTGTATTTGGAGGGATCAATGACACATAAAACAAATGTTCTGGTAATTATTAATTTCCTGCTAGTTTTCGAAGAAATATCGAATATCGAGGAACTGTGATATATAACTATCGAAGCTTCTAGTAACGATAAGTTCTTAATAACACGAATGAAAAGGTATTTACAACCTACAAAAAATAATAGGTATATTAGCCAACTAACTATTTTCATTGGGTTAGCCCCATAATATTTGTAGGTTCCCAAAGAACACTCAATGTTGATTATAATTGTAGTAAAATGTTTAACTATCGCTCTTCTAAATGAATTCATCTCCCAAACTGATGCTGACGTATTCGTGAACAACTTTAGAAAATTTTATCGTCCAATGACATCGTTTTTAGATTTATCTCACGAGTCATTTATTTACTTATATTTAAAATAAAAGAAGTTGTTGATTTGATCAACATTATGAGCTACCTTTGACTTTTAATGTATTATAATTTAATTATGAAATTTTTAATTCATTATCATGACATTATTTGTTAGATTTTAATCTTTTTCGTATATGAATCATATTTTTATAAACAAATTAATAAATTCTTTAATTTCATAACCACGATACGAATGAGGCATATTTATAATTACCCGAATTTAAATTTGATGTGGAAGATTTACGTACTTTTCAAAGACAGATTTGCATTCATCCTGTGTCCCGTGAAACACCATTTTCCCATCAGCCATGAGCATCAGAGAGTTGAACTCCTTGAATATATCGCAAGAGGGCTGGTGGATGGAGCAGATGACGATCTTGCCTGATTTCGAAAGTTTCTTCAACGCTAAAATGACAAGGTGAGCATTGTAGCTGTCCAAACCCGTCGTTGGTTCATCACTTATCAAGATTTGGGGGTTTGCTAGCAGCTGAAATAAGAGAATAGGCTAGAATAAAGTACAATACTACAGCTCATGGTTCAAGCTATACTCACCAAACGTGGCTACAATACTACCTTTGTAGCTTTAATAATAATAATAACTTTTTATTGCAGATAAAATCCATAAAGAAAAAAAACATAAAAAAAGTTTCTTTTTTTTATTGTTTGTGTGACGGAACGAGCTGAGGCCCACATGAGTGGTGAGTGGCGACCGCCGCGTAACAACAGTAATGCAACTCAGTATAAAATTTGGATCTTACACTGAGTTGCATTCATCCTGCTGCGTCCATCACCCGAGACGGGGATGATACGTTTCATGCGTATGTGATTTCATACACCCACACCCTTCCTCCAGAACACAGTATTGCGAGCACTACTGTTTAGCGACTCCAGGTGTGGTGGCTTTGATCTTGGTTACGGAGTGAGATACAGATGAATGTTCATGTTAGGTTACTTACACTTGTAGCTAAAGACAGCAATCTTCTCTCTCCGCCAGATAACTGGCTGATCTGTGAGTTTATCAAAGGCTTCAACTTTAAATCGCTGAGCAGCGTGTCCAACATCAATCGATTTGAAGGGTTCTTGCTGTTTCCTAGCTTCATTTCTGTCTGAAACACGCCTAGATTGATCCGATTTTTTTATTCATGTTTTGTTTCATATTATGACATTTCGAAACTAGTCGAAACAAAGTTGTATGGGAACAAGATTAACGTTTTTATTTGTAAATATGTAATTACAAACGCCGAGATACAAAATAAACATCTTCGTCAAACAAATGTTTGTGTTTAGTGGGAATCGAACCCGTGACGACGGCGCAGAAGGCACAACTATTTGCTTTATCAAGAATGTTGTATCAATGTATACAATATTAAATTTATTTTAATGTTAATATGTGATTAAACGCGCTGAGGGCCCACCTGGTGGCGACCCCCGCCCATGACAACAGTAATGCGACTCAGTATAAGATTTGAATCTGACACTGAGTTGCATTCATCGTCGTAAAAATGAATAAACTGACGAATAAACTAGATTTTCCATAAAATTTCTATGGAGTTCATTTGAAGGTAGACTCTATCAATCAAAAAAAGTATCATTCAAAAATGATTCACAATTGGTAAAGATATCGCGTAACAAAAATAAAAAAGAAATACATTTGAATGGAGAACATTTCGAATTCGAAATTCGAAAGTCGTTTAAAAATATTCATTCAGATCGTGTATTCTCAGCTAGCTCGCCACTTACCACCAGGTGGGCTCTCAGTTCGTTCCCTCACATTTTCACATAAAAACAAAAAATCTCCTCACTCACCATGAAGATCAAATGCTCCATAACGCTCAATCCATCCAGGAATACCTCAAACTGAGGTATCATTTCGATTGTATGCGTCTCCCTGACATTTGTGTCGTTTATTCTCACCACCCCCTCGGAAGGCAGGGTACATTTGCCGGTCAATGATACAAGAAATGTCGTTTTACCTGCACCGCTGGAATCACCCATTCAAGGTATAATTACGTGTTTATGATGTAATAAAATGTTTATAAAAATAGTACCTTGGTCCGAGAACGGCTGCAAATTCTCCTTGTTTTATTTTACCTGAAACTTATAAACATTGTGTCAGGCGACTATTTGAATTTGGAATTAACTTCTCGATTAGCTTGTACGAGCACAGATTAAAAATAATATTATAATTTAATTTGTTCTCGTATCTACGGGAGTAACCCAGGATCTTTTGCATAGTTGTGCAATTCTATCTTGATGTGAACATATTGTGAAGTTTATGTTCCTATTGAATAAATTCAGTTATAGAGAGCATCGTATTACTTACTGTTATGTATAATAACCATTTTTTGTTTAGCAGGCTTCTTCCTCCACCAAGATTTTTCCTCTGCAGTCCATACTTTGAGCCCTTGAAATGTGATCTCTACATTATTACTGACGAGCGGGCTTGATTGCTAGAAATTAGTTACTATTTTAATTGGGCCTTTCAGGTAATGCTTTATAATATGGATTAGTTTCTTGGGATTTGGCACAATTAAAAATGCATTAGTGCTAATGCACTAATGTATTTTTAATTAGAGTCGTGTTGATCGGCTATAAAAAAGTGGTGCGAAATAAGCAATCCAAAGTATCAGTAGAACTTCTGTCTAGTTCCTCCGAAGAAGTGCTGCCACCACATCTAGTCATTGGCGGATTCCCAAGCCGTGGCGCGCTCGCGCTGCTGTGTTCTCGCGCGTCTCAAAGTGATGAGCGCAACGCAATACGACTTGGGTCTTTTAATTAGGTAGGGCTTTGAGTCGTATTGCTGTCGTTAATAGGCATCGGTAAACACTTAAAATGGGCCGCCGGCTCGTTCCATAACTCATCATCATCAGGCTATACTAATCCACTGTAGTACATGGCGTCTCCCAGTAAGCGCCACTGAATACGATCTTCGACTCTTAGAATCCGCTTTCTACCAGCCACCTTCCGCAAGTCGTCGCTCCACCTGGCCGAGGGGCGCCCTACTTTTGTAACTTTTGCGTACTCGCGGCTCTACTCAAGAACTCGTCTACCCCAATGTTTATCGATTCTTAGGCATAACCGTCTGCCATCGCATAAAAATATCAATCAATTTTTTACTGAACATTATCACATTTCTAATATTTGGGCATAAATACTGTACAGAAACTAAATTCTATACTTATGAGTCCATACTTAATCACATGCGCATGAGACGTATCATCCCCGTCTCGGGTGATAGACGCAGCAGGATGAATGCAACTCAGTGTATGATCCAAACCTTATACTGAGTCGCATTAGTGTTGTCATGGGCGGGGGTCGCCACATACCACCAGGTGGGCCCTCAGCTCATTCCGTCATAAAACCAATTAAAAAACAACATACCCCATTCATTTTACCGTCCACAGACAACACAATCTCACTAACGGAACATTTAGACTAAATAAGTTTCCTCATAATGAGACAGCATTAGGTACAATAAAACGCTACGAAAGTTAGAGGGCAGACAATGCTATCTTTGTATAAATAATGATAATATATATACCGTGTTTGGTGTTGAATTCTTGTTTGCACTCTGCGTGATGAATGCATATATTTATTATAATACTAGCTTAATTCGTCTGCGTAGAATATAACCTTTTTTTGTGTGACTAACTCTGGTGTCGGAGTTTTCAGGCCGCCCGAAGACCTCCAACATGGCTTATCGACTAGAATAGCCGGGATGGACTAACGTGCCCTCCGAAGCACGGAAGCGATCAGTTCAAATGCCACTAATATAGTCACCCATCCAAGAACTGACCGGGCGGCAAGTTGCTTAACTTAGGTGATCTGTAAAGATGTCTAAGCAAGCTTCGCCATGAGCGCTTCTGCCTAAATTACTCCTTATATAAGCTATCTGCCAGCGATAGTCCCAGCGAAAATGAGAGTCGAAGTGAAAGTTTCCAAGTGAAAAATCCGTCCCCTTTCTGCGTGGTTGCAGAAGCGCGTTTAGGCAGACCACGGTTACCGAGATATTTACCATGAAAAAATGAGTGCGCAAGAGGGTACTGATATGTTTGCCAATGATGTGCACACCACATCTCGCACAGTTTACCCGGCGTCGAACTGCGTCAAAATATCGGCAGTCAACAAAACTCACAAGTCCTGTTAAATATCTCGGTAACTCGAATAATTATGTTCATAACCATGAACCATGAAAAAAATGTTCTTATTTAGTTGTTTCATAATGTATATTTATTTGTCTTATAATCCTGTAATTCTTGTATTACAATACTATGCTTTATTATCTGGTAATGATGATTATTATGTCTCTAATTATAATAGTATTTGTAAATTTCACATAACACTTAAATTTTTGTTGTCAAGTTTGTATTACTGCGCAAGCTGTGATACCCTATTATTACGGGTACACTAAGTCTGTAAACAACTTAAACTAATATTTGTATGTTCATTGTAATCTTGGTGTGCTATTAATAAAATAAAATAAAATGATAGTTTTAAAATTAATACTATTAAACAAGTCAAACAATAGTAGATAAAGTAATTTTAAAGTGTCTTCATTGAAATATAATATTTAATCCAACAACCAAATTTGATATGATTCAAAATGCAGTATTGATGGAGTCTAATGTCAATTTTACTGTCAAATAAATACGAGTATTGGGCCTCTGTTCTTGTCATGTGACCTGAGTATAAGAGCAGTACATAGTTCAGAAAGTAGGTAAGATTTTTTTGTCATTAAATTGAAATTTTCCGGGTTCATCAAACCTTACCTTTTTGTACCTTGAAATTTGCCATCGACACCAAACCGAAATTTTTCACCTGTCGTGTATTGTAGATAAAAACTGGTACGGTCACTTTTTGCTTAGCTAGAGGTAGGCTTTAGGTAGCTATTGGTCAATCAACATTGTCATATCACATAATGCGTAACAAAAATAATTACATTAATTTGTTTTCGTAACAAAACGGCTATTGGCAGACGTACTTAACAAATGTTCTAATGTTTCTGAAATCTGAGAAAATTGTTTAACTAAAGGTAATTGGGACCGAACACCTCAAAAGCCTCACCTCAGAAGGTCACTGGTTCAAAACACGTGCACCAATGAATTTTGCACTTGAAAAATATATGTGTAATACATTCTCGATACGGTGAAGGAAAACATCGCGAGGAAACCGGCATGTCATGGAATCAAAAATTCGAAGACATGTGACATCTACCAATACGGATTGGGCTCCAAAGCCTCAACTCTCAACTATCGAGAGTAGGCCGGTGTCCCTGCAGTGGGAACATTAGCTGGTACGGACTACGGACCTTAGAAGTGGTTTTGGATTGATATTAACAGTAAAACTTACGATAATGATAACTTACTTAAATGATCATGTACTTATTCAAATTTCTAACCTTAAATATAGGAACATAGACTGTAATTACTCCGATGAAAATGGAATGTATTATGTGGCTCTGGCATATTTTTGAGCGTATTTTTCATTCTTGTACTGACATTTAAATAACGCCAAAAATGCCATCTTTGAGAACACACAATTAAGTTCAGTACAACAACCTTAGAACTATTAAATTTGAATCAAGTAGTGACTAAACATTGTGCAATCGCCAATACCATATTGTTTTTGTGAATGGTTCGCCATTTACGTAATGTCGTGTAAAAGGTGTTGTCTTCCTCGTTAAATCGTAGTCTTCATCCTACGACATTTTGACGTCTTGACGTCTTTAAAACAAATGAGCGCATCTTAGAACTGAAATATAGAAAGAAGCAATACGCTTTTTCTTTTTTCCCTTCTTCTCGTACTTATATGGGTGAAGTAAAATATTAAGCGAAAAGTAAAATATTTCGCTTAATATTTTATTACTGGAGGACTGGACTGGAGTATGTACTTATACCAAATATTCGAAGAGGTGTGGAGCATCTACCAATGTGGTTCCCGTGGTAGATTAAAGCCCATTCACTCTCACCTGTTGCGAGTAGACCGATGTTCCTTCAGTGGAAATATCGGAAAAAGGTTTATAACAACATTTTCCATACTCCTGAAATAAGCAAATACCTATACAATTTGTAAGACAGAGCGCGTTGAAATCTTTTTCTTTGGAAAATAGTTCGTAGCAAATCGATTCCTGTATTCTTATTGAGTGGTACACTACATGTTGGTTCAAAAAGCCTATTATTATAAGGTTTTAATTACTTAGAATAATCGGTTACTCAAACCAATGTATGTGAAGAAATTATCTTGTACTACCAATACCAACATTTTACAAAAATGGTAAAAATATGATGTATGCTATGTATGTGTGATGGTTGTATGCAAATCAGCTATGCGTAAGGAGTCTGCCCTCACACAATGTATTTGTACGATAAGGTGAGCATTCACCATAGGTTTTCAGGGTTACTTGGATTCCAGGCGCATACTCCGCGAGTTTCCAAGTGCAATAAGAATATTTTTGAATTTAGTACGTGTGGTTACGACAGATTCGAGAGAGAGGCAATAGGCTTGGGACGGTGACATAAGGATGGGTTAGCGATCGGCTCGCTTTTCGATATAGTGATTTTCTGTCGTAGTTTTAATCGTCATATTTGTACCTAAAATACAATACTTTATTACGTAACATGTACGATTTCAAAAAGGTTTAAACACACGTTAAATTGAACGTTTTCTTTTTGTGAAATTCATAAATTGTGAACCAATATTAAAGTTTTTTTTGATGAGGAAAAAAACCACCCTAAAACTTAAATTAATATATCGCTATCATACCTATTATTGATCATAGAACAGAAGACATTGAATAAAAAAATAAAACCAATTGTCACAAAATATTTATTCAATTTACAATAACACTTCAAACACGCACAATAAGTAGATAATACTTATTACAATAAAATATTAATTTGTAAATTATACTCTATCATTAGGTACATAAATATAAATTGTTATGACTTCAGCCATAGATGGCACTAAAGGTCAAATAATTCAATCGACTTGACTTGCACAGCGGATAACAGAAAGAGCAACGCTCGCGCATCGAAACTTGCAACACTATTTAAAAGGTCAAGAAAAAGTTTCTAGTCCGCGTATACTCTCATTGGTGTAATGTTCTTAGACCATATAACTCGCTCAATGCTTTTAACTAGGTCAGCTACCTACATAAGCTTGTCACATATTCAGTCAATATATTTCTGATAGCTGTTAAAACATAACAGACATGGATTATGGTAATTGTGAAGAACATTAGGAAGAGATTAAATTCATGACTGTCATGTCATTAATCTCTCATTACAAATCAGATTGAAATGTTGGGAACGTAGTTATATTTGTAATTAGTTAGAAAAAATAGAAGTAGAATGCTCTATAGCAATTATTTTTTAATTTACATGTTTTAAAGATACTTTTGTACATTTATCAGCTGATTATGAGACAAACTGCTAGTCAAAATAGCATACTTATGTAAATTCGATAGAAATAACGCACTTTGTTCAACTATGATACAGAATTTATTAATCCTTATCAAAATATTGTTCGATAAGTAAAAACTAAAATTGTATTAGTTCTACATTTGTAAACATATTAACAATATGAATTCCTCTGAAATAATATACACATAATATTTAAATGCCATACCGCCGCTTTGTTAACAGAATCGTAGAAGATTCAACCAGTAATGTAGATGACTGATGAAAGTATACCGATTGATTTTAGTGTCTCTAAACTGAAGCGTTTTGATTGGTCCACTTTGCGAATGGAGTGCTATGATTGGTCAGCAATTACAGGATTTCCCGCTTGAATCCCTGCTGTTCTCACCATTGGCTATCTTGTGCTCGAGCGCGAATCTTTCACCATCCTTATCGCTGCTTTGAAGTAGTTTGTCATTTAGAAGAATCTGTAATAGAGAAAATTAAAACTATAAGTTCTACTAAGACAGAATCTTGACCACTCTGAAGTTAGCTGCAAAGGGTATAATATAGATTATTGACTATTTCCATTCTTCAGTCATGGTAAAAGACAAATGCTTTTGCAGCCAACTTGCCTTAGCCTTAGCCTAGCAAATAAAGAGCAGCAAAATATAGTTATTATGTTATATTATACCAAAGTATCAGAAGAACCAAGTCATATCACGTTGCGCTCGACATTCAGAGATGAGGGCGATGAAAGCGCCTGTAATTTCACCGGTACCCACAACCCAGACCTTTCACTAGAACACAGCAACGTGAGGGCATTACTTTGTGGCGGCAGGATACTATATGGTGGCAGTGTTTTCACGAACGATCTTGGCCTAAGCAAACATTTGGTAAAAGTAATTCGAATTGATATGCCACAAACTTTTATCATTTTTGAAAAGTTATTGCTGGCTTATAACGCTTTATGTGAAAATAATACGATGAAATACCCTAAACTTGTTATTCAAGAAAAAAATACATCCAAAACTTTACCGACAATTCAATTATCGAGGGATTACGCCACGGTTTCGTAAACACCTAAATCGGGTCATTATATCCGAGGGCAGCTAGCAGACCTTTAACTAAAGTAACGATGTAATAATGGCGTGTCAGATTATTACATCAAATTTACAACAGTGTATATGGAATGTTTTGTTTCGAAGCAACTTTGTTCGGGACCACACAAATTGAAATTAATGTCTAAGAAATTTTCTTTTATTAATATTGATTTCTTAAAAAAATCTTTCGAGTAATTTTTTAAATGTTTTTTTTACGCAGCAATTTCCAAACAACGTTGACAAATTAGATTTTTTTCGATTCTTCAACTCATACTTTGTATTTTTCCTAATTTACTTTTTGATGAACCACCCTTTTACATCTATATATATAAAAGAAAGTCGTGTTAGTTACTTCACTTATAACTCAAGAACGGCTGAACCGATTTAGCTGAAAATTGGCAGGGAGGTAGTTTAGAGCCAGGAGAAGGACATAGGATACTTTTTATCCCGTTCGACATCATTCCCGTGTGACTTGACATGTAACGTCAGTCACTATAAAACGTGGTATAACAAAAAAGAATCAGACTTGGAATAACAAAATTGACGTATAATGACAGCTATGTAATGACGTATGGATGACTATTTAAAATCAATATCCCCGTATTCTCCACGGGAACGGGAACTATGCGGGTGAAACCGCGGGGCGCAGCTAGTATTTTATAAAAGTATCTGAAAGATCACATAATAAGGTTCCAATAACATTTGGGTACGAAATCTTACAAGCGCGAGAATCCAAATATTATATTATAAATCAACAGTATCCCTAAACTTTTATTCATTCATTTTATCGTTATCGTTTCCTTAATCCTTGTTAAGTGACTAAATTTATTACTGTTTTATAAAGTTTATCGAAGACTCCCACATTGTTTGTCTATGCAAGCGGAACTTTCCACAAGGTCTCAACAAACCTTTGGGGTCTCCATAAATTAAATGCTAATGCCTCTAAGGGCATGCCCACACAACAACAGATTCTTGAAAACCCACTCCCAGTTACTTGATGCTTTTTTATCTTGTTGTATTAGCATCAGTAGCAGAGCAAATTGAGCATCAGTTTGAGAATATATTGTATGTGATAACGAAAAAATTGTTTTGTACGGAATGCCGCTTTCTACGCCTTTTACGTTATACAGAGGTAACATTTTTATTTGTTTGATAATAATATAACGTAAATATAATAAATAAAATGGCGTGAGTGACATCTCTGTACTCTGTAGCGCTTCGTAGCAAATCGCTATGAGTCTGTAAATAGTCTCTAAAACAACAAATAACAAACTGAGTGCGATTAGAATATCAACACAATAACATTATCTGTACTAAGAATCATTGCTCGAATTCTAGTTCCGGATATGGACATTTTGATCCACTTAACAGCGTCCTGCGCGTGTGAACGCTGCCTAATACCATAGATAAGAATAGACACTCTCGACGCAAACTGGTTTTTAAGAATTTTATTATTTTGTTGTTCATTCAAAGCTGCCTCTATAAAATAATTTACCTACACTGTCACAGTTTCGGATCATAACCTTTGACCGATTTTTTGTTATAGATGCAAATTAAATATTAGCATCGTAATATTGAAATATTTATTAAATTTAATATATATTCAAATGACGAGCTGAGGTGAACGAAATGACTGACTGACTGATGACTGAGTAACATTGGCTGTAAAACAATATTTCATGTGAATAAATCTGTTATATATTATTACAATGTATAAATAAAGTCTTTTAGGCGTAGCAGGTTATTTGTATGGTAAAGTTTCGCCCTAAGAACAAAATTTTGCCATTTTTAGATCTTTTTACGGGCACCATAAAATCAATCAATCAATAATTTGAGACATTTGCCCCTACTGGGACGAACTACGAGACAAAGAAGCATTAGAAGATATAAGGTTTAAGACAACAGAATAAAGTAATGTCAGATATTATGGTTCACAAGATTAACTTTAAAGGCATGGAAGACAGAAAAACAGACGTGTAAGCTTTGCCTTTGAGTATGCAACCCAAAAAACCAGCTATGTGCGATTGCGAAAGATTGTATTTATTTTCATTTATATCACAGTATAACATACTCTGTGAAAATCTCAGCCCTCAAAGTTATATTAAATTAGTTACCCAAACTAATTAAAAAAAGCAGCCCTTCAAAGTGAGTGCAGACTGAACATTTCGCTTAGTAATAGAGTTTTCTTTTATCATTTAAGTACGGAAAGTACCCTTGAAAGTAAATGCTATTCGCAAGTAAATCTTACCTTATTGACTAAAGATCTAGCTGCCTCCTCAATGTTAATGTTCTCTTTGGCGGAGGTCTCGAACCAGCCAGCGAAACCCTTCTCGCGGCAGTACTCGTCCATCTTGGCCGGGGAGTTCACTATACCTTCTTTTTGCTGGTCACACTGTGAATAAAAAGGATCGAAAATCAGATCAAAACGACCAAAGCGAGATGGACTAATCAGGGGATGATCTAGTGTCGATGTTGCACACGTCTGCAGGTGAGTATCCTCAGGTATCCTAAATGTTAAAGGAGTAACTTGGAATAGCAATAAGACTTGTGACGAAAAAGGATTCTTTCTACAATTTTCTATCACGTAAATTTTGTCGGAAAATAACAAAAAATTTCGTTAATGTAATTCAATATCGAAAGTTTGTATAATACAGGCATTTATCGTAAATATCTCCTTTGAAAGTTAAAACTTAGTTTTCTAAATCTAGAAGCGGATTTAGTTTCGTCGTTAATTAATTACTTTCTCCAATTGTAAGCTTCCACTTACCATATCCGCATACAAGATTTAGAATTGTGAAAATTTCTAATTCGTTACGCCATAATATGTCCACATGAAGATTAATTTTGCGAGTTTTCTTCTAAGTGTAATAAATACGTATCTTATTAATTTGAATTAATTGGGTCTGTTTCTCCAATTGGTGGGTAGTAAGTTAAATCCTATTTTCTTGATTTGCACGCGATTTCCGTCGGTTCAGTTTGTTGCGCAATCAGAACTTTTACCTACGTCCGGCACTCCAACGCATCTCTGCGTCTTACCGCTATAAAAACAAATTACTGATGGATTTACCTTATTAGCGAGCAATATACAAGGTATCGGTGACCCGTCAGGAAGCTGCACCTTCGCGTCCAAGTCATTCTTCCACTTGACCACCGCATCGAAGGTCGCGACTCGAGATACGTCGAATACTATGAAGGCACCCACTGCTTCTTTGTAGTAGACTCGGGTCATGTTCCCAAAACGCTCTTGTCCTGAAAGAGGATAGATATTTTTT